>CM037852.1:47788632-49085441 GCA_021234595.1 Delia radicum
TTGTTTTTCAATACGATGCTGGAAGAAAAATTTTTTTATGTCTCAAATACTTTTAATTTTACAAGGTTTTTTGATTCTCCTGAAAACCTATGAAAAGTGATGATACGTCATTTTGCATTAAGGTGACGATATGTAGCTTGATTTTTGAAGTTTAAACTTTAAATTAAAATATGTATGTTATGTAATTTCTCCGGTAACTAAAATGGGATCTTAATAGCTTGTTATTTTTTTTTAACTTTTTAACGATTTTCAAAACTGTAATAATAACATTTCCAAAGTGATAAAAAAGATTATGTCAACACATATTGTAATTTAATTTCTTTTTAAAAAAATAAAAAAATAATGTCTTTTGTGATTTAAATGTTATGTTCTAATAGTCAAATTTGATTTCAATCTATTTGTATAAAACATAAATTTTGGTAATTCTGCATTTTTATTTTTATTTATAAAATATAATAAAGACATTGTTAGATCCTGACGATGAACTGATGTTCGAAATATATAGATAAAAAACGTAAGAAACGGTGTTTTATTAAGAAGAATCGTAATTTTGAAGCAATACAACATAAAGAATAAATTGTAAAATTGAAACCGATTCAGTAACACAAAATAAAATTGATAATTTTATCAATAATCCCTTAACAAAAACTTTCGTGAAATACGCGAAAATGAATTCGTTGAAAATGAACAAACGATTTCGTTGTTTTGACATTTTTTCGTATTTTTAGCAAGGGTTATTATGAAGTAGGAAAGATACATTTATCAAATGACTTCTACAAAAAATTATAAATACATTTTTTATATGGTATTCTATTTTTTTAAATTTTAAAGATACCCTCTTCGTACAATTTTAAAGATACCCGGCAAAACTTTCTATTACCCGGTAATAAGTTTGGGAATAAGAAATTTAGGTCGCTAACTTGGTCTATTAGAAACTTTACTATTTTAACCAGCGCATGTCCATTCTGGAAACACCTTACAAAACATATTACCTCCAGCATAAATGTAATTAACATTGGCAATGAGGATTATTGAATTAATAAAATATTCTCCCTGAAATGTTGAAAAAACACCAACGAAACGTCGGAAGCAAATAATCTTTTATTTTTATAAGTACCTCACCTTAAAAGCCTGATTTAGAGAAATCTAAAAAACTAATAGCAAATTTAAAATTGAAAAAAGCCGATATATATTAAAAGCAATTTTTTATATTGGATATTAAATAAAAAATTTAAAATTTTTAACTAAAATTTTAGAAATGCAATTTATTATAAGTTTTGGTTGGAAAAATAAACTTTTTGTAATATGAAGGTAACATGTTGCTTTTCCATTCCAAACCAAATTTTAATTGCATGTCCATCGAGATAACTACTTACTTCTGTAACATGTTACACAGTAGAGAATTTCTTAATGGTGAATTATACCCACATTTTCACCATAATTTTGTTCATATATACATAGATAATTCGTAAACTCAACACTTAAATAAAACAATTTGAAATACTTATTTATCAAAATATGACAAATTAAAAATAAAAATAAATATTTTTGAAACATGTCTAAAAAAAATAAAGACAAAAACAAATTTCACAATTCATAAGAATTTAGCATTGATCGCCAATTTTCGATCAAATCTGCAACAAATAATTGTGTAACCACTAAAAAAACTGGGAAAAAATCTTAGATTGAAAGGACTTTTTGTACAAAAAACCCTCAAATTGTAGGGAATTTTTATTTTTAAGATTCAGAGAACGTTTTTCCTAAATAATTCTCAACTTTTGCGGAACTTTTCTTATAGACAAAACCCAAATTCTAGTGTTTTTTAAACAGAAAACCTTTAGATTCTGTGGGCAATTTCCTATAGAAAAACTCTCATCCCTATAGGAAAAAAATATTCTATGAAAAACCCTTAAATTTCGATGACTTTTTCGTATCAGGATCTTGTGAATTTTTTTAAAGCTAACTCAGATATTGAAAACTTTTTACTATACAAAAACCCTTAGAACTTTTATCGTAAAAAAGTTAGCAGATTTTGGGGATTCTTTTTACTACAGCAAAATTCCTAGATTCTATAGACTTTTTTCTTTAAAAAAAACCCTTAAATTCTGAGAAATTTCTCTCTTACAAGAAAACCTCTGATTTTAAGGACTCTTTTTCTATAGAAAAACTCGCCGACTCTGTAGAACATTTCATATACAAACAACTTTGATTTTAGATACACTCAAAAAGTTTAACAGTTACTATATGGCAGTTGATTGTGTAGATATCACAAATTTTTGTTAGATTTTTGAAAAAAAAAGATTATGTCAAGTTTTTAAAAATTCTCGTTTTAGTTTATATTTGATATGCTCATAGTTTGCAAATAATAATCGTAATAAAAAACTTTTTGCTGAGGAAGATCCCTAAGATTATTTTTATGAAACCTCCTAGGTTTTGAGAATAGTTTCCATTAAAAAAGCCCTCATATTCAGAGTTCCTATAGAAATGTCCTTAGATACTGAAGGCACTTTCCTAAAGAAATCGCTTTTTCTGGAAATTTTATTTTGACGCCTATTTTTAAGATAAAAATCTTTCTTTCTCAATTTTGCTTTCTTTGACTTTAACGACTTTTCCAAAATGCATTTAATTTTGGAAACTTTTTCTATATATAAAGCCTCTTATATACTGTAAACATTCTCATTTTAAAATACTTATTCTGAGTATTATGAAGAGCACCTTTGCGTGTAATGCCTTTCAGATTCCGATTCCCCTATTATTATTAAACTTTGGTAGCGGAGTGCCACTGGTTAAAGCTATTCGATTTTTCTCAAATTTGAACCAAATAACTGTTAGACAATAATCTGAACATAAATTAAAAATTTGCAAAGAAAAATGTTTCTTCAACCATATTTTTTTTTTTTTTTTTTTTATAAAGAGAAGCAACACTCAGGAATTCTTCCTATTAATTAATGTGTTGCTTTCTTTGGAAAGTGGAGGGAGATGAAAGTTGGTGAAAGATGAAGGGCTTCAAACATGGCAACACTGTAATTGCGCGAGTGGATAAGTCTTAGAACAGTTGTTGCTCGCCACCTGATGTAGAGTTGGCGAATTTATTGAAGCTTTTTGTTTCATAGCCCTGATTAATTATTTACTTCGGTGGGGTTAAGTGCTATGGGAACACCGAAGGTGGGCGCAGCGATACATATAAGTGATAGAAAACTCATATACATTATTTTTTTTCTTAATTGATGTGTCGTCAACCGGGAATCGAACCCGGGACAATCTGTGTAACAGTCCAACGCGCTAACCATTACACCACACAACGCCCACATACGCTAATATGTCATACATATAGCCACACATAAGCCAATATGAACATATGTTTCTATTTTTAACCCGGAATCCAAAAACACTATTTTAATTTTAATATGAATTCAGAAAAAGGCTATAAATATTAAATTCGAGCTTAGTTTTCAAGACCCTTTGTTGGTTGTGGTATATGTTATTGTCTACTTTCATTTTCAGTTAGTCTTGTTCGGGATACAATTTCTTGTTGCACAGTGTTATATAAAACAAAAACAAAACATTTACCAATCCCAAATACTTAAATACTACACAATTCTAATTTCGTACTAATTTTATTTTATTTATTTTTTTTGCGATATTTGAGCATTTAATTTATCACGTATTAAAAGCTGCTATGTTGCTACGATACAACTGAAACAGCAACAATAAGAAATATGTGATCGGAAGTAAAAAAAGAGATTTTCAACAGTTAACACACAACCATTCGAATCCTTTTTCAGCAATAATGTCTACGTGCCTCCTTTATAAACGAAAAATTCGTAATGTTTAATGAATTTTTGGTGTTGAAAACAGATTTACCGATTTAGATGGAAAAAAAGTTTTATTTATGCGTTCTATATTGTTTTGTTGTTTGTTAATCAACAATTAAGAATTGATTACGTGAGGTATTTATTTTGATAAGTTGAAAATTACTAATAATTTTGAACAACTTTTTCGGCTTTATACCTTATATATAAAAGAGTAGCGTGACTGACTCAACATCACTAGCCAATATTTAATAGATGCCTTTCATGCAATATGTATTTGAATTAAATGATTAATTATTCTTAGCAAAAACTTCAGTAACTGGGTTCTCATTATCAATATCCAAATAATAAGCAGTAATATTTGGGCCTACTGCTAGGGTTGACAGATATGAAATTGGCAAAAAATAGTACATCGAGGAAAAATTGTAGTGCAAATTAAGAAATAAAAAGTAACAATTATGCAAGTAAAAACTGAAGCATTAGGCTAAAGTTCACTTTTCGGGCACCCCTCAAAATTAGAAAGGTAATTTTTCTAAACGATTCAGAAATGAATTTTATTTAAGATCCATAAAATGTGGATCCTTGGATTTTAAAATAGCAAATTAACCTATTAAAAACTGAATTTTCTCACGAATTAACATTTTTGAATTCTCCTTCCTATCGTTGATGTTTTAAATACAATATAAAGAAACACTATCCGTAAAATATAGAGAAACATATTTAAACATTGGATAAACATGTCCCATTTTGTTAAATAATCGTCAAAATGGATACAAATCGTCAAAGTTGGAAGCGCTGAGAAGACAGGAGACATTTTTACAGGGCGTTTCAAATAACCCGGATTTTTCTTTTTTATAGTCTGAACAAATTTAATTAAAAGAAAAAAAAGTAAAGAGGCAAGAAAAAGTAGTTTTGCGTACTTCTTTCTTTAGGTGTTATGCAGAAAAAGGTACAAGTGGGAAATAAAATTACGCGTACTGCTAAAAAACAGTACGACGTCTGGCAAGTACATAGAATTTTTTCGTAGATTTAATAAAAAAATTTATTAATATTAAGACATTTTTTATAAACTTTATTGGGGGTTCCACTCGAGTGCTTCTTGTCCTATGTCCTCAGCAGGTTTGCGCAATGTGTGGCCTAGTCATTTCCATCATCGTTCTTGGATTTCAACTTCTATTCGTTTTTGTTTGCATCTGCGGTATAGCTCTTCGTCCCCTTGCCCAACCCCTAGCTACGTGCCAGCGTACTATCATCAAAATTTTCGAAAAAACATACAAACTTTTCTAGATCCTACACTATGACCTGCAAGTTACCTCAAATTATATGAATTCAGTCATATCCATTCTAACATATCCGGGGAAGCATTTTATTGCAAAATTCTTTTATTTAAAAAAACTCTTAGTATTAATATCATACATAATCATTAAGATTGTCGATGTGTCTAATGTTACCTTTTTTTTAATAAATATATACATAATCCAGTCATAACTATTATTCCATCTTACTAAAATTTACTAAATGTCAGTAAATTGGTAGAAAACGTGATAGTAGGTAACACTGTTTTTTCATTTTGCCAAAAATGCTCTGCCTTCAAAATTTTGTTGTAAGTTGAGTCGCAAGTGACAAAAGTGTAGTTCTATTAGTAAAAAGTGTGAGTGTATTGCGTTTTTCCCACTTGTACTTGCATGTGACAACGGGAGGTTAGTCAAGCTTTCTAGAAAAAGACGGACATCCATGCAAAATGCCTGTTTAAGTGAGTTCTCTTGTCCAACATTATCAAAACAAAGACTACACATCTCGACAAGCTTTCTTCATTTAAATGCCGATATGTAATTTATATACTCTTTGATGCATTGATTCCAAATACGGCACCCAAATTTTACATCACTTCACAATTTTATTCTTTTTTAAATCAAAAATATGCTAAAAGTAGTGAACTTTGAAGACCCATATTTTCCAAAGTAGATGGACTATTACAAAGACTTAGCATATTTAGGTTGAATTTGTCTACTTTGCGATTTGTATTAAAAAAAATCACCACTTTTTTGCGAAAATGCATTGATAATGCAAATGCAATTTTGGATTGCTTGATATACATGATAGTTGACATTTGTGACGTTACATAGAACAATAACATTTCAAAATAGAGAAACATAGACATGGTCGAACCTTAATATTCAGTACAACCAAATGTGCTTAATATTTAATAAAAGATTGCATATTAGGTTTTAAGTTCTTGCAATAACAAAGCAATATATTCCAAACTCTTACATATTTTAAGTGTGAAAATATTTATTTAATTATTACGTTTTGTAACATCGTAAATATTAATGTTTAGTATTTTGTCGCAATGATCTAGGGCAAACCGAAAAAAATACTTTGGTAGCAAACCTTGTATAATTGAACCCTGAATTTAATATATAAATATTAAAATCATTTTGTGACAAAGGTAGGTAATACTTTTAAAATAATATTTCCGTTTGAAATTTTTTTATTTCTCATGATTAAATTTTCTAAAAAAAAATGTTAATGTTAACCATAAAAATTAAAAAAAAAAATTGTACAAAAAAAAAACAAAAACAAATGTCATTGGGCAGTTTCGGGAATTGAACCCCGATTCCTCTGATTACTAGTCCAGCACGCTTCCATGTAACCCCCATACGAAATATTAACATCTTGTCACCCGTGAAAAAGAACTCCTAATTGGCATATTTTATTACAGACCACTTCTTGTTGATGTAATGAAACAAGCGATTCATTTAAAAGTTGTTCCATTTGTTTTTACAATTTTTAAAAAATTTATGATATTTTGAATAATAACAACCTTTGACATTTTTGGGACCAGAATTAAATTTTATTTTTTTTTAACGATTGTTTAAAAAAACGCTTTCTACATTTCCATATAAAAGACAATATTTTGGTATTTAAAAGTTATTTTTAAATACCAACAGCACATAATTTTGGTAGCATTATCTTCTTAAGTATATTGACTATTTTGATACTTTAAAATCTTGTGAAAGCTATAAATGTCTTCTTTACGATTTAGAATACAAAATAACGTTTATTTTTTAAAAATGCATTTTAAATACGAGGTTCATTGAAAAATTGTATTTAAAACTGAATTTAGAAAGAACCCGTGATATTTGAACCGCAAATCATAGAATAGACAACTATATAAATGCTGGGTTCAGTAAAAAATTGCATTTGAAAAGAATTTTTGAAAAAGCCCTTAATATTTGAACAGCAAATAATAGACAAGACAACTATAGCTTTCAAATGATTTTTAAATTATGGAAATAGGCAATATACTTTAGAAGATAATGCTCTTCAGTTTAGGGCTGCAATAATTTTTTTTTAAATTATAAAAAAAAATAATTTTAAAAACCAAAAATATATATTTTTATATGCAACAATTTAGTAAGCCTTTTTGAAAAAAAAAGTCAAAGTTGTTATTTATTTATTTCAAAAATTATAAATTTTTCAAAAATGGCAAAGTTTAAAAATTGAAGGGGGAAAAAAGTGAAAAATTAATTCAAAAATTGCATTTGCATTATAAATGAATTTTCTTAAAAATTGTTTGTTTTTTAATTACAAAGCGTTAATTAGAAAATTGAAGGTTTCATATGCTTTTTAAATCTTTGAAATAGTCTATCTACTTTTTAGTTCAAAATTTTTGGATTTTTTAAAAACTAAAAAACGGCAATAAAACACGAGTTTATAAAATTTGCAGAAACTGAAAACGGTATTGACTAATAGACATCTTAGAGCATGCGTGTACAAAACATAATGGGTTTTAAATAATATTTGGCCGATCTATAATAGAATGGACGAAATACATATTTAATATGATATTCGAGAAATAAAAATTAAAATTTCGTAAAATTTTAATGATAGCTTATATATGAAATGCAATTTACACAAAGTTGGCATAATAATCTTAGCGTTTTTCACCTACATTAAAAAAGGAAACTTTATATCGAAACCCTAAAATAAATTTAACTACTTTCAAAAATGCTATAATTAGTTATTTTTTTTTTAATAGATTATTTTTTAAATGCAATTTTTTCCTATAATAATACACAAATTTTAAAAAGTTTGTTTAGTCAATATAGAAAAAAAGTTAAATATACCTACCATTATAATATAAATGTTTAAGCTGCTCGAATGAGCTGTGTGCACAAAAAATTGTTAAAAACACTATAGTTCGCGTCTTTAATCACGGTTTTCTCAAAATTGTGACGTAATGAAAATATGTATCGCTGTTCAAACCAATCAACTTTTCCTCACTTTGTGACAGTGTGATATTTGCCAGAAAAGCACTTTACTAAAGAATAACGTCACTTTGTTACTTTTTGCCATATACTTTTTCCTTATCTGTATTCGAAAAAATATTCGATTTATATGACTGTGCTCTTTCACAATAATGCAATAAAAAAAAAACGCTAAATTTCGATCGATTTTCTACAGTTTACCCGACCCGGAACGGCAGATCTTAATCAACTTCGCATATGTTATAGACAATAAAAATTTAAGGGACCCGTGTGTTTTTCGCTGGCCAGTCTCATGTTTAGGCGTTACTAAATGCCCCCTATTGATTTTTTTTCGATTTATTTCGTTCTTTTAAAAAGCAACTATCGTGGTGAGATACTTTATTTCTCACCCAATAAGGCGTGGAATGAGTGGCTATTATAATAAAATATTAAGTGTACTCGGGTAAAAAGCTGCAACAAATTTATTTCGTGGTGGTTTTTGAAAAAAAAAACAAAAAAAAAAAAAAATTACCCCATTTAACGCTTTTTTCGGCAAATAACAAATGAATTATGCCGAAAGATTTGCTAGTATTTTTGTTATTCAAAAAATGTGTTTTTGTAACATTAAATCTGGCGTTTTATATAGGAATTTTAGTTGTACAGTACTTTTCGCTTATAGTCACATCTCTTAGTTGCACACAAGTTGTGGACTATATCGCTAATGTGACTATATCGCTAGTTTTTTTATATGCCATTTTGTTGCCTATAAATAAATTGTGATATAGTCATCATAAAATGTTACTATATGCAATTTATTTATTATTATAACAGGTGGAAATTTGGAATATAAAAACGATGTTTGAAACGATTCAGCTCAGTTTCCTTGTTCCAATTTTCGTTTTAGCCTCTTAAATTTTTAAATAATTTTTAAACCGAAAAAAAATTCAAGATTTCACAATTATATTAGAAATTTTCTGTATTGTGACTATAACTTAAATTATTTGCATATAAAATTTACTTTTAGTAGCCAGAGTTTAGTGGCATATAAGCCAAATGTGATTATATCGTGAATGGACTATATCCTAAATATTTTGTATGCAATTTGATTTTAGATGACAGTAAAAGTTGTAAAAATGGACTATATCGCTAAATGGACTATAAGCGATGTGACTGTAAACAAAAAGTACTGTATTAACCTAAAAATAACGCTGTCTGAGCTTTTTTCCGATATTCGAAACCGTTTGGTTTGTATACGACTTTTCCCGAAGATCCTTTTTCTCCCATATTTTATATAATTCAAAAATTTGGCAACTCTGTACCCATATTGTATCAAAATTTTGTTTTCTTGAGTACTTCTAACTTTCGTAAAAAAAAACTCAAGTTTTCATACAAGAAGCAAATTATTGTTTCACCCGTACTTTTTAACCATAAACATGAGATTGTTCAGCCAAAAACTCTCTTTTTTGCTCCTTTACAACATATCCAAAATTAATTAAAATTCTTTTTCTTTTACCCTCTAAACGGCAAGCACGGCTCCGGACGGGGTATTTTAAATTTGCCATAAGTATTTCGATAGAAAACTAAATTTTCAAAATATTTTATAAAGTAATATTTTGTGTGTATGGGACGGTTTGGAAGCGAGAAAGCTATAAACTTATAATTTCAAAAAATAAATATTTTGAAATGAACACAAAGTAAGATTGAAGCTTAAACTTTTCAGAAAAGCACTAACTTTGGTTCAAGGACTTCAAAAGGATACCTGTAAAGGACATCGCCTTAATTTGAAAACGAATGGACGGCTTTTTATGAAATTTGGCACGAATATTATATTAAGTAGTGTTAGCAAAGCCTTTAAGTTTAATCAATTGACTTTGAAGTTTACGTGCGTTTTCGCTCAATTTCGCGTTTTTTCGAGGAACGAAAATTCAGCAGTGACCGTCGCACTGTGGTCAATATTTTGAGATAGCGGCCAAAACTCCTTTTGGTTTTTGTTCTCCGATTTTAAAGTTATTAGACTCATATGAAAGTAGACAGTAGTAAACCTCGGGAGCCAAAAAATTAGAACTCTATTTCACTGAGAACAGGGTGGTCCAAAATGGGCTTTTTTAGAATTTAGTAAATTTATGATATTTTTAGTTAATTTTTAAAGTTTAAATGATCATAACTTTTTTGTTTTTCAAGATTTTTGGACGAAATAAATTTTGTGTTGTAACTTAACTTATTTCCTATTACCGGTAAATTGAAGCTCTACTGTTTTCAGAACAATTTAAATATTTTTTTTAAAAAAGGTCAAATTTCTCGGAAATTTCCTACTTCATAGAGCACAACTCCTGTGAGTCAAGCTGAGTCAAAACACAAATTTACTATTTTGTAGTCCTAACTCTGCCCTACATTCCTATATATACATGTCCATGCATCGGGACTACACTTTTGAGCTACAGCAATTTTTCTGACCCAAGGTAAGATATTTGGTACAAATGCACGTAATATTTTTTGAGAAGTTATTTGTATGTGAAAGTGGCTATTATGCATATATTTTGATGAAATTTTGTACAAGAGTTCTTATTGACCCAAAAATAATTCTGTTGAAATTAGGAAAAGTTGGCCCATATTTGGACCTAGTCCACATAGAAGGGTGTATCAAAATTTTGACAAAAATGACAATAGAACTCTCAAATTATGTGGTATCTGGCAATTTATTTGGAAAAGGTAAAAAATGATTTTATTGCCATCTAATATTACATAACATAAATACCTGAAAATTGCAAATAAATTTAAAACCAATGGAAATAACTGGTAAACCCAAGTACCTGTTATATTATTACCAGTACCTGTTAACTCTCAACTTATGTGGTATCTAGCAATTCATTTGGAAAAGGTAAAAAAGATTTTATTGCCATCTAATATTGCACAACTTAAATACCTGAAAATTGCAAATAAATTTAAAACCAATGGAAATAACTGGTAAAACCAAGTACCTGTTATATTATTGCCAGTACCTGTTAACTCTCAAATTATGTGGTATCTAGCAATTCATTTGGAAAAGGTAAAAAGATTTTATTGCCATCTAGGCAAAATTTCAGTTTATGGGGGACACCCCTGGAAAAAAAAAAATGCCACGCCCCCTTAAATGACCCCAGGAGTGCGAAAATCATAATGAATAAGGGGGCTCACGCCCCTTATGGGCGTGGCAGTCGAAAAACGACCCGGCCCACCTACGTAGACAATATGGGTATCAAATGAAAGCTAATGTCTTCACGATTCCAAAAATAGCCGTAGTTGCCAGATCGGGGCGATTTTTGTAGCCGATATGGCCATTTTGGCAAAATTTGGGGTGTGGGAAATTTTTTTTTTTCCTTTTTTTTTGCTTATATTTTGTTAAAATCAAACAAAAATGAGCATTTTGTGCGAAAAGGTTACTATTGATAGCGTTACCCAGGGATTACCGCGTGGAGGTCATAGTAAATCAATCCCCTTGGAGAAGCATGAGAACTCACGTAAAGTTGTGAGTTTCCACGCTTCTCACGGCCAAGATGCCATCTGCATCTAGTCGTCTTCATCCTCATCTTCACTGTCTTCAGACTCATCTACAATCTCTGGTTATACTGGCTTCGCTTAGTAAAGTTTTTCTGCGTGACCGGCCTACGGCCGGGCTTAGGGGTTTTTAACTCCAGTATGTCTTAATTCTAGACGGCGGGGATCTCGAGTGCTCGGCCTCTGGCCGAGCTAAAAAGAAATAAACAAAAAAAAGTCCTTCCCCCCATTTTATAAAAATTAACATATCTTCCTCAAATTCTGGACGATCTGGCAACTACGGGTATTTTTGGAATCGTGAAGACATTTCCTTTCATTTGATACCAATATTGCCTAAGTAGGTGGCATGGGTCGTTTTTCACCCCCCGCCCCTATTTAACAAAAATGGCCGTATCGGCTGCAAAAACCGCCCGATCTGGCAACTATGGCTATTTTTGGAATCGTGAAGATATTAGCTTTCATTTGATACCCATATTGTCTACGTAGGTGGGCGGGGTCGTTTTTCGACTGCCACGCCCATAGGGGGCGTGAGCCCCCTTATTCATTATGATTTTCGTACTCCTGGGAACATTCTGAAGGGGATGGCATATTCAGATTTTTTCTCTAGGGGTGTCCCCCATAAACTGAAATTCAGCCGCCATCTAATATTACACAACTTAAATACCTGAAAATTGCAAATAAATTTAAAAGCAATGGAAATAACTGGTAAAACCAAGTACCTGTTATATTATGTTTCAAAGAGGTAAAAAAGATCATGTTTGAAACTTCGAGCAATAGTATATTAATCCATGCATTCATTTTTTTTTCTTTATTATTGTTTAAACAATGGCTAAATTCAGTTATAGTGTTCTATCTGATATATATTTTGAACGGAAAGATGAAAACGACATTATTTTACATATAATGAATAATCCATTCTTCAAAATATGCGACAAACAAGAAATTAAAAATAAAAAACTTTTTAAATACTTTAAGAAAACGGTACAATCAATGTTCCAGAAACAAGAAATTGTTTTACTCACGCAACCAAGAATGGCTAAGAAATAAACTTATTTTAAAAAGCCATCAGTAACTACCACAGTAACTAATTGACCAGCCAAAGCAAGGAGAAGGAAATTCTAATGATGGAAACACATCAAGGAGATTATTTTCCGATCCAGAAACTGCAGCTTCTATAACTGGAGTAGATTATGATTTAATACGACGATTCCAAATCATATTAGAAGTTATAGCATGTAGCAAAAAGATAGATGCAAAAAAATTTGGTCAGTATGCTAATGAGACAGCAACCCTTTATAACCAAAATATTCTTGGAGACATATGCCAACCACAGTTCACAAAATTTTGTTCCATGGGGAACAAATAATTCAGCACAATATGCTTCCAATTGGAGATCTCTCAGAAGAAGCGCAAGAAAAAAGGAACAAAGACTACAGATTCTTTCGCGAGCACAATACAAGAAAAATTTCCAGATATTGTACTAATGACGATCTTATTAATATTTTGTTGTGCACATCAGACCCATATATGTCCAGTATTCGACAAAAATGGAAATCAACCTCATTAGAGTTAGATGAAGAAGCTAAACAACTACTGCAAAATGAAAATCAAAGCTATTTGGAAGAAATTTTTACTAATATTGTTTAATTAATACTAGTTTAAAGATTATAATTTGTTTCTAATTTTAGTATAAATTTTTATTAATACATTTAAATAAAATATATGTGCACTTTAAATCAATAGTAAAAGTTAACTTAAAATTTTATCGATGTTGTGTTCTGTATATAATATATCCAAATGGTATTGATATTGTTGGGAATTTCAGTGTTATTTGTCAGGTTAATCCTCACAAGAATTAGCTTTCTTCCAAAAAAAACCAACCTTTGGCCCCTGTGAATATTGAGACTAAATAAATGTCAGGGGCCAAATGTTGGCATTTTCTGACCAAAATTAAGTTTAGGAATAATAAATAAGTATTGGTTGTAAAATACGATTGAAGAAAATAAGAAATTATAAAAAAATACCTATTTAAAATGTCAAAATATTCAACTTTTACATGGAAACTCAACAAAAAATTAAAATGCATTTTTAACTCCACATTACTTACGTTCCTATCAGTCGATTTTTACGTTGAACATGCAAATTGAAGCTTAAAGTCCCTCCTATTGAACAAAACAAATATATTTGTTATTATACAAAACATAAATCAGAAACACCAATATTGTAATGTACTTTATTGTCAAAATAATCAGGGTTGTTATATTTTTTATTTTGATAACCCTGTTTTTATCGATTTGACGTAGCGTTGCCGCTATTGTTTAGGGATGACATTTCAGCGTTAACGCTAGGCGGTAAAAAACGTTCCGCTTGCCGCTCTTGTTTAGGTATGGCTGTAACACCAGAACATTCTTGATGAAATTGTCTACCACAAATTATACATTAAACAAAAACACTACCGACGACATTACAGCAGAAAAAATTAACTTCTTCGAGCGACGCACAGTGGTCAATTTATAGTATAAATTTTATACACATAAATATATATATAAATATATACACATAAATAACAAATATATTTTTTTCTGTCTTATTTTTTTGTTTATATCAGGGATGAGAAATGAGAATTTCGTTCGGTACCAATAAAATTTTCAAATAGTACTTTTTCGACTCTCAGAGAACTAAAATTATTTTTTATTTTATTTTTCTTAAAATTCATACAAAATGCATTAAAATAACATTAAATGTTATTGAACATAAATTTATGTTTATATGAATTTATAAAAAAATAAAGTTTTACTTTAAAAAAAGTATATTTTTTAAATTAATGTAGAGGAACAAAGAACTCCAAATGAGATCCAAATTAAATTAATCAATACAGCTAAAAAAGAATTTTATAAATTGGTTGATAATAACTTGTTAGAGATTTTAAAATTGTAACAACAAGAATTTGTTGCATTTAATAAATCTTTTGTTTGTATTAGATTTGATACTGTTGGAACATGAAGTCTGTTTCTGCCTTTGGTTTTAATCAGATTTGGTATGGAAAAATTCTCTCAACGTTTGCAGAAGAATGTGGTATGGATAAAATACCTGCAGCAATTCTTAAAATATCGGGAAACAAATATTTGTTTAACTCATTTTTAATTTTAGATACTTTCGAACAGAAACTACATATATTTTCCTTTCTAGAAAGTTTTAGTTCTTGCCAATCTGCCAACGCTCTGTATTGGATATTAATGGCGTCAAAAATTATTTTCTTCGTTTGGAAAATTTTTTATCCAAAATTTCCCGATAATCTTGGTTCTTCCGCAAACAACGTTTCAGGTAAAAGCTTACTGAACCAAATTAAAATTTCATTATCAAAATTTACTCTGGTCTTCAAATCCTCACAAAATTTAATATAACATTTTTTGCAATTTTCTTTTATATGATTTACAGTGCCGGATTCAATCTGATTTGTATTTATATACAAATCCACTTCTGTACCACAAAAAACGTAGTTTAGCGGAATATGGTTATCGTGGATATTTAATTGTAACGGTGTGCAATTATCTAACACATCTTTATTTATGAAGTTGCGAGCAATGTATTAATAAAATTTATATATTAATAAAAATTAAAAAAATAAAATGAATTAAAAACTTTAAATCGTCCAATAGTATCAAATGAGTTGCGGGAGTACTTTGGAACATCGAATAGTATCAAAAAAAGTACTATAGTATCAACTTTGCCATCCCTGGTTTACATTTGTTGTCTTTTTGCAACTAACTTCACTATGAAACGCTCTGTCAAAATCGGATTTTCCAATTGCAAAGAGTTGCCGCCGCGTTGCCGCCGCGTTATTTCGGTATGCTACATACAAATTGTATGGGCATGAGAATTTTTGACAGCTAGAAAACGCTTGCCGCTCTTGTTTAGGTATGGCTGTTAATAATGATAATGATAATTACTTGTGAAAAAGAGATAGGATTAAGAAGAAAAAGCTTTCTAGTTGAGAAATGAATTGTGCATTGGTATTAGTTAATTCTATCTCTTCTGATCAAAACAATACTTGTGTGTACGTAGTGTAACCAAACTCCACTTTAGCCACAGTCATCGCTGTGTCGACCGTGGCTCAACTCGTTAAGAGGTGAGATTACGATGCATAGCTTGATGCTAAGGCAGTGAGTTCAAATCTCAGTACGACACCAAAAAATAAAAAAAGTTTTTCAACAATATAAAAATCCTTGTGATTGGTTGCAAACAAATTTGTTCGTGAACTCATTCGATTTTAAAAACACGCTGCTAATAGTCAATTTCATATTTTTATAAGATTTTTATTATTTCCTTTTTTGAAAATCAAAATAAGTTAATAATAATTATAACCCTTAGTGATTGAATTTAATAATTGGTTTAATCGATTAATAATACTCTAATGTAATCATCTGTAATCAGTCGAACTCAGTAAATTCATGTGATTGAATTCAAAGCGTTTGGTTCTAAATTAATTCATTGCAAATCGAATTAATAATTATTGAATTTTAAAGGGACCAAGAAATTCATACATAGAAAAATTTGTTAATCATACTAAATGAGGTATAGGAGTATCATGGTACATTTGAGGTTCAAATAGTACCATAAAAAGTACTATAGTACCAACTTTATCATCCCAGATTCAAAAATTGAGAAAAAAATTTCACAACAAACTAATACATACGCACTTTAGGCTGTCACTTAACGTTGAATTCTATTTTCAACAGATTTGTCCGTGACAGAACAGAACGAAAAAGTGAAACCTAAGCACACATACAGACTTTCAATTGAACAGAAACAAAACAGCTGATTCTGAACAGAATAGAACGTAACAACTAATTCTGCCTTAAGGAATTAAAAACACAATTCCATGCTTATATAAACAAAAACAATAAAATTGAGTGTTCTCTAACAAATAAAAAAATAAAAACAAATGCTAAAACAAGTGTTTCCTCATAAAGTAATGCAAAGCAAATAGGTTATTCAACTTTGTCATATTCTGTCTCATCAAATGCTCTTAATATTTCTAATGATCGTATTGATGGTAATGATGTTGTTGCTTATGCACGTGCTTGTCATAATGCTGTTGTTGTTGCTGCTGAACCAAGTAATCATATAAGTGCACGTATGCTGCTCTTGTTGCTGCTAATGATGATATTAATGTTTTCAATGCTAATAGTCCACGTAAAAAAGAGACAGTATTTGTTATTCTGACAATACTGATACTTCTGTTACTGCATGCTCTCAAGCAGACATTTTAAATTCCTGTAAACAATTCTGAATGGATTAAAGTTACCTCTTAAATTAAGCGTAAACATTTTGTTTTTGGACACAATAACAGCAGACGTTATTGATCACACAAAATATGTTCATCTGTCCGCATTTAAGCCTTGTGTTACTAGTGAGCAAATCTTGGAATATATTGTGAAATATGCTAACATTAAAAGAAGCCATTTACAATGTTACAAATTGGTAAAACAAAAGGATACTGATTTAAGTTTAACGAAAAAAATATTATTTAAAATTGGGATCTCTTCGGAATTCTATGAAACGCTTTTTGAGCCTTCCTTGTGTCCTACCAATGTAATGATATGTAATGTTTTAAAATAAATATACACAGGCACGTAGCTAGGGGGGGGGGGGGCTTGGGGGCTAGAGCCCCCCCCCGAAATGATTTGACAAATTTAAAAACTTAATACAATTCGTTAGAAAGTAACAATGTTATTGATAAATTTAATATGAAAATAGTTATTTTTGACTTGGATCAAATAGGAAATAGTTTTATATGATTCGAATCTTAAAATTTCGTTAGAAAACATCGCCTGCAAATGTTCGGCTATCATTGTTTGAGTTGATTTTCGACAAAAAGCAATAAATAAAATCATTTCATAAGAGATTTCGAAGTCTTAGACTTAAAATATAATCAAAAAATTGTTTGAGGCAATGCAAACTAAAAATTAAATATGTCTACACAGAAAAACTAAAATTGAGTTTTAATTAAGATATTTGTTGATTCAGCAAAAGTTTTACTGAATTCGGTCGTGTTGATGCAATTGTAGTAACAACTAAAATAATTTGTATCTAATTAATATTATTTTCAATTACATATAGTTTTATTCACACCTATTAAAATTTAATTAAATATTGTTTACTATTGGGAAAAATTACAAAATTTAAAAAAAAATCACCAAAATTGTAAAAAAAAATCGCCCAAAATTTAAAAAAAATCGAGACCATTTGAAAAAATCTCAAAATTTGAAAAAAAAAAATTGCCAAAATTTAAACAGCAATCCTTAAAATTGCTGACATTTAAAAAACTCCCAGAATAAACTCCAAAATTCGAAAAAAAATTTAAAAAAAATCACCAAAATTAAAGAAACGCGAATTTTCTACTTTAAACGATTTTTTTCGTTTTGGCGATTTTTTAAAGTTTTTGCATTTGTTTCAATGTTGTTATTATACGATATAAAAACTGAACATTTTTTTATACCAAATTCATTTTAAATTAAACAGTTCATTGAAAGTAAGTTTGAAATCGAAGAAAAGTTTAATTGAAATTTTTTTGACAATGATTTTTTTCTGTGTATTTTGACATAATCTTTTAAAATGGAGATACCACTAAGACTCAAAATTAAGTTTATTTGTGCCGTAAAAGTCGTTACTTTACTTACAGTGAAATCTTTTTATTTAAATTTGGTTTGCTACGACCGCATTTGGTAACATAGTTTTTCGTATTTTTTTACGATATATACTACTCTGTGTTCCTCACACAGAGACCATATTTTTTTTTAATTTTTCGAAACAAATTTAAGCCTCAAACTTTGATCGATATGCATAATGTGTTAACGTGGTTCAATGTGACTCAATTTTTCTCAATTTTTTTGTAAACTAAATGTAAACAAATTTCGGTCAGCGCTCCTTGAAATGCGACATTTTAAAATCAAGCAGCTAAACCAGTCTTTGTGTTATAACGATGTAGTTTTTTTTTTTGACATTTTAAAGGGTTTTTATTTAAAAAATTGATTAAAGACAATTTGAAAAGCGTTTGAAATTGTCCAAAATATAAATCAAAGTGAATTCGAAATACATAATTTAGTTTAAATAAGACCTAGGCGATGTCAGGTATACTTTTAAATTTTCCAATTTTATATTTTTTCTTTATTATTCTTTCTTTCAGACTACAATCACGCTGGCTTGTACAATTTACGATTTTTTTAATACAAGACATGAAGTATAGCCTTCAATCTTAAAAAAAAGTCGGATATATAAAAAAGGGGAAAAAATAGTAAATAATTCAAATAAGTGGCAGCCGGGGTCCACGACATAGTGTCAAAATGGTTTTCAAAATGTGTTTTTTTTCTCAAGCATTTTAACGCTGTTTTTAAATAAGTCCGGACATAATTATATAAATTTATATTTAAAATTAATTGCGTAGAAAAAAATTAATATGGTGTCATATATAGTTGAGTATAATTCTATATTGCATTTAGAATAAGCTAAAACTAATCCAATTAATAACTACGTTATATTTATATACCTAGCTAGACATTGCAAAATGATATATATGTTGATATTATATCATATTTAAAAAAACACAATTTTATTTTAGATAAAATTGTATATTACCCCATGCAGAGTCACACTAGAAAATTTGTCAATTATATTTTGGATGTATATATGTCAATATCAATACAATAGTACAATTAATTGCATAAAATTTACCCCAATTTTTGTTTTTTGAATTGATTTCTTTCTGGTTCTTAACCCTAAAAAAGAATTTGTTTCATTTGTAACATTATGAGTTCTTAATTTAGTCTAAGATTTTTTTCAATGTAAAATTATAAATTTAGTTTCAACATTTTTTCCGTGTTTTTAATTCAATGGTGAAGTTAATGAATTCCACAAAATCTTTATTTTCATTATATTATTTTTTATTTTTGAATATAATAAAGTTTCCAAATGCTATGGAATTTGTTACAAATTATAAAATTGTAAACCTTTTGCAAGTGGCTAAAGTCTAAAAGGATTAACAGATATTGCAGATTTTCATGACGTTTTAAAATTAAAAACCGGATACAACTATAGCTTATTTTGTATATATCAGTATCAGTTTAGAAATAAATTCATACCGCTATATAAAATCGTACTAAATTGTATCGCGTCATTATTTGGATGTTATTTAATTATTATGCCCATTTCTCGGATAAAACTGTATTAAGACTCATATTTAATTTCGTATGATTATATAAAGCATCATATTAATTTTAATCGGGTTATTAGAAGTTGAAACTTTTTTACTTTTTTTTACATTTATCAAGTTTTAGCTACCCTAGACGTATATTAGCACATAAAAATATAAAGTTACGCAATTTTATTTTTCGCGGTTTTCAAAAAGTTTTCCGCATAATCCTTTTTTTATTTAATTAAACTAAAAATTAATATCTAGCTAAAAATTAAACGTAATTAGACAATAACGATGCATATCCAACTTAAAGTACACAAACGTTTTCAAATTTGACGTGTTTCGCGGATTGTGATCAAACAGATTAAAGCGTTGTTTCGCGATATAGACATCAAAATTCGCAAAATAATGAACACAATAAGTAAAAAATGCATTTTAAGAAAATGCACTTTCTGCGGGAGGTTTTTGTTTCAAAATGACCTGAGAAAGCGATTTCTATTATTAATACATGATTGTCCATTAAGTGTATGTAAAAATTTAGCAAAAAAAAAAAAAAAAAAAAGCTGTTAGTGTACAAAAAAAAATATATAATCAAATAAAAAATCGAAAAGCCCCCCCCCGAACCAAATTCCTAGCTACGTGCCTGAATATACATAATAATTTTGTATTTAGTCTTAGTCTCTAATGAAATTTTGTTCCATTGACTAATAAATGAAATGGAAATGAAATATCTTCTTAAGTAAACACAAAAAACTTGTAATTTTTGGACTGTAGTTATATCTTGTTAAATGGAATAACTTATGCCTAAGATAATTAATGTTTATAGATTAGTTTTTAAGATTCGCTATAATAATATTTTGGTCCAAAATAGGCAACAATAAAAATGTTGATAAAAGAACATTTTGTTAATTTTTCATGCCGCATTTATCCGAGTTTTCGTATAAATAATACCCGCTTAAATGCGCAGAAAACTCACGCATTTAAGCGGGGACTTAAATGCGCAATAATAAATGGAAAATATTACATAAATACGTAAAAAAACGTATTTAAACAAATTATTTTTCTTTAAACGGTTTGCTTTAACACGGTTTGCTTTAACATATTTTTTAAACGATTTGCTTTAACATATTGATTTATTTCCTTGAAAGGAAACTTTTGCTTCTTTTTAGTATAAATTAAAAATATGTTAAGTTTTTAACATAATTTTGTGTTTAACAAAAACTTAAAAAAAATGTAGATAGATTGTTTTTTATGCAAAAACTCATATTCCAGAGACGCATTTAAACGATCAATTTCGTTCTTGCTTTACTAATATAACTCAACCTAAGGAAATCATTTTATCGGGACGCATTTAAACGGAATTATTTCCATGCATTTTGAATGAAATACATTTTTGTCTGATTTTTTTTGCGCATTTAAACGGGGAATATTTATTACATATAAACAATCAAAACTATTATTACAGTTATATTAGTTTTTTGTTTTTATATACATCGAGATTATTTTTATGTTATTTTCAATTTATAACGAGCTTTCAACCTCCGTATATTTACAAAATAAAGCAAATCAAACATATTAGCTAGGTTGATACTAGTATTTCGATCTGGCTAAAGATCTCATCAGAACCCGAAGTTTTAGTAAAGTTATTGTTTTTCTAATTATTTTAAGTGTTTAAAATATTCAAATGAAAAATATGTACAAAACAAAATATTCCAGTGTTGGCAACACATTCATGACACTAATATTATAAAAATACTATGTTTACAGCATGGAAAAACAATAAGGGTATATATATAAGAAAAAGTTGTCATTTTTAAATCCCTGAACTTTCAAAGTTAAAATATAAATAAGCAAAAGTTTAAAAACAAAATAAAAATATAGGGTTTCTCGTCGGAAAAGTATATTGTGTAAATAACGGATAAAACTTCTAGCTCCAGTTGAATTAACTACACTCAAAAAAACAAGTTTGTAAAGTCAGCAAAAAATTTTGCTGAGTCAGCAAAATATTAGTCAGGAGGGTGCTAGCAAAAAAAATTGCTAATGTCAGCAAAATCCTTTGCTGAAAATCAGCGAGCTGATTTTTAGCAACAAAATTAGTAGATTCAGCTAAAGTTTTGCTAACACTTAGTAGATTAGAAATAAAGAAGCCTTGGTAAAAATTAATAAATTTTTTGCTGAATTTTAGTAGACGGAAAAAAACTCAAAAAAATTGTAAAAAAATGTAAATTTTGTGATTCTTTTAAAAATAACACAGTGCAACACGAAAAAAAATAACAATATACGGACACCACTACGTGATAAAAGACTAAAAAAAAGACCCGTGTCTAGGGTTGCCATTCGTACTGTTTTAAACAGTACATGTACTGTTTTTTAAAAAATGTACTGTTTTATTCACAACACCTAAAACAGTACGCAAAAGTACTGTTGTTTTGGATTTGTACTGTTTTTGTACTGCTTTTTTGTATATTTTACATATTTTTATATAAACAAGTTTTTTGGGTGTACAAAGAATATATATTTTTTTAACCATGTTTTTTTTGTGTGTACAATAGTTTTTTATATAAATTTTTTGAATCTCCCTGTATAAATTCCACTTCGTTTCTTTGTACATATATAAGTTTGGTTTGTTTACTTTTCAAGCAATGGATGTTTGTAAACACAATTTTTTTTTCATGACACTGCCCAATGCAAAAAGTAATGGAGTCCAAACTAATAATTTTAGCCAATTTGACGAAATTTATTTAATTTGATGAAATTTAGTCAATTTTAATTCTTTAGAGGATGTAAACTTGACGAAATTTTGTTGATTTGAATAAAATTTGTTAAATCTTTAAAAAAAAAATTGACAAAATTTCGTTAAAGATCTACAAAATTTTTTTTGTTGATTTTACCTACGCTATTTGGTTCGGTGTATTAACTTATTTTAAGTAAATTTGTGATGTATTGAAGTAAAAGTTATGTTAACAATAAATACAAAAATGTACTGTTTTTTTTTTGAAAAGTACTGTTTTTTTCATCAATGTACTTTTTTTCCACTTTTCAAATATGACTACCCTACTTCTATACCTTCTATTCCTTCTATACCTTCTATACCTTCTATACCTTCTATACCTGCTATACCTGCTATACCTTCTATACCTTCTATAACCTTCTATACCTTCTATACCTTCTATACCTTCTATACCTGCTATACCTGCGATACCTTCTATACCTTCTATACCTTCTATAACCTTCTATACCTTCTATACCTTCTATACCTTCTATACCTTCTATACCTGCAATACCTGCTATACCTGCTATACCTGCTATACCTGCTATACCTTCTATACCTTCTATACCTTATATACCTGCTATACCTGCTATACCTTCTATACCTTCTATACCTTCTATACCTTCTATACCTTCTATACTTTCTATACCTTCTATACCTTCTATACCTTCTATACCTTCTATACCTTCTATGCCTTCTATACCTTCTATAGCTTCTATACCTTCTATACCTTCTATACCTGTTATACCTGCTATACCTTCTATACCTCTATACCTGCTATACCTGCTATACCTGCTATACCTTCTATACCTTCTATACCTTCTATACCTTCTATACCTTCTATACCTTCTATGCCTTCTATACCTTCTATACCTTCTATAGCTTCTATACCTTCTATACCTGTTATACTGTTATACCTGCTATACCTTCTATACCTTCTATACCTGCTATACCTGCTATACCTTCAATACCTGCTATACCTTCTATACCTTCTATACCTTCTATACTTCTATACCTTCTATACCTTCTATACCTTCTATACCTTCTATACTTTCTATACCTTCTATACCTGCTATACCTGCTATACCTTCTATACCTTCTATACCTTCTATACCTTCTATACCTTCTATACCTTCTATAACCTTCTATACCTTCTATACCTTCTATACCTTCTATACCTTCTATACCTTCTATACCTTCTATACCTTCTATACCTGCTATAACCGGCTATAACCTTCTATACCTTCTATACCTTCTATACCTTCTATACCTTCTATACCTTCTATACCTTCTATACTTTCTATACCTTCTATACCTGCTATACCTGCTATATTTAGTCAATTTGATGAAATTTAGTTAATTTTACTTCTTAAGAGGATGTAAACTTGACGAAATGTTGTTGATTTGAATAAAATTTGTTAACTCTTAAAAAAAAATTGACAAAATTTCGTTAAAGATCTACAAAAATTTTTTTGTTGATTTTACCTACGCTATTTGGTTCGGTGTATTAACTTATTTTAAGTAAATATGTGATGTATTGAAGTAAAAGTTATGTTAACAATAAATACAAAAATGTACTGTTTTTTTTTTGAAAAGTACTGTTTTTTTTCATCAATGTACTTTTTTTCACTTTTTAAATTTGGCAACCCTACCCGTGTCTCCCAATTTTTCCCAAAGTCATGGACTTTTTTTTATGGGCCGCCAAAGATTTGGGGCCTCGGTATCATTTTCGCAAAAAAGTGATCATTTTCTCAGGCTCATATCTTGCAAACCGTTCAGAATTTCGATTTACTCTCTGAGGCAAAGTTGTAGCTCTTGTCATAAAGAAATTGCGAACATATAAAATCAAAAAAACTTCACCTTCCAGATCAAAATCGCAAAAAAACTTAAAAAAATTCGATTTTTTTACCTTTATTCCCGTGTTCAGGTCCATAGGTAGCAAACCGTTCAAAATTCAAGGAAACAATCAACTACAAAAATTTACCTAAGATCTCAATAAACAAATTTCTAGAACATATAAACTTCCTAGAGATGATTCTTAACACTGTTTAGGTAGCACGCAAAAGTGAAAAATTTGCCGAAAATTTTTTAATTTCATTTTTTTTTACCTTTTTTCTCCTGTTCAGGTGCATAGGTAGAAAACCGTTCAAAATTCAAGAAAACAATCAACTACAAAAATTTACCTAAGATCTCAATAAACAAATTTCTGGAACATATAAACTTCCTGGAAATAATTCTTAACACCGTTTAGGTAGCGCTTAGGTAGCCGCAAAAGTGAAAAAAGTGACGCGGTGAAAGTTATGTAAAGTGCTACAACATAATTCGTACACAACCGTGGCAACTGACAGTTTCAGTATGCAGTGTGAAAACATTGATTTATTTTGCTACGTTTGCGGTCATCAAACTAGAAAAAAAAAACATCTACAAGATTTCAAAAGGAAAAGAATCTTTTAACTAGTGCATTCAAAAGAGCATATACATTGTTTTTCGACGAAGTGGACTTGACCGGTGAAAATTATACACCTAATACAGTGTGTCGCCAATGTTATAACAATCGTGAATAGCCAAACTACCGTATGTACAAAAAATACATCATAGTTGCGCCAACTCACAAAATGTGGGAAATAGTGGAAATTAGATTACATATGATTTTCTAACAATTGTGAATTGTTGTGGTGTTTGTCTTAGCTATCTTCTGCAATTACAATTAAATGTAAAATCGACCCCGTGTAATTGAAACTGGTTTTAAGCCACAGCAAAAATCGACCTTACTTAGATCAATTGGTTAGAGCCTATGTCTAAGTGTAGTGCGAAGTGCATGTGGCAAAGAAAGCAGGTTCAAGCCACGGTCAGGATTGCATTTAATAAATAAAAATTTCATATAGATGCAATCAAACAATAAAAAACCATAACAAATAATTACAGTATTGTCAAAAAGGATTACTGATGAAGGTTGTGTTACCAGAAACTGCGCAGTCTAATTCAATAAAAAATTTACAATGTAGTTATGATTTTTAGAAAAATATGCTTAATCTTCTCTACCACGCCTATCTCAAACAATTGAAAAATATGTGCATATTAATTATAGTATTAATTGCACACTGTCTAAAAAGACGATGAATAAAAATTCAAAAATCCCCAATAAAATAATCTCATGGCATGGTTGAGTGGAGGCAGAGGTACTATGAAGTATTGTAAGCCGGTAAACTGGATTAATCGCCCAGGTGCATGATCACCAACCAGTTGCTATGCATGCGTAAATTACACATGTCGTCGAAATCGACATGCTGAGAAGAACAAAATTTATAAAGCAACTGCAACAGCCACACTACCAGTGCTTGCACCTGAAAATTTTGTATCACCAAGGCCGGCAACTCTAGATCGTACTACAGAATTTACAGCAATGAGTAGAGCAAGTGGTGTTACTAATGAGGATCAATTTGATACCAATTATGAGCCCCAACAGGGAAGAGATGGACCACAACTAATAACACAAATGGAAATGGATTTCATTGTGGCCATATTGGGATTATCGCAGCGACTTGCAATATTTTTGACAGCTTTTTTAAAGCAAAGAAAACTCACACATGCTAATGTTAACTCTACGGCGTACCGCAAACGACAAGCTGAATTTCAGAGGCTCTACACTCTAAATGATGACAATTCGTTCGCTTACTGCAACGATATAAAAGCTTTGGTGGTAAAAATGGGAATGAACTACATCGCTAGTGATTGGAGATTATTTATTGATGGTTCTGTTTCAAGCTTGAAAGCAGTGTTGTTGCATGTGTCGAACCGAAAACCTTCCATTCCGCTAGCAATAGGTATCAACATGAAAGAAAGCTATGAAACATTGAAAGATATAATGGAAAAAATCAAATATTACGAAATAAATGGAAGATTTGCTGTGATTTGAAGGTCATCAACATTTTGCAAGGGATCATCGATAAGGGCGGCTTCCCAAAATTCTTTTGTTTTCTTCATTTTCATTTTGACGATTTTATCAAACAACTCCTTACCGAATCCGATGAGCAAGGAGAACGGTTTCACCAAACCACAATGCCCATATTTTTGTAGTTGATTGTTTCCTTGAATTTTGAACGGTTTGCTATCTATGCACCTGAACAGGAGAAAAAGGTAAAAAAAATGAAATTAAAAAAATTTCGGCAAATTTTTCACTTTTTAAACAGTGTTAAGAATCATCCCTAGGAAGTTTATATATTCTAGAAATTTGTTTATTGAGATCTTAGGTAAATTTTTGTAGTTGATTGTTTCCTTGAATTTTGAACGGTTTGCTACCTATGGACCTGAACACGGGAAAAAAGGTAAAAAAATCGAATTTTTTTAAGTTTTTTGCGATTTTGATCTGGAAGGTGAAGTTTTTTGATTTTATATGTTCGCAATTTTTGTTCTTTATGACAAGAGCTACAACTTTGCCTCAGAGAGTAAATCGAAATTCTGAACGGTTTGCAATATATGAGCCCGAGAAAATTATCACTTTTTTGCGAAAATGATACCGAGGCCCCAAATTTTGGCGGCCCATAAAAAAAAGTGCATGACTTTGGGAAAAATTGGGAGACACGGGTCTTTTTTTTTTAGTCTTTTATCACGTAGTGGTGTCCGTATATGGTTATTTTGCCATGACTTAAAAAATTACACACAGTGTAATTTACAATAATTACGAAATATAAAAATTTTCATTTTCCCACATTGGAGACATGAATTAATTTAATATCTGAAAATATATATAACATAACAAAAATTTTCTTTCAACTACTTACATCAATCGTTGTCTAAATGATGCTGACTTTTAAAGAACGCAACTGCCGAGGATAATTATAGAAACGAAACGAAACGAAAAAACCACAAAAACAAATTTTAGTTGCTCAAACCATTTTTGCAAATTAGAATTTTCAGTTTTAAGACTACTGGTTTAGGTATGATTACTTTCTTGTCTTCTCTTTTGTTGACAATTGAAATAAATATCACAAAATTTAGTCCAACTGTACTATAAAATTCCCTGTCCAACCCTTGGTATGCATTAAGTTAGCCTTTTGTTATAATTGTTTTAGTCTTGGACTTGGATGATATAAAAATTACGTTTCTGTTTTCAAATTCCTCATTTAAGAATATTTATTATTCTTCAGAATAAACTGTACTCCGAAAATGCCAACCACTTTAATTTAACTCCAACTCCTTTAACAAAGTAAAAGTTCAGAAATTTTACTTATAAATGTTTGCTCTAAATTGCATGTTTTACTTCAAGGATTAATATTATAATTTTATTTTTTTTTAGTAATTAATAACACATGTTTACCAATTCTGGTCAACTTTTGGATCAGAGCAGATGAGAACAAATCTTGTCGTTATTTGAGGTGCTGAATTCAAATCCGGGTTTCGTTTTTCAAAATTGGTTCTAGTTTGTGAGTTCGCGCATGTTGGCAGCACTGCGCTATCATAATGACAGATCGCTGTTGGCGTCGCTAGAAACATTATTTAAATTGTATTTTTAAAGTTTTTTTTTAATTCAAAACGTGTGAAAATGCAAAGACAGAATTGTAAAGTTGATTCAAAGTGTTTTTGTTAAGTTTGTGGATGTTATATGACCAGAAAAAGTGGCACAGTTATTACTAATGTGATCAGAAATGCATATTTTTATTATTTTTGTTTCTCTGTATCAAACACTCACAAGCCGTGGGTGCCGAAATTGGTTTGTAACGCGTGTAGCACAATATTATACAAGTGGTCACGCGGTAAAAAAGTATGTTTTTCATTGCCACTGTTATGGAGAGAGCCGAAAAATCATGTAGATGATTGTTACTTTTGCTTGATGAATGTCGTCGGTCTAAAAAACAAAAAAACTAGCAAAATATAAATATCCTGAAGTACTATCAGTGTCTAAGCCAGTTCCCCGTGCGAGCAATCTTCATCACCGACGAACAGTGGAAGCGATTTCAACATGGAGGAAAAACATTTAGTTTCCCAAAGTGAACTCAATGATTTGGTTCGTGATTTGAATTTATCGAAACAAAAATCAGAATTGCTCGCATCACGGATGCAGCAGTGGAAATATCTTGACACTCAAACAAAAGTCACTGTATATAGAACCAGAAATCAGACTCTTTTACCGTTTTTCAAAAAAGAGGAGAATACATGCTTCTGCTATGACATCAACGGTTTGCTTGATTATTTGATATTTTTATATTCGAAAATTAATGGCCGACAGAAACTATACAAAATGTTTAACGCCCAATGAAGCAGCAGCATGGTTATCATTTCAAGATGTTGTTCAAAACTTTCTCGGTAACCGCAAATCCCCGGATAATCGTCAGTTTGTTGCAAAATTATTCCAAGATTGGAGCTCGAATGTCTCTCAAAATACATTTTCTGCATTCCCATCTCGAATTTTTTCCTGAAAACTTGGGTGATACAAGCGACGAGCAAGGAGAGCGACTACACCAAGATTTGGAGAAAAACGAAACCAAGGATTTTGGGACGAGGGCATGATGAGCGACTTCTGTTGGACTTTAATGCGTGAAACAGATCCCAAACAGTACAAGTGACTCTGTTCGACTGCTCTTCATTTCTAATTTAACACTTTTTAATGAATAAAATGCAGATTAATTATCTAAAATTGTAAAAAATGTGTTTATTTAATATCTCGAAAACTAGAACCAGTATCAAAAAACGGAGTGCAGATTCGGATTCAGCGCCCCAAATAATCTTAGAAACAGCTTTTGGTTGCTTAGATCCAAAACCGTGTATACTTGTGTAATCATATAATTACAAATTATATCCTATTACCCTAACCGAGCACTAGCTTCTATGGCTTTCGGCGCGTTGTAGCGAAAACAGAGCAGTGCCTCTGGTGGGAATCAAATTCACGACCCCCGCACTGATAAGCCAGCACGCTACCAACTAGCCTACCGGGGCGCACGGGTTAATATTATTATTTGTTAATATATTATTATTTATTAATATTAATATATAATCATTTATTTAATATATTACCACCATATTTAATAAATAATGCATGGAGTGTTAAGGCGTCTTTTAAAATTGCGCTGGACATTTTAAAATTTCTTGTAAAAAAAACAATTATTGAAAAAAGAGACGAAAAGTAATATGAAAAGTTCGAAATCCTACAAATATTTTTTAATTTGAAACTACTTTTGTACTGTTTTTTTGTGTTCACGACATAGATTACATAGACCTCCAACTCTTTGGCATTAGCTGTCAGTGCACGTAACTCATGAGAATGTATTGAACATACGTGATATACATATACAAAAAATATTTGAATGTGTATGAATGATTACGTTTTCAATAAAAGAAGAAGAAGAGTTTGAGATCTACTTAATCTATGGTTCAGGAATTGTTTATTTGACAAAATCATTTTCTAATCATTCCACCTGGTATTGTTGCATCATGGTTTACACGACTTTATGATTCTATGATCTATGAATATAGCTATTAAGTTTTGTATAATTGAAATATTAATATTTGCAACATGTTTTAAATCAGTCTAAGCAAGTGGTCCATTGTGCGAATCGCATGCTTTTAATCAGAGATATCCGATAACAGGTTTCGATTTAACATAATTTTAATATTTTTTCATTTTGTTTAAATAAAAACCGTAAAAGTTGTTAAAAATAAAAGTTAACAGTTTTTAATAAAGTCCCATTCCAACGAAATCAGATATTTTATTTTAAAAAAAATTTACACATAATAATTTTTGTATAAAATCCAAAATCCGTCATTATTTATTTAATTTCGGTCCGCTCTAAAATAAAAACTAAGTGCGAAAAATGCCATGCATTGTGACTATAAAAAGGTAACTGATTTAACATGGATGAATGTTGTTTTAGTTGAATAAAAGATTTTACGATACCTCGAAGCATAAGGATATTAATTGATTTTCAATGTTTCCGACACAAGTTTGCTTAATCGTGTGCAACAGCAGGAAACATTTCACCTTCTCTTTGTTGATTTTATTTCATTCAACAATTTTTTCTGTATAACCATCTAACAATTTTCTGTTTTTTATGGTTAAAAAAAGCAAGCAAACAAAGAGAAAACAACATAAACTGTAGAAAAAATAATGAAAATAACAGGAACAAACCAACCAACCAACCAACACCTCAAAAGTTATTTCGCCAAACAAAAAAAAAAAGAAAAGTGAAAAAAGCTAAAAATGCTAAAAATGCTTTTTTCGAATTTAATACGACGACTAGTGACAATAAAATGTACTCAAAGTGAAAAACGTAATTGCAGTTAAAATGATTATCATTTTATGAAATAAAAATGTTAAACCATTTTACACTGTCGTTACTTTAAAGCAACTCGAAAAAACAAAGTTATATCTCAAATATAAAATCGTATCTCATTTGATATAGATCGATATTTCTTCTTATGCAAGTTAGATATTTTGAGATTAAGTTGTATCTACTTAAAGCCCATTAGATATTTAAGAAGAAAATAATAATTTAGTCATCACAAAAACAAACTTTGAAAAGAAACTGCAATTTTATATTGTTAAAATTGAGGTGTCCATGCCAGAAACGGTTAAAAAAAAATCCATAAAATGGTATTGGATGATCGTTGGCTGAATGTGCGTAAGCTGACTGAAATGATAGACATTTAAAAAATGGCTATACATCGCATATTGAATTAATTTAATATCTGAAAATATATATAACATAACAAAAATTTTCTTTCAACTACTTACATCAATCGTTGTCTAAATGATGCTGACTTTTAAAGAACGCAACTGCCGAGGATAATTATAGAAACGAAACGAAACGAAAAAAACCACAAAAACAAATTTTAGTTGCTCAAACCATTTTTGCAAATTAGAATTTTCAGTTTTAAGACTACTGGTTTAGGTATGATTACTTTCTTGTCTTCTCTTTTGTTGACAATTGAAATAAATATCACAAAATTTAGTCCAACTGTACTATAAAATTCCCTGTCCAACCCTTGGTATGCATTAAGTTAGCCTTTTGTTATAATTGTTTTAGTCTTGGACTTGGATGATATAAAAATTACGTTTCTGTTTTCAAATTCCTCATTTAAGAATATTTATTATTCTTCAGAATAAACTGTACTCCGAAAATGCCAACCACTTTAATTTAACTCCAACTCCTTTAACAAAGTAAAAGTTCAGAAATTTTACTTATAAATGTTTGCTCTAAATTGCATGTTTTACTTCAAGGATTAATATTATAATTTTATTTTTTTTTTAGTAATTAATAACACATGTTTACCAATTCTGGTCAACTTTTGGATCAGAGCAGATGAGAACAAATCTTGTCGTTATTTGAGGTGCTGAATTCAAATCCGGGTTTCGTTTTTCAAAATTGGTTCTAGTTTGTGAGTTCGCGCATGTTGGCAGCACTGCGCTATCATAATGACAGATCGCTGTTGGCGTCGCTAGAAACATTATTTAAATTGTATTTTTAAAGTTTTTTTTTAATTCAAAACGTGTGAAAATGCAAAGACAGAATTGTAAAGTTGATTCAAAGTGTTTTTGTTAAGTTTGTGGATGTTATATGACCAGAAAAAGTGGCACAGTTATTACTAATGTGATCAGAAATGCATATTTTTATTATTTTTGTTTCTCTGTATCAAACACTCACAAGCCGTGGGTGCCGAAATTGGTTTGTAACGCGTGTAGCACAATATTATACAAGTGGTCACGCGGTAAAAAAGTATGTTTTTCATTGCCACTGTTATGGAGAGAGCCGAAAAATCATGTAGATGATTGTTACTTTTGCTTGATGAATGTCGTCGGTCTAAAAACAAAAAAAACTAGCAAAATATAAATATCCTGAAGTACTATCAGTGTCTAAGCCAGTTCCCCGTGCGAGCAATCTTCATCACCGACGAACAGTGGAAGCGATTTCAACATGGAGGAAAAACATTTAGTTTCCCAAAGTGAACTCAATGATTTGGTTCGTGATTTGAATTTATCGAAACAAAAATCAGAATTGCTCGCATCACGGATGCAGCAGTGGAAATATCTTGACACTCAAACAAAAGTCACTGTATATAGAACCAGAAATCAGACTCTTTTACCGTTTTTCAAAAAAGAGGAGAATACATGCTTCTGCTATGACATCAACGGTTTGCTTGATTATTTGATATTTTTATATTCGAAAATTAATGGCCGACAGAAACTATACAAAATGTTTAACGCCCAATGAAGCAGCAGCATGGTTATCATTTCAAGATGTTGTTCAAAACTTTCTCGGTAACCGCAAATCCCCGGATAATCGTCAGTTTGTTGCAAAATTATTCCAAGATTGGAGCTCGAATGTCTCTCAAAATACATTTTCTGCATTCCCATCTCGAATTTTTTCCTGAAAACTTGGGTGATACAAGCGACGAGCAAGGAGAGCGACTACACCAAGATTTGGAGAAAAACGAAACCAAGGATTTTGGGACGAGGGCATGATGAGCGACTTCTGTTGGACTTTAATGCGTGAAACAGATCCCAAACAGTACAAGTGACTCTGTTCGACTGCTCTTCATTTCTAATTTAACACTTTTTAATGAATAAAATGCAGATTAATTATCTAAAATTGTAAAAAATGTGTTTATTTAATATCTCGAAAACTAGAACCAGTATCAAAAAACGGAGTGCAGATTCGGATTCAGCGCCCCAAATAATCTTAGAAACAGCTTTTGGTTGCTTAGATCCAAAACCGTGTATACTTGTGTAATCATATAATTACAAATTATATCCTATTACCCTAACCGAGCACTAGCTTCTATGGCTTTCGGCGCGTTGTAGCGAAAACAGAGCAGTGCCTCTGGTGGGAATCAAATTCACGACCCCCGCACTGATAAGCCAGCACGCTACCAACTAGCCTACCGGGGCGCACGGGTTAATATTATTATTTGTTAATATATTATTATTTATTAATATTAATATATAATCATTTATTTAATATATTACCACCATATTTAATAAATAATGCATGGAGTGTTAAGGCGTCTTTTAAAATTGCGCTGGACATTTTAAAATTTCTTGTAAAAAAAACAATTATTGAAAAAAGAGACGAAAAGTAATATGAAAAGTTCGAAATCCTACAAATATTTTTTTAATTTGAAACTACTTTTGTACTGTTTTTTTGTGTTCACGACATAGATTACATAGACCTCCAACTCTTTGGCATTAGCTGTCAGTGCACGTAACTCATGAGAATGTATTGAACATACGTGATATACATATACAAAAAATATTTGAATGTGTATGAATGATTACGTTTTCAATAAAAGAAGAAGAAGAGTTTGAGATCTACTTAATCTATGGTTCAGGAATTGTTTATTTGACAAAATCATTTTCTAATCATTCCACCTGGTATTGTTGCATCATGGTTTACACGACTTTATGATTCTATGATCTATGAATATAGCTATTAAGTTTTGTATAATTGAAATATTAATATTTGCAACATGTTTTAAATCAGTCTAAGCAAGTGGTCCATTGTGCGAATCGCATGCTTTTAATCAGAGATATCCGATAACAGGTTTCGATTTAACATAATTTTAATATTTTTTCATTTTGTTTAAATAAAAACCGTAAAAGTTGTTAAAAATAAAAGTTAACAGTTTTTAATAAAGTCCCATTCCAACGAAATCAGATATTTTATTTTAAAAAAAATTTACACATAATAATTTTTGTATAAAATCCAAAATCCGTCATTATTTATTTAATTTCGGTCCGCTCTAAAATAAAAACTAAGTGCGAAAAATGCCATGCATTGTGACTATAAAAAGGTAACTGATTTAACATGGATGAATGTTGTTTTAGTTGAATAAAAGATTTTACGATACCTCGAAGCATAAGGATATTAATTGATTTTCAATGTTTCCGACACAAGTTTGCTTAATCGTGTGCAACAGCAGGAAACATTTCACCTTCTCTTTGTTGATTTTATTTCATTCAACAATTTTTTCTGTATAACCATCTAACAATTTTCTGTTTTTTATGGTTAAAAAAGCAAGCAAACAAAGAGAAAACAACATAAACTGTAGAAAAAATAATGAAAATAACAGGAACAAACCAACCAACCAACCAACACCTCAAAAGTTATTTCGCCAAACAAAAAAAAAAGAAAAGTGAAAAAAGCTAAAAATGCTAAAAATGCTTTTTTCGAATTTAATACGACGACTAGTGACAATAAAATGTACTCAAAGTGAAAAACGTAATTGCAGTTAAAATGATTATCATTTTATGAAATAAAAATGTTTAAACCATTTTACACTGTCGTTACTTTAAAGCAACTCGAAAAAACAAAGTTATATCTCAAATATAAAATCGTATCTCATTTGATATAGATCGATATTTCTTCTTATGCAAGTTAGATATTTTGAGATTAAGTTGTATCTACTTAAAGCCCATTAGATATTTAAGAAGAAAATAATAATTTAGTCATCACAAAAACAAACTTTGAAAAGAAACTGCAATTTTATATTGTTAAAATTGAGGTGTCCATGCCAGAAACGGTTAAAAAAAAATCCATAAAATGGTATTGGATGATCGTTGGCTGAATGTGCGTAAGCTGACTGAAATGATAGACATTTAAAAAATGGCTATACATCGCATATTGACCGAAAATTTTGAGATGAGAAAGCTGTGTGCAAGACGGGTGCCGCGTTTTCTCACATTAGAACAAAAACAAACAACCATTGCGATGGTAAAAATAAATGAATTAAAGTTCGAATTGCTTCATCACGCACATTGTTCGCCATATTTAGCTCTCTCGGATTATTTTATATTTCCAAACTTGAAAAAATGGCTCGGTGGTAAAAGGTTTGCCAAAAATGAAGAGGTGGAGTCTGCGGTTGATGGTTACTTTAAGGAGTTAGACAGTTCTTAGTATAAACAGTGTATCGAAGCTATAGAACATTGTTGGGAAAACTGTATTTAGCTAAAAGGAGATTATGTTGAGAAATGAATAAAATTGTTCCCAAATTTGTTGTGTTTTCCTTGTTAGGTTCCAGAAACCGCCCTCGTACATTACTTTCTTTTAATAAACTTTTGTCAAAAAATAAAATCTTCAGATTTTATTACTTAAAATATTATATATTAGGCATAAACAGGTTTGTTTTCTACACTCAGGGAAAAAAGTTCCATCATATTGATGTTCCTGTTTCATAAATCGTTTGTCATCAATTATTCAACATATTTATGAAGTTTTCATAAATATGATGACGTTTCAAACAAATTTACGACATATGTTTCATAGACCTTTTTATTGAAATTTTTACTTTTTATTTGAAATTTAGAAAATGTCAGTTGCAATTTAGAATTTTTACAACTCAAAACTATAGGAAATTATTTGAAATTTTGAAACATCAATTAAATGTTATTTGATGAGTTCTAAATTTTAAATAGAGTTTTTTGAATATAATATAAAATTTCGGATATAAATAACTTTTTTTTTGAAAATGCTATAAAAAAAACTACTGAATATTTTCTCAAATTTCTGTTTTTATTTGAAAGTACAATCCTTCCGGTTAATAATGGAATTGGACTTTGTATGGCTTCATACCTAGGTCTTTATGCAAAATTCGTCTCAAGGATGTCTCCAAAATGTTCAATTTTTGAGAACGAAGGTGAATTGATGTTGATGGCGCTTCACGCACACTTTCTGCTACAGCAGCAATATTCTCGGATGTACGCACTGTTTTTGGTTTTTCACGCTTTGGTTTATCGATGAGGATGCCAGTTTCTTTCAATTTTTCACAAGATAACGAACATACGGAGCTGACGGTGCTTCTCTTCTTCCAAAATCCGTACGCAATTTTCGCACACATTCTGCAACATTACCATGATTTTCAAAGTAATGTCGCAATATTTCCCAGCGTTGTTCAAGCGTATACACAACCATATTCGTTCAGCGGAAGGATAAAACTAATTATCTGTCAAATCAGACATGAGCTAAGTGTTACCATTCACGAAATAAGCACTAGTTGAAAAAAAAAACATTAGATGGCGGACCATCTATATCCTTGATCAGAAATAATAGCGAAGTCGATGTAGCCATTTCCGTCTGTCTATTGAAACGGCAAGTACTACTTGCTAGTTTCCATTCAAATTAATTGTTGATATTGTGAGCAGTTTAGTATTAAAAATGAGCAACAGCGGTTAACGCGTTCAAAAGTTATGAGTGAAAATGTCGGAAGACCTCTAAAAATGTTTAAGCCAATTCATAAATGATCTATTTCATCATGCTTACATTCAATGCCTCTAAGCATGTATTAGAGTTCGTCACAAAAATTTGATTTTAGGATATCACCCCTTTTTCGTGGTTTTTGCATCAGTAAAAAAATGGCGTTATTATTTTTTTTTTAAATTTCAACTCCTTCCACTGAAGCGCGATTATACGCCAAAAATTATATTAAAAAGTACATTATAAGTTTATTGAAAAAAATTGATTTTTCCCACCACTCTATTTCCTGAATGGTGCACTTTAAAAATGGGGAAAAAAGTTTTTTTAAAATAGTTTTTGATGTTGAATCGAAATCGTTGAACTCAAATTTCATATAAATACTGTTTTTTTTGGTCTCCTGGAAAAGGGCCTCTAAATCAACGTTTTTGACCGCCGCGCGCCTTTGGAAGCAATTGGAATTTAAAAAAAAGATAATAACGCCAATATTGTTATTGGTGCCAAAACATTTCTCAACATCGAAGTTTAAGGGCATGTGTTGGTACAGCCGCTATTGTACACAGATGTATAAGGCATTTATCAATACCGGAACTTATTTAGGGCTATATCCAGGCTGCCTAGATCAATCTCGTTGATTTTACGCTAATATTATCTTCGGTATATTGTCTTCTGAGGCACCAAATTGATCAGAACACATTTCTCGGATTATTTTCTACCCTGTGGTCGAAATTCATAGCAGCTGGTGACTAACATAGCCAAACATACCTTCTGGGACTCCAGACTTTTGAACCAATTTGGTAAACAGTTATTAAACACAATAATGTCGAGTGTCATATCTAACGGTCAGTACACTTTTGGTGCACTGACTTCAATAAGAAACCAGACCTAATTGACTTTGCGGTCATGAAAACAAGATCAATTGTCAGTGACCGCTTCACTGGATTTGTCATCAGACCATTCGCCAACATTCCTTAAATTGTACAGTGGACCTACTAATGCGAATGGTAATTCAAATTTTTACTCAAATAGAAAAACAAACTGCCAAAAATACAAATGTATGTGAGCTCACACTTGCTACAAAATGGCCCATTGAGAAACTCTGACGACATATATGCTGTAAATATTATATTAGGTTAAATCTCTTCACAGATGTTGTGACTGTTGCGGCTAGGGTCGCAACTTTTTCAGACAAATCAGAAAAAGTCAATTCTTTTTAAATCCCCTTGCGATATACAGGCTCTTATTAGGGAAAAAAGAAGTTTTAGGAGGCAAAGTTAAGAATGCCGTTCACCGGCCTTAAAAGCTCAATTTAACCTATGTCAAAGGAGGTTACGCACTTTGTTGAAGGATAATAATGATTCTGCTCTCAAAAAACTATCTCTGTAACTTGGATCCAACAGCGAAAACGGATTACAGCTTGTGGAAAGCTGTGAGGAAAATGCAATGTCCAATTGCATGCGAGTTCCAATACGACACGAAAATTGCACTTGGGCTAAAAATACAAATGAGAAATTAAATGACTTTTCTAATCACTTGGAAAAGGTCTTCACCATAAATGATACAAACTCTTGCATCAGTCCCCCTATAATCAATGACACTATTACTTGCCTCTTTAAAATTTCGATTCCCATTAGTCAATTCGGCAAATATAGAGCTTTTAAACGAGAAAATCACCAAGAATTGATCGTATTAAAGACAATATGATATCTAACTTGCCTTTTTCAGCTATGAGGATCATAATGTTCACATATAATGCAATTTTACGTTTAGGCTTTTATCCATCCTCATGGAAGGTTTCCGAAATAATAATAATTCCTACACCGGGCAAAGACGTTAGCCAAACAACGTCATACCGGCCTATAAGGCATTCTGTCAAAGTTTTTTGAAAAACTGTTCCTTCAAAGTAAAACTCCGTATCTCGCTGAACAACTGATTACTCCTGATCACCAGTTTAAATTATTCGTGATCACCATTGAGCAAGTACATAGAATAATTACCCTTATTAGATCGGCATTTGATTTGCACTTTTTACTGACATTTCGCAGGCTTTCGACAAAGTTTGGCACGATGGTCTAATATTCAAAATATCAGAGCTATTACCTAAGAACATACACAAGCTTCTTAAAAGTTATTTGAATAACAGAACTTTCAAAGTTTGATCCAAAGAAGAATTTTCTACTTCGAGAAATATTTTTTCTGGTGTCCCCAAGGCAGTATATTAGGGCCGCTTCTATTTACTATCAATACAGCAGATATGCCAACTAATCCAACTACTCACACGTCTACTTTTGCAGACGATACTAAATTTGCGAGCGTTAGCCTAGATCCGAGGGCTGATACCGTTGTTCGGTCTCATATTCATGAACCGGATGATTGGTTAAGAAACAGAAGAATAAAGTTAATTCTAAAAAATGTGTCCATATTACATTTTACCTTAAGAGACAAAATTGTCAACTAGTTACAATTGACAATGTTAGTATCCCGAAGCACAATTGAAATTAAACTCAGATTAAATTGAAATCTGCTTAGCTGCACATTAACCTCTTGAATTGGAATACAAAAAGCTTTCCTATAAGTCTAGGTGAACGGCATGTGTCTCAAATATTCAAAAACTGCAGAGAAGACAGTCAGGGCTTTTACGACTAATCGCTGGCACCCCATGGTACATCTGAAATGACAACATTCACAAAGACTTGAGTATTTCCACTGTACGAGATAAAAAGGAGAAGAACTCAATTAAACACTTGAAGAAATTAATCGTTTCTCCTAATTCGCTTGCTCGGGAGCTATTGCTATTTGAAGGACATCGGCGGCTAAAAAGAAGTGATACTTTGGACTTAGCCAGACAGGATGGTCTGGTGGTTAAGATTTGAATACAACTGCACTAGCAATACCCAATAAATTACTAAATTAGGTTAAGATTTGAATATTTATTGTAATTCTCTAGGGAAAGATTTAATAATAAGATATGAAGTTGAAAAAATATATATTTTAAAAAGTGATAATATCACAAAAACAACAAAACTTTATACTTTTCTAACGAACTCTAATATCTATAAATATGTATAAGGGTGGATCTAAAAACGAAACTTTAGATTTTCAGTAATTTTCGCGCGGAATATTGTGACAGTTGTCATAAAATGGTTATGGTCAAAATTTGAGCAAAATGTGACAACTTTAAGCCGTGTTCCAAAGAGTTCAAAGATCAGATTTTAGTATTCCTGAACTATATTAAAATTTCTTTGTTTGTTCTGGAATTCTTTTATATATTGCTATACTGATTCTTTCTAATGTTAAGAACTGTTTACAATATTTTTTGAAAAATTAACCCGTCTGTGTCCTGAGGTCCTAAATGACCCTTTTTTAAGCACTGCTAAAACTGAACATAGGCAAATTTTGATTTGTTAAATATTTATCTATAAATTCGGCTAAGAAATGTAACAATAAGTTATCATTGACCCTAAGTATTTTATTAAAAAAGTGAAGCTTTGTAAACATTTTTTATTTAATATTTTATTTAATATAACCTATTTTGACCGGAATGGGAGAAAAAAGGTTAATGAATTTTAAATTTTCAAATTTCTTTGATAAAAACCTTGTTTTGAAATTTTTTACAATATATTAAAACTACACAACTTAAAGACCAACTGGGCACAGAAGGGTTAATTAAATTTTGTTTCTAAATATTAACAAATACTCATAGAAGAACAAGTCTAGCAATTTTGTTACAAATCTAAGAGAGAAAAAACGAATTCTTAAATATAGAATTGTTTAATATCTAAATTGTGACCTCTTTTGGGCACGAACTTTAGTAAAATTAATGTGTAATTATATTTTTGCAACGCAGTGTGCGACTTGAAGTCCGTAGTTGTAAGGTGTAAATAATATATCCATAAGAATGAAAAATTGTGTGTTTGTTTCAGCCGATATTTTGAGAATTTTTAACTTTAAGTGTTATTAAGTACGAGACAATTACTTCAAATAAACTGAAATTTTGTTAATGGGAAACACCACTCAGGAAATTCTTCATAATTATTTTTGTGTCGCTTTCGTTGGAAAGGTTAAGGGCTATAAACATGAGAACACTGTAATTGCGCGAGATGATAAGTCTTAGAACAGTTGTTGCTCGCCACAGACTGAGGGTTGGCGAACTTATTGAAGCTTTTTGGTTCATAGCCCTGATTAATTATTTTACTTCGGTGGGTCTAAGTGATGTGACAACAGCGAAGGTGGGCGCTGCGCCACACAAAAAGGATTGGTGGAATTTGGTCGAAACCATTACATTTTATTTGATAGGACGTTATTTTATTTTTAAGTTCAAATCTCAGAAAAGACAAACACAAAAAGTTTTTTTTTTTAATTAAAATAAAATATTCAAATGTTTAAATAGCAAATAAGGCAATGATAATTAAAAGTGATTGTGGTGCAATCAGTACGACAGAGAACTATTAATCTGAAGGCCACGGTTCAATACCAGAAAAATTAAAAAAGTTTTTTAATTTAAATAAAATTTTGTGGAACGTAATAATATTTATTTGGAATGTACCATTGGGTTAGGCCACTGAATATTAGCTTTCAGGAATAAAAATATAATTTAACATTACGATAGTTGTCCTAACCGCTAGAATTCGATTGACAACAAATTCGGTGGCCATAACTGAGACTGTTTTCTGTTGAATGAATTTTTTACTAAACAAAATGATTAAATCATATGAAAAACTGTATTTAATGAAATGAAAAGTTTCAATGGACGAATTAAAGTGACACTGCATAGATATACTTCAGAAATTCATTGATATCATGCTGATAATACTGATAATCATGCTGATAATATGATGCCACACAGCATAACAACTGAACAATTTTAGGTGGGTAATCCCAACCCTAGATTATTGGTTAGTTGGTGATGTGGAAAGGTTACAGGTTAATGTATTTACTGATGGATACAAAACATTTTTTTGTACAGGCAATGGTTTTATTTGCAAGCAACTGAACATCGATTGATTATATTTCCTCAGTGACGAATGTAATCCTCCCAATAAATGCATCAGATATGGACGTCAAGCCCCAACTCTCCCTTATATATGACAACTTCAGATAGTAGCATAGAGACAAAATCATTATGGAATAAATAATTGGTACACAGAAACTACAGTTGGTAACAAGAATGGCATTTGTAAAATCAAACTTACATCAAGACTCGAACTGGAATGTGTATTTGGATGCATTGTGCGTCTTTATGGGCGATGGTTACGACATCATGTCTTAAGCATCACTATATGCCTTACTTAACATTTTCAGCTAGAACTTTATATTAAACTTATTTTTAATTAACCCTTTCACTACCGACTTTTTGTTTGTTGAGATATTTCTATTTTAACTCCGGGGTCTTGTTAGGGGTCATTAAATTAAAATAAATAGATTTTCTTGTATGCCCCTCCCCTTAATATGCACCAACAAATTTGCCCGAAAATCGAATTTTTGAAAATTCCATTTTTAGCACTAAAACTTTCGAATTGCCAAAAATGCTTTATTTGATTTTGTTCTGGTCATTAAAAAGATTGGACTTTCTTAACGAATAGCGAACACTATATTGCCCTGATAAACAGTTTAGCCGTATAGTGTTTCTTTTTTTAATTATCAATATCTTAATGGCACATTTAAACAAATTCTCGAGCATTTTTTTTTATTATAAAAAACTTTATTGAATTATCAAAATTTTAGTTAAAAATGTGAACACTGTAGTGTGCAAGGGTAGTGAAAAGGTTAACGAAAAATCTAGCAGAAATTTCAACGTTGTTTAAAATTTTGAACACACAAAAAACAGAGTTTGTTGTAGCGAATCAAATGTACGCCGATAATAATCCATGCATACATTGTTTAAATTTTACATTGTTTAAATTTTAATTTTAATTATTATAATTTTGATGCACTAAACTCAATTTTTAATCAAATTAATTGGCTTGAGATTTTTTCCGGGCATATAGCATCAAATTGTTATTCTGAGTTTTTGGATAAAACATTGAATATTTGCAGGGAAAATATTCCGCTTAAAAGGCCAAAGCCTTACAAGTTGCCGTGGTACACTAGTGGTCTCAAAAAACTTAAAAATCTTCGTAATAAATTTGATAAACGGTTTAGGGAGTCTGCATCAGCTGATTCTAAAACTAAATTTATTCATTATCAACGTGAGTTTAATTGTTTAAATAAGTTTCTGTATAGACAATATCTTCTTCAAAAGCAGGATGAGATTAAAAGTAATCCTAAATCTTTTTGGACTTTTATAAAGTCTAAGAAACAAGTGTCTGATATACCCTCTACTGTTAAATATGCTGATAGAGTTTCTCGATCGTGTAATGAGTCTGTAAATATGTTTGCAGACTACTTTAAATCCAATTTTGAGCCTTCAAATGGTAGTCATTTTAACTTATCTAGTTATTTGTCTGTGCTAGATATTGGTTATATGGTTATCTCGGAGGATGAGGTTTTAAACGCAATTATTCAGATCAATAATAGTTATAAATCAGACGCTGATGGTTTGTGTGCGTACTTACTTAAAAAGTGTGCAGCCTCCGTAACTTTGGCCTTGACATATATTTTTAATTTGTCTTTAAAGGAAGGTGTTTTTATTGATCAATGGAAGTTGGCGACAATCCCACCGGTGTTTAAAGATGGAAGGAGGGATGACGTAACTTGTTAACGACCGATTTCCAAGTTGACCTGTGTGTCGAAAATATTTGAGCGCGTTGTCTATAATAGGCTTTTTTTTATAACTAAATCATGGATTTGCCCTAATCAACATGGATTTTTTTCAGGTAGATCTACAACGACTAATTTATCAGTTTTTAGTGAATACTGTATATCAGCCTTAGAACAGGGTAGTCAAGTTGAAACGGTATATACCGATTTTTCTAAAGCCTTTGATAAAGTGGATCACTTTATTCTTCTTGCTAAGCTCCGTCAAATGGGCTTTCATTCTAATTTTTTAAATTGGATAAAATCATATTTATCCAATAGAATTTGTAAGGTTAACATTGAAAACTATTTTTTAGAACCTTATATTCAGACTTCAGGAGTACCACAAGGTAGTATCTTGGGGCCACTTCTTTTTAATTTATTTATTAATGACATTTCGTCGTGTTTTAATGAAACCAAATTTCTTTTATATGCTGATGATTTAAAAGTATTTTATAAAATTTCCACATTTCTTGATGTTTTTGATTTACAAGCGGATTTAAATAATCTTCTTGTATGGTGCAATTTAAATAGGCTTTATTTAAATCTTAGTAAATGCCTCCATATGTCGTTTTTTAGGTCATTAAATCCAATTCATGCTACTTTTTATATTGGTGATTATAATTTGGAATCTGTGGATTCAACTCTTGATCTGGGTGTTGTTTTTGACTCAAAGTTGTCGTTTGGGCTTCATGTGGACTATATTGTTCCAAAAGCTTACTCTATGTTAGCTTTCCTGAAAAGAAATTGTGCTGACTTTTCCGATCCAACTACATTAAAGCTAATTTATTCTGCCTTTGTCAGATCAAAACTGGAGTATGCTGCCATAATATGGGCTCCTCATTGTGGTACTCACATCGCTCGTATTGAAAGGGTGCAAAGGAAATTTGTCAAATTTGCAACCTCGTCGTTTAGGTTTACTGATCCTATACCCTCTTATAGATCTAGAGGTCTACTAATAGGTTTAGAAACCCTTGAATTTCGTAGGTTACTGCAATCTGCTTTATTCGTTTTTGATATTATAAGTGGTGCTATTGATTGTTCTGAGTTGCTTTCCCGTATTAATTTTCATGTTCCACCAAGAAGATTAAGGTTTAATTCTATTTTTGATGTACCACTACATCGTACCAATTATGGGCTTAATAGCATTTTAACCCGTACTTTTATTCAAATGAATGAGATTAATAATAAACAGCTAATTACTTTAAAGCAACAAATTGAGTTTTGGACATCAAAAACTAGCTTTAAACAACAATTATACTCCATTATGATGGATTTAGGTATTTAAATAAATAATGTAAATATTAAAATTATTATAAAATTGTTATATCATAGTCTGTAAGGATTTATGTATCCATAGACTGAATAAATTGAAATAAATAAATAAAAATACGAAAATATTGTCAAAACTACAAAAACTTTCGTAAAATAAACAAATTTTAGTATATATAACGAAAGTTTTGGTAGTTTTGACATTTTTTCGTATTTTAATGAATGTATTATTATAAGTGTAGCTACCGAATTTTTTGGTGGTTATCACTTAATTTCAGTTGTCGTGGCAGAAATGCTATTGTTTCAGTAGAATAATTGTCATCACAACTGACAAATTCGGTAGCAACAAGCGAAACATTCGATTGGTATTACATACGGTATCCACGACCGAGTCTGTTTTCTGGGCGAATGCCAGCGTTTTTCTATTGTTTTCTTCAGGCCTTTTCAGGGTCAATACTACGACTGTCTACTAATATCCTTTGGCATCTCTGATACATAGTGTAATATCTAAAACATACACTTTTGTGTAAACCAACATTGATATTATAACACATACATTGTCATCTACATATCTATGTCCGTATGAGTGAAGTACCTGCATGATTATCCTAACTGTGTGTACTTATTGTGGAAAATGTGAAGTTAAAACGTGCCTTCAACAATTAATGTCTTCATATGCTAAATGTACAAATTGAATTCGTTTTCATTTCTCACGTACTGTTGTATGTGAACAATTTGAACTACATTTTGTGTGTCTCTATGTTAACAAGACAGTAACATGGTGTAGTTCATGTTTAGAGAAAAAAAAGGAAGACCAACTCCAAATAAGTAATACGTACAACATCTAATACATGCATCTATATTTATAAAGGACTGACTCACTGACAGACTCAACATCGCCCAGTCTATACTTCTTCAGTTAAGAACTTAAAATTTGGCACGAAGGTCTATCCTCCAGCGTAGACGTGCGCTAAGAAGAGATTTTTGAAAATGCTATAGGGAGGGGCATTAAGGGGAAACGTCTCCCCCTTGGTGGCCTGGCCAAAGCCCTTCGAATAGAAAGCTCAAATTTTCAATATGTGTTCTTACGGATATGACCTAACTCCATGGTATGGCACTTTTTAGAATTTTGCACAGAAACGTGGTAAACTAGGGGTTATTAGGGTGAAATAATCTTTCCCTTGGCGGCCTGGCCAAACCGCAGAAGCTTGGAATTTGGAATGTGGGTTCTTAATCAGAATTCACAATTTGTATATTGCGGATTTTTGGAAATTCCTACGGGTATGGGCAGTAAAGGTAAACGTCACCGCTTGGTGGCCGGGCCAAACCACTAAAGCGGGAAACTTGAAGCAGAGCAACAAGCCGACCCAAAATAATAGGCGGCGGCGACTGATTTAACGGCTCTAAATGTTTTGCTTTTTATATTATTGTCATTTTAACGGTTTCCACGTCAAAAGTAGCAACAATGTTTATTGGACTTTTTGAAAATAATTATTTATAATTTAATATTTCATTTTATGTTTTTACTTTATTATTAAATAATAATACAGACTGACATTAAAAAAAAAAAATGTCATACTAAAAATTACTATAAAATATCACTTACTAAATGATGGTTATCATGTATAAATAATTGTTTTTTTACAGTCACAGGGGTGAGCGAACATCTTTTTTTCAGTTATGCACGATCCAGCAACTGAAAATGCGGTTCAGTGCATGTGTTAGAACATGACTTGAAGAATGAAGGTTTCTGTTGATATTGTATCTTCCACGTCACGTTCTAACACAAAACCATCTGGAATATATGGTAAATTCGGTACTTTTCTAAGATTGTTGTTTAAAGTCGCCCAATTCTTTTGGTAAGGATCCAAAAGTGCAGCAAGAAGAAGAATTTTCAATATTTTGAAACGTTTATAAAAAAGTTGTTTCGCATAATCATATAAAGGAATTATTAGCCTAATTGAAGAAAAGTCAGCTTTTGGGACAAGATTTGTGTATATACTTTCGTAAAAGTAAACACATGTTGATATGGTAGGGTATTCTTGCCCTTGTAGATATGTTGTTGCGTCTGAATATATTGAAAGAAATTCTCCAAATTCTTTTATCATTTCTTGTTTCAAGTCAGGAATTAAAAGTTTCTTTTTCCAATTTTAAAAGAACAATATAATCAACATTTTCAATAAAACTTTGAATTTGGATAAGTTGAGATTTTAATTCTTCTTTTAGTCCTGAGTCAAAATAACCAAATGAAAATTTGTCATCCATATCCAAACAATTGCTTACATGCTGGATATTGAGTATTAAATCAAACAAATTTTCATTTTCTTTCAATTGTTGGATTTTTTAATATCCTTTCCTCTACATGTAAGTGCACGGAAAAGTTTTTTAAACTTTTAAATTATATAAAATATGTCATTGCTTAATATATCATGCATTGAAAAGCGATGAAGTGTATTTGTTATACAGTTAAACCTTTCAATATTTTGAAGTTTAAGTGCTGAAACGATATTGGTTTCACCATCAGTTACAGCTCTAATTTTTCAAGCAATTACACAATATTGGATTTTAATATTAATGTACAAAATCTTTTTATATCGATCCGTCCACACGTCCAAAACTAAGTTTATGTCATTTGGACATTTAGCTCTTTCTTCCTTAACAGCTGAAAAATAGACGCCAAAAACGTCATCTGCTGCTGTTGCAGTAGTTGTTGACGTTGGAAATATTATTTCACGGTCAATAGATTTAACGTATTTTTGAAAGCCTTTTCTTTACATTATTTTGAAATTTTCAAGATCGATGCTACACATTTGAGCTAAACGTCTTACATGTACAAATGTTGTGTTCTTTGATACTCCAAATCTATATATGTATATGAACCCTAAATATTAAATATGCAATATATTGTAATAATTTTAAATTGTTTACTTACCCTTTTAAAATGGTTACTGATTCCAAAAAAATTGTACAAAAATTGTATTTTTCTAATACTTTTTTATTTGATATACTTAAGTATCCAAAATATTTCCAGCATTCCGCTGCACTTCCAGTATTTATTATAATTTTAGTACATTCACTCTGTTTGTTTAGCATTTTTTGATAATGTTGTATGCTTTTCTCCACTATTGGAAAATCTTCAGATTCTGAATCAGAAGATTCCATATCTTTTTCTTTATTATAATTAAAATAAAAATTTAGTGATCTTGTCGTCATTTTGCTTTTTTAGAATAATAAAAAAATTCTGAAAACTAACGGCACGTGTTTTAACGAAGAAATCAAACTTGCACTGAACAGTATTTTGTATAAGTTAAACACAATTGCATTAAATGATACAAAAATATTTTCTAGACTGTTTAATGATAAAATTGGCGAATTAACTTTGAAAATTCGGCGGGTTTTGCTTTTCCTAAACAAGAGTAGATATCTGTATAGAGCTCATTTTTTTAAATTTCTTTGGGGAGGGGGCTAAACGGGTTAAAAATTTCCCCTTGGCGGCCTGGCCACACCCCTCAATTTCTATATATGTACATTGTTTTTTTTCGAAATATTTAAAATATATTATTTGTGCGCCCCGGTAGGCTAGCTGGTAGCGTGCTGGCTTATCAGTGCGGGGGTCGTGGGTTCGATTCCCACCAGAGGCACTGGTCTGTTTTCGCTACAACGCGCCAAAGGCCATAGTAGCTAGTGCTCGGTTAGGGTAATAGGATATAATTTGTAATTATATGATTATTAATTAATAAAATAAAATAAAAAATAAAAATATTATTTAAAATATATATTATTTTTGAGGCATAAGTTAATTTATTGAATATATCTTTTGGGTTTTTATAAAATCTCGGTATAAATGGTGTTTACAAACAAGATATTCCACCTTTACTGACTTACGGTATTCCATTAAGGTAGAAATATGAAACTTGGTATCACAAAAACATTCTCTTAAAAAATATAAATTAATTTATTGGAACAAACTCCTTAAAAATAATTCACTTCCCATCCTAATATATTCCGATATATAAAACTACCGGTAACGAAGTATCGGGCTCGTATTGCATATCAGAGATGTTCAAAAAAACATAAATGTTGAAATTTGCGGTCTTAACAATGTTACCCCTATTCCTTAATATATAAAACCTTTATATGCGAAGTTTCACCTGTATTCCCTATAAAAAAGTTAATTTTTACTGATTAGTAGGGCTACAAAAAAAGGTCTAAAAACAATGGTTTAAGATTTAAAAAAGACTCAAAAATAGGTAAGGGTAGAAAAGTATTACCATACAAGTGGTTGTATAAGTTCATATTTCGTATTGGCAAGTACATGCAATTGTTATTACCAGAGACGGGAACTTCATGCACTAAAAAGTGTGTTTTAGGCGCCTATAATATGCATGTAAAATCTTAAAATATGCACTAAAAATAAAAAAATATGCACTAAAAATCAAAAAATATGCACATAAATATGTTATTTTATTAAAACCAAAAACATACAAATGAAGAATAAACTTTTATGTAGTCTCTTCAATACACATATATAGAGATCAATACATTTTAATTTAATAAAATTTTCAACGTAAAGATTCTTGTAGTGTAGCAATTTTATTAATAAAAATTTGAAAAAATAAAATGCAAATGCAGTTTTTAATATGAACATGAATTTGAATCCGTCATATATAATTGAAAGTGAGGTTTTTACAAAAAACTAAGAAAAATGCTATACAAACATGAATTTAAAAGTAAATAAGAATATCCCAGGAAAACTTGCTATTACCATAGAATGGGAAATGGAAGAAGAAAACAAGAATCAAAAGTACTTATAGTTGAGGCCAAGAACACCTGATTTTAACATGGGGGTGTCATAGGAGGCAAGGCCTTGCCTTGTGCTTACATATAGGGGCAAAAATAAGACTTTACAGAATATGTAGTGAAATCACCAGTTACACATAAGTACTTATTTCATTTCTTATTTGTAGCATCAAAAGTAATGCTCAAAGCCATTATATGACGTATTACTTGTAATGATGTTAATAAGTAGTTATTTATAGGTGCAAAAATAAGTACGTATTAACATGTACCTAAATAAGAAGGTATTAATAGGCAATAAAATAACTAGTTATTAATAAGGACAATTATAACTAGTTATTAATAGCTTTTGTTTTGTGAGAGTCGTTTACGTATAACTATATATTTGTTTGCTTAAATAAATTGCATTTAAATTATTAATTATGATATATTATGAATCTTTATAAATATACCTTACAAAAAGTAGTTACTTATTACCTTACAAGTACCTTATTTCTTTGGCCCTTCCTAATAAGCAGGTATATAACACAATATTAGTAAGACATAATTGTTTAGCTTCCAAAATAAGTAGTGATGTATGTTCATATCAGTAAGGTATTATTTCAGACCTTCAAAATAACAACAAATGTAATGGATAGTCATTACTACGAAAGGTCTGAAATAAGTGATAATAAGTAACTTATTATTTTTGCTATTCCAAATAAGCAGATATTTAACACAATATTAGTAAGGCGTTGTTTTTTATCTTACAAATAAGCAGTTACATATATTCATATTAGTAAGGTATTATTTCGGACCTTCAAAATAACAAAATCTGGAATGGATAGTTATTACTTTGGAAGGTCTGAAATAAGTCCTACCCATTACCAAAGTTTTGCTGGGATGCAATAAAAATATGCAAAGTGTTCATTAATAGCAAAATATTCACTAACAAATCGATGCCAATACTTTGATTCGCAAAGATATTTTGTTTATTTTTAAATTTTTTCAAAATTGTTTTGAACAAAGTTTTGGTCAAGCTTATGATTTTTTAAGAAGATCAATTAGATATTACGCCTAAAGGTATGATTTTGGAGAATAATCAGTCTTTAAAAGAGTTCTATGGTTGAACATTCAAAATCTCTTTTCAAACTCGCAATATGTTCTCAAAGCTTTCTACTGTATTAGGGGTTACAAAGAAAATAATTTTCAAGAAAAAGAACATAGAGAAGAAAGCACGCATTTAAACTCCACGCTTTAACAACAGAGATTTACATTTTTTCCCGAAGATCAACAGCGAAGCTGTTAGAAATATTGAAAAACAAAAATCTGTTAAAAATCAAACCATACAGTAATTTGTGTTTTAATTTTTAAAACCTAACGATCTTAACCGAACAGAAAACATCACACAATAAGTAAAAATAAAAAAATTGTAAAAAGGATATATTTTTTTTAGAGAGCCTTCTAATTTAGGAGTGCAAGTGTAAGTGCAAGTACAGTTTTATTTTTGTTTTCAATAAACTTATCATTTTGAGAGATGTTTAATGTCGATTAAGTACAAAAAATTGTTGCCAAATAACGAATATTTCGATATAACGATTGGGTCTGACATTATTTCATTCGTTATATCGGTCTTTGACTGTACTTTTACGTGGGGTTGTAGTAAAAAATAATAGCATATCATTACTAAACACATTACGAAAAATCAAAAATATGTGTTAACCTATAGTATGGGTATGGGCAAAAATAGTTTAGTTAAAAAAATTTTTTTATTGAAACTTTTTTTAAATAAAATGTGTCCACACGGTATTCGAACCTCGGACTCCAGGTTGTTAGTCCGCCGCTCTACCATCTGAGCTATTTCGACACTGGACATGAAGTTTGTTATATAGGTACCTTCTGGGAAGGAGACCTGTACTATGACTGGATTTACCGATATTCCACCGAAAATGGCCCAAAAGAGGAAAATCACCTTTTCCCAAAAAAAGTACCTTTTCCCAAAAAATTACCTATTACGAAAACAGTACATAAAGTAAAGTAATTTTCCAAAAAAAGTACCTTTTCCACAAAAAAGTACTATTTCCACAAAGTACTATTCCAAAAAAAAATATATTTACAATAAAAGTTATTTTTCCAAAAAAAGCCATGAATTTGAACACAAATTTTTTGTGGAATTGTTAGAACTTTCCTAACCTGACGTCCACACTAGACATACAATTAATGCTAGATGACAAAAAATGCTTGCAAAACAACAACAACAAACAAATTTTGTTGCTGCTTTACATATATTTTTCATGATGTAACATTGGTTTTATGTCTCGTGTGGAAGTCACTTAATATTTACTTTGATATTCATATAATTCTGATATTCATGTAATTCTGGAGTAGAGTGATGGACCAAGGAATCAAAAATTTGGTATATAGGTTCCTTCTGGGAAGGAGACCTCGGATGAGACGGGATACAGCTTCAAAAAAAAATTCCTTTTTGCAAAATAGGTTTAGAGTCAATCTCAAAAACTAATCCATAGAAATAAATATTTTTAGGTATAAATTATTCCTCTTACCAAGATATACACTATGGGGAATCGGACCGGTCCTGCGTGTGCCACAGGATCGGTCCCTTCGTGCCAAAGACCGGTTCTCTGCTAAACCCTACCCTATTTAAACAACTGGCAACTTTAACATGGTCTTGTCATAGGAGGGGGTCATTTGTCCTGCTTTAAACCACAAGACTGACCAAAGATGGGCATACCACAAGACTGTCGCTAAAGGGAAATGTCGGAGGACTAACCAAAACGCACTAACCACATGACAATCCTGAAAGGGACTTGTCGTACAATCTAATAATTTTTAATGTAAAAAATGGTAAAATATGAAACAATAAATTTCTTACTCATTGGCTTTTTCTAGTCAGTTAGGTGATATGTCCTACTTCTACCAGTCACGGAACTAGTCTTTTTAGATCAATTTAGACTACATAACTCACATCGATTGTAAATAATACTAGTCCTGCGATAAGTCCTTTTCCAGCAGTCCAGGTTCATTTAGGTCAATTTTCGCATGCCGATAATTTTTTAATAAACCAAAAAAAAAAACATAAATATCGATATAAAATTAATAGTTTTTAGTTTAAAAAATAAACGAAAACTAAACAAACAGCTTCCAATTTGTAAAATTCTGGCCTACTGGCTTTTTCTTGTTAATAAGCATTCTGGTTAAGTGGTATGTCCCCCCTTTACCAGTCACAGGATTGGTAATTTTAGGACAATTGACACTGCTTAACCCACTTCAGTATTAAATTATACCAGTCCTGTGATAAGTCCTTCTTTAACCAGGCACTTTTAGGTCAATTGACTCCTCATTCCCTATAGGATAACTACAGTCCTAAAAATACACATTTTGTACTGAAACTTAAGAAGATATGGCAATTTTTGGTTTTTTGAAAAATGCGAAATTGGGCGAACAAGCACCTTAACTTGAATATATATTGTTCTAACTTAAAGGGTTTGGTACTACTACTAAATATAATCTTTCTGCCAAATTTCATGACAATCCGTGCATGCGTTTTCAAGTTAATGCGATGTCCTTTAGAGGTATCCTGTTGAAATCCTAAAATTAGAGTATTTTTTAAATGCTTAAACTTTAATCTCACAATATTTATTTTTTGAAATTTTAAACTTAGAACTTTCTCGCTTCCAAACCGTGCTACTGCACACAAAACATTACTTTACATAACATTTTGTAAATTTTAGTTTCTATGCAAATAGCTTAATTATAAAATAACAGTTATTTGATTGTAACACTTAAACAATTACTATTATTTTTGTGTTTTGTTTATTTTAATTTAAAAAACATTTTGAATTGTTAAAGTAGATTTTTATAAATAAAATTCAAATATTAAATTTTAACACGGAATATTTAAGAAGCCATCTTTAGCAGTCTATATGTGTACATCGTCATAACACAACATTAGTTTAGTGATTTTTTGAAACTAAAATCAACAGTTATTAAGGGTCTCTGACAAAAATTTATGACGAATGTTTCATAAATTTTCATCTTTTCATAAAAAAGTTTCATAAACATTATGAAAATATCTTTAATCAAGGTAAATTAGTTTTATTTATATATAACACTAATATTTAGTACAAATTTGGTTGAGTTTAGCAAATCGATTTCCATTAAGAGTTTACTAAAATTTAACTAAGTTTTAGTAAATTTTGTAATTTTTTTACTTAACTAAAAAATTACTGACACGTTTTGCTAAAATTTGCAAAACGATCTGCTGGCCTAATGTTAGCAAAACAATCCGTAACAATTACAGATTTCTCTGTAACTTTTACACACTCTTTTTAATTGAGTGTAGCAAATAAAATATAGGAGGCACTTTAAAGTCCCTTATTTCCCCGTTCTTACAAATTTCTCAAAAGCTAAATTTAAACTGATCTGTCAAATTTGAAAACAACGTAAGTTTTAAGTTACAGATTTTTAACTTAACAGGTTTCGCTGTTGAATACGATGTGCACTTTAAAACCGTTTTAAACTCCATTATTAACAGGATTCCAATGGAAATTCCAATTAGTGCATTTTCAGTGAATTTGCACACATCACAAGGAACATGCATTTCAGATTTCTAGCCATGGGTCGTAAAAGGGAACTCTTCTACGTCTTTCATTAATAAATAAATAAAAAAAAATGGCGTCTTATTGTGTGTGTGATGTTAAATAAGTCAGTTACACAGCAAAACTTTGGTAATGGGTACGATAAAATAATACATTAAATTGTAATGTATACTCCTTACCTGTATCATTATTTTCCAACTACAAGTAATGAGTTACCGATAATGGGTTACACAATGTATTACTTTGTAATAAATACTCCTTACCTTCAGCATTATTTCAAAACATAGAGTATTGAGTTTCAAGTAGATGGTTACGTAATGCATTACTTTGTAATTTATACTCCTTGCATTTAACATTATTTTGAAACATAAAGTAATCAATAACCAATATTTGGACACTCATGGGCTACCTTGTAATGACACATGATTACCTTTTACATTATTTCAAAACATAAAATAATGACTTACCGATCATCAATTACATAATTACATAACTTTACGTTTATATTTCATAAGCGTCAAGTAATGTTAAAAATATTATTTTGAAAATCTGTATTTAGACACATTACTTTGTGATTTTTTGTAAGCATGCGGGTAATGTATATATATTTTTAGCATCACAAACGAAAATCACAACAATTCATTTACATTTTAACCAACCCATTATTATATGTGTCGATAGCTCAGATGGTAGAGTTCTCGCCTAGCAACCAGATACCCCAGGTCCGAATCTCAGCGCGAACACGCTGTTTACTTAATTAAATAAAATTATTTGTAATATTTTTTTTTATTAATTAGTTTTTATGAAAATCTATTTATAGACACAATGCTTTTCCGAACCCGGTAACCAGTTAATTTACCTCCTACTTGGTAATGAGTCCACCTATTACTTTTAATCTCATCGCCTGTAAAATTCTGTGAAGTAATGTGTATTGTAATGCATGTATCCCTATGGCGATACATTACTTTACCCATTATTTGGGAATGTGTGGTTTTGCTGGGTAGTCACTCTTATATGAATTATAGACAGAATAAAAAAGCAAAATTTAACATTAGGAACGTCTCAACATTTCCACGGTTTACAACATTTTTGTTTCCATTCTGAGCTTCAAAAAGGTACATTATTTTAAAGTACTTTTTTGTATTTTTTGGAAATCGTTTTTTTGAATAAAGCTTGGTGGACCTTACGGTCCATCCTTATCTACTATTTCCCAGTATTGTGTTTACGAAATAGTAGATACGGATAGTCAATGTGTGCATTGCACCTGGAGCAATTTTTTTTCCATATGTACCATTTTATAAAAATAGTAATTTGTTTCAAAAAGGTACATTTCTTTACAAAGGCACACTTAAAGTACGTTTTTGAAAATATATACTTTTTGGTAAAATTACCTTTTTGGAATAAGTTCTTTTTTAAAATTATTAAACTTATTAAAGAACGTTACTTGTATGGTAAAACGAGAACTCTTTCCACTTCTTGCACCTACCGTTGGAATATCCAAAAATCACGTCTTAGTTCATAGGTCCAGATTAACATGAACATTAACAAACATCATATTTGGCATATGTATTCTCCAAATATTTAATAACTTTCAGTTTTTGAGATTTTTTTAAAACTAGTTGTCATTCACGCTTAATCGCTATTGAAAGTTGGATTTTTAATAAAATTATGTATTTGAAAATTCATTTTAAAAAAGTGCTTTTTTTGAATATGTACTTTAAAAAAAAACATCTTTTTTAATGAAAGTATTTTCTTGGTGAAAAAATACTTTTTAGAAAATGTATTTTTTGTGAAAAAAGTATTTTTTTTTTGTTCGAAAAAATTTTTTTTTTCGATAAATTACTTTTATTAGAAAAAGTACTTTTTTAAGAAAAGAAATAGACTTATTGTTAAAAAGATTACAATTTTTTTTTTTGAAAAATGTACATTTTTTTCTAAAAATTTTCTTTTTTTTGAAAAAAGTACAGTTTTTGTAAAACTACTTTTTTGGAAAAGCACTTTTTTAAAAATACTTTTTTGTGGAAAAGCACTTTATTTTAAAAGTACTTTTTTTTTTGTGAAAAAAGCACTTTTTTTATTATAAGTTCTTTTTGGTGGAAAAAGGTACTTTTTTGAAAAAAATCCTTTTTTAAGAACTACACATTTTTGAACAAGTACTTTTGTTTCTGAAAAGTAAGGGGTTTTAAAAAAGTATTTTTTTTTTAATGTGTACTGTTTTTGCAAAAGGTACCTTTTTTACAAAAAAAGTACTATTTACTTTTTTACACAAAAAAAAGCCAAATTCAAATCATGGGAATTCGTTAAAGAAGTAAATTACTTTATTTGAAACATGCAATATTTATTTTAAAAGATTAAATAACTTTTTTGGATGTAAAAAAATAAATCGTCGTGAAAAACATTTTTGAGGTGAAAAAAAGTTTTTGTGGAGAAAAAAGAATTTGCGGTGAATTTTAAATATTATACACCTCTTAGCGTCTGGTGGAAAAATATGACGTTATATTTTATACGCCAGACACTACAATGAATTCTAATAATATACAGTCCATTATACACCAATTTGTATGGAAAATTTAGAGGTACTTTAACATTGTCACTCATTACTTTTGGACCGCCGGACCGATTTTGCTCATTTTCAATGCCAAATTTTTCGGAAAAATATACATAAAGCTATGTAAAAACGAGCAGTGCGTACTAAGAAAATTAGCCGATATTGATTTAAAAAATTTTTAAAATTTTGAGAATTTTTCTTAAATTCAGCAAGTTTTTAATATTTTTTGAATGTGCTATTAATATCTTGTTGTATTGAATTACATTTCTCACAGTTTTTTGCGAATTCAATCCTTGTGATTGATAGCAAACAAATTCGATTTCACATTTTTATAAGATTTTTATTATTTACTTTTTTGAAAATCAAAATTAGTTAATAATAATTAAAACCCTTAGTGATTGAATTCATTAATTGGTTTAATCGAATAATAAAACTCTAATATAATCATCTGTAATCAGTCGCACTCAGTGAAATCATGTGATTGAATTCACAGCGTTTGGTTCCGAATTAATTCATTGTTCACATGGGACTGCAAATCGAATTAATCGGCCTGATTACGGTTGTCGTAGTCGTAGTGAAAATTTGTCGTTTTTAAAAAACGGTATTACGTTTGTCGAAAACTACGAATGTACAACACTGCTAGAAAATCTATTACAATTTCCGTATTACGGTTGTCGTTTTCGACTGTCAAAATGTATAAAAACAGTCGTCTACTTTATTTCTCATGACAGATTTAAAAAATTCTTAAAAAATGCAAATTTCAATGAAATTTTAATTAATTTAAATACTTTTAGAATAAAAATTATAGCATCGAAGCTGTTTGCGAAATTGGAGGACGTTTTAGGGTAAAAAACATAATTGGCAAAATCTGGAACAAGTCAGTTTAGAAACATAACTACGATTACTTTAAAACTTTTACCCCAAAAACTAATTTTTGAGCTGATTTAAAGAAACAAAATATTTGTAGTCGCCGGCACCCCTTGCGGCTGAGCTGGCCATTAAAGTTGAAAAAGTTGTTTTAAGTATCTCAAAAAGTACAAGTCCGTTTATAACAATATCCATGTCGTATGAAAGCTCTTTTAAATGGCTTTTCAATGGTGTACAATATGTCAATATAAATTAACCCATTAAAGGCCGGTTTAAAATTTTCTTATTTTTACTTTAGTTTTTTAGATAAAATGTGCTTTTTATTCAAAAATTGGCCTGTGTAGGTACTTAATAAGTTTATAGAAATGGATAGCCGGATTTATAAGCTTTCTTTTGAGGTACAATATGACCACATATCTCTTGAAAAAAAAAAAAAAATATCAAAGGTTAAATTTAGACAATGTCTTTTAATCTCTATTTTATTTTAAAAGATATGGTAGTCCATTATACCTTTCATGGAAGCTTGTGAAATTTTCTTTAATTTTTTGTACAGTTTTTATATGCTTATATAGGCGATTTTTTTAATAAGGATAATGTGATCTTTTTACAAAAAAAAACAAAAAAACACAAATAAATATAAGGAAATTTTGAATTGGGCTGTAATGGGTTAAATTCTATGGCCATATCGTACATCATTGAATAGATATTTTAATAAGCTTTGATATGACATGTATATTGTAATGATCGGACTTGTACTTTTTGAGACAACTTTCCGAATTTAATGCCTCGTCCAGCCGCAAGGGGGCTCTGGCGACATAATGTTTTTTGCTTCTTAAAATCAGCTTAAAAAGTACTTTGCTAAACAACACTTAGCCGTTTTCTTCGAATATCATTCGTCTCAGCCATAGGCACTCATATTTTTCATCTGAAGTTAAAAAAATAAGTCCAAACTTAGCATTTTATATATTTTTGATAATTTAACAACAAAATTAAAAATTTCTTATTGCCGCCAATCAGCTGTTTTTGACAGATCGTCATAGAGTGCTTCATAATATTAATAAATTTAACAAATTTGTCAACACTCTGTTGTTTTCAATCTATTACAACAACCTTTTAGTCGAAAAATTTACGTAATACCGCAACAAATAAAAATCGACAACGACTTCGACTAGAGTCGAAATACGACTACGACAACCGTAATCAGGCCCAATAATTATTGAATTTTAAAGGGACCAAGAAATTCATACATAGAATCATTTATAAATCGTACTAAATGAGTCATAAGAGTATCATGGTACATCTGAGGTTCAAATATTACCATGAAAAGTACTATAGTACCAACTTTATCATCCCTGATTCAAATATTGAGAAAAAGATTTCATAACAAACCAATACATACGCACTTTAGGCTGTCACTTAACGTTGAATTCTATTTTCAATAGATTTGTCCGCAACAGAACAGAACGGAAAAGTGAAAACTAACCACACATACAGACTTTCAATAGAACAGGAACAAAACAGCTGATTCGTAACAGAACAGAACGTACAAACTAATTCTGCCTTTAAAGAAAAATAAAAAAATTAAAACATTTTACAACAGTGATATTTTAGTCTTTCACATTTTTTCAAAATTTTGACAAAATATTTCTTTTTAAATTCGCCCAACAGCTAGCATTGTTCAAAAATAATCAATTTTGTCAAAAAGTTTTGTATCAAAAAAATTTCACGCAGAATTTTATACTTTTCCTTCTGTGGCTTGGAAATGCCAAATCAACTATACCGTCAAAACAAAAAACTCCAGAGAATATCGTGGTTCTCTTCAATAGCTGTTAAAACCATCTGGACCATCAATATTGAACTTTTTCTAATCAGAAAAAATCACATTTTAAAGAAATTTGCATTTAAATACCCAGCCAGAAATAGCCGACGCCTAATAAATCAACTTCTGGCACAATATAGATAATTTCTAATATAGATAATTTTTCCTAAATTTACATTATTTTATTTTTTTTTAAGATTTTACATATTTACCAGTGTCTTTGATAGAGAATTTTAAAGGTCCATTCACAATAACAGTATATTCCCAGGAAAAAATTACACATTCCAAAAAGAAGGTGATGCCCACACTTGCTTACATATTTCATTGCCAAATTTAGTAACTGCAATACCAAACTCATTCCAACGATAGAGTCAAAAAAGCAAGTAGTATTGTAATCAATTCTTTAAATTTAAACCAGAAAGCATGAAATCAATAACAAAGTAATTATTTACTTAAAAGAAAATAACAATGTTATTAACTTATATGTATGAGTTTTTGAACTCAAGAAGTAATCATAAACATTTTCTTAATAAAAGGACGTTAGTTCCTAATTTTGAAAAAGAAGTTATACAATTTTAAAGAATTTATCTCATATATTTTTTCAAACAAATTGTTATTTGCAGAAAAATAATACTAAAAACAGAAATTGCATGTTGCCTCAATTTTGTTAAACTGTGGTTAGGTATAAATTAGGGAAGCGAACGTGAGCAGAAAATTGTGAGTGGAAGTTGAAATTACTGACGTTACCGTGAGTAAGTGTAAAAAAAAATTTTGAGGGTGATTGTGCGTGAGTCATATTTTTGTTTTTTAATTTTGAATCGTTCTTTTTTTTGAAAAATTTTTATTTTCGTGGTTTATAGCTCCAAAATTATGACAAACCCATGTTATAATAACACTTCGATGTTTCACTTTTTAGGATTTTATTTCCGTATGAGTTTTGATCGTTATATTTGTGTGACTTAGGAGAATCACGTGTGAGTAAAAGTTGAATTTACTTATGGAACTACTTCTTTTTTTTAAATGTAAGTACTTCTTATTTTTTCTAGGGAACTATTTATTGATTTTTTTTTGTGTAAGTACTTCGTAGTTTTACAATGGAAGTATTTCTTTATTAAAAAATGTATGTAGTTCTTAAAATATAAAGTAAATGGTTCTTCGGTAAAAAAATAATCAATTCTAAAGAATCAATTATTTTAGTCTCACGCCCTGTTAAAAGAATCGAGTAGGTAATCTAGTAAGGAATGCGTTCTGCCCAAAATGCTTGATTACAAACCCGCTTACCTTTTTGGAAATTTTTTGCTGGGTTACTTTAAAGTGGAATGTACTACAACAGAAATGTAATTTACAAATTTTAATAATTTAGTAAATAAAATACATTTTTGAAATACAATTTCTAATTTCTGAAATACTTCTGTTGAATCTAAAATACAATTGATAATTCCTGAAAAGTAGTTGATAAAAAAATTGTATGTTTCTGAAGTATTATTGTTAAATCTACCCAGCAAAAAATTTCCTAAAAGGTAAGCGGGTTTGTAATCAAGCATTTTGGGCAGAACGCATTCCTTACTAGATTACCTACTCGATTCTTTTAACAGGGCGTAAGACTAAAATAATTGATTCTTTAGAATTGATTATTTTTTTTACCGAAGAACCATTTACTTTATATTTTTAAGAACTACATACATTTTTTAATAAAGAAATAGTTCCATTGTAAAACTACGAAGTACTTACACAAAAAAATAAATAAATAGTTCCCTAGAAAAATAAGAAGTACTTACATTTAAAAAAAATAAGTAGTTCCATAAGTTAATTCAACTTTTACTCGCACGTGATTCTCCTAGGTCACTCAAATATATCGATCTAAACTCATACGGAAATAAAATCCTAAAAAGTGAAACATCGAATTGTTATGATAACATTGGTTTGTCATAATTTTGGAGCTATAAACCACGAAAATATAAATTTTTCAAAAAAAAGAACAATTCAAAATTGAAAAACAAAAATATGACTGACGCACAATCACCCCCGAAAATTTTTTTTACACTCACTCACGATAACGTCAGTAATTTCAACTTCCACTCACAATTTTCTGCTCACGTGCGCTTCCCTAATTTATACCTAACCTCAGTTTAACAAAATTTAGGCAACATGCAATTTCTGTTTTTAGTATTATTTTCCTGCAAATAAAAATTTGTTTGAAAAAATATATGAAATAAATTCTTTAAAATTGTATAACTTCTTTTTTCAAAATTAGGAACTACTTCCAATAACGTCCTTTTATTAAGAAAAAGTATATGATTACTTCTGGAGTACAAAAAGTTATACATATAAGTTAATAACATTGTTATTTTCTTTTAAGTAAATAATTACTTTGTTATTGAGTTCATGCTTTCTGGTTTAAATTAAAAGAATTGATTACAATACTACTTGCTTTGTTGACTCTATCGTTGGAATGAGTTTGGTATTGCAGTTACTAAATTTGGCAATGAGATATGTAAGCAAGTGTGGGCATCACCTTCTTTTTGGAATGTGTAATTTTTTCCTGGGTATTGTTACATTTTGATAAACAATCGAAAAACTAAAATAAAATTGATATTTTCTAAAATGCAATTATTAAATCTGAAAAACATTTAATATTTTCTCAAACTCAATTGATAAAATTTTTAAAAAAAATATAAAAATGTTTATTGATTTGTTATGTAAATAATTTATTTTAAACAATTATGCAGAAACACTTTTTTTTTTAAATTTTGAGTGCTGGTAGTGTAGAATTTTTGGATTTTTCGTACAGAAAACGTATTGAATTTTTGGTATTTATAGTATCGGTATTTATTGTATAGAATTTGTAATTTTTTAAGTACTGTATTTTTTGTATTGCAGACGCTTTGCTAACGCTGAAAAGTTGAGAGAGCAGTTTTGTGGCGGGGTAATAACCTTTGCATAGACATCAGCTTTTGGCGAGCAATTCTCTAGAAATCCATTAAGAACCTACTTATGGTTGATTTGGACACATTTACCTTACATTCATCGATTATCTGATTGAGACTCTTCATTAAGTAGCTGCTGGCACAGTTGATTATTTAACACCAGTCCCGATCAGAGAGTTTTTTTTCGGGCCGCAATCGGATTATTTGGAAAATTTGTGACAATCAAATATGAACGGTTTATTTTTCTAACAATTTTTCGAAAACTTAAGCCACTTTTTAAATAAGCTGAAATTTGCTATTTTTCAATATCAAAATCACGGCATTTTAGTGCAAATTGATTAAAATTGCATAAAAAACAAAAATAAATCTTTAATATTCTTTATTTGCAATTCTTCGGTATTACATATAACGGTAAACAACGTTATATGTAACACTAACAAAATATTATTGCACAATTTTTCTTTTAAATCAATTAAGTAATCTCTTAACTTTTACACAATACAAAAATGTGTGTAATATTATTAAAAATAGCAAAAATCCTTTGTAATTATAATTATGCAACGCAGTGTATCTAGCATTTCAAGTGCCATTGTAATGTAATGTTATGTGTATACTAAGGTTCCCTATAGCCCAATTCTATATTTTAATAGCTGTGTGGGGGTCAGCTTATAAATAGGCGTTCAAAAGAACTGCCAAAATATTTGAGTCTTCAAAAAAGTAAAAACACAGTGACTTGTGTAGTTTTGGAACTCTAAAATTGAAGTCTGTTTTATTTACAAATTTACATGTCTTATATACTATTCTTACAATCTAACTTATTGTCTAGTATTGAGTGATTTTAGGAATCACTCAATTTATTTTTATTCTTAATTACTTTTATTCATTGTTTTCTTATCGTCAACATACGGTCATCAGATATTTGAGTGCAAGTGAAAGAATGCAGTCATAGTGTCGCTAGACTGTTACTTGATGCCACTTGTATGGCATTCACTCTACAGTATTTGAGACGGTATGTTGAGAAATCAATATTAGTGGTTGGTATGCAGTGTACGCTTAAGGAGTACACTACACCATCAATCAAATCCATCAAATTTGAATTTTTTTTATCCCAAATATTAAAACTATGACATTCAAGCCATTTTTATTCCTAAACCAATTAAGATATTACTCTGAAATAAATTGCAACAAATTTTGTATTGTTCGCCAAATATAATGTACATTTTTGAAATTTTTTAGAATTTTTCTGTAGTTTTATTATTTTCAAAAATTAATACTTAGGGTATTAAAAAAAACTTTGGATTCATATGTCTCTTTACACTTAAGCAATGAATCATAAATTTAAACGTAATTTTTAAGACAATTATCTGCAATAACTTTTAAAATTTACCAGCAATTGTAAGTTTGAACATTTTTTTAAAATTTTCAATTTTAAACCACTATAACTTTTGCTGTCCTCGCTCAAATTGATGAACGCGAACTGATTAAAGTTTATTATAGCTAATGGTTCAAGTCTGCAACGCGTTATTGATATGCCATTAAAAATATTGAATTTTTTTAACCCCAAAAATTTAAAAATATCCATATATCCTATTTATTAATCTTTTATTATGTAACAACTCAAAATCTATATCTGATACAAAAGTATTAAAAGCATTTCCACAATATATGTACCCGCTTTAGTCAGTGATAAATTTAGGGAATAGAACAAAAGTATTGATCACAGATAGTTTTAAAAAGACTCCAAATATTAAGTGGTGAAATTTAAAAGCGCTTTATTTCGCAAATGTGGACAGATCCGGACAAAGTAATTGCTAGTTTAAGTAACTATTGTTATATTTTTTATAATTAAAGTCTCCAGTTTCACCAGTAAAATACACTTCTTAAATTATGAACTTTTTTAAAAAAAGATAAAAATTTTGATTTTTTGTTTGTTTTTTTTTGTGCAATAGCTCAAAAATTATATATAATTCAGTAAAACTAACAACATTTACGTACTCCCCGTACCTAAATTTGTCCAGAATCAAACTTAAGCATTTTTTTTGGCTTTCCACAGGATATTTTAAAAATTGAGTAAGATCGACATTTCTGTTTATTGTTTTTTTTTTTTTAATTCGATAACCGTACTATGAATCATTTGATTGGTCTCGAATTCGGTCGTTAGCTCGTTTTGTTATAATTATTTTACATCAAAAAGATTCTACATTTCACAAAATTTGCCCCTTTTTTAAATGAAATTGATTTTGTGCAATTACTGTTGTCATTAAAATATAATACGTGTTGTTAACCATATTTCTTTAATAAGAAAAATCACTTTTTGCTTAAATTTGTTTGTGTTTTCGAAATGTAAACATGTAAAATTTTATTATTATGAATGTTATTACACCAAAACTATCATTTTCAACGCATAATATGTTTTTTTATTATTCGATATTCGTTTGAACTTCTGGCAATATACCCAAAATCATTGGATCCTATGAATATTATTTAGTATTGTCCTTAGAACGTGTACAGCATTATAATATGTCCTGTTGCCTGCATTTTCACTGGGATTAAGGGAAGTAGTATACATTAGAGTGGCATTTTTTTTCGATTTGCACTGAAAGAATTTTTTGTTAATGAATTTTTTCATTAATACATTAAATTATTTAACCCGAATGTCCTTAAAGAAGGGTTTCTCTTATCAGTTTTAATTAAAAGCATCATTAAGCTAATGCAAATTTGATAAAGTGTATGAAGTATTTTCATCAATTTTAATGTAAACTTTATGAAGTTTCATAAGCTTAATTAAATTATTGTTATAAAATATTAAAATTTATGAGAGATGTTATTTTTGTTCAGCTAAAGATCATGAAAATTTTCTAAATTAATAGAAAAATTCTAATTTATAATTTACCTTGAATATTAGACACCAGCCTTAATGCAATGTAGAATTTTCTGGTAAGCTACGATCTTCATCAACATTCTTCGTGCCTTGTAGTGTTAATTGTAAATATCTCTTATTTAACTCACCAAATAAAAGAAAATTAATGATGTTAATTAAGTATAGAGTTACCAGATATGAAATCGACAAAAAAAAACTACATCGAGGAAAAAAGATAGGAATTTTTGTGTTGATTTTATTTGTTATTTTAATTGTGCTTGTCCCTGGGCTGAAGTGGTGGGATGGAATCCACCCTGGGGGACATGCCAATGCGAGCTAGCTTGCATCACCACAGCAGTGCCGCTGGGGTCACGTTACAGTATTTTTCGGGCACCCCTCAAAATAAAACAAAATGTATGCGACCCCATTTGTGAAAATTTTTATGACCAAGAGAAGCACTTAGTAAAAGCGAGGAACTCCTGACATTTAGTTGCTCGAAATCAGTGCTGCCAGGCAAGACATCTCAAACAAAAATAACGACAGTTTGCACTGCTATCCGAAGTGCTCCACGCTCAAATCTCCCTTACGAAACTACTTTTACGGAAGCAGTATTTTCTGCTGGGACTCATATTGCATATGCTGTAGCCCAGGGCTGCCACTTATTTGAAATATTTCGAAAAAAATAGTGTTACAGACAAACGATTATGAAAATTGAAAAAAGCCCATGAAAACTGAAACGTTATTTATTGGTATCGATAAAGACACATAAGAAATCATTTGGAAATAGACAAATTTTTCATTCAACATTGACTAATAGAATTAACATTTTTTCGTCTTAGTAAAAATGAAAGTATGCGGAAAACTAATAATTTTTTGTTTTTAATATCAAAAATGTTATATTTTCACTCAATTAACAAAGAAACACATAAATTGAAGAGATTCGAGTTGCCAAATAACAATTTTAAGAAACTGTCTAAAAATGCCAAAATTTGTAAAAAATTCTTAAAAATAGTGCTAAAGTAACATTCAAAATCTTTGCAAATTTTTTGATAGATATTTGTAATACATAAATTATTTGATAATACATAAAACTAATTTTTTTGAAAAATATTAACCCTTTAAGTGCTTACAAAGCGTTAAAGTTGCAATTAATTATACCACCACTAGAGGGCTCGCTTAAGCTATACAATAGATTGAAAATGAATACTGGAAAACCAACGTATCTTCATACCAAGCTCTGACAAAAAAATTTGCCCCTCAAACATATACAAGGTGGCGCAAAAATAACCTTCCGATGTTTTTTGGCTGTAATTTAAAAAACAAATGAAAAACTTTGATTCTTCCAGTGGATTATTTTTATTTGGTATTTTAATTTTTTTTACATCAAGTCGAGAATATGATGTCATGTAAATGGCCGCCGCCACAGTTGATTGTCATTTGAGCCCTTTTTATGGCATTTTCCATCACTTTGGCCAAAACTTCCGGCGATAGGTCCTCACATTCTTGACGGATATTGTCTTTAAGAGCTGCAAGAGTCTGAAGCTTGTTGACATAAACCCGCGACTTCAAAAAGCCCCACAAAAAGAAGTCTAAAGCGGTCAAATCAGGCGATCTTGCTGGCCAGTGCAAATCGCCAAAACGGGAGATTAGGCACCCGGGAAATGCATCCTTCAGCATATCGGTTGTGGCACGTGCAGTGTGTGCCGTTGCACCGTCCTGTTGGAACCACATGTTTTCCAATCCCAATTCATCAAGTTGCGGCAAAAAGAACTCGTTGATCATTGCTCTGTAGCGCTCACCATTCACAGTAACCGTTTGGCCCGCGACGTCTTCGAAGAAAAAAGGTCCGATGACTCCTCCAGCGAAAACAGCACACCATACAGTGACTTTGAGTGGGTGTAATGGCTCTTCGTGGGTTACACGCGGATTTTCTGTGCCCCAGAAGCGTAAATTTTGCTTATTTACGTACCCGCTAAGATGGAAATGGGCCTCATCACTCATGATTATTTTTGATGAAAAATCAACCGATTATTGGTCAAATAAATAGTCACCAATATTCCGCGTTCTGGAGCAGTGTAGCGTAACATTGTTTATTAACGTCTATTTCGCATGTGTTTACTATACAAATGTCAAAACAGAACTGACATTAGGGGCCAATCGCAAAATTTATAGCATTTTCTGATAGGAGGATTACTTTTGCGCCACCTTGTACAATTTTAACGCATAAACTTGATGAGATTTTTATTATCATATGTTCCTCATTTCTAAATTGCACACTAATAGATTTCATCTTGTTTTATAAGTTTATTTAACATTTATAAAATTACGTTGACGCTGAAAGCGCAAAAATAAAAATTTCTGAAATTTCTATTTATTGAAAACACAGGGTTACAGATTTTGGAGAGCTACCATTTTCACTCCTAACTGAGAGCACATGAAGGAGATTTTTCAACATCAGGATGATCATCCAACGAAGGTTTTATGCTATTTCCTTTTATGCTGAGAAAGTTATACATAAAAGAGTAGAGTTTTTAATTGAGCAGAGCACATTAACAGTATAAATATTATAATTTAGGATGTTCGCCTTATCAAATTTGTTGAATTAAAAAATGTAAGTGTTTCTATATCAAAAATTTGTTTTCTATTTGGTTATATGTTCGCTACATCAATTCTTAATTTTCTATTGATTTCTCTCAAATTTGGTGCACTATTTGAAAAAGTTATGAATGTTCGCTACAAAAATTTATATTTGCCAACGGATTTTACTCAAATTTAGTACACATGATTCTTATACTCCGATTACTTTTTTAAAATATTTTTAAAATCCTTTTTCGTTTGAATGTTCATCACACAAAATTTAATTTTTCAACGGATTTCTCTGTAATTTTGGTACACACGATTACTATACTCCAGGTGAGGTCACCATATACTCAACAGCTGGTAAAATAATGAGTATTGGATGTCAAGTATTAGTCTTTAGTATGGATACTCAATGCTTCAAAGTATTCAGAGTTGTGTTTTGGACAAAACAAATATTTTTTGTATTTGATTTAAAAATACTATCTATTTACATAATATTAATAAAATAAATAAAAACAAACTTAAAATAAATATGCTCGTACTTATATTTGCCAAAAAGATGTTTGCCACCAAGTAATTATGCGTCTAAGTAGTGCAAGAAGGGTTTCGCGAGTTACCAGGATATTTACTCGCTTAATTAAAAAATATTTTTTTTTGATCAAAGTTTGCTTTTGATCTAAGTTCTTTCTGCTGCTGGTCATAAAATCTCCAAAACTTACAAATAGACCTGAAACAGCAAATGTAAACTTTAAAAGCTAGGAATGGATATTTTGTGTTTTTCGATGTTTAGAATCAAAATGTCTGCATTAAAATAGAAATTCAAGAAGAAAAAAAAATTTTGTCGAGCGATGTTAATATTGGCAAAAAAAAATTTGTAAAAATAAATAAATTAACAAACTAAAAATAAAATTGAAAAAATGTTATTCAAAAAACCATTAAAAACAAATAAAAAATATGTATAACCATTTAAATATTCCAGAATACCGTATGAAATATTTACTGGAACTTTATTAATATTCACTTCAAATAAAGTTCATTATAGCTGAGCTCTACCGTATATATAAAATTATCTGCATTTAGTTTTTTTAAACAATTTTAATCCTTATGGCAATACAAATAAAAAAACAATAAATTTTTTGTTTACAAGGGGACTAGAGCCCAGATATAAATAAATAAAATCATTTCATAAGAGATTTCGAAGTCTTTGACTTTAAATATAATCAAATCGCAAAATTTTAAAAAATTTTAAAATATCACCAAAACTGTACAAAAAACTCCAAAATTTAAAAAAATCGATATGATTTGAAAAAATCGCAAAATTTGAACAAAAATTGCCAAAATTTAAAAAACAATACCCAAAGTTGCAGAAATTTAAAAAACTCACAAAATAAACGCCGAAATTCGAAAAAATTGAAAAAAAATCACCAAAATTAAAGAAACGCGAATTTTCTACTTTTTAATTTTTTGCGATGTTTCTATGTTGTTATTATACGTTATAAAAACTGAAATTTTTTTTATACCAAATTCATTTTCAATTAAACAGTTAATTGAAAGTAAGTTTGAAATCGAACAATAGTTTAATTGAAATTTTTTTAACAATAATTTTTTCTGTGTTTTTCTGTTTTTTCCCATTTTAAAAGATTATGTCAAAAATCTTTTAAAATGGGGATACCACTAAGACTCAAAATTAATTTTACTTGTGCCGTAAAAGTCGTTACTTTACTTAAAGTGCAATCTTTTTATTTAAATTTGGTTTGCTACGCACGCATCTGGTAATATAGTTTTCAGTATTTTTTTACGATATATATAACGATATCTCAAAATCCATTAAAGCGACTTGTGTTCCACACACAGAGACCATATTTTTTTAATTTTTCGAAACAAATTTAAGCCTCAAACTTTGATCGATATGCATAATGTGTTAACGTGGTCCAATGTGACTCAAATTTTCTCAATTTTTTTTGTGGACTAAATGTAAACAAATTTCGATTGGCGCTCCTTGAAATGCGACATTTTCAAGGGTTTTTATTTAACAAATTGATTAAAGAATATTTGAAAAGCGTTTGAAGTTGTCCAAAATATAAATCAAAGTGAATTGGAAATACATAATTTAGTTTAAATAAGACCTGGGCGATGCCAGGTATATTTTTAAATTTTCCAATTGTATATTTTTTCTTTATCATTATTTCTTTCAGACTACAATCACGCTTGCTTATAAAATTTACAATTTTTTTAATACAAGACATGAAGTATAGTCCCGATCTTAAAAAGTGTGATATATGAATATGGGGGAAAAATAGCATACGCTAAAACTAATCCAATTAATAATTACGTTATATTTATATACCTAAACATTGCAAAATAATATATATTTTGATATTATATCATATTTAAAAAACACAATTTTATTTTAGATACAATTGTATATTAGTACAATTAATTGTATAATTTTGTGTATAGTTTTATACACAAAATGTACCCCAATTTTTGTCTTCTGAATTGATTTCTTTCTGGTTCTGAACCCTAAAAAAAGAACTTGTTTCATTTGTAACATTAGGAGTTCTTAATTTAGTCTTAGATTTTTTTCAATGTAAAACTCTAAATTTAGTTTCAACGTTTTTTTCTGTATTTGTTATTCAATGATGTAAGTTATATATAGTTATATAGTTAGATATAGACATCAAAATTCGCAAAATAATGAACACATTAAGTAACAAATGAAAAAATGCACTTTATGCGGGAGGTTTTTGTTTCAAAATGACTTATTGTTAACACATAAGTGGTGATAGTGTTGATAGGGAAAAATTAAGCAAAAAAAAAAAAAAATAAAAAAAAAAGCTGTAACTCTAGTGTGCACATATTTTTATAAGTTTCCCCGGGTTACAAAAAAAAAAATATATATAATCAAAATAAAAATCGAAAAATTTTGTTATTTGCGAACTGAAACTGAAATTCGGTTATTACAAATTTTAGACGGTTGGCACAACTTAACATTAGTTTTCACAACAAAGTTCGGTTTATTCAACTGAATTTTAATTGCAACTCCCAAAATATTCAGAAATCTAATGTAAATATCGTTATACTAACTGAATTTATAAGTTGTCACAATTAAAATACACTCTTCAATTCGGTTAGCACTTTATTTCTCTGTGTGTACATGAAAATTCTAAAAATGTTCAGTCTCAAGCACAATTTTTATAACTTTTTTTTAAATTATTTTTGTATGAATTTACTATGGAGAAAATATCAAGGTACATTTTTGAACTGGCATCATTTAAAATCGTTATTTAAAGAAAAAAAAACTCAACTAAAATTAACCATAACTTTGTTTGTATAGATTAAACATATATGTTGAACATCCCCGTGGGATGTCTTGAAGATATTCTTGCCGATAGTAAATCGTTTAAGACACTTTGGCGACAGTCCAAGCAAATCGTTGACGACTTTTTCAAACAAATGTCCGGAAAATCGTACACAACGATCGGAGCGACATTGTTGCTCACTTTGTCGTTGACGATCACGTTAGCGACAATATATTTCGCTTTGTTGTCGATGATTATATATACGACTTTTTTGCTATATTATCGTTAGTAGTGTGAGCGAAAATGTCCTGAATTATATCGTCGACCCAAATTAGAAAATATTAGACTTTTTTTGGTATTTTGTACAGTTAAACTCATTGAAGATGAACACGTATAAGACGAATTCTCGGTTAACACAAATTAATTTGCAAGACCCGACATTTGGGAAAACATTTTATGTACGTATATTAAATTTCTGTTAATTCGAACTCGATTTAGATGAACTCTTGTTAAATAATCATACGAAATTTGTTATTACAGATTTTAAGGGGGAACTTTTAATGATAAAAATATTAAAAAACGGCACTATTTAAGTTCCGGAAAACTCGTGGATTTTTAATTCCTGTAAAGCTAATAGTCGATATTTTACCAAAATTTTCTAAAAAAAAAGATTTAAGACTTTTTTTACAAATGTGTTTTATCATTTCGAAAGGGATTTACAAGTTTTATAATTTTTTTTCATTTTCCGATTAAATCACCCCAGCAAAAAATAACATAGATTCGTTACGCAATAACTACATCTCTATGCTTCCTAAAAAGCGCTTAACCGTCTTGCATACAATAAAGCAATTGACAAGGCATTTTGATGTGCTTCCCTGAATGCATTATTTTGAAGCAGTAAAGAATCCATACAATAAAGCATTAATGTTGCCATTACAAGAAAAAAACAATTCTCATTTCCTATGAATTCATTTATTTGCTTCTTAGAGCAGGAAGAAGGAAGAGCTTTTCACCAGCGTAAACGAGAAATTGTTTATTTCTTTAATTATTTCGGAAGCGCTCGGTAATGAAATAATGCCTTCCAGAACTGCTTCTGGGTAATCACTATTTTTTGCTAGGACATATTTTAATAGCGAAAATAAATATTTAAGCCTGTGATATCTTTTAACGGAATATTGCTAATAAAATTACGATATTTAAAAATATTAAAGAAAATGTAGCGTGCCACCGTAAATCCGCTCGCGTGCCAACAGTTTTGCCAGCCCTGCAACATCACATCCCTTAAGTCCATAAAAAAATATTAAGAAACATATTACTTTTTTGGTTTTTTCAAAATTTTTTTAATCTCTTTTAGGTTTAAATACACACAGAGAGAATTTCTTGGTCGAGTTTTAATGAAATTTTTCACTAAACCAATGAAGTCTTTTTTCACAATGTGAATAACAATTTTCTTAAACTTTATGTAAAAGCTTCATAGTTGTAATGAAACTATTTTTAACGAAACTCTTTTATTAGTCGTATGAAATTTTTAATAAATAATGTGAACATTTTCATTAAATTTTACGAAAAACTTTATTCGTTTAATGAAATGTTAAAATGGACGACTTCCAGTGACAATTCTTAGACTTAATGCAAATATTCATTGATAGAACGCAGATAATTCTTTAAGTTCACATTAGGGTGTAAGTAAAGTGGACAATTTTACGTAATAGTGCTTAAACGATAAGTATTTTCAATTGGTTATGGGAGAAATAAAAAATTCGAGAATACTTGTAGTTCGATACCAGTATTATTTTGAAGTTTTGTACAAAAGTGGGCTCAAAAGTTTTATAATACTGAGCATAATTTTGGAAATATATTTATAAAAATTCCATTTTTGGTTTTATCCATAAACAACTCAATAAATCAAACGATGCCTACTTGACGAAATTCGCAATTTTTTTTTTTAATTCGGGACAGATTAATATACAGCTAATAGTCTTTAATAGCTACACATAGTTTCATATAAAAGAAGATCTAAATTTTTTTCGTTATGGAACGATATTTTTTTACATATAACTATGAATAGTTCAAGATATCGTTTTATCCGAAATGAAATAATTTTTTTTTAATTATAACACTATATATTATTATATACAATTTTGATTTGTGTTATATCTGATTATGCATGTATTCCTACATAATATATGTATTTACATATACTAGCATCTAATAACATATATGTATATTTGTATAAAATATGCATGATTATATGTTAACGGGTTTACTCGGGATGTTAAATGTTGGTTCAAATGAAGTGTTATATAATTATATGTACATTTAAGTTTAATTAAATACAGAAGCATATATAACTCTATATTCTATATACAGTAATATATAGTAGTGTATAAGACAATCTAACATACAATATTGCTACATTGCCACATTTAATTGTATAAAATAATATCTGAATACAAATAAACATTTTTATCTGGGATATTAAATAAAAAAGCATAGTTCTTTGTATTTTAATATTGAAAAAAGTTGAGCTTTTTAATTTTGTACATTTTTGCAAAAAGTTTACCAAAAAATTAAATTTCCTACAAAAAAAAATTTTAAAATTCTATGGCCATATTCGTGACTTGAGTCCCAAATTTTTTTAAAAATTATAGCTCGCAAACACGATACATGAACCTATTCTGATTTTGTTGAACTGTGTAATTGTCATACAATAATTTTATCCAGCTAGATTCGAATTTCGGACCAAGTGATATTTGTCATTTAATTTTTTTTTGTAAGTCTTTGTTCACTAAAAGACGAAAATGTGGCTGACATGGCTGGCAAAAAGTCATATGCGATCGTGATCTTGGAAAGATTGTCTAAACTGTGGCTATAAAATTGTAACAAACAACGACAAATAAAGGTTTCGGCAAGCCTTGAAAAATTGGAAATGTTTTAAAAACTGTATTGATTTTAAATTTTGCTTTGAAACCCAAAAAATGCAATTCATAAACAGAAATTAAAATATATATCTCTAAAATAGGTCAACATTAGCACTTATATTATTAACAATACAAAGTAATAATACATGCTTCACTAATATTTAAGCTCAGGGTCAAATTCGTATGACTTTATTCTTCTAGCCACGCTACTGCAATATTAATCAAAGCAAAAACTGTTCTGCTAAGGAATGATTCTAAACGAGCATTTTCATCGATGAGTTTAACATTGGCTTGTCATAGGAACGAACCATTATTTAATAGGAATATATATATATATATATATATATATATATATACAACTTCCAAGAAGTTGTTTAGTCAGAAAAACATATAAAAAATCTAATTTGGAATGATTCACTCCTATGACAAGATTATGCTAAATTCATCGATTGAAAATGCCAATAGAAGAGAATCAAATTTTGTTGGGAATGGTCTTAATTAAAAACCACGATTACATGCTTTGCGATTGCGGCGGTAGGGTGGCGTCGGTCGCGATGGTGTCGGTCGTATTGTTTTCGGGTGCGTTCGCGTCGGGTTCGGTTACTCCCAGATATGCGATATATACACAACAAGAATTTGTTTCCACTATGTTTTTTTTAACCCTCAAACCGGCCTAAGCTTTTTTGCAGTTAAATTTATACCAGGTGTGCGGCTAGAAAAATAAACAATATGTTCTTCTACCTTTAAGGTAGAATACGTTGGATCCCAGGCAAGACCGGGTTCAAACAGCTAGTTCATTATAAAGTAATCGTAATATGGCACCAAAATGATTTTAAGTTTATAAATAAATACCGCAAATTATTAATGGAAAAACGTTGTATGCAGTACAGAAATCGGTACTGGCTTAAAATCTGTATTTCGAATCTCGACATTTTCGGTTTTACCGAAATTGAAAGCCTAATACCGATCGTTGCATTATAATTTGTAATAGTCTGCCAATGTATCCTTGTGATCAAACTACAGGTCGCAATTCTGAAGATAGTGGGCGAACTTCGGTACAAATCCTACTGAAATTTGTTGAAATTCGTCAATGTTTTGCCCTAGTCGCCATAAAAGGCAATTTTTAAGTGTTTTTAGTTGGTATCAAAGGATAATGATGTAAATGCAATGCAGCCTTATAAATCATGCCTAAAACTAGTATAAATCACCTAATCTAACTTTTTCGAGAATTTAATTCGGATTATTATTTTTTTATATATTCTGCCTTGTTAGTTTTTCTGCCCATTTAGTAAAATGACCCAAAGCGTACTGGTGTTGGGTATTTAATGGTCGCGCTTGACCGACTGTACATTTAAACATTTTTGCTAATGGGTTATTATTGTTTAAAAAAAGTATCTGTAAGTCACTGTACATTAAATATACATTCATGAATGTGTATCCCATTCGTATTCATATGTATAATTCAAGATTGGCAACCGAAACGAATAACTGTATTGGTAACGAGTTTTTGTTTGTGTCGGTATTGGTATTGGTATTTCAATCGTATCGGACATCAATACCGGTACATACCGGTATTATTAAAAACTTCATTTCACAATAAATTATGTGTTGTTGTTAATATTTCGTTTCTAAAGAAATATAATTTTTAGTTAAAAACGTAAAACAAACATTTTTTTAACCGATTCATTATTGGTTTTAATTTAACAGTATACCGGTATTTTTGAAGTCAAGGTATTCGGCATTATTATCAGTTATCAATGTGATAAGCTTTTGAATGAATGTATTCATGAAGGTATTACAGATATATCGTTTTGACAACCTTGATATAATTTGAAGAATATTGTCCAAAGCTGTTGCTGTTATGGCTGCGTTGATATTAGTGTTTAGCAATAGTGTGTACGTTAGACTGGCCCGCGCTTGTATGGAAAAATAAAAGTGTATTCCGGTTATTTCTCCACAATCTCGCTTTTGTTCTTTTGATCACAATATACGTGTATACCAAAAATTTGCTCAATCGGACTATATTGGGTTTCTTCTCTTATACTAGTTACTAGCAATTATGTTAGCGTTCCAGCGCTATTGTTTTTGTTTATATATTGCGGACTGTGTATTTCAAGTAGACCCATCCCTCTCTATAATTATAAATTGTGTTTTTTATACAGGTATAGAACTTTAAGTTGGCAACTGTCAAGCGATTTATGTTTAGTTTGGTTTGGCATTTCAACTTGAATATACTGACTCCTGAACAACGCTTCCAAATTGTGTAAATTTATTTTGAAAATCATGGTTCTCTTCGAAATACGTATCGCACACAACGTCCATTTTGCGATCAACACACAACACAATCGTCCATCAGAGCAATTAACTCGACTAACTATGGAACGTTTTCGCACCACGTTTACTCTAAATAATAATATTATGTATCCACAGATACGTCGTACAGTGCCTGCAGAAGAAGTCATTGCTACTGTAGAACGTAGCGTAGAGGAAGACCCCAATCAGTCTATCCGTCAATGGTGACCGCTAAAGAGCCATGATTACTGACTTTTTCGTTCATCAATTGAGCACCCATGATGTGCAGGAGCTGTGATTTCAACAAGAAGGCTCAACATGTCACACAGCCCGTGCAAGAATTGATTTATTGAAGGAAATGTTTGGTAACCGCATAGTTTTACGTTTCGGACCATTGAATTGGCCTCCAATATCGTGCGACTTAACGCCGCTGGACTATTTTCTGTGAGGATATGTGAAGTCGCTGGTCTACGCCGATAAGAGCGAAACGGTTGACTACTTGGAGGACAATATTCGCCTCGTTATTGCCAATATACGGCCACAATTGTTGGAAAAAGACATCGAAAATTGGACCTCCAGATTAAACTACGTCCGAGCCTGCCGATGCCAGAAGATGATCTTTCGAATAAAGTAAATTTCATGTCAATTTAAAAATTTATCTTTGTTTTGTTCCATTTCAAAGTTCTATACCTCTATAAAAAACACCATTTATATCCATAAAATATTTGAGTTTCTGTTAAATTTTGGACTAACCCTTAAAACTCGATCATTTATAGCGACCGATTTGGCTGAAATTCGGACCTATCACTACTGACCACATTTGAAATACGGGTACCCTTGTTGATCTCTAAAATTTTACAGTCTCTTTTTTGGGCCACCCTAGTGTACGTGTATATCTAAATTGCTGCAGTAATAACAAGAGACTTTGCATATGTTACTTATTGGGCATGTGTGAAAAGGTGTTGATGCCCTAATGATGTGTGAACAACACTTTGGGTGTCTGTAAGAGTAATTCGCTCCAATATATACAGTGGTGGGCACTAATTTTACACACCCTTTTTGTAAGAAAGAAAATCATTTAATTCTTTTGTTAAAGAACGAAACTTAGTTTTTTATACTAATGAGTGAAATAAAGTTCCCCATAATTTCAGATTCCGAACAATTTCGGTTTACGAAATATTACGTCATAAAAATTACAAAAACCAATCAAATTTGACTAAAGTATCGTAACAAAATTTACTATAACTTTTTAAACTATAGAAGATATTAAATTAGTGTTGCCTTTATTTTTCAGGTTAAAATATACTCTTTAAAATTATATTCATGTTGATTTTTTCATGGAAGGGACGAAGGTAATTTTTTTTTTCAAATGTTCATATATAAAAATGCACATTTTTTTTAATTATTGAAATAATATATCCCAGTAAAATAGTAAAATCGAAATAACTGGTTGCAGAACAACTTATACTGTAGTATAACAGGTTCTAATTTCTGTTCTGTAACTGGTTCTTTTTATATGGAGTTTGTCCTATTAATAGGTTCTTTACCTAAAACATTCGTATTCATATGTATAACTCAAGATTGGCAACCGAAACGAATAACTGTATTGGTAACGAGTTTTTGTTTGTGTCGGTATTGGTATTGGTATTTCAATCGTATCGGACATCAATACCGGTACATACCGGTATTATTAAAAACTTCATTTCACAATAAATTATGTGTTGTTGTTAATATTTCGTTTCTAAAGAAATATAATTTTTAGTTAAAAACGTAAAACAAACATTTTTTTAACCGATTCATTATTGGTTTTAATTTAACAGTATACCGGTATTTTTGAAGTCAAGGTATTCGGCATTATTATCAGTTATCAATGTGATAAGCTTTTGAATGAATGTATTCATGAAGGTATTACAGAGATATCGTTTTGACAACCTTGATATAATTTGAAGAATATTGTCCAAAGCTGTTGCTGTTATGGCTGCGTTGATATTAGTGTTTAGCAATAGTGTGTACGTTAGACTGGCCCGCGCTTGTATGGAAAAATAAAAGTGTATTCCGGTTATTTCTCCATAATCTCGCTTTTGTTCTTTTGATCACAATATACGTGTATACCAAAAATTTGCTCAATCGGACTATATTGGGTTTCTTCTCTTATACTAGTTACTAGCAATTATGTTAGCGTTCCAGCGCTATTGTTTTTGTTTATATATTGCGGACTGTGTATTTCAAGTAGACCCATCCCTCTCTATAATTATAAATTGTGTTTTTTATACAGGTATAGAACTTTAAGTTGGCAACACTTTTTTAACTGTCAAGCGATTTATGTTTAGTTTGGTTTGGCATTTCAACTTGAATAGACTGACTCCTGAACAACGCTTCCAAATTGTGCAAATTTATTTTGAAAATCATGGTTCTCTTCGAAATACGTATCGCACATAACGTCCATTTTGCGATCAACACACAACACAATCGTCCATCAGAGCAATTAACTCGACTAACTATGGAACGTTTTCGCACCACGTTTACTCTAAATAATAATATTATGTATCCACTAGGGTATTCAATCGGTTAACCGTTACTCGATTAATCGATGAAATGATGTCGAACAATTGTTCGAGTAATTCGAAGTGGCCAATTTCGAGTAAAGAATAACTCGAACAATTTTGGTCGATTAATCGAATAACTCGAGTAATTTAAAAATATGAACTATTTTATATTTTTTTAATATTTTGTATAAAATAATGTGACTGTTATAGTGAATATTTAAATGTTAAGTGTATTTTTATATTAAGTGAGCACTGTTAAAGAAATTATATTACGAAACACGAAGAAAGTAATGCGAAAAACTCCGATATCGAAGAAACTTGGATATTTTTTAAAGAAACAAATTCTAAGACTGGGGTGTTTAAGATTATTGGTGCGGATTTGAGGGTTAAACAGTTATATTAGTTTTTTGTTTTTATATATATCGAGATTATTTTTATGTTATTTTCAATTTATAACGAGCTTTCAACCTCCGTATATTTACAAAAATAAAGCAAATCAAACATATTAGCTAGGTTGATACTAGTATTTCAATCTAACTAAAGATCTCATCAGAACCCGAAGTTTAAGAAAAGTTAGAGCCTCCATAATAGGCAGAACTTTAACAAAAAACCTATTAATAATCAATTTTGCTCCATTCTTGTCTTCTTAGTAATCAAGCACGTGGTTAGGTCTTTTCCTAACAAGCATCATGACGTTACTAAACTTTGAAGACAAAAAAGGTTCTATTTACATAACATTTTTTTTTTTTAATTTAGTTGCCATTTGGTCTAAAGAAACTACATATAAATACTATATTTTCAAAAAGGAATTTTTAAATGTCATTTACTAAAAACTTTTTGTTGGTCCCTATTATGTCATTGTAACAAGCCAATTTTAGAAGCCCTATATGGAAATTTATAGCGGTAATACGCAAAATTTCCACATATTAAAATTTACATATAGAAGTAATGAAGTTTTCATTAATATGATGAAAATCTTCTTAAATATTCATGAAAGTTGTTTCAAAACTTCTTTATAATTTTTTTAGAAAAATTACCTATTCTTAAAATCCCAAAATGATAGGACAAAATGGACTATTTTTTCGTTTAGTACTAACACACTAATATAACAAAACTGTGTCAAGTCTGAGTGAAATTACAAAACGGATCACCTTACAAATATTTTTAGAAAACAGTTTAATACATATTTATGAACCAGTTATATTGGAAGAAAATCAATAAAGATTTCAACATATTTATAAAGAATTTCATTGATATAATAACGCTTTTGCTTTGAGTGTACTGAGACAAAACTGTCGCAATAATAAATGATCTTAGCAAATGTTTTTCTCTTTTAGATATACTTTTTACTAAAATTTTTAATTAATTTGTTAATTTTTATATATATAAGGTGGCGCAAAAATAACCTTCCGATGTTTTTTTTTTATTATGTATTTATTATGTATAGCATTTTCTGATAGGAGGATTACTTTTGCGCCACCTTATATGTTATATTAGTACTAATAAAATATAAAAACTTACAAAAATGTGAGTTTTTGGAAAATAAAATTAAAGTATTAAAATTGTTCGAGTTACTCGAGTTATTCGAGTAATTTTAAAATCTTACTCGCCTACTCGAGTAAATTAAAAACCTCAAAATCGAGTTACTCGATTACTCGAACAAAAGCAAACCCGAGTAAATTGAATACCCTAGTATCCACAGATACGTCGTACAGTGCCTGCAGAAGAAGTCATTGCTACTGTAGAACGTAGCGTAGAGGAAGACCCCAATCAGTCTATCCGTCAATGGTGACCGCTAAAGAGCCATGATTACTGACTTTTTCGTTCATCAATTGAGCACCCATGATGTGCAGGAGCTGTGATTTCAACAAGAAGGCTCAACATGTCACACAGCCCGTGCAAGAATTGATTTATTGAAGGAAATGTTTGGTAACCGCATAGTTTTACGTTTCGGACCATTGAATTGGCCTCCAATATCGTGCGACTTAACGCCGCTGGACTATTTTCTGTGAGGATATGTGAAGTCGCTAGTCTACGCCGATAAGAGCGAAACGGTTGACTACTTGGAGGACAATATTCGCCTCGTTATTGCCAATATACGGCCACAATTGTTGGAAAAAGACATCGAAAATTGGACCTCCAGATTAAACTACGTCCGAGCCTGCCGATGCCAGAAGATGATCTTTCGAATAAAGTAAATTTCATGTCAATTTAAAAATTTATCTTTGTTTTGTTCCATTTCAAAGTTCTATACCTCTATAAAAAACACCATTTATATCCATAAAATATTTGAGTTTCTGTTAAATTTCGGACTAACCCTTAAAACTCGATCATTTATAGCGACCGATTTGGCTGAAATTCGGACCTATCACTACTGACCACATTTGAAATACGGGTACCCTTGTGGATCTCTAAAATTTTACAGTCTCTTTTTTGGGCCACCCTAGTGTACGTGTATATCTAAATTGCTGCAGTAATAACAAGAGTCTTTGCATATGTTACTTATTGGGCATGTGTGAAAAGGTGTTGATGCCCTAATGATGTGTGAACAACACTTTGGGTGTCTGTAAGAGTAATTCGCTCCCATATATACAGTGGTGGGCACTAATTTTACACACCCTTTTTGTAAGAAAGAAAATCATTTAATTCTTTTGTTAAAGAACGAAACTTAGTTTTTTATACTAATGAGTGAAATAAAGTTCCCCATAATTTCAGATTCCGAACAATTTCGGTTTACGAAATATTACGTCATAAAAATTACAAAAACCAATCAAATTTGACTAAAGTATCGTAACAAAATTTACTATAACTTTTTAAACTATAGAAGATATTAAATTAGTGTTGCCTTTATTTTTCAGGTTAAAATATACTCTTTAAAATTATATTCATGTTGATTTTTTTCATGGAAGGGACGAAGGTAATTTTTTTTTTCAAATGTTCATATATAAAAATGCACATTTTTTTTTAATTATTGAAATAATATATCCCAGTAAAATAGTAAAATCGAAATAACTGGTTGCAGAACAACTTATACTGTAGTATAACAGGTTCTAATTTCTGTTCTGTAACTGGTTCTTTTAATATGGAGTTTGTCCTATTAATAGGTTCTTTACCTAAAAACAAGAACATGTTGCTTTAGAACCGATTCTAGAACCAGTTATATAACTGGTTCTGAGACAGTGACACCTTACATTTCGACTCCCAGTAACATGTTCTAGAACCGGTTATATGTAACCGGTGGTAAAAGAAGTTGTTCTAGAACAGGTTCAGATTTAATCTGTTCTCAAAAATTTTGCTGGGATGCTTATTATTGAACTCTCTTCATATCTTCTTTGCAAACTTCAGGGTAGTATCTGCATTGCTGTCTGAGTTATAGTCAAAATCGTGATAAAAGTATTGGAATCGCCCTAGGTTGAATGAGTTGAATTAACGACATGGTATGCATACGGGACAGATACAGTGGGGAGCACTTGTGAGTACACGTAAGTACTTTTTACACCTAAAAATTCAGCATGAAAAATATTTGAAACCAGAACTAAGGTATATTTTTCCTAAGGTATAAGGTACGCAGAATCCAAATCTGGTCTCACAATCACGCTCTGACATCAGGCGTTCGAGATATATTAACGGGAAAAGCATGGTTTTTGATCAAAATGCTCCGATTTTTCACCTTCCTAGAAATATATTTTTCATATTACTTGTAACTAGGGTTTCCAATTATCCGACATAAATGATTATCCGGATATCGAATACCGAAAATTCAAAATATCCGGATAATCCGGATATCCGGATAACAAAATAAAGATAATACCTTGACTTCAATATTTCATGGTGTTTTATAATTCATTTGTTTTATTTTATTCAAATATTTTAATTATGTACATAAAAAAGTAAAAGAAAATAGTAATTATTCATAAAAAAGTAAAATAAAATTATATAATTTAAAGTTATTTCATTTTTAAAAATGCATATTTTAAAAAGATTATTGCATTGAAAGTTTCAAAATTCAGGCGAGTTCTAATTTTTGTCTTAGTCAGACCTGCAATTGAAAATACGCGTTCTGTTGCAGTAGATGTTGGCTTTATTGTTAGAAGTGCATTAAATAATATATTTAAATTATCTGTCCTTCTTTTTGTGTTTGTTAAAATCATGAAATCTTTTTTCAGCAATGTAGTAATTGCGTTGCTCGGCTCTTCAACATAGGTAATTGAAGAAATTGCCACTTCCAGTTGTCGCTGCAGGGAATTTTTTAACAAAGTTGCAGTGTTCTGTTGACTTTCAAACTCACTTTCATTTGCGATTTCTTCAGCTACTTGCTCGATGTCATCGTGGTGAGTTTCATCATCATAAGCAGATACATTAATTCTTCTAAAAATTTCTACTGCTAATGCAATGGCAGCACCTTTTGAAGTGTAATCAAAATATTTAGTGGAATGTGGTATATTGCCTGTTTCTAAGAATATTATTAATGTCATAAGTATTTTATCTCGACGTTCATCCATTCGTTTTTTGATCTGTTTCGATAAATTTTTACTTAAGTTTGTTCCAAATTCGTCTAATCTTTCAAATAGAAATTTATAAACACCTTCAGCGGTCAAAAGTGTCGCTGAATTTTTACTTAGTTCCTTTACTGCAGTTTCTAGTGGTGATAGGACATCTAACAATTCTTTTAAACTTGATAAATTATTCTCTGATATTTTTTGTTGACCCAATTCATTTAAAGTTTTGTTTACAGGATCCTTTATTTGAAGGAATCGTTTGAGCATGGTTATCAATGAATTCCATCGAATTTTTATATCTAGCATCAACTGCAATGTCTTACCCTCTTGTTCATTAACATATCCTTGCAAAATATTGTTTTTGACTGAAGAGGATCTTATCATTCTTATAATTTTTCTGACCTTTTTTATAACTTCTTGAAAATCTTCGGTGAAATCTAGAATTTCATCTTTTTCTTCTAGTTCGCAGATTATGTTCGCATCTTCAAAATTATTTATATTCATGTAATTGTTAATGTTTTAGACAGAGTTATCTTCTATTTCTTCATCATAATAGTCTGTTATTTCCTCGTCTTCTTCACATAATATTGATTGTTGTTTTTTATACAGTACATCGGTTATTGCTAAATGTAGACCGTGGTTATAGCAAAGTTGAGATATGATGCCCAAAATTTTTCCATATTTTACCATAACCGCGGCTGCATCATGCGTTGATGATATTATATCTCTCTCGACATCAATTTTAAATTCTTTCAATTTATTTTCGATGTATAATTTTGTTTGTTCTGCATTACACGTACCTTTTATGTGAACTAAACCTAATACAAAAACTTCAAATTTTTTTACCATATTATCGACCAGGGCGTGAAGTGAAACATTAAGGTATCTATTCATAGTGTTGTCAGTCCACTCGTCTACTGTTATTGAAAATTTTACGTTTTTTTTTTTTAGTTCATTGATAATACTAATTGTTTCTTCTTTTTTTATTTCATAAAATTTTAAAATGCATCTCGTTACAGTTGTAGGACTTTTAGGCATGTCGAAGCCTTTACTTCTAACGTATCCATTAATAGCCTGCGATTTCACTATAGAATTCATGGAAAAACCATCCTCTGCAACACATCGCGATAAAATTTCCTCCAAGGTTTCAGTTTTAAGAAATTTTATAACACTATTTTCAGCGTCAGGTCTTTTAAATTTTTTGGAAGTTGATGGTTCGTTGCTTCCACAACTTACCTCAATTGAAGATGAAGTAGCAGATACGCTAGATGAATTTATATAGATCTTATGTATTTTTAAATGATTATGAAGTGGCGTCGTTGATGATCCTTTGCATCCTAGTTGTTTACTGCAATGCTTACAGAAAGCAATGTCTCTATTTTTTTCATTTCTCTTAAAATGATTCCAAACTTCAGATCGTTTTGACATTGCTACAATTTTCTAGGAACAAGAAATTTAAAAGTTAATAATAAATTTATAACCAATAAATAGTTATTATTTACCTTTATCTCTTTGCAAACTTGCAAGATATATTTAGAAAAACAAACTATAATTTATAATGACAACGCACGACTGCACTAATGAAACAAAACTATTTTTTTCGTATATATGTACTATATTTTTGGGTGATTTCCTCAATATTTTATTTATAAATATATTTAATTTTTTCCACACTGCTTTCATTCAATTTTCAAATTAAAATGGCAAAAAAATTAATAGTGCAAAAGCACAATGAATATCGAGCGAATTCAAGAAATTCCAACGCTTACTATGTTTTGTTTTATTTAAAATCAAAAAAAAAAAATTAGGTTGGCAGTTTTTTAATTTTGATTTTAAATAAAACAAAACATAGTAAGCTTTGGAATTTCTTGAATTCGCTCGATATTCACTGTGCTATTCAAAAATGTTATAATATAGAGATAGGAAGTCAACATTTATACTATTGAGTGCTAGATGGCGCTAGTATGAAATATATTATCTTAGCAAGGTTCGAATTATCTCAGCAAGGTTCGAAAAATTTTAAATTTAAGCAAAACGATGGCGTTGTTGTGTTAGAATGAAAATAAAAGCATACTAGAAATACAAATAATAGTTTAATGTTGTTATTTATTCTTTTGGAAGTTTGTTTGCTTAAGTAAATGTTAAGATATTGTAAATAGATATATTGAGATAAATACTCAAAAAAATAGTGCCATCTATAGTTTGCAGGAATATAATTCTGCTAGTTCTGCACATTTCACCCCCCTGGTGCTATTGCACTATTAATTTTTTTGCCATTTTAATTTGAAAATTGAATGAAAGCAGTGTGGGAAAGAATTAAATATATTTATAAATATAATATGTAGCATTATTTTGGAAATAGCTGAAAATTGTATTTTGTTTAAAAAAAAACGTATTTTGTTTAAAAAATCATGTAAAAAAAATCCGGATTATCGGATAATTATTGAAAAAAAATCCGGATTATCGAATAGTCAAAATTGGTCGGATAATCCGGATAATCTGATATCCGGATATCCGGATTGGAAACTCTACTTGTAACGATACCTGAACAAACTACTCTTACCAGTTTTTTTTTTTTTTTTTTTTTTTTTTCTTTTTTTTCTTTTTTTTATTTCTTCATTTTATTTAACCGAGCCCTTAGGGCCATATACAGTTAATTAAGGCTACTACAGTAACAACAACATAAAAAGAATAATATATATATATATATATATATATATATATATATATGTATGCACAGCGCATAGTCCAGAGACATTTATTCGTTCCCCCGGATAGTTTAGGGACATTTCCTTACTTTGGGGACTGTCCCCAAAATTTTCGCGCCTTTTCATACATCTAGCGTTTAAGATGAGGACAATTTTTTCTATACACCGCATATTCCGGCGACAATTTTGGCCATGTCCCTAAAGTATGCGCTACGCATACATATATATATATATATATATAGTATGCACAGCGCATAGTCTAGAGACATTTATTCGTTCCCCCGCATATTTTATGGACATTTGCTTACTTTGGGGAATGTCCCCAAAGTAAGCAAATGTCCCTAAACTATGCGGGGGAACGAATAAATGTCTCTGGACTATGCGCTGTGCATACATATATATATATATATATAAAATATACATTAAAGATCAAAATAATTCAATATATAACTAAAATTTTAAGAAAAAATACAGATAATGCTTAAGTTATTATTTCTATAAATAAATAATTAGTGGATTCAGTTTAATCGTTACAAAAAAAAAATTAAATAAAAAGGGAAAAAGATTTAATTAAGTTATGAGTTTTGGCATGTTCTTCAAGCTTTCGCCTAAAGACCTGAGGCGAATATGAAAAACACTTTAAGTCTCTGGGTAAAGCATTCCACAATCGTTTTAATCTTACATTAAATAAGCGATCAAAAAAGACAGTATGAATGCGGGGTAATATTATTTGAGGATTTCTTATAGAATGCGAGAAATGAAAATTTTGTACAATATAGTTAGGAAAGCCTGTTATGATTAACTTGTAAAAATATATCAATGTTCTCATACCAATAAAGTTCTCGAAATCGTAACCAAGAAATGTTTTAACGTATGGTGTAACATGATTACGAAGTTTCAATCCGAAAATATAACGTATTATTCTGTTAAAAATTTGAGTTAATCTACTAAATTCACCAGCTTTGGTTCCGGAAATCACCTCAGCACAGTACAGTATATGTGGCATTAACAAAGCATTTGCAACTTTAATTTTAATACAAAGTGGCAGACATAGATCAAGCGGGTACAACCTTCTTTTTTTGTTTTTTAATTTGCAGTCCATATGAAAGGCTCCATTCTTCCGGAAAATAAATACCACCTTCATTGTGTCGCCTTGTATACGGAGGTCCAGGGTCAGCACGTGGGTGTAATACTCATAGCAACAGCTCTTTGTAGACTTTTCGGAGTATCCTAGGCCACCAGACTACAGATACATATGTCACGATTGGTCTAAAAACTGCAAGGTACATCCAGTATACACCAGCAGGTTTCATACCCTAAGTTTTATCAAAGGACACTGCTAGCAAATCCAGTCTTTAAGATTCCTTCGGTTCAACAAGCTTTGCCCACATTAGTTTACTCTACAAGGTCACCCTCGGATACTTGACCTCTTTAGAGAATTGAAGGGTAACCCTCTCTAACACTGGAAATCTGAGACCCCTAAGCCTTACACATAAACAACACAAGTGTAGTCTTGCTAGTATTAACAGACAGCTCATCTCATTTGTAAGGATTCTTTAGTAAATTTTTAACGTTTTTTTACAATGTTCATGACGTCATACTTCGGAAACCGAAATGTCCGAAGAACCCCCAAATGTATGTATCGTCTATTTCTTGTCAAGTGAATGGTGAATTTCATTAAAATCGAAAGTGCCGATCTGAAAATGATCTATTTTTGATTAAGTTGACATGCTTTCACTCTAATATGTAATTCGGTGGCAGCGTAATTTTACTGCTACGAGTACAAAACTTTGGTGTAATCTGTTACCTAACGTTAAAAAAAAAACAAAACTAATATACAGCTAGTCCACTAATTTCGCACATAATTGTTAGTGGCCCATTTTTCGCAAATTTTTTATACTTTTGTAGTTAGTTAAAGTGTAAGTAATATATTTTTATTGATTTTGGTATAAATTTATATATCGGGTGATTCATCGTGAGGTTTGATTTATAATGTCAAATAAAACATATAAATTTTAAAGTTAACTTAAAATTTTTATTATCGGTTAAAAGAAAATTTTATGGCATTTACTGTTTGAAACTGATATCATGTAAATGTTGGTCATGACTATGTCTGAGGTGGTCCATTCGAAAGGTCCAATTTTGGGCGACTCGTTCGAGCATAGCGACTGGTATCTTGCGAATAACACGAGTAATGTTGGTTTCCAAAGAGTCAATCGTAGCTGGCTTATTCCTGAAGACTTCAGACTTTACATATCCCCAGAGAAAATAGTCCAAAGGAGTGATATCGCACGATCTAGGTGGCCAATTTACAGTAACAGAACGTGAAATGAAGTGCTCACAAAAATGATTTCAAAACAAGGTCATTGTTTCACGCGCTGTATGGCTCGTAGCGCCGTATCGCACATCGTCCGTTAACATGGTGCGATAACGGTTACCATTGACGGTAACATTCTAATTTTCCTCTTTTTTGAAGAAATATAGACCTATGATTCCACTAGCACATAAACCACACAATAGCGTTGTTTTTAATGGATGTAATGGTAGCTCTTGGTACTCTTCGGGTTGCTCATCAGCACAAATACGGCAATTTTGTTTATTAACGTATTTATTGAGCCAGAAATGCTTTATCACTGAACAAAATTTCACAATAAAACACCGGATTTTCATTGAATTTTTCCGGAGCCCATTCACTGAAAATAAGACGCAAATTTTAGTCACCTGGCTTCAATTCTTGCACAAGTTGAATTTTGTACGCTTTGAGGCCGACATCCTTATGTAAAATACGCCAAGTTGTCGAAAACGACAAGCCAAGCTGCTGAGAACGGCGACGAATCGATTCGTCACTATCAGCTACAGCTGCTATACTATGATGTGGTCTAAACAGTAAAGTATAATCCACTAATGTAAACTGGGACTCAAATTTGCCAACAGTGTTGTTAATAGTGGTTTTAGTAAGTCGATTATGCGCACCGTAAGTTCCTCGTATTGCACGAAAAACATTTCTCACAGAACGCTGATTTTCGTAATACAGCTGAACAAGTTGGAGACGCGTGATCTGTATAAAAAGCATATTTTAAATCAAACCTCTCGATGAAACACACTTTATAAACTTTAGCCAAAAAATCGAAGCGTTGAAATTATTTGGTCACACAAATTTTTTCGTATTTTGTACCATTGTTATTTCAAAAAAGAACTAACATACAGATTTATTTCTTAAATAAGATACTGCATCTACGATTTCAAATATTACAATAGTAATTCGCTCAATTTTGCTAACTGTTTAATAGTCCTAAGTCGCACAGTGCAATGCTGTAAGCTAAAAATTGTAATAGATCCAGTGTCTTCAAATACAAAAACTATATCTTACATTAAAAATAAGTGGACTAATGAACAATTTTTGGAAAAAATGAATTGTAAATCTTCATCTGTCCCAAAAATCGACATCACATACACTGAGTTGCATAACTATAATTACAAAGGATTTTTGCTATTTTTTTTTTATATTACAAACATTTTTTTAAAACTTATAACTGTTTTTAAGAGTGTGATAACTTAAAATTGAAAGAATTATTTTTGTTTTTTATGCAATCGTAATCAATATTGTTTTCAAGATTTGCAAAAAATGCAGCGTGGTTCATATCTAAGTGACTTTGAAAAAGAGTAAATTTCAGTCTATTTAAAAAGTTTCTTTAGTTTTCGGGAAATTTCTAGAAAAATAAGTCACAACTTTTGCAAATAATCCGAGTGCTTATGGTAAAAGTAAAGCAGGTGATTTTTTCTAATGAGAAAAAGTTCAATCTTGATAGTCTAGATGGTTTTAACAGCTATTGGAGAGACGTATGTAGGGAATAGGGTTGCCATATTTGAAAAGTGAAAAAAAAGTACATTGATGAAAAAAAACAGTACTTTTAAAAAAAAAACAGTACATTTTTGTATTTATTGTTAACATAACTTTTACTTCAATACATAACATATTTACTTAAAATAAGTTACTACACCGAACCAAATAGCGTAGGTAAAATCAACAAAAAAAATTTTTGTAGATCTTTAACGAAATTTTGTCAATTTTTTTTTAAGATTTAACAAACTTTATTCAAATCAACAAAATTTCGTCAAGTTTACATCCTCTAAAGAAGTAAAATTGACTAAATTTCATCAAATTGGTTAAATTTTATCAAATTGACTAAATTTCGTCAAATTGGCTAAAATTATTAGTTTGGACGCCATTACTTTTTGCATTGGGCAGTGTCATGAAAAAAAATTGTGTTTACAAACATCCATTGCTTGAAAAGTAAACAAACCAAACTTATATATGTACAAAGAAACGAAGTGGAGATTCAAAAAATTTATATAAAAAACTATTGTACACACGAAAAAAAACATGGTTAAAAAAATATATATTCTTTGTACACGCAAAAAAACTTGTTTATATAAAAATATGTAAAATATACAAAAAAAAAAAACAGTACACAAACAGTACAAATCCAAAAAAACAGTACTTTTGCGTACTGTTTTAGGTGTTGTGAATAAAACAGTACATTTTTCAAAAAACAGTACATGTACTGTTTAAAACAGTACGAATGGCAACCCTAGTAGGGAACCACGATATTTTGCAAAAAGAAATTTCGGAGTTGGATTCTTAATAGTTAGCAGCGCTTTTGTTTCGACGGTATGGTTGATTTGGCATTTCCAAGTCCCAAGAAGGGACATTAGTGCCATTTGTTGAAAATAGCAACGGGGAACTAATTTTCCAACAAGACTAAGTCGTCAGACGACAGAATGCCATCATCTGATTATTGGAATTACCCGCTTGTTCTCCGGATCAAAACCCCATTGAGAATAGTTGGGGAGTATTTACTTGTCGAGTATACGCAGGAACCCGTCAATATGAAAGCGTTTTTCATATAAAAGCAGCAGTTATTGATGCGTTATTATTTATAATTAATTTTTTTTTGGGTGTATGTTGTGCTCTATGAATGAAATTCTTTAGATTTTTTTTTTAGTTTTTTCCCGAATAATTATTGCCAGTTTACTTTATCCAGAATTAAATTTGCAGCTCAAACTGCGTCATTTGTGAGCCTAAGAAATATTTATGTTATTGTATTATTTTAAAAACGTTCATGAACTGAAATAAAATGGGAAATATTAAACAAAAGATTGCACCAAAGTTTTGCAACAGTAGGATTACTCTGCCACTGCATTAAATAAAGTGTGTTTTTTATAGAGGTATATAACTTTGAAATGAAATAAAATAAAGATGAATTTTTTAAATAGACATGAAATTTAGTTTATTTTAAAGATAATCTTCTTTCATTATAATCTACATATGTCTTCTGGCATATTACCGCCTCGGCTGGCTAGGACGTAGTCTAATTTGGAGGTCCAATTTTCGATGACTTTTTGCAACATTTGTGGCCGTACATAAGCAATAACGCGGCGAATGTTGTCCACCAAGTGATCAATCGTTTCGGGCTTATCAGCGTAGACAAACGACTTCACATATCCCCACAGAAAATAGTCCAGCGGCATTAAATTGCACGATTTTGGAGACCAATTCACGGGTCCGAAACGTGGAACTATGCGGTTACCAAACGATTCCTTTAATAAATCAATTGTGGCCCGAGCTGTGTGACATGTTGCGCCGTTTTGTTGTCAATTGATGAACGAAAAAGTCTGTAATCATGGCTCTATAGCGGTCACCATTCACTGTAACGTTCTGCCCAGCATCGTTTTTAAAGAAGTACAGACCAATGATTCCACCAGCCCATATCATCACTCCAAATACGGCAGTTTTGTTTATTAACGTATCCATTTAACCAAAAGTTTCTTCATCGCTAAACGAAATTCGTTTATGACAATCACTGAATGTACGCCTTGCTAGGTGATCGTGTGGCTTCAATTGTTGAAAGAGTTAAAAAATCTTCCATAAAGTGGATGGAGACATATCCAATTCCTGTGAACGATGGCGGATAGACTGATTGGGATCTTCCTCTACGTTACGTTCTACAGCAGCAATTCTGTAAGAACTCTAGGACGTATCTGTGGATGCATATTATCATTTAGAGTAAACGTGGTGCGAAAACGTTCCATAGTTGATCGAATTAATTGCTCTGATGGACGATTATGTTGACCGTAAATTGGACGTAGTGCACGATACGTATTTCGAACAGAACCATGATTTTCAAAATCAATTTGCACAATTTGGAAGCGTTATTCAGGCGTCAGTCTATTCATGTTGAAATGCCAAACCAAACTAAACATAAATCACTTGACAGCTGACAAAATGGCCGCCAGTTAAAAAAGTGTTGGTAACTAAAAGTTCTATTCCACTATAAAAAAAACATCCTTTAGTTCCTAAATAGGAGTTGACATCTGTATGGAATGGATTTTTTTTTAATTCTTGCTGCGAGGGGCCGTTCCACAAAAGCGAAGAACTTGAAATCATGAGCAAATATCTGTGTTAACGGGATTTTTTAAAATACCCATGGTTAGGGGCTAAGATGGGAAAAGTTTTTCCTTTGGCGGCCTGGTAAGGGCCCTTTGATCAGAAAATTGAAATTTAAAATATTTGTCCAGGATCGAGGTAAAGTATATAATTTTATCCCTTCTTTAACCGCTAATGGGAGGATCTTGAAATGCCATTAGATTTTGGAAATTCTTACGGGGAATGCCAAAAATAGGTATATTATCGCCCTTAACGACCTGGCTAAACCGCTTATTCGGCGTACACAGAAAAAACTAAAAATGAGTTTCAATTAAAAAATTTATTGAATCAATTAATATTTTAATTGATTTTGCACCTACCACCGAAATGATAGTATTAACTAAGAAAAGTTGAAGACCGTTTATTAATACACATTCAATTAAAATAATAATAGTATCAATTTAAAAAGTAATTGGTTTTTTACAACTTTAATTGAAACTTAGAAAGAGAACAATGCTAGTTTTAATTGAAAATTCTAATTATTATATTTTTTTACATACCCCCCTTTAAATAAAAAAAGCAATGTATACTATGGGAACATCTGTATATACAGACATAATTGTCCCCTAAGTATGCGGTGTGTCGAACCAATTGTCCTCATCTTATACGCTAGATGTATGAAAACTTTGATGACAGTCCCCAAAGTAAGCAAATGTCCCTAAACTATGCGGTGTATCGAATAAAAGTCCCATAGTATGCGCTGTGCATACATATTTTTATATATATTTTTTAGAAAAAAAAAATATTTTTTTAAATAAAAAAAAAATAAATTACATTTCAAGTGTCTTTAAAAGGTATTTTAGGACTATGAAAATAAATATTTTTTTATTTTAAATAAACTTAGAAAGTTAGTCAAAAAAATTTAAAAAGTATTGAAAAAATGGGTAAACTTAGATTACACTGGCTGACAATTTTTTAAATATCTTTTATACTTCATTTATACTGTAGTATAAATGAGGTATTATTGTAAACAAGGAAAAAACAATTCACATTTTAAGTTTGTCAATAAAAACAAGTGGAAGCATTAAAGTCCGATGTGCCGAATTTGGTATAAAAAAGATTAAATTCGGCTGTGCCGAATTTTTGGATACCCTCCATCTCATTGTTTGAATTAACCAGTGCAAGTGAAAATAATATATATATCTATATTCCTTGTAAAAATAACAATAACAATGTTGTTTTTATAAGTAAAATAAAATATGATTAATTAATGTATTTGGGGTGAAGAAAAAAATGTTGTATCAATTATCGTTAAAAGCGAACTGCACTGTATATAAATACAGATAAAGATTTACACAATTCAATATATATGGTTTGTGTCTTTGCTATAAAAAAATCGTCGATATTCAGGCGCTGAAATCGCTATGTTTAATTTCTATGATATTAAATATATATTTGAATTGGGAGTTAAAATCCAATTAATATTCTTTTAAGAATCCAATTGCAATTGATGGAAACGTCCAATTGGGAAAATTGTCAATAGCGCCATCTATTAAGTTATAAAGGGATAGGTTTAAAGGGACAGTAATAAGAAAAAAATTGTTTTAAAAATAATAAATATATTGTGAATTGTGCGCCCCGGTAGGCTAGTTGGTAGCGTGCTGGCTTATCAGTGCGGGGGTCGTGGTTTCGATTCCCACCAGAGGCACTGGTCTATTTTCGCTACAACGCGCCGAAGGCCATAGTAGCTAGTGCTCGGTTAGGGTAATATTTATATAATTTGTAATTATGTGATTATTAATTAATAAATAAAATAAATATTGTGAATTAGTAATTTAATATAATATCTAATTGTAATTGAGAAAAGACCTAATTTGAAAAATAACTGGCTCCACCTTTTAAATTGTGAAGGGAAGTTTATAAAAAAAAAATAATAGAAAAAAAATATTCTTAGGAAAAAAACTTTTGTTTTGTAAATGAAACGAATTTAGTAGAAAAAAATCTAACACTCGATTAACGAGGGTTATGTGGTCAAAAAATAAACTCAGTTTATTGCAATAATTAAATGCAGTTTGCTTATAACACTTGAAATAGGGGAAAAGCACAAATCGATGCCTCAAAGTAACCAATATTTGTAGAAAATAATATTATCCATACATGAAATATTTACATATAATGTAGCACTGAAATAATTATTTTTCTATAAAACAAAACCCGTAGTGACAATTTACAGAATTGATAAAAACTGTGGAAAGAGTTGAGAAATCGTTTGCATGCACTGACAGGAATTTAATATTACATTTTAAGCAAAGTTATGCTTTTTTCACATGGACTTTTAAAAAAGCATTTAGGGGTCCAAGAAGGTGATTACGTAGAAGCTTTTGAACTGTTTTGTAAATACTACATTAACATAGTCTAAGTGGCAATCGTTTCAGTTACATATATTCAGTTGAATTGGACAGAACTATAAGGAAATGCAAATTGAAGTATTTATGAAATCTGTGGATATAAGAGTCTTGTTGACGAGACAAACAATTTAAATAAAATGAATTCTTTATAACAAAGATCCATATTGCAATTTTTATTGTTATTGAATTTCAGAGGGAAATTAGTGTTTTAGTGAATTAGTTTTAGTGAATTTAGGGTTTAAAAAGCATACGCGAATTAAAAAAAAGATTTAAAAAAAAATGCGCTTGCTGAGACATACATAATGAAATAATTATTAAATACCCGTTTACATTACAACACACGTGTTTATACTATACATCACATAAGTCAAACGGAAAGTGTGATAATATTAAGTTTGTCAAAAAATTAAAAAAGAAAATACTGTGTGTGTTTAGAGTGTTTTCGTGACACAAAATATTAAAGAAACTGGTAGTTTTTCAAATTATATAAATTAAAAAATTGATCCGGTGACAAATTAACATGTTTTGCTGACATATTAAACTTTTGTCAAAAATTCGTAAATTTTTTGGAAGCAAAAATCGTCCAATAGTCATTTAGTTATTTTGGGTATTAAATATCGTCAAAATGACTATAAATCGTCAAACCTGGCAACACTGCATGTGATTGCTTCTAATGCATACGTACATACATACAGGCACGTAGCTAGAAATTTGTTTCGGGGGGGCTTTTCGATTTTTTTTTTGCACACTAAAGTAACAGCTTTTTCTTTTGTTTGCTAAATTTTTGCTAAATTTTTACCTACACGTAATGGGCAATCATGTATTAATAATAGAAATAGCTTTCTGATTTCATTTTGAAACAAAAACCTCCTGCATAAAGTGCATTTCCTTAAAATGCATTTTTTCATTTATTACTTATTGTGTTCATTATTTTGCGAATTTTGATGTCTATATTGCGAAACAACGCTTTAATCTGTTTGATCACAAATTTGAAAATGTTTGTGTACTTTAAGTTGGATATGCATCGTTATTGTCTAATTACGTTAAATTTTTAGCTAAATATTAATTTTTAGTTTAATTAAATAAAAAAAGGATTATAATATACGTCTAGAGTAGCTAAAACTTGATAAATGTAAAAAAAGTAAAAAAGTTTCAACTTCTAATAACCCGATTAAAATTAATATGATGCTTTATATAATCATACGAAATTTAATATGAGTCTTAATAAAGTTTTATCCGAGAAATGGGCATAATAATTATATTTGCATTAGTTTAGTTTTAATTTGATAATATCAGATTAAATAACATCCGAATAATGACGCGATACAATTTAATACGATTTTATACAGCGGTATAAATTTATATGTGAACTGATACTGAAATATACAAAATAAGCTATAGTTGTGTCCGGTTTTTGATTTTAAAACTTCATGAAAATCCAAAATATCTATTAATCCTTTTAGACTTTAGCCACTTGCAAAAGGTTTACAACTTTATAATTTGTAACAAATTCCATAGCATTTGGAAATTTTATTATATTCAAAAATAAAAAAATATAAATGAAGATTTTGTGGTATTTATTAACTTACACCATTGAATAACAAAGACGGAAAAAACGTTGAAACTAAATTTAGAGTTTTAGATTGAAAAAAATCTTAGACTAAATTAAGAACTCATAATGTTACAAATGAAACAAATTCTTTTTTTAAGGGTTAAGAACCAGAAAGAAATCAATTCAAAAGACAAAAATTGGGGTAAATTTTGTGTATAAAATTATACACAAAATGATGCAATTAATTGTATTGTATTGATGTAATACACATTTACATCCAAAATATAATTGACAAATTTTCTAGTGTGACTCTGCATGGGGTAATATACAATTTTATCTAAAATAAAATTGTGTTTTTTAAAATATGATATAATATCAAAATATATATTATTTTGCAATGTCTAGGTATATAAATATAACGTAATTATTAATTGGATTAGTTTTAGCGTATTCTAAATGCAATATACAATTATACGCAACTATATATGACATCATATTAAATTTTTTCTACGAAATTAATTTTATATATGAATTTATATAATTATGTCCGGTTAAATGCACTGGCAGACAAAACCTTATAAGTGCATATAAAATAATGTATTATTTTATGCAAACGTTTTAACTCGGGAAATTAAAGAATTATAACCGTCCAAAAAACAAATTAAAAGCAAATACCCTATATAATTTGCCTGCCACTTATAAGGAAGCTTTTCCGATGGGTTTCCTTTGAAATTAAATTCGGATAGGTGATAAAGCAGCAAAAATATATGAAAAACGTATCTATTTTTAAAATTGGTGGTGAAAATTAACACATTTTTGTATGAAAATATGTTTAAAGTTTAGGAAATTTAGACTTATTTAAAAACAGCGTTCAAATCCTCGAGAAAACACACATTTTGAAAACCATTTTGACACTATGTGTGGACCCCGGCTGCCACTTGTTTGAATTATTTTAACAAATTATTCACTATTTTTTCCCCTTTTTCATATATCCGACTTCATGTATTGTATTAAAAAAATCGTAAATTTTACAAGCAAGCGTGATTGTAGTCTGAAAGAAATAATAAAGAAAAAATATAAAATTGGAAAATTTAAAAATATACCTGACATCGCCTAGGTCTTATTTCCATCGCCTAGGTCTTATTTATTTCGTATTTCCAATTCACTTTGATTTATATTTTGGACAATTTCAAACGCTTTTCAAATTGTCTTTAATCAATTTTTTAAATAAAAACCCTTTAAAATGTCTAAAAAAAAACTACATCGTTATTACTGGTTTAGCTGCTTGATTTTAAAATGTCGCATTTCAAGGAGCGCCGATAAAAATTTGTTTACATTTAGTCTAAAAATAAATTGAGAAAATTTGAGTCCCATTGGACCACGTTAACATGTTATGCATATCGATCAAAGTTTGAGGCTTAAATTTGTTTCAAAAAATTAAAAAAATATGAGATATCGAAATATATATCGTAAAATATATAAAATATAAAATACTGAAAACTATGTTACCAGATGCGTGCGTAGCAAACCAAATTTACCAAAAAGATTGCACTGTAAGTAAAGTAACGACTTTTACGGCACAAGTAAACTTAATTTTGAGTCTTAGTGGTAGCTCCATTTTAAAAGATTATGTCAAAATACACAGAAAAAATCATTGTCGAAAAAAAATTCAATTAAACTTTTGTTCGATTTCAAACTTACTTTCAATTAACTGTTTAATTGAAAATGAATTTGGTATAAAAAAAATTCTCAGTTTTTATAACGTTGAACAACATTGAAACAAATGCAAAAATTTTAAAAAGTCGCCAAAATTAAAAAAAATCGTTTAAAGTTGAAAATTTGCGTTTCTTTAATTTTGATCATTTTTTTTTTTAAATTTTTTTTTGAATTTTGGCGTTTATTTTGGGAGTTTTTTAAATTTCTGCAATTTTGAGGATTGTTTTGGCAATTTTTTTTTTCAAATTTAGCGATTTTTCAAATGGTCTAATTTTTCCCAATAGTAAACAATATTCAATTAAATTTTTAATAGATGTGAATAAAACTATATGTAATTGAAAATAATATTAATTAAATAGATAAAAATTATTTTAGTTGTTACTACAATTGCATCAACACGACCGAATTTAGTTAAACTTTTGCTGAATCAACAAATATTTTAATTAAAACTCAATTTTAGTTTTTTCTGTTTAGTTTGCATTGTCTCAAACAATTTTTTGATTATATTTTAAGTCAAAGACTTCGAAATCTCTTATGAAAAGATTTTATTTATTGCTTTTTGTCGAAAATCAACTCTAACAATGATAGCCGCCCATTTACAGGCGATGTTTTCTAACGAAATTTTAAGATTCGAATCATATAAAACTATTTCCTATTTGATCCAAGTCAAAAATAATTATTTTCATATTAAATTTATCAATAACATTGTTACTTTCTAACGAATTGTATTAAGTTTTTAAATTTGTCAAATCATTTCGGGGGGTGGGGGCTCTAGCCCCCAAGCCCCCCCCCCCCTAGCTACGTGCCTGCATACATACCAGTTATAAAAACCTTCATACATATGTACATACATACAGGGTGGCTGATGCATATTGTTACAATAAGAAATTTAAATAACTTTTTATTTTTATTTCTTTGTTTTTACATTTGAAAAGCCATACATTTTTAATAAGTATTTTTAATTGCTTTTAAGAAACAATTTATTTAAAATGACTAACACGCCTGATGACATCAAATGCAAGCGAAATTCCGTGCAAATTACAGAGAAAATTCCAAGCTAAGGGGCAAGTCTACTGCGTTCAATTGCTTGTTGTTTGATTTTTTTAAAGGAGAGAAATGAAAATCCTTAAGCAGAACTGTCCGTATTGACTGTCTGGTGATAAATATATGAGCAAAAATATTCCATGTCGAAACTCTAGAATTGACTTGTATTGCAGCAACTATGGCAACAATTGTTTCTTACATTCGAACTGAGAAATTTTGATTAAAAGGCGTCCTAATGATTGTTCCACGATTGACAAAATAATTTACGAGCCCAATCTGCTCGGTGGAGTGCCGCCTAATGTGCCCGTTAAGTTTGTTTATGCGGAAATGCCAGCCCCCAAAGCATTGTAGTGGCGCACAATCAAAATGTTAGTTTAATTACCCCATTCGTTCATTTCCTTAAATTGAAAGACGAATCAATGAAACAAAAAAAAAAAATAAATCGAACCGATTAATAACTCAGAAAAAATGTTATTACGTTTTCTTTTGTAGTGACATTTATCAGCCACCCTGTATTACAAAACAAAAAAAACAACAACAATATTTCGTGGTTTTTTCCCAGATTTTTTTTTAAAAGAACTACAACTACTTTTACAAAGTGTGTATACCCTCCGCACTATGGGATGCAGAATTATTTTTACAAACACGCTTGCGGAGACATACATAATGAAATAATTATTAAATACCCATTTACATTACGACACATATGTTTACACTATACATCACATCAATCAAACAAAAAGTGTAATAAAATTAAGTTTGTCAAAAAATTAAAAAAGAAAATATTTTATGCGTTTAGAGTGTTTTCGAGACACAAAAAAGAAAGAATGTGGTATTTTTTCAAATAATATTAATCGATAATAATATAAATCGAAAAATAGATCCAGTGACAAATAAATATGCTTTGGTGATATATTAAACTTTTGGCAAAAATTCGTAATTTTGTTGGCATCAAAAATCATAAAATCATCATTTAGTTATTTTGGGTATTAAATATCGTCAAAATGACGATAAATCGTCAAACCTGGCAACACTGCATGCGATTGCTACTAAACATACATACATACATGCATACATACCATTTAACAAAAAAAAACAACAACAATATTTTGTGGGTTTTTTGTTTTTGTGCGTGTTGATTATGACCACGGATGGTAACAGATTCTATGTGGTTACTGGTTTGGTTAACGCTATTTTCTTTTATTTCGGTAACGGTATTTCAGAGGTAACTAGATTTCAGTTATTTCGGTTGCGGGCTTTTAGCGCTAACGGTGTTTTATTTATTGCGTTAACGGTATTTTAGATACAAAATAACGTTACATTTTAGTTATTTCGGTAACTTTATTTTAGGGAAAAGATTTTTCAGTTATTTTTTAACGGCATTTTAAGGGTAACGTTATTTTAGCTATTCAGGTAATGTTAATGCAAACTACAATTTTTGGCCCCATTATGCCCGAGTCTTAATGATTTTCTAGTTAATGATCATACTTTGGGAAAATATATATGTATATTTAAAGAAGTTTTTTTTCAGATCTTGGTAGATTATTTCGGTAACGGTATTTTTATGGTATTGATATTTTAATTATATCGGTAACGGTATTTTACGGATAATGGTATTTCAATTATTTCGGTTACGGTATTTTAAGATATTGATATTTTAATTATTTCGTTAACGGTATTTTACGGATAACGGTATTTCAATTATTTCGGTAACTGTATTTTTGGGAAAACGATAGTCAGTTATAAGGGGTTTGAATCGGAGACAGTATTTAAGAGATATTGACTGCCATCCCTGATTGCGTATATTCTTGTGTATAAGCATTGAATGTACGTATTTATGATGAAATAAATAAAATATTTTAAAATTTGATTCAAAATTTTAAGAGGTATTCCCACATTTTCACTCATAACTTTTGAACGCGTTAACCGATTTTGATCATTTTCACTACCAAACTGCTCATGATATCAACAAACAATTTGACTGAAAATTAGCAACACCTCTTCTGTATTAGCGGAGTATTTTGTATTAACACAGACAGACGGACAGACGGACAGACGGACATGGCTATATCGACTTCTCTATTCATGCTGATCAAGAATATATATAGTTTATGGGGTCCCAGATTTTTTTTAAAAGAATTACAAACATTTGACAAAGTGATATATACCCTCCTGCACTATGGGATGGAGGGTATAAAAAAAGAAGCGTTTAACTAATATTTCTAAGAATTATCTTTTTATAACAATTTGTGTTATACAATTATCTTTTCAAAAGCTTTTTAATTTAATAATTTATTATAATGAAACAATTAAAATTAAAGAACAAACATTTCGTTTTCCTTGTTTTTACTTGAACTTTTTTTCTACTTTTGTTTCTTTAATTATTAAAAAAATTAACAAAACTTTAAAATTAAAATTGTAAAACAATATTAGTTATTGAAAGTTAAATTATTTTCATATATAATAGTTAAATGCTTTTTTTTCAATAATATTTTTTTTAATTCACAGCGCACTTTTTGGTATCACCTCTAAACAACACGAAAATCAACTAAAATTATTTTCGTGTATAGTAATCGTGTGTACACGAGCATTGACTTCAAAAAAAGAGTGTTGTAAACTCTACCGAAATAATTACGATTTTGCGTGTATACAAAATCGTTTAAACTACTTAAAAGTTAATCATTTGCATTTTGCTCTTTTTATTTACAAATAAAATAATAGATTATTTTTCGTTTGACATTTTAATCACAATAAAGTAATAAAAAAAAAAAAATGTTAGTAAACTTTTTAATAATTATGTAAATGTGTTGTCAACACTGGTTAGATTTATAAGAAAATTTAACAAATATATTAATTGAATCAATTAAAAGAATTGTTTAAAACACCATTTATAGTAAAACAATCGATTAATTCAATATTTTTTACCCATAATTTTTTCTGTGTACTTAAAATTTGGTGTGTGGGTCTTTAATGGCTTAAAGTTTTAAATTTAAATCATATGTTCCTTGGAATATATAATAAAATACTGTTAAGTTTTTTTTAAAAACTTCACGAGACATATCTTTAGACAATATTTTTGGAAATTAATGCTAGAAGGGTGAAAAGTATCCCCACTGACGCACAGTGGGATAAGTCACAAAATTTGTGGAAATAATTCGGACATTTGTTAAATTGTGGTCCGATTTGGAACATGCATAAAAGACATAAAATGGAGTTTAAGTTTTGATTTTGAACCTTCCACACCCTTTGGGGGCGGTAAAATGGCTGCCCAAAGTTGGCTACCTTTTTCATAAAAAATTTTGAGTGTTTGCCATTTTTTTGTTTCTCATCCGATTTTCAAAAAATTAACATATTAGTAATCTTCTTGTAAAGATGAACAAAAAACATGCTTTAATGTGTGGGTTACCTCCAATAGTTTCCGAGATATTCCGATTTGAAAATGTGAAATTCCAAATTTTGTCTGACTCAGGTCCAAAGTTTTCCAAATATCGGGAGAAAATTGGGACCAATTTTCGTTTTAAAATAACGGTTATTTAGCCAATAAAATTCTTGATTGAATAAAAAAAAATTAGTTCAATATCTTGTTTCAGTCAAAAATTACATTAGTTTAAAGTAGAAATTAAAAAAAAAAGTAAATTTTGGCGATATTTTCCCCAAAAAGCACCAAACTTTTTATCGCTCCAGACAAATATTTTTCTTCTGAACATATAACGTATGTATACTTTTCTGGAAGGTCTTTTTATATAAATGCGAGTTGTGTTAAAAAAAATTTTGATTTGTAAATACTTTTCCCCCCATCCGCTTCCAAAGTTGCCATATTTTTGAGGTAAACATCAACTTTAACTCACAGTTAAAATTTGTGCACGCCTCCAATTGGGTAGTGGAAACCGGTTTTAGATACTCCAACAGATACATAATGTTGTGCGTAAGTCATTTCCAATCCCCGCTTTAAATGACGACATGGCAGCAAAAAACGAAAAAATACCATTTTTGGAAATTTTTTTTTATTTGTAGGAATTGTGGGATTGTTTTCAGAAAATCATAATTTCTGAAATTTGTTTCGATTTGTTGACCTTAAAGTCTAGTTAAATCCAAAAAATCATTCGATTATGTCTATTAATAAATATTTTATTGAATAGTGAAAATTTTCATTTAAGCAAAAACTGAAATTTTTACCTTTATATTTGGATTACCCAAGTTTTTGTTTTACCAAGATGGCTAACTTCAACCTTTTTAAAAAAAATCGCAATCTACAGGTAATTTTCTTTTCAACGATACCAAACACTGGTATGTTATGTTCATAACTGCTAAACAGAAAATCTTCAAAAGTTAGCCCTTATTCATATATTTCTTCTAATGTGTCCTCGTATTCACATCTTACATAATTGGGTCAGGTAAAAAGGGTTTTATGATGTTCTGCATTAATGAAAAAAAAAGACAAGCAAATTAGGTTGTTTCTTTATTTAATACAAAATAATCGGACACATCATTATTTATATCTAACAGATAAAGCAAATCTTTTAATTCTTCATTATTTACAGATGACAATGTGTTATAAGAAATCTATCGTTTTCTCATTGACGACAGGACGGGATCGGAAGACAGTAATAGGTTATTGGAAATATCTTCGTTCTGTGATTGCCTTGAACATTTTCTGGAACTGAACAATTGGGCATGTTTGAAATCTCGATTCCTTGCTTCCTGAGCTTCTTCTGTTAGTTCACCTAGAGGAAGAATGTTTGATTCAATGATGATTTTTCCATGGCACAATACCTTATGAACTGTGGGTGTCATTTCTTTCCAGGGATATAATGATAATAGAAGTTTTGTTATTTCGTCGGTATATACTCCAAATTTTGAGGAATTTAGTTTATGTTTTCTATTAATTGCCATTAACATGATGTTGATCTTTCGAAGCAACTCCTTGTCAATTCCTGTTATTATTGAAGTAATTTCAAAATCTCTAAAAAACCCTTCTTGCTGTATTGCCATCGTTTGTACTTCCACAACTAGCAAGTGGTTTATCTATGTTTAAGCCTGTCTGCCTTTTAAAGTCTTCTTGTATCCTCCTTTTTTCATCTGCCCTCATTTTTGACATTTCTTCGTTGTTTCTTACTGATTTTGTTTCATTTCCTGCTATGCTTTTACTTTAAATCATATGCTATGTGGAAGAAGTGTTCCATGAACCGAATGCGGGCATATGCCAAAACCCAATACTTTTTTATTAATAGTCCTTTCTTTGGAAACATTTGAAAACTGTAATTTCTTTAACATTTCCTTAAACGTGTCAGAAACTTCTGTATTTGAATGCGTAGAAAGAGTAATCGATGTTCTTTTTTTTTAGATTTTGCACACAAATCATTATAAGGCTTACAGGGTGCACCAACAGCAGAAAAATTTATCTCCAGGCTATCATTCATCCACTTATAATATTTTGTTTTAAATTTCAGAATAGAGCCGAAAACGGACAGCATTTTTTTTATCAAATAATTTAATAAAATTGTCAATTTTAGATATTTCTGCAGTGTCCAATTTAGTGTGATGTGAAAATTCAATTGATGCAACTACAACGTTAACCTTTTCAAATCTCTGTAGTTTTGAGTTGTCCCACAAAGTTAAACACAATGCTTCATGATTTACTGTTATTACCATGATTGAGGAGTTTTTTATGAACTTAAAACTAAACCTATTCATATTTATATACAAATATTAGGTACAAATATTAGCTATCATAACCCAGGTAACTGGGTCTTCAAAAACTAAGGCCCATAAAATATAAAAAGAGAGGGTATATTTAAAATAGCAATCATAAAACACGTATCTTTGGGTGGGCATACAAAACCTTTAATATCATTAATGAAGAACATCATAAAACCCTGTTTACCTGTCCCAATTATGTAAGATGTGAATACGAGGACACATTAGAAGAAATATATGAATAAGGGCTAACATTTGAAGATTTTCTGTTTAGAAGTTATGAACATAACATACCAGTGTTTGGTATCGTTGAAAAGAAAATTACCTGTAGATTGCAATTTTTTTTAAAAAAGGTTGAATTTAGCCATCTTGGTAAAACAAAAACTTGGGTAATCCAAATATTAAGGTAAAAATTTCAGTTTTTGCTTAAATGAAAATTTTCACTATTCAATAAAATATTTATTAATAGACATAATCGAATGATTTTTTGGATTTAACTAGACTTTAAGGTCAACAAATCGGAACAAATGTCAGAATTTATGATTTTCTGAAAACAATCCCACAATTCCTAAAAATAAAAAAAAAAATTCCAAAAATGGGATTTTTTTCGTTTTTTGCTGCCATGTCGTCATTTAAAGCGGGGATTGGAAATGACTTACACACTACATTAGGTATCTGTTGGAGTATCTAAAAACGGTTTCCACTACCCAATTGGAGGCGTGTACAAATTTTAACTGTGAGTTAAAGTTGATATTTACCTCAAAAATGTGGCAACTTTGGAAGCGGATGGGGGGAAAAGTATTTACAAATCAAAATTTTTTTTACCACAACTCGCATTTATATAAAAGGACCTTCCAGAAAAGTATACATACTTTATATGCTCAGAAGAAAAATATTTGTCTGGAGCGATAAAAAGTTTGGTGCTTTTTGGGGAAAATATCGCCAAAATTTACTTTTTTTTTAATTTCTACTTTAAACTAATGTAATTTTTGACTGAAACAAGATATTGAACTAATTTTTTTTTATTCAATCATGAATTTTATTGGCTAAATAACCGTTATTTTAACGGTTATTTAGCCAACATTAAAGCATGTTTTTTGTTCATCTTTACAAGAAGATTACTAATATGTTAATTTTTTGAAAATCGGATGAGAAACAAAAAAATGGCAAACACTCAAAATTTTTTATGAAAAAAGTACCCAAATTTGGGCAGCCATTTTGCCGCCCCCAAAGGGTCTGGAAGGTTCAAAATCAAACCTTAAACTCCATTTTATGTCTTTTATGCATGTTCCAAATTTCATTGCAATCGGACCACAAGTTAACAAATGGCCGAATTATTTCCACAAATTTTGTGATTTATCGCACTGTGTGACGGCATGCCTACTCCCTTTTAGTAAGAATCCTAAATTTTAAAAATTTGTTCACTGTTGTGTAGACTAATTCGCTGATGAGTTGTATTTTGAACCTTTTGAAAAGAACGGTGTAAAACGGAAGCCGCTAATGTTATGATCTTAAAATTTGGTATGTTCATGCACACAGCATACACCGTTGAATCTAGGAACTTATAATTTGGTGCAGGCAACCGCTAAAACTGGGTATTGTAAAATGTATTCAGGTAGGTACAAAAAGCGGAAGTCTTCCCCTTAAAGTCAGCAAAAACCATTAAGGCAAAAAGTCTGAAACTTGGAATCCTAAAATCATCCACTTAAGAAGGATAAACTAATTTATTGAAAAAAATTTATAAAAAACATAAGTAATTTTCCATCATAATATATTCCGATATATTAAACTACCGGTAACGAAGAATCGGACTATTAAGTTCGTATTATATAAAAGAAATATTTAAATGAAAAGGACTTTTTTAAATTCGTTTCGGTGCGAAAGGGGTTTGTATAGTCTATAAAGTGGTGCCCTGTAATATTTTCGCAACAAAAAAGTTGTGACCCTAATGATATAATTATTTTTATAAAAAAAAATATCAGATCGTAGAAGACATTTTGCATACGAAAAATATAATGTAATATGAACGATTTTTCAATCTTTTTGAATTGGATCCAGTTCTCCCGGGAATTAAAATAGTGGTGGATTTTGCATTCTCTAGTTGTGACAGAAGTCGCGCCGCTCGGTTCCCAGGAAAAAATTACACATTCCAAAAAGAAGGTGATGCCCACACTTGCTTACATATCTCATTGCCAAATTTAGTAACTGCAATACCAAACTCATTCCAACGATAGAGTCAAAAATGCAAGTAGTATTGTAATCAATTCTTTAAATTTAACCCAGAAAGCATCAACTCAATAACAAAGTAATTATATACTTAAAAAAAATAGCAATGTTACTAACTTATATGTATAACTTTTTGTACTCAAGAAGTAATCATATACTTTTTCTTAATAAAAGGACGTTATTGGAAGTAGTTCCTAATTTTGAAAAAAGAAGTTATACAATTTTAAAGAATTTATCTCATATATTTTTTCAAACAAATTTTTATTTGCAGGAAAATAATATTAAAAACAGAAATTGCATGTTGCCTAAATTTTGTTAAACTGTGATTAGGTATAAATTAGGGAAGCGCACGTGAGCAGAAAATTGTGAGTGGACGTTGAAATTTCTGACGTTACCGTGAGTGAATGTAAAAAAATTTTCGAGGGTGATTGCGCGTGAGTCATATTTTTGTTTTTCAATTTTGAATTGTTCTTTTTTTTGAAAAGTGTGTGACCTAGGAGAATCACGTGTGAGTAAAAGTTGAATTTACTTACGGAACTACTTCTTTTTCTTAAATTTAAGTACTTCTTATTTTTTCTAGGGAACTATTTATTTATTTTTTTTTTGTGTAAGTACTTCGTAGTTTTACAATGGAACTATTTCTTTATTAAAAAATGTATGTAGTTCTTAAAAATATAAAGTAAATGGTTCTTCGGTAAAAAAAATAATCAATTCTAAAGAATCAATTATTTTAGTCTCACGCCCTGTTAAAAGAATCGAGTAGGTAATCTAGTATGGAATGCGTTCTGCCCAAAATGGTTGATTACAAACCCGCTTACCTTTTTGAAAATTTTTTGAGATAGTCACGAGCATTTTTTATCTACTCACATTTTTTATCTACTAAAATTTTTCATTTCTATGAACGAGTTCAAGTGACACGTAATAGATTTAATGCAAAAATTCATTGATATTATGCAGAGAATTCGCTCAGTGTGGTCTCAGCCAATTCTTTGAAAACTAAAATTATTGTAAAACAAATACTGGCAAAGCACTTGCTGAAAAAGCTAGTAAAGCATCTCAAACAAGTGTTCTGCCAATAATATTTATATTTTCCTCGGTTAGCCAGTGGTATGCCAGTGCTTGATTTTTTACCACTGGCAGTTTCTCACAGGGTAATTGTAAATATTTAACTCAAATTTGTTTCTGAATATGTAGTTTTGACATTGATTTGGTGTTTTAACTAATTTCTACTCATTTTTTTATTAGTGTATACTGAGGGAATTATCTTCATGATAATAATGAATTTTTGCATTACATTTATTAAATATCACTGGAATTCGTCCATTGAAACTTTCCATTAATTTAATGCGGCTTTTCATAAAATTTTATGTACATTTTCATTTTAATTATTTAAAAATTTCATACTCCCAATGAAAAAGTGTCATTAAAAAGAGTTACATAACAATTATGAAGTTTTTTCATAAATTTTATAAAATTTTTTATTTACTTTGTGAAGAAAACCTTATTATTCTTGTGAAACAATTTCATTAAAACTCGTACCACAAAATTCTTTCTGTGTAGAGAACTCAAATTTTAAGTTGACTCCAGATCTTTTAGTTCCATCTCTGATTATTAGGAAATAAAATAATGGGGAATTGCCATTTTTAAAATTTTTTTCCATGGTCTGTCGAACATTTTTGAAAAATGGGCATAACATTAATTTCCTAGTTAAGAGAATAAGTTTGCCATGTACTTTACCAAGTTGAAAAGAAATCACTGGTAGTGTGATTTTAAATAATAAATAATTCATCCATGATTACACTCATAAAAAAAGCCAATATAAATAGTTGGAAAATCAGTAAATAGTGCCTAAGTTTTCGCCAGCAGAACTTTCAATGAAGTTTAGAATCACAATTCATAAAATTTGAGAAGAACTTAAGTTGAGTTCACAGCCGTAGTTAAATTAACTTAAAATATTGTTAACTCAACAGAATTTTTAAGCTGAATCAAAAGAAAATTCCTGCTAAAAAGGTCTTTTCGAATCTGACCTGGTCCACATTTATTACATGGACTATAAGTAGTTAATAAAGACTACTTAATAAGTATGGATTAACGAGTATTGGTCCATTTTGCTCTATCTCGCTTAGTTTCCGAGATATAACCTATTTTATGATTACGAAATAAAAAATAAGAGAAAATAACGCCATCTACAAGTGTGACTGATAGCGAAGACACAAAAAAATGGTTTGAAAACAATTGTGGTTTAAATTAACTGTCAAAATTTCGAAATTTGAGAATACCGTCGAAAATTCAGGTCGAAAGATTAGTTCAAATATGGATAAAATTTGTTCTTGAAGTAAAATAAGATAACTAATAACTTTAGCTAAATGGCTGATTAAAACGATAATAACAAAAAAAAAAGAAAAAAGCGCAACTGAATTAATTTAACAGACTTTTGATCTAATTTTTTTATAAGTGTATTTTTTTAAATTTTTATGATCTTTTAGAACACAATTAACAATTTTTATTTCTGATATGGCATTTTTTGAGATTTTTTAGTCTTTCTACAAACCTCTAGTTCAATAATATCTACAAGTAGACCTACCGTACAAAATCTAAAAAAAATATTTACATAGTAAAGGGGCCGCCAAATAACTTTTTTTTTTGAACTCCTGAACCAACTGGACTTTGTATGGCGTCATACCAAGGTCTTTATGCTAAATTCGTCTCAATGGTGTCTCCGAAATGTTCAATTGTTGAGAACGACGGTGAATTGATGTTGATGGCGCTTCACGCACACTTTCTGCCACAGCAGCAATATTCTCTGGGGTTATGCACTGTTTTTGGCTTTTCACGCTTTGGTTTATCGATGATGATGCCAGTTTCTTTCACTTTTTTCACAAGATAACGAACATACGGACCATATTCGTTCAGCGGAAGGATAAAACTAATTATCTGTCAAATCAGACATGAGCTAAGTGTTGCCATTCACGAAATAAGCACTAGTTGAAAAAAAAACGTTAGATGGCGGACCCTTTATATTTCACCAGAGTTCTCGCCCAAAACCATTATTATATAATCAAATTTATCGCATTATTAAGTTAAACCGCAAAGCAAATTTAATTTTGTGAATACATATTCTTGATTTTCCCTTTAAATCATAAAACTGAAAATTTAATATGAAAACTCTATTAAAATTTAATATTCAAGTTAACATTTTAATTGATACAAAAATTGAGACACCTTTTACGGTTTTCATTTGTATTTTTTATAGTAAGAAAAACATTTATCTCTTACTACACTCAAAAAAATAAGTTAGTAGAAAAATTTTTAAAACTTCTTGTAAATCCAGTATATTATTTCTCAGCAAATTTGTTGCTGACATTGTGTTTCCGCTAAAATTTTAGTTATACTTATTCAGCACTTTTTTGAACTAATATTTTATTAATGTTTTACTAATTTATTTTGCTAAAAAAAATTGCGCTAATAAGCACACTTATATTGCGGACGAAAACCAGATTGAAAGATATACGCAGAATGAAGTAGATGTCACGGCATGTCAATATGTAGTAGCGACGAGGAAAATGGTGCTAAAGATAATAGCTCTTGTAAGAGATATAAAAAAATCAGTCATGGAAGATTTTTTTATATGTTTTTCATACAAAAGGACGCCAACAATATATATTTCATATAAATTGTTAACCTAATTAAATAAAAGGCAAAATAAAATATTTAAAAAAATATAAATAAAATGTCTATTTGTAAACTAAATGTTTTTAGGACTTTCAGCAAATAAATTAACTAAAGTATAATTTTTTATAAATTTTTTGAGTTTTTCTTTTTCAACCTACTAATATTCAGCAAAAATGTCATTAATTTATAGAAAGTACTTTTTAATTTTTAGTCAACTAAATGTTAGCAAAACTTTTGCTGGATTTCCTAAGATTTTACTGGTATTAACAATTTTTTTGCAAGCACCTTCCGACTACAATTTTGCCGACTTTTTTTTTAGTGTACATATTATGGCCTAGAGGGTTTTTGCTTTTCTTACCTTTTTGTGGACACTTTGTGTTATCCATAAACTACTTGATATGCATGTGAAAATGGTAAACGACAAAAATAAAAAGAAAAAATAGTCAGAGCTTTCACTCACTTACCATCAATGAAAGCTGTTGTCATTTCATATTTTCCCTTTATTTTTTTCATGTGAATGTAAGTTAAATGATGACTTTAAAAACCATTAAGATAAAAAAATACACTTAAAATATTCATTATAAGGTGATGATATTCGTCAGATAATCCATAAACCCATATAAATTAAAGTACCCAAAAAGGAAAAAAAAAATTTCTTTTCTCGCTCACCGCGCATTTTATGATAGAAAAGCGGGCTAAAGTCCGGGGTTGAGTCTCCAGGTGATAAAGGATTATAAATAATGTAACTTATTAAAACTCTTCAAAATGCATTTCTGCGGGGAAGAACGCTAATAAAAAGTTTAAATAAAAAATAAATAATAGAGAAAGCAATTATTTAGAGTTAGGTAGCTATACACTCAAAAAAAAAAGTTTGTAAAGTCAGCAAAAAATTTTGCTGAGTCAGCAAAATTTTAGTCAGGAGGATGCTTGCAAAAAAGTTGTAGATTCAGCAAAAGTTTTGCTAACACTTAGTAGATTAGAAGTACAAAAGCCTTGCTAGAAATTAATAAATTTTTTGCTGAATTTTAGTAGACTGAAAAAAACGCAAAAAAATTGTAGAAAAATTGTAATTTAGTTAATTTATTTGCTGAAAATCATAAAACATATTTTTGTGATTCTTTTAAAAATAATTTACTATAATAACGAAATATAAAAATTTTCATTTTTCCACATTGACGAAATGAATTAATTTAATATCTGAAAATATATAGAAATAAATATATATAACATAACAAAAATTTTCTTTCAACTACTTACATCAATGGTTGTCTAAATGATGATATCGTTTAAATGATGCTATCGCAACTGCCGAAGATAATTATAGAAACGAAACAAAAAATAAACAAAAACAAACGAAACGAAAAAAACAACTCTTTTTGCAATAAGAAAAAGGAACCATAAAAATCTACCTAAGATGTGTGTCTTTATCTTTCGCTTTACTCTGTCTACATTTCTGTATATGTTTGTTTGCAATTTGACCACACATATAAACATTTAGTTTAAATAAATAAATATTTTATTTTGTCTTTTATTTAATTAATAGACAATTATTTTCACAAGCCGGTGACAACGTAAAATTTAAGTTATTTTAATCCTCAATTTTGTTTTATGTATGAAAAAGAGATACAAAAACTTCCATGGTTGATTTTTTTATGTGTTTATTAGAGTTGTACTTTTTAGTACCATTTTCCTCTTCTCTACTACATCTTGACATGCCGCGACATCTACTTCATTCTGCATATATCTTTCAATCTCATTGTCGTCCACACTATTAATGTGCTTATCAGCACAATTTTTTTTAGCAAAATTAATTAGTAAAACATTAGTATATTAGTAAAGCATTAGTATAAAACAGTTAAGTATAACAAAAATTTTTGCTAAAAACACGATTTAGCAAAAAAAAATTGCTAAAAAATAGTATACCTGATTTACAAGACGTTTTACTAACTTTTCTACTAACTTATGTTTTTGAGTGTAGGTAAAAGTATTCATATATTCAATACCGCGTTGAGCGCGATGTACCAAATAAAATAGTAGATGTTTCAATAATAACGATTATGAAGTTGAATTTAAAATGTATTATATTTACATTAATGGCGAATTACAGTATGTATATATTTTTCGCTGAAAGGTTTAAAAGGTTCGCTGAAAGGTTTTGCTTGATGAAAAAATACTAGATAGAGGATTAAAAAAATTCGTTTATAGTTATGAATATAGAATGCTAACATTTTTTTGGAAAAAATATATTATAATCATCATTGAAACCGATCTTGAAAAATTTGTTACTTAAGTGGTTTTGGTTTTAACTTTAATTAGTCACATTGTTTCATATTCCAATAACATGTCTACTTATGGCTGTTTGAACACAATGGGAAACATTTTACTTTTTTAAAGCAAATTTTCATATAGCTTACAGATTTAAGCGAATTTTTAAAAATTAAAATTAGCTGACTAATGGCAGATTTTTTAAACTAATTTATGTTTTAGTTTAAATAAATGGCTAAAGTCAACGAAATTTAAATTTGTTTGATATTTGTCATTGAAAGACATTTCTAAATTATGTGATTTTTATCTTTATAGACTTTATTTCCCAAATCAGCTCATCTTTAAAAGCTTTCCAATCGCAATAATCTTAAAACTCCCTATTCTGCATCATTGATACACTTTGTATAACAATATATAAAGAAATAAATTAAAGTATTTAATTACAGCAGAGAAATTAAATTACACATAATGATTGTAAAAAGCGATTATTTTAAATTTGATTTGATTGTATGAAATAAAATAATGACATCAGATTGGAAATTATATTTTTTTCAAAATGCTCTAAGCTGGGATCTGTTGGCTAATTTGCGCGAAAGATGCCCAATTTTCCTCACTGAGTATCAAATTTTGAATATTAAAACAAACCATCACCATACTCGGAACAAAGCAGCTAGAAATATATATTTTTACAAGTTAATATAAAACTCCTCGACAAATTGACTTCGAATATATAAAGAGATTTTATGAAACTCTAAATTTTTTTCCATTACGTTTGACATTATCCAACATTAAGTATTTATAAAATTTTGGTAGTCCAGTTTAAAGTAATAATGTAATTAGACTATAAAAATTATTAAAAAATATTTAAAAAACGTGGATACTGTAATATTTATTGTGCAGAAAATTTTAGTTTAATTGATTCCCAATGTAACCAAATTAAACATTGAAATCAAATAAATCTCTTCGCATGAGCAGTAATTAATTCAAAGAGTTCCTAATAAAAGTGATAATATTGTAAATTAGTATGATTAGTGTGTTATCGTCGTAACTTAAAATAGTATGAACAATATATTGGGCACTTGGCAGTTTAATATAAAGCTTATAACATATATATATATGTTATAAGCTTTATATTAAATTGCCACTGACTACCGAACTTAAACTGCTGGAAAACTTACCATTTTTTGCGTATTCGGGGTTTTGAACCCAACATTTCTAAGAAAACTGTTGTCAAAAATATTTTTTGCAACTAAATAAATATAAATATATATTTTTTTTAAATTTGGGGACACCCTTTTCATATCTTAGGCCATATTGGTTCATGTGGGAGCTATGATTTGAAAGCTACATCTATCCTTTGTCGATACAAATCAAACTCGGCAAAATCGGTTAAAAAGTGTAGCTAATAGAACAAAAATAAAAATGGGACATATATCAACTATTCGTCGTCAAAGGGTTAAATACGTTCAGTAAACAAAGTTATATTTTTTTAAGTTTTTAGAAGTTCCTTTTTGTGGAGAAGCTACTTTTTTTTTTTGTGTAAAATGTAATTTTTTGGAAATATTACCTTTTTTTAAGTAATCTTTTCGGAAAAGTACTTTTTTTTTGGAAAAAACACTTTTTCCTATTTCAGGAGCTTTAACTCGCTTCCATTGTATTTTCATTTTAGCGGTACGAATATGTACTTTTTCTCGGTATTTTTTCCGGAAAAAGTATTATTTATTGGAGTCGAGCTAAAGTAATACTATATTTCTATCGCTATTGAAGGTGACACGCCTCTCGTCGTACTCCTCCTACTTTCACATGACAATGTTTAAAAATATTATTAAAAAGCTCTGCCAATTTTTGATCAAATGTGTTTGGTATAAGCCAAAGAGAAGCAATTTTAAAATTTGGGTTATGAGTGAAGTGACACGCATCCTCATCCAATTCCGCCCACTTTTTAAAATTTAATTAAAAAAACACAACGCCAATTTTACTCATATGTGATCCACAGCAGCCTAGGTAAAACAATTTTAAATGTCGGCTTATATGGGAAGTGCCACTCTTACCTTTCCTTTCCTGCAGAGTTTTAGGAGAAAAATGTGACTATAAAATACCGTGTCAAATTTTGATAATCTACTTTTAACAGGTGCCGAGATTAAACATTTTAAAATAGGAAGTGCCAAGCCCCTCTGCCTTTTCAGCACAATTTTGGCATAGTACTTCATACTTTTTATAAAACGCAGTGCCAAGTTTAGCTTCATTGGTTTAACAGGAGCCAGTGCAAATCAATTTTAATTTTTGGACTGGAGGTGCCACGCCCCTTGTCGTATTCCGACAATTCCGGAATACTACGCAAACTTTTTAATATAAAACGACATGCCAAAATTTCGTTCGCGTACTTTTAACAGATATCCAGTTAAAGCAATTCTTCATGTTGGTTTGTATGGGTGGTGGCACGCCCCCTCTTCCAATTCAGCCCACTTTTACCAGAGAACATAATTCGATTTTATAAAACGCCCTGGCAAGTTTTGGTCATATTAGTTCAACAGGAGCCGAAGTAAAACAATATAAATTTTATGTATGGGAGGTGCCACGCCCCTATGGCCTATGGTTATTTCCTGAAAATGCTATATCTGTTTGGTTCACCTTTCAAGAACATCGGCTCAGCCGTTTGGGCCCGATGATGCCACAAACATTCCGACAGGCACACACAAGGATGGTGCATATTTTTATGGTGTGCGCTGGGTGCTATATTAAAGTTAAACTTACTTGTCAATGAAACACCCTTTATAAAATTAAGGCCGATGTCTTGAACGTAACTATTTGATAATACAGTAAGTCCTGCATTTACGTTTTCGTTCATTTGTCTTTTTTAACGCAATTATATATAACCTAATGGGATTTAAACAAAATTTTCAAAAAAAAGTACTTCTTTTGGAATAAGTATTTTTTGAAAAAAAACATTTTTTTGGCATTAACAAACTTCTTTTGAAAAAAAATTTTTTTCTGGAAAGAGATTTTTTGGAAAAAGTACGTTTGTTTTTAAAAAGTATCTTTTTAGAAAAAGTATTTTTTTTTAGAAAAATAACTTTTTTTGGAAAAAGTATCTACCCTTTTTTTAAAAGTAATTTTTTATTAGAAAAGGTAATTTTTTTCAAAATTTTGGAAAAAGTACTTTTTTGAAGAAGTACTTATTACTTATTTTTGGAAAAAGTACTTTTTTGGAAAAAGTATTTTTTTAAATAAATACATGTTTTTGGTAATACTATTTTTTATGAAAAATTACTTTTATATTAAAAAAAGTACTTATTTTTTGAAAAATACTTTTTGCTATAGGTTTCGGAGCATTATCTCGCATTGATTGTGTTTTCATTAACTCACATATCATTTTGTCAGGACCTCTAAAAAAATTCCATCACGCCCAATTTAGGCACAGTTCTTAAGCATTTAATTATAAAACGCCATGCCAAACTTTTGCTCATATATACTAAAAATTAGCCGCGGAAAAGGAATTTGAAAATTCGGGTTGCATGAGAAGTGCCCGCCCCTTGGAGCACTACTTAACAAAATTTATTAATAAACAACGTGCCAAATTTCGTCCATTAACGGGAGCCGAAGTAAAATAATTGTAAATGTCAGTTTATATGGGAGGTGCAAGCCCCTTTGTCCTCTCCTGCCCACTTTCGGCACATTACTTAATTGTATTGCATTGTATTCTTTATTCAATCAAAATAATTAAAATAAAGATATAAAGTTCATAACAATGACTATTAAGTCGTCTGTTATACTTAATTTTAACAATTATGTGTGCGCTATAGTTTGTGAGGTAATCTGTTATGGTGATATTGAAAAAGAGTTTTAAATATGTAATTCATGTGTAAATTCACTGTATAAAAATAACTAGACTCTGTTTTTGTTTCCAACGTAAGTGAGTAGTTTGGTGTTGAATCCGGTAATTTTAATATTCTTTTTAAAAAATACCGCTGCAGTAAATCAACTTCATCAAATAACCAGCATCCCCAAATCTGAGCTGCGTACGATTGGATGGATCGACATATTGACTGAAAGAGTTTCCATTTAGTTTCAAGCGTTATATCAGTTTTATTCAAAAAACTTTTCCAAGTTGCATTAATGCAATTTTTAGCAGACTTGTTTCTCTTTTGCAAATGTTTTTTGAAGATCATTTTTGGAGTAAGGATTACACCTAGATAATTATATTCACTTACAATTTCCACATCTTGATCTTTGTACTTTATGTTGTCATGTGCTGAAAGACGGCCACCCTTTCTAAAAATCATCAGTTGAGACTTCGTCATATTTACCTCCATGTTCCACTTATTGCAAACAATCGTTAACCCTTAGTGGCCGGGACAAAAAAAATACCCATTCAACATAATTAAAATTATGACCACAAAAAAAATTTTCCACTTGCTTAAAATTATTATTTTGTGTAACTTGATCCATATAAGGTTAATGTTTTTTTACTTTTCATCAAAAAAGACCAACTACGAAATTTACAGAATAACATCTTTCAGATTTTTATTAGATTCGGATATGTCATAAAGAGTACTTAAGTAACTAACAAGAAAATAGCAATCGACATCTCCAAATTAGTCATTTTAAAAAATCTTTAAAATTAATTTTAAAAAATACGTTTTTGCATTTTTTATAATATACGTTTGTCATTTTGGTTTCTAAGCTAAAGTGGGTTAATGATATCCGAAAAAGTCAGAATTGCATATCTAAATAATTTTGAGTATATTAAATGAATAACTGAAATAAAAAATAAATTTTTCCGAAACTTCGAATTTTGTGAATTTTTAATAATACTGTTTTTTCTAAAATGGGTAATTTTTGGCAGACTTGGGGCTCGGGTTAACGTTTTAAAAAAAAATCGATTTTTTTTCCTTTTGGAATCATTTGTATTAAAACTGAGGGGTGTAATGAACAAAACTCGACAAATCGTTATTTTAAGCGACATCCTCTTGTATAAACATTACTTTTTCCGGATCGATGTGGTTAATGTACATACGAGTAGTTTTTTAAGTAGAATTTTAGATGATACATAACTTAAAATAAAATTTATCAGGTTTAAAGCCATACTTCTGGCATAGCATAAAAGGATTTTTGTTATATTGCAGAAATTTGTTATATTTACACAATCACTTAAATATAATCAAATACTGTTTATATAATATTTTGTATTTGTATTTGTATTTCTATTAAATTTAAATTTTAAATTATTTTTTAAATTAATAAAAACAAAAATAAATAATTTTGGAAATTAATTGGAAACGGTGTTTTTAATACTATAGTTAATTCGGTAGGATTAAGTAAAAAAAACTGTTGGGAATCAATCATGTATATTCAATTCGGAAGGGATAACTAAAAATTTAATCGTTCTAATAAAATATTGGTTACAACAATCAAATCGACATTGAATTTTATGATAGTACGTGTGACTGCCAAAATTCGGTTGGCAAAAAATTCGGTTGCAACAATGATTATTAGGGTGGGTCAATTTGTTCGGGACCGACAAATATGACAAAGCGTATAGCAAGGTCGTATTCTACGGAAAATTCTAAGAACTTTCCCCAAAGAAACCATGGTTCTAAAATCAAAATCGAGCTTCCGGTTTTTAAGAGAAAATTTAGTGCTCAGGAAATCCGAAAATAATGCTATTTTTTGGAAATATTCATTGCAATTCATTGCAATTGGTGAATAGTTGACCTGTAACGCTGGAAGAGGGTTTATTTTAAAGGAAATTTTCTCAGCTTTCTATATCTGTCCTCATTTATTTACCCAAATAATGGTTTTGGAGGTTTATGTTAAAATAACAATAGTCAAACTGTTAAAAACCTAAAACTGTTACGATTTTTCTACCTAAAAATTAAAAAAAAATTATTTAACTAAATTGGTATTCAAAATTGAATTAAAAAAAATAATTGAACTTAAAATTGGTTAAAAGAAAATTTATTTAACAAAACCTAAGTCAAAACTGAAAACGAAAAAATTAAAAAAAAAAATATAATTTTTTTTAAAACTCACTTTTTTATTTAAAAAGCTTTTTATTTAAAAAACTTAAAAAAAACATAAATCAAAAAATAATAATGAAAAATGTATTAAAAAAAAAATTTATACATCGGCCAAACCGGGAAGGCGAACCCTGGGATCCTGTGTCACAAATCACGACATAACCACTACACAACAGCACTTGTTAACTAATGCGTGCCGGCTAGGGTGGTCTTTCGTTGTATGGGCGAAAAATAAAAACGAGATTTTGACTGTACACCCCTCTTAAAATATTTGTTTGGGTACAAAAATTCCCCTTGCAAAAAATTAGAGTTCTAGCATAATGGGAAGATGTCCCGCATCGCCCTTGAAAATCGGGGCCCTTGGAAAAATGGGCATAATTTAAAAAAAAATTACAAATTTTTTTTCTTCAAAATTTAAAAAATATAAAATAAGTTTTATGTTGGGTTTAATCATAACTACTCAGATAAAAAATATTACTTTCCCAGAAAATCGCTAACTTACCCTAACTTTGTGTCAAAAAAATTAATAAATATTTTGGGGGTACCATCAAATTGACTTTTTTGCTTTTTGAAAATTTTATTCAACAAAAATCAAAGACGTAGTGTTTGCTGTCAAGTATTTCATTAAGCAAATTTTTTTTTAGGGCATTTTGATTCTCAGGGATTTCAAGGTTTTAATAATATTTCATCAATATTGTTGTATATGCCTTTTTATATGATTGTAATAACTTTATTTTAAAATACTATATTTTCTGTTGATAGTTAACCCATGTTAACCTGGGGTCAAATATGACCCACGTAAGAAAAATGCAGCTTTGTGGCAAAATTTATAAATAAAATAAAGAAAGGAATAATTCAATTTATATTTATTCTAAAAAAATTTCGTCAACCGTTTCTAGTCTTCGAGTAGGTCAATTTATTAAAAATTAGAACTTAAAACTTTTCCATAATAATAATTTTGAGGGGAAAAAATTTACACTATTAAATTAAAAATACGTTTTTCGAAAATACTCCTGAATATGTACAAAAAAATCAATTTTAATCTGAATACAAGTATCTGAATTTATACTAAATAATTAATTTTAATTAATTTTAAAATGTAAATAAATTACAATTAGAAACATAAACAAAAATTTATTTTGTCATCTTTGTGATTTTTGACTCTTTTAAAATACGAGGGTCAATTGTGACCCCATGAAAACACAGGTTAACTATGAACACAAAAAATTATACCTTTTAATAAAGTTATTATAATTATATAAAATAGCATACACTCTAACATTGATGAAATATTACAAAAATCTTATTAAAAAAAAAGCCTATACAAATTTAAAAAAAAAAACGTTGAAATCCGCTAGAATCAAAATGCTCTAACAAAAATTTTTGCCAACGATCCGTAATACTTGGCTTATTTAATACTTGAGATGTGTTACTTGACAGCAAACACCAGGTTTTTGATTTTTGTTGAATAAAATTTTCAAAAATGCAAAAAAGACACTTTGAGGTACACCCAAAATATTTATTAATTTTTTTGACACAAAGTTAGGGTAAGTTAGCGATTTTCTGGGAAAGTAATATTTTTTTTTTTTATCTGAGTAGTTATGATTGAACCCAACACAAAAATTATTTTATATTTTTTAGTTTTGAAGAAAAAAAATTTGTAATTTTTTTTAAATTATGCCCATTTATCCAAGGGGCCCGATTTTCAAGGGCGATGCGGGACATCTTCCCGTTATGCTAGAACTCTAATTTTTTGCATGGTGAATTTTTGTACCCAAACAAATATTTTAAGAGGGGGGCAGCCCCAAAAATCGCAAGTTGAAAAATAAGGACCACCCTAGTGCCGGCTGCCTAGGTTCAAATCCTGGCGATGCCCATCAAATTAATTAATTTTTTTGTTTTAACTATTACATTAAAAAAAAAAACGAAAAATATTATTTTCATCGATTTTATGTTAAAATGTAATTAAAAAAAAAAAAAAAGAATTGTAAAAAAATTAAATTAAATAATTCGTATGTAGTTGAATAAAAAAAAAATAAACAAAAATAAAAAAAAAAATATTGGGCCAGACGGGATTTGAACCTTGGGGTCCAGGGCGTACAACGACATATCCACTATACCACAACAGCACTTATTAACTTATGAGCTTAATACGAGTTTTGGTACTTGAAGCACATGATCAAACACATTAAAACTAGCTTATACATTGTCAAAAATTAAAAGAAAGTAGGTAGCTAATCATAGGTTTTGTTTTTGTTTGATCGATTTTGTAACATTAGTTTTTGATTTTTAGTAAATATTCTTACTAGTTATTTTTATCTATTCTGGAAATAGTATTCCGTTATTTTTTTTAAATCATGAATTCTAATAGTTATTTATTTTTTTGATTGATTTCTGCAGTTGAAAGCGTGGGTTCAAGTAGCAAGTGCATTTGAAATTAGTGCTATTTTAACTTTTAATATCAGTGTTTTTTTGAAAATTTAAATAAAGTTTATGTGAAGCATGGAGTCGTCAGCAATGTCTATTGGTTCTTCAGCAATCTCCATTGGATCTTTGAAGGAGGTGGATTTTTTAACTGTTGCAAATTCCGAATCAACTTTAGGTCACATGCTAGGAAATAAACCAACATCTAAAAGTTACAAAGCATTTTTGAATACAATAGGCAACTTATTTTATATCAGAAAATGCCAGTGCGATTTAAAAATACACCATTGTTCATGTGGATTGATTCCAGAGCATTTAAAGGAGTTTATGCTAGAACAACACACTAATAGGAAACATACCATTCCTGAACCTGTTGTAGAAATGTCTGAGTTGCTTACAACAAATCCATCAGCTAGTCATGAAACGACATACAGGCCCGACTTGTCAGAAATGGATGTTGACTATGGAATCGAATTTCAAGCAAATGAAAATCCTTTAAAAACGAGGTCCATACTCGTAAAGGTACACTACTCTGAATTTTGCAATGGCTTGCGATAGGTTCGGCATTTCTGACAGAGTAGCTTCGGTCTTAGCAACAGCTCTTTTCAGAGATATTGAGTTTAAGGACAAAGTGGGGAAATTCATTGTTATGGATAAAGCTAAAGTCGCTCGTGAAAAAAGAAGTGCAAAGCATTTGTTCGTCCACAACTGTTCAATGACTCTGATATCATAGCGATTTCCTTCGATGGCAGAAAGAATAATTCCTTATCAAGGGTTAATATTGGAGGCAAGTATCATACAAACCTAGTCAAAGAGCCACATATAGTCATTGTTCAGGAGCCAGAAACAAAATTGTTAGGTCACATAAAAGTTAATGCTGAAAACGCTGAGACTAAGCAGAAGCAAATTTACGACTTCTTTGTGGAAAGGAACTCATCCCTTTCTAATTTGATCGGGATTTGCTGCGATGGTGAAGTCACTAATACTGGAAGTCAAAATGGAATACTTCGAAGGTTCGAGACGATGTTAAATAGACCATTACATTGGTTTGTCTGTTTGCTACATTTTAATAAGGTTGTGCAAAACAATGGATACTTTGCTCACCCGGAAAATGTTTTATTGACAATGTTTTTCGACGACAGAAAATCCGTGCATAAGAGATGCATTAAGAAAATTTTGCATTTTCGTAACAATCTTTGGGATCCGTCAACACTTAGAGCTTACGAAAAACCTAAAATAAATTTTGATTGCTCAGACTATGTTGATATGATTGACTTAGATTACGATAGTATTTTGTCTGAGCCCCCATTTACTACAAATATCCCCTACGAACATTTGTTGGAATACATTGAATTCGATGATCCACCGCTTTCTGATCTAGGAATACCGTCACATATTCAGGGAACTGAGCGATTTGTACAGTTGCTTACCAATGCTTCCCGGCGTTCAATAGAAAGTAATCGCGATGATATTTTGACACTTACTATTGAAAGCCGCAAAAGAATAAAACGAATGGATAGCAAAAAAGATCTTGTATGTAAATTGCCGCTAAAGGTCGAAGCTAAAATTTGTTACCCCGGTTTGGCCAATATTTTTTTTTTTATATTTTATTTAGTTTAATAATTTTTAAATAAAAAGTTAATTAATTGTTTAAATAAAAAAGAGGATTTCAATAACAAAATAAGAAAAAAAAATATTTTAATCTTTTTGTTTTTTAATTACATTTTAACATAAAAACGAGGAAAATAATATTTTTCGTATATTTTTTTTTAATTAAATTTAAAAAAAAAATTAAAAAAAGCAAACAAAAAAATAAATCAATTTGATGGGCATCGCCAGGATTCGAACCTAGGCAGCCGGCACGCATTATTTAACAAGTGCTGTTGTGTAGTGGTTATGTCGTGCTTTGTGACATAGGATCCCAGGGTTCGATTCCCGGTTTGGCCGATGTATAATTTTTTTTTTAATACATTTTTCATTATTATTTTTTGATTTATGTTTTTTTTTAAGTTTTTTAAATAAAAAGCTTTTTAAATAAAAAAGTGAGTTTTAAAAAAAAATTATATTTTTTTTTTTAATTTTTTCGTTTTCAGTTTTGACTTAGGTTTTGTTAAATAAATTTTCTTTTAACCAATTTTAAGTTCAATTACTTTTTTTAATTCAATTTTGAATACCAATTTAGTTAAATAATTGTTTTTTAAGTTTTAGGTAGAAAAATCGTAACAGTTTTAGGTTTTTAACAGATTGACTATTGTTATTTTAACATAAACCTCCAAAACCATTATTTGGGTAAATAATAAATGAGGACAGATATAGAAAGCTGAGAAAAGTTCCTTTAAAATAAGCCCTCTTCCAGTGTTACAGGTCAACTATTCACCAATTGCAATGAATTGCAATGAATATTTCCAAAAAAATAGCATTATTTTCGGATTTCCTGAGCACCAAATTTTCTCTAAAAAACCGAAAGCTCGATTTTGATTTTAGAACCATGGTTTCTTTGGGGAAAGTTCTTAGAATTTTCCGTAGAATACGACCTTGCTATACGCTTTGTCATGTTTTTCGGTCCCGAACAAATTGACCCACCCTAATAGTTATACCTATAACGCAACATGGACCGATTTTCATGAAACTTTATTTTAAATATCTACTGATACGAAGAAATGTTTTACCCAATGTATTTTTTGGTAATTTTGTGATCCAGTTAAATAAATGGCCAAAAAGGCAGCTCAAATTTATAGTACTCACTAATGACATTTAGTATTATTAAACAGTGTAAAGCCTCAACCTCCAAGAAGTCCCAAGTCTGGAGCTTATTAAAGTTTGGTAGTTTTACTTTTTTTATTTCTTAAAAAGACAATTTCTAGGATTAAATAAATCATGGAAATACGTAGTCGAAATATTTAAAAACGCAATGCAATGTTTAAAAACAAAACTTATTTTGATATAGAAATAATTATTAAATAAATTACTTGCAAGAGCACATTAAGCGAAACAACATAATTTTCAAGGGTATTGAAGCCAAAACAACTCTAGAAGACGCTGTGAAAGACTGCTGTAAGGAAAATTTGAAACTAACACAAGATATAAATTTGCTTTCAACAAGAAAAATTTATGAGAAGGATGGCAAGATAGGTGTGGTAGCAGAATTCAGCTCTGGAGAAATGGTAAAGGAAGTTTTTCAAAACACTAAAAATCTGGCTGGTTCCAAAATAATTGTAGAGCGCGATCTTACTCATGAAAAACAGCAGGACAAACGTGTGATGTTAGAGATAAAAAAAAGCTAAAGGAAATAAACAAAAATACCAGCGTTATAGTACATAGTGCTCGCATAAAAATATAAAAAAACTGGTTTTGGTGGAATAAGCAGAAAAATTTAGTAAGTGGAACAAATGATGTGAACATGCTTCTTCAAACCCTATATGGGGAAGGCATAAATTCAGTAAATTTAAATTATTATGAAATTTTAAACAATTTATCGTCAAAAAACTTTTAAATAAATTTAGAAATACTATTTCAAATAAAAATTCAATTGTAAAACCTATTTGCAAATATAATGAATCAAATAATTGTAATAAATCAATATGTTTAAAAATTATATCCTATAATATTAACGGTCTAGAAAATAAAGTTTTTTTAAATGATTTTTTTCGATATATAAAAAGTTTTGATATATTTGTGCTGTTAGAAACTCATATACTTGAGGAAAAGGTAGAACGTTTTAAAAAATTTGTTTGTGGCTATGATATGTATTGGAATCGGGCATTTAAAAATAGTAGATTTGGAAGAGGAATAGGTGGATCTGTTTACGGAGTGAAGACAGACCAGTCAAAACATAATATACAATTTAATTTCAGAAAAACCGAAGTAATAGCATCGATTATAATAAAAACCAACAACAAAACTTTAAATATATTTCCTCTTTATCTAAGAGAAGCTAACTGGATTGCAGATTTTGAAAATGTAAAAAAATTTTTAATAAACGAAAACGTAGAAAAGCCGATTTTGATTGGCGACCTAAACATCAGAATAGGAAACATATAGCAACCATTAGATGAATTTTTTAAATCGTCATTTAAAGCCGGTTTTGACACAAGGAAATCTATTGACGTAACTGAAAATAAAAAGGGAGAATCTTTCATTGAGGTATGTGAAGACTTTGGTTTACATATATTAAATGGGTGTACAAAAGGCGATGCAAATGGCAATCTAACTTATATAAGCGGAGTAGGGCAATCAGTCAACGATATATTCGCCTCAGCACATGAAAATTTGGAGTGTATTGAAAGATTTTCGGTAGAAAGTAAGGGATGGTCTGACCATATGCCAATTGTTTTAACTATAAATATTAAAGGAAGAAATCTAGAAGAGCAAATGAAGTTACTACCAAAACTAAAGTAGGATGAAAGCAAAATAGAGGTTTATAAAGAAAAACTTAATCAACAGCTACATATTTATAAACAACAAAAGGATGTATTAGATTTGCAAGATTTCATAAACGTTATTAACATATCAAACCCTTATAAATACAAAAATGAAGTTCATATTACAACAGAAAACAAATGGTTCAATTTCAAGTGCTATAACATGAGGAAAAAGTCTTACCACATTTCGTCAAAACCCAACAACAAGCAATAGAGAAAAATATGTTATTGAAAATAAAAAATATAAAGAAATTTGTGAGAAAAGTAAATACGAATATTACAGAAAGGTAGAAAATCAGATCAATTTAGTAAAAACTGGTAAAGATTGGTGGAATCTTATTAAAGAAATAAAAAAGAAAGAAATGCCGTCGAAGCCTGGTATACCTGTTAATGTGTTCAAACAATAATTTCTAATCTTTTGAATACGCCTGATATTTCACATAATATAATGTATGCTGCAATGAAATATACGGGTGAAGATCTAGATCGACCTATTTCAACTTTTTAAATAAAACACGTATTACGTATACTTTTTCCCATTTTTAGGAAGGGAGAAAGGAATACTGTGAGTAATTATCGTGGTATATCTTTTATAAATACAACAGCAAACATTTTTATGGGCATTCTAAATAATCGGCTTAATTCGTGGCTAACTAAATACAATAAACTCTCCGAATATCAAGCTGGATTTAGAGAAGGATATTCAACGGTTGCTTATTTGTATAGTTTAGCAGCAATTGCTCACCTTAAGTTCAAAGAAAAAAAAAATGTTATGCTTTTTTCGTGAATTTCAGTGCAGCTTTTGATAGAATATCAAGGAAATCTCTGGTTTATAAACTTAATACTATTGGCGTATCAACAAAAATGGTCAAAATGATCGAAACCATATATATAAAACTAAATTTAAGGTATGGGACGGAGAGGAGGTCTCAGATGAATTTGAAACCGGTTCTGGAGCTAAACAAGGCTGTTTACTTTCACCAACACTTTTCTCAATATATCTAAACGATTTGCATGAATATATAGGAGGAGGAATAAATATAGGTCCTACACATGTTAGATTACTAATGTATACTGACGACATCGTAATTTTAGCTGATGATATCGTAACAATGCAACAAATGATAAATCAACTTGAGAGATATTGCGAGATGTGGAACCTGCAAGTGAATTTGAGCAAATCAGAAATTATGATATTCAGAAAAGGAGGAAGAATCGCCAGACGGGAAAGATGGACCTTTAATGGTGAACCTGTAAGAATCACAAATGAATATACATATTTGGGAGTTACTTTATCACCTAAAATGTCTTATAAAAAACACGTTGAAAAAAGAAATTTATCTGCAAAAAACAGCATTAATGCAACATGGAATGATTTTTTGGTGAAAAAAGAGATATGCTTAAAAGCAAAATGGAATTTATTTAAATCTGTATGCCGTGGAATTCAGTCTTATGCCGCCCAAATATGGGGATTTTTTTTTTTTGAAGAAGTAGATAAACTTCTACGTTTCTTTTTAAAAAAAATTTGAAAACTGCCACCATTTACACCCACATATATATTGATGCTGGAAACTGGTGTAGAGAATAATTTTATATTCACATTGGATTTACATCTAAGATATATTATTAAAACATTACATGAATACAACAACGACCGTTTACTAAACCAGCTTACAAGAATTATATTGCAAAAAAAAGTGTATTGGTATGAGCATATAGATGCACTAGCAAATGTTGTAAATGCATCAATAGTCTCAGAATGCTCTACAAAAGAAAGCTGGGAACAATTAAGATTTGATATTTTATCAGGTTTGAAACTTAAAGAACTACAAAATCAAGTAGAAAAAGCAGCTACTACAAACCGGATTTACTCTAAACTAAATTACAAGAAACCTCAATCATATTTTGAAATATCGAATAACACGACAGCTATTAGCTACATATTCAAAGTCAGAAGTGACCTGCTTGAATTAAATGCAACAAGGTTTCAGCAGCAAAGATCCCGTGATTGCTCGTTATGCAATCTTAATCAGATTGAAAATATATTACATTTCATAGCCATATGTCCTATGTTTACTATGTAGTAAACAGCTGCTTTGTTGTGTAAGGATCGGAAAACTCTTTTGCCCAGTGTTTGATAAATCCCAGCACACCTGTTGCTTTATTGATTGTCTTTGAAATATGATTTCGAAAATCTAAGCGTCTGTCCAACAAAACACCAAGATCATTAAATGTTTTAACCATCTTCAGTCGTATGTCATTCATCACGTAATCACCATTAATCGCCAGAGATCTTGTAAATACCATATATTTGCACTTTTTTACATTGAGTTCCATTAAATTAAAATTGCACCATGTTGTAAAGTTGTTAATATCTGTTTGCATTAAATATTGGTCACGGCGGTACGAAATAACCCCCAATGAAATAACACCCAAACGACAAAATGAAATAACCCCCAGTGAAATAAATCCCAAAAAAAATTAAATAAGTCCCAACAAAAAAAATGAAATAATACCCAAAAGAAATGAAATATTCCCCAAAGGTGAAAATGAAATAACACCCAAAATTTGGGGGTTGTTTCGTAATGAAATAACTCCCAAAGGAAGAAATGAAATAACCCCCAATGAAATAAGCTCCAAAGAAATGAAATATGTCCCAAATTTTTTTTATTTTTTGTTTTCATATTTTTGATTCTTTTGTTACACTGTTCAGTTTTTCTGCGTGGCGGCCTGCGGCCGATCTTAGGGGTTTTCTCCTCCATAGGACGCGGCAGGTGGCTTCGCTGAATACAGTTTTCCTGCGCACGTCTCATTATCTTCCCTACTGTGACGCGCGCAGTGAAACTTTATTCAGCGAAGCCACCTGCCGCGTCCCATGGAGGAGAAAACCCCTAAGAGGGGCCGCAGGCCGCCACGCAGAAAAACTAACAAATATTAAAAAAATTTCACTTTTAGCAAAATGAAATATCCCCCAAAAAATATGAAATAACCCCCAAAATTATTGCATATGAAATAATCTCCAAAGAATTTAAATTTTGGGCTTTATTTCATTGGGGGTTGCTTCATAATGAAATAATCTCCAAACCGTAAGATGAAATAATCCCCAAAAAAAAAATGAAAAAAACCCCAAACAATTTTACACAATTTTTTTGGGGGTTATTTCATTTTTGGCCGTTGGGGGTTATTTCGTAGCGCCATTGGTCACATCGATCATTAAAGGATTTTGATTTTGAGTATTTAAATACAGATGGAAGATCATTATGAAGAGCGTAAATAAAAGAGGTCCTAAATGACTGCCTTGAGGAACACCTGATGATACGTTGATAAGATTAGATTGCACATTACGAAACTTAACACATTGTTTTCTGCCTCTTAAGTAGGAATCGATCCATTTAAGAAGAGTCATGCTAAAGCCAATACGATCTAGTTTAGGAGTAGGTCGTGGTTCACACGGTCAAACGCTTTACTAAAGTCAGTATAAATAGCATCAGTTTGTTTTCCCTTAACAAGGCCGTCGTTAACAATGGTAGTTAGTTCTAGTAGGTTTGTAACAGTTGAGCAGGATTTTCAAAAACCGAGTTGTTGAGGCGAGAGAATAGAGGATACTTGATGTGATAAAGTGTCAGTGATAATTTTCTCAACTAATTTTGGAATTGAGCTTAATTTAGCAATCCCTCTATAGTTTGAGACCACAGATTTACTACCCTATTTAAAAATTGGGGTAATAAATGATTTTTTCCAAACATCGGGAAAACGAGCCAATTGAATTGATTTATTGTAGAACAATGTCAAAGGAATATAGAGAAGTTCCGCGCAGCGTTTTAACACACAACTTGGGACTCCATCAGGCCCAGCAACATACCAACATTTAAGTTTTAGCAGATTGTTTAGATCGGTCTGAGTGTTTATCATAGGAATATTAATAGATGACTCCGGGATTGCGTATGGATAGCGCACAGTATTATTAAAATTACTTTCACCGTATGTTGACTCAAAATAATCGGCTAACAAGTTACTGATAGAAATTTCATCTGATGCTACAGAATCATTTAATTTCATTGAGGATGAAAACTCAGTGCAACGTCTTTTAGAGTTAACAAATGAGTAAAAAGTCTAAGGGTCGTTTTTTAATTGTTTTTCATCCTATTTAAGTAGTCATTATAAGCCGAACGATTAGCCATGTTGTATTTAGATCTTACTGTTGAATAATTTGTGTAATTGACGGATGAGCCATGCTCTTTATATTTCTTAAACAGCTTGTTTTTTTTATTTTTTAGGCGAGAAAGAAAATTAGTATTCCAAGGAGGGCCATTCGATTTAGGAGGATAGGTTTTTGGAACTGATTTGGAAAAACAGTCAAATATTAAATTGCAGAATGCATTCAACATCTGATCTAAGTTATCATTGTATAAAGAAAAGAGCTCAATCCAGTTTACTTGGGATAAGGCAGAATGAAGTATGTTGTAGTTTGTTCGCTTAAAGCAAAAGGTTTTTGTTTGTTTTCGATTGTTATTACAAACTGAATAAATAGTGGAACAACTGATTTCTATAGTTGGATGATAAATATCTTCAGGATTTATTATTGGAGATATTCTCGAAACGCTGTATTCAGATGGCTCGCTGACAAACACAAGATCCAATAATTTACCCTGGGTATTAATAACATTATTAATTTGGAAAAGGCAATTGGAAGACAATCCACTTATAAATTCTGCAATATGATCAGTAGAAGTAGCAGGAATCAAATAATTATAATCACATTCAATATGCCATGAAATTTTATGGATATTGAAATCACCAATTAATACAAAAGAATCTCGAGGTTGTAATATTTTTAAAATTGAGTCAGCAGCTTTTTCGTGTTTTTGATAAATTTTTGTTGGAGACCTTGGAGGAATGTACGAACACATGATATATAGAGATTTATTTTGTAGCTTTACCAGTACGCAAATAGCCTCGACATCACATAATTCATTTATCTGTATCTCTTCAGCAGACAAATCGTTTATCACGGCAATGAAAACTCCAACACCCATTTTTTCTTTTTTTCTTTATTCCATTTATCACCATCATCGTTTTCATTATCTTTATCACCATTGTACCTATCGCGTCTAAAAATTTGATAGTTAGGACACATGACTTTGGAATTATGAACGCCTTTGTGGAGCCAGGTTTCAGTAAATACAAAAATTTGTTTGTTGAAATTAAAAATATCTGCATAGAGTATAGGTAATTTTGTATTAAGGCCTCTAACATTTTGGTAAATAATTGAAAGTGGTTGAACGGGTAAGCTTGTTAGTTTTTTGGAGCAGGAATAGTGGTTTTGGTTAAAAAAGCAATATCACTTTGCGGTTTTTCTTTAAAGATATATTTGCGTGTTATAGAGTTCGTAGGCCAAAAACGTTTATCAAGAACAGTGTCAAATACATCATAGGGAACAATAACTTTAAATGAAGCTTTGCTTCGTGGTTCAGCATAATTGAATTTAAATACATTAATCTGGCAATCACGACCCAATTTTGACTTAATATAGTTAGAGACATCATCAGTGGTTGTATCAGATGATAAACGTGCAACAAAAATTGTATTTTTTTTTTCTTGGTATATTCTGGCTTGTTGTGGCTATAGATTCATCTGTATTTGAAATTATTGGAAGATTTGAACTTACATTTGTCTGAGTAGGGATAATATTAGGCTGGTTGTAAATTCTATTGGTGGAATTATCTTCAAAATGTTGATTAATTATACTTGAGCTAGGGTTTTTCGGAAAAAGGATAACTTCAGTTTGATTTTGAGTTGTATTGGAGGAGCCAGCATCAGAATGTTGAAATATGGAGTTTGGTTGAATAATGGGAATTATTGGGGAATTCGAATTCAAGTTTAAAATGTTTTGCCAACATCATACAAATTAACACTTTTAATATTTTTTGGTTTTCTCTGAAGTTTATCTAATTTTAAGTGAAGTTTATTTAATTATATGAAGTTTATATAATTATATCGATAAATAATTTATAAAAATTATCAAATTAATTAAAAAGTTTTACATTTTTACATCCAATATTTCACTATTGACCAATAAAGATGAAAAAACAAAAAAGTTTTAAAGTTTCTAATGAATTGTCACCCGCTGTAAATTACACACAGAAAACAGATTTGGTAGTAGCAACCGTATTTGTAACCAATCAAATGATTAGGTTGTTGTGACCAAATTTTTCGGTTGTGATTACAATTATTCGATTAAAACAACAGAGATTTTGACACGACAATACAATTTTGATTGCCTCAACAGAAATTCGGTGAAAACTAACAAATATTTCGATAGCTAAAAACGAACCATGCGCTTGACTACACCCAGGGAAAAAAACAGTAATTTGTAGAAGAAATTTCAGTTTGTACTACAATTGTAGTTCAATTAAAAAAAAAACCACATAAAATTACTGTATTATGATTTTACATTAATTTTAAACAGTAGTTTTTTTTAAAACAAATAAATGGTTGCTTATTTTTACTGCATATAGGTTAATTTTTACTACAATTGTGGTTCATTGAACAGTGAAAAACAGATGACAATGTTAGTTGAATTTACAGAAAAGTAAATCGTAATTTCTTCAAGTAAAATTTCATTTGTTTTTAACTACATTTGCAGTGGTCTCTACCTACATTAGGCCGGGTCGATTTGTATGGAGGCAAAAAAATCGCTCAACGTTCAAGGAAAATCGTATTCTAGGGATCAAAATAAGAAACTTTGCCGAAGGAACCATACCTCTAAAACGAATTCTGATGTCCCGACTTTTGACCTGTAGGGTCAAATTTTGAAAAAGCCCACTTTGATATTTTAGAAAGTAGGAGGAATCTGTCCAAGATTATGGGAGATACTTCTTCTCCGGGAGACTCGCTAGCAGATTAATGCATAAATCATCATTCTAGGGGTTAAAATTTAAGTTAAAAGAGGGCCTTTTTAGTCGTGTTTTTTTTAGCAAAATGTACAAATCTCGGGATAGAGATATTTCAGAAAGTAGGAGGAGTCTTTCCAAGATTAGGGTCTCTATTTCTTCTCCGGAAGGAATAGAGTATAAATATATTCGATTGGGTTGGATTCGATTGGGGCACTCTAAATGGGTCAAAGTGGGATTTTTCAAAATTTCAACCTACGGGTCAAAACCTACATAGTAGTCCAGGGGTACAAATACTGTTTCTACTACCGTTTTAAAACATTCTTTTTGTGTTATATAACAGCGTTATTACCAAATAATTTACAATAAGATTGGTGATGTACTGTAGTTCCCAATTAAATGCGCTCTCCGCTTAAATGATTCCCTTAGGCTGAGTTTTTGAAAATATGAGTTTTTTTTTCCTAAAAACAATTCATATAAAATACATAATTTTTTTTTAAAATTGTTTCTTAAAAACAATATTATGTTTAAAACTTAACTTATTTTTAACTAAAATTAAAAAAAATGAAGCAAAAATTTTCAGTAAAGAAAAAAAAAATTAATTATTTTTAAGTAAAATGTGCAAAAAATTTACTTAAAGAAAAATAATTTAATTACGCATTTATGTAATACTTTCCTCAATGCGTTACTACGCATTTATCCGAGTTTTCAAATAAAAATTCCCCTCTTAAATGCGCTGAAAACTCGGTATTTTTGAATGCGCATTTAAGCGGCAATTGCTGTATTTCTTTTTAGTTGAAATTAATTTATGTGAATTATAAATTGTAATAATTATTTTGTGATTTTAAAATGTAATTCAATTATTAGTTTATATATAAACTCTTAATTTTTTTAGTGTATTGAGAGAGGGAAAGCTGCAGTTTACACCACACAAGCAACAAATTAAGGTTCTTCATTTACTGATCCCTAACATAAAGTGATCGGTATGGTGGCTAAATTTTAATTTTTCATAGGGCGTTAACCGATTTTAAACTAGCCGTATTGCAAACTTCTTGTATTTACCCTTTGTTACTTTCCCAGGAAAACTTTGGTAATGGGTGCGATAAAGTAATACGTTAACTTGTAATGTGTACTCCTTACCTGTATCATTAGTTTTCAACAAAAAGTAATGAGTTACCTATAGTGGGTTACATCATTTATTACTTTGTAATGAATACTCCTTACCTTCAGCATTATTTCTAAACATAAAGTAATCAGTTACCAATAGTTGGTTACATATTGCATTCCATTCTAATGTATACTCCTTACATTCAACATCGTTTTAAAACATAAAGTAATGAGTTACCGACAATTGAACACTCATTGATTACTTTGTAATGATATCTCGTTACCTTCTGCATTACTTCAAAACATTAAATAATGACTTTTCGATCTTCAATTGCATAATGCATGAATTATAAACATATAGTAATAATTAAAATATATTTTTGAAAATCTATTTACAGACACATTATTTTGGGAATTTTTTGTAAGCATGAGGGTAAGGTGTACATATATTTGTGATATCAAGAACGAAAACACGAAGCACAACAATTCATTTACATTTTAAGGAATCAAATATTATATGTATCGACAGCTCAACTGGTAGAGTTCTCGTCTAACTAATTGTTAACAACCAGAGACCCCAGGTTCGAATCCTAGCGTGACCACCTTGTTCATTAAATTTAAAAAAATACTTGTAACAATTTTTTTATTAAACCATACCCCTACAAAGTTAAGAGTCCACCCATTATTTTTAGGCTCATCACCTTTAAAATTCATCAGTGGAGTAAGGCGTAATGTAACGCATGGAAACCTATGGCGATACATTACTTTATTATTTGGTAATGTGTGGTTTTGCTGGGGTTTTCACTATTTGTAATACACAAATCAATAAGAGCAATTTAGTGGAAAACGACCCAGTCTATTAACCATTATTTTAAATTGTAAGAACTGGAATTTTTAATGGTAGGTAAGCATTATTAATTACTAAAATCATAAATTAATTTGACAAAAACAAAAAAAAAAATAATAAATAATTACATTTGTATTTGTTCATGCATATATCGTATATATTTAAAATATAAATGAATATGGTTTTTGTATTCAATTCATGTGAACATTTTGTATTTTATAAGCCTCCATCCATATTATCACCTCATTTCATTGCATGTAGTAGTAGGGGTGGGATAGTAATAAAGTTTCTAATTTTATGAGGTTCAAAAACAAAATCATGAGCCAATAAATGGCTTCGCATAGGGGGTCAAAGTTGGCGTTGAAGGGTTAAAAATCCACATAAGGCCCCACATCTGCCCCGTAGTCGCTATTAGAGGGGAAAATGTTAGACCAGCCCCCATTAAATGTTGGCCCTCAATACTAGTTATAAACATACCTACCCCCTATCTCTACCCCCTATGACCGGCCCCCAATATTTTATCAACCCTAACATTTATGCGGAAAATACCTACCCTCTATCTGCAATCCTTAAGGTACTCCCCATACAATTTTTTTATACATTTTTTTATAAAATCAGCTCCTACCGCTCTAATGGTGCATCCTACAGGGGTGAAATGTGAGATCGATCCACTTTTATTTCTCTGTCCCAACATTTTACCCGAACATACCTACCCCCTATCCACACTGCTTAAGTGGCCTCCCATACAAAAATTAAATTATTATAAAAATATGCTCCCACAGCAACTGTCCTAAGGGTGCCCCAAGAGGATTTATAACAAATTTGTATTTTCTGCAAAAATTTTGGTGTTAAAAAAATATTGGGGGTCGGTCATACATTTCCTCCTGGGGCTTCCTTATGATAGCGCTGGGGGAGCAAATTTTACAAAAATATAATGGTTGTATGGGGTCTACCTTAGGGAGTTGAGATAGGGAATAGGTATGTGCAAAAAAAGTATTGAGGGGCAAAAGTTAATGGTGGCAGTTGTGGGACTTTTTGTGGATTTTTAACTCTTCAATGCAAACTTTGACATCGATGCGGAGCCATTTGCCCCCATACCACCTTCCACATTTTTTGGGTCATACATTTTTTTTGAACTTCATAAAATAATAGGTTTTAGCGTATCCAAATCTTGTTACTAAGAATCTCTATACAATACTATCCCATACCTAATGTAGTAGAAACATAAAGCCAATGAAATAAACTTCTACACTGCGAAAATCCATACTTAACATGCGAAAACTTACGGACATTGTACGAAATATTTACTTTTCTCGCACCAACAAAATCTTTCGTGAAATATACGAAATTTTATGCACGTTTTACGAATTTATTTTTGTGCTTTACAAAAGAATTTCGTTGTTTAGCAACATATTGTAATACAAGAATTGCAATATACAATTTGATCTATCGGACTTTCACGATTTTTAAGAGCTTTTTAAAAATATTGGTGTTTTAAGAAAATTTTTCAAAATTATAATATTGCAACACTAGTTTTTGTTTGTTGGAAGAAACTAGATACATTTTTACACTAGAAAAGAAAATCTAGTAATTTTCTGCATATTACAAGTTCGGAAAGTTCTTGATCCGATTTTTTAATTTTACATAAAAAGTACATACTCACAAAAATTTGTTCTCAATCAAACAAATTTTCCACACGTCCCCAACCAAATTAGAGTTTAACCTTTATAACACCGGTCTTATTTCTATAAATTCATTATTTTTCCAAAAAAAAGTGTTATAAAAAATGTTAACAATTTTATTTTTTATTAATTATATGGCAACAATTTTTAATTTTTTTTTTAATTATTTGTATAGGTGAAAACTCAAATTATTATTATTCACTACGTTATTATATCTCCCTCTTCTCCAAAATTATCGGGAGATTGAAATTACCGCTTGTAGTGCATTTTATATTATTTATATTATTAGTCAATGGAACAAACTTCCTTAGCGACTAAGATTTAAATACAAAATTGTATTACATTTTAAAAATGTCACAGAATTAAAGTTAAAAGTTTAGAACTTAAAATTAAAATTGAATAAAGTCAGTTTTAAAATTAAAGATCGATTCACAATACTGGAATATTATACGCTACATATTGGATTTTGTTCCATCTTTATAAAATATAATCTTAATTTTTTTAATTCTAGCGATTCCGGTCTCACTTTCACCATTCACCTCAATTTTAGAATCTTATTTTTTTCTGTAAGATAATTACTATTCTTTATCATGATTTTTTTTTTTGTTTTTTTTTAAAAAGGGAAGCAACACTCAGGAAATTCTTAATATGTATTAATGTGTTGCTTTCTTTGGAAAGTGGATAGTGGAGATATGAAAGGAGGGGAAAGATGAAGGGCTTCAGACATGTCAACACTGCAACTGCGCGAGATGATAAGTCTTAGAACAATTGTTGCTCGCCACCTGATGGAGATTTGGCGAACTTATTGAAGCTTTTTGGTTCATAGCCCTGATTCATTATTTTACTTCGGTGTGGTTAAGTGCTATAGGAACACCGAAGGCGGACGTTGCGACACGTATGAGGGATAGAAAAAACTCAAACATATAATTTTTCTAAATTGATTTTGCCGTCACCGGGAATCGAACCCAGGACCATCTGTGTAACAGTCCAACGCGCTAACCATTACTCCACAGCGCCCATCTTTTTGGTGCAAAGACTTTATAAACTTTTATTACACGGGAAAAGAAAACGAAAAGACCCTAACCACGTGCTTGACTACTAAGAAGACAAGAATGGAGCAAAATTGATGATTAATAGGTTTTTTGTTAAAGTTCTGCCTATTATGGAGGCTCTAGTTTTTCTAAAACTTCGGGTTCTGATGAGATCATCAGCCAGATCGAAATACTAGTACCAACGTAGCTATTATGTTTGATTTGCTTTATTTTTGTAAATATACGGAGGTTGGAAGTTCGTTATAAATTTAAAATAACATAAAAATAATCTCGATGTATATAAAAACAATAAACTAATATATCTGTAAAAAAGAAAGGTTTTAAAATTGAGGAGAATGGTAGAAGTTAGAACCCGAATTCCTATGATTCATAGCGATTTTTATTTTATTTATTTTTTATTAGAAATAATTTATAAAAGCACTTCATAAAGCTAACTTTTCAATAAAATTAGTATTTTACTATTTTAAAATAAAACTCTTTAAAAGAAATGTGTAGTTTGAGGGAGTTAATGAGACGATAATGAATTTTCACGAGTTAAGAGATTCAGAATTATAATACGAAATTTATACTACCCAGTAGTAATTTCTGAAAACTATTTTTATTTACTTATCAAATTCTACAAGTTTTTTGTGGTCGTGTTAATTGTACTTTAGTTTTGAAAATAAAATTAAACTCTTTTCATTCGGTATGTATTGTATCTCTTTTTCTTCTTCCTTTCCGCTTAAATGTCTGTGGTGAACAGGGCCTCTACAGAATTTCTACAGGATATTCTGTCTTTCGCTAGTAATTTTATTGCCGATGTTTTCCGCAAGGAAGCAGGCTTCTTTACCTAGTAATCTTTGGCCAACCTCTTCTTCTACTGCCTTGTGTGTTTCACTCTAGGGCTTGACGACGAAGAGTATGTCCGATACATTTCCATGTTCTTCTTTTTATAATTAAATTCTGCGTAAACTAAATTTCGTATAATATACGAAATATTCGTATATATTAAGAAAAAAATAACTAAGAAAGTTTTTGCTTTCGTAAAATGTTGCATGGATTTTGTTTTCAGTGCATTTACATGCATTAATACAAATGTATTGTTCATACCGACATTATTAACTACAGCAATATCAAAACTAAAGTATGTATGTATGTATTGATGGTTATCAAAGTGTCCATAAATTAAGTTGGATAAAATTGCGTTATCAAAGCTCCAAAAATAATTAATGACTGCTGCACCAATTCACCTCCCCACATAATATGTTTAAATGTATTTATTTATGTTTATAAAATAGGGTCCCAAATATAATAGCGACCCCAAATACAAACAGCGACCAAATTTTCAGATTTCTAAAATTGTTTTCATAGATTTCTTACATAGTACATGTGATGTGGTACATGTTTTTCATTAATTTTTGATGCTGATCAGGAAAAATATTTGAAATCGCTAAAATAGGTTTCGAGTGGTTGCTAATTGAACTTCGATCAAAATTGCATATGTTTCCTATCTCATTATTCGAGAACCCCATTCCATTAGAGAAACCTATTAGGGATGCCAATCCAAAAATTTCATGATTTTTCAAAACATTTCAGATCTGAATTCAGGGCTTTTTTAAAATTATAGCCAGGCATTTTAAAACTTGCTAAAATATACTTAAAAAAAATTATAGTTTCAATTAAACTTTTGTTTGATTTCAAACTCACTTTCAATTAAAAGTTTAATAATATGTATTAAATGTTCAATTGTAAATGTGTTTTGTGCGCACAAAATCTCCAGTTTTTATAAACGATAATGACAACAAAGAAAAAAATGTTTAAATTTGAATTTGGGCACCATAATTAAAAAATAATTGCAAAAATTCAAAAAAATCGATCAAATTAAAAAACTTGCCAAATTGAAAAAAAAACGTAAAAAAAATGACGAAATCATAAAATTGCCAAAATTAAATTATTCCTCAAATTGAAATAAATCATTAAAAATTGTACAAAAATCACCAAAATTAAAAAAAGCGTATAATAAAAATTATAAATATTTTTTTCCAGATATAGGCGTTTTAAATTTTATGTAAGTAATTTTTTCAATTTCAGTGATTTTGTTTAATTTTGTAGATTTTTTTGAATCTGAGCATTTTATTATCGGGTTTTTTAATTTTGATAATTTTTTTAATGTTTGACCTTTTGTTTAATTTGCCGTTTTTTTAATTTTTTTAATAAATTTTTGCAAATTTTTTTTCAAATTCGAAGGTTTTTAAAAATGTTGGCTATTTTTAAAATTTAAGCCCTTTATGACAGGTTATCGGTTTGTAATTTTTGGGTATTTTTTTCAATTTTGAAAATACTGTTCCTAGTTTTAGCGATTTTTTCCTTCTTTGTCTTAATTTTTTTTTTTTTAATTTTGGCTATATTTTTACAATTTGGGTGTGTTTTTTTTTTAATTTTGTAATATTTTCATTACGGCGATTTTTTTTTAATTTTTAGCGATTTTAACCCAAATTTTGGATATTTTTTTTGAATTGTGAGTTTTTACAACATCTACTAAAAATCTGATCTAAAAATCTCTACTATATTATTAAATCTTCATTGAAAATAAAATCAATTAAAAAGTTACAAATTATTTTAATATTATTTCTTTAATAGGGCCGATATCAATTAAACTTTTAATTAAATCAGCAAATATTTGAATTGAAAATCCATTTTAGCCTTTTCTGTGTATGGTACCTTCTTAAAAATGTTTGTGAAATTTCTCCTATAAAATTAGTAAATTTTTGTTAAATATTACTCCTAGTGAGTAAATATACACGCAAAGAAAAAACATGGTTGGGGCAACCATATTCGAAGAGCATCATACATTGTTGGGTTCATGATTGCGGCAACCATAGTAGTAACCATATTATAGTAATCATGTTATGATTACGTAACTGCCATTGTTTTACCATAATATGATTCCTAATAAATCATATTATGGTTAGAAAATTTCCCTAATATCACCATATAATGGTTCTTCATAAACATGTTATGATCTTGGAATTATCATAATATGGTCTCCGCTAATCATAATATGATGAAGAACTAATCATTGTATGGTCCCACATAACCATATTATGGTATCTAAAGTATCATAATATGATCCCTATATCATATTATAATTACTAATAAGCTATAATATGACTTCAGGATGATATTTAGCAAATTAATAACCATGTAATAGTTAAGCTATATTAAAAGGAAAGACATTTTTTTTATTTTAAATATTACATTTATTTATATAATGAATATAAGAGATCTAGAAGAAACAATCGAATAAATTTTAGTTTTTAAAATATGCTGTGCATGGACACATAAAATTGGATTGTTTGAGACAAAATGTACAGTAAATTGATTAATTTTTTTTCAGTTCAAAAGGGTTCCAGGATCAAAAGTTTGCACATATTTCGAGATGTATCTGCATTTTTAAATTGCCAATAAAAAAATGTTTTTAAATTATAGTTTTCCAATGAGTCATTACAGAGGTATAAAAACAGCAAAATTCGGATTGTAAGTGCGCTATAATTTTGAGCGTGCTTTATATGCACATCTCGAAATATTTGCAAACTTTTGGGCCTGGTACATTTTAAAATAAAAAAAATATATTTTCACATTGGCGAATATAAGGGCGAACTTTTATTATTTGGTTCTATAAACAATTTTCTTTAATTAATAATTTCAATCAGATTCATAAGTTATATATATAAATGGTCTTAAACATTAATTTAAAAACATTATATTTTCTTTGGTCATCTCTAATAAGTCTGAAATAGAACAGAAAATAGTTATTATTGAGACTTTCAATAATAAAACAAAAATACTTTCTGTTTCGATTGTGTTGAAGTATAAGTGTTATCAGAGCCTTTGCAATACATGTTCGGTGTTTGTTTTCTAACGCTGGAACTTTTAGGATATCCTTAACTTATATATTTGCTTGATATCCTAGAAAAATTTTATACTTTTGTAAAAAAAAAATTAATTACATTTTACTTTTATACTATACTTACTTGTGTGGAAGGAAGTTCTGCTAAAAAGTCCGCTGGAACAAAAAAGTTGTTTCCCTGAGTATAAATGGGGATTCTTCTACCAGTGAACGTTTGATAAATTGGAGCTGTAATTTCTTTTAGAGGTGATTGTTGTATGTCAGGCTGATGTGATATGTTATCAACACATGTTTTAACTTGATTTAGTGCTGATGAGTTTTCTTTCAAAGATGTTTCTGATATATCAATCGGATTTTGCGGCGAATCACTTACATTTGAAAATTCTTCCTCTAAATCGAAGGCATACGCAGTTGAAGTACTACAGGTATTACCTAAAAAATAGATAAATAATTTAATTTTATCGAAAAACTTTTTTTTTTTTTTAAATAAACATTTTTGAGCTCACAACACAATTTGATTACTGACACAATAAAATAAAATAGGAATTTAATTTTTGCTTCTTTTGTTTTGTTCTTTGTTTACATTTTTATTCAGTTTTTAAGGGTTGCCAATACTAAATTTTAAGAATTCCTAACAAATTGGGTAAAATTTTTAAAATTTTTGAAAAAGTTTGCAACTCTAAAACGAAAATATTTGACAGTTTTAAGTTCCATTTACATTAGATCGAAATCCAGATTTCAATCATATGGTAGTGTATGAAATTGTAGTTTATACTGAGTTTGGACTGAAAAGTAAATCTAATGGAAAGTGCATTAACTGCTTAATTTTAGTGCAAACATATTGAGTTAAGCAGCTTTTTACTAGATTATTTTTTTAATATAAACGAATCAACAAACTAATTCGAAGTCTAGTTTAAACTCCATTTTGAATTAAATGTAAACTCAACTTAAGTGATATCGTTAAAATCAGTCACATAAAAATAGGGCTTTATAGAATACAAATTTTAAATATCTTGCGTTAGATAAATAGTATTTTTAGAGCTGATTTCAAATAAATAAAGATTTTTGTTGCCGACGCTGCCTTGCTGCTGGCATTGTAATAAAAGTGCAAAAGTTTATTTTTAATTTTACCAACAAGTACATTTCCGATCACGACAACATATATATCATATTAGAGGTCTTTAAATTATCTTTATAAAGGGGTACAAAACGTCCACATAAATTAACCCGTTACACACTAGTTTTAGATTTGTTACTACAGTTTTTTGGATAAAAATTCTGCTTATTAAATATATCAGTCTATAAAAAGAGTGTAAAAATTTATAGCTAATTTCACAAGCTCTTATTAAAGATATAATATGACACCATATCTCTTGTGCAACTAAAAACAGCAAAATATATATGTACATAGTCCAACTTTAACCTTTAGTATATTTTTTTATTTCAAGGGATACGGTGAGATATTATACTAGTAAAGAAAGCCTGTTACCCATCAATTTGTATATACCTCTTTATGCACTTATATAACATTTTTTGAAATATGCAGTTTTTTCTACAAAAAAGCATTCAAAAACTCAAATATCCAAAATTGGGTTCCAATGGGTTAATTTATACTTGTATGTTAGCTTAAGTCGTAAACGCAGTTTAAGTTATTTTTTTGCACTTTTCTCGCAAAAATTATTGATAAAAAAAACTTACCCAATTTAATGTCCAAAACAAAATCAATTGATGCGATGTATTGGTTTAATAAACACGAAAATAATTCTGGCTTTATCCTAAAATCTTTGGATAGAACTTCCACCTCCAATTCATGTGGGATATTAAATGTTTTTTTTTGCTGAAATATAAATATGATATATATATATATGAAAAAAAAAATTTAACACAACATTCATTCATAATTTAGAAAATGTTACCTTCTTTTACGAACTGGTTGTAATTGTCGCCACCATCAAAATGTACTCCAATTATTTCGCGATTGTTTTGGAAATTAATTTTTATCAAAGTAAATCCTTTCATTTTATTTTTTTAATTTTTCTTAATAAAAAGAAGTACTTTCCACAAAATCTCAAACTAGACTGACGCTCACTAATAAATAGAATAATCTGTGATCTCTCTCACTATGTAACGACTGGCGAAATCATAACAAAGTTACAGCCACTATAAAATGATTTTCGCCAATTATAGCATGGTTGTTCTTAACTGCGGAGAGCACACAAAACCTTTTCTATTATAAGATGGTAGTGGATAGCGTCATCTGTATCAATAATGCAATATGGTAGAAAACTTGTTAGGGAAAAAATAGATATGTTTAAAAATTAATATAATAAATTAATCAAATGAAAAATCAGATATTTTTGATTATTGAAATAGTAAAATAAGCTGTTTTACTTTGAGTTTTTTATTGAAAATGTTTTCAAGTTGTAGACTGTGACCATTTCTTTAAATAACAACTGCACGTAGATAAAAATATTTAATTTTCGACAAGTCTTTAACAATTTTTTCTTAGATATGAATGTTGAATTAATATATTTGTTTATACTTACCCGTCTAATATTAATCTAATTTGAAGAAAAAGTATATTATTTTTTCGAAACCTTTTTAGCGAGAAATACAAATTTATATTTAAAAAATGTAATATAAAACCATTTTTTTCACTACAGCACTACTGATTGATTGTTGTTATCATAACAAGATTATCATAGTTTGGCCGTAGCAACTATATTATCAACCATATTATAAGATAGGAAGAGGGAATCATGATATAATCAAATATCAGCCAAAAAATGTTATCAGCAACCATGTTATTGGTCAGAACTTATTTTCAAACCCATAATTTGTTTGTAGCAACCATGTCCGCATGCAGGGATCATCATTTTATTGTGGCAATCATGTTGCAACCATGTTTTTTCTCTGCGTGTAGAGAATATTGTAATTATAGGATTATCTGTTTATAATTAAACATTTTCTGCTTAATTTTTTTTAGATGATTAACTTTTTATGAACATTGTGGCCAACTACCAGGCTCGGGGCTTTTTCAATTTGTTTTTTTTTTTTTGATTATGTATTTTTTGTAACAAGGGGAAACTTATAAAAATGTGTGCACACTTACAACTTATTTTTTTTTTTTTTCTAAATATTTACCTATCAGCACGTAATATGCAATAATGTTTTAATAATAGAAATCGCCTTTTCAGGTCATTTTGAAACAAAAACCTATCGCATAAAGTGCATTTCCTTAAAATGCATTTTTTCAAGTTTTTAATATTAAAGTTGTACTAGTTGACCAATAATACTGCACAACATATTTGAAATAACTTTTTACTTATTGTGTTCGTTATGTAGCAAATTTTGATGTCCATATCGCGAAACAACGCTTTAATCTGTTTTATCAAAATCCGCGAAACACGTCAAATTTGAAAACGTTTGTGTCCTTTAAGTTTTGCATTGTTATTGTCTAATTACGTTAAAATTATAGCTACATTTTAGTTTTTAGTTTAATTAAACAAAAGCGAAAAAGTAAAATTGCATTACTTTATATTTCTATGCACCAACATACTAAACCTTGATAACTGCAAAAAAAGTCAGAATTTATAGCCATAGTGCACACAGAAACTTTCGACTTCTAATAGCCTAATTTAAAGAAATTAATATTATGCTTTATATAACACAGTGCAACACAAAAATTCCAAACAAAAAAACACTTATCCCAGCCGAAAGTACTCGATGAGAGGAGAAAAGTAATTTCTGGATTTTGCTAGATTGGTTGCCGTTCGTTTTTTATGACCCTCTATAGTTTCTTCGCCAAATTCGATTTTGAGCACTTTTTTGCAATTTTCTTCTATTTTTCGCATGGCCATAGCTCGAAAAATGCTGTGAATTTTTTTTTGCAGTCTTCAGCAAAGTTGTAGCTCTTGACTCGGCCAACAAAAATGCTGAATATATTAAGTCGGAAAAATTTCATCTTCATGCTCAAACCCCAAAAATGTCGAAAAAATTAACACTTTTTTCACCGATTTTTTCCGTTTTTCGACTACAGCTCTTGAACTATTGAAAATTTTACCAAACAATCAAGGGAAGAAATGTAGCCTATAAAATTATGAACAACTTTCCAGTACATACTAACTTCATACGACCACTCCTTGATACGGATTTTGCCATACAAATGTGATTAATTTTCATTTTTTTTTTTTTTGATTTTATTGTTTTTATTGAGCAAAAGTTTAAAAAAGGCACACGGAAAAAATCGGTGAAAAAAGTGGTAATTTTTTCGACATTTTTGGGGGTTTGAGCATGAAGATGAAATTTTTCCGACTTAATATATTCAGCATTTGTTGGCCGATTACAAGAGCTACAACTTTGCTGAAGACTGCAAAAAAAAATTCACAGCATTTTTCGAGCTATGGCCATGCGAAAAATAGAAGAAAATTGCAAAAAAGTGCTCAAAATCGAATTTGGCGAAAAAATTATAGAGGCTCATAAAAAACGAACGGCAACCAATCTAGCAAAATCCAGAAATTACTTTTCTCCTCTCATCGAGTACTTTCGGCTGGGATAAGTGTTTTTTTGTTTGGAGTCAAAAAGTTGAATATTGCGTCACTGTGTAATCATACGAAATTTCACATGAGTCTTAATACAGTTTTATTCGAGAAATGGAACTATATAATTATATAAGTTTGCATTAGTTTAGTTTAAATTTGATAAATTCAGATTAAATTACATCCGAATAATGGCGCAATACAATTTAATCCGTTTTTATAAAGCGGTATAATTTTATATCTTAGCTCACGCAAAGAAAAAACATGGTTGGAGGAACCATATTCGAAGAGCATCATACATTTTTGGATTTATGATTGCGACAACCATGTTACTATGGTTGTGACATCCATACTCTTATCAGCTTCGGTATCATAATATGAAAATTAGATTGCCATATTATGGTTTCAAATATATCCCAATATTATCATATTATATTATTAGTATATTTATTTAATAATTCACAAATTTAAATAAACTAAGGTTCAAAATAATTTAAGTAATCAAATTCTCTTTGCGCTGAAGAATAAGCTTTGTGATATATTGTGTCAGCTATACAAGCTATACATGTGATTACAGAATAAAGCACGCATACAAATATGGTTAAGAATTCAATTTCACAATTACTTTATAACCATATTATAGTCCTAGTTATCATATTATTATCATGGACACGAATTTCGTAATCACTTATTACCATGTTATGATTATTGCAAACATATTTTTTGCGTAGTTACAAACAATTAAAAAATAAAGAACTTTTTTATCACTATAACAATAACTTTATTTTACGGGTGCGCGACAATTAAACTTTTGCCTAGACTTCCAGGCGAGACCGAGTTGAGACTACAATTTATACCTTCTTCCATAAAACAAATCACACTTTTGCCTAGACTTCCAGTGCAGACCGGGTTGAGACTACAAACATATTCCTTCTTCCGCATTTTTAATGTCTTTTTGTTTAATACTATTTAATTTTTTTGGGGCTGACTGTTTCTCGAAACTTCTTTTCACAAAATCTCAAACAAGAATTTATCTAAAAGAGCGAAGACTCTCATAAAAAAACACCGACTGATCATCTTAGAGGGTGTAAAGTTGCTTGCTTGTCTGCAACAAGTGCCTAACGATCACCTCCGCGAGGTTTCACCTGGGCAACGGCAAGTGGGAGGTCTCTATTGGCATAGCAATAGAGGCTAACGATCACTTGGCTGCTAACGATCATGGCTAGATTGGCGTGGCTCTACGGTCTTATCTGTGTATGCAGATTTGTACTTGTGGACCCCGCTGATCAAGGTAGACCACTGCTGAGTTGTATTGGGACTCAAGTGGGAGTAGCTTCGGCTGCAAGGTCTTACCAATATGGTACCACGGGAGCCATTGGCCCGCCGTAAAGGTATCTCTAGAGGAATCCTCTGCTTATATTCAACTCGGATTGGCAAGAAGTCTCGGTATACTTGTGATACTAGTTAATTATGCAGATGTGACAATCGTTGCAACAAAGTGGAGCTAGTCAGTGCGGATGAGTGGAGTGTGTCTGTGTGGAGTATGACGGTTGGAAAGTTGCTTATGCTGGTTTTGTTGAAACTTGGGTGGTTAGGCCCAAGTTAGTGCGTTGCGTGTGCTGGATGTTTTGTTGGTTTGGGGCGAACAGCGTCATTGCTTTGTGTTCGAATTGAATTCGGATTGGCAAGAAGTCTCGGTATACTTGTGATACTAGTTGTTATGCAGATATGACAGTTCGTTGGGCGTGTTTGGGTTGTCTGTCATAATAATAGTTGGTAATTAGCTATACAGCGTCATTGCTTTGTGTTCGAATTGTATTCGGATTGGGAAGAAGTCTCGGTATACTTGTGATACTAACTTTGTTATGCAGATAATGGCAATCGTTGGTCTGTCATAATAATAACTGGTAATTAGCTATACAGCGCCATTGCTTTGTGTTCGAGTTGTATTTCATATTTGCATGATTCCTCTGTTGTCCTTTACGGTAATGGCTATTGGGAACGGCCCTTCGGGGAGTTTCGTGGTGGCTGTGGTTAGCCTAAATGCAGGAAGAGCACTTCGGTGTTCAGTGTGGAGTTGCACCCTCAACCGGGTGCTGTGACCCAGAGATCAAAGCAGAGGTTTTAGATGGGCCTCGACCTCTCCAGTGGGATGAGTAATTGCCAATATTCAAACTCAAAAACTGGAATCCTACCTGATGCGCAGTGTCTTGTTAAGGGGCGGTGGTGGACGCCATATTTCACCCGGTGTTAAGAGCACCGTGGGGTTAGGCCATCATGGCGGGTACCCACGTTAAACAATGACTCATCTGATCATCTCAGAGCACTGTGCAACAAGAAAAAACATCCCGTACCATTCCAACGGAAAATGAAAGTAAACCAATAGTAGACTAAAACCCACAAAGGGTTTTGAAATCTTTGCTCTTGTTTTGTTTTTATAGGCTTGAAATTGACTTTTTTCTAGCATATTTTTGCTCTTTTTTTACTATGGATGAAAATAAAATGTTGAAATGGGTAAAAATAAAATACAATAAAGACGAAAGCGAGGATGCTCATTCTCACACAGACTGTTTGGTAGCTTCTTTAGAATTGTGGTGTTCAAAATGAGCTAAATCGGTCCAGCGCTTCAAAAGTTATGAGTGAAAATGTAAGGCTGCCTCAAAATTTTTCATACAAATGTGCGAATTTTACTAAATTACGTGACTTGTCCATTTTGTAACCAGACATATAGAGCTGAATAGTGTTGAATATTCACCTCAAGTACTTTTTTCAACAATTTTTTTTTTTCACCTCAAACTTTTTTCACCTCGAAATTTTTTTTCACCCAATCCTGTGTTTTGGGGTTTAAAAGTGGCGGTGGAATTTAACACATCTCTGTATGAAAATATGTTTAAAGTTCTTAAAATTTTGACTTATTTAAAAACAGCGTTAAAATATTCGATAAAACACACATTTTGAAAGCCATTTTGACACTATGGCGTGGACAAAGGATGCCACTTATTTGAATTATTTTAAATATTGGTGAACAAATTATTCACTATTTTTTCTCCTTTTTCATATATCCGACTTTTTTTAAGATCGGAGGGAGCCCATCGGGGCTATATTCCATTTCTTGTATTTACAAAATCGTAAATTTTCCAAGGAAGCGTTTAATCCCGTGTGATTGTAGTCTGAAAGAAATAATGATAAAGAAAAATATACAACTGGAAAACACAAGTCTTATTTAAACTAAATTATGTTTTCCAATTCACTTCGATTTATAATTTGAACGATTTCAGATGCTTTTTAAGCGTTCTTGTGTGCTTACCCTTTATTTTTAACTTTTGCGTCAATAATTACAATTTTCTTCAATCAATTAAAAAAAAAAAAAAAAACATTTCAAATTTCTAAAAAATACAATATCTTTATAAAACAAAGACTGTTTAGCTGCTTAATTTTAAAATGTCGCATTTCAAGGAGCGCCGATCGAAAGTTGTGTACCTTTGTGAACATTTGAGTCAAATTGGAGCACATTAACACATGATGCATATCGATCAAAGTTGAAGGCCTAAATTTATTTCGAAAAATAAAAAATAATGGACTCTGTGTGCTGAACACGAGTCGCTTTAATGGATTTTGAGATATCGTTATATATAGCGTAAAACAATACTCAAAACTATGTTACCAGATGCGTGCGTATCAAACCAAATTAAAATTAAAAATTGCACTGTAAGTAAAATATCAACTTTTGAAATGCAGTATGCACACGTAAACTTAAGTATTGATCGTAATGGTACATTTTAAAAGATTATGTCAAAATATACAGAAAAAACTCACTTCCAAATAAATGTTTAATAATATGTATTAAGTGTTTAATTGAAAATGAATTTGGTATAAACAAAATTTCTAGTTTTTATAAAGTATAACAACAACATAGAAACATATGCAAAAATTTTAAAAAATCGCCAATGAAGTAAATCGCGATTGAAGTAAAACATTTTGGCGATATTTTTTCAACTTTAGCAATTTGGTTTTAATATTAGAGATTTTTTCGAATATTGGCGTTTTTTTTAATTTTGACAATTTTTCTAAATTTCTGCAATTTTGAGGATTTCTTTTTTCAAATTTTGGAAATAGTTTTTCAAATTTGCCAGTTTTTTAAATGTTTCCGATTGTTTTAAATTTTGTAATTTTTTTTTTTACAATTTTGGTGATTTTTTAAAATTTTGTAATTTTGGCGATCTGTTTTTATATGCAGAAAATCATAGCAAATACTTTTATATTTTAGAGTCGCCTACATTAACAGGTTCCCTATTCAAAAATACAAGGAATATGAAACAACTCTTCAAAAAAAAAACTCGACCACTTCCATACAAAAGTGTGATTTTAGAAATTTCATATAATTTAACATAAACTTTTTAAGAAAAACTTAGAACGGACTATAATTTATTGGAGTCGCCTGCATTAATAAATTCTATATTCAAAAATTCCAAGAAATTCAAAAACACAAGAAATCTGATTGTGTCCTTGGCGAACAACTACTCGAAAAAAAACTCGAAAACTTCCAACAATTGTTTGAAAATATGCTAATTTTAAACAGTTGATGTCATTTTACATAATATTTTTAAGAAAATCATGCTACAGACATTTGCATTAAGAGATTCCATATTTAAAAAATCAAAGGAATCGGAATAAAATTGTATTCTTGTCGAACAACTACTTTAATACAAATGTGTGCAAGTATGCGGATTTGCTATGAATTTTTGTAAAAGAATTCTATTCTTATATGCGACATTGAAGTGTATAAAAGTGTATAAAATGTACTTTGAAAACTTCATATTTTCACAAATTTCCATGGTCGAGTTTTTTTCGAGTAGTTGTTCGCCAAGGACACAATTCTAATCAAATTGGTTTTGATATAGAATCTAGTAATGTAGGCCAATCCAAAAAAAAGCTGTAACAAGGTTTTCTTAAAAAATTTGTGTAAAATGACATCAAATGTTTAAAATCTGCATATTTTCTCACATTTCTATGGAAGTGTTCGAGTTTTTTTCTAGTAGTAGTTGGCATATCCCCTAATTTTCGACGGATTGCTACGAAATTTTAAACATAGATTCTGCTAAAATAAATAAGTTTGTACCAAGATTTTTTTTTAAATTTTTTTATTAAATTTAATCAAACTTTAAAAAAATAGCATATTTATATAATTTTGTATGGAAGTGGTCGATTTCTTTCGAGTAGTTCTTCGACGACTGTGCAATTTTTATCGAACCACTTCAAAATTTTAAATGATCTATCTATGTAACTGGTCGAGTTTTTTTTTTTTTGTAGTAAATGGTGTTTTTTATACAGGTACAGAATTTTAAGTTTCAACACATTTTTAACTGGGGCCATTTTTCAGCTGTCAAGTGATTTATGTTTAGTTCGGCATTTCAACATGAATAGACTGACTGACGCCTGAACAACGATTCCAAATTGTGCAAATTTATTTTGAAAATCATGGTTCTGTTCGAAATAAGTATCGAGCACTACTTCAATTTTTTTTGGCTAGACACGAAGCGCACTTTTAGTTAAATGGATACGTCAATAAACAAAACTGCCGTATATGGAATGATGATAATCCTCAAGTGTATGTTGAGACACCGTTACATCCAGAAAAACTGACTATTTGGAGTGCTTTATGGGCTGGTGGAATCACTGATCCGTACTTCTTTAAAAACGATGCTGGTCAGAACGTTACAGTCAATGGTGACCGCTATAGAGCTATAATTGCTGACTTTTTCGTTCATCAATTGAACAATCATGATGTACAGGCGCTGTGGTTTCAACTCAGTACTAGAAAATGTGGGCTGCTTGTTGCAACCAAGTTGTGTTCAGAAGTAACGATAAATTTAGTTTGTCGTTCAAAGTTTTCGATGCACATTATTATTTCATTCCAGGCTATTTTAATTCGACATCAAGGAATCAGTACTTTCATATATAGTGTATCTGGGCCTAATTCAAATTTAGTATGTGACTCTACCAGTTTCAAATAGATCTGATATTAACGTAAGATAATGATATAAAATTACTCCTTTTGCCAATAGAAAATCATTTCTTCCAAGGATCTTCTAAATGAAAAAGTTTAATAAATCAGATTCATTCCTATTCGTGTTGATTAGATTTGTTCCATTTTGTTAGGCAAAAAAATAAATTTTGCAGACTGTGTCTCAGTGATTCAAAAGATATACAGTGTTTTAAAAAATAATAGGGAAATCGCCAAATTTTTAAAACTGAGTTTGCGTATGATTTACAAAAATTGTTCTCAAAAGTGAAAGTAAAAAAGTAAATTAGAAAAAACTTAACAAAAAACATAAATTTCATAAGTTTTTGTTGCATTTATTTGTTTAAATTTTTTGGCGGAATTTGTGTTATAAAGTTCTATGAACTCTTTGTAAGAAAAATTCTTTAATTGCAAAAAAATTGGAAATAAGATTCGAGAAGAAGATTTTGTGAAAAATAAATACTTTTATGTAATTTGTTAAAATTGACGGCATAACAAGAAAAATAAAGCAAAAAGCCTTTGCAAGATTCGGGTTTCTTTTAGTAAGTGGTTTTAAAAATAATGTGTTTGGACCATCAACGCTGCTTAAAACTTAATTAATTTGTAAAGACGTTATCCTCGATAATTTTAATTAGCAAAAAATCTTGCAATTAAAATCATTGCAAATAATAGAAGAAGAAAGAATCATATAATTACAAATTATATCCTATTACCCTAACCGAGCACTAGCTACTATGACTTTCGTCTCGTTGTACCTAAAATTGAGTAGTGCCTTCGGTGGGAATCGAACCAACGACGCACTAATAAGCTAGCACGCTACCAACTAGCCTAAAGGGGCGCACTAATATAATAAATAATAGTTTCGCACATAAACTGTGAACGGGATGTACTCAGCGGGAGCATTTTATAGTAAATTTGTTATACCATAAAGCGTTATCTCGTATTCCGCTATTACTTCTCAGTTTTTTAAATTCTGTGTTCAAATAATTAAAAATAATTTTTGATGATGGAAACCTAGAAAATTCCCGAAATATATCTATCAACACATTCCTGAAAGGGTCAAATAATAAATTTGAAAACAAAAAACTCTATAGATTATTTGTTAGGACAATATCCTAATGAAGAAATATAGAGTATGGCCTCGAACTTGAATAATTTTCATTTTCATTGCAAAACACATTATTTGAACACAAATGTTTGTTTTTTGATAGAAAACAGAAAAAATCGCTTTAAAATGTTTAATATCGGGCGTCTGTTTATTTGGAAATATTCTTAAACATGTTTATTAAATCATCAGTTGAAGGTGAAAATAAAGAAAAATATTTTAGAAAAAAAGTTGTATTTCTTAAGTACCGACAATTGTCTTGATACTCAATTTACAAATTTAAAAAAAAGTGGTCAAAAAAATACTTTCTGATCGGGACCGGCATAAAATAGTCAACTGTGTCAGCAACACAATGAAGAGTCTTAATCAGAGAATCGATGAATGTAAGGTAAATGTGTACAATAGGGATACAACTTTTTTACAATTTTTGAAAATATCACAATGCATACCATGTAGTGCATAAAAAAACAATAAGAACTGCATCTTTAGATTTTCGATATCATTAAAAAAGGTTCCGCGTCAAATGCAATTAACTTTAGGATCAGTAAGTTTTAAAAAAATAAAAATATTTTCTTTATAATGATAAATAAATTATAAGTTTTTCCATTAAATATTGAATAATATTCTGTATAAATTCAATTAATCGTGATAAAATATTGCGACTTACCTACGCTGTCTTATGCATATTTGCGAAATATTATAATTTATTGCTAAAAGTATAAAAATGACTTCGAAGCCTTAAACAAATCATTATCAAGCTTTACTAATGCTCAGAAATGCTTTCTAAGACATTGGGTGAAAGATGAATCAAGAATTCCAAAAACACAACGCAGCAACATTTGTGCGGAACGCGCCATCAAAGTCGTACAAGATATTTTCCCCCAATGCAAATCAACACGAACTCTTAATCTTAAGTTAATTTCACTTAACAAAGATAGTTTTTAGATTGTGATTTTGATTATAATCATATAATTACATTAAGAAATGTAAATAGTTAAATAATTATAAAATAAAATATTTTGAAAAAATAAAATAATATTTTGAAAAAATAAAAATCTTAAAGGACTTTCAGAAATCGGCTTCGACGCGGAACGTTTTTGTTCCGAAATGACCTGAGGAAACATTTTTCGGTTTCAGCACAACATCGGCTACAGCGTGGTGATAGGGCCTTACAAACCCACCATAATTAGGCTCTTAAAGGTTTCGCAGAGAAGTACTCGCCAAAAGCTGATGTTTGGGCCAAGGTTATAACTCGTCGAGTTTACACAGAAAACTGTCAATATGAAAAGTTTTTCATCTAAAAGAAACAGTTCCTGATGCGTGGAGATCTACAACGGAGAAACTTCGAATGAATCTGGTGACAGTATGTGTGATCGAATTTTCGAGTAGAATTTAAGTTACGTGTATTTATATATAGAAATAAATTTCAAAATTCTGTTTGTAATATTAAACAAGTGTCAAAAAATGTTAAATTTGCACCAACAATGATGATTTGTAAATGCAAACATCCTTTTGTTGATTTTTTGTAATTTTAAATTTTTGTTTGTAAAGAATTTTGTTATGAAAAATAACAATTTACAAGCATTTCAAATAAATAATTTGTTAGAAATAAATTTAAATTTAAAAATGTTGTTTGAATTTACAAATTCAATTGTTGGTGCCAATACTTTTTTCTTTATAGTTATGAAACACTAATTGATTTTGTTATTTCTTTTTAAATAGTAAAGTAAAAAATAAATGAATTGTTTTTTATTAAATATTATTAATTTTGCATTTGTTTTTGCCACTTGAACTTTTTTACTTTTGTTTTAACTTACGAAATTTAGTTAAATTAATGTGTAATTATAGTTTCGCAACGCAGTGTAGATAATAGTTCGATACAATATTTGTTTCGTGTATTATGTTAAAGTCTGCTGTCACAGAGAAAATACAACAGAAAATCTTTGTCATAGTAGAAATAAAATGTTACTAACACTAATTTTATCCGCTGGTCGAGTTTGTTCGATCTGTCCCAACATTTTCATCTTCGACGTTTTAGTCTTAGTGCCACTAATTCTTTCGCTGAGCTTCTCAAAATTTGATAACAAATTGTCCCATATGAACCGCTTTCACCCTAATGTATATATCTATGTATGCCAAACAGCATTTTAAGTTGTATTATGTTAATTCATTGTAACTTTATTCAAACGGCTGAGTAATTTTTAGAACACCCACGAAACTCAAACACGCGTACACTATAATCAAAATGGACCCAAAATTGTAAAAATTACAAGACTACATATTTTTAGTTGCTATGAAAACTGAACCGTTGATCATATCACAATTTTATTTATTTTTAAGAAAAGGGAGTTTTTCCAATTAATGTATAGCTCTCTTTGGGTAGAGGAGAGATGAAAGGATGTGAAATATAAAGGAATTAAAAATGGAAACACTTTAAAAGCGCGAGATAAAAGAACACCGAATGAAGACGTTGTGATTCATATGGGATATAGAAACATAATAAATTATATTTTTCAAATTGATGTTGCCGTCGCCTACGATCGAACTCGCAACCTCTTGTGTAACAGTCAAACGCTCTAACCATTATATCACGATTCCGAATAGATACATCGAAGAATAGGCAAAAGTTAATTACACAAATGTGCGCATTCATCATTATTGAAGAAAAATAAATAAAAAGACCAAAATCTCAATGAAGTAAACTTAAAAATAAATCAATACCTTAGTAAAACACAAAAATTAGCATGTTCTCGTTTTAGTAGTTCCTGCTAAATGCGTTTCGCTTAAGAGTGTTCCCCATTTAAATGAGCTAAAAATACTTGAAAATATATATTTCATACAAAATTCATGGAAATAATTCCGTTTAAATGCGTTCTTAGCTTAAAAAATTTCCTAAGGCTGAATTAAGTTAGTAAAGTGAGAACAAAATTAATGCCATAAATGAGTTATTTCTCTAAAAAAAATCAAACAGTTACACTTCGTGGTCCAATTGCAATGAAATTTTGTACAGACATAACTGATGTAATATCGGGCTACAACATGACCCCCAAAGTAGGACACTTTTTGCATACACAATTTTGAGTGCTCGCCTTGTTTTTGTTTCTTTGAAAATTAACTTATTTGTATTCTTCTTAAAGTTAGCAAAAAAGGTAGTTGAGTCAGCAAAGTTTTTGCTGGGAGGATCCTTGCAGAAAAATCGCTAATATCTGACAGAGTGTTTGGCTATGAGCTGATTTTTAGCAAAAAAATTGCAAATTCAGCAAAAATTTTTAATGACAGTTCAATGCAAATTAAAATCGTCTTGTTGAAATCAACCAAATTTTTTGCTGGAGCTTAGTAGATTGAAAAAATATTTTACTTTAGTTAATTTATTTTGCTGAAATTTTAATCTATTTTTTGTGATTGTTTTAAATATATGTAAAACTGTCAGGCCTTCCACATCGTTAACATAAGCAATAATAAAATAAAATAAAATATTTTAAATAAACAAAATATTTTATTAATACAGGGCGGATCAATAAGTCCGTGACTTTTTGAACTTCCCTCGTAGTTATATGAAATACAACACTGCTCCCATCAAGTACCATCTGTTAATAGACTACTGTCAAATTTTGAGTCATTTACTTTGCGTTTAACAGCTGTTCAAAACATACAACCTCGTGGATTTTTTTTAATAATTTAATAATGTGAATTTCGAGTGCTCATTAAACATTATTTTTTGCAAAAAAAAACCGTCAATCAAACCAAGAAAAAGCTTGATAAATACTATGGGGTCTCTGCACCATTGATTTCAATGGTAAAAAAGTGGTTTACTGACTTTCGTTGTGATCGCACAAGTACAAATGACGCTGACGCATAGGCAGTGTGGTTTCGATTTTAAATGATCAGTTGAATTTAGGAAATCTGTCTGCATAAACGTAATCGTATGAAAACTTCAACGCATTGTTTGGAGTTGTTTAACCGCAATTCGAATGAGTTTTTGAGGCGTTTTGTAACTGTGGATGAAACATGGATCCATTACAACACTCCGGAAACCAAGCAGCAGTCTAAACAATGTGTTTCTCTGGGTGATCCGGTTCCGTTGTCGGCCAATAAGGTGATGGCAACAGTTCTATATTATGCACTCGGGATAATCCACATCGATTACCTTCAGAAGGGAAACACAAAAAACGGCGAATATTATGCCAACTTATTGGACTGATTTAACGAGGATTTAAATAATAAAAAAAAAAACAACCCCATTATCAAGATAATGCGCGGGTGCACACGTGTGTAGTCTCAATTGCAAAATTTCATGAATTGGGCTACGAATTGGTACCTCATCCGCCCTGTTCTCCGGATTTAGACCCCAGTGACTATTTCCAAACCCAAAAAAATGTCTCGGTGGAAAGAGATTTAGATCCAACGATGAAATTATTGATCAAACAAATGCCTACTTTATGGACTTCGAAAAATTATATTTTTTGGAAGGGATACAAAATTTGTGGAAACTTTAAATAAGTGTATTGAGCTAAAAGGAGATTTTGTTGAAAAATAAATTTTTTTTTTGCAAAAATAAACTATGTTTCATTCAAAAAGTCACGGACTTATTGATCCGCCGTAATATTAAAAACAAAACATAATAATTCCAAATTATTTTCATGCATGTATGTATATTAGGGTACCAGCCGATTTTTTTTTTGAATTTTCCTGACGCTAATCGAGGTCAAAGGTCAGATATATGCAAATTTTACTTTTTATATGAAATAAATATCTGAAGCTCGTTAACTTTCTACATAATTTCACAAATATAAGTAGATTTATGTATTTTAATAAAAAGTACAGCACAAAACAATTTTTGGAAATTAACCCTAGTACCTCTTTTGGTTCAAAGTGACCCACAAACAATATAATCGCTAAAAGGCATAGATAAATATATTTGGATATAAGAATTATTTTTAGGCTGCTGACATTAACATTGGCCAGTAATAAATACAGAAAATTGTATGCTATGAATAACTCATCCAAGAGTTATTTTAATTCTAGGTGATAATGTTGCTGAAGTTTTAACTTTAACTCTTAATAAAATGAATGAATCGTTTCCAAGAAATGATTACAAAGAATTTTTGGAACTCGTAATTATATTCCTTTCTGGCAGTCCTCCTCGAGCAATAAAATTCACAAAACCTGGTGCATTGAAAATAGTAATATTTCGCCATAAGTTTCCCGATATAACCGATTTGGAGATCAATGGTTTGATAGAAGTGGCTGATTTTATTGTTAGCTGCTACACAATTTTTTGGTTTGATTCATATAAAGCGTATGAAGCAGCTTTAAATTATATTATGTTTTTGAGAAAATTATAAATCTACAAAACAGTTAACCAAAATATTGCCGACAAAGCCATTTCAAAAATATATTAAATTATCTATTATTTAAATGAGGAATGTGTGGGCTTTTGTTTTTTTGACGAATGAATAAATGTTGTATCAAAAGGCAAATTAGTGGCGAAAATGTCTTCAGATACTTCTGAAGATGAAGAAATACCAAAAAAGCAAGAAGACAAATTTAAAGAGTTTTATATTCAGAGAAAATTCTGATATTTTACAAGATTTATTTTCCAAAGATTTGATAATTCTATGGACTTTTTCATCAAAGACCCGCATTCTTGGAATGTTATGGAGAAGTACGTAAGAGGCAAAAATATTGTCCAAAACTTAAGTATTGTCAACGATAAGGCCGAAAGAGGAATTATACTGATTCAAGAATACCATGGCAAAATTACAAAAGATGAGGAACAGAAACAACATTTAATGATGATAACTATCATTTTGTATTACTTGTGTGTTTAGTTTCTTTTTGTAAGCGTTGTTTTCTTATATTTTACAGGTAGTACAAAGCTATAGGGAGCAGTATTCGAAGAATGCTAATTTACAATCTCTATAACAAAATTTTGTTCTATAAATTGTTTTATGTAACATATTTTTATTATTTATTTTTAAAATAAGAAAAATTTTAAATTTTTCAAATCAAGTTTGTAAACGTCACTTTGACCCAAAAATATGTTATAGGGTTAATTTTATTTTTTTCAGTATTGCAAGCCATGTATTTATATAAAATATTTATAAACTTCCTCCAAATAATGAAATATATTAAATAATTTAGGGATAATATAGTTTGTGGGCCACTTTGACCCAAAGGAGATACAGAAAGTTAACGAGTTTTACAAATGTATTTCATATAAATAGTAAAATTTGCATATATCTTATCGATGCGCGCCCCAAAGCGTTTTCCGATTTGGCTCAAATTTTCAGCACTGAAATGTTAGACCCAGTGTCACAATATTCCTACTCGCACTCCTCAAAATTCAAACAAAATTGTTTTTCCATTCAAACGATTGTCACCCTAATGAATATGTATGAATGACGCATTTTTTCATTTACAAATTTGTAGGTATTATATATAATTGTATAGAATTAGATATAGTTTGATATGTTTGGATACGAGTCGATGAAAACAGTTCCTAGTTTTTCTCAATGCAGGCAAAAATAAATTATAAAATACGCCTTGGTGCGACTGTACAAAACAATAAATTTCAATCTCAGGTATTTGCTTTTAAAAGATAAAGGCTTTTTATGATATTTAGCGATATTTTAAATATTTATTTTTTGTTTAATGTTTTATGAATACGGGGGTTATTGTTTTATTTATATTTTATATATGATAACATCTGATAAATCGTTAAAATATAAAAGTATGTTAAGATTCTGCCAACAAAAAAAATTAGAAATGGATTTATTAACTATTCTGCTAAAAATTTGCTAAATTTCTAGACAAAAATATTCGAAAAATATGCTGCCTTAAAAATAATGAAATTTGTATGGTAATGGCTGTGTTTTTTTTATTTAATTTTCTTGTTAAATAAACGTTTCTGACAGTTTTCCAAACTACATGTATTTCGAAAAAAAATGTAATCCCTTCCAAAAATACTTTAAAAAATTAATCTTTTTTTTGAAAAAATTCTGCCAAAAATTAGCTTCAAACAAACGAAATATGCTAAAAAGCATTTAGAATATTTTTTGAAGAAAATATGCAATATCGGATCTTAATCTGTTAAATCTGGCAGAGAATATGGCAAAATAGCAACACTATCTCTTATAGTTACCGAGATATTCCCATTTGAAATTGTAAAATTTTAAATTTCGCCCGGCTGTGGTCCGTTTTTTTTCCGAATAGCGGAACCAACTAAAGGCATTTTTTTTTGCAGTATTGGTCAATTAATCAAATCAATTCTCGATTAAATAAAAAAAAGATAAAGCATTATCTTGCTCCACTCAAAAACTATGTTCGTTTAAAATAATAATTTAAAAAAATAAAATATTTTTCCTCCGATTTTCATCCAACCGATTTTATTCGGTTGCTGCAACCTTGTAAATTCGGTTGTCACAACTAAATTCGTTAATTGAAACCGAATTGGGGCTTGTAGCAATCGCATTCGGTTGTGACAAATGAATTCGGTTGTAACAATTGAATTTACGAGGTAGCGGCAACCGAATCATTTCGGATGAATGACATTTTGGAATTTTTATGTGAGTGCAATAGTGCTAAATTGGATTATTGGATTACTTTTTTACGGATAAGAAAGAAAAAATTTCCTATTTTGGTTATTTATGTTATCGTCCCTTGTTCGTCTGTGAGCTGCAACGTAAAAACCAGTATTACATCCCTTATTTCTGTACAAAATGTCATTGCAATCGGACCACTAAGAAAGAAATGGAAGAATTATGTCAAAAAATTTTGTGATATACCAAACTGTGCCTTTCAGCCGTTTACCTCCAGATAAATTTGTTTCTTTAACAGTGCTGCCAATCCAATTTGTTAAAAAAATAGTAAATTTTTGTGGAAAAATTGTCAAAATTATCATGTTGAGAATGAGAAATCATCAAAAAAAAATCGTCGTTATAATCACCTTACTCATTTTGCGGAATAGAATTTTAAAATCGCCAACCTATCTTAAAATATGAAAAATTCCATGACAAAATGTTAATTTTTTAATTATCTTTTTCGATATTTGGTTTTACTAAATTTGGGCATACAACAAAAAAATGGCATTGAAGAAAAATATTGATTTACCTAGAAAATAAAAAGTGATTTGAAAGCTAAGTAAATTCAATTTAAAAAAAAATTAACATTTTTAGATTTACGAGTAACATCCTAAAATATATAAAAATTCCATTCGGAACTTATTCTAGATATTACGTCACTTATGCCTGTACCAAATTTCATTGCAATCTGACCACTAAGTAAGAAATGACCGAATTATTTCGAAAAATTTTGTAATATATCCCACTGTGTACACCCAAAAAAATAAGTTAGTACAAAAGTTAGTAAAACGTCTTGTAAATCACGTATACTATTTTTTAGCAAAATTTTTTGCTAAAATCGTGTTTTCAGCTAAATTTTTGTTATACTTATTCAGCACTTAACTGTTTTATACTAATGCTTTACTAATATACTAATGTTTTACTAATTAATTTTGCTAAAAAAAATTGTGCTGATAAGCACATTAATAGTGTGGACGACAACCAAATTGAAAGATATACGCACAATGAAGCAGATGTCGCGGCATGTCAAGATGTAGTAGAGAAGAGGAAAATGATACTAAAAAGTACAACTCTAATAAGACATATAAAAAAATCAACCATTGAAGTTTTTATATCTCTTTTTCATACATAAAACAAAATTGAGGATTAAAATAACTTAAATTTTGCGTTGTCACCGGCTTGTGAAAATAATTGTCTATTAATTAAATAAAAGACAAAATAAAATATTTATTTATTTAAACTAAATGTTTATATGTGAGGTCAAATTGCAAAAAAAACATATACAGAAATGTAGACAGATTAAAGTGAAAGACAAAGACACATATCTTAGGTATGGTTCCTTTTTCTTATTGCAAAAAGGGTTGGTTTTTTCGTTTCGTTTGTTTTTGTTTATTTTTTCGTTTCTATAATTATCTTCGGCAGTTGCGATAGCATCATTTAGACAACCATTGATGTAAGTAATTGAAAGACAATTTTTGTTATGTTATATATATTTATTTCTATATATTTTCAGATATTAAATTAATTCATGTCGTCAATGTGGAAAAATGAAAATTTTTATATTACGTTATTATAGTAAATTATTTTTAAAAGAATCACAAAAATATGTTTTATGATTTTCAGCAAATAAATTAACTAAATTACAATTTTTCTACAAATTTTTTGCGTTTTTTTCAGTCTACTAAAATTCAAAAAAAAATTTATTAATTTTTAGCAAGGCTTTTGTATTTCTAATCTACTAAGTGTTAGCAAAACTTTAGCTGAATCTACTAATTTTTGCTGATTTTGCTGAAAATCAGCGAGCTTTTGCTGACATTAGCATATAAAACATATAAAAAAATCAACCATGGAAGACTTTTGTATCTGTGTTTCATACGTAAAACAAAATTGAGGATTAAAACAACTTAAATTTTGCGTTGTCACCGGCTTGTGAAAATAATTGTCTATTATTAATAAAATAACAGACAAAAGAAAATATTTAAATTTAAAATGTATTTCTATAATAAATGTTAATAGATTAACAATCTAGTGTGGTCAAATTGCACGCAAACATATACAGACATGTAGACAGAGTAAGCGAAAGACAAAGACATACATCTTAGGTAGATTTTTATGGTTTCTTTTTCTTATTGCAAAAAAAGGGTTGTTTTTTTCGTTTCGTTTGTTTTTGTTCATTTTTTCGTTTCGTTTCTATAATTATCTTCGGCAGTTGCGTCCTTTAAAAGAAAGCATCATTTAGACTACCATTGATGTAAGTAGTTGAAAGAAAATTTTTGTTGTTATATATATTTATTTCTATATATTTTCAGATATTAAATTAATTCATGACGTCAATGTGGGAAATGAAAATTTTTATATTTCGTAATTATTGTAAATTATTTTTAAAAGAATCACAAAAATATGTTTTATGATTTTCAGCAAATATATTAACTAAATTACATTTTTTTTACAATTTGTTTGCGTTTTTTTCAGTCTACTAAAATTCAGCAAAAAATTTATTAATTTTTACCAAGGCTTTTTTATTTCTAATCTACTAAGTGTTAGCAAAACTTTTGCTGAATCTACTAATTTTGTTGTTAAAAATCAGCTCGCTGATTTTCAGCAAAAGCTTTTGCTGACATTATCAATTTTTTTGCTAGCACCCTCCTGACTAAAATTTTGCTGACTCAGCAAAATTTTTTGCTGACTTTACAAACTTTTTTTTTTGAGTGTATTACTGAGATTAATGAGTTAATGAGTAAAAGTTGGCAGCGCTGCTTTTTAAACATAAAAAGTATAAATACTGTTCTGAAAGGTTCTCTCATGTAAAAGCTAGTTGTGCTAAGAACTTCAAAAATTAAGCTCGATAAGCTTAAGCTTAATTTCAAATTTCATTGCAATCTGACCACTAAATATGAAATGTACGAAAAATTTTGTAATATATCCCACCTTTTTACACCCTAAAACATTTTATGACATGATTACTTTGAAATAAAGTTGATTTATGATTAATTCGATTATTTAAAAATGTAAGCGATTTTAATCCATAAAGTATTTCTACCTTGGTCAATTGTTCTAAAATGATACACAAAAAAAATAAAAACTCATTTTAATCACAAAAACCACAGATTCTATAACTGCAATTGCTGAAATTCCACCAACAACGAAAATTTCTAATTCAATTAGGAATTGATAGCACTTTAATTGAATTGTTTTTCAATTAAATAATAACACATTTCATTAAAAAGTTATCAATATTTTATATCTTCTCAAAAAGCAAAAAACTATTGGATAAAGCGCTGTTGCCATACCAAATGTAATTCTCATTTGGTTAGAAGATTTATTTATACTTATGTGAACAAATTCCTTCTGAAATTGGTTTATTTCTTTCTATTGTGAAATTTTTTTTGGATTTTTTTTAGCCTTTTTAAATGGTAAAATTTTTATTTTTATTATATATTTAACTTCAAAAATTATATTATCAATTTATGATAATGTTGTAGAATAAATAAATATTCAGATTTAAACCACTGAAATTAAATAATTTTACTTAATAAAGTAATAAACCTAATGAGAATTAATAAAATCTTATTGAAATGAATTAAAAAACATGTATTACTAATACATAAACATTTATAGAAAACAACTACATAAATATTCCAAAAAAAAAAAAAAAACTGAAACAATCAGTTTTTAGCGATAGTATAAAAAATATCAAGCAAGTTCCGAATTTGGGCATATATTTAATTAATTCAATTAACTTTTAATCGACATCTTTTAAAATTTTCAACAAATCGTGTTAATTGAAGAAAATAGGGAAATATTTTTTTCTGTGTACGTATTACCACGGAGACAAAAATTCTTTAGAAAAGTTTATGTAAAATAATGGACAATAATCGTTTTGAGTAGTGTTATTTTAAGTTGGTTTTAACCAAATAATATTGTGAGTGCGTGGTTAAAACAAAAATGTGATTGTCACAATTAATCTTCTTTCTCGGTTTATAAATGATACATTGTATATATAGCTACATTAGGCCGGGTCGATTTGTATGGAGGCAAAAAAATCGCTCAACGTTCAAGGAAAATCGTATATTGATTTATGCATTAATCTGCTAGCGCGTGTCCCGGAGAAGTAGTAGCTCCCATAATCTTGGAGAGATTCCTCCTACTTTCTGAAATATAAAAGTGGGCTTTTTCAATATTTGACCCTACGGGTCAAAAGTCGGGACATCAGAATTCGTTTTAGAGGATGGTTCCTTGTGCAAAGTTTCTTATTTTGATCCCTAGAATACGATTTTCCTTGAACGTTGAGCGATTTTTAAATCGACCCGCCCTAAGCTACATTATGACAATTAAAAATTTTGAAATAAATTGCAATAAATTTTTATTTTGTTGCGGAAATATACAACTGGTTGTAAATAATTTATTATTTACGCATAACTCATTTATTACTCAAAATTGTTCGTTAACAAATTTAACAAGTTCTATTGTATGGTGGAGATATGTATGTTATAATTAGGGCAAGGAATTTTATGTGAAGACATATTTTTGCGCGATACTCTTAACTGATATACGCTAAATATTTATCAGGTCATCAAATTTGGCACGACATATATGATTGTATATTTTGGAAAAAGTTTATATTTTTACATATTTAGATTTCTAATTCATATTTTTGCTCCTTAATGCATATTTTTAGCTTTTTCTAGTGCATATTTTTAATTTATTTGACGTATTTTTTATAATTTGTAAAAAAACAAATAAAACTTGAATACATTTGTATATTTTGACTTATACTACGTTCACATTGAACCCCTAAATAAGTATTTTCGTTTTTTCAAGTTTTCTAATTGTATGGAATTTGACAACCGAAAACTTGTAAAAAACGAAATTACCTATTTTGGGGTTCAATATGAATGTAGTATGAAGCAACACCATTTTTACTTATTAAAATCTTGCTGAACCAAAGAAAGGCGTAATAATGTGTTACAATTGAAGAGATGGGTGCCAAATTTAAATTTATTTTGTATGTTTTATAGCATTGATTTTTGACAAAGTGTTCTTTTAAGTGAATATTTTTCATGTTTTCAGAGAATATTTTTCGTTTTTATCTGCATTTTATTACCATGAAATTCCTTGCCCTAGTTATTTTGTGTAAAATTAATTGTTTAAAAAAAAAAAAATCAATAACTGCACATTAAGCTTAAACCAGATAGTGCAAGGCAGTGTTCTTTAATTTTGTTCTAAAACAACTATTCAATATTTTGAAAATATCGTTTATCGTTAAACTGTTCCACAGCGAAATCCCCTGCGCTTTTATGGATTACGCCTGTTCTTAATCCTCTACCCGACAAGACCGCCTCCAGCCGGGGTATTTTAGATTGGTATTTTAGGATTTAAGCTATTTCGATAGAAAACTTAATTTACAAAATATTTTGTAACGTAATTTCTTGTGTGCATGGCACGGATTTGAAGCGAGAAAATGTTTAAATTAAAATTTCGGAAAACTTCACAAAATAAATATTTTGAAGTATGCACAATTTTCAAAAATGTTTAAAACATATATATGTTGACTAGAGACCGTTGATACTAAACACAAAGTAAGATTGAAGCTTAAACTTAAAAAAACAAGCTCTAACTTTGATCCAAGGACATACAGGATTTCAAAAGGATACCTGGAAAATACATCGCCTTAGCTTGAAATCGTATGAATGAATGTTTATGAAATTTGGCAGAAAGATTATATTGAGTAGTATTAGCAGAGCTCTTAAGTTTAATCAATATATCTTAAAGTTTAGGTGCGTTTTCGCTCAATTTCGAGTTTTTTCAAAAAACGAAAATGGCCCAATCTTCTTAAGTAAAGGCACAAAAAGTGTAATTTTAGGACTGTAGTTACATCTTGGTAAGATGAATTTATGCCTAAAGTTATTAACTTTTATGGATTAGTTTGTGAGATTCGCTTTAAATCCATTTTGGCCCCTATCGCCTAAAATAGGCAACGAATTTTGGTAGATCATATTGTTTATATTTCGTGCCGAACAAGTGGTAAACAAGTTACACGCATGCAGAGGGATGGAAAATGGGACGTTGCCTCCCCCAAAATAAAATTTTTTAATACAAAAATATAATAAAAATATTTAACTAAAATTAATTTTCAGATATAACTACTTATGACACACGACGGTCATACAAATCGATTGGTCACAGTGGTTACGGGAGGTAAGATCCGATTTCGGAGAGAAATTTGAGGGATAGAATTGACGGAGAGGAGAATAGTCTAATGTGGGTCTTTCCAAGCATGAGATTAAAAGCTCTTATTCTCTCTACTTGCTCACTGTAAAACCATGAGTCTGACAATTTCTGGATGGGGTTAGTCGCTTAGTGGGATGACGAAGAGAAATTGCAATCAAATCACTATCGCTCTTTGCATCCGAATTTCTGTACTGAACGGGACAGTAAAACAATCTACCTATGATTGATCAGACTACACGACCTTCTATCCCTAGAGTACTGTGAGAATAAAGCGCAGTAAAACCACAATTTCCCACAGCTAGACCAGTTTGGATGAAGGCAGTCAAACCACTATCAAAGAGAATTAATGCAGGCAGTCAAACCAACAACTGTGCCTTAGTTTGAATTGAACGGATAAACTAAATTTAAATTTTTGCTAATAAAAATAAAAACTATGTTGAAAAAAACGAGCGACTTTTGTTATTACACGTTTATTTGTGTAACGTTATTTCAGGGATAACGGGTTTTCAGTTATTTCGTAAACGGCATTTTAACTCTAACGTTACAAATACAAATTTTTCAACAAGATCGGTCAAGAACTCTCTGAGTTAGAGGGGTAAAAATTTGACATTTTGGCAAAAACAAAAAAATATAAAAAAAAATTTTTTTAACCATTTTTTTTTTTTTAATCAGAAACTTTTTTGACTTTTTTTTTCAAAATATGCCCATGTTTTTTTTTTTTTTTTTTGCTCAATAGCAAGCTTAGGTCTTTTCCTTTAAGAGTTTTTTGATCGCGTAGTGGGATGCGAGTGGGATATCTATCAAATATCAAAATAAATGTTTTGTAACTCAAGGCAAAAGTTTTTAAATTTTTAGCATGTATATATACATATATATATATATATATATATATATATATATATATATATATATATATATATATATATATATATATATATATATATATATATATATATTGCATTTTTTTCTATTTGTGGTTTTAAAACCTTAAAAATAAAAATTCTACTGAGAAACTAGACAAATTAACCTCTCCGATGGTATGTAACATACCTAACTAAACTTTCATAACCTCGATACTGTAATATCCACGATAAATATGAAAAAAGCAACATATATCCCAACAAACAGTGAAGTCAGTGAAGTCAGCAACATTTTTGCTGGGAGGATGCTTGCAGAAAAATTGCTAAGATCAGAAATTGGGGGGACCAACAAAATTAGTTTTTTACAAACGAGTTTTGAATTAACCGGGGTAAAATTTCTTTAAAATTGTTTTGTTGTCCACAAAATAGTAAAACATTTTATAAACTTTTTTTAAAATTGAGAATTTTTTTATTTGATTCCATAACTAGACATTTCTCGATACGTTTGAGAAAACATGTCGGGTTGTTCGTTTAAAATTCCATCAAATTCAAAAAAATTTCTGAAAACTGGCAAAATTTTGGGAAGTTTTATTAGAATATGAAAGCTTTAATATTTTAAAGTCTTGGTTGTTTTTAGAAAAATAAAAATTCAGGAAAAAAAGAAAACGGTCAGTCTGCATGTTTTCCAAAAGATAACATATTTTAAAATCTAAGGTTACCAAATAAATAAAATAAAAAAATAAATAAATTTGGAAATTTGTGGTGCAAATTTTGGTATATTTCATGATCTATGTATATTTTTCTAGGATAAATTCTGCTTAATTTCGCTGTGCTTTTTAGAATACGTCACAAAATTTAAAATTTTTTAAAAATTTTCCTGATTTCATGTCAGAAAAAAAGGCTCTGTGCAATAACTCCCAGGTGAAACAAGTCCTAAAAAAAATTAAATAAGTCCCAAAAATTTTTCATGCAAATTTGGGAGTAATTTCAAATGAAATAAGACCCAGTTCTTTTGCAGTTATTTAATTTTTTTAGACCTTATTTCATTTCATAATGCAGTAATTCCGAAATGAAGTAAGTCCCAACAGAACTTAGAGTAGGACTTATTTCATTTTATTTTCTTATTCGGTTCATTTGCTGTGGGAGTTATTTAATTTTCAAAAATTCATTATTTTTTTAATATTATTAATATTCTAAACGGTCCTATAACGAGATCTTTCAAAATATGTTGATGATATTCTTAAATTGACTTAACTTAATCTGTTCTTTAACAAATTTTGAAGGCGTAACGTTATATTCCCCAAAGTCATATTGTTTTAAAAATGTTCTTGTTTTTGGGCAATACGACATTGATTTGGACGAAATAACATTTTTTGTTGGGCGCTATGACGGTTTTTTGTTTGGCCCAAAATAAATTTGGGCGCTTTGACGGTAAAAAAAAAGAAGTTATTGCCCAAAATCATATTTTTTTTTTTTTTAATGTCATAAGACCTTAAATGTCAAGGCTGATTCATGAAATCAAACAAAAAAGTTTTAAGGAAACTTAAAAAAATTGCTTCAATTTTATTTTTTTTTGTCGCACGCAGAAAAAACTTTATTTCGCGTAGCCGCCTGCCGCGTTCCACGGAGGAAAAAACCCCTAAGAGCGGCGAGGGCCGCCACACAGAAAAACTTGTTTTTACAAGTCCAATGTCAAATCCGTTGAAATCTTTTTTTTAAGGCAATAAGTAATATAACTTGACCAGTCATAGCTTTGTCAGTTAAATAGCTAATTGAATGTTTTTTTTACCTTAAATAGAAGGGTAGAGCATTGGTAAAATTTTTAATAAAATAGACTTTTTAAAAAATTAATCATTAAAAAACAATAAATCTTAGTGTGGGTTGGTATTTTGGGACATAAAAAGTTATGACAGGTCAAATAAATGTTACTTGATGTCTTAAAAACAGAAGATTACAACAAATTCGACATCTGATTTGAAAAACAAGTTCATCTGGGTGGCGCCTTCTACCGCTGTAAGGGTTTTTTTTCCTCCAAAATTGGCTTTTGGGCAATTCGACTTTGGGGAATATAACAATACGCCCTTACTTCATTTGTGTTGCATGGACTATTTTTGGGAGTTATTTAATTTTTATTCTTTGGAAATTATTTCATGATGACATAACAACCAAAACCTAGGATTTGTTTCATTTTTGTTTTGGAAATTATTTAATTTTTTTAGAATTTATTTCACTTTTTCGAGACGGGACTTATTTCATTTTTTTAGAATTTATTTCATTGGGACTTTTTGCACCTGGGACTTATTGCATAGAGCCGAAGAAAATGGTCACCCTACATATGCAGATCTAAACGGTAAAAAAATCAGCTTCAAAGATACATAAAAAGTATTAATAAACAAAATTAAAATAAATTTAAAGGCCTGTTTCTCGATTTCGAAAGAATGCTTTCTTTCGCTTTCTAAGCGAAAGAAAATTGATTTGGGTTTCTCTAACTAAATTTCTATGCGAACGATGACTTGAAGTACAAGTCGAATGAAAACGTAACAGTTTTCATACAAAATTTGGTTTCTTTATTTCGAACGAGTTGTCAACAGTGCGAACGTAAATGTCAAAACCAGTCACTTGCTATTTTGATTTCGAGTAACAAAATATTTTCAAAAAAATATATATCTTTCATTCCATTAGAAAACGCAAAAAATCTGAACACGGGTCCTCTGGTTTTGTTTATTTTTTGTACATGAATACTAGGGCAGGTCGATTTAAAAATCGCTCAACGTTCAAGGAAAATCGTATTCTAGGGATCAAAATAAGAAACTTTGCCGAAGGAACCATACCTCTAAAACGAATTCTGATGTCCCGACTTTTGACCCGTAGGGTGAAATTTTGAAAAATCCCACTCTGACCCATTTAGAGTGCCCCAATCGAATCCAACCCAATCGAATATATTTATACTCTATTTCTTCCGGAGAAGAAATAGAGACCCTAATCTTGGAAAGACTCCTCCTACTTTCTGAAATATCTCTTTCCCGAGATTTGTACATTTTGCTAAAAAAACACGGCTAAAAATGCCCTCGTGTAACTTAAATTTTAACCCCTAGAATGATGATTTATGCATTAATCTGCTAGCGCGTCTCCCGGAGAAGAAGTATCTCCCATAATCTTGGAGAGATTCCTCCTACTTTCTGAAATATCAAAGTGGGCTTTTTCAAAATTTGACCCTACGGGTCAAAAGTCGGGACATCAGAATTCGTTTTAGATGTATGTTCTTTCGGCAAAGTTTCTTATTTTGATCCCTAGAATACGATTTTCCTTGAACGTTGAGCGATTTTTTTGCCTCCATACAAATCGACCCGTCCTAATGAATACTCTATTGTCCCATTTTTACATTTCCTTTTTCAGATCTCCAAATTTGTAAAAACTCGTGATTTTATGGTTCCTTCGGCAAAGTTTCTTATTTTGATCCCTAGAATACGATTTTCCTTGAACGTTGAGCGATTTTTTGCCTCCATACAAATCGACGCGGCCTAATGAATACTCTATTGTCGCATTTGTACATTTCCTTTTTCAGATCTCCAAATTTGTAAAAACTCGCATAAATATCAAAAAAATGCTAAAAGCACTTCACTTTAAAGTGGCATAACTTTTTAATTGTATATCGCATGTTATTAATTTAAACGATATTTGGAAGATGCACTTGACTACTTTATAACTGGATTTTTTAAACAAACTGATTGCTAAAAAAATGCATACTTAATACAAATCCAGTTTTTTAATGCATTTTTCAAAACTTTCTCCCAATACGATTTTCAAAAAAAAAAAAAAAAAAAAAAACAGTTTACTAAAATATGGAATATTAGCTAAATATACAAATACTGATTTTTATTTGACAAATTTATTTGTAATGATTATTTAAAAAAAAAACATATTTTTTTTATTCTATAAAATGGAAATATTTTTATACATTCTTGTATTTCATATTTTTGGTGATAAATTTAAAATAAGAACTCATTTAGTAACTTGTTTGAAGACCTACACACAGAGAAAAAAAGTGCCAACCGAATTGAAAAGTGTATTTCAATAGTACCAACTTATAAATTCAGTTAGTGCAATGATATTTACATTAGATTTCAGAACATTTTGGGTGTTGCAGCTAAAATTTAGTTGAATTAACCGAACTTTGTTGTGAAAACTAATCTTCAGTTGTACCAACCCACTGAAATTCGTAATAACCGAATTTTAGTCTTAGTAATCGAATTTCAGTTGGCAAATAGCTAAATTTTTTTCTGTGTGTATATTTATAAAAATATTCATTTATTTAAAAAAATATTGAAAGAACAAAAATCAGAAATACGATTCAAATAAAACTTGTAATTTATTCTTTAATCTTACTAGTATACTTATTGGCACTTAAAAAAATATGAGTAACGAATCTTTTAAATAGTAATTGGGAATATAAGTTTTGACTGGGTTGCTGTACGGAAAATAATCTAAGTACGTTATAAAGGGTTCGCCATCTAACTTTTTTTTTCAACTAGTGCTTATTTCGTGAATGGTAACACTTAGCTCATGTCTGATTTGACAGATAATTAGTTTTATCCTTCCGCTGAACGAATATGGTCCGTATGTTCGTTATCTTGTGAAAAAAGTGAAAGAAACTGGCATCCTCATCGATAAACCAAAGCGTGAAAAGCCAAAAACAGTGCGTACACCCGAGAATATTGCTGCTGTGGCAGAAAGTGTGCGTGAAGCGCCATCAACATCAATTCACCGTCGTTCTCAACAATTGAACATTTCGGAGACATCATTGAGACGAATTTTACATAAAGACCTTGGTATGACGCCATACAAAGTCCAATTGGTTCAGGAGTTCAAAAAAAAAAGTTATTTGGCGGACCCTTTATTTTTGAATCCAAAATAACTTTTTTAAAATCATATCGAAAATTTAACTATGTGAAAAAATATTGTAAAAAACGATACAAAAATGTATAAAAATATTTCCATATTTTAGAATAAAAGAATAAACATTGTTTAAAAAATCATTACAAATAGAAGACATGTTTGTCCCAGAAAAATCAGTATTTGTATATTTAGGTACGATTCCATATTTTAGAAAACTGTGTTTTTTTTGAAAATCGTAGGGGGAGAAAGTTTTGAAAAATACATTAGAAAACTGCATTTGCATTTCGTATGCACTTTTTTTAACAATAATTTTGTTTAAAAACCTCCACTTATAAAGTAGACAAGTGCATATTCCAAATATCGGTTAAATTAATAACATGCGATATATAATTAAAAAGTTATGGCACTTCAAAGTGAAGCACTTTTAGCATTTTTATCAAATTTATGAAAATTAAAAACGTGCATAAAATCGCGAGTTTTTACAAATTTCGAGATCTGAAATAGGCTATGTGCAAGTGGGACTATAGAGTATTCATGTACAAAATAGAAAAAAATCGGAGAACCTAAAAAAAAATACTCATTTTTTAATGTTCTTTGCTGGAATGAATGATAAAATAAAAAATTATAAATATTTAAAAAAAGAATGGATAAGGTAAGAATAAAATAACACGAATATTTGTAGTTTTTTAAGGACTTTAAATTTCAGCTTAATGGAATCCACAATGGAACAGCTGAAAACTCTGGTGTACTTTTTTGATTTTCTTCTTTTGATTTATTAATTTTTCTTTTGTTTTACTTATTTATTTGTCATATAAAGCTGTTAAGTAATGCTATATTTATCTTCAAACAATTTAGTAGTGTTTTTGGTATTTTTAAAGGAAATTGCAATAGAAGCTTAAAATCACCGGTCTGGCACCACTATGATTTGTAAATACGTAAAACACAAAAATTGACACTCGTAAGTATGGGCGAACGATAGCTTTCGAAATAGAGAAACCCAAATTGATTCGAATTCGAGTGACTAGCTTGCGTTCGCCTAGGTTTTCGTTCGAGATCGAGGAACAGGTTATAAATATATTTTTTTTAATTCTATTTCATATTCTAACAATTGTATATGCTTTTAGATAGTTTCTTTTTTTAATTAGGCCCACTTATAATAACGTCTTTTATAAATAAAGATTTTAAATATTTGAAATAAGTGGCAACCCTGGGGCCACAATATATGCAATATTGGTATCAACATTCTTATTTTCTAGAGTTCTTTAATACTACGTACAAAAACATCTGAATTTTTTTAATTTTAGACATGTTTTTTGTTTAGACATTATTCACCACGGTGTAGTTTTCTTGTAAGTCTAAAATATTCCAAAATTTATTTCGTTTTCACTCAAAACTAATAAATGGATGTTTTTTATTAAAATACTACTAAACTTATATCCTCAGGGTTGCCAAATGTCAATGTTAAAATATGGTCAAAAACTACGATATTTTTCAAAAAAAAAAATTAAAAATCGGTTAACTTAAAAAAATATGTTTTCATATATTTTTGAATAACGATTTATTCACACAATTATAAAATATCTTCAACCATCTACGAATTATAGGATATAAGACAAACAAAAGTTGCAGCAATTTCTTAATGAAACATGGCTCTCTCTATATATCTGTAAAGTTTGGTTGAAAATTGTACAGCGGATCTATGACGTCAAATTAATGAGCTAATGATATAAAGCAATAAGAGTTAGAGTATTTGTTGGTATATTTTAATACATGGGCAAAGATATTTCATCATAACTCATTGAAAAATTAAGATTTTTAATCGTTTTGTGTCTAATTTTCAAGGCTATACCTTGGCGAAAAACATGTTATATATATTAAATTTTGAATCTGCTTGAAACGAAAAAATCCAAAATTGTTCCATATTTTCTTGAACTGAAAAATAAAAAAACTGAAAAATAAAGAATTTTAATAATTTGTGTCTCATTTGAAAGGTAATACGTTGACAAATAACATGTGATATTTTCAGATTTTTTTGTATTCTATTAAGATTTTGAAGCTGTTTGAAGCAAAAGAATTGTAAGTTTCTCCCTATTTTCTTTCAAATTTAGTAGAATTGCAAAGTTTTTTGAATAACGCTTTTATGAAATGCATTTTATATGTAATGGTAATAAAATAGTCTGCAAATTTTAGCTGTTAACTGGCATAACTGCTTATTAATAAAGAAGACATAAAGTTAATTTACACTCTGCTGAAAGCTTTAATTTGCTTGTGCTAGCTGGGTAATTTTTTTAGCGGGCTCGAAATTTCAGCATATACGTTTCGAAACATACACAGAAAAAACTAAAAACGGGTTTCAATTAAAAAAAATATGGAATCAATTACTGTTTTCATTAAAACTTTTATTGAAAATTAAAAAAAGAGCTATAAATAACCCCAAATGAGAGACACGTTTGTATATGTGTATTTGTGTGTGTGTTTGTTTTGTTTGTAAACTACAAATGCATTTGGTATTTTATACTGAAAATTTTCTATTTAACATACAGTATATGAAAAAATAATTTGAGAATTATGTCTAAAATAAAATATGAATTTATATATTTAAAAGTCAATTAAGTTATTAATTGATTCAATTAAATATTTATTAAGAAACAAATTTAATTCAAAACAAATCTTTTATTAGATTTTTTTCTGTGTATGCAAACTTTTGGGCCTGGTACCATTTTGATATTAAAAAAAACAATCAAAAATGAACAATCTTAGGTGACGAGCCGACTTTCAGGAATTCTATTAGGACAGAGGTCTTGGATCTCACTCTTACTAGTTCTGATATGTCATTTGCCATCTCAAACTGGCATGTATCCAATGAACTGTCAATGTCGGACCATCAACATCTGGTATTTGATGTTGCTAGTGCATTGGACTCATGCCAGGTTTATCGTAATCCCAGACGCACGAACTGGGAGGATTTCCGATACAATTTGGAACGAGATGCAGATGTTTCTAAAGGGCTCATTCTGAGCACAAGAGAGATTGATCATGCGGCATCCGAAGTGCAATCGAATCTAACTTCTGCTTTCTTTTTGAGCTGCCCCCAAAAGACCAGGAAGACGAAGAGGGACGTTCCATGGTGGAATGATGGTCTGGAGAAGCTTAAAAAGGAAGCCAGAAGACTGTTCAACAGGGCAAAGGAAACAGGTGACTGGGTCACCTATAGGGCCGCACTCACTGAGTACAATAGAGAACTACGCAGATCCAAAAGGACCACGTGGCGCAACTACTGTGAGAAGATCTCTGATCTTCCAGAGGCGGTGCGACTACAAAAGGCCCTGTCACAGGATCATACAAATGGTCTCTGCACTCTTAGGAGGCCGGATGGCTCATACACGGAATCTCCCACTGAAACTTGTAAACTCTTGCTCGATACTCACTTCCCAGGATGCGTTGACAACTGCGGGTCCGCTGTGATTCAGAGAATGCCGAACCTGACAGGTAGGTACGTACGCCTGGCGGGTGCAATCTTTCAGGAGAACCGGGTAAAGTGGGCGATAGATGAATTTTCTTCATTTAAATCTCCGGGTCCAGATGGGATCTATCCTTGTCTCTTACAGAGAGGGATGAACTTAATTGTCCCACAACTGGTTAGGATATTTAGATCGAGTCTATTATTCGGACATGTACCGAGACCCTGGAGGGAGGTTAGAGTGGTCTTTATACCGAAGGCGGGGAAAAAGTCTGAGCAGCTACCCAAGTCCTTCAGACCAATTAGCCTGAGCTCGTTTCTCCTCAAGACAATGGAGAAAGTCTTGGATCAGTATATTAGGGACACTTACCTCAGACGAAAGCCGATACATGAGCTACAGTTCGCGTATCAACGGGGTAAGTCTACCGAAACTGCTATCCATCATGTTGTCACAACAATAGAACGGGCACTGGAGGCAAAGAACATTGCCCTTTGTGCATTTATTGATATACAGGGCGCTTTTGACAACACGTCCTACGATGCGATTAGGGTATCCATGTCTAGGAAGAGCATTCCTCCAATCATAATTAATTGGACATTGGAGATGCTCCGCTCTAGGATAATCACGTTCGGAATAGGGACTACTTGTAGGACCGTGAATGCGACCAGAGGGTGTCCTCAGGGTGGCGTTTTGTCGCCTTTACTATGGACACTGGTCATTGATGAATTACTCGAGGGTCTGAACGACTTGGGTTTCAGGACCTATGGATACGCCGATGATCTTGTCATTTCCGTTGTGGGTTGGGATGACAGGACCATCTCCGAGCGTATGCAACAGGCTCTGAACTTCACTCTTTCGTGGTGCCGGGAAAAGGGATTGTCTGTCAATCCGTCGAAGACAATCCTGGTACCATTCACGAGAAGGAGAAAACTTAACCTGTCTATGCCGGTCGTTGAGGGCGTAACGGTTGGCTTCTCTAGCAGTGTTAAGTATCTTGGAGTGACTATTGATAGCTCCCTCACCTGGAACGAACATCTTGACCACGTCTCCAAGAAGGCCACCAGGGCATATTATGCCTGCCAGAGGCTTTTCGGGAGAACATGGGGCCTAAGGCCACAAATGGTCTACTGGTCGTTCAATACTATTGTTAAACCGATGATCACCTATGCTGCCCTTGCATGGTGGCCAAAAGTTGAACAGAGTAAGGCAAGGGAGGCTCTTAAGAGAATCTACCGTCTTGCGTGTGTTGGCATTACAGGGGCCGGCGGAACTTGCCCGACGGATGCCTTGGGGGTTATGCTGGGGATCCCGCCATTGCATATTTCTGTAATGGAGGTTGCCAGTATGGGTTCCTCTAGACTAAGTGAATTCGGTGGCATGAGGGGAGGCGACCTAAGGGGTCACATGAGGATCGCGCGAATCCTAATAGATGACCCAGTTTCTAAGGTTGCGGACAAAGTGTCACCGGAGTGGATCTTTGATAGATATTTTGATGTGTTATTGTTTGACAGAGACATGTGGACCAATCAATCCTGGGAACCGGAAGATGGTTCTCAGGTGTGGTTCACTGATGGCTCTAAGCAGTCGAATGGGAACACGGGTGCGGGCGTCTTCGGACCAGGCTTCCAGCGTGCCTTACCTATGGGTAAATATCCGTCCATTTTTCAGGCGGAGATTTGGGCCATTTGTGTCTGTGCATTGGAATGCCTGCGAAGGGTAACTCGCAGATCTCGCATCTACATTCTTTCTGACAGTCAGGCTGCACTGAGGGCCTTAATGGCCTATAAGGTGTCGTCCGGGTTGGTCATGGAATGCATTCAGACTCTCAATAGGCTCGGTAGAGGCAACTCTCTAACCGTGGGGTGGATTCCTGGTCATGAGGGGCATGAGGGCAACGAGAGGGCAGATTGTCTTGCCAACCGCGGGGCCCGAAAGCCCTTTATTGGTCCTGAACCATTCTGTGGAATACCTGCGGGGTATGTTAGGGAAAGGCTCAGGGCATGGAGAGAGTCTGAATTCTCTAGTTACTGGGAAAACTCTCCTGGTCAGCGCCAGGCTAAAAGATTGATCTCTTTTTCCAGTAGGGGGTCGAGGCGACTCTTGTCGCTTGAAAGGGGGGGTTTGAGGACCCTGGCGTCGTACTTAACTGGACACTGTAATCTCAGATACCATCTGCACAAGAAGGGTCAATCGGACACGGATTTGTGTAGGTTTTGCGAGATGGTGTCTGAGACCTCGGAGCATGTTCTCTGCGAATGTCCCAGGCTTTGTGATAGGAGACTTAGGTTTCTAGGTGATCGCTTCATTTCGCCTTCCGACATCACGAACATTTTGCCTAATAGGATAATTGGCTTTATAGGTAGCTTGAATCTGAATCTTAGGCAGCACAAAAGAATCTTAGGCAGCACAAAAGACCTACATTGGTCGCGGTGCATAGTGCCTTCTGATCTAATCTCTAATCTAACAATCTTAGAATAGGTACCTCAAAATTGTCAATACAATTTAAAGTATTTGAGTACAATTTCATACACTCAGGGAACTTCTGCTTTAAAAATATTTAGTTGTTTGGGTTGTAATACAGTTTCTTTATTTTTAATGTAAGTCATTTGTAGAACAAATAAAATTTTTAACTAACCTTGTAGTTCAGTTAAAAAAACAACTCACATCAAATGATTTTACATTCATTTTTTACAGTTGTTTTTTGTTATTTAAAAAAATAAAAAAATTAAATGTTTGTTTATTTTTTACTACCATGTGGTTCATTTTTACTACAATTGTTATTCATTTTTTGAACATTAAAAAACAAATGACAATGTTAGTTGAATTTAATGAAATGTAAGTGGTCCTTTTTTAAATGAAATTTCATTTGTTTTTGACTACAATTGCTGTAGTCTTTACCAACATAATTTCCAAAGTGTAGTTGCGTTTTGTGTAAACAATATTATCCCACATTTTTGCAACAGACACTTAAAGGTGATTAATATTTAAAATTCTCCTTGAATTTTTATTTCACCTAAAATTTTTTTTCTTCACAATAATTGTTTTCCGCAATAAAAATGCTTTTTCACCACAACATTTTTCTTACGTTCAAAAAAGTTTTTCACCTCACAATTCTTCTTCATTCATCTGTATAATATTTTCTCATTAAATTTTTGTATATACATATATCATTATCAATATAAACGCGGTGGAGGGTATAAAAAGATAGGTAATACCGATTTTCAACACTTGTGCTTGTTTCTTTTTTTTTTTATCAAATTGGAATTGTTACTTTTTCCAGATTAAATTAATATTTATAACTGATTAAGCAAAGTAAGACAATACAATTAATATAAAATTATAATCGTTGTATTGCAAAAGTAATTGCCACCGTTGTCATAAAACAATTTAATTATTTCGCCAAATATTTACTAATTAATTACTTTATATTCACTACATAAATGCTATAACTGTTTGACGTGAACATTTTTTTGCTCAGTTTTTGTATATTATTTTATTCATACATACATTCTATAATTTATTGGTTTGCATAAGTTCAAATACAAATACATACGCATTAACTATTGTACTACACATAGACATTGCATTAAGGACGATAATAATATTTATTTTATATAGTAGATAAGAGTAGATAAGACGCATTTTTTTGGATTGGATTTCGAAAATCTGATTTCAGATTCCTGTTATTCCAGATACACAGCGCTACAAAATTGACCCCTAACATCGAAAGCAAGAGTACCGACCATTGATCCTAAATATTGCGGAAACGCTGATTTAAATGGCGTACCCAGTTTTTTAATTTATGGGCCAGATTATTCGCAAATATGCATTACAATTTTTGAATGTTTCAACGCAGTTTTTTATACATAAAATACCTTCAAATTTGGTTAATAAATATTCAGCATTAACATTACATTTTCTGATTTTTTAGCATTATTTAACAATTTTTGCACAATTTTTGTGGGCGTTGCGGTGTAGTGGTTAGCGCATTGGACTGTTACACAGATGGTCCCGGGTTCGATTCCCGGTGACGACAACATCAATTTAGAAAAATAATTATGAGTTTGCTATCACTTATATGTATCGCTGCGCCCACCTTCGGTGTTCCCATAGCACTTAACCCCACCGAAGTAAAATAATAAATCAGGGCTATGAAACAAAAAACTTCAATAAATTCGCCAACTCTACATCAGGTGGCGAGCAACAACTGTTCTAAGACTTATCTACTCGCGCAATTACAGTGTTGCCATATTTAAAGCCCTTCATCTTTCACCACAATTCATCTCTCCACTATCCCCTTTCCAAAGAAAGCAACACATTAATTAATAGGAAGAATTTCGTGAGTGTTGCTTCTTTAAAAAAAAAAAAAAAAAAATTATCATCGATCAAAGCATTTTTGTGTATAAGTAAAAAAGGCACATCTGATCAATTATTTCGTGAAAAAAGAAAAAAAAAAAAAGAAAGTGTGGTTCATGGGAAAAACGCAACACGTGTCTTAAATTTATATGACAGGACAGCTAAAAAGGACGACCTATGAGTTTTCATCTTTTCGTATAATATGTAAATATCTTAGTAAATGATGTGCACGAAAAGTCAGTCAAAAAAGTATATATTTTTGCGATATATGTATATTATGAAAAGATTTTCGACCTTTGAACATAGTCATTTTTGCGAAAGTTATTTTAACAAACGCTTTCATTAAGGTAAATGTCTACAATATAATTTCACATTTTATTTCAAAATGTTCACATATTTGTATGAATTTTAAAACAAAGCAAAAATCCAAAAACAGAATGTTTGTGTTTGTTGGTGTTTGCCACTTCTGGGTATAATATATAAGGTGGCGCAAAAGTAATCCTCCTATCAGAAAACGCTATACATAATAAAAAAAAAAAAAACATCGGAAGGTTATTTTTGCGCCACCTTATACAAAACAGAAAAGCTAATAGGAAAGAAAAGAAGGAAATTATGTCTGAAATTAGATATGATGTATCACAAAATATATTTTTGAAATTAATTTTAATTTTTTGTCCACATATCAGATGATTTTACCTCAGGTAACCTAATTTTAAGTCATCCAATTTTTCTTAAATTTTGCACCACAAAACTATTAGATCTTGTGCTACAACAATTAAAGCACTAATTAATGAAAATCAAAAGTGCAAATGAATATTAAATTGAAAAGCAAAACAATTTTACTGTGTAAATTTTTTGTTTTTCTGAGATATTTGTAGATAAATAAAAAAAAAAAAAATGTTCATATAGAGCAAATTAACAATATAAAATACTTTGTTCAATTGACACATAAATTAATCACTGACGAGTCCCAGGAGGGGGACGAAACTGCGGCAGTCTGGTGTATCCCATGTGTCTGTAAAATTTTTCAATAAAAATGTTTTCTTCTTCCTGTAAAGAGACTAACTAAATCTGTATAATGTTTTTTTAATTCCACTCTATTATTTTTGTACTAATTTTTAGTAACAATTTTTGCTATTCTCATTTTACAAATTACGGATTTTTTTATTAATTTTTGTTGATGATCTAAGCAAAAAATTTAGCCAATTTACAAAAATTCCACAAATAGCCAATATACATCCAGGTAAAAATGTTTCATTGTATTAATGAAAATGTTTCATAAATCATTCGTCATGAATTTTTATGACGTTTTTATAAATACGACGAAGAGTTTTATAAAAATTGAAGACAAATATTTTATAGATCTTCATCATTTCACAAAATACTGCATATTTGCAAAATATGGAATTTTCACAAAAGAGTTGCACATTCACTTTTTTTGGGTCCCGGGACTAAACTATTTTTAATGATTTTTAAAAAAAAAGCTTATACCACTTTTACATAAAAAAACATAAGTTTTTTTTTTATTTTTAAGATTTATTAAGATTAAATTTCAAAATGTAATGTTAAGGAGCACTTTAAACTTCCATGTCTCAAAAACTATACATTTAATTTTGTGGATTTTTCTATAGATAAAAGATAAAAGAATCTACTGAAATATTCTGTTTTAAATGTTGCCGTAGCCCCACCGTACAGACTTTAACACCGTCTAATACTATACGGCAATTAGAAAAACCGCTGGTACGCGACGCCTTGTGGGAACGAGATTTGGGCACTATAAAATCCCACCCATTTCAGGCTCTCAAGTTGTGATGTGTCACCATTATAACGGAGGATCGCCAATCCCCGTTGGACACCATTGGCGGCAGTGAAGTCACTCAGGTAGCCGTGTCTTGACACAGTCAACCCCGGACTCTGCTGTGTGGATAAAATGGGAAGAATTGTCATTAAGAAATAATGCCAGAAATATGTGTTGAAACGATACAGAATTACCATGATGAATACTTGTTCTGAAGTTATCGAAACTTCAGTACACATCTTCCGAGTCCCAGGAAACCTGAAAAATAGGAAAAGGAAATTGATATTTATTAATTAGTTGGAAAATTGCTGAAAAGGTAAAAAAAATCAATTTAATGATGATTTGAAGTGAATTATTTACCTTGTTTTCATTTATTGAAAGCAGAATGGATTACATAGTTTTAAGAAAAAGTAGTTACGGGAATTGCGAGGTGAAGTCAGGGTATTCAGTGTATTTTGATAGTAGCTTAAACTATGAAAGAAGCCGTTGAGTTTTTTTTTTATTTATACGGATGAAAATGGTTTGAGTCTGGAGTTAGGGAAAATGTTCGTAATTGGAAAAGGATAATATGCCATCATATATATATTTGTTGAAACTTAGGGAGATATGATTGAAGGGATAGACCTATCTACCAATATTTTTATTATACAGAAAAGTTAGATTTTATTGAAAAATATATAGTTAGAAATTGGTTCAGCCATCGTTTTGAGATTATTGCTAAGAAAAGCGCGAACAAAACAGGTCATAAGAGCCCCGTTAGCTAATATATTGCAAAGACACTGATAGTGAATATAGTAATTCTAACCAAAATACATGCAATTTTTCAAGTTTTTGGAAAAAGAAGAAAAAAATTTTAATAATTGAAGTTAAAAATTCTGTATTAGCAAATGGTGGATTTCCTGACGACTTAAATAATTTGGAGAATATTGAAAACAAAATTATTGAGTAAGCAAACGAGAGGAAAATTAAGAAGTGAATATTTTTTTAAAGTGATTTTAAATTTAAATTCCTAGGGTTCTGGAGTATTATGAGGGCAATATCCCAGTAGATAGCTGCATAAACCTTCCCTGCAAGCCAGCATTTAAAACCTGGAGAACGTAAGTTGTTAGAAGAATGAGAAAATATTGATCAGGGAATAAACAGTGATTGCTATAAATTTTATTTTATCAGTTGGGACTGGCCTCCATCTGGAGCAGGGCCAGCGGGATATGGAATTTTAATTCGAGACCAGAAAATTTAGGCAATCACCCATATAAGTTCTCCAAGAAGATTTGGCAAGTAAAGGGGCAAGTCAAGTGCCATTAAAATCTTATGAAACCCAGGTAACCTCAAAATGTTATGTGACGTGTAAGCCAGTATATAGCAAAAATTTTTACAAGCCACGGAAAGGAAGATTAAGCAGCAGCATATCTGTTTATATATAGTAACGAATTCTATTTTACAGTTCAAGGAAGACAATTTTAGTGTCTATATTTGATTTAATTTAGGTTATATTTATATTTATGTTATTACCCAGCAGAAAATAACCTCGATTGGATAAGCAGTAATTACATTTGTATGCTTCCAAAATAGCGCTAAACCGGCCTTCAATAAAGCAATTAGAGAATGCGTTCTGCTGTGTTTTCCTAAATGCCTTTTTTTAATGCATACAATGAAGCAGTAAAGAAAATCATGCCTTCTGGATTTGCTTTGGAAGCGCTCCATAATTAAATAATGCCTTCCAGAACTGCTTCTGGGTAAGCACTATTTTTTGCTGGGTAAGGTTACGTATATGTTTGTGAATTGAGGATAGGTTATTGCAGGTTATTGCTATATTGAAGGACGTTTCTTTTTTTTATTACCTGGAATACAAACGCATCGGTCAAAGAAGTTTTGATTCTAATTCACACGTTTTCATATGGTAATTAGTTTCACAATAATAGCGTTGTGAAGTATAGAGAAAACGGTGAGAAAATTGAAACTCAACCGTGGGATTTAAGGGAGCTACTTTAGGCCTAGTAGAGATTTGGGAATTTAATATCCGTATCCCGGAATTCTACATCTGGGGAAGGAGAGTTGTCATTGGAAAGTTAGTGGCCAAATTAATGTGGTTGGTATTGGGGTGCATAGCGACGCATAGGAACGCATACTTTGACATTATTTTGAACTGTTTTTTGTGATTTTTCGTCAACAAATTTTTTTTATGTTCATTTTAATGCTTACGGGGACTGATAATTTTTGATTTAATAAATGTTTTCATAAATTTTAATCTATTTCTTCAGTTATTTTTTGAAAATTTAGTTATGATTTTGTTATTGACTTATTGTGCTAAATTTATATTTATATTTTTAAAACATAAACAATTTTTTTGTTTACTTTCTTCAGTGATAAAGGTTACCATTTGATAAATATTTTTTATAATCCTGTACTACAGGGTTCGTCATTTCTAGTAAAAAACTTTGCTTACAAGCTAGTAGGTTTGTAAGGGAGTAAGCCAAAAAGAATCACTTACAAACCTGCTTACATATGCCATTAATTCTATATGGCGAATTCCCACTTGAAGCATTACTTTTGGCCGAAATAAGGGCGGATTTTAGCTCATATAAAAAGCTGTGATTTCATTGTTTTAAGTAAAATCAATTTTCATGTCTACATTATTAAGATTAAAAGATATAATATGAATATAACATATTTTATTTTACATACAATTCTACCGATATTAATGCTTTGTTGTTAAAATTTTATACATATAACAGATTAAATTTTATTTACCGGTTCACGTGCTGGCTTTTCAGAAACAGTTAAATGATTAATTATTTTGTATAACGAACTCCAAAACTCCAAAACACCAACCACAATCGGAAATCATTCGGGAAAACTGCTACAGATGGCTTATAATCCACGATATAAAACATTCTGCATTACAACCTGCATAATAAAAAGGGGTTAGGGTAAGCTGCTTACAACCTGCATGCTTGTTAGGGAGAACAGTAAGCTCAAAATTTGTTTTGTTTATTTTTCTACGAAAATTCGTTTCTTTGCTGCTTTCCAATATTATTTAATAGTAAGCACTTACATCAGCGCATTTGTTTTATCCTGCTTCTAACAACACGAAATTTTTTTACTCGGTTGGCCTTACAGACCTTTCGTCAACTCGACATTTGCTTTTGTTCCAGATTTAAAATTTGCACCATTTTTCTCAGCTGAAAATGCTTTTTAATTGTGTATCATAAAAAATACATTTATAGTTTAAAAAAAAAAAACAACCGACAACTCTATGTCCACTCTATTTTAAAAAGTTTAATTCAAATTTCTTTTTTTATACGCCGCGCGCATTTGGAAGGAGATGGAATTTTAAAAACTTATAGCACCATTTTTTTAATTTATGCAAAAATATTTTAAAAAATGATGAAATCCCAAAAACTAAGAAATTTTATACTCTTCTGACAAAATAAATAAATAAATATTTCCTTATCAAAATTTAAAAAAATAATGAGTCTAAAAGTAGATTTTCCAAAACAACTATAAAAAAAGGCGCTATGGATAACGCATTGTTTTTTGTTTTGAAATTATGTAAAAATTAACTAGTTTTTCGTAAGTCATCATTATACAGTGGTGGTCAAAACCTTCAGTACTGAGATTGAATTTGCGCTTTTAATTGATTTACTTTCTTTTAATGGCTTCTTGTTACTAACTATTTATTATTTTCTCAACTTTATTTTTTGTTTTTGTTAAACAAATAAGAAAAACCATTTCCGTTTAATTACACTCAAAATAAGTTAGAAAAGAAAAAAAAGTTAGTAAAATGTCTTGTAAATCAGGTATACTATTTTTCAGCAAACTTTTTGCTAAAATTATGTTTTCAGATAAAATTTTAGTTATATATATTCAGTACTTAACTGTGTTGAACTAATGTTTTACTAATATTTTACTAATGTTTTACTAATTTATTTTGCTAAAAAAAATTGTGCACATTAATAGTGTGGAAGACATCCAGATTGAAATATATACGCAGAATGAATTAGATGTCGCGTCATGTCAAGATGTAGTAGTGGCAAGGAAAATGATACTAAAAAGAACAGAAATGATACTAAGACATATAGAAAAATCAACCATGGAAGACTATTGTATCTGGTTTGAATACATAAAACAAAATGGCGGACTAAAATAACTACAACTTTTTGTTGACACCTGCCTGTGAAAGTAATTGTCTATTAATTCAATAAAAGATAAAATATTTAAATTTAATAAAGATTAAATGTGTATTTCTAAACTAAATGTTTATAGAGATTAATAATACAGTGTGGTAAAATTGCAAACAAATATACAGACATTTAAACCAACTTAAGCGTAAGACAATGCCACACATCTTATTTAGATTTTTATGGTCCCTTTTTCTCATTGCAGAAAAGGGGTTGTTTATGTCATATTTTGTTATTTTTTCGTTTCTAAAATTATCTGCGGTATTTACGTTCCTTTAAAAGATAGCATCACCATTGATGTAAGTAGTTGAAGGAATTTGTTTGTGTTATATATAATTATTTCTATTTTTGAGATATTACATTTTTATGAACATTTTTATATTTTGTAACGTATTGTAACTTATTTTTAAAAGAATCACAATAATATGTTTTATGATTTTCAGCAAATAAATTAACTGAAGTACAGTTTTTTATCCAAATTTTTTGAGTTTTTTTCAGTCTACTAATATTCCCCAAAAATTTTATTAATTTCTTAATTTTTTAATTTCTAATCCACTTAATGTTAGCAATACTTTTGCTGAATCTACTAATTTTGTTGCTAAAAGTCAGCTCGCTGATTTTAAGCAATCGATTTTGCTGACATTAGCAATTTTTTTGCAAGCACCCTCCTGACTAAAACTCTGCTGACTCAGCAAAATATTGTGCAGAATTTACTAACTTTTTTTTGAGTGCACAACAATAAAAAATATATATTTACAGACATTGTCGAATTTAAAGTGTTCAAAACATTTGCAACTCTCACTTCTCCAATTCTTAACGAAGTAATTAACACTAACAAATGCTTGGATATAACGGTAACTGCATTATTTTTAAATATTTTATATTCTTATCTTTGCATTTTATTAAATAGCTTATCAAAATTGTTGCATTATAATTAACTAAGCCATTGAAAGGAATCTTAGTAATTAGATTGTAAACAATTGCTAAAATCAAGTATAATTCAGTTTTTAGGAAAAAAAATTTAAAGGACTTTAAAAATAGACTTCTAAAAGATCAATGTCTATAAATCAGTGTCGGGCAAACACTTGTTGAAACAACGAAGACTAATCGTTTTTCACACAAACACAACCCGAACGTAAATAAAAATAAAAAGAGAAACCGAAAAAAAAACCAAAAAAAATTGTTTAGTTGCTTGCCAGCATTGGATGGAGTAGGTTTATGTCGCTTTGTTTAATAAAATAAGTACACAGAGAGTATTTGACAACAACCAATGATATTTTAATTAATAAAGCCAAGCGTACTATAATTTTTTTTAAATGATTTTTTTTTCCTTCATTATGTGGGATTTTGGTTGGGAAAACGCATTTTTATTTAGCTTGAATATTTTTAATGAAGCAGAGTGCCTTGTTTGTAACCAAAAATTGAAATAAATTGAAAACTTGTTTGTTATCAAACTTCTTAAATACCTTTTTTAATTATATTTACTTATATTTCTTTATTCATTAAATATCGTAATTTATTTATTTCATTCATTTACACATACATACATTCAATAATTCATTAATAAATAATTTTATACATTTATTCATTACTTACATTTAACGCACAAAATCAAAAGTATTTAAATAATCTAACTTCAAAAAAATAAAACAATGCGGAGTTTTGCAACTTTTTTCTGTTTAATAAGAATTAATAATGTTTTTTCGATTAATTTTAATATTTTTTGAATTTATTAACACCTTTTTCGTATTCAAATTTGAGCACTTTATAACAGGTTCATAGAACAAATTTTCGACACAAAATATAACAACAAATAAATTTATAAATTAATTGAATTTTATAATTTTTATTTAATATGAATTTATAAATATCATTAGTTATAATTTTATTTTAATGCAATACATTGTGTGAAAATAACTTATTTACCTGTTTCTTAAAGAACGTTTTTTATTACCTATAAATTCTATTTACTCACTTTTCTTTATTAAATCATTATTATTCATATACGTACATAAATATATCTTGATTTATTTATTCATTCATAACTTAATTTTAACACACAAAACCTAAAATATTAAAACAATATATAAGTTAAAAAATTTAAAAATCCCTGAACTATAATTTTTTATATTAAAAACAATTACAACGCAAGTATTTTGAACTTTGTTGTATTTTATAAGAATTAATATAAAATATTTTTTTTATCCTTTTTGTTTTTTTAATTTATTAATCCATATTTATTATATATATTTGTTTGCCCAGCAGAGAATCAAGCCGACCCTAAATTTTCGGCGGCGGCGGCGCAACCACTTTCGCTACGGCGGCGGCGGCGATTAGGTTAAAAACCGGTGGCGGCTAATTTGTCGGCTTAAAATGCTGTTTTTTTAACTGTTGTTATCTTGACGATTTTTAGATAAAATCTAGTAATATATCGCTATATTTTTCATCAGATTAATTTTCTTGTTAGTAATCAACAAAAAAAAAACATTTCCAAGCATATGCACAAGTTATTAATTATAAGGATTTAATTAAATTGGGTTGGCTAATTTTTAATAAAACAAATAAAAAGTTCATATATATAAAAACTAATTAAATTTATTTAAAGAAAGAAAAAAAAAAGATTATAATAACATTTTTTTTTAAATATATAATACATTTAATTCATGTCAAAGTAACCAATGGGTTTTCAGCACTTTTCCCAAATTTAATGACAATTGTTATGAACGTTACCTTTTACAAAACAAATACTCTTACAAGGCTTAAGAGTTTTGTTCCTTCTAGTTCCCGAAATGTAATATCTTAAAGATTTCCAGAAAAATCTGCGAATTTTTCCTTACATTATGCATGCATTTTTAGAAGTATTTGAGGTATACGTATAACTAAGGCAGCATAAGAAAGGTATACAATGCAACGTTATTTTTATTTTCAAAAGGTTAAAGTTAATTTTTAAGATTAAAAATTTGGAAAGCTATATTTTAAAATGCGACATTTTTAAAATTGTAAAAAAATGTTTGTATGATATGTTTTCTGTACATTTTAAAAGCAATTTAGGAATTATTACGAACTTTTTCTACATAACTAGGCAACAACATATAACTTTCTTAGAACTTTAAATATATCGGATTTTAAAATACAGCATTCCGAACATTCAGTTTTAAAAAATTATATTTGACACTTTGAAAATCTATTTCAAAGGTTTTGAATAATTTTCACATGACGCATTTTGTTAAACATGTACCTCAAATACTTTAAAATATATAAGCAATTATGTAAGGACAAATTCGAAATTTTGAAATTCTTTAATTTTTGTGATATATTTTAGGAACTAGAAGGGCCAGAAATATGAAACTTTGTGAGAGTATTTGTTTTGTAAAAGGTAAAGTTATTTGTAGTTAAATTTTAAATAAACTACTCATCAATTACCAAATTGCTATTTAAAAACCACATTCAAACAATTTTTTTTATTTAGTTCTGAATTTAACGAAAATTTACACCTTAAATAAGGTTTTTTAAACAAGCAAAAAGTATACCTGAAAAAACAGTGTAAACTGATTACATTTTTTCAATAAAGATAGAGGAAATTACAATTGATGAAAGCCGACGGCTTTGACATTTACATCAAATAACATGGCTCACTTAACCGTACTTTCCCTTACATTTTTTTAAAACAATACCAATTCTTAAAAATTTCTTTTTTTAATTTGTACTATATTAAAAAAAAATATTACCCTTTTAAAATTGTTTTGCATAACTTTTGCTTTTCTAACACTTTTTTATTCAAAATTTCCAAATGCCCAAAATGGTTCCAGCATTCTGAGCCACTGCTATAGCTAACACTAAGTTTTGCCTTAATATTATCTTCTGATAATAATTTTGGTTCTTTGGTTCGAAAACTTCTTCAGAATCCGATTCTGGTGATTCAATATTTTGTATACTTTTATTAAAGTAAAAATCAAAATTTTTTTGCATTTTTAATTTATGTTTAATATTTTCTTCTTTCTATGAACTTTTTTAACGTTTTTCAACCAAACACGACTGATTAAAATGGTAACAAAATTGGTCTATTACGATCTAATCAAAAAATTGGCGGCGCAAATAAAAATTCAACGGCTGCCACTTTAGCCGGCTCACATTTTAAGCCGATGCGAGCCGATTAAAACGGCGGCGGCTGAAAATTGAAAAAAATCGGCGGCGCGGCGCGCAGCCGATTTTGCGCCGATCGGCTTGATTCTCTGTTGCCCAGTACATTATTGGCAAAGAACTCATGTGACTATTTTCTTAAAAAAACATTTTTTTATTACCTATTAATTTCCTCTTATGAATATTTCTTTTTTTATTCGCCTCATAGCTGAAATTTATCACGTAAGGACATAAATAGTAAAACAATACAGCAATGTAAACAAACAAAACCAAGTGATTTTGTTCAGTGCAATTATACCAATACAATCTCATTTTTTTGTAAAATAACTAATACATACTCATTTCTCTTTGTGCCCAAGATTGCTATAAATATGGAATTTTAAAGAGTAACTGTCTATATCGTTATCGATTCCCAAATCAATGATTTGTCGCATAGTTAATAGTGGCAACATCTATAAAATTCATAAAAGGAAACCCCGTGAACAACTTCAAAAAAAGATAGAAAAATAAATAATTTTTTTTACAAAATATCCGAAAGCAGTTCCCCGAGAAGCTAAAACTCAAATTCAGCTGTATTTCAGTCTTTACACCATTTAAATAAGAGCCCGAGAATATGGTCTCAGAAGTTACAGATGTACAAAAATAACAGTGTGTTAAAAAAAAAAATAGAAAAATATGGTATGACTGTGCTCACGCCCACTGAAATTGGAAAAACTTTTTGTGGTGGGATGAGTCAAAATTTAACCTCCGTGGGTCAGAAGGAAGAGCATACGATCGACGACCTCAAGGCGAAAAATTTAATACCAGTTCTAAATATTTTGAACAGCACTGTATGTTTAAAAGCAATGCATAGAGTAAGCTGGTGTCATTATTGGTGGTCCAAAAATAATGACACTTCATTATAATTTCTACACTGGGATAGTATGAATTTTTTAGTCGTTAATTAATTTATATACAAATAGTGACACAAATTAAAATGTTGGACCCATAATCTCATTTAACATTAGCCAGACTGGTGCCGGCATGCCCGATTTCTTACTCGTTTTTATAATCGTGATTTTCTCAAAATCATTTTCTTTCAAATGTTCAAAACGGAGGTTTATATTGATTTGCAATAATTGTTAAACCTAAAAAAATATGGCTTAGCTTAATTTCATCTATATCCAAAGTACAGTACACTAAAAAAAAGGTAATAAAGTCAGCAAAAAATTTTGCAGAGTCAGCAAAATTTTAGTCATGAGGTGTTTGCAAAAAAGTTGCTAATGGCAGAAAATTTTAAGCAAGCTGATTTTTAACAACAAAATTAGTAGGTTCAACAAAAGTTATGCTAACACTTAGTTGATTAAAAATTAATAATTTCTTGCTAAAAGTTAACAAAATTTTTGCTGAATATTAGTAGACTAAAAAAAACCCCAAAAAATTTGTATAAAAATTATACTTTAGTTAATTTATTTGCTGAAAATCATAAGAAAATGTTGTGACTGACGACATGAATTAATGGTATATCTGAAAGTATATAGAAATAATTATATATAATATAAATAAAATTATCTTCCAAATACTTAAAGGAAGAAAAATGCCTTAGATAAAACTAGAAAAGAAAAATAACAAAATATGTCATATTCAACCCATTTTTGCAATAACAAAAAGGAAACATAAAAAATTACTTAATATGTATGTCCATCTCTTTCGCTTTAGTCTGTCTACATGAACGTACATTTGGTTGCAATTTAAAATTGCCAATTTGACCAGACTACATTAATAATCATAAACATTTAGTTTACAAATACACATTTAATATTCAAATACTTTATTGTGTCTTTATTTAATAAGAAATTACTTTCACAAGCCGGTGACAACACAAAATTTATGTTGTTTTAACACACAATTTTTTTTATGTATGAAAAACAGATGCAAAAATCTTCCATGATTGATTTTTTTATATGCCTTACAAGAGTATTACTTTTAAGTATCATTTTTCGCTTCTCTACTACTTCCTGACATGCCGCGACATCTACTTCGTTCTGCGTATATTTTTCAATCTGGTGTCATAAAGACGATTATGTGCTTATCAGCAAAATAAATTAGTAAAACACTAGTAAAATATTAGTAAAACATTAGTTCAACACAGTTAAGTGCTGAAGAAGTATACTTGATTTACAAGACGTTTTACTAACTTTTCTACTACCTTATTTTTTTGAGTGAATAAAAGAATTAGTCGGCAAGATATGGATGTATGAATAGATAGTATTTTTTTTAATCCTGTCGCTATACAGTGCCTCTAAAAAGGTCCAAAACGTTGTTACGATACAGCTTCAAAGTATATTTTGGGGCTTCTGGATCGTGTGCAACGGAGAACGTTGATGCTTATCAGCGACAGTAGGGTTTCAAACTCTATTGACTCGTTGGAGCATCGTCGGAATGTAGGCAGAGTGACGTTGTTCTATAGATATTACCATGGAAGTGTTCTGCTGAGATAAGTCAAATGTACACAAACACTACTCCCTCTTTCCTCCTCCCCATGACCTATTTTCCTGATATCAACACGATGCAAGGCAACCCCTGAGTGTTGTTTCAACGCTTGTGATCGCTACTTTTCATAATGCAATGTACAGTTACTATGTGCATGGGCATATGTCACCATATAGTCAGCTAATTAATTACCGTTTTATAAAAGAAGTGTAGTTAATGAAATGAATATTGCCTTTCTGATTCCGAACCTCGTTTCGCGATATCTCATATCATATCTGACATATGTACAAAGTATCATCTTTAATCTAATTGTTAATTTTGCATACAATAATTAAAATGTGTGTACCTTTTTTATAGTTTTTTTTTTTTTTTGGTAACAACTTTTTGGCGTATAGGCCAAATTACTAATAAGCGGCCTATATATAAATGTACTACCAAATAAATACTTTATACGTACATATATGACATACATACACATTGTAACAGTAAAAACAATTTCAATAGCACAGTAAGAAAATTTTTTGTTTTTGGCTAAGATTAGTTTTATACGAGTATATCCGACTAGACCCCAATTTTCCAAAAAGTAGATCAAAAACTCGGATACTCACTACTCCGCTTTTAGTATCAAAATTTAAAAATATATGAGCTACTTCAAAAATGTTCGATATTTATTGAAACTGACTTCAGATGCCTTTTATTTCTCAATGTTTTTTGAATTTAGTAAAACGATCTACAGCGTTTGGTGGAATTTACATAAAATTTTTGACATGCAAAGTTTTACGTTGAAAAGTCTTTACCTAAAGAATTGAAGGCCATTTAAATGTCGAAAAATTAAAAAAATTCATGAAACTTGCAAGAGTTTTTTCTTTTATTTTAGTTTTTTGCTCATAGTTCGTATCTTTTAGATCCAAAATAATACAAAATGTAGTCTCTAAACTTGGGAGATACATTCACAAAAAAATTAATTTTAATATCGCGATTTTTTAAACTTTTGCAGATGTTTTTATTGGGTTTTTGCGCCGTTAAATGAAATTGAAATTTAATAACTGTTTTTAAAAAACGGTGTAATTTTATACACCGTCGTTGTCATCGTACCAATAACGGGATACAAACATCACAAACTTATAAGAATTTGGCGAACAACTTTAGAAAATGTTTGTTTTTATCGTCTGGCATTTAGAATTATATTTCAAATTGGTTAGCGCATTGCGGGAGCTGAGTTCCTTAGTAAAAAGTCCCTACAAGCAAAAAAGAATTTTAAAATTTTTAAACGCAATATTTTATGCACTTTTAAAAATTTTGCGGAATTTAATTATTTTGTTGAATTGTTTTCGGTACAATTAGGGGGGATGATGTGTTTAAACTACTCCTGGATGGTTGATGGAAAGTGGACTCTGAGCCTAAATCTTGATATGATTTTGTGTTCAGTACAAAATATTCCAAATTAGTAATAAATGAAAGAAAGAAAAACAAGACAAAGTAGAAATTACTATTTGGAATACTTTATTTTAACAAATTTATGGAAGGCGATCTTACCAGTATGGATGTTGGATTAATAAGAAGAGGTTATACGACTTATTTTACGGAAATAAGTATCTATGACTTTTCAAATGATTTGACATTTCTTTTAGGCCTTAATGCGGGAGGAAAAATAGAAAGTTATTTCGATAACTTTCTATTTCTCACAACATTCAGCATTTGTACATCACGAGTTTAGGAATTAATGGGATAATTTTGCTTGCAATTAATGGCAAAGACGACAAGGACTTTTGGCATTAACATGAATCTATGCGTGAAGATCTTAAAATGTTATATTTTTTGAAGGGCACATCCGCAGTTTGAGAAATAACTAGTTGCGGTCCTGCGTAATCGGTAAACATTAGTACTACTATTATTGTGTGATCGTATTCAGAGCCATTTAAGTTTAAATTTTGTAGCTTTTCATGGATTTTCGGAGCTAAATTGTATGCAAAAACAAAAAGGATAATCTGATCCTTTTTGCACTTACAGAGAGCAATAGTAATGTTGATCTCTATCATAAAAGTCAAATTTAAGCCTATAATTATTTAAACTGCGGATGTGCAAATCAATTAAAAGTTGGATTTTTAGCGTACTGTGGAGCTAAAAGTGATGTAAAACCAAAAAATTAAATCCGATCTATTTAGTAATTTTACATAATGATTGTTATAATAACATTTATAATTCAAGGTATATTGGACCACATAATTCTGGAAGCTAAGGGTGTGCATTCAATTTGAAGTTAGGCTTTTAGCGATTTTTGGATAAAATTTTTTTTAAGAGAATTCAAAGTTTATCCGGCCCATTTAGCGATTTCACATATTAATATAGTAATAATAATATCTACCGTTGCACGAGAATTTCCGAATTGAAACGATTTGATTTTTTCTTTAAACTAAAACATAAACAATTTATTAATATAAAACCATAATTAAGTTGTTAATATGTAACCCAGAATTTAAAATTGATGTACAAACTGACTCATTTAAAATACATTTATAGAAAAACAAATAAAGTACAAAAAGGTATAAGCAATAAGGAAAACAGCTACTTTTGAGACAATTACTTCTTATATTTATATTATATTGTAACAAAGGGGTTTTAAACCTTTATTAATTATTTTATATTTTATTTAATTATTGCTGATTCGAATAAGGCTGTATAAACGCCAGTATTCGCCCTCAGCATAAGCTAGTCACAATGGTCACAAAGGTCCTCTTGTGTCTTAGCTTTATAATAAGTTATGCCTTTTTAAATAAAAGACTTGCGTTTTAAATTTAATTAACTTTATTCTTTAAGTGTTACATCGGGAATGACAAAAATTATAAAAGAACATAACTAACTAACCTCTAGTAAAATTGAAAATGCAGTCTAGTAAATAAAAGAGATCAGTAACTAATGACAAGTAAATGTAATAGATAATGGATAATGAGAATGAGTGTAAATTAAAACATCTTTTCAATTATTATACTGAAATTATCTCAAATTGGTTATTTTTAATGTAAATTATTAGGGTTTCCAATACTAGACATACAATAAAGCTAGCAAAAACAATAATGACATATAACACAATAATAATCAGAATAAAACATAATTGATGAAAAAAGGTAAATTAATAATTGAATAATAATAATTCAAGCCGCTACAATATTATTATTATATTATTCTGTATTTTTCGAATTTTGGTTTTCCAGCTGATGTATTTTCTACTGTAGCTGATGTAAATAAATAAATAAATGGTTTCAGAACAAATCTCAAAAACGAATCCATAAAAAATAATTAATGAAACAGATTTCATTCAAGTCATTAATGAAAATCTTTATAAAACTAATGAATCATTCCGATCATGAAGCGTTTATAGAATTTATGAAACAGTTTCATTATTTTTTTACTATTAGGAAGTTCCTCAATTAAAAAAATTGTTAATAGGCTACATTGAAATAATAAATAGTATCCGGCCTAGTGTTTGGAATTCAGCCAAAAAGTGATGTTCGTGCAAATTTGGCCAACCACCGAGTATAAGAAGAAATCAAGCGCATTTTTAAATAAAATTCAATAATTTTAAATACAAACACAAAAATTTGTATTAAATTCTTTATATATTTTATTAAAATTAAAAAAATTTAAGCATTTTAATTTTTTTCAAATTTTAAAATAATTGAACTCATCATATAATATTTTTGAAAAAAAATTCGAAATTTGCTTTTTTGAGATTTTCTCATGTTTAAATATTTTTTGTTTTGCTTTAAACAAATTTCAACCGAAATTCACGTTTTATTCAAATTAAAAAGTAATTCATCCGAAATTCACGTTTTACTGAAATTAAAAAGTTCGGCTACGGCTTCGGCCAAACAAATTAAGTTCATTCGGAAAGCACTTTACAAAATATGTCGAATTGAGTATTAAATCTTATAGCTAAAGTTTGAAATGTGTGAAAATTAATGAAATTTTATAAAAAAAAATACAAAAATTAAGTCTGAAATAATTTCATAGCTCTAAAGAAAATTTTCTTTAAATTTATGAAGAGGTATTTTATGAAATCCAATGAATTTTCTTGAAAGTTTATGAAAAATTGCGTAATATTAATAACATTTCTTGTATATAATGAAATTCTTCATTGAATCGACGAAAAAATTCGATGAAATTGTTTCATTAATATCATGAAGGGCAAATCTATCAGCGCCTGATTAAATTTTAAGTTGAATTTTTCTTCATTTCTGCAGAAAATCTGAAATCGTACAGTTTCGTAAATTTTCTCAAAGTACCATAAATTTGTCAATTTTCAAAATGAAGGCTCTCTGTACTTAGGAAATCACTAACTTTTAAAAAAACCTTGTAGAAATTGGAAAAGGAAACTGAAAAAAAGTAGCACAACTTTGTCAATTTTCAACTAAACCTGATACGAATCCGTTAAAAGTTTTTGTTATTTTATTTTGACATTTGTGTAGTCCATATTTAACATCACGGAAACGAATACACTAAAACGTAGTCAAAACGTTTTGTTTTCGAAAATCAGATTATACGGACCGTTAAATTGCCGGATTAATGATTCCGTACGTGTCCGAGAGCCCGTAAAAATATTTCTTATGTATATTAATGATATAAAAAAGTATATATATTAGGAGGATCCAAATTGTTCGGGTGAGAAAAAAACTCAAAGGGTGTATAGCAAAATCGAAATCTAGGCGAAATTTTAAGAAAATTACACTAATAAACTAGGGGTCTAAAACTAAACCATGCTCCCGCCGAGAGACATACAGATTTCAGTTTTTTTGTAAAAACTGCGTAGATTAGGTAAAAAACAATGTATAGGCAATGCAGACGAAAGCTGTGGTAAAGTCTACGTCGGGACAACGAAACGAAGTTTAGCAACAAGAATTAATGAACATGAAACAGATATTAAGAAGAATAAATACACAACCGCACTGGCACAACACTGCATTGAAACAAAACATGTAGCAAATTTAAGCAATGTAAAAATATTAGATAAGGAGAGGAGGGAAAACAAACGATATACATTAGAGAGTTTGAGAATTCAACAAAGACAACTTCGTGCAATAAATACAAAAAGTGACAAAGATCAAACCAACGCAAATTACACCATAGCAATAGTTTAATTCAGGGATGTTAAATGTGGTTTTCAATTTTGTACTAATCTCCAAAACAAATTGTACTTTTTGGACCTTTATGGTACCATTTTTTTTTTAATTTATTAAAACAAAACACAAAACTTAACAATAACATAAGGTACAAAAAAATCTTATGAATATATGAGATCAAAATCATGGATTATTTGTTTAGTTAATAAACTATTTGGAATTTTTACATCATAGCAGCACGAATTTGTCGCTCTAAGCCAATCATTTGTCTGTATAAGACTTGATAATGCATATGTAGTCTGTTTCTTTCCTTAGTTTTTATTATATTTTGAAGGAAAAAACTCTTGCCACATTTGCAGATGAGTGTGGAATGGATAAAATTCCAGCAACAACTCTAGAAATGTCTGGAAACATATTGAAATTCAGTTCATTTTGAAACTTAGCTACTACAGACCAAAAACTACAAATGTTTTAATTTTTTAACGACTTCAGTTGCTCAAAATCAGCGAAAGCTCTAAATTTATTATTTATTGAATCAAAATTTGCAATTTCATTCGGAAATATTTTTACTAGAATAGGTACAATACTACTTGTTTTACCTGATAAACCATTTTCTGGAGTAAACTTATGGAACCCCATTAATAATTCATTATTAAAGTTGACTTTGGTTGTCAAAACTTCGCATAATTTTATATAAGACATTTTCTTCCATTTCTTTAACAATAATTTAATTTATTTTTCACTTCTTCAGAATTTTAATGAATTCAAAACACACAATACCAGTCTGCCAGATAAATTTTGTGAAAAATCGACAAATTTTCGATATTTAAAAAAAAAATCGCCAATTTTAATCTACAAAATCATCAAAATGATGATAAATCGCCAAATCGGATATGGTCGCATATATTTTAAGCTCTCATTGCATAAAACTAATAAATGCAATGAAAAGGGACACAATATCAATTTGTTTGCAATAATAAAAATTCAAAAAGGGGAAAATTTTAAATTTTTAAATTGTACCAAATGAGTCGCGGTAGTACCACGGTACTTTAGAAGGTCAAAATGTACCAAAAAAAGTACAATTGTACCAACTTTAACATCCGTGGTTTAATTTAGTTTAGTTTCAACTGTGATACATAAAGGAAAGTTCTAATCTGTGATATTTTATTTTATTTATTTTTACATTTGTTTTTAATTATAATATTGTGTTTAATGTCGTACTGTTTGTTCGTATTTTACCAATTTATTAAAGAAATTTAAATGTAAACTTGACAAAAAAGATTATATGTAAGTTAAAAAATTTTTACTTAATGTTGTTAATTATGTTGTTATTAACTATTATTATTCTTATTGCTTATGTATGTTGCCAGATTCAATAAAATCAAATCCCTGAAGATGTTGGAATAATCCCAACGAAACGTCGGATTGAAAAATGAAATAATCTTTTATTTGCATTTAAAAACCATGACCTTGAAAGCCTGATTAGAAAAACTTCTAATAAAAAATTTTAAATAAAAACTAATAAACTATGTAACATAATGTAAATTTAAAAACTAAATGCCTTTTTATTTTGACCTAATCTTTTGAAAATGAGTACACCACTGGACGCCATGACCCAAGAATTAAGTTTACGTATCCCCGAATTTTGTTTTGTCAAAAGTTGAAATTTTACTTTCAGTGTTATTAGTTCAGGCTTTTTTTGAACTAAATTTTATTAACATTTTTGTTTCTAGCCGTGTTTAATTAAAGGTTTGATTTAGATAAATGGCGAAAAGTAATGAAAAACTTGCAACTACTGCCATATCATTCCAAAAGACAAATATAGTTGCTAGTTTTGGATCTATTTACCCCATATTCTCTTTATTCAAATTTGATTAGAACTTAATTATTATGTTTGTATGGCTCAAGGAATATGGCACATTGGACTTGCATCGATATGATGTTTAACACGAATTACGAAGCTTTTGAAAGAGAATACTTTTTTAAGGTCTACTTCCCCTTTCAAAAACTATAATTTAGTAATTAAAAAATTTCTTTAAAAGATATTAACTAACAGTAATTAAAGTTCAATATTATCAGTTCTAGTCTAGTCTATTCTAGTCTTGTTTTGTTTTGCTTTGTTTTTTTTTTTTTTTTTGTTTTGATTGATTAATGAACTTCATTTAATATTTAAAGTTGAACAAAAAGTAATCGTGTGGTCATTTCTTTTGTGCAAATACTTTTTAAAATAAATAATTTATAATTATGGAAACATCAGCAATGTCAATTGACTCTTAAAATTCTAAAATAGCTTCCAGGTCCAGAGATGAAAAAAGTATTTCTACTGAAGTTTTATTTGTCTATCGAATATCTAAAGATGTATCGGAAGGTTCGTGTCCAGAATATCTAGCCAGCATGAAACCGGGACAAATTTTCCATTCTCGCTGGTTAACAAAAGCCAGCAGCCGTTAAAATAATTCAGTATTATTGTGAAAAATTATACTCAACTAAACTCAGAACTTATAAGAAGCACCCCATTAATTTCAATTCTACAGATTGTATGGGCTTATGGCCGTAATTTCAAGCAATATATACCTACTGGTGCTTAGATACCTACCGTGTACACGAACAAAATCGGGTAGGTATCTAAGCACCGGTAGGTATCTATTGCTTGAAATTACGGGCATTAGTCGACTTAGATAATGACAACATATTTTCGGAGCATTCATTTACTGCATTCCGCAGGAGCACTTACATAAATTCTGATGAAATAAATCTGCCAGATCCATGAATTCCATCGCACATTCAGAGAACCGAGAGATGTGTGCAGTTGATAACGCATGTCGCACGACGCGTAATCGCAAAGAATCGAGACTGTGTTATGTCAGTGACATTAGAAAGTCATATTCGAACACCTCGAATAGAATGTAAAAAATACTTAAATACTGATTTTATTTAATGCTTTAGAAATAAGTCCAAATTTTTTATATTTAATTGTTTCTGTTGTACAAATTTTCAAAATAAAACATGATTTTAAAAAAAGTTGTGTTTTTACTGATTGTTCAATGACATTACAAAAATCAAGTTTTTGGGTAAATTTTCAAAAAAATGTTTCGAAAATTTAGTTTGAAATTACGAATCAGAAATAAGTTCAACATTTATTAAAAATATGGTACAACAGCATTTCTTAATAAAATTACGTTGTTTTTAAAATTTTTTCTAAAGTGAATTTTTATGTCTCTCGGCGGGAGCTAGGTTTTGATTTTAGACCCATAGATTCTTGGGGAAGGTTTCTTAGAATTGCTTGTAGATTACGTTGTTACTCTACGCTTTTTGACAAAAAAAAAGAAAAATAACCAACCCTAATATTTATTTCAAAAGACCAGGGCTCTAATTCCCGCAGTCGTGATCGAAATAATTTCGTATCGGAATTAATTTCGATACTTCGAAATTTTCTGATGATGGCACTCGTTAAGAATCGAAACGATTTTATGTTTCAGTGTTATAAAAGGAAAATCTTAAGAAGTTATACAACACTGTAAAAATGTAAAAGACTAATGAAAAAAAGGTAAACAAAAAACATATGTTTAATTTTTCAACAACCACAAAAAAAATTTCAAAGTGGAAAAATATTTTAAAAACTAATTTAAACAAAAAAAATTGATTAAAGTTTCTTTTTCTATTCATCATCATCCGACTCTGACGAAGAGCAAGATTTGAATAAAATTAGAAAGAAAATTCGTGATTCCAGCGACCCATTAAAATTGTCAAATTTTGAGTAAGTAAATAATTTTTTTTTAATTGATACAAATGTTAAAATTATATAATTATTTTTTAAGATTCAAAAACGCTTTTTATTATCAAAAGTAGCATTCAATTATCTCCTTGAGGAGTTAGATTTTGAAGGACATTTGTCTACTGGGTTTCCACCAAAAATTCAGTTGGCTGCAACATTATCCCTTTTGGCAACAAGCAGTTTTCAACACAATGTTGGAAACGACTTCTTAATTTTAATTAGCCAAAGCACTCTTTGTAAAATAGTAAACAGAGTTTTGAAGGAAATGGAACGTAAGCTATGTGGAAAATTCATAAACTTTTCTCCCCGATATAGTGATGGATGTAAAGAATACTTCATGAGAAAATACAAACTGCCAGGAGGTTTGTGAAATAAATACTTTTATATAAATGCTTTTATAATTCTTTTTTATTGCTATTATTATTAGTGGACGGTACACATTTTGGTATGCAGAAACCCTCTTTGAATGAACACACATTTTTAAACCGGAAGTGTTTCCATAGCCTTAACTCTATGATTGTAAGTAAAAATAATTATTATACCTATACAATGCGTAATTTGATTAAAAACGTTTCTTTAAAGATGATTCGTTTGTATGGAAGGAATCAAGAGAAAGAGGTAATCTGGAAGAAGAGTATAACAATCAATTAAGAAATTTTTGGCTCTTGGGTAAATATTAGCAAGTGCCTGCGTTGCATTTATTTTTGGTATATTTCACCTAAAATTATTTATTTATATTCAATTAATAAAATTTACAGAAAATTCAAAAATATTGACTTACATTTTCTTTTTTTCCAAATTTATACTTTTCAGAAACGTTAACTCGATAGATAATTTGCTATCGAGTACAATTTCGTATGGTTGCGTTTGAGTACTCGCACGTTATCGAGTAACATCATTCGAAATTTCGATATGTTTTACTCGATAACGGCTGAGAGCATCCCAAAAGAGAAAATTTCGCACGTTCGAGTAGAATTTCGATCGCTATCGACTCCGAGAATTAGCCCCCAGGTAATTTAAATATCTTTTAAAAATTAGAAATCGGTTAAAGAATTATTGAGTTACAAATCTTTAAATACGCTAGTCGCAAAAATACTTTTTTACCGTTATATCCAAGGTATATTGAAACTTCTCAAGCCGGTTTTATAAAACACTCAGCTAGACTTACAACAAACACTAGGCCACTTGAAAAGTGTTTGCATTTTTTCTAGCAGCGTGTAATTGATTACATGGATTTGCATAATAGTATAATTATGTGTGCGCTTTAAATCCAAATTTTAAAACTATATCGAAAATCGCACGATTTAAAAAAATCATTTTCGATAATAAAAAATCGTTTTCGATAAATAAAAAATCATTTTCGATTTGAAAAAAAAAAATTGTATTTAGATAAATTTTTTTAAAAATATCGTGCTTAGTGGGACTAATTATGCTATTTAAGCTGTTACCGCTGTTCTCATTCATATGTTTGCTCATACCTGGTGGATGATGTTGATGAAATTATAATTGGTATTATTTTTATGTGTGTATAATTTGCAATTAATCTTTAGCATATTAAAACGTTAAACAGCACAAAAAAAATCATTATGTGACGTGTAAAGAGAAAGGAAAGACAAAACATAAATTAATCGAATGTTATTTCAAATAAGAAAATAGAAATAAGTGGGGAAAATGTAATAAATAACGAAAAATGAAATATGTACACTCGAAAAAAAAATTTAGTATAGTTAGCATAAAAGTTTGCTGAGTCAGCAAAATTTTAGTTAGGATGGTTGCAAACAAATTGCTAATGGCAGCAAAATAAAATTAGTAGATTCAGCAAAAACTTAGATGATTAAAAATACTTGCTAAAAGTTAATAAAATTTTTGCTTGAATATAAGTAGACTAAAAAAATACAAAACATTTTTCGAAAAATTCTACTTTAGTTAATTTATTTGCTGAAAATCTTAAATTTTTTTGTGATTCTTTTAAAAATAATTTATACCTCATTTATGCTAAGGAGCGAGATCGAAAAAACCCGACATATTTTCACTTACAACTGTTTTCGTGCACGACACGGAACTTTTTTTCTTCTCAAGTTACCTTTAAGAACGTTGTCAGCTTAAGTATGCAACATATTGAAGCGATCGCGTCATTATATCGCTTTCAAATGGAAACTGAACAAAAAGTGAGTAATGGAGTTCTTTTGGCATATTTAGTGCCCTAATTGGCAGAAGTACACAATTTCCAAACAAAGTGACAGTATTGGGAACTTGTTTTGTAGAATTCATCAATCATTTAAAAATAATCTTAATATCAATTGATTGTTCTGAGTTCTGGATAATTAAACAAAATTTTTCTTTTGTTAAGAAATTAAAGTTTGTTTTTGTATAATTTCTAGTTTTTTGTTCAAATTCCTTTAGTAAACAATAATATTTTGTACACATAAGCTGACGACATTTTTAAAGATAACTTGATCCAAAAAAAAAGCTCACATAAGTAATAATCTGTGTCTCACTCCTTAAAGCCAAAAACGAGTATTTTTTAGAAAGTACTTGTATAGTAGACTTGGCAATCTAGTTCGTTTGACTTTTCGCTCTTTCTAGTTCGATTAATCTGAATGAATTAGGTCGCTATTCTAGTTCAATCGATCTTTGACAATTTCATTCCGTCGTTCGTTAGATCGTTTGTTTGATAATTTTTAAGCAAATTATTCATATTAGACACCTCTTTTTAGCATAAAAAAATGAGCTGGCATCATAGAAAAAAAAATTAAACCTTAAAGCAACATAAAGAAAAGAAATATTACTCAAATATCAAAAAAGAACGAAAAGAGCGAAAGACCTAAAAGAGCTAAAGATTGCGAACTAGTTCACTAGTTCAAAGTAAAGACTAGTTCAATTGAACTATGTCGTACACGAACTACAAAATTATATTGTATAGTTGTCAAATTCCATACAAATTCTACATTTCTACATTTTTATTAGTGTAGAATAAAGGCTTTTGGTCATAACTCGTTATATAGGTTACCCAGCAACACCTCGGTAATAGGTTAGTATTACCGAACATGTTACCTGGTAATAAGTTAAACTCCTTACCCTTCTTGCATTACTTAGCAACTTTTGGATTACTAACTGCCCATTAGTTATACCAAATTCATACGTTTAAATTTGTTTCTATACAAAATTAAATATAAATAAATTTTTACTACAAATTTGACAATTTTAAAACAGTATTCGATTTAAAAATAAAAAGATAAAATCTTTTTATTTTTAAAGGAGGAGTAACTACTTTCTTTTAACTTTTGACTAATAGACAAGTCAATTTTTTAGATTTTTTTGAAGTCGAATTTACTCTGAAAATAATGTCGAAAAGTCGACTTCTGTTTTCGACTTTTTATTTGTCATATATTTATGGCTTAAAAGTAAATCAAATTTTAGTCGATAACACAATAGACAAACATAAAACCATTGTTTCCAACAAAATTGTAAAAAATATGACATAAAACCCAAAAGTTAGCGAAAAATTGCTAAACAGGGTAAAATCCTATAGAAAGTTCCAATTTGAATATAGTGCGCCCAATTGCAAAGGAGAAGTAGGGTTTTTAAAAATAAATTGTGTAGTCAACCATTTCATTACAAGGTGAGCATCACTGCACTAAATTAGAATACCTCAAGCTTAAAAATTCATTCGGAGCTTCAATTTCATTAAATATGAGCAGATTTAAATGATTTTAGACTTTTGGCAATATGATTGATGAGATTAGTCTCACAGTCCGAAACTAATTTGTTCGTTGACATTAAATTTTTTTTTTTTGAGAATGACTTTTGTGGTTTTTGGAAAAACGTAATTTTTTTAATAGTAAAATGTGAAAAAATACCAAAAAGTATTTTGTACGAACTTTGTTTTAAAAATTGAGAAAGTTTTAGAAAATTTATTTAAAAGATTATTTTAACGTTAGTTAAATTCGAGTTCTTTATCATTACCAATGAAGCGTCGAAAAGTCGACTTTTAAAATTTTTACAAAAGTCTAAAAGTTGACTTTTTGTTGGAACTATATAACCCTACTCCTCGTTTCGTAAAGCAAACAAAACTAAAACTTTCTTCTTATGCTTCTAAATTGGTTTACATTTTGCGTTAGAGTGAGACAAATATATGGATTACCAAGACCACAAACACTATAACGGCTACAACTAATGACGAAAATTTATTTTCCATAGATTATTTTAAAAGTGCCGGGCTTATAAAAAAAATATTTAGGTTTTGTTTTTAATTTGATTGTGATTTTAGCATTCTATTGGCAGTATAGCCATTTCACGTAAAAATATCAATTCTAAATTTTGCTCAAACAAAAAAGGAACAACTAATGTAATGTTATGGCTTTTTTTGCAATGAAATTTAAGAATGGAAGTTAAGAACATCAATTCAAGTTAAAATTTACCCTTTGAAATTAAAAAAAAAATATAATTTTCTCTTTTAAAAACATTAATTAAAATTTCGAAACTTTAAATTAAATTCAAAAAATTGATGTTTCAGAATTTTAAAAAATTCTAGAAGATTTTGAGTTTTTTAAAAATTTAATTGCAAACAATATGCAGGTGCTTGTGCAAATTTAAATGTAACTGACACTAATAGAAAACATATGATTTTCTAGTGTTGATTTACTTGAATAAACGTCACTACATTGCTAGGTCTGTCAAAAAAACAGAGTAGTATTTGGAAGATGACAAAGCCAATTGTGACAATTTTTTGTTGTTGTTTTTGTTTTTTCTTTGATATTTTAAATTTTGAATCTCGCTCCTAGACGAGGACAAGAAATTCTCATTGAGTTTGTGATTTAACATAACAAATATCTCTAGAAATTCTAATAACAAAGTCCCCTGAAGATTTCCTTAGGCAGGAATGAAATCCGGATAGGGACACGCCTACATCAGATTGCTTTTCACAATTTGTTAAATAAGTTTTGGGACTTTAGCACATTTAATTACTATATTTGAAAATATTTTCTATATTTAAAATGAAATATAAAAATTTAAATTTTTTATTTCTAAATTTCACTATTTTTCCCTAAAAAGCAATTTTTCCTTAAAAAGGCTGTAATTTACAAAGTCGCAAGTTTTAATAATCTGTGATCCTAATATTAGAAAGAAAAAACTTGTTTTTATAAAATTTAAATTAATTATTTGCAATTTGTAATCTATTTGCCAGATTTTAATAAACATAAACTCCTGATGTAAAGTGTTTTTATTTATATCGATTCATTAAAACACTGACCATCAACAGCCCGTAGAGATCTCTAAAATTCATAAATATTAACATGAAGCTGGTCAATAAACAACTAACTAAAAGGAAAAATTTACTTTCACCAAGTTTATGAAACTTTTTTATGAAATGATGAATGTCTATGAAACATTTGTCATACATTTTATTGAAACTCTTCATAAATATGCAGAATAATGATTTATGAAACAACTTCATCATTGTGAAGAAACTTTTTTCCCTGAGTGTAAATTTGTAAATTTTCATACAGGGTACAATATAAAATTGTTTGTTCTAAACCAAAATATGTAGATATACCCATTATTTGCCACATATTCACATCAAAAAATAATTATTTTTTGTTAAATAATGTTTAAATAGACTTATAGTTTTTTATTCATACAATAATTAAAAAGAATAAATTGATTTCAATTTTGAGAAAAAAATAAATTATTTAATGCCCTTTATTAATTTTGTCAGCTTATAAAATTTTTTGTTGCATACTTTTTTTTTGGAATTTTCATATAAATAAAATTTTTGGTCGAGTTGATGCATTTTAAAAAAGTTTCAGACGTTTGTAAACGTATTCACGAGACATGTTATACATCGTTAAACAGGTAAAAACCTCTACTTAAAAAAAAATTATTGTAAATTTTAAAAAATTTCTAGAACAAATAAGTAAAAAAAAACAAAAAAATATATCGCGGGCTTATATTCAAAACTTGCTATCTGCAGTTTTATCGAAAATGAGTTTTTGATGGCAACTTGTTCACTGATTAAGTTGTCATATATCATATTAAATTTGAACTGAAATTTTTTTTCTTTAACATTTTTTTTTCTAAATTTGTGATTTTGCTATCTACTATACGTAGTTTTGCGAATAAAAAGTTGCTATCTGCATAAAAATTATTGGTTTTTATTATCATAAAACCTAAAAGTGTTGGTATTGAATCATTCAAAATAATAAAGATATAAACAGCATGAACTATTCAAAAAATGGTCAACATAAAGCCGGGGATTATAATTCCCTACAACGTATTGTAACTGACTATATGTCATCCAATGAAGGTTTGTTGTTTACAATTCGTGACAATTATAATTTTAATCAAACGTTTTATCCAGATTCCGAGAATGAACAAATCGACGACAATGTGGTCAAAGGGGATGTGGGAGACGATCTCATAACAGGTTTCTTGCTTAAAATTCGAGACAATGGTATGTAATTGTAACATAAATTTGTATCCAGATTCCGAAAATGAACAAATCAACCACAATGTGGTCGCTTGCCGTAGACGAAAACGACCCCATTTCTCTGCTTCAAAAGCTCGAACAGAAAATAAAAGGCGAATGAACGGGCAACAGTATTTGGGATTTTCGACAATTGAGAAAGTTGTTCAACAAAATGTACAAAAGGCGCAAAGAGAGATTGGACCAACATGTTTATCAGCAACTTATAATTATAATTCTATTACTATACTTTTTTAATGCATATTGTTATTAATTGTTTCTTAATATTTTTTGTATTTAAAACCCAATTACAGTTACTATTCTTTGAATTATATTACTATAATTTTTCTTTTATTATTATTGTTATAATACTCTTTAATATTATTTTATATTAAAAAACCGAAACATTAACTAATACCTCGAATTCCATTACTAGATTTTTTGTTAATACATATTATTATATTTATTTTTATTGTTTTATATTAAAACAACATTAACTTGAATAAAAAATCGTGTTATTTAAATAAAAAACGTTAATTAGTTTACAATAAAGCTTATTTGTATTTTTGTATAAAAAGTGCTATCTGATAATTTGAACATACGAATTGATAAAATTTATATTTGCAAAAAGTGCTATCTGCTATATCAGCGCGAATAACAGCAATTAAAAAAAAAAATGTGAAACTTAGACGTCGTTTTTAAATAACTTTGTAGAAGAAACTTTAGTAATAACTACTACAATTTACAAAAAAAAACTGCTTTTTTGCTCTCCTGAAAAATTGTGATTATGCAGATAGCAAGTTTTGAATATAAGCCCTCGATATATAATAGTGTTTTTGTATTTAAACAACTCGACTTTGATAAATACTATCTAAATAGGTATTTATGCTATGTTAACAATTTTAAAATCTATTAAAGATTATGTTGTCGTTAATTAATAAAAAATAAATGAAAGTAAAAAAATTGGATCTGAATATGATTTTTTAAAAGTGCAAAAAAATAATTTCAAAATTTGACTTTTTTTACAAAAACAATTCCCACGACCCCACTTTCATTTCCCAGAGGAAAACTTGATGAAGAATAATTGACGTTTTATTAGTCTATAATATTACGTTTTAAAAAGTTAAAAAATTGGTGTGCCATTGTTTGCCCACGTGTGTAAACTTGAAATTTTGCTTGAAAATTGGTAATTTTCGATCAATGCTGGGTGTAGGGTGCATGTCCAAAATTAATAATACTTTCATTTAAAACTATTCTCAAAGCCTGTTCTTTTCGAATATTTAAAAAAATATTTACTTTTCTTCTACTAGATTATAAAAAAAAAAACGTATGAGTGAAGCTACTTTTTCTCAAAAATTTTACAATTTTTTTTGACCTATTTAAAAAAATTGATTTTGCAGATTTTTCTTTACTGAACGGTTACAGATAATTAAATGAAACTTTAAGCACAACATTAATGATATAAGTGGCAATACACAAATTTTTTTTTAATGTCTTAATACTTACCATGAAGGAGTTATTAACTTAAAACCTAAAAAAAACTTGTCAAAAAATTTAAATTTTAATGTTCAACATCACACAACTTTTAAACTTTAAGAGTTAACATATTACCTCTTAAAGTTTAGGTAATATGTTACCTCAAGCGCATTAAAATCATCGAAATCGGTTCATAATTGTAGAAGTTACAGCATTTCAAAAGTTTTTTGTACTCGAGGTGGTCTACTTTGGCACCTTAGTGCTCACCCTGTGTTAACACAGGGTGACTTCAAGATTAATTTTCTGAAAGCTATACTCCTCCTTAACGATTGCATATACATTTGGTCTTAATCGGTACAGTATTTAAGAAGTTCTATATTTATTACCACTTTTTATTTGATTTACTCCACTGTGCGTTGTTTTGCTTGTAGCGAATGTGCAGAGAATGTCTTGGTTCTCTCCAATATTTGTGGTGGAAATCAGGGTCAACCAAATTAAAGTTTTTCTCGTCACCAAATACTAAATATGATGAGAAAAAATTTAATTTGGACAGCACAGATGGCTACGAAAATATTGGAGGCATCCTCGCCAAATGTTATACAAGCGAAACCATGGTGGCGGATCTCCCATGGAATGTATTGCATTTGGAACACGAGGAAAGTCGCGAATATGACTTTGTGGCCTAACTATATGGAGATAATTGGACGTCCTAACAAGGCAAACGCATAGATCCATGTCTCTCGTTTCACAATAAACAGTTTTTATGATTTCAACATACCGGTATTGGAATGGCCAAGCATACGTCCAGAACAAAGACCCATTGAAGACCTCTGAGGGATCAGTTCCGCCAAGGTCATTTCAATGTCAAAGCTTAAAGAATTTAAACTAGCAATATTAATAGAATGGGAAAATATTGAGACTGGCACTTTTTGAAACTGGGTGGTTTATATGCCCCCTAGTCTACAAAAAGTGTTAATACTCAAGGGCAACACAATATCTTTTACTTACTTAAATATAGTGCTAATCAAAGCGACTATATATGCTTTTTTTATGCACATATAATTATTTTCTATGAAGTATTTTAGTTTTTATTTTTTTTTCTGCATTAAAAATAAAAATGTTAACGTATTTTTTCATAATTTTAAAGTCAGCAAAAAAACATAATAAAATAAAAAAATGTATAAAAAATATTTTTTTTTTATCTATAACTCAATATAATGCATTGTACGTATAATTATTTGCCTAAAGTACATAAAATATTTGTGGGTTTATAACTACATATTTATATCGGTTTTGGAATCATGTCCATGAGAACAATGTACGGGTCCGCATTGAGAAAGTTAATTCTAAAGTCTAAGTTGGCCATTATGTTGATTTGTATGCACATAAACATTCAGGATTTTTTGCATTTTTACAAGTTTCTTTTAAATGCAATGGATATCAAGTCATTAGCGCCCCCTAATGGTCATTAGCGTCACGATTTGAACCCAATGTTGTTCGAATAGTGGGGCTATAAATGACTTCCTATTTATTCCCAGGAAAAAATTACACATTCCAAAAAGAAGGTGATGCCCACACTTGCTTACATATCTCATTGCCAAATTTAGTAACTGCAATACCAAACTCATTCCAACGATAGAGTCAAAATAGCAAGTAGTATTGTAATCAATTCTTTAAATTTAGACCAGAAAGCATGAACTCAATAACAAAGTAATTATTTACTTAAAAGAAAATAACAATGTTATTAACTTATATGTCTAACTTTTTGTACTCAAGAAGTAATCATATACTTTTTCTTAATAAAAGGACGCTATTGGAAGTAGTTCCTCATTTTGAAAAAAGAAGTTATACAATTTTAAAGAATTTATCTCATATATTTTTTCAAACAAATTTTTATTTGCAGGGAAATAATACTAAAAACAGAACTTGCATGTTACCTAAATTTTGTTAAACTGTGGTTAGGTATAAATTAGGGAAGCACACGCGAGCAGAAAATTGTGAGTGGACGTTGAAATTACTGACGTTATCGTGAGTGAGTGTAACAAAAATTTTCGAGGGTGATTGTGCGTAAGTCATATTTTTGTTTTTCAATTTTGAATTGTTTTTTTTTTTTTAAATTTATATTTTCGTGGTTTATAGCTCCAAAATTATGACAATCCCATGTTATCATAACAATTCGATGTTTCACTTTTTAGGATTTTATTTCCGTATGAGTTTTGATCGTAATATTTGAGTGACCTAGGAGAATCACGTGTGAGTAAAAGTTGAATTTACTTATTGAACTACTTCTTTTTTTTTTAAATTTAAGTACTTCTTATTTTTTCTAGGGAACTATTTATTTATTTTTTTTGTGTAAGTACTTCGTAGTTTTACAATGGAACTATTTCTTTATTAAAAAATGTATGTAGTTCTTAAAAATATAAAGTAAATGGTTCTTCGGTAAAAAAAATAATCAATTCTAAAGAATCAATTATTTTAGTCTCACGTCCTGTTAAAAGAATCGAGTAGGTAATCTAGTAAGGAATGCGTTCTGCCCAAAATGCTTGTTTACAAACCCGCTTACCTTTTTGGAAATTTTTTGCTGGGTTATTACCCATTGTCCATGCTGTTTGTCAGCAGCATTATATAATTTTGTTTTACTATTAATAATTGCAAAAGATTTACATACTTTTTCTTATATAAAATGTTTTTGTAAATCAAAATTTATATATCAAATTATTTTGAGAGTGTTGAGTTTACACAAGTGGGCCAAAATGCAAATGAACGTAACTAACATATTTAGGTTTTTACAGGAGCAGCAGATAACCATATCGTTAATAAAGCTGATAGTTTTCATCATAGAACAAAACAATTTTGTTGAGAAATGTAGTTCGATGCAGTGCATCAAAATTCGCTAAAGCAAAATCATATAATATTAGAACATTATTTATAAAACCGATATTTTTTATTGTTTAAGTCCAACATTTTGTATAGGCGTGTAGATTAGCGAAATGAATCATAATTATCAATAAAACCGGTTTTGAAAACTTTGTTAGTTACGCCCTTTTGCATTTTAGGTGACCATATGAGGCAAATTAACCAGCTAGAGCAAGCGATTTGAAGTTTTTAACATTTTCGGGTGTAAATTTTGCTTTATGTCTCATTTATTAATAAATGCTTATGACTATGTATATCAAAAATCTTCGCACTTTAATTAAAAATGCAAGAAACTTTGAAACAATTTACGATTTTTTGTTTTAAACAGCTTCAAAATCTAAAAAAAAATATGAAAATGTTATTTGTCAAGGTATAATCTTTCAAAGAAGACATTTAATTTTTTTCCACATTAGTTTTCACACATGGTCAAAACAATATTCATATACGTGAAACTAGAAACCATATATAGTCAAACTGCGTTTTTAATTCTTCGCAATCACGTCAAAATTTCTATTAAAAGGACTTTAAATTATAAAATTTTCCAAAAAATATTAAAATACTTGTGCTCATAATATTTCTTAAATAATGAAAGGTGAGATTCTCAGCTTTAAAATAAAAATTATGATTATAGTTTTGCAGGAACGAAATTTTCAAAAAATATCCTTTAAAAAATTGAATCCTATAATCCTTTGTGATTTTTCATAAATTTCTAAGAAATAAAATCTTTCTATAGGCTTAAATATACTCTAAAATATTTAATATTCGTCAATATGACCTTTTTGATTAATGTTACCAACAAAAAATGTGTATTTTCTTATAGAATCAAAAATCGAATATTTTTCTTAGGAAGTTTTAACTTAACACTACCAAAGGTAAATTCTTAATGTAATTAGCACCAAGTACAAATTTTCTGTTAAAAACGCATTTTTGAGGGGAAAACCAATTTCTCTTGTAAAAAAACATATGCGAATTTGAGGTGAAAATAAAATATTATTCACCTCTAGCTTATGGTTAAAAAAATAGTTTAAGCAATAGAAGCCTAGAGATGAATTTGTTCTGAAGTACACCAAATTCCTTGCAACATTTAGAGGTACCTTCACATTTGTACTCCTATGTTTTTAACCGCTGAACTGATTTTTCTCATTTTTTTTTTACCAAAATGCTCAGAAAGATGTCCATTAATCTAAGAAAACTGAGTAACGCCGCTTGCGTGTTCGTTCTGAATTTAGAATCATCAAGAGTATTGAAGAATTACATTTTTAAAAGATCATTAGTGAAATTTGTATTCCAATATTTTTTCAAAAATAACAAATATTCTTTCCCTCCATTTGACACCCATATTGGCATTCTCAAATGGGTACAAGGATTTTAATACTTTTTGAAAAACAATAATAAAAAAATAAAACTTTTTAAAATTACTTTTGACGTAATGACGAAAAACTGAAAACGCATTTTACCAATATATGGTCTCTAGTTTCTCGGACATATAAATTTGTTGCATGTTGTTATAGGAAGAAATTGCATTTGAAAAATACTTAATCAAAAAGTGACTGAATGTTGCATTTTTAAAATTAGTCTAGGTCATGCAGTGGACCAGCTTCATTATATTTAGGGTCACTATATAAACTTTACTCTCCTTTTCCTAATGTAGGCGAAAAACGTTAAAATTATTACATCAACTTTGTTTAAATTGCATTTCAAACATAAGCTATCTTTAAAATTGTACAATATAATAATTGAATGCCTCGCTCGAATAAGGGTATAGCAAAATTTTGTGAAAAGCATTTTTTGCATAATATGGTTTATAAAGCATTAATACGTCTAAATATGCCAATAATTTATCTTTTTAACTTTTTCTGTCCCAAAACTAACCTTTAAAACGACTTTCTTGAATATTTATTTATTAAGAAAGCGTCAAACGTGTAATAAAAGTCTTTATAAAGTACCAAAATAGCCGGGTTTGGCAAATTTAACCGCAATTTTCTCAAAATTGTGACGCGATGGTAAAGTTTGGATGCCGAATTTGACTGACCGTAGCGACGGTCGTGCTGAGTGGTCCCGGTTACAGACATGGAAGTCGATATATGATGCAGTAGCTGTGACATACCAAGTGAAGAGGAGACAGTAAGTCATCTGCTGTACGGTACTACAAGTCTTCCGACTTTAATCATCATATACTGGTTAGCACGATAGTAATATCGGATTTAAGATTCAGCGTCTTATCCGTTATCCGAAAAACTCAGGTTTTATTTAGTTTTGCGGTTATCAGCTCTTCTCTTTCAAAACAGACGCTACATTATTACTCAGGATCCTAAGCTGTCACTTAAACTAACCAACCTACCATATCCTTAAGAAACTAACAAATTAAAAAAAAAAAAAACAAAACAAAACAATATTGTAGAATGAGTTTTCAAAAACTTTATTTTCTTAAAACCTTTTATCTAACTAGTTTTTATTATAGTTTAAGTTTTATTCAAGGTTTATGATAACTTATAATTTCTGTAGCAAGTTTTTCTTGTTACTTTATGTCATCGTTGTCAGTTACAGTTACTATTTGTAAGAAAATTTTGTTTTCCTTATATTTACATACATTTATATGTATAAACTATTAGGGTTGCCACCTAATCAAAAATTGCCAGTGGTACAAAAAACAGATAAAATTTCCAATCGTCTGCATAAAGTATTTTGTCGGCTTTTAAAGAATAGATTGTTTGTTTGTGGAAAAACCTTTTAAAGTCGAATTTTAATTTGTTTTCTAACGTTGGCTAGCTAATTTCAAACATAATGGTAGTTAGTAACGTGGTGCATTAATATTTTGAAAAATATTCTCTTGTGTGATGTGGTGCCAGTTTTGACGATTTTTGTACTTAAAATAGCAAAAAACATACTATTTACTGAAAAAAAAACTGTATTTTTGTGATGGGATACTTTAATATTGTCCACGGTTTTATAATGTTCAAGACAAAGGTTCAAAAAGCTTAATTCTTTAATTAATTTTTTAAAATGACAAAGCATTCTTATGGAATGAATTCTTAGCTTAATTCTCAAAAGCTTTAAATAATATGAATGAATTCTATTTTCAATGAATTCTTTCTTGAATGATTCAAAATTTGTGGAATTCATTTAGTAAAAGGTTGAATGAACAAAGATTTCTTTTCATTCAATTATTCAAATTATTAACGAAATTTGTCATAATTTAACTGAAATATTTACTTAAAACAAACAAAAATTTCTATAAATTAGTCTAAAAAGAAAAATATATATTTTATGCTTATATTATTTATGTAAATCTCCTTTATATTAAATGAATGATACTAAAATTTCTTCATTCAATAAGTAAATGTTGAATGAACATGTAATTGAATTCATTCAAGTTAGAAATTCAGTCAATACCAATTAATGCTTTTGAATGAAGCTAGTGAAGGAATTTCTAGGGAATGGATTAACGGAATGATACATAAACTTTTTTCAATTCCATGAAAAAAAAAAGAATATTGAACAATAAACCATTTTTTCCCGAGTATGAGGGTTAAATAAAGAATTGTCCATAATTTGGAAAAGCGAGCCGGTGGAACGTTTTTGACTTCAGATTTGGGAGGCAAAACTACTAAAAAAAATGTAAGCTCATCGGCAATTAGTAAACATGAATTAACTTTATTTCAACTTATTATTCTGTTTAATACTGCCTTTAGAAAACATTATATGATTATGAAGATTGATGGGTCTATTTGATTTTCAAGAATTTAGAATTAGTTAAGATCATAGAAAAGAGTGGGAATAGTATATACAATGACCAAATTATTTATATAAATGCATTGTAAAACAAGAATACACAGTCAGAAATATTGAAACAAATACAATAACGCTGAAACACTAGCAAGTACTATAAGAGACGAAACCTAAAAGTTGCATTTTATAGAACCAAATTTTGATAAAAACGTATATTTTGATAGAAAGAACAAAAAAAAAGCTTTTCTTTTCCACACAAGCGTGGGCCATTATAATAATTATACACTGTGTTGCAGAACTATAATTACACATTAATTTCGTAAGTCCCGGCATGAGTGTAAAAAAAAATCGAAACTCAATAATGTTTAACAAAAACCAATAAATTTATTTTTATGTTACTGTTTAAAAAGGAATAACAAAATCAATTAGTGTTCCATAACTATAAATACACTTAACTTAATATATCAAAATTTACAAAAATTTAAGAAAAATATTTTAAATCAGCAGTTTTAATAAAAAAATACTAAATCCGGAATTAACAAACGCAGATCCTGCAATTATCGTGAGACTCAGGACACCATTTGAAAAAAATAAGTTACCGAAATCAATTTTAACTCTAACGCGAATGAGCAATGGTCCATTGGCCTTAAATGATATTGTATTTGAATCGGATACTCCATTTAACGTAAAAGAAAACTTAACTCCGAAGAACTTTAGAATCTACATCGAAGCCATAAAACTTTGGAAGGATAAAAAACTAGCATCTGTTTTTTCGCTGCGTGGTATTGTGTATGCTAAAGTAAATAGGCCTGATGAACCCATTCGCATTGATAGCTTTTATGACATTTATGGTTTATTTAGTTCGGAAACTAATCTCAATTATGTTGTTAGGGGTGTTATTCACCACATAATTTTATACTTATTTATAATAATTTTATTCATATTTTTTTTTTTTAATTACCTATATAAACTTTACATGTGCTTCTACATCTTTGATCAAATTAAAATTACACATTTGTTTAACTAATTTTTTATATATATATCTTATGTAACAAAATGTTTAAAACATTAAAACATTGCTTGCGTTGTTGTCTGCTTCATATGTAAGGGGAAGCCTTCAAGGAATTTGAGGATGATTTCCAAGTACAATACATATAATATGATCAGAATATTTACTAAGTTGAAAAATGGTCTAAACATCGTACACATAAATTCACAGATTTTAAAATTAAATTGAAGAGTTCCGTTACATCTTTGAATCCTCAAATGTTGACGTGGCACGTGTCTCTGAAACAAGATTTGGTGCTGATATTAATGATGAATGCTATAAATTGCTTGGATATAGACTATTTAGAGTTGATCGTCAACGGAAAAAGGGGGAAAATGATAAAAAAAGGCGGTGGAGTTGCTATCTATGTGAGGAATAATGTGCAGTGTAAATTTAAGTCTAAGTCAAGGGTAGGGGAAAAAAATTGAGTATCTCTTTTTGGAAATTTTATAGAGCAGAAACAAACACAAATTTTTAAGCGTTCTTGTTGGAGTTGCCTACTATTGCTGTTGGGTACCCGAATATTCTAATATCTTGAGATTTCAATTGCAACTCCTGGGTAGATTCAACTCTTATTGATGAAAGGAAGTATATTGGGTTGGATGCTGTCAATTAAACCATACCAACACATTTTCAAGTCGTTCGAATTCTCTACTTGATACTTTTCTTACGAATTTGTTGCCAAAGTTAAGATGTTTGAACAAATATGTGCACCTGTTTTTTTACGCATGCCCTTATTTTTTTCACCAATTTCGACTTCAAACAAGATAAATCACAAGATAGTTTCAGCCATAGAGATTTTAAACGTATTAATTTCGATGACCTTCACATTAAAATCTCACAAATTGAATGGGATACTACGTTTTATATGCCTGATGTTGCTAAACAGCTTAGTTTTATTCAACACAATATTAAACATCTTTTCCAAGAATTTGTGCCGTTAAGAACGAAAAGGATAACAACAAATGTGAATCCATGTTTTACTTTGGAAATAAAATGTATAATTGACGAAAGTAATATAGCTTACGCAAGGTGGAAGCGATTTAAAACAACCAAATTGCAATCAACGCAAGATGGAATGAAATCCGAAATATTGGAATAAAATAAATGTCGATGAATTAAATATAAAATTTACAGATCCACCAATGTCTGGTGCTAACGTTGCTTACTACAGAAACCACACAAAAACAAATGATCACATGGAATTTCAGTTTTCTTGTTTCTCTGAAGCTGATTTATATAAAAGTTCCTTATGCATTAAATCCAATGCTACTAGCTATGATGGTGTAAATCCTAAATTTATCAAAACAATTTTCCAGTTTATACTGCCTTATATGAGATCACATTCTAAAGTCTTCTTGACCATTCCAAGGCATTTGATACATTTAATGGTGATATTTTAGCACTGAATCTAAGTAAATTTTTAAATTTTTCAACTACTGTCAGAAAACTTATGTACTCATACTTTACTGGAAGATCACAATAAGTTTTTAATGGAAATGTTGTCTCAAGTAGCACTGAGTTAAGCAGAGGTGTACCGAAAGGGTCATTCTAAGGTCCTTTATTATATTCAGTTTATGCCAATGACCTTCCAATCCAATTAGTCTACTGCCATTTCCAGATGTACGCTGATGATGTGCAACTTTACATCGGTTGTGAAGTTCCGAACATTGACAATTGTTTACATTAACTCAATGTTGATCTTTAAAATATAAGAGCTTGGGCTTCATCAAATGTACTATGTCTAAATCCTAGTAAATCTAAATGTATGTTTATTTCGAAGAAGCTACAAGTATTCCTTATATACCGGATGTTTGTTTGGGTCACTCAAAAATGACTATTGTTGATAGTCTTAAAAACCTTGGTGTTACATTCAATAAACATCTGCTCTGGAGTGACGATGTCAGTATTACAACTGGAAAAATGTATGGAATGTAGAAGAACTTGTGGTGTACACAATGGTTTATACCTCTAGAGGTTAGAATGCTCCTGGACAAAACATATCTTAATCCTTCATTATTATATGGCTGTGAATTGTATTCTGGTTCTGATGATTCTAGTTTGAGTAAACTGGCAATAGCTTTTAATAATATTACACATTATGTCTTTGGTATTAACCGTTTTAGTAGAATATCTCATTATTCTAAACAGCACTTTGGAGTACCATTCGAGAACCTGCTGAAAAGTTGATCGCTTATTTACCTCCATAAGATAATATATACACGTCAACCACAATATTTGCCTGATCAAATTATACCCCTTAGATCAGATAGAGTATATCGTATTATTCAAATATCGCACAAGGCACATTTTGTATGTTTAAAACGTCAATTAGTTTTATTCCTTATATTTCTTTGGAGTAATGGGGTAAATTCGCCAAGTAGATGTTGGACATTTGTCATATATAAATTTAACGGTTAAAGTGAAATGCTTATATTTTTTTTATTAAATATTCACTGAAATAGATATCAATCGGTTTTAGCAAAAAAAAAAATGAAAAAATGTATATTTTTTCCACTTTGATAAAAGAAAATTATGTCGGACTCGTGCAACACATATAATTATGTAATGAATTAATAGCACTTAAACGTCTTATAAAGCGCTACAAGTTTTTGCTGATGAAACTACCCCGAAATGGTGGTCTGGCGTATGTGTCCCATGATCAGCCGCTAACATAATTTCATATTTAAGGGTTTTCCAATAGGTATTTGACAACTTTGAATTTAATTTGTGAACGCACTATTTCACTGATCATCTAAATGTTACTTTCCTTTTTTCAGTAAACTCAACATTTTCATCATGGTAAAGTACACGAATAAACAACGTATGCAAAATTATAAAAAAGTACTACCGAAATTCGGATTCGGTGACCGCAACTTTAAGACCGTTAACTCCAATTTTCGGTCGTTATTTTCGCCCTAGTAGACAAGCAATAACAAGTTTAATGCAAAAATTTGAGTCCACATATTCTACATTGTATGATGCTGCCGTGCCAGTGAGACAACGGGTTGCTCGATTTGTCGAAAATATCGCTGCTGTTCAGGCGTCCGTAACAAACGATCCAAATCATTCGATTCCTCGGCGTTCTCAAGAACTGGGCATCGACAAGACCACTTTAGAGCGAATTTTGCTTAAAGATCTTGGTTTACACCCATACAAGATCAAGCTGACTCAAGAATTGAAGCCAATGGACCATTTGACGCTACGTACGTTTTCAGATTGGGCTCTGGAGAAGATGCCAAGATGATGAATTTAATCGCAAAGTCATCTTCAGTGACGAAGCACATTTTGGCTCATTGGGTTCGTCAATAAGCAAAATATAAGTTACTGGTTTTGTGAAAATCCACATGTGCTTCATGAATCACCTCTTCATCCACAAAAAATAGCTGTTTGTTGCGGTTTGCATGCCGGCGTCATCATTGGGCCATATTTTTTCGTCGACAACAACGATCGTCACGTTACTGTGAATGGCGATCGTTATCGCGCCATGATTACCGATTATTTTTGGCCCGAATTGGAAAACATGGACTTGGACGACATGTGGTTTCAACAGAACGGTGCCACAAACTACACAGCACACGTTACAATCGATTTATTGAAGAATAAGTTTGGTGAGCGTGTTATCTTAATAAATGGACCAGTCAATTTGCCGCCTCGTTCGTGCGATTTAACGCCTCTAGACTTTTTTCTTTGGGCTAGGGTTGCCATTCGTACTGTTTTAAACAGTACATGTACTGTTTTTTGAAAAATGTACTGTTTTATTCACAACACCTAAAACAGTACGCAAAAGTACTGTTTTTTTGGATTTGTACTGTTTTTGTACTGTTTTTTTTTTGTATATTTTACATATTTTTATATAAACAAGTTTTTTGCGTGTACAAAGAATATATATTTTTTTAACCATGTTTTTTTCGTGTGTACAATAGTTTTTTATATAAATTTTTTGAATCTCCCTGTATTAATTCCACTTCGTTTCTTTGTACATATATAAGTTTGGTTTGTTTACTTTTCAAGCAATGGATGTTTGTAAACACAATTTTTTTTCATGACACTGCCCAATGCAAAAAGTAATGGCGTCCAAACTAATAATTTTAGCCAATTTGACGAAATTTAGTCAATTTGATAAAATTTAGTCAATTTTACTTCTTTAGAGGTTGTAAACTTGACGAAATTTTATTGATTTGAATAAAATTTGTTAAATCTTAAAAAATAATTGACAAAATTTCGTTAAAGATCTACAAAATTTTTTTTGTTGATTTTACCTACGCTATTTGGTTCGGTGTATTAACTTATTTGAAGTAAATATGTGATGTATTGAAGTAAAAGTTATGTTAACAAATAATACAAAAATGTACTGTTTTTTTTTGAAAAGTACTGTTTTTTTTTTCATCAATGTACTTTTTTTTCACTTTTCAAATATGGCAACCCTACTTTGGGCCAACAAGCCGACGATGTTGGAAGAACTCAGAGCCAACATTGAACTCGAAATAGCGGCCGTTACTGCCGAAATGTGTGACCGAGTCATCGAAAATTGGGTCCAACGAATCGACCGCTGCCGACGTGCCCTCGGTGGCCATATGAACGAAGTCGAGTTCTATTCATAAATGTTTTGATTGTATTTCAAGTCGATAATAAAATTTTTTAAATATCTCAAATGGTGTGCGTTTTATTAAAAAAAAAAAGTTGTCAAGTCCTTATTGAAAAACCCGTTAAAAACATATCCCAAAATATGAAACAACTGAAAACTAATATAAATTTATTTTGAAATATTTTTACAATTAAGTTTGCTTCGATTTTAAATTTTTTGATCAGGATCGATAAATTGTAGTATTTTTTTTTTTTGTAATGTGTGTCACAGTACTCATATTAAAATTTGTTATATGTATAAAAATCACGTTTTGAGAACGCCACTTTTTACTAGCATATAGCGTTTATAACTTTGATCGCTTATAAGTTTTAAACTATTATAGATTTTAATGAAGTTTAAATATATTTTTTGTTAAGGTAGCTAAGAACATTCGATGTGTGTAAACATTTTTAACATCAGAGAAGATTTTTTTCGTCATTTGATAAGCGGCTAATTTTGCTGAAGATTTCACAATTGTGATGACTATAATTAATCTTGTGTTATTCCGTGGGATCCAAAAATTGAAATATAAGTTTTTAGATACTTGTTACTCTGGTCTGGCGAATGTAATTTTCTAAATCACCTGAGCGTAATTTTAATCACTTGAATTGTCAAAACTATCACCAGCCTTTTTTTAGTTGTTAAATGAAAAAAAATGCAGTGCACCATAGATTACATATATCTCAAACTCTTTGACATTAGCTGTAAGTGCACGTAACTCATGAGAAGAAGTTGAACATACGTGGTATACCTATACACACAATATTTGAATGTTTATGCAAAAATGTGTTTATTGTTAAAAGAAGAATAAGAGTTTGAGATCTATGTAATCTATGATTTAAACACAGAATCTTTTAATAAAAACACTACAAATTAAATATTTAACGACAATTATAACTAATTAAGCAATAATTTATTATCCGGCAGAATAAAAACAATGAAAACAACCACTTATTTTTTTAACAATTTCATTTTTATTGTTAAAAATAATATAAATATCAAATTAAACACTTTTTTAATTATAGTTGATCATCAAAATTTAAATAATTTTCATTTCGAATGAATTTAAAATAAATTTATTTTATTTGAATCTTCTTTGTTTACATTTTTATTCTATTTTTAAGGGTTGCCAATACTAAATTATATGAATCGCTACAAAAATACGGTAAAATCATATTTACATTTTCTCATACAGATGGCAACTCTAAAATATAAATAATTGACAATTCAATCTCAATCACAAAAACGTAGTGATTTATAAAATATCATTTTCTAATCTCCGCGTTAGGTGAGTGATGTGAAGTGTAAGTGATGTTATGTGATGAGTGCAGGTGATTAACAAAATCAGAACTTTAGTTCAACTTAATTTTAATAGACATTTTTCCGTCAGCCCTTATTATTTAATTTATCCGTAAGTTTTAAACTTAAGTTCTGCACAGTCATCCAGTCGTAGCTTGAATGTCGTATATGGGTTATGTCAAAGATTTTTAAATCCTTTGAAACTGATATTATTCTTTAATAACTTCAGCAATATCTTTATTTTAGAAAAACGGGTTATTTGTATTAACAACACTTCAATTCGTAGAAGTAATATGCCCATATTTCTTAATGTAACGTTAAGCAAAATTCAAAAATTGTAAAAAATCGTTTGAAACAACAACGCTTTTTTTGTTCTTCTTATTTTGTGTTTGGGGTTTTCAACTTTTGGATTTCATTTGGTATTACATCTATCATCCAACACTTGAGAGATAAATTCAAAACGTCACTTTTTTTGCATGCAAATAAATACATGGTTGTCGAAAATTGAAACCATTTTTTCTAGTTTTAAAATTTATGATGTTTTTTGTACTGGGCACTGACGGCCCTTCATGTAATAAACATTTGAAAACAATGGTTCGTTGATGATTTAATTATGTACAGTTGGAGGTATGTTTCGTTGATGTGCCCTTAACAGATAAAGAATACGACAGTCACAAATGTTGAAAAACGTGTGCGTGCATTTTGTTAAAAAATCTGTTTTTCTCATGGCACATACACATATAGGCCAGTTAGCTGCGTGCACTGAGTTTTTCACAATTAAAAATAAGAGGACCAGAAAAACAATTTGAACGCTAAAATTTTAGTGACTTTTTAAAATTATGCCATTTTTTGTACAAAAATGGCATACTTTTATTATGTGACGTTTACAAACAATTTAATAATTTGCCCAGCTACAACTCTATCTCTAACATACTAATGAAGGTGAATAAAGCACATCATAATGTGATAATTACTTGTAAAAAAGGGATAACAGTAGGATTAAAAAGAGAAAGCATTCTAGTTGAAAAATAAATTGTTCATTAACTCGGTATCTTCTGATTAAAACAATACATTGTGAATGCTGTGATTGACAAAAACTCTACACTCATAGCTGTGTCGACCGTGGCTCAACTCCCTAAGAGGTAATGCTACGAGTCATAGCGTGATGTATGGCTGTGGGTTTGAAACTCACTATGACAGAACGCAAACAGTTTCTCATATAGAGAATTTGAACAAAATCAAATACTTTGTTCAGTTGACACATAAATTAACCACTGAGGAGTCCTTGGAGGTTACGAAACTGAGGCAGTCTGGCATATACATTAACGTTAAATTTTTCAATAAAAATGTTTTCTTCTTGTCCTTCCTGTAAAAATCGAACGAAAAAAAATTTGCTGTGTCTTGAGAGATTGAAAGATTTTAAAAACATATTAATAATAGTTTCAACGCATATAATTGATCATCATCTCAAATTTTCTTCAAAAAGAACTGTGTGCTAAAAAATTTACTCTTTTATCTAAAAGGAGTAAGTAGCTTTATTTGGACCTTTCTTCAATGATTCAACACAAACAGTTTTAAGAAATAAAGATTATTTTTTATTTATTTATTTATTCTTTTCTTTTGGTACAAATAAAACTTAGAGTCTCTTATGGCACCTCAAACATTATAATATCAATTTATAAAATTATATATAACATGTTATAAACTTAAAAATACAATAACAATAAAAGTTAAAATAACAATTGAAGTGAAATTTAAAAAAAAAGAAAATAATTGCTACTTATAAAGCTTTAAAAACCTCCGCTTTGAAAACCAATTCACGGGGATCGGATTTAAGTGAGTTAGGTAAATAATTCCACAATTTCACAGTACTAACGAAGAACATTCTTGAGGCCGATAAATAGTTGAAATCAGGTATATTAATATTGCACGTACGTCTAGACCGAGCAAGATTAAGTTTTTTATATAAATAATCAGGTTCTTTCTTGTAAATAATCTTGTGTAAAAATATTAAATTACGGATGTTAAGATAAGATGTCAATCTACTTCCTAAAATTCGTATGGACTAATGAGATATGCTATCAAATTTTCTTTTGTTAAAGACATATCGAGCGCAATTGTTGATAACCAATTGTAATTTATTATTAGACACTGAGTCAAGGTTACCAAATACGATAGCACTATAAGTCATGATGGGTATAATGAGGGTTTTCACCAATTTTAGTTTAGTATCATTAGGAACATATAATGCAGAGTGCCAAAGTTTCCTGAGGACATTATACATTCTCATTATTGTATAATTAATGTGATCCTTGCAGTTAAGCTCAGTGTTGATTACAAAACCAAGATTTTTCACTTTACTAACATAATTTATCAACTTATCTTGCAAAATAATTTCCGGTAAAATATCGTTACAAATGCCTTTATGAATTGGAAGGGCTTGCGTTTTCGAGGCATTAATCATAAGGTTATTGTTCACAGACCAACGAAATATATCACCTAGGTCCTCATTTAACCGACATCCTAAGTCCTCAATCAATCCTATTGGTCTCGAAAGATAAATTTGTGCATCATCAGCATAAAGGTGTATATTAGAACTTTTACAGCAGTATACAATATCATTTATAAATAAACTAAATAATATAGGGCCAAGAATTGAACCCTGTGGGACACCAGAAAAAACTGGTTTGAGGGTTGAGAAAGCATTATCTGAACTAACTCTTTGATATCGATCTAACAGATACGAACTGATAAGCTCTGAAGCACTTCTACTAAAACCGAAATATTCCCTAAGTTTTAATAATAAAACATTATGGTTTACGGTATCAAACGCCTTTGAAAAGTCGATTAGCACAACAACAGTTAGGTCTCCTCTATCAAAAGAAGGTCGAATGTCCTCCAAGACCTTGAGCAATGCTGCACAGTGGGATAAATCACAAAATTTGTAGAAATAATTCGGCCATTTGTTAACTTGTGGTCCGATTGCAACGAAATTTGGAGCATGCATAAAAGACATAAAATGGAGTTTAAGGTTTGATTTTGAACCTTCCAGACCCTTTGGGGGCGGCAAAATGGCTACCCAAAGTTGGGTACTTTTTTCATAAAAAATTTTGAGTGTTTGCCATTTTTTTGTTTCTCATCCGATTTTCAAAAAATTAACATATTAGTAATCTTCTTGTAAAGATGAACAAAAAACATGCTATAATGTGTGGGTTACCTCCAATAGTTTCCGAGATATTCCGCTTTGAAAATGTGAAATTCCAAATTTTGTCCGACTCAGGTCCAAAGTTTTCCGAATATCGGGAGAAAATTGGGACCAATTTTCGTTTTAAAATAACGGTTATTTAGCCAATAAAATTCATGATTGAATAAAAAAAAATTAGTTCAATATCTTGTTTCAGTCAAAAATTACATTAGTTTAAAGTAGAAATTAAAAAAAAAAGTAAATTTTGGCGATATTTTCCCAAAAAAGCACCAAATTTCTTATCGCTCCAGACAAATATTTTTCTTCTGAGCATATAAAGTATGTATACTTTTCTGGAAGGTCTTTTTATATAAATGCGAGTTGTGGTAAAAAAAATTTCGATTTGTAAATACTTTTCCCCCCATCCGCTTCCAAAGTTACCACATTTTTGAGGTAAATATCAATTTTAACTCACAGTTAAAATTTGTGCACGCCTACAATTGGGTAGTGGAAACCGGTTTTAGATACTCCAACAGATACCTAATGTAGTGTGTAAACCATTTCCAATCCCCGCTTTAAATGACGACATGGCAGCGAAAAACGGAAAAAATCCCATTTTTGGAATTTTTTTTTTTATTTTTAGGAATTGTGGGATTGTTTTCAGAAAATCATAAATTCTGACATTTGTTCCGATTTGTTGACCTTAAAGTCTAGTTAAATCCAAATAATCATTCGATTATGTCTATTAATAAATATTTTATTGAATAGTGAAAATTTTCATTTAAGCAAAAACTGAAATTTTTACCTTCATATTTGGATTACCCAAGTTTTTGTTTTACCAAGATGGCTAAATTCAACCTTTTTTAAAAAAATTGCAATCTACAGGTAATTTTCTTTTCAACGATACCAAACACTGGTATGTTATGTTCATGACTTCTAAACAGAAAATCTTCAAATGTTAGCCCTTATTCATATATTTCTTTTAATGTGTCCTCGTATTCACATCTTACATAATTGGGACAGGTAAACAGGGTTTTATGATGTTCTTCATTAATGATATTAAAGGTTTTGTTGGCCCACCCAAAGATACGTGTTTTATGATTGCTATTTTAAATATACCCTCTCTTTTTATATTTTGTGGGCCTTAGTATTTGAAGACCCAGTTACCTGGGTTATGATAGCTAATATTTGTACCTAATATTTGTATATAAATATGAATAGGTTTAGTTTTAAGTTCATAAAAAACTCCTCAATCATGGTAATAACAGTAAATCATGAAGCATTGTGTTTAACTTTGTGGGACAACTCAAAACTACAGAGATTTGAAAAGGTTAACGTTGTAGTTGCATCAATTGAATTTTCACATCACACTAAATTGGACACTGCAGAAATATCTAAAATTGACAATTTTATTAAATTATTTGATAAAAAAAATGCTGTCCGTTTTCGGCTCTATTCTGAAATTTAAAACAAAATATTATAAGTGGATGAATGATAGCCTGGAGATAAATTTTTCTGCTGTTGGTGCACCCTGTAAGCCTTATAATGATTTGTGTGCAAAATCTAAAAAAAAAGAACATCGATTACTCTTTCTACGCATTCAAATACAGAAGTTTCTGACACGTTTAAGGAAATGTTAAAGAAATTACAGTTTTCAAATGTTTCCAAAGAAAGGACTATTAATAAAAAAGTATTGGGTTTTGGCATATGCCCGCATTCGGTTCATGGAACACTTCTTCCACATAGCATATGATTTAAAGTAAAAGCATAGCAGGAAATGAAACAAAATCAGTAAGAAACAACGAAGAAATGTCAAAAATGAGGGCAGATGAAAAAAGGAGGATACAAGAAGACTTTAAAAGGCAGACAGGCTTAAACATAGATAAACCACTTGCTAGTTGTGGAAGTACAAACGATGGCAATACAGCAAGAAGGTTTTTTAGAGATTTTGAAATTACTTCAATAATAACAGGAATTGACAAGGAGTTGCTTCGAAAGATCAACATCATGTTAATGGCAATTAATAGAAAACATAAACTAAATTCCTCAAAATTTGGAGTATATACCGACGAAATAACAAAACTTCTATTATCATTATATCCCTGGAAAGAAATGACACCCACAGTTCATAAGGTATTGTGCCATGGAAAAATCATCATTGAATCAAACATTCTTCCTCTAGGTGAACTAACAGAAGAAGCTCAGGAAGCAAGGAATCGAGATTTCAAACATGCCCAATTGTTCAGTTCCAGAAAATGTTCAAGGCAATCACAGAACGAAGATATTTCCAATAACCTATTACTGTCTTCCGATCCCGTCCTGTCGTCAATGAGAAAACGATGGATTTCTTATAACACATTGGCATCTGTTAATAATGAAGAATTAAAAGATTTGCTTTATCTGTTAGATATAAATAATGATGTGTCCGATTATTTTGTATTAAATAAAGAAACAACCTAATTTGCTTGTCTTTTTTTTTTCATTAATAAAGAACATCATAAAACCCTTTTTACCTGACCCAATTATGTAAGATGTGAATACGAGGACACATTACAAGAAATATATGAATAAGGGCTAACTTTTGAAGATTTTCTGTTTAGCAGTTATGAACATAACATACCAGTGTTTGGTATCGTTGAAAAGAAAATTACCTGTAGATTGCGATTTTTTTAAAAAAGGTTGAAGTTAGCCATCTTGGTAAAACAAAAACTTGGGTAATCCAAATATAAAGGTAAAAATTTCAGTTTTTGCTTAAATGAAAATTTTCACTATTCAATAAAATATTTATTAATAGACATAATCGAATGATTTTTTGGATTTAACTAGACTTTAAGGTCAACAAATCGAAACAAATTTCAGGAATTATGATTTTCTGAAAACAATCCCACAATTCCTACAAATAAAAAAAAAAATTCCAAAAATGGGATTTTTTTCGTTTTTTGCTGCCATGTCGTCATTTAAAGCGGGGATTGACTTACGCACAACATTATGTATCTGTTGGAGTATCTAAAACCGGTTTCCACTACCCAATTGGAGGCGTGCACAAATTTTAACTGTGAGTTAAAGTTGATATTTACCTGAAAAATATTGCAACTTTGGAAGCGGATGGGGGGGAAAAGTATTTACAAATCAAAATTTTTTTTACCACAACTCGCATTTATATAAAAAGACCTTCTAGAAAAGTATACATACTTTATATGTTCAGAAGAAAAATATTTGTCTGGAGCGCTAAAAAGTTTGGTGCTTTTTGGGGAAAATATCGCCAAAATTTACTTTTTTTTTTAATTTCTACTTTAAACTAATGTAATTTTTGACTGAAACAAGATATTGAACTAATTTTTTTTATTCAATCAAGAATTTTATTGGCTAAATAACCGTTATTTTAAAACGAAAATTGGTCCCAACTTTCTCCCGATATTTGGAAAACTTTGGACCTGAGTCGGACAAAATTTTCAAATCGAAATATCTCGGAAACTATTGGAGGTAACCCACACATTAAAGCATGTTTTTTGTTCATCTTTACAAGAAGATTACTAATATGTTAATTTTTTGAAAATCGGATGAGAAACAAAAAAATGGCAAACACTCAAAATTTTTTATGAAAAAAGTACCCAACTTTGGGCAGCCATATTACCGCCCCCAAAGGGTGTGGAAGGTTCAAAATCAAAACTTAAACTCCATTTTATATCTTTTATGCATGTTCCAAATTTCATTGCAATCGGACCACAAGTTAACAAATGGCCGAATTATTTCCACAAATTTTGTGATTTATCCCACTGTGTGCTGTACTACAGCTTCTCCCAGAACGATAACCAGACTGATTATCAGAAAGAAGTTTGTTGCATAATGTGTGTTTAATAATTTGGTTTGAAAGTAAGCGCTCAAAGGCTTTAGAGAGGGATGGTAAGATACTTATAGGTCTATAATCTTCAGGTTTCGATGGTTGATTCTTTTTTCCAACGGGAATGATATTTGCAACCTTCCAAATGTATGGAAAGTTTGACGTTGTTATGATATGGTTAAAAGTATGCGTTAAGGCTGGTAGTATAAAAGGAAGTATAAGTTTGATAAATTTTATATTAATGCCATCATATCCAATTGAATTTACCTACATCTTCCTCTGGCTTTACCTACATCTTCCTCTGTAACTTGATCAAAATAAAATAAATTGCCTTGATACAAGAGAGTAGAGTTAATATTATAAGAGCTGATGTCATTTCTATTAGTGGAATTAAGAAAGAAGTCGTTCATAATTTCAGGACAGATGTCACATTCAGTTCTACTTTTCCTTATACCTATTTGTCCAAGGTTTTTCCATAATTCCTTAGTAGGAATATTAACATTTAATTTATTCCGATAATATAAGCTTTTCATGTTCTTTGTGAATACGTGTACTCTATTTCTAGCTACATGAAAGTTTTCCCAATTGTTTTCAGACGGTCTGGATTTCCATATAGAATGTAGTTTATTACGTAAGTTAATTGCAGATTTAACCTCGTTGTTGAACCACGGAAGCTTAGAGACAATTTTAATTTTTCTAACCGGTACATGTTTCTCATGAAGTGACAAAATGTTTCTAGTAAGCCAATTGAGTTTATCATTGACATTATCGAATTGCCAACAATCATTCCACATAGTATTCGCCGCATCAATGCTTAAGTTTTGAACGTTTATTCTTTTAAAATCGCGTATATTGATATATTTATAAAAACTACTATAGTTCAGGTTAATATCGAATATATAATACAACAAATCATGATCAGAAACTCCAGCAAGAGAAAATTGATCATAGTGTATTGTGGAGGAGTCATTAGAAGAACACATAATATCTAAAAGTGATGGTTTTGTGTTGGGTGAAAAACGGGTATGCCACGAATTTATAATACTTAATCCACACGAACTAACATCGTCCATTAAACGTGTTGATTTAGCATTGTTAAGTGATAGATCGATATTAAAATCCCCGCACATAATAATGTTCTCATAGTAAATTTATCAAAAAAATTTGAAAGACAGTTATTCTTATTTATAAACACACATCACATTATAAACACACATCACATAACAGTTAATATTATTAGTTCCTTCAAACTCAACACCTAGAAATTTAACAGCACTCTCAACATCAGATTTTTGAATAATCTTGGATTTCAACCCTTTTCTATAATATATTGCTATGCCACCACCCTTATCACCAGACTTTCTATCATGACGTATTAGTTTAAATTTCAAAAGATCGTATAAAACATTATTATCATTTTCATGTTCAAACCACGTTTCCGTAACACATATTACAATTCGATAAAATGTAGTTCAGATAGTCTATTTTAGAACTATTCAAGCTCCTAGAACTAAAGAACTAAAAATTTGCCTGTCTCTAAACGTTAATCGCAGTTTCTAAAACCTGAAGTTCCTTTTCAAAATAATTGAAAGAAATAATAAAAAAATAATTTTTTAGTGTATTTCACTTTATGTTAATGTGTTATGTTATGTTAACGAAATATTTATATATAAATCAATCAAAAAATTTAATTTTGAGAAATTTTAGAAATTTAAAATTTAAACCGGCATAACTTTTGTGCCCCTAGCTAAAGTCATTCACGCTAACGGATTTGTTGTGCCTAAATACTGGTTTATAATCATGTAAAATCCTATTATTGTGCCACAAACTTAAAAAATAACCAAAATTTTAAATATTTTTCAGAATAGCTCATATGTACATACATCTGATTTTAAAGAAAACTAATTTTGTAATTATTATGGCTTACATAAACTTTGTTATTATATATGTGAAAAAACAGGGATGGCAGGCAATACCGCGAAAATACCGTTATCATTATCCTTAAAATACAGTTACTGATATAACTAAAGTATCAATACCTCTGAAATACCGTTACCGAAATAACTAAAATACCGTTGTCGCTAATAAACTGTTACCGAAATAATTAAAATAGCGCTATTCTTAAAATACCAGTAGTGTCCGGCCAAAAAGTGAAATTCGGCCAAATTTTGGTAAAAATTTAATAAAAACCACAAATAAATAACAGCTACAACAACAGAATTTACAAAAAACCTACATAAAAAATACAATGTTGAATATGATAGAATACCAAAAAAAAAAACGATATTTAAATATCAATGTATGTGTGTGTGAAAAAATTTCAAAAAGCCAAAAAGAGTTTAAAAAAAAAATTCCAAAATTGCCTTAAAAGCAAATAATCAAATTTAATGCGATATAATTTAAATAAACATATACTTTTATATTTTGCAATTAATTTCGAGTTTTAAGTAATCGTAAAGAGATAATAAAAGGTTTATCAATTTGGGATAGACATGATGCAGAACCAGACTTAGAAGAAGCAGAACCAAATGAAAATATTATTGAAAAAGAAATTAAAATGTTTATTACGGAGACTTTAAGTCCCAGAAATATAAATATATTTGAGTATTGGAATTGAAGTAAATTTACAAATTTAAAAGCTGTAGCAACAAAATATTTATCAGCCCCACCAACTAGTGTAGCTAGCGAACAGCTAGCGCTGCCGGACAGCAGTATTCTGATAGGCGACGCAATTAACATGGTGTGAATGCGGAAAAATGGCTTTTGTCTCATTACAATATCAAACTTTTTAATTTTAAATATTAAAGTTTAAGTTTTTTTTTTCTATTTCAACTTAAAAATCGATCAACAATTTTTCTTTGACTATAAAATATCGTTAGCTTAACGTGAAAATGTGCTAAGTCACCTTTTTCAAATTTTACAGGAGAGACAAAAAAACCTAATAACTTTTAAATAAAACATTATTTTATTAAACTTTAAATGCAGCAACCTAAATGTCATAACTACTCAACGCAAAGGACAAAAAAAACTAAAAAAAACATGCATTTTACCCCTATCAGCTTTTTAATGAGTTAGCAGTTTTTCTTACTTATTTTTTTTTTTTTTGACTTAGCACATTTTACTAAACTTATTTCCTCATAGTATTAATAAATAAAATTAAAGCAATGCAGTTTCAAAAATAAAAAGGTACTTGTTTATTTGTTAACATTGATCACAAATTATATGCAGTCTTATTTCATTGCTGCTATTTAATTATTTAATTAATTATTTAATTAAAACAATCTTAAAACTATATAAAAATTATCACAAAGAACAATTTTGCAGTCTTACTCCTGCTGCTAGTAAAAGTTGTAATATAAAGTATAAAGTATATTATACAAAAATCAGTAAAAATTGAATTATTCGAAAAGCAAATCATCATAAAATTTATGATGGTCCTTAGGCAAAGTAAGTTTCAAGTATTGTAGATCTTCGTATTTCTTACGTTTAATTGGTATTCTGTTTTGGTACAGTTGTTCTAAATTGCACCACTTTAAAGCAACTACTTTTTGATCAATTCTTTGCGGCAGAATTTTCCATAAAGTGGTGAACCATAATTTAAAAAACATTTCTCGATTTGGTGTATATTTTAATGCACGAATGTCTGTGACTTTGGCATCACCTTTGGTACGTCCAGGACGAATACTTTTACAGAATTCAATATTGTTAAATTTTTTAAAAAAATCATGTGTCAAATAAGTCACATCGTATGGCATAGGCTTTTTTCTTGCTGCTTTACATATTCCGATATATTCGGCAGGAACATCGATATTTTTATTCTTCATAGCACGCTCTATGGTAGAGTGGACACTATCGGCCTCCATCTGCGTATGCCCGGTCTCCAGTATTTTCTGCTCTATCACAATGTTGGGCTTAATAGCAGTATTTAGAAGTGCGTTACTCATTACACAATTGCGGTTTTGGTAACCACATCCATCACTATAAAATATAATCTTAACAGGGTTATCACTGTTATCAAGGCTGGGAAGAATTTTGGTTTCAATAAAATAAACCCATATGCTTGCAAAGTCTTCAGCATTCACACCTCCTTCAGCTTCATTCCAGAGGAAGCAATAACCTTTTTTGTTTATTATGTTGAAAAAAACCAAATTGTGAACCTGTAATTTCGTTCTATAATATAAGCTGCTGACTTGGGATTTCGGAGCCATGAGTACAGCTTGAAGATCTACAGTAAACACATTGGATTCGTCACACCTGTCTTTGTTCTTTTCCATTCTTGCTTCTTCTTTTTTTTCTTGGTGACTAGAATATTCTTCCAGTGGAGTAGTGCCGGCAGAATAACGTGCACATATTTCACACTGGTCCTTCTTTGGTGCAAACAAGCCAAGATTTCTGCTCTCAAATACCGAATGAAACGTACGTAAGGAAAGTGGCCGGACGTTGTGAGTTGCGCACCAATCTTTTGAATAAAAATCATAAAGCATTTGCTTAGAACGCCATTCCGGTAATAGATATTTTTTTTCCGTGACAGCACGACAGTAATGAGACTCCATTACTGGCAGAGAATCAAAAAATAAGTTCATGTTTTTTTTCTCGTCTGAAATGTTGTTTTGAAAATTTCTCATGACATTATTATGTGCAGTCACGAGTTTATTCACCCAACTAAGCACTGAGCATCTACCTATGCACAAGGTATTTAAAAAAAAAATTCTACAAACGCGCAAATTTTTACCATCCACTTTCAAGTGATATTTCAAAGTTTGCACTCTTCTAGACGCATTAGGATTTGTTCTATTTCGAGGATTGGATGGTTTAGTCGTTTGCACTAATGTATTCACATAAACTTTTTTTTGTTTCCAATCCATCTTCCAAAACGTTTTGAATATCTGCTGTCGTTGAGCATCAGTCACCAATGCACATTTCATGGCAAAATTAATTTTTTTATGATTTGTAATATGTGGCGAATTTTTGAAATCCTGAGGAAATTTCGTGTACTTATACTACGTGTACCGGTTTTTGGACCCCGGAGGCACCGGCCTCTTTAACCGAAGATAGAGAAAAAACCTTTTTTAATTCTAGAGAGGAGAAAAAACAATAACAGAAAGAAAACAATAGAAGAAGAAAAAACAATAACATCTGACTTAGCGCAATTTCTTTGACAGTCGTGAAGTTAGCACATTTACACATCATTGCCAACATCAGGTAAAAATTATTCAAATTCACAATTTTTTTTTTTTAAACTGTGTATTTTGAATTTATTTCTAAGAATGCATCAAAATCTCATTTTTCAAAAAAATTGACTTAGCACAATTTCATGTTAAGCTAACGATATGGTACAAATATTTTCTTCTTTTTTTTACTTTAAATAGTACAACTATTTTCCAAATATGATTTTTTAAAAAAATGTACCTATGAATTTTTATTTTTGTTTATGTTTATTAACTTTTTGATATCATGGCCGAAGTTCGGCTTCGGCCGAAAAAAATTAGTTCTGTCGGACACTACATACCAGTACCGAAATAATCTGACAAGTACAAATAATAACTATAAATACATATCGCACACCTAAAATTTTTCATTTTTCAGAAATCGAAAAAAAAAATATTTGCAACTTTATACCCATGGAAACATAAAGAGAGATATAACTGTTTTTTGGCAACAGTTAACAACAATAAAATACACAGATATTTTTTTATAGATAAACTAGTGTATTGTGCATAGTTTAAGCATATAAACCCGAAAAATTAAAATTTTTAGTTGAGTCACTTTTGAACTAGGTGTGCGATATATTTCAGAAGTTTGATCGCCATACACAGTCATTGAAATTCGGGCATGATGGGGCTGAAAATATCGGTGTGCAACGCATACATATACCAATATATCTTAAATCAGGTTACCCTTAAAATACCGTTACCGGTATAACTGGAAACCCGTTATCCTTAAAATACCGTTACCTAAATAAATAAAATAACGTTATTGCTAAAATACCGTTACCGAAATATTTAAAATACCGTTATCGCAAAAAAGCGTTACTGAAATAAATAAAATATCGATACCCCTAAAATACCATTATCGAAACAAAAGAAAATAGCGTTACCCTTACCGACGCCTGCATCGATGCAGTTACCATCCATGGTAAAAGATCATATTTGGGTTATAGCAAAATGTGAAAAACCAACAATAATCGGTTAATCTGGCACCAGTTACTCTTGCTCATTGTTCATATAGTATTTATTTTCTAAACTACATAACTGCGTAGTCAAAAGAAAAAATATCTTTGCTAGTTGCGTCGAAATAAAAAAAACACTTGCATAGTCGACGTATATATACGTCTTACGCAACAGAATATAGTTTTGATAAAACGTACATATATATACGTCTTGCGCAGCAGAGAGGTTAAATACTTGACTTTATCTCAGCAAAAACTCAAATATTTTCCATAATGCATATGTTGCATCCATTTGCTGAATTCTTTGTTATATGACACACATACGCACACATACTAGTCGTAAACTCACTTTGTATTCATCTTGCATGCGGTAGTTATATCCGTTAAATTGTTCTACACGTACCGTTGCAGTCTGATGGTATCAGTCGACACAATTTCTTGTCAGAGTTATAAAGTAAACATAATCTTAATGTTGTTTACTGCAAATATGACAAATCCATACATACGTATGCACAAATGTTTGTATATACAACATCACAACACACATGCATATTATAAACGTATTTATTTTCGTATGACAATTTATTCATGCATGCATATTTGGCACATCTAATACTATTCTTACACTTTAAATATATTTCTTAAGATCGAAACTTGTATATTTAGGGTTTGCTTGAAGAGCATTATTCAAATAGATCTAAATACTCTTATCAATCTACTCTCAAAAAAATAAGTTAGCAGAAAAGTTAGTAAAACGTCTTGTAAATCAAGTATACTATTTTTCAGAAAATTTTTTTTGCTGAAATGATGTTTTCAGCTAAAATTTTAGTTATACAGTACTTTTCGTTTACAGTCACATCGCTTATAGTCCATTTAGCGATATAGTCCATTTTTACACTTTTACTGTCATCTAAAATCAAATTGCATACAAAATATTTAGGATATAGTCCATTCACGATATAATCACATTTGGCTTATATGCCACTAAACTCTGGCTACTAAAAGTAAATTTATATGCAAATAATTTAAGTTATAGTCACAATACAGAAAATTTCTAATATAATTGTGAAATCTTGAATTTTTTTCGGTTTAAAATTATTTAAAAATTTAAGAGGCGAAAACGAAAATAGGAACAAGGAAACTGAGCTGAATCGTTTCAAACATCGTTTTTATATTCCAAATTTTCCACCTGTTATAATGATAAATAAATTGCATATAGTAACATTTTATGATGACTATATCACAATTTATTTATAGGCAACAAAATGGCATATAAAAAACTAGCGATATAGTCACATTAGCGATATAGTCCACAACTTGTGTGCAACTAAGAGATGTGACTATAAGCGAAAAGTACTGTACTTATTCAGCACGTAACTATTTTGAACTAATGTTTTAATACTGTTTTACTAACTTTTTACTAATTTATTTTGGTAAAAACATTGTGCTAATAAGCACATTAAAATTGTGAACGACAACCAGATTGAAAGATATACGCTGCATGTCAAGATGCAGTAGAGACGAAGAAAATTATATTAAAAAGTACATCTCTGGTACATCTCTTTGTATATGTTTTTCATACATATAAAAACAAAAGGACGCAACAATGTGTATCGTATACATATAAATTGCGGTTTAAGAAAACTTAAATTTTGTGTTCTCACCGGCTTCTCAAAGTAATTGTCTATTAATTATATTAAAGACAAAATAAAATATTTAAATTTAATAAAGATTAAATGTGCATTTGTAAACTAAATGATTATAGTGACTATTAATGTAGTGTGGTCAAATTGCAAACAAATATACGTGCATGTAGACAGACTACAACAAAAGACAAGGACACACATCTTAGGTAATATTGTATGATCCTTGTTCTTGTTGAAGAAAAAGGTTTGTATATTTCATATTTTGTTTAGTTTCGTTTCGTTTCTTAGAAAGATGTCATCATTTAGGCAACCATTAAAAGTTGAAAGATAATGTGTTTATGTTATATATAATTATTTCCATATATTTTCAGATATTAAATTAATTCGTGTCGTCATAGTGGCATTATGAAAATTTTTCTATTTTGTAATGTATTGTAAACAATTTTTAAAACAATAACAAAACAAATTTTAAGATTTTCGGCAAATAAATTAACTAAAGTATACTTTTTTGCAAATTTATAAAGTTTTTTCAGTCTACTAATATTCATGAATAATGTTATTACTTTTAGCAAGAAGTTTTAAATTTTGAATCAACTAATTGTTAGCAAAGCTTTTGCTGAATCTACTAATTTTGTTGCTAGATTTTGCTGCGTTATCAATTTTTTTGCAAACACCCTTCTGACTAAAATTTTTCTGACTCAGTAAAATGTTTTGCCTGTAGCGTTTCCTTTGCCTTTTTTGTAAATATACAGATGTTGAAAGGTCGTTATAAATAAAAAATAAATGGTTTTAGTTTTCCAAATAATCAAGCTTTATATATAAATTTGATCAATAATTCGAATAGCGTCGCTATTCATCTTCCGGGCGGATATTGAATGTTTACACACAAAACACTTAAATAAACTTAAGATATGCTCGTTTACTAGTCGTCTGTATTAAAAGCACTCAGTGCTTAAATTATAAATACATATACATATGTATAATATCCATATCCGAAGGATAATATCCACCGAATATTTTCTACAAAACTAATACGAGTTACAGGATGCAGCTTTCCAGATTGATAAAAAAACATCTAACTATTTAAAAAAAAAAAAATTTAAATAAATTGAGTTTTGCATAACTCTATAAATTCGGAACTAGTTCTGAAATAAAAAAAAAAAATTTTTTTTCAAATTCTCCGTTAAATTGATATAGTAAACTTTCTGCAACCAGGCAAAAAGCTAGGAGACAAATCTGCAGTAGGTTTTCAATTCCACTTTACAATTTTTGTAGTAATTTTTAGTACAATATATTTTTTACTAACAATTTTGGGCATTACCATTTCTTTCACTAATTTTTGTTTCTAATTTCAGCAAAACATTCTACTAATTTCTCAAAACCAAATAAAATTATTAAAAATTTTGGTAATTAACAAAATTGTATACGCTGTTTAAAATCGACATATGTATTTGGATCCATACTTGAGCACACATGCTTCATACATATCCACGTGCATTCATACAAAATGATTTACACATGTTCATATATTGGATAATACGTTTTCATGTGTGTGCATTTAAGAAATTCAGGTATATGTCAATACATTTCCATACATGGTCATATATGTACATTAACGAAATTTGAGGTAAAATTTACATGTCTGATCATATATAAGTACCTATGAGCTTATATGAATCACATATGGAGGTATATGGACATTTATAAACTCGAATGTCTTAATATGTAAACAAGATTGAGTTAATACATGTCCATAAATGGATACATATATGTACGTTGATTTTTAACTGGGTATTTAAGAAAATTTTATTCGGAATAATTAAAACCTATACTTACAAAACAAATTGGCCAAATATATTATAATATTATGTTTCCACTTACATGTTTGGAGGAAATCATGTGTTTCGGTGAAAAAAATGTATGGGAAAACAAGTACAAAACATGTTCAGTGGAAACGTAGTATAACTAGATTATATTTGCATAACAGTAAAGCCTAGATACACTCGAGGAAATAAGATTCATCACAATTATATAAGTTTTTTGTTTTTATATACATTGAGATTATTTTTATGTTATTTTAAATTTGTAACGAGCTTTCAACCTCCGTATATTTACAAAAATAAAGCAAATCAAACATATTAGCTAGGTTGATACTAGTATTTCGATCTGGCTAAAGATCTCATCAGAACCCGAAGTTTTAGAAAATCTAGAGGCTTCAGAATAGGCATAAATTTTGCTTCATTCTGGTCATATTGATGAAAATGTTTCATAAATTGTTTGTCATCAATTATTAACGCTATTTTTGAAGTTTTCATAAATACGACGAACAATTTTACAAAAATTGGAGACAAATATTTCAAATATCTTCATTATTTAACAACAACGTTTTATAAACCAGTAATTTATATAAAGGGAAATTTCATACGCCTCAGTGTACAAAAAACAATAAAAATATGCAATTGTATATTATGGCGTATGAGTCATTCTCTATGAAAACACCGAAAAAAATGAAAAATTGTTGCTGGACCATTTTGGATTTTGTTATAATTTTGTGGAAATGTTCCTAAGGGTTCCAAGAACCAAAATCCAAGAGGATTTAATTTTTGCACACGGCACTACCGGTTCACGCAAAATAAAAAAACTAAAAAGTCTTGTTTTTGTGCGTAGTGGTTTGAGCTGTTAAAATTTTTCTGCTAGAGATATCTACATGATGAATACATTGTTTTAAAGCTTAAGCATTATAGTTTCTATCAAAAATATAAAATTTGACTTAATTCATACACCCGAAAAATAACGTGGTATTGAAAATAAGTATATTTCGTTGGTTTTTTGTGTTTTTCAATGAACTCCAGTGTCGGCGCTAATGAATATAAAAGCATAATAATTCTCAGATACAAATTAGACATGTCGGAGAAAAATACAAAATTAAAATTGGCTCAATCTGGCAACTCGTTATGAAAAAATCGTTACTTAAAATTTGAAAATTTTGAAAATTTGCATATTTCAGGCTACAATTTGGTCATGTTTGTTAGCAGATACAAACTTGAAAATTACAGAATATTTACTCCCTACTTTTAACTTTATAACACTTCACGACCCGTTTAGTTATTTTCACTCCTCTCGGATTTACACGGTTTTAAAAAAAGCCTTTTTGATTTTTTGTATGTATTTTTATACTCCCCTCAATTGTTATATACAGAGAAATTAAAATAAAAACAAGTAGTATTATGAAGAAACAAAGAATAATTATGGACTAAAAAATATATTTAATAAATTCAGTAGATTTTTGATGTTAAAAAATTTTACAGTGGTGGCAAAAAATAGGCAAATGGTATATTTTTATCATTTAAAGTAGAAAAGTTATAGTTTGAATGTGGGTAATTAAGAATCGTGGAATAAGTTTTATATTATTTTCATAAAGTATTTGTTCTTATAATATTCGGAGTTTCAAAGTTATCAGAAGCTGAAAACTTTCGTACTTTTAACTGACTGTGAGAAATCGGAGAGAAACTGTGGTAGTTTCTTGTATTTTTAATTGTGCAAACATCAATAAATCTTTTTGACAAAAAGTTTTCGATAGCATCAACATCAGGAATGGATACAAAAAAAAATTATACCAGGAATTTGGGTGGAACAAAAATCAAACATTGCTGAAGGTGTTAGGATATGATGATCCTCAGTTCGCTGTAGACTTGCTTTCCTTACAGTCTGCTTAATTGTACCTCCTGGACTTTTACCATGAGAAGTGGCAAAAAAGTGCCACTCAGCTTCTAAGCCGAAATCGTCTTTGTGATGACAAATGTTGATAAAATTTTTTTTATTTTTGTAAAATTTTTGTAAACATAAAAAATCTACTGAATTTATTAAATAAATTTTTTAGTCCATAATTATTCTTTGTTTCTTCATAATACTACTTGTTTTTATTTTAATTTCTCTGTATATAACAATTGAGGGAAGTATAAAAATACATACAAAAAATCAAAAAGGCTTTTCTTTAAAACCCTGTAAATCCGAGAGGAGTGAAAATAACTAAACGGGTCTTGAAGTGTTATAAAGTTAAAAGTAGGTAGTAAATACTCTGTAATTTTCAAGTGTGTATCTGCTAACAAACATGACCAAATTGTAGCCTGAAATATGCAAATTTTCAAAATTTCCAAATTTCAAATAACGATTTTTTCATAACGAGTTGCCAGATTGAGCCAATTTTAATTTTGTATTTTTTTCCGACATGTCTAATTTGTATCGAAGAATTATTATGCTTTTATATTCATTAGCGCCGACACTGGAGTTCATTGAAAAACACAAAAAACCAATGAAATATGCTTATTTCAAAACCACGTTATTTTTCGGGTGTATGAACTATGTCAAATTTTATATTTTTGATAGGAACTATAATCCTTCAGCTTTAAAACAATGTGTTCATCATGTAGATATCTCTAGCAGAAAAATTTTAACAGCTCAAACCACTACGCACAAAAACAAGACTTTTTAGTTTTTCTTTTTTTGCGTGAACCGGTAGTGCCGTGTGCAAAATTAAATCCTCTTGGATTTTGGGTTTTCAGACCCTAAATATCATTTCCAGTTAATTTGAGTAAAATCTAAGATATGCCAGCTTTGCCGATTTGGTGATTTCATACAGAATAACTCGTATGAAATTTCTTTTTATATTAATGTTGTTATTGGAGATAAGGACTGTAATGATTTAAATGTTGCTTCAAATCAAAAATGGGCTCATATATCCTCATTCAAACCCAGTGTAACGTCTGAATTACGTAGAAAAAAATGCAAACATCGAGAAAAACAACAATTTGAAGTGTTTTAAGTTGGTGAAAATTTATGTTAATTTAAATACATTAAGCGGGATATCTTTTAAAATTGGAGTCCCTGCTCAGTTATACGAAAGGCTTTTTAATACCACTTTGTGGCCGTCGTCTGTAAGAGTGTGTTCGTTCCATAACCAAAAAATTTGCATTATTTTGCAAAAATGTTAAAAAAAATTTAAAGATTGCAAATATTAAAACAGTTTGGCCCCTTTTTTTACTGAAGGTATCCCTTGATACACTAATCATATGGATCGATTCTATTTTTGTCGGACTTGAAAGAAAGTTAGAATTTGTTTTTCATAATTGTAGTTTTGAATATAGTGAAAAATTCTAAACATTTATTTGAGAAACATTTTGAAAAAATTAGATATTTTTTATGAATCTTAATCCAACCCAGGCTTGTACAGTCCAAAGTTCGTCAATTGTTTCTGTTTAAGACGTTACAACGTTTTCAACGATATTTGTAATGTTAAAAAAATAATAATTTAAATAACCACAAAAGCCCAGATGGCCACTTGTTAAAAAATGGTGTGGTGTTATTTAAATACATTTTCGGCTGTCACTGTACATACATATAAAGTTAACCGAAAATAAAAAAAATGCACAGATTGTAATAACAAAACTAAATTATGTATTAAAGTATTAATACAATGCGCGGATGTTAAAAAATAATGATGTCTATAAAATTATATTAAATCAAATCTGCCTATCCTGCCACATTGCCTATGAAATTTATGTACAACTATATAGTATATATATAGTACACAGTGGTTTAGGTTAGGCTGCAAAAATACTACGAAATACAATCTTTCTGCCAAAATTCTTAAAATCCGTTTTCAATTTAAGACGATGTCTTTTACATGTATGCTATTGGCATCCTGTATGTCCTCGGACCAAAATTAGAGATGTTTTGAAAAGTTTGAGCTGCAATCTTCTTTGCTCTACGTATCAACGGTTGTGTTCATTTCAAAAATTTTATTTTTTGAAATCTTACGAAATTCTAACTTTAACGCTTCCTCACTTCCAAACCGTGCATTGAACATAAAAAATTACTTCGCAAAATATTTTGTAAATTTAGGTTTCTATCGTAATAGCTTAATTTCTTAATATAAAACATGGTAAGAGGGTTAAGTTTTTCGAAATTCGGTGTTGTTGAATATCGTCTCAAAGTTCGATTTATTTATAAAAAATTCCCAAGTTTTTATCCGATTTTTATAAATCTTATTTCAAGATTTTTACAAATCTTATTTCATAATTCTTTTAGATTAATACAGTTAATTTAGTCTCTTTTCGGAAAGTTTGCAAAACTGCAAACACGCTACTTTTTCGCAAAAAAAAAACGCATCTCTGATTGTTCTTAAACAATTATTGGTAGATCATATTGTATAACATATCCAAAACTCTGAATGGGTTTCCATGAGGAGAAATATTTTCACTTACTTGAATTATTAAAAAGTCATGCGCCCAATAAAAAACTTTCATTGAAAATGGTTTCATAAAAATTATAAAGATTTTTCATAAAATGAAAGAAGTTTTTTATTCAGTTTGTAAAAAAACTTCATTAGTTTAAAGAAAAATTTTAATAAAATCCGTCCAAACAAATTCTCCTTGTGAACGCAGTGAAAAAATATGGTTGCAATATGACTGCTGCCACAAAACTATGTTTAATACAGCCATAACTGGTTGTTTCAATAAAATTATTATTGTATAAATCATATTTCACCAATAATATGGTTGCTTTTATCATATCATAGTACAAAACTCTATTTTTTCGGTTATCATATTATATTCTTGTCTATAATCATAATATAATTTTTATTACCATATTCCTCTGCCTATCTAAAATTATTATTGTATAAATCACATTTCACCAATAATATGGTTGCTTTTATCATATTATAATAAAAAACTCTATTTTTTCGGTTATCATATTATTTTCTTGTCTATAATCATAATATAATTTTTATTACCATATTTCTCTCCCCATATGATAGTTGCGCCTATTATAAAATTATCAGTCTGTTTTTTGTGAGCAAAAGATAAATTGACAAGGATCCCTTAAATGCAATTATTGTTATAAATTAAGTAAACAAAAAAACATTACAGAAATATGAAAGAAAAATATAAACAAAATGCACGTGCTTTTAAGTCTGTAGTGCGATATAATCATAATATGTTTGAAATAATCAGAATATGCAAACAAATTATGACCAAATTATTTCCCGTGATAATAATATGATAATTAGGACTATAATATTGTTATAGTGCAAATATCATGATTGCTAAAAACATGTTATGTTTATTATAATTGCATTGTGAAATTGTATTCTTAACAATATTATAATGTGTACTTATGCTGTAACCACATGTTTCTATTGTTTTATTTTTCCCGACTAAATAACATTTGTGCTGAAAAAAAAACATTAGTTTTGCTTTTTAAGATAGTAAAATAAAAAATGTATGTTTGTAAACATCGCATAGCGATGAAATAATGATTTATGTTACTCCTTAATAAAACACATCTCATTCGTCAGCGCAAAGAGAGTTTGATTACTAAAATTATTTTAAAATAAGTTTATTTAAATGTGCAAATTATTAAATAAATATACGTTTGTACTATTAAAAAAAACATGCAGCTTCAACAGAGTGCTGGGAGAATAATGTAGGAATCACACTATGATAATTTATAAACATTTTTACAAACATAATATGATAATATAATTAATATATTATTATTAAGGAAAATATAACTATATGGTTGTCACAACCATAGTAACATGGTTCTCGCAATCATAAATCCAAGAATGTATGATGCTGTTCGAATCCTATTATTCGAATAAAATTAAACAATTGTTTAATTTCAAAGCAAATTTAAACTTTTAAAAAACTTTCATAAAGGAAAATCCTTGAATTTCAAAATATGTTATCTTTTGAAAAATATGCAGACTGACTACTGCTTAATTTTTCGTTCTGAGAATTTGTTTTCCTAAAAGACCCAACATTTTGAAATATTAATGCCCTCGGATTTTAAGCACTAATCTTAGATATAACAGGTTTCCAATATAAATATTCGTCGTTTTCAAGATCAAGAAAAATTCTAAACTTCGGAAAACTTTATTCTAAATGGATCTAAAATTAAGTTTTCTATGATAAAAATTTAATTTTCGAAAAATTTTGAAAATTAATACAGTTAATACAAATTTAAAAAAATCTGCATACGATTTTTTCATCAGTAAACATGATCAAAATCAGTACATGTACTCATCAAATCAGTACGAATGTTCGGCATTAATATGACGGAAAATCATGTTTTCTGCCTTTCTAGGTTATAATATCACAACAACTTGGTGACTTGGAGATGTTCTTAATTAAAAATTGGATTCAGAGCTATTTGAGAAGTATACTCTGAACTGTGGATCTAGAATTTTGCGAAATTTGAATGTCGTGTGTATTGGAAAAAATTAAAAATTAGATTTTTGTTACAAAATACTCAGGTAATCTAAATACAAGACATAGTCTATCATCATACAAATTGTTTAAGAAAATGGAAAATTTAGTTTTTTCAATATTTCTGTATACTTTTGTATAAAGTGGTATATGAAATAAGAAGATCTTTAAAATTCAGAGCAGTTTAAACATTATGTATTTTTTTTAGTTTTCCTAAAAAATACGATCTTGGAAAGGTTCTGTTGGCAGCGCTAATGCCTAAGCAGCAAAGATGCTGTATTTTCAGAAGTGACTTACCTCTTGGTCAACAAATGGTTGATATGTCCCATATTTACTTTTAGATATTTAAAGAAAGTCAACGGGACGATTTCAATATATCTTGAAATATACAGAAGAGAGTAGGGATAACAAACTGGAAATTGCGAATCCGGGACTATGAGGGTTTAGTAAATCCCGGGATTTTATTTTTAAATCACAGGCTTTATCGGGATTTGTTTTTTTGCTAAAATTTAGGATTGAATTTTCTTTCATGTTTATGATTCAGTACGGCACCTATATTCTTTTCGGGTACACTCATAATTAGAGTTGTGCATTTTAGTTCATTTCGTTCACGAACTAGTTCATTTTCTAAAGATTTTTTCTAATTTGGGTGCATTATATTCAGAATTGTCAAACAAACCTTTGACCGATATAATCTAATAGGGAATTTGCACAGAAAACTTAATCCCCTAAAAATAGGATTAACTGCGTAATCAAGCACTAAACAAGGCGATTAAACAATTTCTTAGTATTTGATTAACAGTTAATCTAACTTCTTATCTGACTACTATTTCTAAGCGACTCTGTATTATACTACTAATTGTGCGCAGCTCTGTGTTTTTATCTAAGTTCGGTTGGCAACGATAACAAAACACACATAGAAAGGCAGGTAAAAATTAACGTTAAGAGACTGCCGCAAAAAAATGTTGGCGTTGTCGTTAAACATTTTTATAACGCCTGCACTTTCCTTATGACGAATTACTATTGTCGCCACCTTGGTATTCTAAACTGAGAGAGTAAATTTTTTAGCTGTCAAGCTAATCAAAAAATGCATATATAAACGAGGAAAATTGAAAAGGTGGATTAACGTTAATCAAGTAGATTAATTTCGCAGTCTGAACTCAATATTATGAAGAATTGAACAAATTTATCGATGGGATGAGTCAACTATAATAACGATTTAGTTCAGTAATGCATGTGCACTACATGAGTTGCGGACTATTATCCCCAACTCTACTCATAATAATCTCAATGCGTTCATTGTAAAATTGTTAAACTATGGGTTTTTTTTATATAAAATTTTAAATAAATGCACGATACACTGATATATTTAGTGATTCCTTATTTTTAGATCTATTTTATATACAAAATCCAATATTAGTACTGGGTGTACCAACTTCGACTGACTGATTTGAAATGCTTATTTTTTTTTTACAGTTTTTTATTTTATTTTTTTTTAAATGAAAGTATAACTTAATAACTTGACAGAAAATATTAAAATTATTCAAAGAATTTCAATCTTTAAATCAAATTTAAAAAGTTATTTGTTGCAAAATTTAGAAATGCTTCTAGTGTAAAAAGAATGTAATGTAGTTAAACATTATATTGATTTTTTAACTAAAATTATATAATACATAAATTTAGTTAATTTATTTCTTTTTTGTATTAAATTTTACGCCAACTGGCCTCAATTATGTTCTAGGACGCTGAGGCAAGAAAACAATTGTAGAAAAAAAATAAGAAAATGAATTAATAAACCATAAAAATTTTTTTTTTTCAATTAAGTATGAAAAATTACATCTATTAAATATCGTCAATTTTCCTGTTCGCATTTAATGACTCTTTTCAAGACGTTTTGCAACGTTTCCAGCTCTAATTTTGCTATTACTTTGCAAATATTCTGCTTAAGCTGCTGAATATTTTTTAGTATGTTGACGTAAACCCATCCCCCACAAAAAATCAAGCACCGTCAAATCTGGGAAACGAGGTGGATACGCAAAATCAGAATTTTTTTTAATAATTCGGTCATCAAAAAGTTCTCTCTCTAGCTTTAACACCTAAAACTTAAATTTGAAACAATTTTGATATTATATATTATTGTGATTAGCGGTTTATTTCGTTATTAAAAAAAAAAAAAGTTTTTCCGTTTTTATTAAATTAAAAGTATTTATAGTTTGTCAGAATAATGGACAATTAATCAAATGTTCACAAAAATTTTTCAAACAAACACAATCAAGGTATACTTATTTTTTGTTTGAATAAAAATAAAATATTGAACAAGAATTTTATTTCTAACACAGGACGACAATACACACTCTCAATTGGATAATTTAAGAAAATTTCTAATTGTAGCAAAACTTACAAAATCCTTTATTCTTCGTTGATATAGGCTTGATGACCAAATTTCCTTTCATAATATGATCCCATATAAAGTAGTGTCGAATATCAATATACTTTGACAGTTTACATTCTACGAAAATTGTAACAGGATATTTATCATCAATAAAATTAAGATCTTGAAGTATTCCACGTATCTAAAAACCTTCAGAAGCTGCATGACTGTGGGCAACATATTCTGCCTCAGTGGATGATGTAGCTACATTTGCTTGTTTCTTACAAGACCAAGAAACTGGATTACCACACACATAAAACACAGAACCACTTGTAGATTTTCGATCTTCAAGACTGGATACCCGTTTATAAAATAGTCTAATTTCTTTTGTACCTTTGACATATCGCAGTATTCTCTTGAGTGTTGTCCAATGTATTTCACCTGGATTTTGTTGGAATCTGCCCATATATCCAATTGAGTAGCAAATATCGGAACGAACACTAAGCATAATAAACATAAGACTAACCAATAATGCACGATACGATTTATCACATACAATATTTCTTTGCAATTGTAAACCTTTTTCCATAGGTGTTCGTGATTTGTTGCATTCTGTCATTCCAAATGTATCAATGACTTTATTTATTATGAACTCTTGCGACAGCATCATTATTTCATCTTTTTGATTGTATTTAAATTTTATACCGAGATAATGTTTTAGTTTTCCACAATCGGACATTTCAAAATTTGTAGATAATATAAATAAATTTCATCAATTTCATCTTTTTTATTACCGGCAATCAACAATTCATCCACATGTAACAAAAGAACGAGCATACTATACGATTTCATTCTTGTATATATGTAAGTAGTAAATTGAATTTTTCATTCCAACACCTTGGTGCTTGTTTCAAAACATATAGGCCCATAATCATAGTCATCGAAAAAGTATACTTTAAGTATCATTTTTGAAAAGTATACTTTACAGCTACTATAGACGAGAAAAAGCATACTTTTTCCGCAAAAGTCAGTTTTAAATTTAAAACATGCTGAAGTTGTTTTTAACAAAATTAACATCACTTTAACTCTCTCTCTTTCTCTCTTCATCTCTCTTGAAAAAAGTGACAAAATCAAAACAAAACAAAAAGATTAAATAATTGAAATAAATTAAGTGAATTTTTTTAAATTGCTTTACAAATTGTGAAAAAGGTGGTGTTAATAAAAAAAATGTGTTCTATTGAGGACATAGAAAATTGGAACCATTATTGTAAAAATGTTAGATCTACATTACTTTTCTAAATTTTCCATTGAACCAATTTCCATTGTGCAATTTCAAATAACTTTTTATTTTTTGTTTACTTTTTTTGTCGTGTTTATCTATCATCTGTGCAGAGATGCCACTTGTTAAGTATTCACACCAGTTTGTATAAAAAGTTTTCAACATTTTACCAATCACCCACCAAAAGCCCATTCAACTTAAAGCTGATGTTAATATTCACTATAGTTAATAAACAATTAGTAACAGGTTAAAATATTTAACTTGCTTCTAAATAGAACCAACTTTAGTGACTGACTATGATTATGGGCCATAATGATTATTACAAATTTAGCACATTGTATTGATCACGTTTCATTCCTTCCGGTATATTCATGTAAATATCCAGTTGGTGAAATAAAGTTTATACGTTACACCAACTGCCAAAACAATGCTTTTTGTTGATAATTTTGCTACTGGACAGTAAATATCATCGTAGTCTGCACCAAACTTTTGTAGATAACCTTTACCAACAAGTCTTGCCCTATAACGAACGGAATTACAATCTGCTTCTTTCTGAATTGTAAATACCCATCTGGATTTTAGATTTTTTACATTTGGTGGACACACTTTGTTTTTCTCCATCGACTTCAATTAATCATCAACAGCAGATAACCAATCAGAATAAATATTAGATTTCTTAATTTCGGCAAATGTAAATAAAGGGTCCGCCATCTAACGTTTTTTTTTTCAACTAGTGCTTATTTCGTGAATGGTAACACTTAGCTCATGTCTGATTTGACAGATAATTAGTTTTATCCTTCCGCTGAACGAATATGGTTGTGTATACGCTTGAACAACGCTGGGAAATATTGCGACATTACTTTGAAAATCATGGTAATGAGCAAGGAGTGGCCGTTACAGTCAATGGCGATCGTTATCGGGCCATGTTGAACGAATTTTTGTTCACAAAAATTGAAGAGGAGGATATTGGCAACATTTGGTTTCAACAGGACGGCGCTACGTGCCACACATCCGAAGCTACACTCGATATTTACGCCTTGTTTTTGAATGATGTCGTTTGGCCACCTCGGAGCTGCGATTTAACACCGTTGGACTATTATTTGTGGGGTGCCGTCAAAGATAAGTGTTACGCCAACAAGCCAGAGACAATTGACGCTTTAAAGGACAATATTCTTGAAGCCATTGGTGAAATACAGCTGCACACAATCGATAATGTGCTTAAAAATTGGACCGATCGTGTAGGCTACTGCATGGCCAGTCGAGGCAGCCATTTGAATGAAATTACTAACCGGAAGGATTGTACTTTCAAATAAAAAAAGAAATTTGAGAAAATATTCAGTAGTTTTTTTTTTTATAGCATTTTCAGAAAAAAAAGTTATTTGGTGGACCCTTTAGTAGTCTGAAAATTTGGTCTTCCACCTGATACACTTCATTAACATTACTAATCACCTGATCATCAATAACCGCATCACAATTAGAAATTGCATTCTGATCACCATTAAGTTTTCCTTCAAATTGTTGATTTTAACATGGAGTCCACTCGACATCATCACCCTGTTCTAAAGCATTAGACTTATCATTACCAAGTTCTGAATCATTAGAATTGCCATCAACACACACAGAGAAAAATGAAATTAAATTCGGTTTCTACGACTCAAATTTAGTTATTACGAATTTCAGACGGTATTCACAACTTAGCATTAGTTTTCACAACAAAGTTCGGTTAAGTCAACTAAATTTTAGTTGCAACACCCAAAATATTCATAAATCTAATGTAAATATCGTTGTACTAACCGAATTTATGAGTTGTTACCATTAATATACACTTTTAAATTCGGTTGGCATTTGAAACATCAATCTCATTAACCCCCTTCACGACACCGCTTGCGTTGTACGCAAATATCACAAAAATCATTTTTACTCTAGAAAGGTTGAGGTTAAGAAGAAGAATAAACGTTTGCCTCTAAAAATGATAAACACTATTTTTATGGACAGGCGTCATCAGTGATGTTTCATTTAAATTGTATTATTATTTGTATCTTATAAATGTCAGATTGTTTTTATATGATAAATTTTTCAACAACCTGCGGCTGTAGGAATGAAACCATCGTTTCCTCTTACATTACATACGTAACAATACCAAGTGTGGACTCGAATGCCATCCAAGTATGGCCTCGAATGCAATGTAGCTAAATTGCAGTTTTCTTTCCTATTAGCTTTTTTTGTTATTGTATATTATACTCAGAAGTGTCCAACACTAACAAATACAAATATTCTGTTTTTAGATTTTTTTGTTTATTTTTCTAGTCTCCCCCGTCTCTATTTCACAACATTACCAGATTGACGTATGACTTTTACGTTCAGTGGAGACAACTTTGCGTTTAGGTTGAGACATCGCCACAGGAAAAATTTTAAAATGTATTTTAGTACAGTCTTATTTTAACGTCATATAGACATTCGCAATTATTTTTTAATTAATATGCAGTTGACAAATTTAATTTGAAAAGGTTGAGGTTAAGAAGAAGAATAAACGTTTTCTCTAAAAATTATAAACACTATTAATTTTTAAATCAGACTGGACTAGTTTCTGCCTTTTTATGGACAGGCGTCATCATATACAGGCTTCATCATACCTTTGGTAAACCAGTAGCCATATCTTTATTAATTTTGTCGCTGAGGTGTATTCACATCTCATCTTTACTTCAAATAAATTTCATCATTATGTATAATTACAGCATTTTTTTCTTCCATAGACAACTTTCAAGCCAGCATCAACTATTTTACTTACGGATAGCAAATTTCCTCGATTTTCTCAGCCATATTGATGTATATATTTAGGGGTTTGTAACTTCTTTAAATTCTTCAAAGCAAAACACCACCACATTTTCAGCGATGAATGACGATACTTTCGGATTTGCATCTGCCATGAAACTTACCCCACTTTTACTATTTTAGCTTCCTTGCATTTGCAGTCTTTCTTCATATGACCATACTTTCCACATTTATGGCATTTCCCGTTGAAACCATTTAATTTTTACTTGTTTTTGGATTGAAAAGCCTTTACTTTCTGAGCACCTTCATCATCATTACGATTTTTGTTCTTCGATTCTTCAGCCATTAATCTAGGTTTCACCACAGCCAACGTTAGGTCATCAATCTTGAGATTCTCCGAAGCCGTAACAATCGGATCAAGAGTTTCCGTTAAAGTTAAAAACAATTGAGAAACCAGATCCGTCACTTCTGGCTTTTCCCTTTCACTGGCACTTTAAGTTGTCTTATCAAGGAATCAAATTTCAAAAAATGTTAATTAAGACTTTCACCTTCACATAATCTTAGATTTGCTAGTTCTTTACATATAATGGTTTGGTTTTTACCCTTTATAGCCTCATGTAACATTACTGTAACAAACCCCAAAAACCCCGAAATAATACGTACTGAATTTATTTAGCTCGCTCAAATTTGTGTCACCCAACTGTGACATACCACTGATCAAATTAGTACCAAAAACTATATCATAGATGGCGTAATTTTTTTGACTTCCGTCAGTTTGAAGTTTGCATAATACGAATACAGTACTTTTCGTTTACAGTCACATCGCTTATAGTCCATTTGGCGATATAGTCCATTTTTACACTTTTACTGTCATCTAAACTCAAATTGCATACAAAATATTTAGGATATAGTCCATTCACGATATAATCACATTTGGCTTATATGCCACTAAACTCTGGCTACTAAAGTAAATTTATATGCAAATAATTTAAGTTATAGTCACAATACAGAAAATTTCTAATATAATTGTGAAATCTTGAATTTTTTTCGGTTTAAAATTATTTAAAAATTTAAGAGGCTAAAACTTAAATTGGAACAAGGAAACTGAGCTGAATCGTTTCAAACATCGTTTTTATATTCCAAATTTTCCACCTGTTATAATAATAAATAAATTGCATATAATCACATTTTATGATGACTATATCACAATTTATTTATAGGCAACAAAATGGCATATAAAAAAACTAGCGATATAGTCACATTAGCGATATAGTCCACAACTTGTGTGCAACTAAGAGATGTGACTATAAGCGAAAAGTACTGTAGTGACAAGTTTGAACAAGTGTAAATTTAAAATTTTATGAAAAAATACAAAAAGTGCAAAAAATTGCGTTGTTTTTATGAAAACCTGTTAATAATATTTTTTACTTATTGTATACAATGCATTTTTGCAATTTTACATTTTTACATGAAAAAATTTTATTTTTATATTATGTAACAGTAATGTCACAATCCCTAAAATGTCAAATAAATAAAGGATATTTTTTTAATTTCTAAGTAATACGTTTTTTTTTATTTATCTTAACCTTTCCCTTACCAAAAAAGTTTTTAATTTTTAAGTTCATGGGCTACAAAGGGTTAATATGAACTACAAGAAAAAGTTTCATTCAAACAAGGAAATGTGGAATCTTTAGCTGATGATTTATCTCGTAGGTATTCCAAATAATCATCATGGATTAAACTTGTTATAATATCTTGAGCTTTTGCATCTTGTTTTTGAAATGATTGTGCAACAATACTACCATCTTTTTGAATTGACGTTTTTACAGCTTCAAGACTTCCTGCAGCAGCCAAATTGCACTATACCAGCTTTATCGGAGGGACCCATAACGTGTTGCGATTAGCGGTTTATTTCGGTGTTTTTAAACAGGTGTTTTCCGTTTGTATTAAATTTAAAAGAGTTTAAGGTTGTTCAAAATAATTGAAATTAATCAAATGTTCACAAAAAATTTTCAAACGAACAAAATCAAGGTATACTGATTTTTTTTTAATAAAAATAAAATATTGAAAAAGTATTTAATTTTTAACACAGTACAACAATAAATATCAAGGAAAAATATTGGGTTAAAATGACCCAAACGTAACGGATGTTTGTAAAAGATAAATGTTTTTCTTTTATTAATAAAATTTTGGACGTAATCGATAAACTGAAATGAAAATGTTAACACAAATAGGACAGAGCAGTTAAGGATGGTACACTGATAGAATTTTCTTTCATAGTATTAATGCATCGCTTTCATGAAGACCAATTCATTGATTACATGAACAAGTTCTTTAACTAACTGCAAACTCATTAATGTTATTAATTTGTTCATTAATTTTTTTTATGATTGTCTCATAATTTCATAAAAAAAAACTCATTAAATTAATGAACCATTTTCGAAAACTTTTTAATAAAATTTTTACGAAATCTTAAAAAATTAAAACCAAATGTTTATTTTTCGATCTTTCATCATAAATTAAATTTTTACTTTAATATGCAAAAAAAAAAATTATAGGGTTATTTTTTCTATGCAGTACATTTCGGACTAAAGGAAGAATCGCTTAATATTACAAATGATATAAATTCTATCGTTGAACAGAATTCACTAAAACTTTAAAAAAAAAATGTTATACCAATTAGTATTGATGAAAATGTTTATTGACTAAAATATTCGTAGAAAAAATCTTAAGTCAAAATAAGTGCTTTTGTTAAATGTTAACAGATATGTAATGAACGTAAAGTTGCGCTTTTTGACCCATCTGCACATCAGTTAATTTTTTTTTATATTTTTAAACATCTATTTTATAAAGAAATTTTGTTGGGAATATTGTAACCTCTTATTTAACCTCATTTTATAAATAACAAAAAATGTTTTATTACATAGTTGGGATGTTGTAAATTCAAGCATGAAACTTTATATACGTTAATGTTGGAATTGAATTGAACATAAATTTATATACTTTATGAAATTTTCATTGGGTCAATGAAGACTTTCATTAAAGTTGATTTAATGAAACATGTTTCATTGATTCAATGAAACATTTCTTTGGGGACTTTTTGTGAAAAGATTCATTGTAATAATCAACGAGTTCATTAATATTACTCACAAAATTCTTTCAGCTTAGCAGCTCATTGGACCGTAGTAAAAACTCGAATGATTGCTGAATTATTTGTATTGTAATGCATCAGTACTTGCGCGGCTCCAGCAATTAAATTTCATATTTCATACGCCTCAGCGTATGAAATTTCTCTGTATATTAATTGTTGGAGCCGCACATGATTCAGTAGGAAAACAATCTCATTTACATAGATATGATATGGTTTATTGAATTTATATACATTTCTAATGCTTTGCAAACAAAAACCTAATACATAATACGATATACGATATAAAAAAGTATAGCCACAAACCATAAAATAAAGGCCTTTTGTGGTTTGTTAAACACAGTTGACAAATTAGTTAATTATGAGGATTAACATAATTTATTTCTTAAAAGAACCCCACTTGGAAATTTTTGGAAATTTTTGGAAAATTTTCAATGCATTGTGTTGACATAAAGAAATAAAGGAATGAGAAGAAGGGAAGAGGGAGAAGTGTTTATGGATGTTCGATTTGTAAAAAATAGCTGGAAAAAACTGCTGTAATTAACAGATTTTTTTGTTGTTAAATATTAGTACGATAAGAACAGAAAATTAAATTTAAGTTACATTCCAGTTGAATTTTACTGTAATAAGCAACAACAGTTTTTCTATATTTACTAGGGCATTAAAATTACTCGGGTTTGGTTTGGTTCGAGTAAACGAGTACCGCGATTTTGAGTTTCTGAGCAAACTTGAACAATCGTGTAAGTTTTTAAAATTACTCTAGTAACTCGTTTTAAAAAGTACACAAAGCAAAATAAGTCCTTCTGACATGTTTTTTTTTTAATTAGAAATATGCATACCCGATTAAAAACGTTTACATATAATCAGGAATAACTAAATATAAATATATATGTTATCGCATGCTATTATATGTGAATAAATATGTTTATGTATGTTTATATATAAAAAAAATTGTCCCTATAAATTTTTAGTACGATGCCACATACAATTACTTCTTATTACATATCGGCCAATATATAATCGTATATGACATATACAATTATATATGATTAATTTACTACTACATGTATAATTAGATATAACACAAATCAAAATTTCATCTTCCGTATATTTACAAAAATAAAGCACATCAAACATATTAGCTAGGATGATACTAGTATTTCGATCTGGCTGAAGATCTCATCAGAACTCGAAATTTTAGAAAAGCTAGAGCCTCCAGAATAGGCAGAGGCAATTTTGCTTCAATCTTGTCTTCTTACTATTCAAACACGTGGCTAGGGTATCTTCCTAACAAGTATCATGACAGTACTAAAGTTTCAAGACCAAGCATGTCTATTTAATAAATAAAAATTTAGCACTGGTTTTTACGAGACGTTCACCGCTACACGAATGAGTAACTACATGTATTTTGTTTTTGTATTGCATGTATTTGTTATTGTTTTTTCGTTCGTGTGAAGAAACACGTCATCTAAAAACAGGATCTCTGGTTTAAATAATATTTTTTTACATGTTTTACTTTTAAATTTTAAAAAATTAAAACCAAAAGTTTATTTATCGATCTTTTATCATAAATTATGATGTGAGCAATATTATTCAAGTTCAAGATCATTTGTTTTTTGTTAAACGAAAAATCGTGCAATGTTTATTTATTACTCAAAAAAGTTTTCTGTCCGATAACTTAAAGCAGACTTTATCTACTAACAGGTCTTTACATGTTTCATTTCGCGTCACCTAAAATCATCAGAGAACCAATGTAGAAGGGGTAGACTATTTTTACCCAAATTTTGGAGGTCCTTGAGGTCGACTTGAATTTGCTAAAAGGAATTTACAAACCAACTGGAGAAAGGAAAGTCAATAATCGCTGTTGTTAGTAGGACTGTTTAAACACAAATTTCTTTTAAAGGTGATTTTTTCTGATGAGAAAAAGAGGGAAATTCGTAAGGAACCACGAAATATATAAAAAAATATTTCGGTGGCGGATCCTTAATGATTTGGGAGGCTTTTGGTACGATATGGTTGTTTTGGCATTTCAAAGCACCAGAATGAATTACAGTATTAGAAGAGAAATTGGTGCCGTTTATTGGAAATAGCAACGAAGAAGAATTCGTTTTCCAACAAGACTATGCCTCAGTAAATGTAAGTCGTCTGGCGATGGAATGGCTATCATCAAAAAATATAAGAGTATTGGAATGGCACGCATGTCTTCCGGATCAAACCAGCATTGGGAATATTTGGGGTGTATTAACCCGTCGAGTTTAGACGGAAAACCTTCAATATAAAAGAGATCTAGACCGAAAGAACTTTTTTTTAACTTACGAAATTTAGTGAAATTAATATGTAATTGTAGTTTTGCAACGCAGTGTATCAATATAATACAAACTATTGCTGCTAAAATAATGATTTCTGGATATCGAGGATCGAATATTTGTGTTTTTTATGGGTACTCGATACTTAAAAGTAACTACTCGACATTTTCAGATTTTTTGGACAGAAAAAAAAATCAAAAATGCGACTCCACTTAAATAATGAGCATTAATATACAACTCTGCTAAAAGAAGACATCAAAGGTGAAACGTTTAAAGAAAATTATAAAAAAATGTTGAAAAAATTGTAAAAGATTAAAAATTTTGTAAAAGATAAAAATAAAAAAAATTGTAAAAGATTAAAGTGAATTTTAATTTTAAAAAACGTTAAAAGTATCGAGTATGCAAATTAAAAAATATCGTTTAGTATCAATTATTGAAAAGTAACCGAAATTACCAAGATATTAAAATTGCAAATATAACCTTATTTAGTTTGGAACATTTTAATCATTGTAAACATATACGATACATAATTGCCTACAACCATATTCAAAAGTGTCTGTTTTCTGCGTGTAGTATTTTTTTAAAATCCAAACAAATAATGAGTAATTTTGTTAAACGTTAATAAAATGCAATTACATTTATGCATTTGCTTAAGTAGTTAATACTCAAAACGAATCAGCCATTATCCTTAAATTGAACAATCAAACTGTATATTTTCAAGTTAATTTCATCTGCATTGATGCATAAAATCCGTTTTATGAGCACATCAAACACAAAATAGTTGAGAAGAAAAAGAAAAACCATTTTAGCATTGAATTAACGAGTGAATGAAAAACTTCATTTCACAGTTAGTTGATCAATGAAAATAGACTCAAAAGAAAAGTGCACATTCTCACTCACATGAGCTCATGACAGGACGAATGAAGTGAAAATGTTTTAACTTTTTTTTATCGTTTGTTAATAACTTTTTAATAGTAGCACATCATCAGAGGAGTCACCTTTCTTTCCAATTATACATACCCAGTTGAAAATTATACTATGTGGTTTTGGACTAGTAAATGCGAAAAATCTCAGTAGTAGTAGTAGTAGTAGTTGTTCTTTATTTTTTTTTTTTTTATTTTTATAAGATACAATTATATAATAAAAGTTTACATAAATTATATACTTAAAAAAAAATATAAAAGAACTTTCGACTTTGACAATTGTCGTCAGTCGGAAAATCTCAGTAATGGGCTCTCATTACCAGTGTCCGAATAATAAGCAGTAGAATTAGTTTAACAAATTGCTTCATGAAAAAAACGCACAAAATTTGTGCACTCGCTTACCAGCTGCATTACAAAAAAATAAAAAATAAGTGGTTACCAAAATAATTAGTTATTCGTATGCTTATAGGCAACTAGCAAAATATGTGGTTACAAGTCTTTTAAATAATAAAGCTTACCCTTATACTTATCAGTAATTAAAAAATAAGTAGTTAAAAAAAAATATATATATATTCGTAATAAAATAATAAGTCGGGCGTAATCGACTTCGACGACTTCGTTTTAGCTGGGTAGTACGAAAACAATAAATTTGAACCAGCTCGTAAAAAGGCAAGTACAAAAGTGTGTTAAACGGGTTGCACCAAGTTTTACTGTTGACATCCTTTGACTCACTTTGGCACAGTGTTCCTTTTAAGAGGGTATATTTTTTCACTGGAAAAAGATAATTAAGTGATTTAAAAATGTTAAAAATATTTAACATCTTGACAATAATCGTGGATATAAAAGTGGTAAAATATGTTTTTCAAAAGTTATATAGAAATATAAAAGAGCCAAATTTTTTTATATAGTTGATTGTTATTTTGATGAAAAAACATGAAAATATATTTCTCTGCTAGCAATTTTTTTATTGTATATAACTTGCACCAATTATTTCAGTTGACATCGTTTAAATAAGTTACCTAACTAAAGGTATTAGTTATCTCATTTTACCACAAAAACAAATCTCATTTTTATTTGAACATATTTTTATTATGTTTTTTTTTTTCAATGCAGAGATATTTGTTGGCAAAATATGCCGAGCGCCACCTTAAGCTGAATTTGTCTTTATTACAAACTTTTAAAATTTTAAATTTGGAAAAATGTCATATGATTTGCATAATTTTCTTTTAAAAACTCTGAGTTAAAGAAAAAAATACAGATTTTTTAATTTTTGGTAAATTTTGTGCCACTTTTTTATTTCTTCGATTCTGATTCTTTTCCTATCGAAACATTTATAGCTGTATTAAAATTTGCTATGCGTATGTAATTTTGTCATTATTTAATGTTTTAAAGCACAAAAAATATTTAAAAGACGAATAAATTAAAAAACATATACTAAAAACAAACAATTCTTTTGTTAAAAATCTACAAGTGCAAAAATTTTAATCACGCACGCTCACGAAGAATTTGTTCCTGCTCACGCTCACGTTCACGGATTAGTATATTCCACTGCAGAATATTGCGCACCGGTCTGGCTCAACAGTCCACACGTCAACAAACTAGATGTCCAACTCGACGCATCAATGCGATTAATAACAGGTACAATGTCTTCAACTCCCTTAAGATTTCAACCTGTTCTTAGTAATATACAAGCGCCAAATATAAGACGCCAAAATGCTCTAGTACATGAACAACGTAAAATAATGGCTAATCCCATCCTTAAAGTACATCAATATATGGGAACCGGCCATAACGATCGTCTCCAATCTAGAAACCCACCATTAAAGCTTGCCGAAACGCTCACAGAAAACAACTACGACCCACAAAGCATTTGGACCGACAATTGGAATCTATCCTCGTATGATGACGCCATGAAATCGAAGATCTAACATTTTGAAAATAAAAAACTACTTAATAATAAAAAAAAAAAAAAAAAAAAAAAACCTGCATGCCACCAGGGTCAGAACCACAATTTTTTTTTTATTTTGATAATGTATTTTTTTGTAACCCGGGGAAACTTATAAAAATATGTGCACACTAGGGTTATAATTTTTTTTTTTTGCTAAATTTTTACCTATCAGCACTAATGGGGCAATAATATATTAATAATAGAAATCGCCTTTTCAGGCCATTTTGAAACACAAAACCTACCGCATAAAGTGCATTTCCTTAAAATGCATTTTTTCAAGTTTTTAACATCAAAGTTGTACTAGTTAACCAATAATACTGCACAACAGATTTTAAATAACTTTTTACTTATTGTGTTCGTTATTTTGCGAATTTTGATCAAAATACGCGAAACACGTCAAATTTGTAAATTTTTGTGTCCTTTAAGTTGGATATGCATCATTATTGTCTAGTTACGTTAAAATTTTAGCTAAATATTAAGAGGATTTTTTTTATTAATTTAGTAGTATTTAAAATACTTTACAATCAAGTCTTAAAAATATTATTTTTGTACATAATTTTTTATCAAAAGCTTGGGAATATCATTATTTCTTATAAAATAAACAATTTCTCCTTAAAAACTTTAGTATTTGTTTCAGATTTTGTATCGCTTGGAAGCATGTTATGTAGGTGTAGTCCTTTGTAGAAAATTGCACATTGCTTTGCAGTTGTTGTTGCTTTTGGTAGTCGGAAGTAATCCGCATTCCTTAGTTGATACGGTTGTATATCTACAACATAATTAAGTTTTTCTATTAAATATTTTGGTGCATTTCCCGTTTTCATTTTTTGTATAAAGTATAGTGTATACATTTCAAGTCTTTGTTTTATATTGAGCCATTTCAGCGCGCCAGGCATATTTTCAATTGGTCAAGCTTAAGGTATTTCATGGGTTGATTATGCTTTGGGTTATGTGATGAAGAAGCTTACATTGGCTTTTAATCGTGTAATGAGATATTTATACTCTCTTAGATTGCGTCATCACATCTCGTCTTATGTTATAGATTTTTGGGATGTTCGTTCGATAATTTTGTTCAAATTAGGTGTATTTTACATTTTTTAAAATATATAAATTGCAAACCCCGAAATTTTTGTATAATATTTTCAAATTTGGTAGATCTACTAGGAATAGACAATTGGTTATTCCGAAACTTACACCACTTTTGATGCGATCTTTTTTTTGTTAGAGTTGCCCGTGAGTATAACAAATTGCCACTTACTTTAAAGTCGTTCGATTTTTCTATTAATACGTATAGGAAGGAAATTTTTCTATTATTTTCACAAGACACTTCATTTTTTAGGTGTGGGATTTTTTTTAAACTAAGGCTTGTTCATGTTTTTTTCGTAAAATTTGGGGACTTAATAAATAAATAAATTATTATTACTCTTTTTTATATATTTTTTTTTTGTTTATTTTTATTATTATTGTATTTTAATTATTATCTCATTTTTTTATTTAAAGCCGTTAGTACCGATATTTTATTTCGTATTCGTCTAAAAAACCGATTTTTTACCAATTTTTTTTTGTCTGTTTATGTACGATAAAACCAAGATATTTAATTTCAGTAGCTTTTTCTATAACTTCATTATTTATTTCAAATACCGATTCATTGTTCATGTTTATTTCCAATATTTTTGTTTAAGTTTCATTTAATTTTAATTTATGCATTTTTCCCATTTGTTTATATTATTAATATCGTGCATCATGTTGACCTGACATTGTTTATCTGTGTATCCGATATTTTCTTTTTGTAAAACGTCCGGCATGTCGTTAATATATATAATAAACAAGAGTGCTCCCAAAATTGAGCCCTGTGGCACTCCGTATTCATTGTTTATATAATCAGATTTACTAAAGGGTCCGCCATCTAACGTTTTTTTTTTCAACTAGTGCTTATTTCGTGAATGGTAACACTTAGCTCATGTCTGATTTGACAGATAATTAGTTTTATCCTTCCGCTGAACGAATATGGTTGTGCATACGCTTCAACAACGCTGGGAAATATTGCGACATTACTTTGAAAATCATGGTAATGTTGCAGAATGTGTGCGAAAATTTTGCCAAAAAAATCATCTTTTCAGATGAAGCTCATTTTGATCTTGGCGGGTATGTAAACAAGCAAAATTGTCGCATTTGGGGCACAGAAAACCAGCACGCATGCATTGAAAAGCCGATACACCCAAAACGAGTCACTGTTTGGTGCGAATTTTGGTCCAGAGGCATAATTGGGCCAAAATGCTTCGAAAATGAGCAAGGACTGGCGTTACAGTCAATGGCGATCGTTATCGGGCCATGTTGAACGAATTTTTGTTCACAAAAATTGAAGAGGAGGATATTGGCAACATTTGGTTTCAACAGGACGGCGCTACGTGCCACACAGCCGAAGCTACACTCGATGTTTTGCGCCCTGTTTTTGAAGATCGCATTATCAGCCGCAGAGCTGATGTCGTTTGGCCACCTCGGAGCTGCGATTTAACACCGTTGGACTATTATTTGTGGGGTGCCGTCAAAGATAACTTTTACGCCAACAAGCCAGAGACAATTGGCGCTTTAAAGGACAATATTCGTGAAGCCATTTGTGAAATACAGCTGCACACAATCGATAATGTGCCGATCGTGTAGGCTACTGCATGGCCAGCCGAGGCAGCAATTTGAATGAAAATATTTTTCATTATTAACCGGAAGGATTGTACTTTCAAATAAAAAAAGAAATTTGAGAAAATATTTAGTAAATTTTTTTATAGCATTTTCAAAAAAAAAACTATTTGGCGGACCCTTTATTATTTACTTTTACCATTTGTTTTTGGTCTGCAAGGTACGATTTGAACCATTATAACTTGTTTCCTTTTATTCCATACATATATAGTTTTTGTATTAAAACTTCCCTATCAATTGTCTCGAAAGCTCTTTTAAAGCCAGATTGATATTTAGAAAATATATGATTTTCTTCAATGTTTTTTTTGCTAATTGTTGTTCTACCACTTTTTCAATTATTTTCTTAAACGTTTTTGCGTGTTTATTGGTCGAAACTCTTCACATTTAATTGTTTTCGTAATTTTTTCTATTGGAGTCACTGATGACACTTTCCAGCTTTCAGGGAATTCTCCAGTTTCTAGTGATGCGTTTTTCAGATTTATTATGGTCTTACCCGTAATGCTCCAAATTATTTATTTATTTATTTTCATCTATCGGGTTAAAACCCCTTACAGATTACATTTAAATACATATTTTATACAAAAAAAACAAAAATAACAATAATTTTAATCATCAGCAAAAATTAAGGAATAGCAACACAAGTTTAACGCATATCCTCGTTCAGCAAGTTCGATACTACCCTCTTCAATCGATTTCTACCAATATTAAAATCAATTCGGTCAGATACCGAATTAAATAAAATAATACTTCTATATATTGGCTCATTCATTCCATAGTTAGTTCTATGGAAAGAAGGCTCAAAAAAGTGGTTTACCCTTAAAAGCCTGACTGGGACGTGAAATGGTAAAATGGATAACAACGAAGAGCAATCTATTTTACAATCCATTATATCCTTTACCAAAATAACGCTTTGGACCTTTCTACGAATCAATAGCGTTTGTAAGTTAAGAGATTTACATCTCTCCTTGTAGTTAGGCATATTATCAAAAGTATACTGCTTTCTAAGAGCAAATCTCGAAAAGCGTTTTTGGATTTTTTCAATCCGATTAATATTCACGTCGTAAAAAGGATTCCAAATTACACTTAAATATTCTAAATGAGACCTTACCAAGGACTCAAAAAGTGCTTTAAGTGTGTTCACATTTGAAAAAATCTTTGAATTTCTTTTCAAAAAACCAAATTGTGAGTTTGATTTAGAAATAATGTAATCAATATGATCCTTAAACGTTAATGTCGAATCAAAATAAATGCCCAAATTTTTTATAATATTATGACGCAAAAATGTAGTATTATTTTCACCTTCATAATTATAAATGATAGGAGAATGTTTACGAGTATAACTTATTACTTTACATTTAGAAAAATTAAGAAAGAGATGTTTGTTTTGACACCAACTCAGTAAGTAACCAATGTCTTGTTGAAAGTCTTTACAATCATCAGCTGATAGAATATTGTGAAACAGTTTTAGATCATCTGCGTATAACAAGCATTCGCAGTTTTTAAAAACATAAACGATATCGTTTATAAACAAAAGAAATAGCAATGGACCCAAATGGCTACCTTGTGGTATGCCAGAACAAACATTAATCGGATTTGACAAAAAAGTTCCAATTTTTACAAAGAGGACTCTTCCGGATAAATAGGAGGCAACCCAGTTCAAAAAATTAGAGTGAAACACCATTTTAAAAAGTTTCTTTAATAATATTGGATGTAAAAGTTTATCGAAAGCCTTTCCGAAGTCGGTATAAAGGGCATCTACTTGAAGACCTTTCTCGATTGAAGATATACAAGAATGTGTGAACAATGTTAGATTAGTGCAAGTGGATCTTCCTTTAAAAAACCCATGCTGACGATCTATTATGTGATTTTTAAGTTCATAAAATAGTTTTCCATTTATGATCTTATCAAATATTTTAGGAATAATCGACAATTTTACTATAGGTCGGTAGTTGGTAACCAGACCTCTACGACCTGATTTGAATATAGGTGCGACGTAGGCAGTTTTCCATTCTTCCAGAAAATGTCCTTCGGAAAGCGACTTGTTAAATATTATTGTTAAAGCGAAGCAAAGCGAGTTCGCACAGTTTTTTAATAAAATTGGCGGCATAAGATCAAAACCAGCACTCTTATTGGTGTCTAAATGGATTAAAGCTTCAAAAACATCAGGTACACCAACTTGTATATTGCCAATATTAACTATATCCTTTACATTGTCTAAATAGCCAGAGTCACTACTAGGTATGTTGATATCCTGATAAACGGATGAGAAAAATGTTCCAAATAAGGCTGCAACCTCCTTTTCGCCGCAGGCTAAGTTATCATCATAATACATAGTACGAGGTATACCACTAGATTCTCTTTTGGTGTTAAAAAAGATCCAGAAGCTTTTTGGATTATCTATAATACGAGATTCCATATTGGCAACACATCTCTTATACAAAAAATTTGATAAAAAATTCAAATTCACTACGTAGGCGAACGAAGTTGTCCTTATCATCATCCGAATCTGTTGATTTATATTTTTTGTGAGCTTTATTTCTTAAATTTTTTAAATGAACCAGGCTGCGATTGTACCACGGTAACTTCATTTTTGGTTTCTTCCTCTTTACAGGAACATACAAGTAAAAACACTCATTTAATACTTTCTTAAACGTCTCGTACATGTCAGCAAATAGAATCGAAAAACAGGTTAATAGCATTATAATTAGCATATTTAAAATCGTAAAATGTTTCGATGACGTCATCATTTACATTAAAATCGTAAAAATTGAAGATAAGCTGCAATGCCTTGTGATGAACTGATTCCGTGGTAAGGGGTATTCCACATCTACTCACATCACACTTTATAGAATTATTGACAAAAATCAAATCCAAAAAGTGATTAATATAATTTTTTATAGAATTCGCTTGAAAAAGACCAAGTGAATGCAACGTATCACAAAAGTTTACCTCAGTATCTGTTGAAATGTTGAAAGGCATTAACATTTGATCTGTTACGCTGAATTCCCAGGTTAAATCGCTTAAATTGAAATCGCCTAGGACACAAGGGAACTGCTCATCATTGAGATTTGCTAATATAGTCTCTATATTTTCTAAATGAAGCTTATATAAATCGTATTCACTTTTTGGTGGAATATAACTTAAAATGAAAACAATTTCTCGTTTATTGTTTTGAAGAGTGCTCGGCAAAGTAACCGCGACACAAATTTGTTCTAAATTATTGGTAGTAACAGGAAGAATAATCTCTCTGCTTGCTAAATTCGAACCGACTGCCAGCAAAATGCCACCACCTTTAGTGATGTTCTCTGGAAGAACTCGGTCCCTTCTGTAAACTTGATAATAAGAATCAAATAATTCGCTGGATAAGAAATGTGACGTCAGCCATGTTTCTACCAATGCAATAACATTAAAATCATGTGAACTTGCTGCCAAAAAAAGATGATTAGTCTTTGTACGTAAACCGCCAGTATTATGGAAATAAACATTTAACGAATTTACTGAATTTAAGCCGTTGAAGCCAGAGCTGCTGAAACAGATTGATCGGTTAGGTCTCTGCCGTCCACTACATGTAAGTTTTTTGGCTTAGAAATGAAACGAGTAATCTTAATTGATAAAGGCCAAAATTCCTTATCGAAGACCGTTGTGTATAAATTTTCAGGAACGCCGAGTTTAAAATTAACAAAATGAAGCTTCGATACATCGGCATCTTTTTTTATTAATTTGGTGCAAGAAATCAATTGCTCGTTAATTTTTAATTTATTAGAAACAAATTTTATAATTGACTCCGGTTCAGTATTGACTTTAAATTTTGACACATGTAAATATTTCATACTGTGTACAACTTCAAATTCACTACATTCAGAGTTAACACCTACAATTTTCTTTTTGTTGTGGTGTGTTTTCTTCTTATTTCTTTTATTTTTCTTTCTAAAAGTAACCCAATTGTTATCATCGTCCTCTTTGTTACTCAAGTTTTCATTTAGAGCATATTCAAATTGTTCGTTCTCAACAACTAAGTCAGCTACAGATGATAAAGCAGCGGTGTTGGAAGATGAAGCAGCGGGGTGAGGGGGATTATTAACGGTTTTAATTTCTTTCTTATTGTTTTGATTTTTTTTTGGAATTTTTTGTAACAGATGAATTGGTGTTGGTAATATCGTTAAGTTTTTGCTCAAATACAGACATCTTCTCTTGCATCTCTCTCATTTGCAATGCGAGTGTATCAAATTTATTATTAGAATCGTTTGAAACAATAATGCAAGAATCACAACGCCAAAGGAAATTAGGATTATTATTTAATAATTTAATTTGTTCCATTGTTAAACCAACGCAAATTGAATGAAAAAAACGCCCGCACAATGAAGAACAGGCAATATAATCCAATGATTTTTCTAAATCAGCTGATGCTGTAATTTCAACTTTACAATCACCACAATTTTTTGCCATATTAACGGTGGAAGAAAAACACGTCCGCCTCTAATAAACACTCAGTGTAAACATTGTCCATTATTATTTTCATTGATACATTATTAAAGTCAAGTTTATTTTTAATATCTTAATTATTGCACGAAATTTAAATTGAGTTTATCACAGGTATTTGGTTTATATATTGCACATGTTCGATCGAACTTCTAATTGGTTTAATACTATTAACAAAGTAGTTATTAAATTGACTGGCTCTTTGGTAATTTTCCTTACATTCTAGTTGATTAAATGTCACAGTTTTTATCACATTTTTATTTTTACTAAGTACTAAGTCTTTTATATCCTTCCACATTTGTTTCTGATCTTTGACATTGCTTATTTTGTTATTAATAAATTTATTTTTCTCATATTTGATTTTGCTTATTTCTTATTATTTTATAATTGTTCCATGCATCACTTGTGTTTCTTGTTATTGCTATGCAGTATTTGGTAGTTTTTTACTTTTATTAGTAACTTTAGTTCTCTTCTAAACACTTTTTGCTAACATTATGTGCTAAAGGTAGCGTGCTGGCATATCAGTGCGAGGGTCGTGGGTTCGATTCCCACCAGAGGTGGTCTGTTTTCGCTACAACGCGCCGAAGGCCATAGTAGCTAGTGCTCGGTTAGGGTAATAGTATATAATATATAATTATATGATTATTAATTAAAAACAAAAAAAAAAAAAACATTTTAACATTATTATTTTCGCTATTTTTTCTTTTTGTAAGAGCTTTTTTTATTGTTTTTTCACTACACATATCGATAGTAAAAGCCTTACTATTTACATTATTATTTTCAATATATTTAATACATTATTTAGTTCATTATTTAATAAGGTTATATATAAATATGTATTATACATTATTATATTTAAATATGTCTATTTCTTTTGTTACTATTTGTTCACTATTTTCTTTTTGATTTATTATATCTATAGCTTCATGATCCGCTATTTTATTCTCCTTATTAATTCTAGCGTATACGTTATCATATTTGTTATTACATAGTCTATTAAAGTTCTTGTATTTGCTCTAACTCTTGTATAATCATTAACAATTTGTTTGAGACCGTTATCATTTAAAGTTAATTGTATTCGATTATTGTATGTATCGTCTTTTCTCCAGTCTATGTTGAAATCACCTACTATAATTATTTCATAATTTGCTTCACATATTTCTTTAACTATTTCATCAAATGCGTTACAAAATTCTACTTCGCTACTGTTTGGAGATCTGTAAACAGCCATTACTATCATCATCGTACTTCTATTTTTTGCCAAATATGCACACATCCAATATTTTGAATCAACGACTTTTTCACATAATTTGTTCACCTTCCATATATTTTTAGAATAGATTATATCTCCACCGGTATGAGCAGAATTAGACAATGTTACATAAGGATCATATACTTGCAATTGATATTCTTGTTCCTTAATTTTCTCAGTTAAATTAATTTCAGAAAGTATTAAATAATCGGGATTTTTAACTACTGCGATTATTTCCACTTGATTAAAGTTGTTAAGTAAACCCTCTGCATTTGTGTATTTTCAGTTGAGTAAATTCTTTGATTGTTAAACATTGAAACCCATCCTTCTCATCATCATATTCAATTTGTTTTGATACACTGAACATTCTTTGCTTAAGGTTCGATGATTTTCATCAAGTTCCAGATTAAGTTTTTCGTTTGATCGTATTCAGTTTACACATTTTTCAATAATTTCTTCTTTAAATTCCTTTGTTCAATGGTTTCCATGACATTTATAGCATTCTTTCAGAATTTTGCAGTCGCTTGCTCTATGATTGAAACCTCTGCATTTATAGCACATTAACACATCAGTCCCGTCGAAAATTCTACATTTTTTCCAATCAATATTAAGTTTTTGGGCAGATAAGGCTTTTGTGTATGAGTCATTATCAATTATTAGTTTAACATTAAGAATTATTTTATTATTTCTTTTAAATTCGTAGGATCTAACTGGTTTAAGTTCACTATTTTCTAAAAACTCATTTTGGTTTTTAGTTATTTCAATAATTTCTTCATCGGTAAATTTAAATGTCATGTACGTTATTGTTACACCCATATCAAAATTATCCGGTACCTTAATTTCATAATTTCCGGTATTTTAATTTCATAATAATGGGGAAATCTTTTTGAAAACCGTGAAAAATAAAATTGCGTTTAGGGTAGCTTAAAATTGTATAATTGCAAGAAAAGTCAAAAGTTATAACCCTAGTGCACACAGAAGCTTTCGACTTCTAATAACACGATTAAAAAAAATTAATATGATGCTTTACATAATCATACGAAATTTAATATGAGTCTTAATACAGTTTTATCCGAGAAATGAGCCCATATAAGTATATAAGTTTGCATTAGTTTAGCTTTCATTTGATAATATCAGATTAAATTAATCTGAATAATAGCGCGATACAATTTAATCCGATTTTATATAGCGTTATCAATTTATATCTAATCTGCTACTAATATATACACAAAAAGCTATATTTGTATCCGGTTTTTGATTATAAAACTTCATTACAATCCGAAATATTTGCAGAAATAATTACCGTCAAATATGGGGTTCTTTCCTTTTAGACTTTAGCTACTTGCAAAAAGTTTACAACTTTATAATTTGTAGCAAATTCCTTTCCCTTTGGACATTTAATTTTATTCAAAAAATTCTCTTTGAAATTACCTAAAAAAATAAGTTGTTTGAGAAAAGATTTTGATAATGAAGATATAGTGAATGTGAAGATTTTATGGAATTAAGTAACTTACACCATTAAATAACAAACACGGAAAAAACGTATAAACTTAATTTAGCTTTTTACATTAAAAAAATCTAAATCTAAATAAAAAACTTCTAATGTTACAAGTGGAACAAGTTCTTTTTTAGGGTTCCTTCAACTTTTGTGTACAAGGTTAGAAATTTAAGAACCAGAAAGAAACCAATTCAAATGACAAAAAATGGGGTAAATTTTGTATATAAAATTATACACATAATGATATAGGCAATTAATTGCACTATTGTACTGATGTAATACATATTTATATCCAAAATATGATTGACAAATTTTCTAGTGTGACTCTGAATGGGGTAATGTACAATTTTATCCAAAATTAATTTGTGAGTTTTTAAATATGATATAACATTTAAATATATATTATTTTGTATTTTGCAACGTCTAGGTACACTCAAAAGAAAAATTTAGTAGAATAGTTTGTAAAACTTCTTGTAAATCAGGTATACGATTTTTGAGCAAATTTTTTGCTAAAATTATGTTTTCAGCTAAAATTTTAGATGTGCTTATTCGGCACTTAACTGTTTTGAACTAATGCTTTACTAATATTTTCCTAATGTTTCACTAATTTGTTTTGCTAAAATAAATTGTGCTGATTAGCATAATAACAGTGTGGGCAACAACCAGATTGAAAGATATACGAAAAATGAATTAGATGTCGCGACATGTCAAGATGTATTTGTGACGAGGAAAATGATACTACAAATTACAACTCCAGAAAAACATATAAAAATCAGCCATGGAAGATTTTTGTATCTGTTTTTCATACATACAACAAAATTGTGGATTTAAACAACTTAAAGTTTGCATCGTCACCGGCTTGTGAAAGTAATTGTCTATTAATTAAATAAAAGACAAAATAAAATATTTAAATTTAATAAAGATTAAATGTGTATTTCTAAACTTAATGTTTATAGAGATTTATAATCTAGGGTGGTAAAATTGCAAATAAATATACAACAGGTAGACAAACTAAAGCGAATGACAAAGACACACATCTTAGATATTTTTGTTATATTTTGTTATTCTTTCGTTTCGTTTCTATATTTATCTGCGGTACATTAATTCATGTCGTCAATTTGGGAGTATGAACATTTTTTTATTTTGTAACAATATAAAATTATACTAACTATATATGAAACTATATTAAAATTTTTCAATTTTATATATGATTATGTCCTGTTAAACATACTGGCAGATAAAATCTTATAAGTGCATATAAAATAATGTATTATTTTATGCAAACGTTTTAACTCATGAAATTAATGATTTATAACCGTCCAAAAAACTACATATTTTTTATTCGTGAATTCAAAAGTTTCAGACTTTGCAGACAAATTAAAAAGGCAAATATCCTATATGAATTTTCTGACACTTACAAGGAAGCCTTTCCGATGGGTTCCCTTTGAACTTAATAAAATTCGGAAAGGTGATAAAGGAGCAAAAAATATATGATAAACATATTTTTAAGCGGCCCAATCCCATGTTTTGGGATTTAAAAGTGGAGGTGAAATTAAACACATCTTTGTATGAAAATATGTTTAAAGTTTAGGAAGTTTAGACTTATTTGAAAACAGCGTTAAAATACTCGAGAAAACACACATTTTGAGCCGCGTCGTGGAGACAGGCTGCCGCTTATTTTAAATATTTTAAATATTGGTGAACAAATTATTCACTATTTTTTTTCTTTTTCATATACCCGACCTTTTTAAGATCGGAGGCAGCCCATCGATGCTATACTCCATGTCTTCTGTTATCAAAATCGTAAATTTTAAAAACGTTTAAGCTCACTAGCGCTTAAGCTCACTGTGATTGTAATCTGAAAGAAATAATAATAAAAAAAAACATACAACTGGAAAAATTAAAAAATATACCTGATATCGCCTACACTCAAAAAATAAGTTCGTACAAAAGTTAGTAAAACGTCTTGTAAATCAGGTATACTATTTTTTAGCAAATTTTTTTTGCTAAAATCGTGTTTTCAGTTAAAATTTTTGTTATACTCATTCAGCACTTAACTGTTTTATACTAATGCTTTACTAATATACTAATGTTTTACTAATTAATTTTGCTAAAAAAAATTGTACTGATAAGCACATTAATAGTGTGAACGACAACCAGATTGAAAGATATACGCAGAATGAAGCAGATGTCGCGGCATGTCAAGATGTAGTAGAGAAGAGGAAAATGATACTTAAAGCACAACTCTAATAAGACACATAAAAAAATCAACCATGGCAGACTTTTGTATCTGTTTTTCATACATAAAACAAAAGTGAGGATTGAAACAACTTAAATTTTGCGTTGTCACCGGCTTGTTAAAATAATTGTCGTTTAATTAAATAAAAGACAAAATAAAATATTTAATATCTATGTCTAAACTAAATGTTTATAGATTAATAATCTAGTGTGGTCAAATTGCAAACAAACATATGCAGACCTGTAGACATCTTAGGTAGATTTTTATGGTTCCTTTTTCTTATTTGCAACAAAAGGATTGTTTTTTTTCGTTTCGTTTGTTTTTGTTTACTTTTTTTCGTTTCTATAATTATCTTCGGTAGTTGCGTCCTTTAAAACAAAGCATCATTTAGATAGCCATTGATGTAAGTAGTTGAAAGAAAATTTTTGTTTATGTTATACATAATTATTTCTATATATTTTCAGATATTAAATTAATTCATGTCGTCAATGTGGGAAAATGAAAATTTTTATATTTCGTAATTATTGTAAATTATTTTTAAAAGAATCACAAAAATATGTTTTATGATTTTCAGCAAATAAATTAACTAAATTACAATTTTTCTGCAAATTTTTTGAGTTTTTTTTTCAGTCTACTAAAATTCAGCAAAATATTTATTAATTTTTAGCAAGTCATTTTTATTTCTAATCCACTAAGTGTTAGCAAAACTTTTGCTGAATCTACTAATTTTGTTGCTAAAAATCAGCGACCTGACATTAGCAATTTTTTTGCAAGCACTCTCATGACTAAAATTTTGGTGACTCAGCCAAATTTTTTGCTGACTTTACAAACTTTTTTTTTTCAGTGTAGGTATTATTTAAACTAAACTATGTATTTCCAATTCACTTTGATTTATATTCTAGACGATTTCAGATGCTTTCTAGCATTCTTGTCTGTTTACCATTCATTTTGATCTTTTTCGTCTATAATTACAATTTTCTTTAACCAATTTTTTAAATAAAAACTTTTTAAGATTTCTAATAATAATCAGCATCGTTATAATACAAAGACTACTTAAGCTGCTTAATTTTAAAATATCCTATTTCAAGGAGCGCCGATCGAAATTTGTTTACATTTAGTCTAAAAAAAATTGTGAAAATTTGAGTAGATCAAAGTTTGCAAAATTTGTGTCGATCAAAGTTCGAGGCTTAAATTTATTTCTAAAAATTTAAAAAAATAATCTCTGTGTGCTGAACAGTATTCCCTTTAATGGATTTTGAGGTATCGTAATATGTCGGAAAAATATACTGAAAACTGTGTTACCAGATGCGTGCTTAGCAAACCAAATTGAAATAAAAAGATTGCACAATAAGTAAAGTATCAACTTTTGAAATGACACACTACGGCATACGTAAACTTAAGTTTGGTAGTTGTGGTATATCCGTAGTGGTATCTCCGTTTTAAAGTTTATGCCAAAATACAAGGAAGAAATATTGTCATTAAATTTCAATTAAACGTTTGTTCGATTTCAAACTCACTTTCAATTAAATGTTTAATTGAAAGTGAATTTGGTATTAACAAAATTTCCAGTTTTTATAACTCATAATAGCAACATAGAAATAAATTCAAAAATTTTAAAAAATTGCCAAAACTAAAAATTCGCTTTTTTTTAATTTTGGCGATTTTTTTTTTTAAATTTTAGCAATTTTGATTTAATTTTAGAATTTTTTTTAAAATTTTGGCGTTTTTTTTTTTTAATTTTGGCAATTTTTTTTTTAAATTTCAGAAATTTTTAAGATTGTTTTTTAAATTTTGGCAATTTTATTGTAAATTTTGGCGGTTTATTCAAATGTTTTCGTTTTGTTCACAATTTTGGTTTTGGAGCCACCTTGCACCCCCCTTTCCCCTAACTACGTGCGAAAAAACATGGTTGAGGGAACTATATTCGAAGAGCATCATACATTTTTGATTAGATTACCATACTATAGTTCCAAATATATTCTAATATTATCATACATACACTCAAAAAAATAAGTTAGTAGAAAAGTTAGTAAAACGTCTTGTAAATCAGGTATACTATTTTTTAGCAAAATTTTTTGCTAAAATCGTGTTTTCAGCTAAAATTTTTGTTATACTTATTCAGCACTTAACTGTTTTATACTAATGCTTTACTAATATACTAATGTTTTACTAATTAATTTTGCTAAAAAAAAATTGTGCTGATAAGCACATTAATAGTGTGGACGACAACCAGATTGAAAGATATACGCAGAATGAAGTAGATGTCGCGGCATGTCAAGGTGCAGTAGAGAAGAGGAAAATGATACTAAAAAGTACAACTCTAATAAGACATATAAAAAAATCAACCATGGAAGTTTTTGTATCTCTTTTTCATACATAAAACAAAATTGAGGATTAAAACAACTTAAATTTTGCGTTGGCACCGGCTTGTGAAAATAATTGTCTATTAATTAAATAAAAGACAAAATAAAATATTTATTTATTTAAACTAAATGTTTATAGATTAATAATAGTGTGGTCAAATTGCAAACAAACATATACAGAAATGTAGATAGAGTAAAGCGAAAGACAAAGACACACATCTTAGGTAGATTTTTATGGTTCCTTTTTCTTATTGCAAAAAAGTGTTGTTTTTTTCGTTTCGTTTGTTTTTGTTTTTTTTTTTTCGTTTCGTTTCTATAATTATCTTTGGCAGTTGCGTCCTTTAAACGATAGCATCATTTAGACAACCATTGATGTAAGTAATTGAAAGAAAGTTTTTGTTATGTTATATATATTTATTTCTATATATTTTCAGATATTAAATTAATTCATGTCGTCAATGTGGGCAAATGAAAATTATTACATTTCGTTATTATAGTAAATTATTTTTAAAAGAATCACAAAAATATGTTTTATGATTTTCAGCAAATAAATTAACTAAATTACAAATTTTTCTTCAAATTTTTTGCGTTTTTTTCAGTCTACTAAAATTCAGCAAAAAATTTATTAATTTTTAGCAAGGCTTTTTTATTTCTAATCTACTAAGTGTTAGCAAAACTTTTGCTAAATCTACAAATTTTGTTGCTAAAAATCAGCTCGCTGATTTTCAGCAAAAGATTTTGCTGACAGTAGCAACTTTTTTTCAAGCATCCTCCTGACTAAAATTTTGCTGACTCAGCAAAATTTTTTGCTGACTTTACAAACTTTTTTTTTTGAGTGTATTAGTGCTCTATAAATTTTTACGATTTATCAAAATATGAGCCTTTCAGGATTCTACCAGCATTGTTTTGAACCTGTATTAAAAAGATATGCATGTTTTTCAATAGTATATTTATTTAATAATTTTTATTTAAATAACCTTAGGTGTAAAATAATTTAAGTAATCAAATTGTCTTTGCGCTGAAGGAAAAGCTTTGTGAAATATTATGTCAGCAATACAAGCTTAATATCTGATTACAGCATATATCACGCATACAAATATTGTCAATAATATATTTTCACAATACATTTGTAATGATCGTTGTGGTATATCCGTAGTGGTATCTCCGTATTAAAAGTTTATGTCAAAATACACAGAAAAAAATATTGCCAAAAAAATTTCAATTCAAATTTTGTTCGAAACTAACTCAAACCCACTTTCAATTAAATGCTTAATAATATGTATTAACTGTTCAATTGAAAATGAGTTTGGTATAAACAAAATTTCCAGTTTTTATAACGTATAATAACAACATAAAAACAAATTCAAAAATTTTAAAAATTCGCGTTTTTTTTAATTTTGGACATTTATTTTAAATTTTAGCAATTTTGTTTTTATTTTATAGATTTTTTTTTTTTAGAATTGCTTTTAATTTAAGCATTTTTCCCCAATTTGTGGCTATTCTTTTTTTTAGTTTTAGTTATTGTTTTAATACTTAGTATCTACTAAAAATTTGTTTAAAATAAAAAACAATATTCAATTAAATTTTTAATAGATATGAATAAAACTATAATTGAAAATAATATCAATTAAATAGTTACAAATTATTTTAATTGTTATTACAATTTCCTCAATAGGACCAAATTCAATTAAACTTTTAACTGAATCAACGAATATTTTAATTGAAACTCAATTTTAGCTTTTTCTGTGCAAACAATTTTTTTATTATATTTTAAGGCAAAGACATCGAAATCTCTTATGAAATGATTTTATTTATTGCTTTTCTGTCGAAAATCAACTCTAACAAAGATATACTCCCATTTGCAAGTGATGTTTTCTAATAAAATTTGAAGATTCGAACCATATATTACTAAACTAATAGGCATTTCCTAGTTGATGCAAGTCAAAAATAAATATTTTTATATTAAATTTATCAATATTATTTTTCTAATCTCTTCCGTTTCTATTTTACAACGTTACCAGATTGAAGTATGATTTTTACGTTCAATGTAGACAACTTTGCGTTTATGTTGAAACTTTAATATTAATATTTTAACAAAAATAATTACAAAAGGCAAATACATTTTCATTTTCAGGAAATTGCCTAAAAAATGTTCATGTTGTTGCTTTTGTTTTGCACAGCCTCATATTTTTTGTTTTTTGTTTTTATAATTTAACCAATACTCAGTGGATGCCCCCTACTCATGCAGTGCACTGTATTGATCAGGAAAATAAGGTATGGAGAGGAGGAGGAAACGAATTTTCTCTGTAATGCGTTGTGTGAAACACAGGACAATCAACTACAAACGGATGTACTCTACTAGCCCGAGTTTTTATTACGAATAAAAACTCGGGCTCGTGGAATAAGTTCACTTATCTCAGATGAGCATCTCCCATGGTAATATCGATAGAAAAGTGTCACACAACCCACATTCCGACGATGCTCCAATGAATCAATAGAGTTGGATACACTACTGTCATTGATAAGCTTCACCGCCCGGTCCAGAAGCTTCAGAATAGACAATGGAGCCCTTGCCCATATATGAGAGTTGTATTCCATTTTTGGCCGGATATAGCTGGTATAAATAGTAAGGGGATCGGATGGAGTGAAGTAAGTCTTGCACCGTTTTAGAAAACCGAGACACTTGAATGCCTCTTTCGACACTTGAAATACGTGCTTATTCCAACGGACATCACACTGTATTCTCATGCCCAGAACATCAAGAGTATCCGATTCCTCAATACCTATACCATCCATAGTTACAGATGACAATGTCAATTCCACAGCCCGTCTGTTGGTTAACATACAACATTGGGTCTTGCGTGCATTAAAATCGTCCTTATTCGCGCGACCCCACTCGGAGATTGTAGAAAGGTCTTGATTGAGTGTGTCATTCATGTGCTGCCGCATGCCCTCTATCTCCAAAGAGCTTGGCCTGTGATCGAATGAAAATGAATGACAAATGTTGCTGTCATCTGCAAAAGAGTAGTTGATGGTCTGACCAAGAAGGTCATTAATAAAAATAAGAAAAAGGGTAGGAGAAAGAACAGAACCTTGCGGTACCCCTGAATTTAGCTGAAACTCGTTTGATGAGACCCCATCTAAAACAACACGTATAGTGCGGTCTCTGAGAAACTCGTTATAAATCGAGAGAAGACATTACCGACACCAAAAGCAACTAGCTTAGTCACGAGTGGCCCGTGCCACACACGATCGAACGCCTTAGAAATATCTAGAGCAACCACTTTACTCTCACCAAAGCGGTGGATTGACCGGCTCCAACGTTCCGATAGAAACGCCAACAGGTCTCCCGTAGATCGACCACTACGGAAGCCATACTGTCGATCATTTAAAAGTGAATTGGTCTCTAAATATTTCACAAGAGGGTGGTTAACCATGGTCTCCATCACTTTGGAGAGCGCAGAGCAAATTGCGATTGGGCGGTAGGAACTTCCTTGTTTCTGGTTGAAATTTCAGACATATTTATTTTAATCGGCTTTTTTTAAATACTTCCAAATACTCTATTCAATAGTATAAAATATGCAATAAAAATCTTTTTTCTAACCGACTTGGACGGTGAAATATTTCAAATAAAATATATACGTATGTTCTGTTCCTTTTGTTTTCTGCGGCACTGTATTTTCTCATATATTCGAAAGTGGTTATCAGATTTCTCTCGATATTTTCTGATTCAAAAAGCATTCTATTCGAAAAAATATCTTTATGATGCAAATGCAATTTTTAAATGAATTTTCCAAAGTGCTCTCTCACCTACAAATTTTTAAACATGAACGAATTAAAAATTTTTTATATAAAATTAAGTTTTACTCTTACCCAAGAAGGCACATATTAACTGTTTGACGACGAATTGTTGATGTATGTGCCATTTTTGGAAAACTTGCAGGACGATTTTAACAATGCTTGTTGTGATTGACAATATACATATGTGTCTTTTTAGCGATATTAATATATTGTAGCCTAATAGTCTCAGAGCCGTATAATGTCAACCAAACTCAAAAAATTGGTTTTTTATGATTTTTTTTACGTTTTTGGCTTTAGTTTTTATAATGTTAAAAATTCATTCTTTTTGTACGTTGAACCAACACTCAGGAAATGCCCCCTACTAATGCATTGCATTGTATTATAATTAGGAAAATAGGTTAAGGGAAGGAGGAAAGAGGGAGTAGTGTTTTTGAACATTTGACTTAAATTTTTCTAATTGTAATTTGCAGGGAAGACCTCCGCAGTTAGACAATTCCATATACGTTACATACATTAGACAATTTCCACAATTCCACACCTGCCCATATTTGGGAGTTATATTCCATTTTCGGCCGGATGTAGGTGGTATATATAGTAAGGAGATCAGATTGAGTGAAATATTTCTTACACCGATTTAGAAAACCAAGACACTTGAAAGCTTCTTTCGATACTTGAATGATGTGATCTGCCCAACGGACAGATTTTGAATTAGGCATAACTTAAATCTGAACGTAGAAACCATACATGAATCTGGTAACGTTGTGAAATAGAGACGGAGGAGATTATTAAATACCAAATTAAAATTTATGCAAAATCTAAACCCTATAATGATTTAGCTTTATATAAATTTATTTTCATCGGGATAAACATTAATTGCATTTATAGTAATTAAATGTGCTAAAGTCCCAAAACTTATTTAACAAATTGTGAAAAGCAATCTGATGTAGGCGTGTCCCTATCCGGATTTCATTCCTGCCCAAGGAAATCTTCAGGGGACTTTGTTATTAGAATTTCTAGAGATATTTGTTATGTTAAATCACAAACTCAATGAGAATTTCTTGTCCTCGTCTAGGAGCGAGATTCAAAATTTAAAATATCAAAGAAAAAACAAAAACAACAACAAAAAATTGTCACAATTGGCTTTGTCATCTTCCAAATACTACTCTGTTTTTTTGACAGACCTAGCAATGTAGTGACGTTTATTCAAGTAAATCAACAATAGAAAATCATATGTTTTCTATTAGTGTCAGTTACATTTAAATTTGCACAAGCACCTGCATATTTGTTATTTAAATTTATTTTCATCGGGATAAACATTAATTGCATTTATAGTAATTAAATGTGCTAAAGTCCCAAAACTTATTTAACAAATTGTGAAAAACAATCTGATGTAGGCGTGTCCCTATCCGGATTTCATTCCTGCCCAAGGAAATCTTCAGGGGACTTTGTTATTAGAATTTCTAGACATATTTGTTATGTTAAATCACAAACTCAATGAGAATTTCTTGTCCTCGTCTAGGAGCGAGATTCAAAATTTAAAATATCAAAGAAAAAACAAAAACAACAACAAAAAATTGTCACAATTGGCTTTGTCATCTTCCAAATACTACTCTGTTTTTTTGACAGACCTAGCAATGTAGTGACGTTTATTCAAGTAAATCAACAATAGAAAATCATATGTTTTCTATTAGTGTCAGTTACATTTAAATTTGCACAAGCACCTGCATATTTGTTATTTAAATTTATTTTCATTGCATTTATAGTAATTAATTCGATAGAGGCAATTTTTTCGATAGAGGCAGAAGTAAATTGCCTCAAGCAGTACAAAATTTATTTTTAGTTATAGGCCCAAGTCTCCACTAAAAAATCTTCAGCCTGTTAAGTTCGATCGTCAAATTGTTAATTTTCCTATACTAACTTTCTTCAACGAAGTCCATTTTTCATAACTCCCAATACAAAAACAAAAAAAATAGAAATAATAAAAAAAGATAAATACTCAGCAGCCGGAAAAATCTGCCTCTAGAATACATATTTTTTAACAGACCTAAGGGAGAAAAAACTAGTCCAAGAATTGCGAAGTAAACTTTGTATTTTTTTATACACACACAGAATTTTTTTTACCGATTTCCAATTGAAAGTCGGTTGCAACGAATAAAATGGCTGAAGCAACTGCACTCAAAAAAATAAATTAGTAGAAGAGTTAGTAAAACGTCTTATGAATCAAGAATACTATTTTTCAGCTAACGGTAGTGGCATTTCGTTGGTTGTGTTAGTAAAACTGAATTTAATGTTTTATTGTTGTTGTTGAATATCAACACGAATTTAAGAAAACAAAAAAAGGATTGCCCCCGTAGGAAATTAAGCACTGATGTCAACTACTTAACAGTGACCATTAATTGACCATTAAAATTGCAAACAAATATAGGTTCATGTAGATAGACTAAAGCGAATTACAAGATCACACATCTTATATAATTTCGTATCTTTACTTTATCTTTTTGTTTCGTTCCTGAAAAGATGCCATTATTTAGACAACCATTGATGTAAGTAGGTGAAAGAATTTATTTTTTTTTTGTTATATACAATTATTTTTATATATTTGAAGATAATAAATTAATTCATGTCATCAATGCGGGATAATGAACATTTTTATATTTTGTAAATAATTTTTAAAAAATAACAACGCAAATTTTAAGTTTTTCAGAAAATAAATTAACTAAAGTATAATTTTTCTACAATTTTGTTGAGTTGTTTTCTGTCTACTAATATTCAGCAATAATTTTATTATCTTTTAGCAAGGATTTTTTAATTTTAAATTAACTAAGTGTTATCAAAACCTTTTCTGAATCTACTAATTTTGTTGCCTTTTTCCTCACTAAAATTTTTTTGAGTCAGCAAAATTTTTTGATGACTTTAGTAAATTTTTTTTGAGTGTAGATAATGGTTTTCATTACAAAATCGATTAAAACAACTAAATTTTGGTTGCAACAACCAAAACATCTTGAAATCATATATGAAAATGATGGCATGAACCTAATTCATTAGTTGTAGCAATCAAAATACTGTTCAATTCGGTTGACAATTGTTTTTTCTGTGTGCAGAGTTGAACGAATTTCATTTTATGAAATTTTATATATTAGAGTAAGTTCGGGTAATGTGGACTACCTATTTTATTTTTGAAGTTTTCCGCAAAGTCGATGTTAAAATATAACTTGATTTGTTGTGAAACTGTGTTCATTACAAAAATCCATTATCTTAATTGTAAAAAAATGTATACGGGAGATAGCTTAGGTACCCAAAATGTATACATGCTCAAACATGGAGGGTGATGTGGAGTACTTGGTCGGATAATGTGGAATACTATTGCACCTTGTCCACAATCACATCTAAATAGCTCTTTTGAACGATTGAAGTGCAAAATAAATACAGAATCTTATTTAGTTACACTTTCCTTTTCTTTGTCAGAGAGAACCAAAACTAATGCAAATTTTCAATTCACAAAGTGAACGGATAATTTTATAAAATTAATGAAAAGCTTTATACATTTTATGAAACTACCTTTTTTAATGAAATCTTTTTATTCAGTGAGTGGAAATTTTAATAAATAAAATTATATTTTCCATAAAATTTTAAGAAAACTTTGCATAAGCTCAACGAAAAGTGTCAATGGACAAGTTCAAGTGCAACTTCATTGTTTCTATGCAAACATTCATTAATATTATGTAGAGAAGGGTCTCAGTGTGCAACTTGCTTTGCTTTCTGAAATAATTGTGACGCGATTTGCATATTACAAAATTTTATTTTAAAAAGAATACACGACCAATAACATTTACCAATCTATCAAAAATTAAAAAAAATCTGAATATATTTTTTTTTTCAATTATTTTGTAAAGATTGCTTGATTTTCAAAAAATGTAAAAGAAACGAGTTTATCCCACTTCAGAGAAGAAGATAGTTTTATAATAGTTAAGAACTTTTAAAAATCGTATATTTTCACAATTTTGGATGGAAATGGCCGAATTTTTCGAGCAATTGTTCGCCAACTGCACAATTTTGATCGAAACACTTTATAAACTAAAATCAGCTATTTATCAAAATAGTCAATTCATAAAAGTGCTAAATTAAAAAAAAAAAAATTTAATTTTTTGTAAACTGATGAATTTTTTTTGGAGTAGTAGTTGGTCCAGGGCACCGTGTTTATCCGTGTGAGGTGAGATTTGCTTGTAATATTATTTGGAAAAAGTATACATTTGTTATACTTATCTTCAATATTTAACTTTTTACATGATTTCAAATGAACAAAAAGTGCACTTTCACTACTCGATGGCGTCGAGATACTCGTGAACTACAGGAGTAGTAGCTCGAGCTACTCGACTGTTTTAAAACAGGGGGCCCTGATACCCACATACATTAATGTCATTAAAAGATTCCATAATTTATAGTCTTAAAAACATAACTGCAAAATATAAAACATACAATATGTAAAATTTAGTGTTCCAAATAAATCTTTGAACACATCGCTCATTTACTACAAGACTGTCATAATTTAAAAAATTCGATTTTTGAGTTAATGCTGCAGATTTATTAGTTATTTCATGCTTTATATTGGGTAACAATTTCATATTAATATCATGTCTACTTTTCGAGATATAGGATAACATATTTTATTTTTTCTTTAAAGTGAGTGCAAAGAGTATATATATACTTCGTACAGAAACTGTGCAACTCACGGGGCTGTCGATAATTAGCAAATTCGCACTCAACTCTCACTAAGAGAAAAATACATTAAAACCGTCCTATTTATAAAAAACGTGACCAAATAAATAGAGAAAGGGTTGAGCGAGACAGATATGGATATGGACAACTTTAAACTCGTCTTCAACAAAACCGTGTTTTTTGCAGTAAATGAGCGACATGTAAAAAAAGTAAAACATAGTAAGTTTTACTTTTCAAATAATAAAAAACTAATGGTTATGTTTAGTTTAAAAAATGTAAACGTGGCATTAATTTATATGAATATGCAATTGTTTCACCAACAAGATGTCTCAAGTAGATCTTAGTTTCAGAAATAAATGTGTGTTATACATTACCCGTCTACTCCACAGTACCCACACTTACACTACCTAAGTTTTTTTTGCAATTTTATATTTATATTTATACAAATCAAATTCTATTTATTTTTTATCATATGTATGTACATATTTGAAAAATGCTAAACAATATGTCAAAATATTTAAATGCATATGTACCATATTTTTGGAACTGAACAAACTAGATGAAGTTTAACTTGTCATGCCAGTCATGACAGCTGTCAGAATTTCCATGAAAGCTTTATAATGCGAATACAAATGTGTTAGTATTTGTATTATACATATTTACAATAAAAGACATAAAGTTCTCGCTAAGCCTCGGTATTGTTATAGTAGGCACTTTACAGATTTGAATACATCCACATTCACAATGACATTGGAAATTTACAGTGATTCAAATCATAAGCAATACTCCAGAATGTTTTACATTATTTTTTTTTTTAAGATTTTTGAAATGCCATCATTGTTATGGTAATATAGCTACATATACCATATGCGTGGCTACTCTGTACGCTACTACCCTTTTCTAATCGTAATTCAGACAAAATCAAGTGAAATTCAGCATTTCCATTTGAAATTCAGAAAATATAAATTAAAATTTGAAATTTCCTTTTGAAAGCAGGAAACTATCAGTTGAAAATCAGATTTTCCAACTAAAATTCCGAAAATATCAATTGAAAATCAGATTTTCCAATTAAAATTCGGAAAATATCAATTGCAATTCAGAACATTCGTTTAAAATTCAGAAAAAATCATTTGAAATTCAGGAACTCATCAATTTCTATTTAAAAAATATCAATTGAAATTCAGAAAATATCAATTGAAATTCAGAAAACGTCACTTTAATTTCAGACTACATCAATTGAAATTCGGAAAACATTTCATATCAATTTCATTTAATATTTTCTGAATTTAAAATGATATTTTCGGAATTTCAATTGACATTTTCTGAATTTCAATTGATATTTTCTAAATATCAATTGATGTATTCTGAATTTCAATTGATATTTTCTGAATTTTGAAATGGAAATTCTTAAATTCAATTGATATTTTCTGAAATTCAAATGGAATTTCTGAATTTCAATTGATATTTTCTAAATTCCAATTTATATTAATTACAGTTGCAAAATATCTAGACCAAAAACTGTTTTTATATTTATTTTTATCGTATGCAACTGTATTTCTGCTTCAAGGTAGTTTTACTATACTAACCTAAAAGAATCGTTCGGTATAAGAATCACCCACCCCCAAGACCATGAACAAGAATACGTCTGCTAAAAGTCAACTATCATGCATACCAAGCGATAGCTCAGGAGAGATCTTCAGCTTGGCAAGTTCGTGTGTTCAATCTCACGCCATACCCTCTTCATTGGTTTAAACTTATATTGAATGTTATTAGGGTTTTTCTTTTCCCTGAACTTCTCATTTCTCGGGAAAGCGGGATTCGTTTTTTAATTTCCCGCTCAGTAAAATAATTATTAAATTTCCTTTTTAATTGACAAAGTTCCTTTTATAAATATTCATTCATTGAACTACAGAAAAGTCGTACTATCTCCGGTTTATTGGTAAATTATTACAACGCTTTTAATCAGAATATTTAAATATTTTTAATATAAATTACATATTACAATAGTCCACCTTTCCTTTATTATTTTTGTTAATACTACGAGTATTATTAGAGTTTTTCATGAAAAACAATGTATACACTGATATAATTATCCTCCATGACATTAATGGAACAATTTCATCGAGTTTTTTTTTTCGTAGATTCAATAAAGAATTTCATTATGTCCAAGTTATATTATATCCAAATATAATATTTAAATTTTATTAATATTAAGAAATTTTTCATACACTCAAAAAAAAAAAGTTTGTAAAGTCAGCAATGTCAGCAAAATCTTTTTTAGCAACAAAATTAGTAGATTCAGCAAATATTTTGCTAACACTTAGTGGATTATAAATAAAAAAGCCTTGCTAAAAATTAGTAAATTTTTTGCTGAATTTTAGTAGACTGAAAAAAAACGCAAAAAATTTGTAGAAAAATTGTAATTTAGTTAATTTATTTGCTGAAAATCATAAAACATATTTTTGCGATTCTTTTAAAAATAACTTACAATAATTACGAAATATAAAAATTTTCATTTTCCCACATTGACGACATGAATTAATTTAATATCTGAAAATATATAGAAATAATTATGTATAACATAAACAAACATTTTCTTTCAACTACTTACATCAATGGTTGTCTAAATGATGCTATCTTTTAAAGACGCAACTGCCGAAGGTAATTATAGAAACGAAACGAAAAAAATAAACAAAAACAAACGAAACGAAAAAAAACAACCCTTTTTTTTGCAATGCGAAAAAGGGACCATAAAATCTACCTAAGATGTGTGTCTTTGTCTTCCGCTTTACTCTGTCTACATGTCTGTATATGTTTGTTTGCAATTTGACCACACTAGATTCTTAATCTATAAACATTTAGTTTAGAAATACATATTAAATTTAAATATTTTATTTTGTCTTTTATTTAATTAATAGACAATTATTTTCACAAGCCGGTGCCAACGCAAAATTTAAGTTGTTTTAATCCTCAATTTTGTTTTATGTATGAAAGACAGATACAAAAATCTTCCATGGTTGATTTTTTTATATGTCTTATTAGAGTTGTACTTTTTAGTATCATTTTCCTCTTCTCTACTACATCTTGACATGCCGCAACATCTGCTCATTCTGCGTATATCTTTCAATCTGGTTGTCGTTCACACTATTAATGTGCTTATCAGCACAATTTTTAAAAGCAAAATTAATTAGTAAACATTAGTATAATATTAGTAAAGCATTAGTATAAAACAGTTAAGTGCTGAATAAGTATAACAAAAATTTTAGCTGAAAACACGATTTTAGCAAAATTAGCTAAAAAATAGTATACCTGATTTACAAGACGTTTTACTAACTTTTCTACTAACTTATTTTTTTGAGTGTATATTTTTTCAAAATAAATTCATTTGATTTCAAAAATTATCTCTTCATAAATTTAACGAAAATTTTCTTTAGAGCTATGAAATTATTTCAAAAGATTTCATTTTTTAATTGTTTCAAACTCATATTTCATTTTTATATTCATAAACCTGTTTCATACATTCTATGAAAAGTTCCAATTGACGAGTTCCAGTGACAATTTTCATTAAAGCTATGAAGAATTTTCTGAGTATAGACTCATTGGTATTGATTACTAAAAAAAGGGAAATTGCAAACCTCACAGTAGCAGAGAAAATTGTTAAATTAGATAGCTGATAGCAGCAGAAAGATGATTAACAAGTAGGCTGAGATTAGTATTTTATACCCAAAAGTCGGTGCTTAATAATAGCGATTTGAATAAATACATTCGAACAATTTCTGCACAGGGTTATCGAATCAAATAATATCCGTGCGATTGGTACCAATAAGGATCCTTAAAACTGATTTAAGTCATTCGTTATGGAGTGACTTTGAATTTGAGATAGTACTTTTATTGCTATCATAGAGTTTGTGAGGCACTTTTTAGCATATTTTGAACATTTTCATCATTACAAAAAAATTTAATGCAGTCTTTCATAAATTTTTTTGAAAATTTTTATTTTATTTATTAAAAATTCCATACGACTAATGAAAAAGTTTCATTAAATTTTATTTCATAAAAATTGTGAAGCTTCTGCATTAAATTAATCACTTTGTGCAGAATACTTCATTAGTTTAGTGAAAATTCCATTAAAGCTCGTTCAAGAAAATTCTATGTGTTCGATTTTGAATTCATACTCTTTAGAAACGCATGTTTATTAATAACGTTACGAAAAAAAGTCCCGGGAATTCTCGAAATATTTCCCGGGATTTCGGAATTAAAAAATGTTGGCAATTCCCGGGAAAAACTCTAATTGTTGTTAAAAGGAACAACTCCCTTTCAATGACAAGCCAATGTTAAATTCAGCGATGAAAACCTAAATTTTTAACAACATCCGATTCAACAGTTGTAGTTTTTCTATTACTCTTTTTCTGGGATAAATGTCACTTTTTTGCTAAATTTGTAATAGTCTTGGGTCATAAATTGATTCGAATAACTTATATTGCTTTATGGATGTTGGCAGATAGTATGAACGAAATACTGGACTAAACACCGAAATTGTGGGTGAAGAAATATGGTTGCTTTATTTTAACACAGAATCTAATTATAAAACTATTTTATGGTAAAATTACGTCTTATTCTTTACTTTAAATTCAAATAAGATACAACAATTGTCTGATGCCTTTTTACTACTTTTAAGCAACAGATAATGCTTCTTTTACGTTTTTTATAAATTCTGTTGCGCTTTTTGCTCTCAAAAAGTTGGCAACACTGGTTTTCATCGCTTCATTTAAAGTTCTTGTTTCAGTTGTTGTAAAAACTACTTGTTATTCCGTACTAACGCACATTGGGGAAATTAAAAAAAAAAAAAATAGTGGTAATAAATATAGAATTTCTAAAATACTGATGCGATCGATACGAATGAAATTGGAAATTGTTAAAGAGGTGTTAATCTGTTGTAATATTGTGATTGTGTCACCCTGTTTTAGTACAGAGTGTACTTACAGGTTGTCAAAGTTGACTACCTCGTGTATAAAAAATCTTTTGGGCAGTGTAACTTTTATTAATGTGGACCGATTTTTAAAATTAAATTTTTAAAATTAAATTTAGATAAAAAAAAACATGCGTATAGTGGTTATCTTCTGTAGTTTAGAAGTTATTTAAACTTAAAAATAAAATTTTTTTTTGCCCTGACTTTTTTTGGTTTTGATTTATTAATTAATCGATTTGAAAACAAATCGATTAAAAAGAAAAAGCTTACTTTTTTGAACTAGCTGTAATATTTTAGTCGTGAAAAATCCTTAAAGTTCAAATTTTAAAAAAAGAATTTTTATATTGTTATCTTAAATATATTTCAATTTGAATCATTTTCATCCATTTTTATCCAGATATATTTGTGTCTTCCCCGAAATTTATAGATATATATATATATATATATATAGTCTCTAATAAAAATCTATCTTCCAATGAAAATTTTGTACAAAATGTTAAAAAAAGTCATTAAGCCATATTTATTATATTTAAAACACATTTAATTTTGTGTTGAAAATTTCTATTAAAACTATGATATCCAAAGTTTTTAAACAATTTATAATTTGGGAAAATTGAAAACTCATCTGTTTCAAAATCGTAGACTGGTTTTGTATGTGGTTAGATTAAACAAAAAATTTGACGAAAATATGAAAATTGCCCTGCCACTCTCATTGAAGTTTGTGGGAACGAAATTGACGTAAAATGGAAAGGAAAACGCAAATGTAGCTAATTTTAGTTTTTACATATTTTATGACAACAAATTAGACTTATTATTACCACAAAAACACAATTTCCTTGAAATCCGGCAAAATCAAATCGCTGCCCTACCCAAGTTTATCGGGCGATTATTTTATTTATTTTTAATTTCAGTCTATAAGTGGTATTTAACAAATTAATGAAGTTTGATCTCAATTTTTTCGATTTTGTTGAAGAAAACATTTTAGCACTCTGTGGGTGACTGTTTTTGCCAAAACTTTTTTTTTATTAAGTAGTTTTTATTTTCAAAATAAAGTTTACAAATTTTAATTTAAGGCCTCAGCACCAAAAATGGCATTAAAGAGACAAAAGGCAACGGTTAATCATTATTCATACGTAATTATTAAAAACTTTAAGAAATAATAATGTTTACATATTTACGAATTAAAGTATTTTTAAAGGTTAAAAAATAAAGTATTTAATTTGTTCCTTTAATTTTAATTTGTTAATTTTTTTTTTTAATTTTTTTTTTAATTTTAATTGAGAAGTGTTTCAAGGCTAGCCAACAAATGAGATTTTAACGCTCTTTTAAATTGAGATAAGGGCATCATATTTTTTAATGTATTTGGAAGATCATTAAATTCTTTCGGCCCAGCAAAGCTAATTCGCTGCTTTGACAATTAAAAACGACATCTGGTTACAAATAAATTTTGACTCTGTCTCGTAAACCGATGAGAAACTTCAACATTCTGTTGAAACCGGACCGAAGTATTTCCAAGTCTTCTCGTTGATTTAAAAATATATTTTAGAAGTTGCATCTTATATAGTCCTCTTACACATAAAATATTAATGGCATGATATTGTAAAAGATCTGATGTATGATATCTTATTGGCTAGTTAAAAACAACCTTTAAAGCCTTGTTTTGCGCTGACTGTAAAGACTTCATTGAATCAGTATTCTTAAATCTATAAATCATAGGCAGGTAAGACAAGTGGCTATGTATTAAACTTTCATAAATTAGCATATTAGTTTTTAAATCAAATTTGTGCTTAAATTTATATAATATGCAAACAGCAGATGATATTTTAGATTTGATTAAATCAATGTGACGATCCCATTGCAAGTTACTACAACAAAGCATACCCAAATATTTGATTGTGTCCGATTCCTCCATTAAAACACCATGAATATAAACTGACATTTTTGGATCATTCCGTAGAATGTAATGAATTTAGTTTTGTCTGCATTCAAAACAAGTTTATTAAGTCTTATAAATATATTCAGCTAAAATTGAAGCATCATATCCAACTTGGGTTTCTAGCACTCAAGCATGCTTATAGCGATAAAGTAAGCAAATATCATCCGCAAACATGAACAGCTTTCCATTATATTTTATATTTCCAATGTCATTAATATTAATCTTAAATTATAGTGGACCAAGCACACTACCCTGAGGTACTCCATATTTCACTGTTAGCAAAGAACTGCAAGCGTCTCCAAATTGTACAAAGTGCTTTCTACTTTATAAATAGCTTTTTAATATCTTAACAGAGTTATTAGACACACCCATTAACTCTAACTTGCTGATCAGGATATCATGATAAGAAGTAATTTAAATTTGTTGAATTTGCTTAATGATGAAACACTATAGAAATTAAATTGAAATTATTTGAATTTATTTTCAAACAGCTTCATTATATGATTTTAAATTGAAAAAGAATTTGAAGTTATTCATTATATAAAGAAAAAAATGTATATAAATGACAAAATATAATTAAATACTTAATTAGGCGACTGGAACGAATTATCATCATCACCATCCTCTTCTTCCTTCTCTGCACTTTCAGATGAATCATAATTTATTGTGGTTTCATGACTTCTTCTTACGGCTGGTATGCCTTGCGATACTTTCATAAGAATTTTATCAACATCATCTATAGATCTTATAAAAATAGCTCGAGATCTTTAATATTTTCTTACAAAAACTTTAGCACCTCTTGCAAAAACAAATTTGTAATCCACAGATTTAACAGATTTGGCATAATTCAGTAGTTCCATAGACTCTCTGTACAAAAAATCATTAATGAAAACAGTTTTGAACTCTTCACTTAGCCACAGCTTGGACTTTTCAGCCATAAACTTTTGTTTTTGAGTTTTTGTCGAAAATTTTACAGCGACTGATTTTTTCTTGCTTGCGTTTTTGTTGTCTTTATTTTTATTATGAAGAAAATAAGCATCATCAACTTGATCAGCATTAATTTTTGCACCAATTTTCCAGAAATGTTAAGAACAACATCCATAGCTTTTTCATCATCACTTGCTTCAACACCATTTATGACACAATAATTTTTTACATTATTATCATTCAAATATTTGACTGACGATTTTAAAGAACGTACTTCTTCCCGTAACGAATCATTTTTCTCTTGTAGGTTATCAATTCTTTTTTTATTTGCAGCAACACCTTTTAGTGTACTGTCATACTGCGATGACATAAACTGTATAGTTTCTGTAACTTCATCCAGCTGAACGTGAGTGCCATTACCTTAGCGAATTTATCCCAGGATCTCAAAAAATCAGATGGCAACGCCGGAGAAAGCAAATTTTATGACAGATCTCATTTTTATAAGTGTTATCATTCCCAAGTGAATGGAATTATTAATAAGAAGAATGTAATGTATTTAAAATATATTTATTCAGAAACACACATATTCTGGAGCAGATCTCTTTATGTCCAATGAATGTTTAGGACACAATGAATCCAAAAAACTTTATTGCAAGTTCTGAACAAGGACTACTTTTTGAATAAAACTTCCATTTAAAAACTTTTTTTTATTTTGAAACCCAAATACTCTGGAGCAGATTCTGGCTCCGACGGGCCACGTACCAAAAATGTCTTTATGTCCAATGAATATTTAGGACACAATGAATCCAAAAAACTTTATTGCAAATTCTGAACAAGGACTACTTTTTAAATAAAACTGCCATTTAAATTTTTTTTTTTTTTTATTTTGAAACCCAAATACTCCGGAGCAGATTCTGGCTCCAGGGGGCCGCGTACCAAAAATGTCTTTATGTCCAATGAATGTTTAGGACACAATGCATCCAAAAAAATTTATTCCAAATTCTGAACATGGACTACTTTTTGAATAAAACTGATATTGAAATTTTTTTTTTATTTTGAAACCCAAATACTCTGGAGCAGATTGTGGCTCCGGGGGGCCGCGTACCAAAAATGTCTTTATGTCCAATCAATATTTAGGACACAATGAATCCGCAACTACCGCAAATGTTGTCCAGAATCTAAAAGGTGTTTACCGCAAAAGATGAAAATTCTCTTATTTTATTTAAATATATTTTTATTAAATATTTCATATTTAGTAATTAACTTAATAATTTATAATAAATTTCTTCTCTTTTTTTAAAAAAAAAATATTTTGCTGTAACAAGAATTATGCTGAACATTTGAGTTGTTTTGCTGTATTTTGAGCGATTTTTGTTTGCTTTTGAGTAATTTTGCTGAACTTTGAGTGTTTTTTCTGGAAATAATTAGGTTTTGTTAACTTCACATCAATAGCTTTCCCACTCGAACTGCGGCTTTTCCGCTAGAACGACGGCTTTTGCGCTTTTTTTTAAAATAATTTTCAAAGGCACATTCACACTAGATGGCAAAACTTGTATTTAAGCTCCTTATTCCAACAGTTCCTTATTCTTCTCCACTCGTTTTGTCAAAACATGTGTATTGCAATTAAATGTAAGTGCCTTCATAGTCACGATTTCTAGGACTACTCCCCAGACTATTTTTAGTACCACACATAAAAATCTAAAGCCACGTTCACACCTAAATGATAAAAGCGTATTTTGCCAAAACACGTATTTTAGCTCCTAATTTTTTTTCAAAAGTTCTTTATTCTTTTACACGTGTTTTTATGTAACAAGGATTTAAAAAATAGTTCTTGTTCAAAAGTTGCAATAAAGTTTTTTGGATACATTGTGTCCTACACATTCATAGGACATAAAGACATTTTTGGTACTCCTCCCCCCTGAGCCAGAATCTGCTCCGGAGTATTTGAGGTTCAAAAGATTTTTTTTTTTTTTTAATGGCAGTTTTATTCAAAAAGTTGTCCTTGTTCAGAATTTGCAATAAATTTTTTTTAAATTCATTGTGTCCTAAATATTCATTGGACATAAAGACATTTTTAGTATTTGGTTTTTCAAAATAAAAAAAAAAATTTTAAAAGGCAGTTTTATTCAAAAAGTAGTCCTTGTTCAAAAGTTGCAATAAAGTTTTTTGGATTCAATGTATCCTAAACATTCATTGGACATAAAGAGATTTTTGGTACGCAGCCCACCGGATGCAGAATCTGTTCCAGAATATGTGTGTTTCTGAATAAATATATTTTAAATACATTACATTCTTCTTATTAATAATTCCTTTCACTTAAGAATGATAACACTTATAAAAATGAGATCTGTCATAAAATTAGCTTTGTCCGGCGTTGCCTCCTGGTTTTTTGGGATCCTGGGATAAATTCGCTAGGCTAATGGCACGCACGTTCCAGCTGATCCAATTGTTTTAGTTTTGTTTTGATTTCTAGCAAGTCATTTGATACCGATGATCTCTCACTACTACCATCACATAAATGGTAATTGTAAGTAAGAGAAGAGTTTTTTACAAGTTGTTCATACTGCCTTTTGGCAAGCTTCGTACATAGGGAATGAAACGTTTTCTCACAAGCATCGCATTGAATAGAATCATCAATATCTAACACCTGCAATTTGCATTGATCACAAATTGTTTTCTTTTTATTCAAACTCAGGCGTCGTGTTCCAACCATAATTTAATTTGTAAACAAATAAAAAGCTTTTTATTGTTTGTTTCAAAAGCTTTAACGAAATAAATCACTACTTTTAAATAAACTTTTAGTATTTTAAGTTCAACTTGAAGCACACTCTGACTTTTGACGTCTTTGCACACCGGCGTTGCCAGACTACAAACTTCTCACAAACTTCAATGCATGGCAATTTTCAACCGATCGAGCTCAAATTTTTATCAAATCTTTTTTTATCTTAACCTCACACAAAACTGGTCTACGATTTTGGAAAATCGAAAATAAAAAATAAATAAATACCATTTTAATGAAGATATAAGTATTTTGCGCAGCTTTTTCAGATATCTTTGCTACAAAAAGGCCAAGAATATTGTGGGTTTTAATTGAGGGAATTAAAAATCATAACAAAATCATAACTTTTAAAAATTAATAAATTTAATATATTTAAATTCTATATATTTCAATGGCATACTTTATTTTTCGATGTATGGTATTGTTGTTCCACAAAACGCGTACACTGATAATAATCCATGCGTATAAATACAAATAAATGTCAAAATAACAAAAAAATTTGTAAAATAAAGCAAAATTTGTTAATTTTACAAAAGTTTTCGTTTTTTTCGTATTTTTAGCATGGATTATTATGAGTGTATTAGAAAGAGGTGTTTCAGAAAGAAAATAATTATTTTAATATGGTGCCTCTTATGAAAAAAGCGCAATTTGCCTACAATTGTATATGGCAGCAGAGCTTTCCTAGATGCACCCAGAGTCCAACTTTTAGAAGAATATGTGAATATCTTTGAAAAGTATATGTGCAAAAAATCAGCCAAAATTGTTAATAATTGAAAGAAATTTTCTTAAAAAAACCCTACTTTTCTGACAAATATGTACCAAAACGGAGGATTTAGTAAAGAAAACTTTTGCATATATAATCATTTTTAGCAGAAAATTTAGAAACATATTTTAAAAATGTATTTACATATCATACTAAAAGCTGGACCATGTAAATTTTTTGAAAAATCATGAATTTTGCATAAAAAATGCTTTGATAAAACAATTTTTTTCTTACTATTACAAATCCTATTAAAACACTCTTTCAACAGCGTAAACATTTGATTAGCATGATTAATTATTTAGCAATAGAATTCGCGAAATCCAAAAAATTGAAAAAAACGCTTAACAGAAAGTTTAATTTTAAGCTTTGGGCATCATATACACTGCGTATATTCTTCGTCATATTAAGAGTTTTAGAAATAAAGATACTTTAGTTTATGCAAATTCGAGCTGTCAACTTATAAAATTGACGAAACACGGCATGCAAATATATTTCTTAATATTTCATAACATAAGCTGCACTTCGAGTTCAAATCGAACTATGAATACCAGATCTAAAGTTAATTTTTAAAATTTAACTTCCTTATTCATTTTGAAACAAAACACCATGCGGCAAATATTTTAATGAATTGAAAAATTTTACAACGACAAATTTTAGCCCTTTTAGAAAATGTCGAAACTTGGGTGAAAGTTGTGCGAAAAATACGCGACCGGAATTTTGGCATCAATCAAAATGGATACGGGGAAAAGAAACCCGAGGGCACAAAACCAAAGCTATCACGAGAGATTAACGCCTTATTATTAGCACATCATGCAATTTCATGAAATGTCTTTCGGACATTGCTGATGGGTGTATTGTAAAATTTTCGAAGTCTTTAATTAGTTGAGCATTAAAAATATATGTAACCATATCACGAAAAAAGTTTACGCCTATACCAAAGTGATTGCTTTGTCACAAACCAGCTTGTGTTTAGTTTTAAAATAAAATTTTGCAAGCAAACTTGGAAAAGTTAATTTTAAAAATAAATAATTTTCGACTTAGTTCTACTTTTCATTTATATGTTTTTTTTTTAATATTTTGTTTTTCTATGTGTAGTATATTCCATCTAAAATTACTGCTTGCATTAGAAAAAAATAACAAATTTTGATAGTAGAAAAATCCCTAAAATCACTTATTTGTATTTGTAAATAACCTTTTCTGCAGTTGGCTTTCACTGGTTTTTTGGAAACTAAACACGTACTTATTTGTGACGATAAAATAACACTAGTTCAGTCATAAGCTTTTGTCGTGTTATGCTTTCAGATATTTTTAAATCTGTATTAAAGGCAGATTTCCAAAATTTTACGCTCAATCAACAATCTTTGAAAGGCTTTTCATGGAATTGCATGCTGTGCTAATAATAAGGCGTTTATCTCTATTAGATAGACCGCGTATACCATGAAAAAAAATTAAGAAATCATATAGTACTTTTTCGCAATCTTTAAACAATTTCACGGACCACACCCGATGAAGTTTTGAATTTTAGTTTTTCTTTTAAGTATTAAAAAATAACATTCAATTGCAAAGTATTTAGTACTTTTTTTATAATTTCACTTATATAAACAAAAATCTCACCATTTGGATGGAGGGCGAAAAATTCGTGATATTATACCACTATTTCGCGGATTTTTTAAATTAATTCAGTTTCAGTATTAAATGATAGCTGCTATGTGATTAGGGTTCCAAATCCAGATTAGTAAAAAGCTGGACATGAGGATTAAAAAAGCTTGATTTTGCAAAAACAAACTGAACATTTTTAAAACATATTTTTACTAAAAAAAAAAAAAAACATTTTCAAATTTTGGTGTGCTTCAAGAATTTTGATTTAAAAAATAGTTTTTCACATTGTTAGGATTCCCAACTTAGGAACATTAAGTAAGTATTATTGTTATTTTTAATTTAGTCTTTGAAATGTGTGAAATTCAAAAATATACACTAAAAAATTAAATAAAAATTAAAGTTTTTCAATTCAATCTCTAAAATCTGTAAAATGTGAAATGTACGAATAAGGATATTAGTAACTCTGCTATTCTGGGCGCTCTAGATTTTCTAGAATTCCTAGCTAAACTAATTTATTTGTTTTGTTTTTATAAATATGCAGAGGTTGAAAGCTCGTTATAAATAAATAAAAATAACAAAAAAATAAAAATATATTATAATTATATATTTTGTGAATGGGTCTTTTGCTTTGAAATCAAAGCAATTTGCTTTGATTACAAAGCAAAGCCTCTCCGGGAACATAAAAATTTGCTTTGAATTTAGTGAAATTCTTACTCAATTTTGTCTTTTTTTTCTCAGTTACCCAAACTTTGTAATCTGCACTAATTTTTGTTTTCGCTTGGGGCTTTATCGTAACTCTAGTGATTATTACTCTGTGATCGATGTAGCATATAAAAACAAAGAAAAAAACTGTTACAACTGTATTTAGCAGGACAAATTTTATTTTTCCTGGGCACTGGACAAGCATAAAAAAGCTGGACAATCCAGCCGAGTCCAGCCCTTCTGGCAACCCTGTATGTGATAGTAATATATGGTAAAATAAAAAAAAAAATAAAATTAAAAAAAAAATAAAATAAAAAAATAAATTTATGGGGGGAGTTTTAGAAATTGCACTCTGCCAAAATGGCCCAGAAAAATGTTTTTTATTACCAGTACAACATTGCCCATAGAGTAGTGCGAAGAAGAAATTCTGTCAAATAAAAGTGCAGACATTACATTTGTACATGTGTACTCTTTTTAATAGTAAATTGAACTAGTCATTTAACTGTTTTTTTTTTTTTAAAGAAAAAAATATTATAAATTTATTACAAAAAAAAATATTATTAAAAAAGCACCAAAATTTTACTAAAAAAATTTTTAATAATGGTACAAGTGCAAAGTTTATGTGTGTGTATTAATGAATTTTTACTAATCCAAAATATTTTATATTCTTTTCCTAATACCATCCCAGCAAAAACTGTTCTGCCAAGGAATGATTCCAATCGAGCATTTTCATCGATGAATTTAACTTGAAATGCTTCCTTCCTGTGACAAGCCAATGTTAAATTCATCGATGAAAATGCCAAATTAGAAGAGAAACACTTTTTGGTGGGATGATTATAGATTTTTTTTGCAAACGTAGATGAATACACCACACATCAGTCACAACAATCAGAACTGGCTGCAAGCACTTTGAAACTAAAAAAGTAAAATTCTAAAGATTATTTAATCTCTAAAAATGTTGATTGTCACAAAATTCTTGGTTTTGAAGTGACTATTATAGTACCTTCTACCTTAAATTTTTTTTATGGTTTTGTTAAAATGATTTTAAACGTTTTAAAAACTTCACCATGGGGAATTTTCCAAAAATGTCGTAACCCTATCCACTCTAATGACAATTATAAAAATAATAATTATAGTATAACTACGCGAAAATTTTATGAATATATTCTTTCTTAATAAGCTCTTAACTTAACCCTTTCACGACCAAACTTGAACTACTATAAAATTTGCAATTTTCTTTGTGGATTCGGGTTTATCCCGACCCGACATTTCTAAAAAAAGTTTCTTCAAAAATATTTTTTTGCAACTCCTATGAAAAAACCCATGGGACATATACAGTGGTGTTCATTAAATTAGCCCATACATCGTTTTTGTTAAAGTTAATTCTCAATTTTAAATCGTTAAAGCAAATTATATTGATGAAAGCTATATAATAGACAATGTTGCCGATTTTTCTGTTAATTGCCATAATATTTTTAACTTGACTTTTAACCGTTTGACGACCAGAGGCAAGTATGCTTGCCCAATGGTTTTTGGCACTTATAATTGTCTTGGTAAAATATAGAGTAAAGATGTCCGAAGGCAATTTGTAAGGAAGGGTTGGGGCAACAAAAATGTGGTGGAGTAGATAAATCTCAATCTGAACCCACTTATTCTTTATTTAAGGCGCAAAATTAACCATTTTTTTTAAAGCGAAATGAGGGGCAAGTCATGTAGTATAATTAGTACATTTTATTAAAATAATAAAAACATTAAAAACTCTTTTTTAAAATAATAATATGCTAAAGAAAATTTCATGCTGGGTGGTCTATGGTTCCTTCGATGAAATTCGGCTATAAGATAGAGACGATAGGAATAAAAATTTGGTTAGAAACATACCTAGACATCGCATATTTGGGGGGTAAAAATGGTTTTTAGAGCCGTAGGAAACTTTTTTTTTTTTAAACGTTTTACTATTTATTGCATGCCAATAGAGATGTACATACCAAATTATGCTTCTTTGTAGATGCTTGAAACAACTCAAATAACGGAAAATTTTGTAATTTTGCACCCCAAATTTTAACCCTCAAACTTGAAATTGTGCAACTTAAAAAGTACACATTCTTTATGTTTTGTCCCCTCTATCACATATACAAATTTTATCGCATTTAGAGAGAATCCATCAGCGGACCTTTCTTGTAAGTGTATTATAAAAGGCAATCGACAAAAAGCCCCAATAAAAAAAACATTAATTTTCAAAATTTAGTTGAATGCAAATACTATATATTAGGGCGGGTCGATTTAAAAATCGCTCAACGTTCAAGGAAAATCGTATTCTAGGGATCAAAATAAGAAACTTTGCCGAAGGAACCATACCTCTAAAACGAATTCTGATGTCCCGACTTTTGACACTTAGGGTGAAATTTTCAAAAAATCCCACTTTGACCCATTTAGAGTGCCCCAATCGAATCCAACCCAATCGAATATATTTATACTCTATTTCTTCCGGAGAAGAAATAGAGACCCTAATCTTGGAAAGACTCCTCCTACTTTCTGAAATATCTCAATCCCGAGATTTGTACATTTTGCTAATAAAACACGGCTAAAACGGCCCTCTTTTAACTTAAATTTTAACCACTAGAATAATGATTTATGCATTAATCTGCTAGCGAGTCTCCCGGAGAAGAGTATCTCCCATAATCTTGGAGAGATTCCTCCTACTTTCTGAAATATCAAAGTGGGCTTTTTCAAAATTTGACCCTACCGGTCAAAAGTCGGGACATCAGAATTCGTTTTAGAGGTATGGTTCCTTCGGCAAAGTTTCTTATTTTGATCCCTAGAATACGATTTTCCTTGAACGTTGAGCGATTTTTTTGCCTCCATACAAATCGACTCGGCCTACTATATATCCTGCTAAAAGCAACAGAAATTTTGCATATCAATAGACCTTAAATTGCTGATGGATAGATTCGAATTAAAAATCTTAAAAAAGTTATGTTCATAAAACAATTTGTTCGGAAATTTCGGAAGGGTAAATTATCATTTGGAATTAACTTAAATAAAGGGTGATTATTTAACAACTTTCTTTTTGGCAACACTGTTTTTGGCAGCTCAGCAGTTTTTGTGCAACATGTTACTATTAACCATATTTGATCTATAATTTAACCACATATCGACTTACAAACGCACAATGCTTGCAGATTATTGAATTTTATTATCAACATTTATGCTCGGTTAAGAAAGTGAATCGTTCACTTCTTCCAATTTATGGTCAATTTGGGCGACCTTATGAGGTGGCTATTCGGAATCTTGTGACTACATTTTGCACCATATTTACATTATTGGACATTAAACCACCAACACGCATACGTAGAGTGCTGCAGAGGAAAATATCGCAGCTGTATCCGACAGTGTTGTTGATAACCGTGAATTATCGATTCGGCACCGTTCGCAGCAATTGAGCCTCTGTTACTCCACTACGTGGAAAATTTTGCAGAAGGATTTGGGTGTAAAACCTTTTAAAATACAGCAGGTGCAAGAATTGAAGCCACATGACCTACCACAACGGCTAATTTTTGGTAAATGTGCTGCCAAAGTTGGATGAACACAATTTTGTTATCGGAAAATTGTGTTCAGCGACGAAGCTTATTTCTGGTTGAATGGATACGTGAACAAGTAAAATTGCCGTATTTGGTGTGAAGAACAGCAAGAAGCCAATTCATCCCAAAAACTGCCAATGCGTCCCAAAAAATGCACAGTTTGGTGTGGATTATGGGCCACCATCGCATTGGTCCGTACTTTTTCAAAGACGACGAAGGCGGGAACGCTACTGAGAATGGCGAGCGCTACCGTGCGATGATTACAAATTTTGTTTGCCCAAAATGAAAGAGCTGGACTTGGGTGACATGTGGTTTCAGCAAGACGGTACCACATGCCACACAGCAGGCGAAACAGTGGCCCAATTGAGAGGCGAGTTCGGTGAATAGTTTATTTCACGATGTGTTAAGGCTCATGTCTATAGGACAAGCCCGCAACGGTTGACGCTCTGAAAGCCAATATTGAAAAATTTATTCATGAGATACCGGCCAATATGTTGGAGAGAGTATGCCAAAATTGGACCCGGCGTAGGAACTACTTAAGCCGTAGTCACGGTCAACATTTACATGAAATCATCTTTAAACATTGATGATCATTGATAGATAGTTCTATCGACTCAAATAAAGATTTCATACATTTATCTAGATTTTTGGTTTTTTTTTTAATCAAATCCGAAAGCTCTAAAAAAATCACGCTTTATATCTAAAATTAACAGCAGTGTTATTCAATCTATTTACCTTCTTTAAGCGCTAAAGACTTATATAAATGTATTTTTATTTTCCAGTATCAGGACTGCCAAAACTGAATGGCTTGAGAGGTACTACTTTAAAAAGCTAAAAATACTTTCTTTTACTGAAAATTCATTTGTGTAGGCCTTACTGCTATGAACTTTACCTTAGTGTTCTTTCAAAGAATACCAGTAGGCAACTAAAATTATGAATAATGAAGTAAATATTGTAAGTAATGAAGTAATTCAAATGATTCTGCATCAATCATTTGTTAATAAAAGTTTTAAAATGCATTCCTTTAAGTGTTTTTAATATGAAAATTTTTTTTTTTTTTTGATAGCTTAAACACAAATACTTTATTACTAAATAGGCTTATCTTTTGTGTATTTACAAGCATTTAAATATGCGTTTTCAAGCGTTTTGTGCTTAAATTAAATAAATATTACACACAATGTGTGTATTATTTCAAATTTACACACCTAGAGTAAATTTACTGACATCATAGTACGTAAAAAGTTGCCTACTATAAATAGGGTAAATTTCAATAAAAATATATAACAGTGTATATTTTACTGGTAACAGAAATATCTAGAACACCTTAATTAAAAAGGGAAAAAACACTTTTCAAATTGCAACAGCAGTAAAAATACATTTCTAGAAAGAATAAGTAGTTTTTGGTTTACAGTTCGTTGAAGTAGACAATCGCAGGTGTTTTAATTTTCGAAGTAGCCAGTTCAGAAAATGTAGGTCGTCAAAGTTTAGTAGTTTTTAGATTTTTTCAAGTTTTTGAAAAATTAAAAGCGTAAATAAAATGATATATTCCTGTTCACAATCTGAAGAAAGTCCACATTTTTTATAAAAACGTAAGCATCCCCCAAAATAAATTGCTGGCTACGGCCCTGTTGTGTACCCAAATGTAATATAGCGATTTATATACATATATTTTTATTTTAAATGATTGATATTTATATTTTGTGAGTCACTGTACTACACATAAACCAGAAGATGTTTGTTTGAATTCATTTAAAATGAGTTGGCAAATTAAACACTTAAAATTATTATAAAATATTTATGTATATTTTTAAAATACAACACCGCTTTCTAACAACCACAATTATATTAGATGTACGTGTATAATATTTCAGTTAAAATGGGGGTATTCATAAAAAGCTCCGTAATTAGTGTATAAGTACACACAGCGTATTTGCAGGTTCGGAAATTATTCCACGTTTATTTCTTTCTAAATTCCGCGTTTATTTCTAAATAAAAATATTCCTATATTTATAAAATTTAATCATGGTTGGCAAACACTATTCCTAAACTGCCGATAACGATTCAATACCGCTTCAAGGAACTATTTTTAAACATAAAATTACACTAACGAAATAACTTAAAAACGATAACACTAAAACACCTCAACTAGCACCGTTAACCTTTAAATACCCTAACGAAATAATTTGAAAGTACAGATTACCTTAAAATGTTCTAACGAAATACATAATTTTTCCGCTAACAACAACATTACTTAAAAATTATAAAAAAAAAGTTTATATGGGTCAAATTTGCTAGTCGTTAATACATAACTTCAAACATATATACATAAAGAACATTGAAAACTTAGCATAGTTGACCTCATGTCATCCGACTTTCTTTATACTGTGACTAGGAAGAAGACTATGGGGGAATATAGACATTCCAGTTTATTAATCTTTAAAATTTTAAAAACTCACTTTTTAAATTTTCCAAAAACTTGAAAAAAATTTAAAAACTACTGAGTTTTGACCTCCAGTTTTAAAGCTGGCTACTTCTAAACTTCTGAAATTTAAATGCTTCTGAAAGCTACGATTGTCTATTTTTACGATCTGTTATCCAAAATTAGCCTGGTTTTTCATTGAATGCATTTTACACTTTTAAATCAAGGTGTAGTCGATATTGCTGTTATCTGAAAATATACTAAAAAATTACTTAAAATAACTTTAATCCTAAGGAAATAACGGAAAATAACATTAACCGTAAATTAACCTAACGAAATAACTTAAAATATCGATAACCTTAAAACGCCCTAACAAAATATTCGCAAAATACCGTTATCCAATATCAATAGCCGAATGAAACTGTTGCCATCCCTAATTATAATATTTAATAATATTTAATAATAAATAATTATTTCTTTTCATTTTTTAAATGTTTGAAACATTAGGGGATTCATAAAATTTTCATATATGGTGTAGAAGAACATAATGCGTATTTCCAGGTACGCGTCTTAACAATTGCTGCCTGTATTCAAATATAATTCGTTCGATTCTTCTTAAATAAAACGACTGTTTCTTTAAAAATCCATTAGTTTCTTTATAAATTATAATTTTTTATAACAAACAATCAAAATAATTATTTATTTTATTTTGTAATTGTTTGAAACATGGAAATAAAAATACAGAACAGAAAGTATAATATACTTTCTAGGGTTGGTAAACAATTATAACACTAATGTGATAAAAATACGATGTTTACACTATATACGACATTACATTAATTTGTATAATAAAATGTCGTCACAATAATTTCATACACTCATTAGTTTGGTTAATCGAGTAAATACAAATTTATTCTATTTGAGCTAAAATTTTATAAAAAAAAAATTAAATTGTGCGTATTTTTTAAAAAGATTCTTTTTAATTTAAATGTAATACTTTTTTAGTAGGTTCACAACGATATGATTGCGTAGCACAACGATATGATCAACTGTGTACTGATAAAAAATTATATTTGTTTGGTTATTTTGAAGAAAAATTGTTCACCACCGAGAGCTATGACCAGCCGAGAATTAAAAGCAAAAATAGCAAATCAGCAAAAATGGTAAAAACAAACACTTAAAAAAAAAACCATTTAAAGCCAAGAATATCCTAATAAAACACTGTTTTTAAGCCCAAAAATTAAAAATCAAAGATTGGAAACAAAAAAGTCAAATATGATTAAAAATGGCAAATAAACCTCATATTTGTCTTGTCTGATTATGATACTCAAATGAATGTTTAGTTTATGTAGATATCGAAATGAAAAAAAATTAAGACCAAAAGAAAACTATTAAATTGTAATGGCGTTTATTTTTTGCAAGATCGAATGAAACTGAATTCATCATATTTTGGTGTTACAAATCTGATTTAGCCGTCACTTTTTTCTTTCTTTCGGAACTTTATTCAACTTAATCACATGCATTAATAATTATCGTTTTTGCAAACAAAAAAAAAATGAAACAAAACTCTTTCCTTTATTAATGACGGCGAAAAAGTTATATAATTTTCATATATATATTTTTTTAAGGCATGGGCTGCCACATTATTTTTGATAGTTTCAAAAAAATGCTTAACATCGATCTTTATGATAACGAAAGAAAAAACGTAAAGCATCTCTTGTGGAATAGTATCGAAGTGCTTAGTAATTATACAGCTACATAAGCTTCAAGTTAGGTTTACAAAGTTCTAGTAAATATTTACAAATTTTTGTAAAATATAAACAAGCCCAGTAAAGAATTTCTAAAAAAATTCATATATTTTACAAGAAATCATATTAGATTTTTGGACTTGAGGTAGGCTGTCCAAAAAAACATTTTTTCTGTTTTTAATACAACAATTAAAACATTTTTGAGAAATTTGTAAAACTAAATTGAAACTTATGTTTTTTTTCTGCGTGTATATTATTTAAGAACTTACTTAAAGTTTTAAATTAATTAATTTTGATTAAATACATTTTGGAACTCCTAATTTTGAATTTTTTTTTTGTGTTTTTGTGTATTTTTAAGGACAAATTAATGAAATAAAATTATTGAAATTATTCTAGTTACTCGATTAATCGAGTAAGTTAAAAACCTTTAAATCGAGTTACTCGTTTACTCGAACAAACCCAAATCCGAATAAGTTGAATACCCTACTAAGTAGTACATATTATATTTAAGTTTGTTCCAGCATATTTTAATTCATGCAAATCAAAGTGAATATAAGATAGATCTTAATTTCATTTGTTTCACATAAAGATAATCCGTATTCTTTGTGACAACAAAAACAAAGTTCAGAATCAATTAAGTATTAAGCATTTGAAATCTTTTACCAGAACCAGTAGTTAGTGATAACTTAAGGTTTTTACAATTATGACAGCTTAAATTTCAACATCATCATCATTATCATCATCAACTTTTTCATCTACATCATAATCATAGCTAGAAGCGCAACAGTTGCATGTGTCAGTCATTTATAGTGTTTCTGTTTTCCTTCCACATTTCGCAGTATGAAAAAACAAAAGCAACTACAAAACGACAAAAATCTTTTGTTTCTCTAGCGCATACTTGGTAAGTGACACTTTGTGGTTGTTGAGGCATCTTTTGTTTTAGCTCTTAACAAAGTGATGCAAAATAAAAGGTATTTATCACACAAATGTTAACTTTTCTGTGACAACAAATAAATAAAAACTTTTCTTAAAAAGGTAAAAGAGGAATTTGAAAATAGATAGGGAAATTAGGAAATAAAGTCCAAAAATAGAAAATCATTATTGAATTTAATATAAAGGGTCCGCCAAATAACTTTTTTTTTTGAAAATGCTATAAAAAAAAACTACTGAATATTTTCACTTCAGTAAGGTGCCGCTTTTAAAATTCTAAGGCGCAATTTACACGATGACTTTTTCACAAGATTCTGTGGCATGACATTATCGTTTGTCGGCGAGCAAGGTGTAGAAGCAAGTGGGGTAGTAAAAGAAGCGAGGTTTTTGTTTTAATGCCTGTTTTTGACGGTTCTCTTTATCCTCATTCGTATTTGTGTTATTTTGGTTTACTCATATTCGGCTATTGAATTGAGTAGGTAAAATAGGAAAATGTGCAGTAATCAACAATATATTCCAATATTTTTTCTTTATTTTGATTGTCCATGGTTTAAACATGTAAAGGGTCCGCCATCTAACGTTTTTTTTCAACTAGTGCTTATTTCGTGAATGGTAACATTTAGCTCATGTCTGATTTGACAGATAATTATAATTAGTTTTATCCTTCCGCTGAACGAATATGGTCCGTATGTTCGTATCTTGTGAAAAAAAGTGAAAGAAACTGGCATCCTCATCGATAAACCAAAGCGTGAAAAGCCAAAAACAGTGCGTACACCCGAGAATATTGCTGCTGTGGCAGAAAGTGTGCGTGAAGCGCCATCAACATCAATTCACCGTCGTTCTAAACAATTGAACATTTCGGAGACATCATTGAGACGAATTTTGCATAAAGAACTTGGTATGACGGACCCTTTATATTAAATTATTGCAAACAAATTAAAATAGTTGTGCTAATTACGAATTACGAATCAACAATTAAAGAAGATTGGCCGCTTAAACATCAAATACACTTAGAATACTATGTATGTAAAGACCACTGCAAATGTAGTTAAAAACAAATGAAATGAACCACAATTGTAGTGAAAATTAACCACAGTAAAAAATAAACAAACATTTATTTGTTTTTATTTTTTTTAAATAAAAAAAACAAAACTACTATATCAAATGAATGTAAAACCATAATACAGTAATTTGATATGGTTTGTTTTTTTAAATGAACTACAATTGTAGTCAAAAATTAAATTTCTGCTACAAATGACTGATACTGTATTACAACTCAAACTACAAATTTTATTTACAGCCGAAGTTCCCTAAGTGTAGAGTCAAGAGTTGTTGCAAGCAAAAAATCAACGTATATATATGACTTTAGGAAACAACTTTAAAATGGAATTCAGAAAAAATCAATTGCGTCGTCTAAATTACCTCTAACACTACTATATTTTTGCATTTACAAAAGTAATTTTTTATTATTTTGTTACTTGTGGCAATGTGATTTTGTACTGATTGATGCAGCCAGTACACACACTCATCAGGGAGTGACAACATTCTAAAGTATTTTTTTTAATCTCCTCCATGTCATAGAATCACACTGATAGAAATAAGTCTTAACATGCATTAAATTTGGTTATGCCAAATATATATTGTTGGTGAAAACCTTTTTTGGATTTAAAAAAGAAATTGTCTAAAGAAAAATAAATTTTTGACGTAAAAAACTTTTTTTGTGGTGCACAAAAAAAATATGTGCGTTGAAAAAATATTTGAGGTGAATTTAAATTTTTATTCACCTCTATTGCCGCTCTGGGTTATCTGGGAGGTTCAACATCAAAACTTAAACTCGATATTACGTCACTTACGCCTGTTCCAAATTTCATTGCAGTCGGACTACTAAGTAAGAAATGGCCGAACTATTCCCAAAAATTATGTGTGTTGAAACAAAAATTGAATTTTGTTTTGTACGTAAGTAAAATGATGCTACAAATTGAATTTTGTTAGCTTGTTTATTGCACAAAAACTAATCATCTTTATAATAACCCAGCAAAAACAGACATTACCAATTAAGCGTGTAAGAAACGCACAAAGAGATTCACTAGTTACCAGGCTATTTACTAGCTTCATTACTTTTGTTTGTGATGACCCAAAATTCAAGGGTGGTCATTATCTCCTCGCCTACAGAAAAAGGGGAAAATAATGAGTTATGTGATTTGTTACTCATAGTGAAGGAGTAGGTAATTACTATTATATTAGGAATAAGTGGTTACTCGCATTCGATTCGACTTTTTTTGTAACCCGGGAAAACTTATCAAAATATGTGCACACTAGGGTTACAATTTTTTTTTGCTAAATTTTTACCTATCAGCACGTAATGGGCAATAATGTATTAATAATAGAAATCGCTTTTTCGCGTCATTTTGAAACAAAAACCTTCCGCATAAAGTGCATTTCCGTAAAATGCATTTTTTTAAGTTTTTAACACTTAAGTTGTACTATTTGAACAATACTATTGCACAACATATTTAAAATAACTTTTTACATTTTGTGTTCGTTGTTCCACGAAACACTTAAAATTTGAAAACGTTAGTGTACTTTAAGTTGGATATGCATCGATATTGTCTAATTACATTAAAATTTTAGCTAAATATTAAGTTTTAGTTTAATTAAACAAAAAGAGGATTATACGAAAACCTTTTTGAAAACCGCGAAAAAAATAGCGTTATTTTATATATTTATGGACTAATATAAGGCTAGGGTAGATAAAATTTGATAATTACAAAACACAAATCAAAAGTTATAACCCTAGTACACACAGAAACATTCGACTTTTAATAACCCAATTAAAAAAAATAATATGATGCTTTATATAATCATACGAAATTTAATACGAGTCTTAATACAGTTTTATCCGAGAAATTGGCCCATATAAATATGTAAGTCTTTATCTGTTTAGTTTTAATTTGATAATATCAGATTAAATTACATCCTAATAATCTGATACAATTTAAGCCGATTTTATATAGCGGTATAAATTAATATCTGAACTGCTACTAATATATACAAAATAAGATATAGTTGTATCCGGTTTTTGATTTTAAAACTTCATTAAAATCCGAAATAATTAATTAATTGCAGAAATAATTACCGTCAAATACATGGTTTGGTTCAGCTTTATTAGACAATTGCAAAAATTTAACAAATTTATAATTTGTAGCGAATTACTTGCCATTTGGACATTTTATTTTATTTAAAAAATTCTCTTGAAATTAGCTAAGAAATTAGTTGTTTGAAAAAAAAGACAAAAATTGGGGTAAATTTTTTTTTTATGTATAAAATTATATACAAAATTCAATTATATTGTCTTTTTTATTGATATAATTTGTATTTATATTCAAAATATGATTGAAAAATTTTGTAGTGTGACTCTGCATAGGGTAATTTACAATTTTATCCAAAATTAAATTGTGTTTTTTTATATATGACATAATATCTAAATATATATTATTTTGTATTCTGCAATGTCTAGGAATATATAACGTCATTATTAACTGGATTATTAAAAAAGCAACTATAGTAGACTCGCGGTAACGTGAACTATTAAAACCTGAGCGTGTTCACGTTTACGAAGGTGTAATTTTTTAAATCTTAAAAATAAAATAGACATATATTTAACTCAAATTCATATATGTTTTTATTAACTCATATTCATTAATTCATATTTGCTTTGCTAAGCTAGTCACGCTTGATCCTCTTTTTATTTTTTCTATTACATCACTTTTTCCTTTAAAGATAAAAAATTTGGTAATTTTTGCGACATTTTTCACGACACACTTTATATTAAACTTAAAACAAAATAAGCAAATCAACAGCGCGCGTTACACAAAATGCCAGAATATATTCACACTTAGGAAATTATGTTGGTAAAGACGACTGCAATTGTAGTCAAAAACAAATGAAATTTCATTTAAAAAAAGGACGACTTACATTTCATTAAATTCAACTAATATTGTCATTTGTTTTTTAATGTTCAAAAAATGACTAACAATTGTAGTAAAAATTAACCACATGGTAGTAAAAAATAAACCAAAAAATTTTTTTTTTATTTTTTTAAATAACAAAAAACAACTGTAAAAAATGAATGTAAAATCATAAAACAGTCATTTGATGTGAGTTGTTTTTTTAAATGAACTACAAGGTTAGTTAAAAATTTTATTTGTTCTACAAATGACTTACATTTTCATTAAAAATAATGAAACTGTATTACAACCCAAACAACTACATATTTTTAAAGCAGAAGTTCCCTGAGTGCATAAGCAATCTTTTACGGGGATTCACAATTTCTAAAAAAGTAGTGATTGCTTAAAATTGTTCAAAAGAAAACAACGTTTTTTATGTTCCATTAATTTTACATTTGTTCACGTTATATAAGGTGGCGCAAAAATAACCTTCCGATGTTTTTTTTTTATTATGTATTTATTATGTATAGCATTTTCTGATAGGAGGATTACTTTTGCGCCACCTTATAGGTCTTTCTTACTGTCTTCACGCTACAGAGAAGTCAGTGTAGAAGAAATTATGTTCATGCTAGCCGGTGTTCACGTAAGGCGGTGTTTTTGTTATCGCGAGTCTACTGTATTTATGACATCATATCAAAATATTTCGACGAAAATAATTTTATATATGACTTAATAACTTAATAAAATTCGAATATTTTGGGGCTTAAAATTGTAGGTGAAATTTAACACATCAGTGTATGAAAATATGTTTAAAGTTTAGAAAACTTAGACTTATTTAAAAACAGCCACTTAATTGAATTATTTTAAGTATTGGTGAACAAATTATGCACTATTTTTTCTCCATTTCAAATAAGTATCCGACTTTTTTTAAGATCGGAGGGAGCCCATCGGGGCTATACTCCTTGTCTTGTACTAACAAAATCGTAAATTTTACAAGGAAGCCTTTAAGCTCACTAGTGTGATTGTAGTCTGAAAGAAATAGTGATATAGAAAAAATATACAATTGGAAAATTTAAAAATATACCTGACATCGCCCAGGTCTTATTTAACCAAAATTACTGTATTTCAAATTCAGTTTAATTTATATTTTGGACGATTTCAGATGCCTTTCAAGCGTTCTTGTGTGCTTACCCATAATTTTTAACTTTTTCGTCAATAATTACAATTTTCGTTAATAAATTTTTTAAAAAAAAACCCTTTAAAATTTCTAAAAAAAAATATATATGTATATATATTATAACACAGAGACTAGTTTAGCTATTTAATTTTAAAATGTCGCATTTCAAGGAGCACCAATCGAAATTTGTTAACATTTAGTCTAAAATAAAATTGTGAAAAATTGAGTCAAATTGGACAACGTTCACACATGATGCATATCGATCAAAATTAAAAATAATTGTCACTGTGTGCTGAACATGAGTAGCTTCAATGGATTTTGAGATATCGTAATATTTATCGTAAAAAAATACTGAAAACTATGTTACCAGATGAGTGCTTGGCAAACCAAATTAAAATAAAAAGATTGCATTGTAAGTAACGTATCACCTTTTGAAATGACACACTATGGCACACGTAAACTTAAGTTTCGGCAGTAGTAGTATCTCTGTAGTGGTATCTCCGTTTTAAAAGAATATGTCAGAATACACAGAAAAAATAATTGTCAAAAAATTTGAATTAACTTTAGTTCGATTTCAATATTACTTTCAATTAAATGTTTAGTAATATGTATCAGCTGTTTAATTAAAAATGAATTTGGTATACACAAAATTTCCAGTTTTTATAACGTTCCAAAATTAAATAATCGATTAAAGTAAAAAATTCGCGTTTTTTTAATTTTGGCGATTTTTTTAATTTTAGATATTTTGTTTTAATTTTAGAAACTTTTTTTCGAATTTTTGGTGATATTTTAATTTTGGCAATTTTTTTTTGAATATTTGCAATTTTGATGATTGTTTTTTAAAATGTTTTTGTTTTTTTTTAAATTTTGGTCATTTTTTTTTTTTACAAATTTTGGTGTTTTTTTTTTTAAATTTTGTAATTTTTTTGATTATTTTTTCCCCAATTTTTTGCCATTTTTTATTTAAATTTTAATTAATGTTTTCATAGAATCTACACACAGAGACAAATTTAGCTATTTTCTAACTAATATTCGGTTACTATGACTCAAATTCGGTTATTACGAATTTTATTCGGTTTGTACAACTGAACATTAGTAATTCAACTGAATTTTAGTTGCAACACCCAAAATATTCAGAAATCCAATGCAAATATCGTTGCTCCCTTGCCCTAACCCCCCTAGCTACGTGCCTGCTTCGCAATATTTGATATTACTGACTGTCTATTAGTAATACCAAATTCACATGTCTAAATGTTCTTGTGGTATAATTAGTTCGTTTGAATACAAAATTTAATATAATTAAATGTTTCCTACAAATTTAACAATTTTAAAATAATATTCGATTGGAAAACTAAAGACTTACATAAAAAGTTTTGGATAACTCGTTACTTGTAAGTGAGGAATAAACATGTTAAAGTAAAAGTTTATTTTTCCAACTAAGGGCCATTATTACAACTTGCCAATAGCTAAAGTTCGGATGTTATCTGACAGATTATTAGTTTTTCGTTATTATAAGTAAACTTTAAGCTAAAAGTGACCGATAAGCTAAAGGGAAGATGTTGTTGCCTTTAACTTTAAACGTAAGGTTTATGTGTTTAAAGTTACCACATTTTCTGGTTTATAAAGAAGAAGAAGAGTATACCGAATTTCACAACCGAATTTCACAAATTATTGTTTGTTTGTAAACAAATAAATAAAAGTACATTGCCACTACGTATTTTTATAAACCAATTCATAAACCAATAATCGGTTTTTAGTTTGGTGCTGCCACATTATCAAAAATATTAATTTTATTTTATTGGGAAGTTGTAATAACGAAAAACATTATAGCTCACTTTATTCCTCATTTTAGCTAAAGTTACTTTTTACTAACATTTACTTTAAAGGCAAGTTGTAATAACGGCCCTAAAACTTATAAAGAATTTAGTTTATAAAATGATTAGTTTAAAATGTCTAAATTTTAATTTATTATCAGATATAAAAAATCTAATTTTCAAAAAAAAAGGTGTTATTAGAATGGACATTAGAGCACCCATAAAGTATATGGGATGTGCATAATTGTTTTTTTTATCGCTCCCCGCATTTTTTCAGTTAAGACGAGAGTAAAAAAAGAATTTTAGACAAAAAGTGTAGTTTTCAGTTTTAAACAGGCCAAGCAGTTTGAACTTTTGACCTCAAAAATAGGGCAAAAAACCTTTGTAGCTATTTTTGCTTATAACTCCTAAAATAAAATTTTTACGGGATTAACCTTCATAGCTTAATTTTTAAAGAATTAAAAAGCGAAGATTTTTCTTTAACATTGTTTTGACCTAAGTCTTACCGGTCTTGGTGTTATGCGTGGTTAAAGTTAAAATGTAAGAAGGAACTTTTCTTCATAAAATTCTCGTAAATATTCGAATGGGGAAAAACTTGAACTCTTTGCATAGTTTAACAGGGTGTTTAATGTAGTTTTACAAAAAAAATAATTTTGGATAAAATATATCGACCATTCCATGAGAAAACACAAATCCTACTATGAAGCAACATTTTTTTTTTTTAATTTAAACTTATTTGCATTCAAAATTATTTTTTTTTTTGCTTTAGTACTCTTTGCCTTAGTACTATAAATTTAATGTATTAATATAACAAGTTATATAAAATAAAAATTAAATATTTTTTTATTAGATTGCTAAAATAATATTGAATATTATTCCGTGAAAATATTTGTAAAATATGGATAGAAATGCTTTATTGAAACATTCCAATTTAGTTGGTAAGTTTTTAAGATTATTTGAGTTTCTGAAGGTCTCCAAAATGTTTTTTTTTTTGTAGGAAAAAAAATAAGCGAGTTTAGTGGAAATATGCTTCCAAGCAAAAAAGATCTTTTTGAACGATTACTGTATCTTATTGAAAATAATAAAAAAAGTGTAAAATGTAGTGTTTCCATTATATCGAAAGAAGTCATTGAAGTTTTTCAAAAATTTTAAATACCAACAAAAAGACGAGACGGTATTGAAAAAACATTATAAGATTATATAATGAATACAAAAATATAAAAAAAAACCGATTGCGAAAATTAAATTGTCCGAGAGCAAAGGCATTTGTTGATTCCCTAGATGGTTTGTTTGATGCTTCCCACGTTAATGCTTTAAATTTGTTAAGAAAACAAAACAAGCAGGAAGTGATCGATTTTTTGAATGACCATCGTAAATCAATGGTAGCTGTACGTAAAAGAGTACAGTTAAACTTTAAAGATCAATCAACGGATTTTGTTATGATTGATAATGATACTTCTGAAGAAAAAAATATGTACGCCGAATCTGATACTGATACCGATTCTTACTCCGAAGGCTCAGTATATGTACCGCCAAGACAAATAATTAGAACAACTAAACCACCGGTTCAAACTTTAGTTGATAAGAGCTTAACTAAATTTTTAATTTAATTTTTAATTTATTTGAGATCATTATAAGGACAATAAGAATAAAATTCTTTTACAGTCCAAAAAGCATTACATAATGTGCGTCATAATAATAATATTTAGTTAGAATAACATACATAGTTTATAAAAAGTCATAATAAGTTTGAACAAATAGGCAATTTTGAAAAAAAAAAAATTAAATAATAAAAAAAAAAATAATAAAAATAAAATACAGTTTTTTTTTTTTATAAAATTTGGCTATTAGTAACTGAAAGAAGAAAATAACAGAAAAAGGAAATGGCAATGTAAGATTTAGATGTTTCTAACAATATAATTAAAAAGAGAGTGTTTAAAACTGTTTTTACTAGTTATGAGTTTTAAATTTAAAGGTAAAGAATTCCAAAGATAAATTTAATAGGCTCTTGATAGGTATCACATTTCTAATTCCGGAGCTGCAATAATTATTGGCCAAACAGCCAGCAATTTAGGACATGATGTAAAATCATTAAATATGTCTAGATTTTTAAAATTATAAAAAAACAATTCCCGGTTAATGCAGCTTTTACAGTGCATTGGGATGGTAAAGTGTTGGAGGATTGCACAAACGAAAACCAATTAATGTGCAACAGATTGGCAATTATTTTGTCGTCAAATGGTGATTCTAAGGTTCTTGGAGTTCCAAAAGTAACAAAGCAAACAGGTGCTGTTGAAGCTGAAGCGGTTTATTTTGCTTTAATGGATTGGAATGTAGAAAACAATGTTATGGCGATGTGCTTCGACACAACAGCCAGCAATACAAGCTCATCTATTGGAGCTTGCGCAGTTCTCGAACAAAAGCTAAACAGGCACTTATTGTATTTCGCATGTAGACATCATGTCATGGAATTACTTGCTGGAGCAGCTTTCAAAGCAACAGTGGAGCCAAAAACATCAGGTCCAAAAATTCAGTTGTTTGAAAAATTTCGGAAGATATGGTTTGATGTATCCAAACATTTTCCTGATAATGTTCGTTTTATTATAATAAATTTCATCAAAGATCAAATCGAAAACCAAGTGGATATAACAAGACACGACTATATTGAAATGTTAAAACTAAGTTTGATCTTTCTTGGAGAAAATATTCCAAACTATAAAATTTCTTAGCCGGGAGCTATCAGCCAAGCAAGATGGATGGCAAAAATTATTTACTCACTTAAAATATTTCTCTTCATAAAACAATTTACTCTCCCTCGTTAGTATATGTTGCAAAAATAAATAAACGCTTTGACTACCGACTTTATGTAATTTGTAAGATAGTCAAAGGGTTATGAAGATAGTGATTTTTCAAAGAGTAACAAATAATTAAATCGTTTCAGCTCATCAACTGCAAAATTTGCTACGATTTAATATATTCGTGGTTCGAATTTATTTAAAGCATTGGTTTTTGTGTCAATTGGCGCCAAAAGCACCATCCAACGTTTTGAGTCTTTTAAAAGAATTAGAAGAATATAAACTTGTTGACAAAGACGTTGCAGATGCTGTACAAAATAAACTACTTAAGCACCTTTGGTACTTAAATGAAGCAAATATTGCATTGGCCTTCTTCGACGGTGATGTAGACGTTGAAATGAACTATTGTATGTGAATAAAGCGCATCATAAAACGTGATAATTACTTGTGAAAAAGAGATAGGATAAAGAAGAAAAAGCATTCTAGTTGAGAAATGAATTGTGCATTGGTATTAGTTAATTCTGTCTCTTCTGATCGAAACAATACTTGTGTGTACGTAGTGTGACCAAACTCCACTTTAGCTACAATCATCGCTGTGTCGACCGTGGCTCAACTGGTTAAGAGGTGAGATTACGATGCATAGCTTGATGCTAAGGTAGTGAGTTCAAATCACAGTACGACACCAAAAAAATAAAAAGTTTTTCATATAGAGCAAATTAACAATATAAAATACTTTGTTCAATTGACACATAAATTAACCACTGACGAGTCCCAGGAGGGGGACGAAACTGCGGCAGTCTGGTGTATCCCTTGTGTCCGTAAAATTTTTCAATAAAAATGTTTTCTTCTTCTTCTTCCTGTAAAGAGACTAACTAAAGAAATATTCTACAGTAATTAATATAAAAAATTAATTACGATTGTCATTATCTGACGGTTGCAAAACACTTTCTAACAAAAAAGAAAAATGGTTTATAGTTTAAAAAAATCTGGACATCCGGATCAACCGAAACGAGCAAATATAGCTGCAATGGATCTCATGTCAATTGAGTTATGTGATTTTGTAACCAACAACACCTATTTATTTTTTAATAATTTGTTAAATGAGGAAATAACAGGAATTAGTCAAAAGTTTTTGTTGGCTGATCCGATAACTTGGGAAGAAAATGAGAGCTACAATTCAGCGAAAGCAACAGTCAAACAATTATTAGTTGTAAATGATATTGCGGAAGACCAGAAGCAATTCATTCTGCATGCTATGGAGCAGAACTACAACGATCTGTCAACAAAGAATTTTTCTAAAAATAAATTTTTAAATGAAAATGAAAATTATTCAAGTTTGAGGCCATACTCTATATTTCTTCATTAGGATATTGTCCTAACAAATAATCTATAGAGTTTTTTGTTTTCAAATTTATTATTTGACCCTTTCAGGAATGTGTTGATATATCTATTTCGGGAATTTTCTAGGTTCCCATCATCAGAACACGTTTTGAAAGCGGTAGCGATCCCATGCCAAACATCAAACATACATATGTACTAGTTTACTCACTACATGAGAACTACTATACATATGAGTTTGAAGTTAAAGATTATAACCATTGATCAAAAAATAAATTGAAAACTTGTTTGATGTGCAAGATCAACCTCTGGTGGATATTCAATACACGTTTTTTTGTTTCTCCCTCCTTTTTATATTTTGTTTAGTTTGTAAGCAAAACAGGGGAAGTAAACTTGAAGTAATGAAGAAATATAAAGTATGGCCTCGAACTTGAATAATTTTCATTTTCATTGCACAATTAAAAGTCGAAAAAAACATAATTTTTATTTTTAATAAAAATTAAAACAAACTTGTATAAAAGGTAGAGTACCGCCTAGTTTACTTCCCCTGGTTTGTTTACAAACTAAACAAAATATAAAAAGAGAAGAGAAACAAAAAAACGTGTATTGAATATCCACCAGAGGTGGATCTTGCACATCAAACAAGTTTTCAATTTATTTTTTGATCAATGGTTATAATCTTTAACTTCAAACTCATATGTATATTAGTTCTCATGTAGTGAGTAAACTAGTTTATATATATGGTTGATGTTTGGCATGGGATTGTTACCGCTTTCAAAACGTGTTCTGATGATGGGAACCTAGAAAATTCCCGAAATAGATCTATCCTGAAAGGGTCAAATAATAAATTTGAAAACAAAAAACTCTATAGATTATTTGTTAGGACAATATCCTAATGAAGAAATATAGAGTATGGCCTCGAACTTGAATAATTTTCATTTTCATTGCACAATTAAAGGTCGAAAAAAACATATTTTTTTTTTTAATAAAAATTATAACAAACTTGTATAAATTTTTAGAATATTTAAACAAATCCAAAGACCCAAAATAATTATTATCATGTTTGAGAAATACTTTAAAATTAATTAAGGGGAGAATTTTATTGATTTTAATGGTTTAGTTTATTTTTTATGCTTTAGTTTAGTATATTGCTGTATTATTTATAAATTGTATTAACTATTAAAATATGAAATCAATTAATTAATGTAAAACAATAAAACTTATACTGAATTTAATTTAAATTTTTTTTTTTTTTGTAATTTAAGTGTTCTTTAATAAAGCCGTTTTTTATTTTCAGATTTTATAATAAATTAGTTTTAAAGAAGTAGTATTAAATGCATTAAATTTATAAAAAATTATCAATTAAGTTAAAATCGTAAAAAAAAAGAAATTTTGCTTCAAAGTAGGATTTGGGTTGATTCATGGAATGGTCGACATCTTTTTTCGAAACTTATTTTTTAGTTAAACAACATTAAATTCCCTATTAAATTACGCAAAGAGCTGAAGTTTTTCCCCATTCGAATATTTACGAGCATTTCTTAAAAAAAGGTCTTACTCAAATTTTAACTTTAACCACACATACCCCACGATCTGTCATTTTTCGGACAAAACAATGTGAGGGAAAAATCTTCGCATTTTCATTCTTCAACAATTTTGTTATGAAGGTTAATCTCGTAAAAATTGTACTTTAATGCCCAGTTTTTAACTTCGTATTTAAATATGCAATTAGCTAATTGCCATTTAAATTTAAGTTGTATTTAAATACAGTTTCAGTTTTTCAGTCTTAAATCATAATTTTTATTTATTTGCGACAAAAGTATGGTAACGTCATGAAATGTCAAAAAATTAATGATCATTATTCATAAAACAGCTGTTTAAAGAATAGAAAAAAGCAGAAAATATAAAATATAGATATAAAAAAAAAAATGTATACATATTTATAAATATATATATAAATAGAAATAAAATATAAATTATAAGTAAATTAATAAAATAAAAATGAAGAGAAGCGAAGCGAAAATTTCATTGGAAGTTGAATTTTTATTGGCTGCTGTAATTTAATTTATTTTTTATTGCTTGTTTTACCACGCGGAATAAAACAAACTGTCAAAATCATATGTTATATTCGTACAATTTAAATAGACTTTAAATGCCCAAGATTGGTCACTTAAATGTGATTTAAATTTTAAGTTAAAAACTGACATTTGTATTTAAATATAACTTAAAGTCCAAATGGCATTTAAATACGAAGTGAAAAACTGGGCATTAGAGTTACAAGCATATTTATCTATTAAGCTTTTTCACCCCTTTTTGAGGTCAAAAGTTCAAACTGCCTCGCCTGTTTAAAACCTAAAACTAAAATTTTTTGCTAAACATTATTTTTTACTCCCGACTTAACTTCAAATGAGCGGGGAGCGATAAAAAAACAAATATGCACATATGGGTGCTCTAATGGACATTCCCTAGTTAAAATAATTGTGTTTGTACACTCAAAAAAAAAAGTCAGTAGAGACAGCAAAAAGTTTTGCTAAGTCAGCAAAATTTCGTGATTATTTTAAATAAATGTAAAACTGTCAGGACTTCCACAATCGGATTAAATTGTATCGCGCCATTATTCCGAGGTAATTTAATCTGATATTATCAAACTAAAACTAAACTAATGCAAAACTTATATAATTATTTGGGCCAATTTCTTGGATAAAACTGTATTAAGACTTATACGAAACTTCGTATACTTATTTAAAGCATTGTATTAATTTTTTTCAATCGGGTTATTAGAAGTCGTTGTAACCCTGTGTGCACTAGGGTTATAACTTTTGACTTTTTTTTGCAATTATTAAATTTTAGTTACACTATTCGTATATTAGTCCATAAAAATATAAAGTAACGCAATTTCATATTTTCGCGGTTTTCAAAAAGGTTTCAGCATAATCCCCTTTTTATTAAATTTAACTAAAAATTAATATTTTTATGTAATTAGATGCATATCCAACTTAAAGAATATCCTAGTAAAAAGATTAAGATATGAACAGATAAGATTATATACAATGATATCCAAAATTTGAGTCTATCCAATTATAACAGAGTTCAGATGTATTTGTATTTACCTTCAGATATAATTTTATATCATATAAAATATGTTTATATATAAATATATAAAAGGTTATATATAAATATATGTATGCACACAGCATACTCTAGAGATATTTATTCGTTCTCCCCATTGTTTAGGGACATTTGCTTACTTTGGGGACTGTCCGCAAAGTTTTCGCGCCTTTTCATACATCTAGCGTATAAGATGAAGACGTTGGTTCGATACACCGCATATTTCGGGGACAATTTTGGCCGTGTGCCTAAAGTATGCGCTGTGCATATATATATATATATATGTATGCACAGCGCATACTTTAGGGACACGCCCAAAATTGTCGCCGAAATATGCGGTGTATAGATAAAATTGTCCTCATCTTAAACGCTAGATGTATGAAAAGGCGCGAAAATTTTGGGGACAGTCCCCAAAGTAAGCAAATGTCCCTAAACTATGCGGGTGAATGAATAAATGTCTCTAGAGTATGCGCTGTGCATACATATATATATATATATATATGTATGTACAGCGCATACTTTAGGGACACGCCCAAAATTGTCGCCGGAATATGCGGTGTATAGAAAAACTTGTCCTCATCTTATACGCTAGATGTGTGAAAAGGCGCGAAAACTTTGGGGACAGTCCCCAAAGTAAGAAAATGTCCCTAAACTATGCGGGGGAACGAATAAATGTATCTAGACTATGCGCTGTGCATACATAGACTATGCGCTGTGCATACATATATATATATATATATATATGTATGCACAGCGCATACCTTAGGGACACGCCCAAAATTGTCGCCGAAATATGCGGCGTATAGAATAAATTGTCCTCATCTCATACGCTAGATGTATGAAAAGGCGCGAAAATTTTGGGGACAGTCCCCAAAGTAAGCAAATGTCCCTAAACTATGCGGGGGAACGAATAAATGTCTCTAGAGTATGCGCTGTGCATACATATATATATATATATATCCCCAAAGTTTTCGCGCTTTTTCATACATCTAGAGTATTAGATGAGGACAATTTTTTCCATACACCGCATATAATAATACGAAAAAAATCATTTCAAATAAATAATGAACTAAATATATTACTTGGTGGTTCAAAAATTGATATTGTTGATTCTGCTAAAAACTTAGGAGTAACATTTAACAAAAGTCTAACCTGGACTAATCATATTACCCATGCATGTGGCAAAGTATACGGTATGCTGCGAAGCTTATGGGCCACTCAACACTTTACCCCTCTGAGTATTAGAATATTACTGGCAAAAAACGTATCTTTTACCGACACTTTTATATTCATCCGAAATTTTTACTGGATGCAACTCACATGATATGAGAAAGCTTACCGTAACGTACAATAACATCGTCCGTTATATATTTTCTTTGAAAAGGTTTGATAATGTATCGCAGTATTCTTGTCGTGTACTGAACATGTCTTTTTCAAGCTACCTTAAGTTTAAAAACGTTATTTTTCTTTTCAAAATTGTTATGACAAAAGAGCCTAAATATCTTTATGAACGTTTACAGTTTTCAAGATCAAGCAGAGGAAAAGATATAATTCAATTTCGGCATCGTGACCATGCTTCAGAATGCCAATTCTTTATATTAACCATACGTCTCTGGAACCATCTTCCAAATAATTTGCAAACAGCTAGCAACGCAATAAGGTTTAGAAGCTTACTTAGGGAATATTTTTCATAAATTTTTAATTTTAATTTTACCTTTGACCTTATTTTTATTAAGTTAAAATTTAATTATTATATTTATTATTTATATTATTTATTTTATTTTTTCTTTTCATTATAAATGTAAATCTTTTATTACTATAGATTTTGCTATATTGTCTAAGTTAACTTGTCTGATTCTAATACTATAATTTATAAGATATTGTATCTTGTTGTATTAGAAAATCAATTTAATAAATACAAATACAAATACATATTCCGGCGACAGTTTTGGGCGTGTCCCTAAAGTATGCGCTGTGCATACATATATATATATATGTATATATATATGGACTCAGACATAACTAGATATACTCAAATTTCAGACATTATTATATATGATCATATATAAACGTTTGCATATTTGACGCGTTTCACGGATTTTGATAAAACAGATTAAAGTGCTGTTTCCCGATAAATACATCAAAATTCTAAAAAAAACGAACACAATAAGTTAAAAGTTATTTAAATATGTTGCGCAGTATTATTGGTCAACTAGTGAAAGTTTAATTTGAAAAACTTGAAAAAAATTTATTTAATCGAAATGCATTATTTTGTTTCAAAATGACCTGAAAAAGCGAATTCTATTATAAATATATTATTTCCCATTACGTGCTGTTAGGTACAAATTTAGAAAAAAAAGTTCTAACCCTAGTGTTCACATATTTTTATAAGTTTCCGCGGGTTACAAAAAAATACATAATCAATACAAAAAATCGGAACACAGAAGAAATTTACAAAATTCTGTTAGTAGTATTAAACACATTTTTTGTATACACAAATAATTTTTTTTTTAATGGCACCAACAACGGAATTTGTAAATACAAAAACCCTTTTTAACTTTTTTTGTAATTATTTAAAAATAAAATAGATTTAGTTTTAACAATGGGCGTTGTGGTGTAATGGTTAGCGCGTTGGACTGTTACACAGATGGTCCCGGGTTCGATACCCGGTGACGACAACATCAATTTAGAAAAATAATATGTATGAGTTTTCTATCACTTATATGTATCGCTGCGCCCACCTTCGGTGTTCCCATAGCACTTAACCCCACCGAAGTAAAATAATGAATCAGGGCTATGAAACAAAAAACTTCAATAAATTCGCCAACTCTACATCAGGTGGCGAGCAACAACTGTTCTAAGACTTATCATCTCGCGCAATTACAGTGTTGCCATGTTTGAAGCCCTTCATCTTTCACCACCTATCATCTCTCCACTAACCCCTTTCCAAAGAAAGCAACACATTAATTAATAGGAAGAATTTCCTGAGTGTTGCTTCTCTTTTTTAAAAAAAAAAAAAAAAAAAAAAAATATGTTTTTTTATAACTTGTTTGTAATTGTGAAAAATAAAAACGATTTATTTAACAACGCGTTTGTTATATTAAAAAACATTGTTTGCTTTATGTTGTCGTAATGACAAAGAACTTTTAATAAATTTTGACTCAAAATTATTAAATTTACTTTGTAAAAATTGCAATATTTTTCATGAAACAAATGACAACTTAGTTTTAATTAGTGTTTTATTTGTTTTTAAGTATATACTCTAGAAAACTAAAATTAATTAATAGTATTACAAAAAGGTAATTTAATTATTAATATTATGTTATTACATTAATAATTAAATTTTAATTAAAGTGGAGTTTTAATAAGTTAACTCAATACATAAAATGAAAAATATTACATAAAGAAATTAAGAATAAATCATTGTTAGCATTCAATACCTTTTTATAATAATGGTAGTTAACTACCTCATCTATATCAATACCGAATGGAAAATTTTAAAAGTCGATTCCGTTAAAGGCATGTTTCGTCTGGTATAATCGTCTTTATTTTGAAACTTTACCGGTTCAATTTTAAAATATCATGCGTTGCTTTGATCCACTGCAATTTGTCAATGAAATTATCACTCGTGGAACTAAATATTGCAGATACAAAAAATAGTGAATGTTCTGGATTCTAAAAAAAAATCTTACTTGAAATTTATATAAAAAATATTATTAAAATTTTTGATTTTAATGAAAATGAAAATTATTCAAGTTCGAGGCCACACTCTATATTTCTTCATTAGGATATTGTCCTAACAAATAATCTATAGAGTTTTTTGTTTTCAAATTTATTATTTGACCCTTTCAGGAATGTGTTGATAGATCTATTTCGGGAATTTTCGAGGTTCCCATCATCAGAACACGTTTTGAAAGCGGTAACAATCCCATGCCAAACATCAAACATTCATATGAACTAGTTTACTCACTACATGAGAACTAATATACATATGAGTTTGAAGTTAAAGATTATAACCATTGATCAAAAAATAAATTGAAAACTTGTTTGATGTGCAAGATCCACCTCTGGTGGATATTCAATACACGTTTTTTTGTTTCTCCCTCCTTTTTATATTTTGTTTAGTTTGTAAACAAAACAGGGGAAGTAAACTAGGCGGTACTTTGCCTTTTTTTACAAGTTTGTTATAATTTTTATTAAAAATAAAAATTATGTTTTTTTCGACCTTTAATTGTGCAATAAAAATGAAAATTATTCAAGTTCTAGACCACACTCTATATTTCTTCATTAGGATATTTTTGATTTTACTGACTTTTGTTATACAAAATTCTAAGGCTACTTTTTGAGCATTTTTATTTTGTTTTTGTTTTAACAATTTACGTTTTTTTAACAAATAAATATATTGACTTGATTTGTTAAAAAAAAAATTGGTTTCATTACAATTTACAAACATTTGAATTTAAAAGTTGTTAGCAACCCAAATTGAAAGCTAAACATTTTTTTAATTACATACATTTATTTGATATTTATTTCTGTGTAGCGTTTTGTTTTTTGAAAAAAGTACTAAAAATCTAAGGAAATCGTTGTTTTAATGTGAGAGAAGAAGTCGCATGTCATTTTACAAAGATTAAAATGTTAAGAAGCTTTGGGGTTTCCAATCGGAAAAAAATTCTCATAACTTGAGGATTTTTATATACGAAAATTCTTCAGATTCAGAGGTTACACTTTTAAAAGAAAAACGTAGTTTTTATCATATCCAATATATTATCAAACGATTTTAATTAAATACCTATCCACTACCAGTGATACATTCAGATTCACCGGTGTCAAATTGCGTAAGCTTAGAATGAAATAATGTCAGTTAAGATTTTTTAAACAAAAAAATGGTCGTTACCTCTCAACAAATTTTTGTCGCATTGATTTAGATCAGTTGTGGCCAAATAGAGGAATTTCCTATCACGCGTGGTTGATAAACAATATGAAATTCCACTCTTTGGCCACCACTGATTTAGATTGATAACACAGCACATCACAAATACTTGTACGTTTTCCAATTATTTAGTACATACATAGTTTCACTCTTTTATACAAATTTAGTAAAAAAAAATATCTTTAAAAACTTTTTTTGTATTTTTTAATTTGTTATATTTTGTGAAATGTCATTTTTTTTTTTTGTTATTACTAATTTTTCATTACGATTCTTCATATTCTGGAGGCTCTTGCTTTTCTAAAACTTCGGGTTGTGAAGAGAACTTTAGCCAGATCGAAATACTAGTATCAACCTAGCTAATATGTTTGGTTTGCTTTATTTTTGTAAATATACGGAGGTTGAAAGCTCGTTATAAATTAAAAATAACACACAAATAATCTCGATGTATATAAATACAAAAAACTAACAAAACTGTAAAAGTTTAAATGTTTGTACTTAAAAGTTAAAATTGCCCACAAAATCTAAAAGAATTACGAACACAATGTTTAATTATAAACACATAATGCATATAATTACATTATTTTAGTTATATTAAAGAAACATTTACTAATTTTATAGCAGCAAAATTACAAACATTTTTTAGACTGTAGTTTCTGTCTTTTTTCAATGGAAAGACGTCATCAGTGAGTTTTCAAATAAATTGTATTATTATTTATGTCTTATAATATAAATATTTATTTTTGTTTTTATTAATTAATAATCATATAATTAAAAATTATATCTTATTACCATAACCGAGCACTAACTACTATGGCCTTCGGCGCATTGTAGCGAAAAACAGACCAGTGCCTCTGGTGGGAATCGAACCCACGACCCCCCGCACTGATAAGCCAGCACGCTACCAACTAGCCTACCGGGGCGCACATTAAATATTTAGTTTTGATTTTTAGTGGATATTTTTTGGTTTTTAGTGTATATTTCGGTTTAACCCATTTTATACAAATCATGGATCCAGAGGTAAATTTGTGACGAAATTTCATTGAAAGTTGTAATGGTGTGTCATAAAGCTTTTTCTGAAGTTGTTGTATGCTTATTGCGTCATCTAGCGGTGTTATTGGCAGTTAAAATTTAAATTTTGACTCTGAGTGTACTTAACGGGTTAAGATTTGTTTCAAATTATAACTTTTATTTATTGTTAAAGCAAATAATACACAATTTGACATATCAGATTAGGACAATTTTTGAGAATTTGCGAAAAGATTGATATTTTTAGTAATTTTTTAAAAAATTGTAATATGCCAATCAATTTTTAGCATTTTTTGTTTGTTGGAAGAAATAAATAATTTTTCACATTACAGAAATTAAAGTTTTTCCAAGTGCGGCAATTTTGACGCTTTTTGTGAAATTGTTGAAAAAATTTATGTTTTTAGGCATTTTGAAAAAACTTGTAATATGTCAATACTAACTAATCAATTTTTAGCATTTTTCACGTAAAAAAAAGCGCCGAAAGTTCTTGATTCTATCTTTTAATTTTACACAAAAATTACACACTCTAAAACAAATCTTTCTCATTCCAAAATTTTTCCAAACGTCCCTAAACAAATCAACACATAACTTTTATAACACCGGTCTTCTTTCTATAATTTAAAATTTTTTTAAAAAAGTGCCATAAAAAATGTTAAAAATTTTATTTTGTAATTCATTATATGGCAACCCTGGAAAAGTAGTATTTTTATTTGTTTGTATAGTTAAGATCTTAAGATCTTAAATATTCAAATGTTTTTTAATGCGTTATAATATCTCTCTCCTATTCAAAATTATCAGGCCTTAAAAGTAAATGTTGCTTTAAAGCAACGGCAGTGAAAATTGGCTTAAGGACATATTTTATATTTTTTTCTGTTATTTAAGCGCATATTTTCGATGTTTTAGTGCATAAAAGTCCCTGCCCTGTTTATTACAAATCGATGTTTTCTGGATAACAATTGAAATTTTCTGAATTACACATAAGAATGTGTGTATAAAAGAATGTTTGCATTCTGAAATACCTATATTTCCGTTTAAAATTCCTGAATTCAAAATAAAAAATCTGAATTTTATTTAATTTATTTTTAAATTAAATTAATATTTTTCGAATTACAATTGCAAAAGGTTTAGAATCTAAATTAGCGATCCTTTTGTATTACTTAATATTCCCCGTATGGCAGGGCTTCAAAATTATCCAGTGTGCTGTAAAATATTCCAAAATTACATTGCCTTTACATTACATTTTTACATTACAAGTATAAAACTATATGATGTATTAAATATTGTAGGTGCAATTTAATTTCATCCCATAGTACTACATGACGTATGAGTAACATTTAATTTTTACAAACAGAATGAAAATAACACGTATACGACATGATGGTCTTTTACACAATTTCATTGCAGTAATAGCAATAAACTGCATGTGTTTATCACATACACATACAAGAAATTACGATTAATTTACTTGTATATGAGACTACAACATGCAGTGAATGAAATGAAAAACCAAAGAAAAAAAGTTATGCTTTTTTTTTTTTAAAGAACATTCAGTTGTTCAGTTTAAAATTTATTAACTTCACACGATTCTGCTGACATGTTGCACAAAAAAAATCATGTTTGTGACTCTATTCTCGACTGTTACTCTAGACTTCAAGTTGAAATTTAATTTTTTATATTCTCTGTAGCTTAACTGTTTTGTTGGATTTGTGTGCTATGGACCAGGAATCGCTATAAAACAAAAGCCATTTACGTTTAAGTCGTATATAAAATGCAGCTATATGTATATAAATCATATCCAATCCAGCAAATGGCGCTCTTGATCTTGGCAATTTTTGACCTTGTGTTTATCGATTTTAATTATATTCTGCATGCTGAAACTCTATGCAGCCACTTTAAGATGGTCATTATTTTTCGTCTCAAAATTCAAGCACACACGGGTTTTCCTGTTTTAAAAAAATTAACAATATGCAAACAGGGATACATTTTTCACTTTTGACCAAAAAAATGCCCATAGGCTATTTACAGAATAACACCTTTCACAATTTTCATATAATATCACTTAAATTTTATTAAACTATTGAATATCTTAAGCCCTTCGTGGCCGGGGGTCAAAAAATACACATGTAACATAATTTTAATTATGACTACAAGAAAAGAATATAAAGGCTTGAAATGGATCATAAAGACTTTTCCACTTGATAAAAATTATTATTTTTTGTACCTTAATCCATATAGGGCTAATGTTTTAACTTTTCACCATAAAAGCCCAACTAGTAAATTCACAGAGAGCCTTTCTGAGAGAGGTAACCGTATTTCTTCCTAAAAATATTGCGTTAGAAAAAGGTACAAAATGCAATTTTACTGACCTCAAAAATTTACAGGGTTTGTTTTTGATTGTTTTTTAGTTTTTACCAATCTTATGTGTATATAATGCAAAGTTGTTTGCTAGAATACGAAATATTTATATGAAATGCAACACTGCTCCCATCAAGTACCACCTGTTAATAGACTTTTGTCAAGTTCCGTCATTTACGTCGCGTTTGACAGCTGTTCAAAACATACAACCTCGTGGATTTTTTTTTTAAAATGGAAAAAAGTGAATTTCGAGTGCTCATTAAACATTATATTTTGCAAAAAAAAAAACGTCAATCGAACTAAGGAAAAGCTTGATAAATACTATGGGGACTCTGCATCATCGTTTTAATGGTAAAAAAGTGGTTTACTGACTCGTTGTGGTCGCACAAGTACAAACGACACTGAACGTTGTGGACAGCCAATTAAGGTCAATACACCCGAAAATGTCGAATAAATCCACGATATTTTGTTGGGCGAAGAGTAAAAGTGCGTGAGATTGTTGATGCCATAGGCATTTCATATGGCAGTTGGGTTTAAGAAAGCTGTCTGCAAGATGGGTGCCGCGTTTGCTCTCAATTGACCATAAACGTAATCATGGCCAATAAGGGAACAGTTTTTTGGGATGCACGCGGGATAATCCACATCGATTACCTTCAAAATGGAATAACAATGAACGGCCAACTTGTTGGACCGATTTAACGAGGATTCAAAAAAAAAAACGACCCGATATGGCCACGAAATGCCTATTTTATGGACATCGACAAATCCTATTTTTTGGAAAGGATACAAAAATTGAAGAAACGTTGGAATAAGTGTATTGAGCTAAAAGGAGACCATGTTGAAAAATAATAATAATAAAAATAATAAAACAAGAGTAGCAGAATACGAATCAGACATTAGAAAAAACAAACACTCAACAGCTTTAGCACAGCACTGTTTAGAAAAGAGACACACTGCAGATCTTACAAATGTAAAAATTTTAGACAAAGAAAGACGAGAGAATAAACGATAAAGTTTGCGAATACAACAAAAACAAAAGCAAATTATACCAATGCAATAATTTAGTTTAGTTCCTTACTCCAACTGTGATACTTAGTTTATAGATTTTATTGCGATATTTAATTTTTATTTTTACATTTATTAATTTATTTTGGTGTTTTATGTTGTGGTGAATAAAAGCAAATTATATGTTTTTAAAGTTTAAATGTAAAGATTGACGAAAGTAAGTAAAATTGTATTATAATACTAAGTTATTATGTTGTCGTATTAACTATTGTTCCCTTTGTACATTTCATAACGTTGCCAGATTTAATAAATATTATCCCTGATAAAGCTGGAAAAATACCAGAGAAACGTTGGATGAAAAAATGAAATAAATTAATCTTTTATTTACATTTAGGACCTTGAAAGCCCAAATTAGAATAATCTAATACAATATTTAAAAAAAAAAACTGTGTTTCATTCAAAAAGTCACGGACTTATTGATCCCCCCCCCCCCCTTCACCTTGGGTAGTTTTCTGGCTTCTGATGCAGAAGGTCCCAGGATTAAACCCTCATTGGACCACAAATTTTTTGTGTTTGTTTTATATTTAATTTAACATTTTTTTAGTTTGTTTTATGTTATAATATTTTATTTATATTTTTTTTTTTTTGTTTGCAAGAATTTTATAATTTTTTAACCTTAAACTCGTTAAAAAGTACAAATTTATAATAAAAATTACTAACTAAAAAACAATTTTATGAAACTGAATCCAAAATTTATTGAATGCTTTAAGAAAATAAGTTATTAAAAAAAATATAAAAAAAGACATTTAATTTTGACTGTGATTCGAACCCGCACGTCCCACACGTATGTAGTAATGGTCCGCGTTAAAATTATTGTATAAACACGCCTGTTTAAAAATTGCAATATGTGATAAAATTGTGTTCTATTCTGATTGTAAAAATAAAGCATTTTACTGGGCGAGGGAGAAATTTTCAAAGTTTCGCACTTTAACAGGGTCATATTTTTTTCCAGAAAAGAAAACTCTATAATAGTTGTTTTATTAGTTTTGCATGTCGTCACCTAAAATGCAAAACGACGAAATTAACATTTTTTTCAGCAGAATTAAACAATGTCCACAGATATTTTAACAATTACGTTAATAAAACTGATAGTTTTTATGTTTTGGATAAATGTAGTTTAATGCAGTGCTTCATAATCACTCAACCCTACTGCAATATTTTCCAGGGCAACCAAACAAAAACATATAAGGTTGTTAGAAAGTGTTTTGCAACCGTCAGATAATGACAATCGGAATTAATTTTTATAATTATTACTGTAGATTTTTACTTTAGTTAGTCTCAAGGATACACAAGGGATACACCAGACTGCCGCAGTTTCATATAAGATTCGAACAGTTTTATAAAACCGCTATTTTTGTCGTAGAAGGCCAAAATTTTGTGTTTAGCCACATGAACCATAATTATCAATTATACCGGTTTGGAAAACTTTGTTAGTTAGACCCTTTACTAAATATGAAATAAAGAAAAGTGATAAAAACTCGCATGCACTTTTACTTTTATAAGTTAACTAAATAATTGGAAAATAGTTACAAACTTAAAGATTTTTCATGGAAAAACAGTAATTTTCTCGTCAAAGGCACTAAAGTTGTCGACGAACAAATGTCATAAAAACGTGCATGAATAGCGTATTATAGAATATATCGTTGATCATCAAAAAATTTGTGTTTTCTTCACATCACTAGCGTATAATAATAGCTACGGAATAGCAAAATTTAATAGTTTCTAATAGATCAATTTAATAGTTTCTAACTCATTGGAGAATTGTCCATTTCCAATTCAAAAATAAAGTTATATTTGGAAAATCCAGCTGAAAAATCCAGCATCTGCATTCAAAAAGCTTGCATTTCCGCACGGAAAAAATGGCTATCACGAGTTGTAATAAAATTGTTCACTAAACTAATGAAGTTTTCTTAACAAAGTGAATCGAAAATCCCTTAGGCTTTATATAAAGCTCCATAAATTTTATAAATTTATTCTTAATGATACTTTTTCATTAGCCAAATGTTTCACCATTATTAGAACCAATTAGAAGTATTTATTTTTTAATATATTATTATATTTCACACATTTTAATGTAATGTACAAGAATAAGACCGAACTGTACTGTTGCGTTTTAAATATGTTTTATTAAACATATTTATCAACATTAATTTAAGCTATTTTAAAAGTACCAAATATTTTGAATTATCAACGTTACGCCAACGTTGTCATGGATGGCCAATGTTATCAATCGGGTAACATGAAAATACTTTTACTATTATTAATCCCACGTTCTGCCAACGTAAAACCTAAATTCGTCGACGCTTTGCCAACACCGTGCCGATTGCATTTTTCCGCCTGGTAAGTTTCAATCGACTAATTCCAGTGACACTTCATAGATATATCTAATGCAAGACTTCAATAATATCCTGCAGATAATTTTTCATTTCGAATCAGTGAAGAGCAAAATTGATGATTAATAGATTTTTTGTCAAATATCTGCCTATTCTGGAGGCTCTAGCTTTTCTGAAGCTTCTGGTTCTGATGAAATCTTTAGCCAGATCGAAATACATGTATCAACCTAGCTAATATGCATACTTTGCTTTATAAATAAAAGTAAATAAATTAATATCTTGAAATGGTAGAATAAAACAGAACGATTTCTAGATAATCTTCATCACCAATTCTTCTTTTATGTTCTTGCAGCGGCGTTTCTTTAATCATGTCAATGTCCGCAACAGGCTATACTTTAAGAGCAGATACAATATTGTTGCAACTTTGTGGTAAACTTCCTAACAAAAATGCCACAATTTTATGTTCAGGAAATTCTTCTTCCATGTCTTGCAAACGAAAAACAATATCGAGAAAATCGGCAATATGATCATCCATGGATTGCCTGTCTTGAAGTCTTTTCGATGACAATTGCCTCAATAGACTTACCCGATATGTCAGATTAGATTTGTCGTAGTTCTTTTTCAAAACTTCCCAATATTCATTGGCAAACTTGAGCTTTTTGACATGAATCTTTTTGTTTTCCTCCAGTGATAGACCAATCACTGCCTGAGCTTTACCTTCTCGACCCAGCCATTTTCCATCCGGCTGGGACGGAATATCGCTTATAATAATATCCCATAATTCTCGTTCTAACAAGAGAATCTCTACATTAAATTTCCATGTGTGATAGTTGTTGTTATTGAGTTTCGGGAACATTACTTTGAAATCGATCTTAATTTGTATAAAATAAATGTTCTGTTATGAAAATGAATTTATTCAAGTTCAAGGCCATACTCTATATTTCTTTATTAGGATATTGTCCTAACAAATAATCTATAGAGTTTTTTGTTTTCAATTTATTAATTGACTACCTTCAAGAATTTGTTGATGCTTCCATTTCGGGGATTTTCTAGGTCCCCATCATCAAAACAAGTTTAGAAAGCAGTGGCTACCTCATTCACAAACTCAAACACTTATATATCACATTTGTTAAAACAAATGAGAATTAAGTTGAGAATGAAAATAAAATTTCCACAAACAATTAAAAAATTTAAAAACATTTGATTTTGTATACATTCTGATGATGGGGACCTAGAAAATCCCCGAAGTGGAACCATCAACAAATTCTTGAAGGTAGTCAATTAATAAATTGAAAACAAAAAACTCTATAGATTATATGTTAGGACAATATCCTAATAAAGAAATATAGAGTATGTCCTTGAACTTGAATAAATTCATTTTCATAACAGAATTATAGGTCGAAAAAACATAATATTTATTTTTTTAAATAATAATTATAACAAACTTATAAATGTTCTGTCTTATTCTACCATTCCAAGAAAATACACTACGCAATATTCTTGTACAACTTATGCTATTGTGCAAAATATTACCTGTGTAGGTCATATTGGAAGGTTGTACAATATTTTGTAAAAAATCGAAAAGGTTTTAATTCTTATTGCACATCCCAGAAATGTGAAACATACCAGGCAGAAAAACATAATCGGCACAGAGCTGGCAAAGCGTCGGTGATGGTCGACTATGCGTTGGCAGAACGTGGAATTAACAATATAGACAGTATTGTTCTGTTACCCTAATGATAACAGTAGCCCACCGTTGGTTTAAGCTAACTTGCCACCGTTGGTAGTTCAAAAATGTTGTGCTTTTAAAATAGCTCAAATTAAATTATTTTGAGAAATAAGTGCAATAAAACACATTTAAAAAGCAGCGATACAGTTTGGTCCTAATCTTATAAGTTCATCATATTTAATGTGTGAAATATAATAAAATATTAAAAAAAATGCTTCTTATTGCACTGACAAAATACATGATTTGCAAACAAAATACAGTTGGTTTTCAATTTAACGAACTATATAATGTCAGCCCTGTTCGTTAAATTGAAAAATTCGTTAAAGCGAGTACTATTTATGACAAAGTTTGCTTATTCAAAAATTTTGGAAATAACAACTCTAAAATTTTTTGGAGAATTCCTTTATTATTATTTTAATTATAAACAGAGTAATAAATAAAATAAATGCAATTCATATGAATTTGTATTGAGATCTTGCATCAGAATCGTGTTAACAAAGAATAACTAAACAAAAAGTTCTTTTTTAATCTAACAAAAAAATAATAATTTTTCAAGCTTATTTTTTTGAGAACTACTACTAATACAAATCTATTTTAAATGGCTTCAACCGAAAAAATGTTAATTTTTGTTTGTACATATTTAATTTTTCTTTTAATAACAATCTTTTTCTGCTTCCCATGTTTTCTAATGTTTACACCACAAACGATCGTACAAGAATGCTAAAAACTCCAAAATTAAACACAGCCAGAACATCTTTGGGGAATCCCCTTTCTCTATATGTATATGTATTGTTTGCGGATATCTTTGTATTTCCATCTCATTCTATACTTAAGACGGTAATTTCTATCTGGGATATTTTATAGTGTCTTGCCATAATTTGTGCAAAAGTATTGCACATCTTATTGCACTGTGTAGGACAAAATGACTATAATACTGGCAATAATAATGCAAAGTGTATGGGGTACCTTTTAACCTTCTCAACCAGCTGAGTCAACTCCATTATTATAAGATCGAAAGTGGTACGCAATGTTGTAAGGTGACCCATAGTGCATTAGTTGGTGTGTTGGCGATGGTGTGTTAATTTTCCATATTATGTGTAGCATATGTACAAATGCATGCACAATATGCATTGCACACAAATACATACAGAATGTGTTTTTTTTTTCGTTCGCTTTTTTCCACATTTTCGTTTTTAATGTGTACATATTTACTTTTTTTTAATTTCATTTGCTCTTTTTCTGTTGTTGCCATTATGTATGCCACATTGCTGAGGTGGTTGAGCATTCATTCAACATTCACTATGCAACAGCAGAGTTGGAAAAGAAGATTCTGTTGTTGAACAAACACAACATTGAGCCAGTCAGGCAGTCGGACGTCTGTATTTAATTGAATTACTGTTAAATTAACGAATTAAAGTCAATGCGACATAATAAAACAGTACCAAGCAAGTGAGCTAGCAAGCGAGATGACTGGCTGGCTGGCTGGCTGAATGGATGGTAACCAGGCAACCATCCAACAAAGTTCACATATTCGTTAAACGCATACGAATTTACAAAAGGGATCCTATGGGAACATCAGGTGTTTACGTGACTGCAACAATAAACATATTTAATAAAATAGAATGTGTTGTATGAATGTGTATTAATCAAGGTTGGCCACCGAAATGAATACCAGTAAGGGCATACGTAGTATTATCGAGTTTTAGTTTTGGTTCAGTACTGGTATCGGTATTCCATTCGAATTGTTATCTGTAAACCCGATACCGAAACATTAATAGCGGTAGCCAGCGGCATTAGTGAAAATTATCAAAATATATAAAAAACGTTTTAAATTAGTAACAGAAACACAAATTTATTATTTTTATATAGAGTACTTACAAATGTTGTATAGTATGTTCAAAATAGGGTTCTATAAATCGACTAGTCGCCAAGGCAGAAAAATACAATCGGCACAGTGTTGGCAAAGCGTCGGCGACAGTTGGTTATGGGTTGGCTGAACGTGGGATTAGCAATTTTGTTCTGATACCAAATTGATAACAGTGGAAAAAATTTAGTGCTTTTAAAATAGCTTAAATTTAATTAATTTTGAGAAATATGCCTAATTTAAAATGCAGCAATACAGTTCGGTCATTATAGTATTATATTATTATATTGAAATATAATAAAAATTATTCTAATTGGTTGTAATATTTTTAAAAACACTATTTTGAAAGAATTTAGCGTGTTGTACCGGCAAAACACATACTTTGGAAACAAAATAGTGTTTTCCAAGTACAATATTAATTGTACCTTTTTTAACACGATGGGTTTTATAAAAATAGCAGTGGTTTGCCAGTACTATTTTGGAACTATTTGTTTGGGCAACTTTCTTCTGATCAAAAAGTCGACTTTCATCCAATAAGCACGTCGAAATGTCAACTTTGGCTTTCGACTTTTTTATTAGAAAACAAGTAAATAGACAAACATAAAGGCAGTGTTGCCAAAGAAATCGTTAAATATGATATAAAACACAAAAGTGAGCGAAAAAAAGCCCAACATAAGGTCAAAGCCTACAAAAATGTCAGATATGGACAAAATGTGGCCAATTGTAAATGAGGAGTAAGGCTTCTGCAGAATAAATTGCGTAGTCACCCATTGCGTTACACTGTGAGCATCAGTACACTAAAGTAGAAAATTTCAAGTGTAAAAATTCATTCGGATCTGTAAGTTTCATTCGATATGGACTAATTTAAATGAGTTTAGACTTTTTTAAATCTGCTTGATTATAGTCCAAAACATATTTGTTCGCTGGCATTAAAATTTTAATTTTGGGAATGAATTTTGGGGTTTTTGGAAAAACCGAAATTTTTTAATAATGAAATGTGAAAAAAGAACTTTTTTGAACTTCGTCTTAAAAATTGGGTAAGTTCTAGAGAATTTTTTAAACATTATTTTAACGTTAATAAAATTCGGGTTCTTTACAGTTTTATTAGTTTTTTGTTTTATATACATCCAGATTGCTGTTATTTTTCATCCTCCGTATATTTTGTCATTAACAATTAAGCATAAATTATTCCTTAAGATGTCAATTAATTGATCCCAAAACAATCTAAAAGATAAGTTTTTTAGCGAATTTAAAATGTTCATACATTTGGAATATGCTTACAGTAAGTACACGTAGGTCATTCGGGCAGTAAACATTGGTAATTGTTTTAACTGCTATTGCAGCAATTTTTCTTTGAGAAAATACAAAACGACTAATTTAGAAAGTCATTTAAAAAAAAAAAATTAACCAAAAATACTGCACTTCAGTAACAATTGTATTGAGTAATTATTTTAGTATATTATTAAACAACTAACATAACAGTAATTTTGCAGTAAACACTTATTTTTTGTTAGTTATTTATAAACAGAAGATTATGTCGAGGTTTTCAAAATTCTCGTTTAGATTACACAAGGCAACAATTTTGAAAAAATTTTAGGGGCTTTGAAAACCACTATACAATTTTGATGTATTGTGGTCCCAGTAGTACAAATATGGTTCAATTTTGAAATTCTATGGAGAGGTTTTTTTTTAAAAAATTTTTAATTAAAATTATAAATTTTTTTAGACGTGTCTCCACATAATTAATGATAACTAAAAAAAAATTAGTCCGATATTATTCAAATAAATTTAGAAAAACTGAAATTTACATAGCCTTTAATCCGTTAATATATTGCGTTTCAATCGGCTCAGTAGTTTTGGAGTTATAATAAAAAATTGAGGGAAAAAATATTTTTTTTACGTGAAAATAGCAAATTTTTTTGGTTAAAAAAAATCATAAAAAATCGAAAACGGCAAAAATCGTTCAGATTTATTGCTTTAATCGCAAAGCCACATGTAATAGGAACAAAATGAGATATCGATCATAAAAATCGATTGATTTTTTTCGAATTTATTCACAATTAAGTGAATTCGCTCATTTTCACCAAATTTTAGTTTTTTGTCTGATATACATAAAATTGAGTAGTTAATGTTCTTCTTTCGATTGATTGAATTTTGAAAACATTTTCCCCATGCTATGTACAAATTTTCACATCAAAAATGCATTACATAGTAACATTCGTGTATTTTTTGGCAAAACCCTACCTAGAATATACTGATTCTATTCTTCGGAAAGACATTTGTGTTGGATGAGCTTAAATGTAAATAAATAAATAAATTAAATAGTAGAAAATTTATATTTTATTATTCACATTTATTATAATAAATAAAACAAGAAAATAAATAAATAAATATGTATTATAAACTACAAACTCTGAAATTTTCTTTTAGTCGATTTTCTACTATTGTTGAATAACGAAGTGTTACTCTGAATACTCCAGCAAAAATCAGCCATCATGTGTGCATCCCAGCGACCCTGGTATCGTTCCTCCATTGTCCGGATATCTTGGTGGAATCGTTCGCCCTGTTCTTCACTCAAGTCTCCTAGATTTTCAGGAAAACGATCTAAGTGACTGTGCAGGTAGTGTAATTTGATGCTCATGTTGCATCCAAGATTCTGGAAGTGAGTTAACATCTCTTCAACGTGCGCAACGTAATCATCACCCTTGTTATTTCCTAAGAAATTTTGAATAACCCATACAAACGAATCCCATGCATTCTTCTCAATTTCTGACATTGAACTGCCAAATTCAGTATCGTTCACCAATTTGCGAATTTGTGGGCCATCAAATATGCTTTTTGTACTTAAACAAAAATAACACTCGGATGCGTGGTTCGCTGTTTCTCTCCATAGCATAGGCTTCAAAATTTCCAAGTGTCGTCTGTAAAATGAAAAAAAAAAAATTGAAATCAGGAATATGAAGAATTCAAATTTTAATTAAGAAATATTGTAATTATAAAATATTCCAAATCTATTAATTTATACTTACTTTACGTTAGAAGACTTCATAGATAAATTCAATCGACATGGAATGCATATAGTACTCGGTGTCCAATGCTGGTTCAAATTGTGCGGATAGATATTATAGCAATCTTGATATGACTTTTGCAATGAAGTTAAGAACCACTTCCGTTTTTTCCCGGTGATATATTGGCCGCACACATAACAAAATAAATCTGGATCGTTTTTACATGAAAATGTTCTGGCTTTCTGGCTCATTTTTATTAATATTTGAAAATTGTTTTTAACTTCTAAGCTGTATGACTCTAATTTTTGTGTAGGTATTAAATGATGTTTGCGTTATCGCAAACACTTCTTGAATGAAATAAAAAGGGTCAAGGAGATCTTATAAATACTGATACTATAATTTGGGATAACCCTTTGTGTGGATACAGTTTGTGTGTGCTGCAAATTTTTTATTATTCCCAAGAATCCTAAAAAACATTAAGGACTTTTATGAAAAAAAAAAAAATTATCCGTTACAGGTAGCTAACGGAAAATAAGAGCACTTCAGCGTACACGCACATTTATGAGCGTTTTATTACTATCCTACCGCAATCGTAAAAATTAAACAATCTTTTGTTTATTACTTATTTTTTTTAATTATTAGAATCATAAAAATGTCATAGAGGTTTTTCCCAAAGGGGTTTTGCCAAAATGCGTGTCGTAAAATGCACCTGAGTTTTTATGTTCTGCATTTTCATTATGTAGGTACAATTTTCTACAGTGCTTGTAAATATGCGATACCTTCAATTAATTGTAAATAAAAATGTAAAGCATGCATCGATTTTTATGATCCATATCTAGTTTAATTCGCATGATATGTAGCTTTACTACAAAAAAATAAAAAGTAATATTTTTTGCAGTTTTCGATTTTTTCCAGATTTTTGTTTTTCAAATTTTTTTTTTTTTTAGCATTTTTTTTTTTTTTTGCTAACAATTTGTTTCATAACTTTGAAACTATTGATCGCATTAAAAAAATTTGTACAGTTCTTTAAAGATATTGTAAACCTTAATTTTTGTAAATTTAATTTGACAAAATCGGACTAGTTGTTTTTGAGTTATGACAACATAAGTGGAGAAATGGCTCAAAATATTGTCAATTTTAAAAAAAAATTTTTTTAAAAAAAAATTATCCATAGAATTGAAAAATTTTACCATTTTTGTACTTAGGCAGCCATGATGCATCAAATCTATATAGTGGTTAGTCAAGCCTTTTTTTGCTGTTGACCTGTGTTATATTTGTTATCATTGATATGTTCAAAGTTTGCAAATAATACTTAGAGAATGTTATTGTAGATCCAATGCAAAAAAACGTCATGCCTGGAATACCGGTTGGAATTTTGATGTAGAATTTTTGGATGTACGAAATACGAATTTTATTTTAATTAAAAGAAAAAAGTATTTTTTTTTATTAAAATATATTTTTAAAATACCGAAAAAATAACTGTTAAAAACAATAGTGTTTTCAACTTAAGTAGTCGTTTTATGTTCATTGTTTTTATTGTTTTGTTGCTCGTTGTTATGCTTTATGCATTCATTTAAGTTAAGCTGTTCTTGACCACTTCCATAGTCGTTTTTATTACCATTGCAGTTGTTTTGCCAATAGTTAAAAATGACTACATGGTTAGTATTTTTTATGACAAATACAGTCATCGTCTTTTTAACTACATTTTAACTATAATTTCTACCTTTTTCCTGACTGTACAAAAATTCGATTTATCGACTTTTACTTAGAAAAGAGTCGAAAAGTCGTAAAGTCGACATTCAAAAAAAAAAAAAAAAAAAAAGACAAAGTCGAAAAGTCGACCTTTAAAATATTTAAAAAAGACGTAAAGTCTAAAAGTTTACTTTTTGTTGCAATTATATAACCCTAGTTCAAAAACTCCACTAAATTATCAAAAAAAAAAAAACCCCTAGACTTACCCTACATTCAAAAAAATTCTCTTAAAAATATATTTGCTTAACATCTGCAAATTTTTTTTAATTGTTTATTTCAAATTATTCTAATATATATGTTAAAATAAACTAACTTATTTGGAGTATAACAGGGCTCCCAAAAAGGATAATTTTCGAGCCATACAATTTTTTGTATAATCTTTTTTGAGTAATTTTTAAATAATAAAATAAGGCTCTTTTAGATGAACCACTTTTATACAAAAGTTTTAATTTTTAATAATATACTTTGTGTCGATTTCTGACTCATTTTTGAGCTTGTTTGCTGGCAAAGTATTTCACTTTTTTTTACTTTTAAACACAAGTTTTTTTAAGTTTATTTGAAGCTCACCTCAAGTAGTAAACCAGAAATATTTAAGGATCATATCGAGATCATATAAAAACATAAGCTTATAAATTCATATAAAAGTCTTGTTAATACAATTCTTGGTAATACAATTTTCTATTAAAACAAAAATTATAAATTGAAATTGATTACAAATTTTAGATATTTTATATAAAAATTTTTATTTTTGGTCAAAAACATAATTTTTTAAAATCGATTCAATACCATTATCGAACCAGTATTATGGGCAACGGTTGTTCTACACCGGTACTTTATAATTCAGGTGTTTCTGTATTTGTATTGTATCGATTATCAATTTAAAACGGATATTTAACAGGTATCGGTGGTCAACCTTGGTATTTATATAGTATATGAAGAGTAACAGTTGCGAGCAAAAAGAACCGCATTCAACAAAATTTTAAATGATGAAATGATATCAAATAGCACAAAAGGCATTTATTAAAGAAAGGAAAAGGGAAATTTTATTTTACAATTCGAGTTTTGTCTGTGATTTTGGGTTGGGGAACTCCCGGCCTCTTTTATTTTCCGGCTTCCCTAGAAAAATAATTTGTTTTCCGGGAGTCCCGTGAAATTTTTGAAATTAAAAAACATATTTTTTTTAAACTAAAAAAGACTACAAATCACCCATATCGTGAATATTTTTTTCCTATAATTTTTTTCCTTTTTCACTCAATTCCAATCGTTAATAAAAGTTCCCTCGAAATTTGTTCCCTTTGCCTAATCATTCACTCGAGAATAGCATAATACAATTTCAGGGGAAATTCACGATACCAATTTTCACTTGGGGGGGGGGGGGGCGGGTTATGAAAATTACATGTGAACAAACATTTCCCTTTTTATTCACGATAGGGGTGAATAAGTTTGTTCGATAACACTGCGCAACTCTAAAAATTAAACAAGAGTACCGACCTTTGATCATAAATATTTCGATTCACGCTGATTTTAATGGCTTCTCCAGTTGTTTCACTTATAGGCCGTATTTTTCGCAAATTAGTGTTAAACTTTAGCACAATTTATCTTTCGCTATCGGTCATAGCATTTTTGTGCATGAGCAAATAGACAAATCTTACAAATTATTTCGTGTAAAATAGAAAAAAAAACATAATGTGCGGTTCGTGGGAAGAACGCGAAATGTGCCTAAAATTTAATATGACAGCATAGCGAAAAAGGATGACTTATGAGTTTATCTTTTAGTATAATTTGTAAATAGCTTAAAACATTATGTGTACCAAAATTCGACCATAAAAGTTTACATTTGCGAAGGATATTTTAACAATCCTTTCATTACAGGGGAATGTCGGCAACATATTTTAAAATGAGATAGGCGTGGTAGAGAAGATTAAGCATACTTTTCTAAAAATCATAACTACATTGTAAATTTTTAATTGAATTAGACTGCGCAGTTTCTGGTAACACAACCTTCATCAGTAATCCTTTTTGACAATACTGTAATTATTTGTTATGGTTTTTATTGTTTGATTGCATCTATATGAAATGTTTATTTATTAAATGCAATCCTGACCGTGGCTTGAACCTGCTTTCTTTGCCACATGCACTTCGCACTACACTTTAGACAGGCGCTTTAACCGCTTGATCTAAAGTCAGGTCGATTTTTGCTGTGGCTATTTAAAATTTTATTTTAAAAATGTTCACACATTTTTATAAGCTTTTAAATAAAATTTCGAAACATTTTGTAGACATTGTAATGCAATGAAGTATTTGTTAAAATAACTATTGCAAATATAATGGTCCGATAATTAAGAGACCAGTTAAATTTAAATTTTATATGTTTAACAAACAAAAATTTTTATGTCAAAATGAAATTGTTCGAGTTTAATATTTTAAATTGTTATGTTCTTTAAGACAATGTTAATAGATATTTTCAATGAAAATTTGCGTGTTGATATTGAACTTTTGAGTAGGATGCTCAAAACAACAACTTCACTTTTCCACAACTTAATTTTTTTTTTTATATTTTTACATGGAGCAATACATTGTTTTGTTATAATCCCATATATTAATTTAATTCTGCCAATCCAATTATATATTTTCCGTTTAATAATATGTATATGATAAAACGTATCGTAGGATACATTTAAATACGTCGTTTTACGAAAATTTACAGTGACAAGTAAATTTGTATCGTACTATACATTATGTCGTACTTAAGTATATTGAATTGTTCAAAACTGGGTCACATTCTACAGAATTATAATTATAATAATATTATGATATTAGTTTTACTATATTTCTTATGTTAACTCATTGGTCGTCGTTTGTCGTTATGCTGCCATATACATTTTAGGCAAATTTTACATTTTTTCATGAACCGCTCTTTCTTTCTTTTTCTTTTCTTTTTTACACGAAATAATTGTTTAGATTCGTCTTTGTGCTTATGCACAAAAATGTTTTGATCGATTGTGAAATGGGACGATAAATTCTGCAAAAATGATGAAATATAGTAAACACCGAGAAAACCGTTACATTTATTAACCAGATTTTATACCTGAATGTAAATGAAATTCTTTTATGTATTTTTCAAAAAAAAACTAAGATAAAATATACGATTTGATGTATAAAAAACTGCTTTAAAACATGGAAATTTGCGAAAACATTTAGGAACAATTGTCGGTACTCTTGTTTTCGATTTTAGTGGTCAATTTTGCAGTGCCGTGTAATAAAAAAAACTTGTACAAATTCGTACACATTTTTACTGGAAGGTGTTCGTTTACCCAGTGCCTCACTAAGAAAATAAAAAAAAGAGGGAGTAAAGTGTATAAACTAATTTTAGACTATGTTTATTTTCCTAACAAAATATTAAAATTCAAATTTAGTACTCAACATTTATATGTAAGTGTTCTTGGTGTAGTTAGTGGGCAAAGAGTAGAAAATTACTCCGAATATCCGAGTTCAAATCCCAGAAAAGACAAACACAATATGTTTTTTTTTTTTTAATTAAAATATTAAAATGTTCAAACAGTAAATAATTTAAAGTAATTCTGGTGCAATCAGTAGGACAGATGAATATTAATCTGAAGGCCAGCGTTCAATATTCGAAGAATCAAAAAGTCTTTTAATTTAAATAAAACTTTGTGAAACATAATATATTTATGTGGAATAGAATATTGGGTTAAGTAACTGAATATTAGCTTTCACGACTAAGAATATAATTTAATATGAAATAAGTTGCAATCGCCAGAATTCGATAGGCAACAAATTCTGTGGCCACAACTGAAACTGTTTTCTGGGTGTAATTAAAATGTAAACCACAAAAAGTTTATTTTCAATTTATAACGAGCTGTCAACCTCCGTATATTTACAAAAATAAAGCAAATCAAACATATTAGCTAGGTTGATACTAGTATTTCGATCTGGCTAAAGATCTCATCAGAACCCGAACTTTTAGAAAAGCTAGAGCCTCCATAATAAGCAGAACTTTAACAAAAACCTATTAATCATCAATTTTGTTCCATTCTTGTCTTCTTAGAGCTAGTTTTTGGGATGTAGTTCAACCTTGTTTATAGTTTTAACGAAGTTTAAACTTAAAATGCTGTTTTTGAGATCAAGTTTATTATATTTTAATTGTAGTTTAACCGGCCAGCGTTGGCCGTTTAAACTAAGTTTTGAGTTGTCAAATCATAACAGCTGTGAATGAAAATTATACATAAATAAAGCAGCTGTTAACTAAAAGTCCAAAAAAAAAACAATATATACGAAATTTTTGAAAATGTGTTTTTATTTATATAATGATTTGGAGTTTTATCAGCGCTTCCGCTCGTCCAAACCATCGGCTTATATTTTTACATTTATTTTAGAGTCCATTTTATATTTAATTACAACCAATATTAAACAAAAGAAATATTTAATTGTTGGGCACAAAATAAACAAACATTTTTTTTCTATGCGCGTTGTTTTGTTTGTTTTTCATTTTTGACATTCGCAAGTGCTACCATATTTCTTTTGAAAATGGCATTACTCTTTTTGGTGTAAAATATGGTAATCTTATTTAATTTGAGATTTTTTAAACCATCACTGAAAAACAGCATGGAGGTTTAAAAGCAGTTTATATCTTATTTAAGTTTAACTAAACAGCTGTAAAACTAAGTTTGATCGTCCTCCCAAAAACTGGCTCTTAGTAATCAATCACGTGGTTAGGACTTTTCCTAATAAGTATCATGACGTTACTAAACTTTGAAGACAAAAAATGTTCTATTTATATAAAAAAATTTTAGTGTGTACTCTGGCTCAAGTAATATTTTTTACAGTTGTATTAGTTTTTTGTTTTTATATACAACGAGATTATTTTTATGTTATTTTCAATTTATAACGAGCTTTCAACCTTCGTATATTTACACAAATAAAGGAAATCAAACATATTAGCTTGGTTGATACTAGTATTTCAATCTGGCTAAAGATCTCATCAGAACCCGAAGTTTTAGAAAAGCTAGAGCCTCCATAAAAGGCAGAACTGTAACAAAAAACCTATTAATCATCAATTTTGCTCCATTCTTGCCTTCTTAGTAAAAAAGTAAACAAAGTAACAAAGTTTGTTAGGAACTATTGCCTGTGTTCTGAAATATATATATATATATATATATATTTCTCTTATGGATCGCTTTTATTGTACAAACACTAAAAAAAGATCAGTAACATTTTTGCAGAAGTTTGCTAAATTCAGCAAATTTTTTGCTGAATTTACAAATTTTTTGGTGATATTAGCAATTTTTGTGCAAGGATCCTCCCAGCAAAAATGTTGCTGACTTTACAGATTTTTTTTTTTTGAGTGCGGGCACAGACTCGGTAGTAGCAATCATAATTGTAGCAAAACGAACGGTTCGGTTGTGGCTACCGAATTTTGTGGCACACTGAGAGAATTATCTGCATGATATTAATGAATTTTTGCATAAAATCAATGAAATTTCACTGAAATTAGTCCATTGAAACTTTTCTTTAAATTAATGCAAGTTTTGGAAAAACTGTAGGTATGTAAAATATAATTTTATTTATTAAAAGTTTCATACACTCAATGAGGAAGTTTCATTAGAAAATTGAGTCCATAAAAAGCATTTTCTAAAGATTATTATTAATTTTCAGTAAACAGTGGTTCCAGACACAAAAAAACACGGTAATAAGTATCGATACTGATCCAATCGGGAAAAAGTGTTCACAAAAATTGAAAAGCAATAGCTAGCCTTTAACCCTGGAAGGTCATTCTTCGTTGAATTGACTACGCAAGACGTATGATCTTTACACAACAAATATAAGAATGACTTTCTAGGGTTAAGAAAAATGTTTCTGCAGTCATCCTGTTTTAGCACAGGGTGTTGTACAGGGAGTCAAAGTTGACCATCTCGTTATATAAAAGTTTTAAAGGGGTATAACTCTTACAAATGTGGACCGATTTCACTATGGTTACGAGACAAAGCAAAACCATGCTTAATGTGCCATAGTAGCTCTTGGCTTTGAATTTCAAAATCTTAATTTTTTTTCTTGGCCTCTTTTTTATTTTTGACAATAAGTTATTCATTATTATAAGAAAATGCTTAGAATTTTTTGTGTGATTATCTCAAGCCTTTTCGCAGTAATCATTTTTTAAGCTCAAAAATTAAAAATGTGTCCTGAAAATGTAATTTTTTGGTCACATAATTGGTTGCTTCATTCACCTTTATATGTATTTTGTTGGTATTTTTTAGAATATTTTTTAACATATTTTCAAAGAATACACTTCAAAAATGCTTAATTGTGCAATATAAAACATTTTCGGATATGCAACCTACTAACAGCGGCGGTCGAAAATGATTAATTTTGAAACTAACTATTAAGCTCATGAACGTGATAAAAAAAGTCACTACACTTGGATACATTTTTAGAATTTTACACTAATGGATTTTACATATGATTTCCCGCCGGCCGCTCAAAAACGTAGACTAGGGAGCAAATTTTGGGGAATTAGTCCTTTTTTCAATGGTCTTTTTTTATTTTAAAAAGTGTACTGACTGAAAGAAAACACAATTTCAACACAAACTTTAGGAGATGCAATAGAAAGGGACATTTTGAGATTCTCCCCAATTAACGTGGAAATATCTGCTAAAGTTGTTAAAATTTCATTTCAACCACAACTTACAATGATTGATGCAAAAGTTGCCAATGCAATAACAGATACAACATTTACTTGGAAATGTAATATATGTGGAAATTTGAGTTCCTAGTTCCATGAAGATAGTGATACCAATTCTTTAAACGAAAATGCTCTGAAGTTTGGAATATCACCACTTCATACCAGAATAAGATTTATGGAATATTGTTTGCACCTCACATACGATCTCAAATGCCGGCTTATTCCAGGCCACCAAAACCTTTCGGTAAACAAAAATTCTGCTCTACACAACATGAGAAGAGAAGAAAAGAATTCAAGATAACCCCTTCAGGGTTATGGAAGTTCCAACAACGGAAATACCGGAAAGCATTTTTTCGAAGATCCAAAAACCACCTCCACAATCACGGGTCTAGATAAAAACCCTTCTAAAACTATATTATATTTTATTATTATTATTTATACTATATTAGCAGTTTCAGCAACATTTTTTAGAACAGATTACCTCTGAACCTGTTCTAGAACAACTTCTTTTAGCACCGGTTACATGGAACCGGTTCTAGAATAGGTTCGTGGGAGTCGAAATTTAAGGTGACACTGCCCCAGAACCAGTTCTCTAACTGGTTCTAGAACCGGTTCTAAAGCAACCTGTTCTTGTTTAGAGCTAAAGAACCTAGTGCAAATAGGATAAACTCTATATAAAAAGAACCAGTTGCAGAACAGAAATTAGAACCTGTTATAATGCAGTATAAGCTGTTCTCCAACCAGTTATTTGGATTTTACTATTTTACTGGGGTTATAACTAGTAAAAACTAAAGACATTATAATCACCATGTGCGCCTGGAGGGGGTACATAAAATATTAGTTCATGCTAAAGAAATAATAGAAAAAAGTATGTTGTCTTTAGGAGAACTGGCAGGAGAAGCCAGAAATAGAGATGTCAAACACTTTAAGCTTTTCAACAAATGAAAGTGAATGTATGGATATAAAAGATATTTTAACTTTTGATACTTCAGACTATTTGTAGAAAATGATTAGTCCTCAGCAATATATTTATATTTTTTATCACAATTATTGTACCTGTTAAATCTAATAAAACCATATCTTTGGAACAAAAAACAGTAGTATATGTTCTTTACTCTGTACCTAAACTTATAACTTATAGGGTTTTTTTTAAACAGAATTAAAAAAAACAACGTAACCCTTTCAGAAAAATATAATGCAATAAATTATAAGCTCCGTATACCTGATCATACAAAATTGTTACATATTACAATTTGACCTGAGATGTCTGATTTAAGTGCATTATTTTGAATTGACGGAATACACAACACCCTAAAAAATAATTGTGAATTTACTACTATAAAACGAGTAAAGTTTCATGTATTATTACGCAAATTCGGTAAATTTATACATCAAAATGCGTAAAACTATTTTGCACACACTTTTATATACAATACCACTTACAGTATTTTTTACCAATTATGTGTTTACAATTAAATACATTATGCCTAAAAGTAGTATTATTTTGTTAAATAAACTTTTTACGCACAAAGTTTGTAAATATACTAACTTTTAATAGTAATACATATTTTGACATTTTTAAATTGAAAAAAATTTAAACAAATTAAAAAAAGCCAAAAAAAATCTTAAAAATTTAATTTATTGGGAATTTTATTGAAAAAAAAAATGTATAACTGCTGTATTTGTGATAGTGTTTAGTTTATAGTTTATTTCCAAGTGTTTGCAGCCTAATTGTGGAAAAATATTTTCAAAATATAATATATGTACAGAGCTTTAAAGAATAAAATTCTTCATTCGATATCGCCAATATTGAAAAAAATTCCCAAAATTGAAAAAATCGTAAAAAATCGCTAAAATTGAAAAAATTGAAAAAATCTTTCAAATATAAAAACAACGTTAAAATGAATAAAAAAAATTGTTAAAATTAAAAAAAAATCTCTAAAATTCAAATAAAGTCTTTAAAAATTAAAAAAAGTTTTAAAATTAAAAAATTCGCCAAAAATTATAAATAAAAAATTGCAAAAGAAAAAAAAAATGGCCAAAAATGAAAAAAATGTTCAAATTGGAAAGAAAGCTTAAATTGTAAAAAACGAAAAATATTGCCGAGAAACTTAAAATGGTTGTAAATGTATCTTTATTAGTTTTCGAAACTCAGGCGATGTTTCAAATAAATTCTCTTTTTGCGTTGCGATGCTTTGTTTTCGAGAACAAACATTTTTCCAGTAGCTCTTTTATTTTTTGATTTATGGACGGTTTTTATTTAGTCAATTTTGAAAAGGTACATATTTCGAAAACTAATGGAGCTGGAGGAAAAATGGCTGCACCATTGTTCAAAACTCAACCCCATTACCCCTACAACGATCCTAAATTTCGATTTGATTGGGTGGATTCGTAAATCGCATTTTTCTCGAAAAATAAGCATTGCAGATAAAAAAGAATATTTATTTGAAACATCGCCTATGTTTCAAAAACTAACAGAGATAAATAAATGACGCGGACAACTTTTTCCAATTTGAGCTATTTTTTTTTTATCCATTATGGTGATTTTTTTAAATTTTCGCGATTTTTTACTTTTGTCGTTTTTAAATTTAGAATTTTTTTCGATGTTTTGTATTTTTTTTTTGGCGATGTTTTGTATTTTTGGCGATTTTTTTTAATTTTTGCGATTTTTCAATTTTAGCAAATTTTAGTGATTTTTTTTTTTATTTTGGAAATTTTTTTAAATTTTGTCGATTTTTTCAATTTAAGTGATTTTTTACATTTTTGGAGTTTTTTAAATTTTGGAGGTTGTTTAAATTTTTGGGAATTTTTTTCATTAAACGATATTTTTTTCAATTTTAGTTTTTCAGTTTCGCCGAATTTGGCAAATTGTAATCGATTGAGTAAAAAATAGATTGAATTCCCAATTATTAAATTCACAATGATTGAATTCCCAACGATTGACTTCCCAACGATTGAATTCCCAATGATTGAATTTAATAATTGATAATATCGAATCAGCTAAATTGATTGAATTCCCCACTAGAATGAATTCTTTGCGATTGATTTAGAAAAAAAATCATTCGATTTAAAAAAATCCGATTTGATTTTTTCAAAATAGAATTCAGTTTTTGAAGCTCTGTATATGTGCAACCACTTATATACAAATATTTATTATTAAATTTATTATTATAGAAAATATTAATAAAACTCTTTCTAAAAATTAAATTTTTGTTTTATTTTTATTTTATTAAATTTTTGTTAATTTTTGGTCTGTTATTCTTTCTAACCGCAAGGTAAAGACACGCTTTTTTAGGGGGTTTTTACGCATATAAAAATGTATTTTTACGCATTTTATTCGTATATTTACAAGTAAATCATGTTTTTTACCCAAAAATTCAGTAAAATTATTCATTTATTTCTAAATTTCATTACATTTTTACGCACTTGCATAGTACATTTACACACTTTTTGTTGACCAACTTACACGAAATGTGTGTATTTTTTTTTTTTACCCACATAGAGTAAATTTACCCAACTTATAGTAGGAGTATAGTTTCCTACTATAAGTTGGGTAAATTTCAACAGAAATTAATTAGAGTGTATATAAACGTTTTATGTATCGTTAAATTATTAAATAAGTCTTCTTTAAAAATATGTAAAAAAATATTATAAAATTGTTTAAACATTTTTAACATTACCGTAAAAGCAACCCAAAATATTAGAAATACTACGTTGAACTTTGAGGTTTTATGTAGAAATAACTATAAACACTATCGAAACGATTGTTGGAATGTAGGTCAATTATTTCTTTTAATTAAAAAAAAACATTAAATTTTGCTGAAACTGATAATATATGTACACTTTTTTTTTAAAAAAATAAAAAAGAGGCTATTGAAGAAAGGTCTTTTCCTTAAAATTTGCACCCTAGTCTACGATTTTGAGCTGCCGGCGGCGAATAATAAGGCAAACCCATTAGAATATGCCTCTTTATAGTGTACAATTTTAAAAATGTATTGAAGTGGCGTGACTTTTTTTATCACGCTCATTAACTTAACATTTCATTCCAAAATTAATAATTATCGACCACTGCTGGGTGTAGGGTGCATATCTGAAAATGTTGAAAAGTTGCACTATTAAGCATTTTTGAAGTGTATTTTTTCAAAGCATGTCAAAAACTATTCTTAAAAATACATATAAAGGTGAATGAAGCAACCGCCTTATGTGACTAAAAAATTGCCATTTTCAGGACACATTTAAAATTTTTGAGTTTAACAAATGATCACTACGAAACAGCTGGAGATAATTTAAAAAATTTTAATATAAGTTTAAGAAAAGTCATACACACTAAAAAATTCTAATAAATTATTGACAAAAAAAAAGAAGTCAAGGAGAAAAATGAAGATTTTAAAATTCAAAGGCAAATATTTTTTAAACTATACGAGCTACTATGGCACATAAAGTATGTCTCGTAACCTAGATTACAAAAAGTCTAAAATCAGTGAAATTGGTCCACATTTGTAAAAGTTGTACCCCTTTTAAACTTTTATATACCCGAGATAGTCAAATTTGACATCATGTAGCACACCCTGTGTTAAAACAGGGTGACTGCAGAAACATTTTTCTGAAAGGCTAGCTATCGCTTTTCAATTGTTGTGAACACTTTTTCCCAATTGGACCAGTATTTTTGAAGATCCATACTTTTTGCCATGTTTTTTGTGTTTATAACCACTGAGCGGTGTTGCCCCCATAAATAAAATTAGGTTTTTTTGAACTATTGAAGTGTTTTGAACTTCTCTAAGGGTGTAGATGCTAATTAGCATTGCTACGTTCAGTTTTAGATATTTTTTAATAGGTTCAAAAGTTGACAATTTGATGATAATTATCCACTTGCAAAATTTTTCCACATCTGATGTCAATATCTTCTGTGTAAACTTTTTTGTACACTAATAGAAAATAAAAATATAAAATGAGACAATATTATTGCGGCCACTAAACTATGTTTCATACAACCATAAATGGTTGCTTCCATTAAATTATTATTGTATCAATCATATTTCACCAATAATGTGGTTGCTTTAATCATGTTAAAGTAAAAATCTCTCATTTTCGGTTATCATAGTATTCTCTTGCCTACAAGCATAATATAGTAATTATTATCATATTCCTCTCTCTCATTTTATAGTTTTGTCAGTCTGTTTTTATGAGCGTCTTCGCTGTTTTAATGTCATTCTGTTTTAGATTTTGTAAAAAGAAGTTGTGAGAAGTAGTCAGTCCGAACAAATTAAATAATATTAAATAAAAAACCATAAAAATAGAAAAGACACGCAGTGGTGTTAATTGTAATGATGATATTTTTAGTGGAAGAAGGAACAATTTGATAGTCTCAACCCGGTCTACCCACTCTAGCAAAAACTGAAATTGACACTCATCCCTTAAATGAAGTTACTATTTATTATACATAAAAGTGTTGTAAATTAAGTTAAAAGCGATAAAAAAGTATTTTAAATTTGTTGTACTCACGCGAAATAAACTGTAAGCCAGCAAAACTTTAAGAAATATGAAAGAAACATTTTAACAAAATACACGTGATTTTATGTACTCGTATGGAGTAAGATATAATATGTTTGCAGTAATGATAATATGGTAATAAATGATGACGAAATTCTTTTCCATGATCATAATATTATAACTAGGACTACAATATGGTTATAATGCAAATAATGTGATTGCTATTAAAATGTTATGATAACTTTAAATGTATTGTGGAATTGTATTCTTAACAATATTTTAATGCGTATTTATGCTGTAATCACATATTGCAATTATTTTATTTTTACTGACAAAAAAGGATTTGTGGTGAAAAAGAGTAAGTTTAGATTTGTTTTTTTAGATACATAAATAAAAAATGTATGTAAATATCGCACAGCTGCAAAATAATGGTTTATATAACTCCCTAATAACACAAATCTTATTCATCAGCGCATAGACAATTTGATTACTTAAATTATTTTAAAATAAGTTTATTTAAATGTGTAAATTATTAATTAAATATACGTTGGTACTATTCAAAAAAAACATGCATAACTTTTTAATGCAGCTTCAACAGAATGCTGGAAGAATAATGTAGGAATCATACTATGATAATTTATAAACATTTCCATAACCATAATATGTTAATATTGAGATCAATTGGGAACCATAATATGGTAATCTAATTATCATATCATTGTATGATTTAGAAAAGGATAAGAGTACGGTTGTCACAACCATATTAACATGGCTGTCGCAATAAAAAATCCAAAAATGTATGATGCTCTTCGAATATGGTTGCCCCAACCATGTTTTTTGATGCGTGTGGGTTAAGTTATAGAATATACCATTTAGGTTTTTATAAAACCTTGGTATAGGGTTTACAGAAAGAAGTTCCACATTTAATATGAAACTTGAATTCACAAAACATCCACTTTAAATGATAAATAAATTTATTAAAAGAAGAAATTCCTTAAAAAATAATTAATTTTCCATCACTTTATATATCCGATATAAAAAACTACCGTATTTATAATACAAACGTGTGTTTATATTAGGTTTTAAAATAATAGCAATTCCTACACTCATAATAATCCATGCATAAAAATTCGAAAGAATTGTCAAAATAACAAAAACTTTTGTAAAATAAACTAAAATTAGTTTATTTTACGAAATTTTTCGTTGTTTTTGGCATTTTTTCATATTTTTAGCATTGATTATTATGAGTGTAGGAATTGCTATTATTTTACACTCTAATGTAAATACACGTTTGTATTATAAATATTCTGTTTTTATTTTCAGTTCTATTTTAAGTTTTACCACTTCTTTTATGGTATTTTATGATAGTCATATAAGAAAAAAATTAACCGTTAAATAGTTTTTATTACTTTAGTTTCTCTTATTTTTCTTAATTGCTCTTTAATGTTGTTTGTCTTTTACTTTTTTAAGTTGTGGACAATTTTTTTAGTATATTCCTTTAATGTTTAAAGCAGCGGTTCCCATCATTTCTTGCTTTACAGACCCCTTTACGCATTTATACTGCTTAAGTGACCCCCCCAAAAAATTATATTTCTGAATTAGCAAAATGTTACAAAAGCCAAATATCGTAAAAGCCAATTAAGATGAAATCCGAGGGACCAAAGAAATTAATTCGTTGTTATAAGCGAGGTTCATATTTACTGAAGTCAAATTTTATTTGAATTTTTTAGTGTCCGCAAAATATTAAAAATTTCCATAAACACTGGGTGAATTGTCAAAGTTAACAGATTTATTTTTGCTGTTCTTATTTTATTAATATTTATCAAAAAAAAATCTGCTAAATTCTCCAGTTTTTTCTGTAACGTAATTTTTAACTAGTTTTCAGTAGCCTTTTCTGCTATTATTACTGGTTTATTTCAATGAGTGCAGAGCAGCGATTTGATTTTTGCGGTTTTCGAGGAACACGTGGTTTTTGGTAATAACATGGCTAATTTGTTGTGATAAAATGTTTAAAATCGAAAATTAGCCACTTTTGTATGTTTTTATGTTATGTTTTATCATAATCACTCAAGGTTGAAAAACAAATATTTTGGTCATCATTAAGACATGTGGACCTGCATCCCAATATGACCCTAGACTTATTTATTTAATTTACAAAAACCGCCATAGCTTTGTTTACTACACTCACAGAAATAAACCTGTGAAAAAGAAAAAACTAATAAAAATCCGTTCAAAATGAGCTTGCAGAAAAAACTGCTAAAATTAACATATTTTTTCTACTAAATATTAGTAATATAAGAATTACAAAAACTAATTGAAAGTAACAAAATAATCTGCGAAAATCAATTTAACCGATTAGTTAGTTCGTCTAAAAATTAATAATGAACAAAAAGCAAGAGAAAAAAATAATTAAAATTTACAAGGAAAAACCAGATCGTACTCTAACTCTAACTCAATTGCTAAATAATTACAGGTTTTACAAAATACGGGTTATAGCGTTGTTAAAAAATATAATGACACTCATATTGTTTGACGCGAACCGATATTAAAGAGACTATTTCAGATCAAAATAATGCTAAGAAAATAATAGGTCTCATTAAAAACATACAAAGTGCAGAGCCGAAATTTCTGGAAGAATTCCTCCTTAAAATACGATTGTTGTATAATGGATGACCAAACCCACGTGCTTGGTGGCTTTTTCCAGCTTCAGGAGCTTCCAAAGAAGCCATTCTGACCAAAATCTTGGATGAGCTCCTCCTACTTCCTGAGATATGGCCCTCCCAAACTTTGCTTCTTTTTAGAAAAAAAGAAGCAAAAATAGCACTTTTTTTAAATCAAAAATTAACCCCTTAAACCCCACCCAGAAATATGAAGGATGCATGGATCTGATAGAGGAGCTTCCAAAGAAGCCATTCTGACCAAAATCTTGGATGAGATATCTTCCTGAGATATCGCCATCCCAAACATCCTCCTCCAAAATACGGCAAAAAAGCCCATGAAGGAGGCTAGCGCCTCCTCCAAAATACGGCGGATACAAAAGGAGATATTGACATAAGAATTTGGACAAAAAACAAATTTCTAGTTTGGCAAACAAATAGTTTTTACATAACAACACGCTATATAAACACCGATTTGTATATTAGTACATGGGGCATCTACTTTCTTAAGGCCTGACCTTGCATCTTGACGTAAAAGCAATAAGCGGCAGTGTGGTACGTACCAAAGGCATAATGTTGTTTCGGTACCAAGAGAGGCGATTCCGCTTAACTGGCCAGAACAGAGACAAATAGAAAGATATTGGGCTCTGGTAAAAAAAATTATGCTAAACACAAAACCAGTCGCCGAAGTTTGTAAAACTTTTGAAACTAAATCACCATTTCACATCTAGAAGGTCACTGAAGAAACAATAAAAACCATATTGGATGGAATTTCTGAAAAAGCAAAAATATTAATAAAAAACAAATATTTTTTTTACGCTGTTTATAAAATATCAAATTGTATCAAATACCATTTAAAAAACCGTTATATTAATTAAACCGTTTATATCAAAAGTTATATTGGTTTATTCGTGCACAAGTTTGCCCGATCTCACTCCATATACAGTAGTACCCGCTTAAATGAGCCCTGCTTTAATGCTCAAAAAGTGCTGGCAAAAATATATTTTATACATAATGCAGGGAATTAATTAAGTGTAAATGCGCCCCGATTAAATTCGTTATATGCTTAAGTGATTCCCTTTGGATGAGTTAAATTAGTAAAATAAGAACGAAATTGGTAGCTTAAATGCGTCTTTGAAAATATGAGTTTTTTTCCTAAAACCCAATCCATAAAATACAAAAAATTTTTTTTTAATCACAAAATAATGTTAAAAACTTTATTTATTTTTAATTTAAACTCAAAAAGCGATGCAAAAATTTCTTACAAAGGAAATATATCAATATTTTTAAGCAAAAAGTGTAATTGAATTTGTTCATTAAAGAAATATAATTTATTTAAATGCGTTTTTGACTCAGTTAGGCAGTATTTTCCTAAATTCGTCGTTGCGCGTTTATCCGAGTTTTTGGATAAATGATAAAACGCTTAAATGCGCAGAAAACTCTGAATTTTCTGTTGCGCATTTAAGCGCGGACTACTGTTTATTTGAACAAACAATTTTTAAACTCTTTTATTTCACTTACCTGAACTAAATTAAACCTTAGATGCTATTGGTGTCAAAATGGCCCTTTGTTGATTTTTTTTTTTTTAATATACTGTATTATTTGAACTATGAAAGAATATTATTCTTATTGTTCTAACAATGAAAATCTTAAAATAACTAAAAAATATATACTGTTATATAAACCTTTCAACTAAGGATCATTTTGACAACAAGATCATCTAAGGGTTAATTTAGCTCAGAATATTTTTTAATGGATTAAAGGAATGGCTTTGGCCAGGTATGCGAAATAAAAAATAGCTTTTAGTAAGTTGAAATAAATAAGTCTGGGGTCATATTGGGCCATAGATCTACATGGGTTAAATGGGTCTTCTGATTTGAAATTTATTTTTCGTTTTTTTGATATTTTTTAGCTTAGATAGTCAACAATATTATCGTGAAAGGATTTTTCGAAATTCGAAATAGTTTGGGAGATACAGCCATTTTGTAAAGCAATTTTTTGCGTTACTGAGGCATACATTTGTGCCAGGAAATTGGACTTAAAACTTAAACGCCTTTTTCTCGAAATCATGCTTTTCAAACTGGGTGCGCAGGGTTTCTAAAGTTCTGCTGAGCCAGTTCTGATAACATAGGACTTACTCGACGCATAATTAACGTGGCTATCGTCACATGCTCAATCACATGGAAAAAATTGTCTACTATTTGTTTTTAACACTAGACTACAAAAAAAAAATGTCAAATATCGATTTTTCATTTTCAAACGGATGCTATTTTGAAAAACCATATTTTTTATGATTGAGCATGGAACGGTAAAGGTACTAACTACTAACAAATTCCCCGTTTTCAGTCTTGCCTTCAGATGACGGTGAGTCCGGAAAGCTGCGTAACAACAACACACCTTTTTTGGTAGACAATACTTTGGAGGCCGAGAAGCCCACTTATGGACAAATTGTTAACTTTTTATTTTTCTTGATGAATTGTGCAACCAAATACAGAAAACAGAATTAAAAAATATTTTGCCGTTTTCTTTCTACGAATTTTAAAAGAAGTGCTATAATTCAGCAGTCCAAACAAGAAGACTCCCTTAATGATGGCCAAATATATTTTTTCAATCTTGAGTTATTATGATAAAACAAAAGCACAAAAGGTACAACAGTAGCTAATTATTGCCTTGTTATTACATTAGCCTTGTTATTACCAAAAAAAACACATGTTCCTCGAAATCCGCAAAAATCAAATTGCTGCCCTACCCAAGTATACCGGGGAATATTTTTAATTTTTTTATTTTCGTTACCTTAAATGTAGTTAACAATTCCATTAAGTTCAAATCTCTATTTTTTTCGATTTTGTTGAAGAAAATTTTTTAAAGTTTTAAATTAAAGATTTGAAAAATACCCCAAATATATTTTTCGTTTTTGATGCAATCTTAAGACAGGTCAAGCCCTGTTCACATAATCACACAAGTGTTTTATACATGTCAGAAATGTGCCATATAAAGCAAATGTGTAATGTCTGTGAACGCAATTCCTTACACACATTTTTTGACAAGCTTTATATTTTGAAATATTTCATAAAGTTACCATATTTTACAATACAAGAGTTGCGTTGCACCCAAATAAATGTAAACAACAATTAAAATCAACAAATGGTGAAAAAAATAAATAACTAGAAGAAAAAATAGGTGTAGAAATGTGTTTTGTGTGTGTATGTCGATAATAGTCCAAACAATCAAACTATTTTTCTGTTATACTTTTTTGACAGACAGAGAATTTTATCACACTTTTCCTTATACTTGTGTGAAGTAAAGTATAAAGACATGTGTGATAATGTAAAGGGGCCTTTAACGACAGCCTACTAAACAAATATTTCATATCTCACAATTTATGAGTGCATTAATTAGAAACATTATGTTGGAGTAATTAATTTCAAAAGCATAAAGGACGTGTGCTCAAATTTTGTAGTCAAGTGGTATTTTGCACATTCGTTGTCTGGGGCACTTTTTATTCTTTACCGATTTTAGATTTTTATATATTTTTAAAATAATATATATATATATATATCGATTAATTTATCATATAGAATAAAAACTATTGCGACATTTAACATTTTTTGCAAAAACTAAAAAAAATCATTTGTTTTTTCCATACAAAAAAGTTTCAATTTTCAGTCGCCTCGACTTTTCTTTATTTAATCGGTACCAAGCTTCATATTATATGTTTTTATATAAAACGGAATTAAATTAGCCCATTCGTTGACCATAGGATTCACTTTCATTTTTTTAAACACCTCTAGAGGATCAACAACGGCTTCCGCTACCTAATTGGAGGAGTGCACAATTTTTAACAGTGGGTTAAAGTTGATATTTGCCCTAAAAATGTAGCAACAGCTTAAAAAGGCTTTTCAAAATAGTATGCACACTTTATATGTTCAGCAACAAAGTAATAGGCGAGAATGAATTTATCTAACTAATGTTTAATTATTCAATTACATTTTTTTAATTATTTAAAATATTAATAAAGTTTTAAAAAATATTGTGAAATTTTTTTAAATTAGTTTTAAATATTCATTTTGTCGGAACTCTTCGCGGGCCCCCTGTCATATACCTACTTACCCCTGGCGGTCGCCGGAACCCTATTTGGGAACCGTTGGTTTAAAGTATGCACTTGTAGCTTTAAAGTGCACTTAGGGTTGCCATATTTAAAAAGTGAAAAAAAGTACATTGATGAAAAAAAACAGTACTTTTCAAAAAAAAACAGTACATTTTTGTATTTATTGTTAACATAACTTTTACTTCAATACATCACATATTTACTTAAAATAAGTTAATACACCGAACCAAATAGCGTAGGTAAAATCAACAAAAAAATTTTTGTAGATCTTTAACGAAATTTTGTCAATTTTTATAGAAGGTATAGAAGGTATAGAAGGTATAGAAGGTATAGAAGGTATAGCAGGTATAGAAGGTATAGAAGGTATAGAAGGTATAGAAGGTATAGAAGGTATAGAAGGTATAGAAGGTATAGAAGGTATAGAAGGTATAGAAGGTATAGAAGGCATAGAAGGTATAGAAGGTATAGCAGGTATAGAAGGTATAGCATGTTATAGCAGGTATAGAAGGTATAGAAGGTATAGAAGGTATTGAAGGTATAGAAGGTATAGAAGGTATAGAAGGTATAGCAGGTATAGAAGGTATAGAAGGTATAGAAGCTATAGAAGGTATAGAAGGCATAGAAGGTATAGAAGGTATAGAAGGTATAGAAGGTATAGAAAGTATAGAAGGTATAGAAAGTATAGAAGGTATAGCAGGTATAGCAGGTATATAAGGTATATATAGAAGGTATAGAAGGTATAGAAGGTATAGCAGGTATAGAAGGTATAGCAGGTATAGCAGGTATAGAAGGTATAGAAGGTATAGAAGGTATAGAAGATATAGAAGGTATAGAAGGTATAGAAGGTATAGCAGGTATAGCCGGTGTAGCAGGTGTAGCAGGTATAGCAGGTATAGAAGGCATAGCAGGTATAGAAGGTATAGAAGGTATAGAAGGTATAGTAGGTATAGCAGGTATAGCAGGTATAGAAGGTATAGAAGGTATAGAAGGTATAGAAGGTATAGCAGGTATAGCAGGTATAGCAGGTATAGCAGGTATACCAGGTATAGCAGGTATAACAGGTATAGCAGGTATAGCAGGTTTAGAAGGTATAGAAGGAATAGAAGGTATAGAAGGTATAGAAGTTATAGAAGGTATAGAAGGTATAGACGGTAGAGAAGGTATAGAATGTATAGAAAGTATAGCAGGTATAGCAGGTATAGCATGTATAGCAGGTATAGCAGGTATAGAAGGTATAGAAGGTATAGAAGGTATAGAAGGTATATAAGGTATAGAAGGTATAGAAGGTATAGCAGGTATAGCAGGTATAGAAGGTATAGAAGGTATAGAAGGAATATCAGGTATAGCAGGTATATCAGGTATATGAGGTATAGAAGGTATAGAAGGTATAGCAGGTATAGCAGGTATAGCAGGTATAGAAGGTATAGGAGGTATAGAAGGTATAGAAGGTATAGAAGGTATAGCAGGTATAGCAGGTATAGCAGGTATAGAAGGTATAGAAGGTATAGAAGGTATAGCAGGTATAGCAGGTATATCAGGTATATGAGGTATAGAAGGTATAGAAGGTATAGAAGGTATAGAAGGTATAGCAGGTATAGCAGGTATCGAAGGTATAGAAGGTATAGAAGGTATAGGAGGTATAGAAGGTATAGAAGGTATAGAAGGTATAGCAGGTATAGCAGGTATAGAAGGTATAGAAGGTATAGCAGGTATAGCAGGAATAGCAGGTATTGCTATACCTGCCTATAGAAGGTATAGAAGGTATAGCAGGTATAGCAGGTATAGCAGGTATAGAAGGTATAGAAGGTATAGCAGGTATATCAGGTATAGAAGGTATAGAAGGTATAGAAGGTATAGAAGGTATAGTAGGTATAGCAGGTATAGCAGGTATAGAAGGTATAGAAGGTATAGAAGGTATAGAAGGTATAGAAGGTATAGAAGGTATAGCAGGTATAGCAGGTATAGCAGGTATAGCAGGTATACCAGGTATACCAGGTATAGCAGGTATAGCAGGTATAGCAGGTATAGCAGGTATAGAAGGTATAGAAGGTATAGAAGGTATAGAAGGTATAGAAGGTATAGAAGGTATAGACGGTATAGAAGGCATAGAAGGTATAGAAAGTATAGCAGGTATTAGCAGGTATAGCAGGTATAGCAGGTATAGAAGGTATAGAAGGTATAGAAGGTATAGAAGGTATAGAAGGTATAGAAGGTATAGAAGGTATAGAAGGTATAGAAGGTATAGAAGGTATAGAAGGTATAGAAGGTATAGAAGGTATTCGAAGTACAACTTTAATTGTCTGGATTTGTACTTATTATTTAAATTCAATAGGAAAAACTAATTTTCAATTCTGTACGGAATACTATTGGCAAAGCCGTCAATCGAGGGTCATCTGTGTCATCTGGTAACGTGGTTTCGATTACCGGCCAGGCTGGCAGTGCTAGTCTAGCGATCTTGGACACTTTGTTTCACCACCGCTTATGGCACATTTTTTGCCATTATTATATCATCCCCAAATAAGTGAGGACGGCAACCTTGTGAGGCGAAATCAAATTGAGTGAGATTAACCCGTTCGGGGAAGGTATCTAACAGGGAAACCGTATGTATAAACTGTATAAAGACCGAAAGTGTTCAGAAATTCTGGAATTTATCGAAAGTCAACATGTCCTTGAGTTGACCTTTGTGAAAAATAGTTATATACCCTAAAATGGAAAAGCACACCTAAAATACTTACGTAAAATTAGAAAATTGTATATATATGAAACCTAATCCAAAATTTATATTTAACCTAAAACAGGAAAATTACATTTAAAATTATACCCGGAATTAGGAAATTATACTTAACATAACCTACAAATTATTGACCTAGAAAAAATTTAAATTATACCTAACCTAACTTACCTATACTTACCTAAAAATTATACTTAACCTAATTTATACTTACCTAAAAAGAAAACTATACCTAACCTAATTTATACTTACCTAAAATTAAATCTATACTTACCCTAAATTTTAATATTTCACTTATCTTATCGGTTTTTCTTTGAAATTTTGCTAATTTTGACTGGGAAATTAAGTTCCTAATCGGAACTTCAAAATTTCAGAGAAAAACCCAAATCTTATCTAAGAGGGGAATTTAAAATCGGGAATCAATTCTAATTGAAGATAACCTAACAAAAATATCATAGAATGTATAGCAGGTATAGCAGGTATATCAGGTATATCAGGTATAGCAGGAATAGCAGGTATAGCAGGTATAGAAGGTATAGGAGGTATAGAAGGTATAGAAGGTATAGAAGGTATAGCAGGTATAGAAGGTATAGAAGGTATAGAAGGTATAGAAGGTATGGAAGGTATAGAAGGTATAGAAGGTATAGAAAGTATAGAAGGTATAGAAGGTATAGAAGGTATAGCAGGTATAGCAGGTATCGAAGGTATAGAAGGTATAGAAGGTATAGGAGGTATAGAAGGTATAGAAGGTATAGCAGGTATAGCAGGTATAGAAGGTATAGAAGGTATAGCAGGAATAGCAGGTATTGCTATACCTGCCTATAGAAGGTATAGCAGGTATAGCAGGTATAGCAGGTATAGAAGGTATAGCAGGTATATCAGGTATAGAAGGTATAGAAGGTATAGAAGGTATAGAAGGTATTAGTAGGTATAGCAGGTATAGCAGGTATAGAAGGTATAGAAGGTATAGAAGGTATAGAAGGTATAGCAGGTATAGCAGGTATAGCAGGTATAGCAGGTATACCAGGTATAGCAGGTATATCAGGTATATGAGGTATAGAAGGTATAGAAGGTATAGAAGGTATAGCAGGTATAGCAGGTATAGCAGGTATTGCAGGTTATAGAAGGTATAGAAGGTATAGAAGGTATAGAAGGTATAGAAGGTATAGCAGGTATATCAGGTATAGAAGGTATAGAAGGTATAGAAGGTATAGAAGGTATAGCAGGTATAGCATGTATAGCAGGTATAGAAGGTATAGAAGGTATAGAAGGTATAGAAGGTATAGAAGGTATAGAAGGTATAGAAGGTATAGAAGGTATAGAAGGTATAGAAGGTATAGAAGGTATAGCAGGTATAGCAGGTATAGCAGGTATAGCAGGTATAGCAGGTATAGCAGGTATAGCAGGTATAGCAGGTATAGCAGGTATAGAGGTATAGAAGGAATAGAAGGTATAGAAGTAGGGTTGCCATATTTGAAAAGTGGAAAAAAAGTACATTGATGAAAAAAAACAGTACTTTTCAAAAAAAACAAGTGGAAGCATTAAAGTCCGATGTGCCGAATTTGGTATTAAAAAAGATTAAATTCGGCTGTGACGAATTTTTGGATACCCTCCATCTCGGTGTTTTCATAAACCAGGGAAAGTACAAACAATATTAATATCTATATTCTTTGTAAAAATAACAAAAATAATGTTGTTTTTATAAGTAAAACAAAATATGACTGATTGATTAATGTATTTGGGATGTTACAAAAGAAAAAATGTTTAATTAAAGTTTACTAAAATGAATCTGAAATTCTGCATGCTTATAACAGTGGGTATGTATTCAAAGGTTATTCTGATTACCTAAAGAAGAACGTGTAGTGAAAAATATATATATTTGTAAAGTTCCTTATGATGTTAAAAAAACTGTTGTAAAATTCGCCTGTTGTTTGTCTCTTTGCCTATATAATAATGAAAGAAAGTTACTAAAATATATTTTTGGATCGTTAGAAGAGATGCAATGAATACAAACGCATAAAAACAGTTTCGAATAATCAGAATTTTAGATAAATTTAAGGGAACAAAATACACTTGCGGAGACATACATAATGAAATAATTATGAAATGCCAGTTTACATTACAACACATGTGTTTATACTATACATCACATAAGTAAAACGGAAAGTGTGATGAAACTAAGTTTGTCAAAAATTATAAAAGAAAATCTTTCGAGTGTTTAGGGTGTTTTCGAGATACAAAAAATTAAGGAAACTGGTATTTCAAATTATTGTTTTTCAGCTCAGTTGCTTGTGCAATTCTCGTTTACGACTCCTAGAATAAGAACCCTAAGAAATTTTCCCAAAATTCGATTGGTTTTTACACATCAATACTTTAATTTAGATTATTTTTGTATGTATCAAATAAAAATTAGGGCTTTTAAGGAAAACAAATGCATATAATCAAAAGATTTTAAGATGAAGTATGCACCTTATATGTCTTAAATAAAAAAGTTCTGAAAGTGAATGTCCTTTAAATTGAATGGGGTTTTTAATAAATGTAATTAGAATGTAAGAGTTTCCTTGCAAATTTATTAAAGGTTGAGAATGGAAATAAGTAAAAATAGTGTACGAAAAAAAGTTATGAATTTACATTGTTGGATTCGGGGATTTTGTTGCTGGATATTTTTTTGATCTGATAACGATTAATGTGTCTGGCAACTCCGGTTAATGCAGTCAAATAAATAAAGAATTTTAACTAAACTATTTTGTTCTACCTTTTTTCTAATTGGTGATTTTTTGATTTGTTGGGGTTAACAAAAAAAGGTATATGGCAAGCCTGGTATATGGAAAACAAAAGCATACTTTATAAATTAGCTTAACAATTTTTCGAGGGCTTCTCGCATTTGCACTTATAACCAGTGTTGGCAGGTTTGCAAAGCATAAAAACGACAAACTTTCTAGAAAAAATCGTCAAAATCGTCATCATATTTTGAAAAATCGTCAAAATAAAATATATTTGTTAGAAGAGGGATAAAGTTTTAATAAAAAATAAAATACAATAATGTTATTCACATTTCAATGTTAACGTGTTATCGTTGTAATATAACACGATTTTTGACACTTCTCTTTGGTTTAAACTTCGAAAATCATTATATTTTACAACGATATTCATATTTATAAAATGTTGAAACAGTGTGCCCCAGTAGGCTAGTTGGTAGCGTGCTGGCTTATCAGTGCGGGGGTCGTGGGTTCGATTCCCACCAGAGGCACTGATCTGTTTTCGCTACAACGCGCCGAAGGCCATAGTAGCTAGTGCTCGGTTAGGGTAATAGTATATAACTTGTAATTATATGATTATTAATTAATAAAATAACAAAAATATAATGTTGAAAGATCAAATAAATACAACTTTAAATCAAACAAATTTTACCACTTGAACTGTTAAACACTGTTAAACACACACTGCATAATTCTGTGAACAACATTTCAGTGGCACAACTTTTTAAATATTAAATTCTTTTACAAAATTTGGAAATTCTTTAACAATAAGTCTGTTCGATTACTTTTCCTGTAAAGTTCAGTAAAAACTACTCAGTAACAAAATTACAAATAGTAAGACAAATTTACAAAAAAGTAAACGAACAGAAAATTTGTAGGAATTATTAAATTAGATAAAATAGCTTGTTTTAAATATTAAAAAAAAATCAACTGGTCATTATGGAAAAGGAAAAAGTTAATTGAAATTATCGACCAAAAATAATTTAAATGTTTTTTAACTTCTTCCATAGTTAATTATTTAATCATTTTCACTTTCAATCCATAAACAATTAAAATTTAATTTAATTTTTGTTTACTAAAAATACAAGCATATTTTTTTATTTTTTAGTCATATGTTTTTTTCATCTTACAAATTCTTTCTGGCAAAAATGTATAGAGTAAAAACTTGTAAGTTCTTTGGCATCAACTGTCACTTTACTCTCTCTTTTTAACAGTTTTTACTGCGTATTTGTCTAAACGAACACCTTCCAGTAAAAACTTGTACAAATTTTTGTGTTATCGAACAAACTTAATGTTATATTTTTAATTATTAAATTTTGTTACTTTATTTATATTATTAGGCCTGTTTTTTAAGCACCGGATTTATTTTTGGATGTATTTTGTTTCATTTAAAGTTGTATATATATCATCTTTCAACATGAAATATATTCGGGCTAGAGATCTGTTTGTTTCGCAAAAAAAGTCCATGCCTTGTGTTTTAACATGAAAATTTTTTTATTTTTATTTAAATCTAACTCCAATTAAATTTTATAAAAATTTAAAGAAATGTTCTAAACATATAAACACAGAAACTAAATTAAGCTAAACCCGTAATGAATTTATAAAAAAATAAATGCGGTTTGGATTAAGTTTTATTCAATTCTAGGATTTGCATTTTTGCAAAATTGTATTTCACATAATATTAGCATATAAAAGCTAGCTATCGATCAAAAAACAATGTTTTTGCTTTCAATTTTTAACGAAATAATATAAATTTAATGATCGAACCGGCGATTTTATGAGAATGATAAATAAGTAGATCTTGCTGACATATTAAATTATTGTCAAAAAATCGTCATTTTGGAAGCAAAAGTCGTCAAATAGTCATTTAGTTATTTTGGGTATTAAATATCATCAAAATGACTACAAATCGTCAAACCTGGCAACTCTGCATGCGATTGCTACTAATTCATACGTACATACATACTGTATACAAACAAAACAAAAAAACAACAACAATATTTTGTGAGTTTTTTTTTTGTTTTTAAGTGTTGATCATGACCATGGATGGTAACCGATTCTATGTGGTTATTGGTCGTAGTAACGCTATTTTCTTTTATTTCGGTAACGGTATTTTAGGGGAAACTATACTTCAGTTATTTCGGTAACGGGATTTTAGCGTTAACGGTATTTTAGCGTTAACGGTATTTTATTTATTTCGCTAACGGTATTTTAGCGGTAACGATATTTTAGATATTTCGGTAACTTTATTTTAGGGAAAAAGATTTTTCAATTATTTTGGTAACGGCATTTTAAGGATAACGTTATTTTAGTTATACAGGTAATGTTAATGCACACCACAATTTTTAACCGCATTATGCCCGAGTTTAAATGACTGTCTAGTTTATGATCATACTTTGGGAAAATATATCTATTTACAGAAGTTTTTTTGTTCAGATCTTGTTAGATTATTTCGGTAACGGTATTTTAAGGTAACGGTATTTTACGGATAACGGTATTTCAAGAATATCGGTAACGGTATTTAAGCGATAACGATAGTCAGTTGAAAGGTGTTAGAATCGGGGACGGTAATTCAGCGATATTGACAGCCATCGCTGCTTGCGTATATTCTTGTGTATAAGCATTGAATGTGCGTATGTATGTATGTATGTATGTATGTATGTATGTATGTATGTATGTATGTATGTATGTATGTATGTATGTATGTATGTATGATGAAATAAAAAAAAAATTTTTTAGTGGTCTTCCCACATTTTCACTCATAACTTTTGAACGCGTTAACCGATTTTGATCATTTTCACTAGAAAACTGCTCATGATATCAACAAACAATTTGACTGAAAATTAACAGTACCTCTTCTGTATTGGAGGAGTATTTTGTGTTTCCACAGACAGACGGACGGACAGACGGACAGACGGACAGACGGACATGGCTATATCGACTTCTCTATCCATGCTGATCAAGAATATATATAGTTTATGGGGTCCCAGAATTTTTTTAAAAAGAATTACAAACATTTGACAAAGTGAATATACCCTCCTGCACTATGGGATGGAGGGTATAAAAACAGTACATTTTTGTATTTATTGTTAACATAACTTTTACTTCAATACATCACAAATTTACTTAAAATAAGTTAATACACCAAACCAAATAGCGTAGGTAAAATCAACAAAAAAATTTTGTTGATCTTTAACGAAATTTTGTCAATTTTTTTTAAAGATTTAACAAATTTTATTCAAATCAACAAAATTTCGTCAAGTTTACATCCTCTAAAGAATTAAAATTGACTAAATTTCATCAAATTAAATAAATTTCATCAAATTGGCTAAAATTATTAGTTTGGACTCCATTACTTTTTGCATTGGGCAGTGTCATGAAAAAAAAATTGTGTTTACAAACATCCATTGCTTGAAAAGTAAACAAACCAAACTTATATATGTACAAAGAAACAAAGTCGAATTAATACAGGGAGATTCAAAAAATTTATATAAAAAACTATAGTACACACAAAAAAAAACATGGTTAAAAAAATATATATTCTTTGTACACCCAAAAAAACTTGTTATATAAAAATATGTAAAATATACAAAAAAAGCAGTACAAAAACAGTACAAATCCAAAAAAACAGTACTTTTGCGTACTGTTTTAGGTGTTGTGAATAAACAGTACATTTTTCAAAAAACAGTACATGTACTGTTTAAAACAGTACGAATGGCAACCCTAAGTGCACTCGACATACTATTTAACAAATAATTACAATAATTAATGTTGTTTATCTTCGTTTTGGGGAAAATATTCGTTGAACATTATTTTCTCTATACACAGAAAACAATAATTCATAAATATAACAAATTTGTTCATACCTTGTATGAATCGAACATGATTTTTTCCCCAAAACTATTTCCTTCGGAGTAGAAACAAATTCATTCGGAGTCTGAACAAAAGTAAAACTGTGAATAAAGACAATTTATTATATATAAGAACTCTTCACGAAGGGAATCTTAAAAACTGCTTTTTATTGCGATTAAATGCTTATTTTTTGCTTTATTAGTGTACAAATAAAGCAAATATGCAAATTAAAAAGTATAAAACTTTGTTTTTAAAATTGTATTACAAAATTTACACAAATTAATATCGACAATGTGAAGAGAGGAATGGGACACAGAGACGTACGAATACATATATTTGATTGGTCAAATTATCTGCATATTTGATTAATTTGTCTGCATATTTGATTAATTATTTAAAAAAATATTTTGTTGTTTAGGCATTAAAACAACGGCAGCTAGATACATTTTATACGAAGAGAAATATAATTAGTACTTAAACTTAAACCTAACTTTCGTCACTGACATGAGTTCCAAACAAACCTTTATCCGCATATTTTAAATTTATTAATTTCTTTTTAATTATTTTAGCTGTAATTTCAGCAAAAAAATTAAAAAAAGTTAATTGTCTACATCTGACCCGTTTAACACATATAACGAATTAATATAACGTTTGCTGATGAAACTATATCACCTAGTGATCGGGCTTATGTGCACCATTATCGGTCGCTCAGCTGTTTACGTGTAACATGTTACTGTTAAATATGTTCAGTTTGGTCTATAATTTAACCATGAATTGATGATGAAAATATCGCAGCTGTATCCGCCAGTGTTGTTGATGACAGTGAATTATCGATTCGGCAGCAATTGGGCCTCTGTAACTCCAATACGTGGATATGATAAAACATCGATCGTATCTTTTCGCTAGTTTAACAATTAGTTTAGAAAACTCCACTGCGGTATCTTCAAGAGTAATGTGTACTCTAATTACTTTTTTTCCAGTTATATTAGTTTTTTGTTTTTATATACATCGAGATTATTTTTATGTTATTTTCAATTTATAACGAGCATTCAACCTCCGTATATTTACAAAAATAAAGCAAATCAAACATATTAGCTAGGTTGATACTAGTATTTCGATCTGGCTAAAGATCTCATCAGAACCCGAAGTTTTAGAAAAGTTAGAGCCACCATAATAGGCAGAACTTTAACAAAAAACCTATTAATAATCAATTTTGCTCCATTCTTTACTTTTCTTTATTTTCAATCCTTAGATAGTGTCAATCGTATGATAAAAGGCTTCAAAAAGAGACCAAAACAGCCATTTGTGGCAACTTTAACTGCGGTTTTCTCAAAATTGTGACGTGGTGGAAAAATTTTGATACCGAATTTGGAACTAGGGCATCAAATAGTATGTAAATCACATATCCACATTCAAACCAAGGAAGCTTGTCGAGATGTGTTATTCGACCTTAATTACCATATCAAAAATCCGGCCTTAAGTACCTTGCTCTGTATGTTGTGTTTCTCAATAAAACTAATAAATTAATAAATATTCGATTTAACTTCAGAGTTTATTACAACCAAATTGTATTTAATAACTAAGCTGAAAAGTTTTTTTATAAAAATATTTTAATAGGTATGACTTATAAATACAAGTTTTTACAAATAAGCTGCTCATTATTTTTGTATTATATTTCGCAAAACTGGAAATGTATAAAAGACAAAAAGAATATAATGAGCTGCTAATTTGCGAAAAGTTTTTTTTTTATAAAGACACATTAAAAATAAGTTTAAATAAATCTTTTCCAACTGTTTACATTAAGGAATCTTATAAATAAACAAGAAAACATTTTACAATAATTCCCTTAATTTGTAGACAACAAATAGGTATAGTCTAATACATAGTAATATGTTGATTAAAATTTTATATTAGGGTGTTCAAAATAAAATTTAAGTTCCTTAGTAAAAAAATATTTTGTAAATTTTCGTATTATTATATAACTAACTATATGATTTATTCTTGTTGTACTGGAATGAAAATAAATAAACTAAACTAAGTACATACACAGAAAAAATGATGGGCCAAAAATATCTAGTTAATCGATTGTTTGATTTTTTAATTGATTCAATTAAAAAATTTATTGAATTTTCTAATATATCCATACAGTGTTTTCAACATGCAAACAAAATTTTTAAAAATTTGGCAAACTATTTTATTTTATTTAGATTAAATACTCAAACAAAGGTTTAATTATATCAATATATTATTTAATTTGTAAATAAAAAGAAAAAAAAAATCGCAAATGATTAACTTTTAAGAAGTTGAATAGTTTACCGATTTCAAATACACGCAAAATCGTAGTTATTTCACTAGAGTTTGCAACACTCTTTTTGTTGAGATATTCGTGTACGCACGAAAACTTAATTTAGTTTCGTGTTTTATCTGTGGTAATAAAAGTGCACATGTGGATTTAAATAACCCCTATCGAAAAAGGACAATTAAACTATTATTTTTGTAAATAATTAAATTTTCAATAAGTATAAGTGTCATTAAACTATCATTTTAAAGTTGTGTGTGATTTCTTTAAGAAAGCAATTCAATTACAAGAAAAAGTTCAAGACAAGACAAGCAAAACAGAAATTTTGTCTTTACTTTTATTTAATAAATTTTTATATTAAAAAGCTTTAATTTTATTATAAATAAAATGTCAATTTAATTTACAAACCTACATTTCTTTTTTTATTTAATGGGGGGCATATAACAAAAATAAAAAAAGATGACAAAGCCAATTGTGACAATTTTTTGTTGTTGTTTTTGTTTTTTCTTTGATATTTTAAATTTTGAATCTCGCTCCTAGACGAGGACAAGAAATTCTCATTGAGTTTGTGATTTAACATAACAAATATCTCTAGAAATTCTAATAACAAAGTCCCCTGAAGATTTCCTTGGGCAGGAATGAAATCCGGATAGGGACACGCCTACATCAGATTGCTTTTCACAATTTGTTAAATAAGTTTTGGGACTTTAGCACATTTAATTACTATAAATGCAAAAAAATACGAGTTTTCAATTAAAACTACCATTGTTTTCTTCTCAAGTTTCAATTAAAGTTTTAATAAATTTAACTAAACTTTTTAATTGAGGTTGTAAAGAAAAACAATAACTCTTTTAATTGATATTAATATTATTTAATTGAAAGAATTTTAATAACTGTCTGCAAATTTTTTTAGTTAATACTATCATTTCAGTGGTAGGTGCAAAATCAATTAAAATATTAATTGATTCAATCAAATTTTTAATTGAAACCCATTTTTAGTTTTTTCTGGGTAGTAAATACAAGCATAATCAAAATTATTGATTTTTAAACCTAGAAATGTTTAGGTAAAATTTTAATGACTTAATAATCGAACCAAAAACTACAAAGTACAATAACAACTTTCTTTGTTGCATCAATCGAAAGCTAAGACAGAGATGGGTTCATCTTCGGTTCAGTCATTTAACAAATAATTGGGAAAACAAAAAGACGTTATAGCTATGAAACTCAGTGTAAAAGTCAAAATAAAATCATGTCTAATTTTAAAATTCATTAATTTATATTTATTTTTATTATTTGGAATGTGAAACAAAATTGAAGCTCGGATTTCTAAAGAATTTTATGAATATTATGAAGATTTATTAGATAGATAAATTTTTTCGGCTAAAACTATATCAAATGAGATTAGATTATGCATGGCATTTTTCGGATCACCTGATATATGATGTGATATTGAAATATATAAATACCTACATATATATACCTATATTGGTACTTTTTTCATCAGGGTTTTACAGTTTTATATGTAATTATATATTAGAATTATGCATTGAAGTATATACAGCTATATCAATTATATATGATGAGATAAAACAGATATACAGATATATATAACAAAAGATTAGAAATGTTCTTAAAAATAAGTATGAGATTTAAGTATATATTGTTACATATGGCCACATATGAAATAAGATACCACTATATCAAGCTATATACGACTATATATAAAGTTTTTTTGTCGGCAACTTTATTTCAATAATAACCGATTTTGTATTAGCGTTTCCCAATCACTTAACAGGCAATTTATTAAAAATAATTCTCATCTATGAAGTCTTGATGAGCTGGAAAGTTCATAAACTTCCAAGTAAAAAAGTTTTCAAATAGTTATATATTACTTTATACAGTTATTTATAATGATAATCATATATCATAAAAAATTATATCTTAAATATATAATTATATCTTTCTTTATGTTACACTTCATACACACAGAGAAATAAAGTGCCAACCGAATTGAAAAGTGTATATTAATGGTAACAACTTATAAATTTAGCTAGTACAACGATATTTACATTGAATTTCAGAATATTTTGAGTGTTGCAACTAAAATTCAGTTGAATTAATCGAAATTTGTTGTGAAAACTAATGTTATGTTGTGCTAACCGACTGAAATTCATAATAACTGAATTTGAGCCGTAGTAATCGAATTTCAGTTGGCAAATAGCTAAATTTTTCTCTGTGTGTATAATGCAATATGTAAAACCATGTGCAAATCGCCAAAACGGGAGATTTGGCGCCCGGGAAATGCATCCTTCAGCATATCGGTTGTGGCACGTGCAGTGTGTGCCGTTGCACCGTCCTGTTGGAACCACATGTTTTCCAATCCCAATTCATCAAGTTGCGGCAAAAAGAACTCGTTGATCATTGCTCTGTAGCGCTCACCATTCACAGTAACCGTTTGGCCCGCTTCCATGACATCCTCTGCTACAGCAGCAATATTCTCTGCAGAACGGCTACTCCGGGGTCTGCCACGCCTGGCAGCATCTCGTGTTGTGCCAGTCTCTTCGAGGCGAGCGGCTAAACGTCGCAGTGTTTCACCAGCAGGCGTTGGACGGCCAGGAAATCTGCGACGAAATTCACGTTGTGCCAAAGTCACCGACCGATTATTGGTCAAATAAATAGTCACCAATATTCCGCGTTCTGGAGCAGTGTAGCGTAACATTGTTTATTAACGTGTATTTCGCATGTGTTTACTACACAAATGTCAAAACAGAACTGACATTAGGGGCCAATCGCAAAATTTATAGCATTTTCTGATAGGAGGATTACTTTTGCGCCACCTTGTATGATCACATGTAATTGCATATATTTGTGTACAATTTTATCTAATTGGATGTAAATGTATCAAATTATATTTGATTTGATACATTTGGATGACGACATAATTCGGATACAATTGCATCAAACTATATCTAATTTCTTCAAATTATATCTAATTGTATCAAAAAATATCTAATTGTTTTATATTAGATGTATGATGAACCAGTTATATAATCAGAGTCGATCTAAAAAAAATTAAAGAAAATAACTATTGAAAGCAAAAGTATTTTTTGGTTAAGTTCGACTCACGCACATTAATGCACTCAAGGTCACGTGAGTAAATTTAGCTTTCATATACCCACACTATTTATCACGCATGATTCACGTGAATCACGCAAAATTCTACTCACGTGTCCATATCTGATTAATAGTTTTTGTTTCACTTATTTTTCATGCTGTCAGATGTGAATAATTAAATTTCGAATGAATTATTTGACGTGTATGTTTTATTTAAAATAAAAAATATAAGAATATAAGTCCCGAAATCCTGAAAAATACTGAAATCCCGAATAATCCCAAAAAAAACCCTGAATCCCGGGATCACAATTTGCAAAATCTCGGATTTGTAAAAATCAGTCATGTATAACTAACTAACTTCTAACCTATTATGGATATTTATACCTTTTTGAATAAATAACCAGGCAGAAAAATACAATCGCCACAGTGTTGGCAAAGCGTCGGCGACGGTCGGTTATGGGTGGGATTTATTGAGAGTATTGTCCTGTTACCCGTTTGATAACATTGGCCAACCGTTGGTTTGAACGAACTTGCCACCGTAGGCATAACTTTGGTAATTAAAAAAATGTTGGCTTTTAAAATACCTTAAATTTAATTAATTTTGAGAAATTTGAGTATACTTAGAATACTTAGTAAGTAAAGACCAATGCAAATGAAATTTCACTTGGAGAAAGGATGACTTACATTTAAATAAATTCAACTAACATTGTAATTTGTTTTTTATTTTTCAAAAACCTAACCACAAATGTTGTAAAAAATAAGCAAACATTTATTTGTTTTATTTTTTTTAATAAAAAAACAAATTACTGTATAAAATGAATGTACAGCAGTGAAGGACATAACGCATACTATTACATTTACAATTGTGTGTTTAGCAGCAAAATACGAAGTTAAATTTTGTATGTTTTCTTTTTATGTTGCGTAGCGTGATCATGCTACAACAACAATTGACTGAGTTTAACAACAATTGACTGAGTTTTTTTTAACACAAAACAACAGCCGGACGATCGCAATCGTTAGCCACACGAAGATGCTATAGTGTACGTGTGCCGACGTCGAGCAAGCAGCATTTTCTAGCCAAACCCCGAGGTTGTTGGAAATTGAGAGGATGCCCTTCACTGATGTAAAGCCATAATACAGTAATTGTTGTGGTTTGGTTTTTTTAAATGAACAACTGTTGGAAACTTTGAAAAAAAAATTCATTGCCGCAATTGCTTTGCTCTACACAATATTTCATTTTCCTCGGTGTTCCCATAATACTTACCTACCCCCACCAAACTAAAACAACAACTTTGTATGACCTAAAAAACTTCAACGAGTTCGTCAAATCTCCATCAGATGGCGCTCAATGTTTGAAGTCATTAAAGTTTCGTCAGCTTTCTTCTCCCCTTATCCCTTTTTTAAAGAAAGCAACACATCAATAGAGAATCCAGTTTCTGTTAGAAAAGACAAGACCAGAGGAGGGAATCGAAACCACTATTCCCGCACTTAACATATTATCAGGTACAACCTACACATGTGTATATGAAACAGTAACTTAGCATTTATAGTACTTTTCGCTTATAGTCACATCTCTTAGTTGCACACAAGTTGTGGACTATATCGCTAATGTGACTATATCGCTAGTTTTTTTATATGCCATTTTGTTGCCTATAAATAAATTGTGATATAGTCATCATAAAATGTGACTATATGCAATTTATTTATTATTATAACAGGTGGAAAATTTGGAATATAAAAACGATGTTTCAAACGATTCAGCTCAGTTTCCTTGTTCCAATTTTCGTTTTAGCCTCTTAAATTTTTAAATAATTTTAAACCGAAAAAAATTCAAGATTTCACAATTATATTAGAAATTTTCTGTATTGTGACTATAACTTAAATTATTTGCATATAAATTTACTTTTAGTAGCCAGAGTTTAGTGGCATATAAGCCAAATGTGATTATATCGTGAATGGACTATATCCTAAATATTTTGTATGCAATTTGATTTTAGATGACAGTAAAAGTGTAAAAATTGACTATATCGCTAAATGGACTATAAGCGATGTGACTGTAAACGAAAAGTACTGTATATATATATAAATATATATTTATATCAACCGCTTTTCAAATTTGCACATCCCAATAATATGTGAACCAATGACCTATGCTAAGTTTTATTTGATGTGGACCAAAATTTCGGAATTCAACCAAGAAAATTTTCGCTAAAAGTCGTGTTAAATGGCAAAAAATTATCAATCTTATTAATCTCTTTCAATATATAAGCTACAATGATTATTCTTCTGAATTCTAGATATTATTACGTTTTATTAAAAGAAGTGCCATCTGAGAAAACAATTTACTACACTCAAAATAGTTTGTAGTTTTATTTAACTGAAAATATAATTTAAAAAAAATGATAATTTACTTCAGAGACTACTTACTTTTCATTTAAATTAAATGATTCTTGCTATTTATTTTTAAATATTGTTTAAACAAAACAAATCCGTACAAGCAAATGACTAGTAAGTTAAAAATAAATCTTTTAATTTTAACTTCAGATAAATAAAATCAATGCTCGAATTAGTTATTTGAAATAGTTTTTTGTTTTTGTTTGTTTTACAAAAATGTAGACACACACACTGCATGCATATGTTGTATGAATGACTGTAGTATTTGTGTATACTTTTTCAATTTCTTACAATATGAATTGAAATAATTAAAATAGTGTATAAACAAACCATTTTAATAAAAAAAAAAACTGACTGGAGTTTTTTGAATATTTTTTTGTGAAGCAGGCAACAAACAAAAAGTTTAATTAATAATAACTATACCAGAAACACATAAACTACATTATTCCGTTTTTTTTTTTGTTAAATTTGTATGAAACTTTAAATAAATGGAGCAACAAGTTTTAATTTGGTAGTAATACCATTTCTAAAAAAAATGAAAACGCGTTTCGGTTTTTATTTTTTTTTTGTAAGTATTTTTTTAGCTGTTGCTTTATTTAACGATAGTTTTTAACTAACTCTATATTACAATTTTTTCGTATATATAAATTATAATTTAATAAAAATATGCTTAATTGCTAAGTATTGATATTTTGCATATTAAGATATTTTAACGGGAAACTTAAATAGGTTGACAAAAAATGCTTTTATTAATTATTAGGAATTTTACAAAGAGTAACGAGCCATTATTTTAATGGGTCGACAAACTTGTTAATAATTGGAAATTTATAGGTTGACAAAAAATGCTTTTAATAATTATTAGGAATTTTACAAAGAGTAACGAACCATTATTTTAATAGGTCGACAAACTTGTTGATTCCTAAGAATTTTAGAGTGTAAACAAAATTAATAATTTCGAAATTCCAATGCAAAACATCAATAGTGTGTAAAATAAAATCACTTGCGATTTTATTTTACATTAAAGTAAAATAAATAAATATTTGTTAAGATTTAGTAAATATTTGTTAAGATTTTTAGAAATGTCTAAATGTCTAAAGTGGGCTTCTAAGGCCATTTGTTTTCAAAATAAATAAAACTCTATTTATTCGTTTTTCAATCCGAAGTTTCATTGGATATTCCCAACATCCTGAGGGATAATTTTATTAATAAAGGGTAAGCCAAATAACTTTTTTTTTGAAAATGCTATAAAAAAAACTATAAAACTATAAATGCTATAAAAAAAAACTACTACGCCGTCCTGTTGAAACCAAATGTTGCCAATATCATCCTCTTCAATTTTTGTGAACAATCTTCAATTTTTGTGCTTCTCTTCTTCCAAAATCCGTACGCAATTTTCGCACACATTCTGCAACATTAATATGATTTTCATGTCGCAATATTTCCCAGCGTTGTTCAAGCGTATACACAACCATATTCGTTCAGCGGAAGGATAAAACTAATTATTTGTCAAATCAGACATGAGCTAAGTGTTACCATTCACAAAATAAGCACTAGTTGAAAAAAATAAAACATTAGATGGCGGACCCTTTATATAGGCTTGTGTCCAATTTCAATAGAAACTAAAAAATACTTTGAACAAATGTATGAAAAAGTTGAAATAAACATTTATTTAAAAAATAAGTGCATGTTCCTCTAGTTATAACTCAATTGAAAACTTTTTTATTAAACTACACACGTTAACCTACATAATATTCTTAGCGCAGAATAGTTTTTAACTGTTTGCTGAAATAGTTCTAACAAAATAGGAAAAATTTCCCTTAGATAAATATTCCAAGTTTTAGCAAGGAAGTTCAAAATTTAAATTTGAAAACAAAAACTCTATAGATTATTTGTTAGGACAATATCCTAATAAAGAAATATAGAGTATGGCATCGGACTTGAATAATTTTCATTTTCTTTCTTTGCGTCTTTTACAATTATTTTTTTTTAAACCGGCTTTCATTTTTTAAAATTAAAAACCGGTTCGAAAATACGGGTTTTTATGCTTTTTGATATCGCTTTGTTTGCTGATATGTGAAATTTTTTGTACAAACCAAAACAAAAAATATTAAAAATGTTGACATTTACAACTAAAAATAGATATCGACATGTGTTTGACCTTTCGCCCAAACTTATTCAAAATAGTAATTAAAAAAATAATTGTACATAAAAATCACAGAAATAAAAAATCGATCGATTAATTTCCCTTAATCGAAGTTGGTGGTTGTACTGCTAGGAAACATTCTTTGTAAGACAAATCTTGTACATCTTTCACAGTTATTATTCGAAAGCTAATCTTCTGCCATTATAATTTAAATATGACTTCTTTCATATGACCGCCTCGGCTGGCTAGGCCGTAGTCTAATATGGAGGTCCAATTTTCGATTACTTTTTGCAACATTCGTGGCCGTATATTGGGAATAACGCGGCGAATGTTGTCCTCCAAGTGGCCAATCAATCGTTTCGGCCTTATCGGCGTAGACCAGCGACTTCACATATCCCCAAAGAAAACAGTACAGCTGCCTTAAATCACACGATCTTGAAGGCCAATACACTGTCCGAAACATGAAACTATGCTGTTACCAAACGTTTCCTTCAATAAATCAATTGTGGCATGAGCTGTGTTACATGTTGCGCCCGTCTTGTTGAAACCACAGCTTTTGCACATCGTGGTTGTTCAATTGATGAACGAAAATGTCAGTAATCACGGCTCTATAGCGGTCACCATTGACTGTAACGTTCTGACCAGCATCGTTTGTAAAGAAGTACAGACCAATGATTCCACCAGCCCATAAAGCACACAAAACAGTCAGTTTTTCTGGATGTAACGGTGTCTCAAGATACACTTGAGGATTATCACCATTCCAAATACGGCAGTTTTGTTTATTGACGTATCCATTTAACCAAAAGTGAGCTTCATCGTATTTCGAACAGAACCATGATTTTTAAAAAAAATTTGCACAATCTGGAAGCGTTGTTCAGGCGTCAGTCTATTCATGTTGAAATGATAAACCGAACTAAACATAAATCACTTGACAGCTGACAAAATGGCAGCCAGTTAAAGAAGTGTTGCTATCTTAAAGTTTTATACCTGTATAAAAAACACCCTTTACATTGTTTTAGATTTTAATCGATTTCCGGAACGACTTTTTTTATCCGATTGACACCAAATTTCATATATATTATTTGTCTAAATTCTAAATTTAGACAATAAAACTTTTTAATTTATATTTCACCCAATAGGTTGAAATATCCGAATGAAATGAATTAAAATAAAATTTGAATTGTATAACTATAAGCAATTGTAACGATTAACATTATTCCTTATTGTGAATTATATTGACAAAAAATTAAAACATAGAATTTATCTGACTTTATCTTTAACTTACAAAAGAAAAGAAAACGAAGTTTCTTGTTTCTCAAAGTTATTAAACTCGTTCACTTACTTTCTACCTATTGAAGCCAACGGTGAGCAAAATAAACTCACTCATTATAATTCAACTACATAAACTAATTCTTTTATTTCAACTGTTTTTCTCGTTTCATATCTCTAACTCTTTTATAATTGTCTCGATCTCGAGAAATTATAAAACATTTGAAAAAGGCCTAACCAGTTGTCCCCAATTTAGGTACTCCTAACCGATACAGTCCACACACCCTCTAATTTAGATGATACCTAAATATTTATACAAACCCAGTTAAGCCTTTTTTCATGATCAATTCGATCAGTCAGGAAAAAATACAACATTGACATCACTGGAAACTATTTGCAGATTCACCACATAATGAGGTAAAGTAAATGTCTCATGTCTCATATTTACATAAATTAGTTGATATCGGTCGATGAAACCAATACACAAGGATTTTAAAAAAACGCATATGTCGCTATAATAAACAAATAGAAAAGTTAAAAAGTTCGAAAAATATAAAAAATCTGAAAAAATCAAAAAATAACAGAAAAGTTGAAAAGTTTGAAAATATAAGAAATATCTAAAAATATCAATGTAAAAAGAAAAAAATACGGAAAATTCTATATAGAAAAGTAAAATTGAACGGAAAATCAATAAAGAAATTATTAAAACAGAAAAGTGCGGTATGAAAAACTAAAAAACCAAAAAGCAAAAATTAAAACGAAAATAATGAACAAAAGATAATTGTAAAGTCCCGTTAATTTTCCTAAAATCCACAAAATTTAAATTTGTCAAATTTCATAATTTGCTTAAAAAAAAATATACCGTTTCTTTTTTTACATGATAATTTTTTTTTTGTTTTTCGGTGGTTGAAGTGGTGGTTGAAAAAAAAAAAAAAAGACAGGCTGAAATTTTAAAAAATCCCACTTTGACCCATTTAGAGTGCCCCAATCGAATCCAACCCAATAGAATATATTTATACTCTATTTCTTCCGGAGAATTAATAGAGACCCTAATCTTGGAAAGACTCCTCCTACTTTCTGAAATATCTCTATCCCGAGATTTGTACATTTTGCTAAAAAAAAACACGGCTAAAAAGGCCCCTCTTTTATCTTAAATTTTAAAGTATCTCCCATAATCTTGGAGAGATTCCTCCTACTTTCTGAAATATCAAAGTGGGCTTTTTCAAAAGTCAGGACATCAGAATTCGTTTTAGAGGTATGGTTCCTTCGGCAAAATTTCTTATTTTGATCCCTAGAATACGATTTTCCTTGAACGTTGAGCGATTTTTTTTGCCTCCATACAAATCGACCCGGCCTAACGTACATATATACACAAATTTCGTGGTGAAGTTGGATGTTCGGTCTTATAAGAAACAAATAAAGTTCGTAAAAAAAAAAATTGTGATCGGTCAAACAAAATCAAGCTGTTCAACTTTAAAAAAAAAAAGAAAAAGTGTGTTCAAACCTCGCGTTCGATCCAACATAAAGCTTTTCAACTTCAAAACATCAAACAACTTTAGTTCTTTCGTAACTCTGTTCAAAAATCGAGTTCGATCAAACTATAATAAAAGAGGAATATTCATTTGTGTCCTAACATTAAATGTAAGTCAATTAGGAATTAGTGATTTATATTTAAATTAATTCATACAAAAAAAATAGTGTCGTGTTGTAAATTTTAAATAAACTTTACATTTTAAATAAACTTTCGTCAAAAAGAAAGAAAAACAAAATTCATAAATTGAACTCTCAGTCATATCGCTACTGTGATTTTATAATTATTTGGTATAAAATTTGTGCTTAATATTACCACTTAATTTGTCTTCATGTGCAGGCTGCTAACCCATTTGTTTAAAAATCGTCAAGGGTTGTGAAGAAAATCGTCAAAATCATAATTTTGTAAATAAACCATCGTCAAAATTAATAATAATAATTGTCAAAAATAAAACAAAAAATCAGAAAAAATTAATTAATAAAATTTGTCAAATTTAAAAAGAAAAAAACAAAAAGATTTTAATAACCTGATATTCTCTTCAAAATATATTTGAAAGCCATTCGTTTTGTGTTGTTGTTTAACACACATTCAATGCATCACTAAATAACTTCTAAAATTGTGCAATTTGCAAAAAAGAAGGGAAAGTAATTTTTCACATATTAAAAATAATAAAAAAAAATCATCCATCGCAAAACTTCAATTTAAATTAAAGATCAACGTTGTCAGTGCTGATCTAAACGGAAAGAAAAAAGAAAATTAAAACAACATTGTTTATTAAAAGTCAATTATTTAGTAAATTGTCAAATTCGTCATTTGCACTCTGGCGTAAATAGAAAAAAATCGTCAATAGACATTTATACAAAATGAACTTCAAAAATCTTCAGAAGGAAGAAAAATCGTCAATGCTGGCAGCGCTGATAATGTGGTTTAAATAACTAAAACGTATACTGTCAACCTTTAAAAATATATTTGATATTCTCTCTAGTTTTCTGTTAACGCTGTTAATTAACAATTGGAAAAAAAACAGATCGGGAAAACAAAGCAAAATTTTTACATTATATTCATATTCAATAAATTGAAATTAGTCAAAAAAAAGGACTTCTTACTTTTCGTTTAAAACAATTGCAATTTATAGTTTATTTCTATCTGTAAAGGAAAACTTAATTGGTAAAAGCAACAGATATTCGTTTATTTCAATACTTAATATAATATAATAACTTTTTGTATTGAAAGGAAAATTTTAACTGAATATTTAAACTTCTACGGAAAGTCCGTTTGTTGTTTATTCTGGTTATTGAATAACAGACAGAAAAGTTGGAAAATATGTTTCTTTGGAAATCTAATTAAATATCAAATTGAAACCACTTTACGAATTAACCTTTTAAATAAATTGTGAGTGTAACACTATTCTGTAATGAAAATAGAATTTTATTTTAAACACACGATTCTTGAAAATTAATCAAAAAATTTCGTGAAACAACAGATTTCTTTCCCATATTTTGTTTCCACGTTCTAAACTGAGCACAATACGATTTTTTTCTAAATTAAACCGGAACGATACTATGATCTTTACATAACAATTAAACGGAATTGGTACAAATTATTTTTCTAAAATTGTCTTGGTTGAACATTTCTTGTCTCAATCAAACATTTTGTCTTGATTAAACATTGTATTTGTCTCAATTAAACATTTTCGAAAGGAAAACCACGATTTTATTATCAAATTGTTTCAGTTGAACATTTGTTTTGTCTCAATTGAACATATGTTTTCATATTGTCTCGATTGAACATATTTTTGTCGCAATTGAACATTCTTAAATAAGAAAAATTGTTTTATCACATTTTCTTATTTAACATTCATGTGTCTCAATTTAGCATTTTTCGAAGATAATACGAAAATTTTTCACATTAACTAACAATTTTTAGGAGAAAACCGTAAATATCATAGCTCATACTATCCCATTCGAAAAGAAAGCGGAAAATTTTATCATATTGGCTCAATATTTGTTAATTGTACTCCTTAAGCGTACACTGCATACCAACCACTAATATTGATTTCCCAACATACCGTCTCAAATACTGTAGAGTGAATGCCATACATACCACCATGTGGCATCAAGTAACACTATGACTGCATTTTACACTCAGATATCTGATGACCGTATGTTGACGATAAGAGAACAAAGTATAAAAATGAATAAGAATAAAAATAAATTGAGTGATTCATAAAATCACTCAATACTAGACAATAAGTTAGACTTATAAGAATAGTATATAAGAACATGTAAATTGTTAAATAAATCAGACTTCAATTTGGAGTTCTAAAAAAACCAACAACTTCGCCTTACATGGCGACCCAGCTTTCACCCTTAAAGCTACAAGCATATTACAATAACAACAAGTTTTTATCATATTGCCTCAATTGAACATTGTTTGTCTTGCTTAAACATTTGGTTGAAAGGAAACTTTTTCCCTTATATGGTCTCTATTGAAAAATTTCTTATCTCAATTGTGTCATTAAAATCAAGCTTTCAGAATATTGAAATTACAAACTTGGTCTTGCTTTACATTTATCGCATGGTAAATACTAAAGAGCTTTAGAAACTATTTCTTACCCAGCAAATAAATTTGCTCAAATAGACTTTTCTTTCACAAATATTCCAATTTCTGAAAATTCTTTAAACAACATTGATATTTTCGGCGGATAGGTAAATTTTTCGAGAAAAATATTAAATAAAATTTGGAAATCATGTCCATTACAGAAGATGGCGCCAAGCGCGCACAGTTTTTAATCCGAAAAAAAATTGTCTTTGATAGCGATCATTTACTCACATTTTGCGCTAACTTCAGCAATGTGGAGATTGAGGTCCAAACAGACTCGATTTTGGAAACAAAATTAAGAGATCTCGAAAATAGATGGAATAAATTAGAGGTTTCATACGAAAATTGCATGCACTCTAGAGCGCCTGAGATTACCAAAGAGTTGAAGGAAGAGGCAAATGAAAATTTCAATTCGTGCTCTGAATCCTTTTATGCTTGTAGGTCTCACATTATTGACTTGCTAAAAATTGCAACAATTAATACTCCTGCCCAAAATATCACTTCACGTATGAGTTCACCTTCCCAAAGCGTTTCAGTTCAGAATGGCGGTAATAGTATCAAACTTCCGCCGTGCGACACGGAAGTTTTCGCAGGCAGTTACGAAAAGTGGCCGTCTTTCCGCGATATGTTCACAGCTGTGTACATAAATGGAGCAAATTGCCCTCCCGTGGTAAAGTTATATCATTTACGTAGAAAAACTACTAGTGACGTAGGGGCGATAGTGAAACGATCCCCACTGTGTGATGACACTTTTCAGCTTGCTTGGGAAGCACTTAAATCTCGGTGCGTCTACTCTAGACCCTATTTAATAATCCTGTTGCCACTTCAGAGAACAGTCAGTCTCTTCAGAGAATTCATTCGACTGTTAGTGATGTTTTACAAACTCTCAAAACTTTTGATGTGAAAACGGAACACTGTGATTTCTTTATAGTTTTTCTTGTTCGTTCGAAACTTCCCAATGAGACACTATCCCGCTGGGAGCAATCACTTAAGAATCATAGAGATTTGATAACATGGTCTCAATTATAAGAGTTTCTCATAGACAGATATGAAGCTGTCGATAGAATTTCCAGTATGAGGGTCATAGAGGAACGAATGAGTCTTCCGGGTAAAGGGAGTATGAGATATTCTAGTGACACACCTAAACTTGATACGCAAACGTACGCTTTCCAGGAGAAACTAAATAATAAGTGTAAAATATGCAAAGGAGAACACAATTTGAGAATATGCCCCGAATTTAAAAAATTTACTGTTCAACAGAGAATCGATTTTGTTCAGGTTAACAAAATGTGTAATAACTGTCTATCACCAAATCAATTTAAAGCAAAGTGTACTAGCAAGAACACTTGCTTTATCTGCAAAGCCAATCATCACACATTGCTACATTCCGTTAACCACAGTGACTCACGAAATCCTTCGAATCTACACAACAATTTGAAAATGAATTTCACAACAATTTGAAAATGAATTTCATTTCCATCGACTTCCAGACTTTTGTGACTGACAATTTAATGAATAGACTAAGGATTCCTACTCGTAAATCCAACTATGAAGTCTATGGCATTTGGGTAAAACCTGGATCTACCATTAAGGAATGTGACATTTTCTAAGAAGACAAACTTGAAATTTTCTGTTACTGCCATTTTATTGTCTAACGTCGAAAAATACGTTCCCTGAACTTCTTTTGAAGTCCCACATTCTTACGATTTAGAAAGTCTCGATCCAGGGGATCCAACATTTAATCAACGCTCGCAAGTTTATATTATTCTCGGAAATGATTGTGAAAGACACTTTAATATTGAAGGTCCAAAAAAGGATGTTTGTGGCTTAGCCTCTGCCTACAATACAATATTTGGTTGGTTCCTAAGTGGTCATATTGACACTCAAATTGTACAGTCTTTCACTACAACGGTAGAACTCAACGATCTTCTAAGGAAGAACTGCCCTCAACATTGCAGACTTCAGAAGGGGATCAATATGGCGAAAATTTTTATAGACAAACCACTACGCGGCAGTCAGATGGAAAATATGTCGTAAGACTTCTTTTCATAAAGGAATTTCCCAGCTCAATATTCCTTGAAGCTTCTCGAATTTCAGCTCTCGGTCAATATTCCCATATGAGGCAATCCCTTCAATGAGGCAATCCCTGCAAACTTCAGGTGCAATACAATGCAGTACTGGGCGAATATTTAACACTCACACATATGGAAAAAACTTCCTTTCGCGAAGTTACTGCTAAAGAAAAATATTTTTCCTTTTACTTACCACATCAAGCCGTGGTCCGCCCTGAACACAAATCAACCAAGGTTAGGTTTGTTTTCAATGCATCTCGGAAAACAAAATCAGGATTTTCTTTAAATGATGCATTATACACTGGGAGCTACAACAGATACATGAAGAGTTAATTTGGAGTAAATTTAGTGCCGGAGTAACTGTAAGAAGGTCAAAAGATAAAGTATATGACAGCAAGGGTAAACAATCTGTAATTGATATTTGTCCAGTGTCGCAAGATATACTGAAATACGTCAATACATTTACAGTCGAAGAAGGCATATGGTCGGATCACTTTCCAATTCACTTGAATCTCAAAATCGATTTAGAAAAATCACAAGAAAACCCCTTCAACATGTTACCAAAGCTGAAATGGATCGAGGAAAGCAAGGAACGCTATCAAGAAAAAGTAAAACAAAATTTAGAAGAAATAAAACAAGCAAATAATGTCATAAATATAAGCGATATAATAAATATAATCAGAAGCGCATCAGGTAATTTTAACCAAAGAACTTTGAAAACAACATATTTTAGAGAAAAATGGTTTGATAAAGATTGCTTAAATGCAAGAGATGAGTCTTTTCAAATGCTTAAACAGTTTAGGGAAACACAAGAAGAAGATCAAAGAGTTGTATATCTAAGAGCTAACAGGGCATATAAAGAGATATGTAATAAAAAGAAAATACAATACTATGCAAATTTGGAATCAAAAATATGCACAATAACAAATACTAAGGAATGGTGGAGCATTGTAAAAGAGTTAAGACAAGATACCTTGCATATGATCCCAAATATTTCACCATCGGACTTCAGAATGTATTTTGAGAACCTTTTAAATCCCCCGCAGCTATCAAGTGATATATCATACGCAGCATTGTGGCGAAATGATTCAGATTTAGATGCAGTTATTACAGTAGATGAGGTTAAAAGAGCATTGTCAAAGGCGAAATATAATAAGGCGCCTGGTATTGACAGATTGCCATATGAATTTTTCAAAAATGCACCTATAGAACTTTTGCAGGAACTTACATTAGCGTATAATCTATCTTTAGACAGTGGTTGTGTAGATGAATCCTTCCTGATGAGCGTTATATTCCCAATATTTAAAAAAGGCGATAACGATATTCCAAGTAATTACAGAGGGATATCGTTTATGAACTGCGTTGCGAAAGTTCTTATGGGTGTAATAAATGAACGATTATTTGCCTGGGTGGAAAAACACAAAATTCTGACAGAATATCAATCAGGATTCAGAAAAAATTATTCAACAGTGGATAACATATACAATCTTTCGGCAATAGTAAATTTAAAGTTTTACGAGAAAAAGAAAGTATATGCATTCTTTGTCGATTTCAAAGCTGCTTTCGATAAAGTATCTCGGAGACTACTTTTCTATAAACTTCATGAAATGGGCGTTTCAACGAAGATAGTTACTTTTCTAGAAGCGGTTTATGGAATCACCAAATCCGTTGTGTGGACTGGAAAAGAGATGTCAGAAGAATTCGAAACAAAATCTGGTGTAAAACAGGGTTGTCTTCTGTCTCCTTTGCTGTTTGCGTAGTACATTAATGACCTGCATGAAGTTTTAGGTGGAGGCCTATCTATAGAAAATGAAAACATTAGATTACTTTTATACGCAGACGATATTGTTGTAATGGCGGACAATATAGACACGTTGCAAAACATGATTAAAAGATTGGAAAAGTATTGTGAAGACTGGAATCTAGAAGTTAACCTGAGTAAATCGGAAATTATGGTATTTAGAAATGGTGGTAAAAATGCAAGAGAAGAAAGATGGATGTTTAAAGGCAATGAGATAAAGATAGTACCAAGTTTCTATTATTTGGGAATGACATTGACTCCAAAAATGATATTTAAGCAACATATTGAAAGTAGAAATAATTCTGCTAAAAATAGTATAAACTCTACCTGGAATTGTTTCTTAAGCAAGGCTAACATCCCATTACGAGCAAAATGGCAACTCTTTCAAGCAGCGTGTAGAGCAATCCAAACATATGGGGCACAAGTGCGGGGGCACTCATACTTCGGTGAAACAGACAAACTTCAACGTTATTTTGTTAAGAAGATATTGTGTTTGCCCAAATTCACACCTACATATATGCTGATGCTGGAAACTAATATGACAGATGGGCACCTTTACACACTAGATCTGCACCTGCGATATGTATGTCGTACTCTTTTTGAATACGGTTCAAATAGGTTACCCCACAAGCTATCTCTTCAACTTATTCATAAAAAAATATTATGGGTAAAAGACATTCAACAACTCTGTACACAGCTTAACATGACCTGGGAATTTCAAAATATGTCACGAAATTATTTTAACTGCCAAAGTAATAAATTAATGGAAAAGTTAAGAATCTCAAACAAGAAAAGATACCTGCAAAGTGCAATTTGTACTGACAGATTTTACAAGAACCTGGATTTTTCAAAAGGATCATATTACATGATAGATGGAAACTCGCAAAATAATATAATGTGGATCTTCAAAGCAAGATGTGATTTGATTGAGTTAAATGCTACGCGTTTTGGCTCAAGATCAAAATATGTTCTTTATGTAACCTAAATGAGGAAGAAAGCATATATCACTTCATAGGTCGATGTCCAATTCTAAAAGAGTTTAGATACCGTTATTTTGTAAGAACATTTTTACATCGAGATACAGTGGATGACATTTTGAACGGCAGATACGCAGGTTGGGATAATCTTATATATTATATTATCAATGCTTTAAAGTACAGGAAAATATTAATAGATGAATATAATTATTAACAACAAAATTTCAATTATTATGTAAACCAAAACTAAACACGTTATGATTTTTAAATTTAGGAGAAAATAATTCTCTTGTTCGACAGACGACTATGGTCAATGTCGTAATATCTTCATTTTCAGAAACAAATTGAAATCTATTATAATTGTAAACTTTTTTGTATAATTTTTTTTTTAATGAAATAAAGATTTACTTTTTACTACTACTATACACTGGGCCCACGCTTCAACAAGATCTCATGAATGTTATACTTAACTGGCGTAAATATCGCTTTGTTTTTAGTGGCGATATTCAAAAAATGTATAGCCAAATACTAGTTCATCCCGCTGACAAACCTTATTAGAGGATTCTTTTTAAAGTGAACAAAATGGACCCTTTAGATACTTTCAGTTAAAAACAGTCACTTTTGGAGTTAACTGCGCTCCATTCCTTGCAATCCGAACCCTACTGCAACTTGCATCGGACTCTAAATCGCAATATCCCAGGGAGAGCTCGATTTTGAGAAGGGGAACTTACGTTGACGACATTTTGCCGGGGGACACACGATAGAAGATACATTAGAAGCACAATCGGAACTAATTTGTTGTTCTGTCACTTCGTTCCCCAGCGAATCTATGCTGCCACCTCAGCTAGCTCTGAGCACGTCGTGTGTTCCCAACCCGCATACAACAATAAAAAAAAAATTTAACTAACAAAACTAAAAATTCAAAAATATAACAACTAAATACAATTCAATTAAACACCCAGAAAAACATTACCGAAAAGACATTAAATTATGGGACCGATATTACACCCACACACGCTGCCCACCCAACCTATGCCATAGAGTCCCAAACTTTTTATCTATGACCCTTAAAGTTACCAACAACTTACCCTTTTGTTTTATTAATGACCCATGTTGCACCATCGTATCTGAAAATTCCTCTACAAAAATTAGCAACATAAAAATCTAAACATAAAATCCTTACAACTACATTGGCTTTTTTTTAAGAATTTTGTTTTTTTTTTTGTTTAAACAAAACTTCAAAGCAACAAAAAAAATAAAAATCAAGAAAAATATAATGAAAAAGTAACAAAAAAAACTCACTAAAACAAATAGAGGTTATTTAATAAAAGTACTATTCATATAACCACAAAAAAATACATATATAAAATTTTGGCTTTTACGCCCTTTTTTAAATGAAGGGATAAGTATTATCCAATATCGAACGGTTTTATAACCAATTTATAAAAAAAAAATTAATTTCTTTAAAAAAAACACACAAAATTTCTAATTGTTTTATGCTTTTATTCAGATATAATTGAACTTTTCTTGTTCAAAAAAAAAAAAAATATATATAAAAAAAGAAGTATTCTTTTGTTGCACCACACTTCCTAAATTTATATTTCAAAATTTAGGAAATTTGGTATTTTTACTAAATAAAACTTACCTAACTTTGAAAATAATTAATTTTAAACAATAATTTCACTATTCGGAAAAAAACTATAGAACTAATATTTACTAACAAATAATAAAAAAAACTACAATAAACAATTAACCTAACCAAAGGACCGAACACAAATTATATACGGGTAACAAGCCTGATCCCAGTATATTACTTTAATTCAAATGTTTATATACTTTCGGTTTTGCTTTTCCTAAAAGTGCACTCTGAAGGTATATTAAGGAAACTCTTTAGCCCACCGAATAAAATGTTCAAGCAATTTACCACAAAGAACACAATTTCCTGTCAGATCCCTTTTACAATTTCTTTAAACACAAAAAAAAAAAAAAAAAATACACTAAACACTAAAATAACCTAACAAAAAAAAAAATGTCTATCTTAAAAAAAAAAAAAAACCTATAACACTACAATAATTAATAGCCTATTTTTGCCACTGATAATTTTTTTTTTAATTTGCTTCAACTATTTTTATATGTCTCACTTTAAAAAATATTGCCGTGTCACTTGCTGGCTCGTTTTTCCGTTCCTCCCGTATTTAACGAATTATAGCAAAGTGCTATAATCATTTGGAAACTAAATCTTGGAGTGGTTTGTGACCAGACTGTTGTGGATGGAATCTAAATATTTATCATCCACCTTAAAGCTCTTTTTTTTTATTTGGTATAGGAGTCAAGAACACATCCTACCTCGTGATCTACACCAGGTTTACTCTTCTCCCACTTATCTATTTAAGATGGGAGTAGCCACTATCTGGGGTTAACAAGTTGACACTGAACACAGAGTTATAACAAAAACTTGGTTACCTTTTTGTTTTTTTAATTTAGAATTAAAATTTTTCCTGTGGCCAATCCTCTCGAGCGCTTCTAGAATTCCAAGCCCTTTTCCTTTTGACCACACTATCAATATAGAAAAAAACGTACACAAAAAATTTAAATCTTTTTTTCAGTAAAAAAAACTTACGGATTTTTAAATTCCGACTTATAGAAACAATGAGCACCTTTTCCACAATTGTACTCTGGTCTAACCCGGAACTTCGGATCTTCTTTTATCTAATTAATTTAGAAGATATAACTTTATATATTTAATTGTTTCCTTTATAAAAATTTTCAAACTCACTTATACTTTCCCTATTATTAATTTTTGAACTTTACAATTAGTTGGAATTTTAATTTTAACTTCAATTTACTTGTATTAATTTTTTTTAACTTGGACCTTTTCACTGCTTGTACAAATTTCAAATGACTATAAAAATGGAGTTACTATGCGTGGTTTGCAATTTTTTCTCTAGTGCATTTGCATATATGGCTGTTAAACCAACAAAATCTATTTATAAAAACAAATACTGCAATGTCCAAAGTTCAACGTACGAACTACTTTGGCCTTGAACATAGCTCGTGGACAGAATATTTTTGGCGGTTTCTCAAAAAGAGAATCTTGGGAAAATTTCTCTTAAGCGCTAGTCTACTAAGTACGACCCTAGTAATTGGCAAAACCAATGACAACCCTGTGCAACTTATCTACTTTACATAGATAAATTATTTGATACCTGTCAATGTGACAGCCGGCCATAAATAAAAAGAACTAAATTTTATTAAAGAAAAAAACACAATAACACACAAATAAGACACACAAACAAATACTAATTTTTAAACAAATACTAATTAAACAATGGACAAAAAAAAAAATATCTACATATCTAACAAGACGACATTCATTCCATCAAAACATTTTTCTCAACAATCCAACCATACTTTTCACCTATAAAAAAACAACATAATCTTACCACAATTTAAAACTAAAACTTAATAATAAAATACTCATCCACACAAACTTCACACACTCCATTCATCCCCAAAAAGAAATAGGAACACCAAAACATCAACATACGGACCGATGAAGCAAACAACAACAACACCAAAATTCCAACATTCATCACTCAATTCACATGAAGACACACACGACCAAAATCAGACAGGTAAGTTATTCTACTTTCTTACTTAATAAATAAAATTATTATTCTACTTTTATTTTATAATTATTAATTTTCGCTTATCTCTAAAAAAAATCATACCGTAAAACTAACTAGAAACAAATACGTTCCATCTGTATAACAGTTTTACTAAACCAATTTGAATTTTTCCAACTACTTTCAGGTTTCATTAAGGCTTGTGAACCCCCAAAAGATCAGCACCGAATTAAAAAATATATATAAAAAAAACAAGAAAATTGAATTTAACGGCCTTTAATTATTTATTTTAAAATCCGGCCACATCTATTTCGTTAACACCCACAACTTTGTACACTAAAATCAGCAGGATTTCCCCTAAAAAAGCTGACTGCTAACAACACTCAGTTACTGTCTCATCTCAAAGAGGAGGATCTCTATGAATCCAATCTTCTACGGTTTCATGAGTCAAGCGCTACAAAAACTTTAGGGATAAAATGGAACGCCCTAACTGATTCTTTTAGTTATACATTTTGCCCAATTTCTCAGACTTCGACTGTGACTAAACGAACCATGTTATCTGCAGTGGCTAAATTGTTTGACCCGGCAGGTTGGATAACCCCCGTTGTTATCAGGGCGAAAATGCTTATGCAACAGCTTTGGCTGGAACGTATCGATTGGGATCAGGAAGTAAGTTCTGAAACTCTCGCTAAATGGAACTGTCTGCTTTCTGATCTTTCGCACGTGGAGGAAATTGTAATACTAAGATGGCTTCAGTATAATCCCAATTACTCCATTCAAATGCACGGGTTTGCAGATGCGTCAAAGGAGGCTTATTGAGCGGTAGTCTATGTTAGATGCCAGGCTTCGAAATATACAGCGTTTTCAAATCTACTCGTGCCAAAAAGCAGAGTAGCACCTTTAAAAACTGTTTGTTTACCTCCACTAGAGCTCTGTGGAGCTGTGCTACTAGCTAACTTGGTTAGTCACGTCATTAATTCTCTTGATTTGAAAGAATCTGAGATAATTTTATGGTCAGATTCTTCAATTGTCTTGGGATGGTTATCAAAACCCCCATTGACCTGGGAAGCATATCCCAAATTCACAGTTTACTGCCGACTGCAACGTGGCGTCATGTTCGCACTCACGATAATCCCGCCGATCTGGGTACTCGAGGGTGCAGACCTCAGGATATTGTAGTAAATCCCTTATGGTTTCATGGCCCTTTATGGTTGACTAACCCACCATCGGAATGGCCAAAGAGAAACCCCTTAAATTCTCCAGTTGCCCAGAACTCAGAAGAAAAAGTACAGGCAATGCACACTTCCATTCAAACGAATGATATATTAGAGCAATTTTCCTCGTATCACAAATCTCTACGCGTATTGTGTTATGTCTTTCGCTTCTTTCATAGGAGTCTCTCCAAATCTAGACCAGAAACTGGCCACTATTTGCTTGATCTAACTCAAAAAGAAATAAACTTTGTTAAAAACAAACTGATTGTTCTTGCTCAAACAGCATATTATAAAGAAGAATATAAGAAAATCTCAGACTCGCAATCACTCTCGGACAAAAGCTCTCTAAAAATACTAAATCCTTTTATGGATTCTCATAAAGTTTTGCGTGTCAACGGACATTTATCTAACTACTCACTACCCTACAGTGAGCGATATCCCATAATTTTACCTGGCAACTCCCGACTCTGCCAACTTTATTTACTTCATCTACACACATTTTTAGCTCATGCAACCAAATGTGTATAATGACACAAACTGAATTTTATATCTCTCGTCTTAAACCAAGAGTAAAGAAAATTATTCGCCAATGCAAAACTTGGATAATTTTTAAACAAAGGCAATGTTCTCAAATTATGGCACCATTACCCGCAGATAGATGCAATCTCTCAGTTCCATTTCAAACCACTGGTATAGATTTTGCGGGCCCATTTGAGCTCAGAACCTCCACTTTGCGAAACTCACCTTACATAAAAGGCTATGTTTGCATTTTTGTTTGCTTCAGCACTAAGGCAATCCACCTTGAAGCGTGCTCTGATTTATCAACTGCAGCCTTTCGAGCATCCTTCACTTGGCTTGTTGAGAGGCGGGGGCAGCAGAGAATTGGGTCGCGAATTCGCGAAATTTGTAAAGTACGCGTCTGCGGACATCGCTCAGACTTATATAACTCATGGGTTGAGGGAGTTTTATACCACCTCATGCACCGCACATGGGCGGTCTATGGGAGGCAGCAGTAAAAAGTTTTAAATTTCATTCAAAGTGTTTTGCCGGTCCTCAAAGATTTAATTTCGAGGAGTTCTCCACTATTCTAGCTCGAATTGAGGGGATCTTGAACTCACGACCCATTTCCGCAGTGTCAGAAGATCCATTCGATATAACGGCCTTAACTCCGGGCCACTTTCTCACAGGAAACCCCATAACGGCGTTCTCAGAGCCAGAATCAGAGAGAATATTTGTAATGAATAGGTGGCAGAAACTCAAAGCTCTCTACCATCAACTCGTGATAAGGTGGACAGAAGACTACCTAAAATCATTACACAAAGGTATAAATGGAAGAACTCCTTACCGAATATGAAACCCGGCGATCTCGTTGTCGTAATATATGATTTATTACCTCATAACGAATGGCGGTTAGGCAGAATAGAGACTACTCATGTCGGTTCTGATAATCATGTTAGAGTAGCAGACATACGCACTGCTACTGGTATCATAACACGACCAGTAGTAAAGCTTGGCTACTTACCCTTTCTAAATGAAAGTGACCAACCTCTAAACTAACATCTTACATTGTCTCTCCATTACATCATCAACTAAAATTTTCATTTATCACTCTTATAAAACATAACTTACTCATATTTGTTGTCTCTTTTCTGCTTTCTTTTTTTTTTAATTTTTTACAAAATCAAAATCGCCGTGATCGTGACCCCGACATCCATCAGTGCATGGTGTGCCAAAAGGTTCCACTCACTCAGGTTCTGCCAACAATTTCTGAGAATGGACTCTAGGGAAAGGAACCGAGTTGTGCGAAAATATAGATATTGTGAAAACTGCTTAGCAAAAAGTCACGATTTGAGAGCTTGACAATCGCTCGATTTATGCCGGAAATGTGACAGCTTCCATCACACTCTCCTGCACCGAAGTCGTGCTAGAAACAACTTATGAGGACGAATCAACAGGCAACAAAATTTGCAAAGGCAGCGTACCAAAAGGCGAAATAATAACCAACGAGAAAGTGATTGAAACATCAATAGTAGCAACAGCAACAAGTGCAACAGCGTACCGAATACCAGCAATCGCCATTCCACTAACAACCATTGTTCCGAATCAACTTATTCTATCCGAAGCTATCAGGTCTCTTGCTGAAGTGCTTTGTGCACAGCCAAGGGGAAAGTCCACCTAAATCGAGGCGGTGGCATGTCTAAATTCTAAATTTAGACAATAAAACTTTTAAATTTATATTTCACCCAATAGGGTAAAATATCCGAATGAAATGAATTAAAATAAAAATTGAATTGTATAACTGAAAGTAATTGTAAAGATTAACATTATTCCTTATTGTGAATTATATTGACATAAAATTAAAACATAGAATTTATCTGAATTTATCTTTAACTTAAAAAAGAAAAGAAAACGAAGTTTCTTGTTTCACAAAGTTATTAAACTCGTTCACTTACTTTCTACCTATTAAAGCCAACGGTGAGCAAAATAAACGCACTCATTATATTTCAACTACATAAACTAATTCTTTTATTTCTAACTGTTTTTCTCGTTTCATATCTCTAACTCTTTTATAATTGTCTCGATCTCAAGAAATTATAAAACATTTGAAAAGGGTCTAACCAGTTGTCCCCAATTTAGGTACTCCTAACCGATACAGTCCACACACTCTCTAATTTACCCGATACCTAAACATTTATACAAACCCAGTTAAGCCTTTTTACATTATTTATTTATAAAAAGGAAGCAAACATTGCATTTTATGTTTTTTTAGAACCCCTAATGTACATATTTGTATCATAAGCGAGCAAAAAATAGAAGCAGTTCAAGAAGGCATTATTCAATTAAAGAGCGCTTCTGAAACAATTCTAGAAGGCATGCTTTTTGATCGCGATGTCTCACTTGGTATGTCTCCTTTTAGCAGGTGAAAAGTGCTTCAGGAAAGCACAGCGAATACCTTCCGAGAAGCACAGCAACGTGTCTACCAAATAGTTTATTGGAAGCATACAAATGTAGTTATTGCTTCCCAAATCGAGGTTATTTTTTGCTGGGAAGGCATTAACATCGGATATGGTATCCGCTAGAAAGAGCCAAATCAATTTATTTAAATAAATGAGTAAATTGCTGTCAAAAATTTGGTGAACAAACGCATTGATCAGCAAAATTTAATGAATATTTTATTAAAGTGTTGAGAAATAAAAATTTAAGCCCATAAAAATAAACTACACAGACAGATGTGTTGAAAATGATGGTAAGAAAATGAGGTAAAATGAAATGTCAAAATTATAGTGATATACAGAAAGGGATAGATATATACAAAAAATAACCCAAACAATTTATATGGGCGCTTTTACTTATATCTCACTCCGCTAATCACTACACTGTAAACAAACCCGTACTGTTCAAGAATACTTTTTGGCATATGTCATTGGTAACCTGTTTGTGTAGTATTTGCCAATAACTATATTATATACATTAGGATGTCCCAAAAAAAACTGTTATAACATCTCCAATTAGGACACTCATCTTTTAATGTTAAATCACAACTGAACTCTTTATTCTTTATCATCATTCTTATATCTAATTATTTACATAGGTGGGTATAAAAAGTAGTACGAAGTGTTGTATAAAAAGGTAGTAAGTTAGTACTACAGGGTTTAGCACTATACCTCCCCTTTTTAATAAAGATAAATTACAATATAAATTTTTAAATTAAAATTAATTAATTTAATGTTTCTATAGGTAGGTATACCTCCTTTTTTTTTTTTTTTAGTTAAATTAAAAATTTTTTTTTTGTTATAAAACAATAATAATATAATTAAGTTTAGGTGAAAAAGAATTAATAATAATCTATATATTTAAGATTGATTGTTGGTTGTATATCATATAATAATATACATAACTAATGTAGGGTTTTTAAGATTTTAATATTACGAATAATTAAGATTGGGGCGCCACCTTTCTTAATTGGTATTAGGATGTACTTAATTTTAATTAACTAGCATCTAGTTGTATTATTTTTGTTTTATAATAAAAGATTTTAATGTGTTTTTGTAATACGTTTGATACAAATGAATTTTTTTTTTTTTTTTTTTTTTTTATAATTTTAAATTTTGTTTTCAATTTTAGCTTTTTATTCAATAGAAAATAAAATTTAAAATATTTTAATTCTTCAATTTTTTCTTATTCTATTTTTGTGAACAGTTTTTTCTTTCTTCGTAAGATCATCATAAATTGTTACGTTTACATCATTTATATTTTTGACTATATACGGACCTTCATAAATGCTTTTATGCTTTTCATAGGGTTCTTTTTTCAATAAAACATTGTCGTGAACTCTTAGAGAAATTGGCTTTGCAAACTTATCGTAGAAATCTTTGTTTCTTTTCTTGTGTTTGTCAATTAATTGTTTTGCTAGTATGTTTGTTTTCTGTAGTCTATATTTGATTACTTTACTGTAGTTGTCTAAATTGTAGATTGGGTCTAATTTTTTATTTGGTTCATTTAGTAATATTGGTTTTTTACCGAAAACTAATTCAAACGGAGTAAATTTATTGTCAAAAACTGTGTTTGATGTCGTATTATGGTAAAATGTAAAATACTTTAAGTAGGTATCCCAATCGGAAATATTTTCATTAATAAAAGCTCTAACGTATTTATTAAAAGTACGATGATTACGTTCAACTGTAGCAAGCGTTTGGTGATGGTATGCAGTTGAAAAATTTATTTCAATTTTAAGGAATTTACAAAGTTCAGAAAAAATTTCATTTTTAAATTCTGTTCCCAAATCTGATTTTATGGTATGAACTTTTCCATATATTAGTATAAAATTTTCAAATATTGCTCGGGCCACTGTGTGGGCTGATTTATCTGGTATGGGAATTGAAACTAAATATTTTGATAGATCACACATCAATGTTAAAGCGTATTTGTTTCCGTATGTTGATAAAGGTAAGGGGCCTATGGTATCCAAAACTACTATATCAAAAGCATTAGTTGGGAGTTGGTGTAAAAACGAGTTTTTCAATGTTACCTGGTTTTACTTTATTCAAATTACATTTAGGACAGTTTTTCGTAAATATTGCTATATCTCTTGTCATATTTTTCCAATAGTATTTTGTTCTGATTTTAGCATAGAGCTTTTTCTGGCCGCAATGTCCGCCTAGGATTGGATCATTGTGGTATATTTGCATCAATTTATGCTTTTGATCTTCTTCAATTACTGTTTCGATGGGTTCTGTGAGAATAATTTCTAAAGTTTTTAATATTTTGTTACCGTAATCTTTTAGAGTTTGAATACTATGAATTGTAAAAAATATATCATTTTTTGGCCATTCTGTACTATAAATTTTGTTATTGTTGGCTTCGGTTTGCAGCCGCGAAAGCAAATAATCTAAATTAATTGTTTCGTTAACAATATCAAAATCTATGTATAACAATTTTTTAAATTTTTGGAATATATTTATGCGCATTTTAATAATTTTGTTATTTGTATAAAATAATTCTGTTTTAATTTTTGAAACTTTTTTATCAAAGTTGTGCGAAAATTTGTCGTAAATTTTCAATTTTATAAACTCTTCTTGTTGTTTCAAATCACTTTTATCGTTATCAATTCTCTGAGCCATCGATCGAGTTGTCATAGAAAATACATTTTTATCCAAATTTTTTAATTCATCAATGGAAATACGAGATAAAGCATCCGCGCCTACATTCTCTTTACCTTTTATAAACTCTACTGTAAAATTATATTCAGCAAGTTCTAACCTTATCCTGGTCAGTTTGGAAGATGGGTCTTTTATGTTAAAAAGATAAACTAAAGGTCGGTGATCTGATCGTACGGTGAAAGCTGTGCCATATATATATGGTCTAAAATGAGTAATCGCAAAATATATTGCTAAAAGCTCAAGCTCTATTATTGGCTTTTTTTGTTCATCGACTGTAAGTAGAAATGGTTTTTTGAAATCAGGATACTGCAATATTCTTGGTGATAATAAAGCAGATTTTAATTGATTAAAAGAATTTTGACATTCTTCATTCCAGTTAAATTGTATATTTTTCCTGGTAACAAAGTTCAAAGGTGCTGCTAAATAGCGAATTTTGGAATAAATTTCCTATAATAATTGGCAAATGCCACAAAACGTTTAACCGCGTCTTTGTCGGTTGGAACTGGATACTGTTTTATTGCATTGATTTTAGAATCATCTGGCAAAATGCCTTTTGCAGTGCATTTGTGACCCAAAAATGTAACTTCAGGACGGAAAAAATTGCATTTATATGGGTTTATTTTTAAATTATGGTTTCTCAAAACTTCAAAAACGTTTTTCAAATTTTGAATATGGTGTTGCTTACTGCATCCAATAATAATTACATCATCGATGTAAAGAAAAGCTTTATTCGGTTCAAGACCTGAGAATGCAATGGACATCATTCTAGAAAATGAATTTGGTGCGACGTTAAGTCCAAAAGGTAAAACCTTCCAACGAAATGATCCGCTATCGGTGCTGAATGAAGTTATATCACGTGAGTCTTCGTGTAATGGTATTTGATGAAAACCTGAATACAAATCTATAATTGAAAAATATTTTGCACGACCAAGATTATCTAATATGTCGTCTATTCGGGGTAAAGGAAACTTATCAGCAATTAACTTTTTATTAACTGCTCTGTAATCAACGCACATTCTATAGGACTTTTTATCATCTAAACTCTTTTTAGGTACCAAAATTAATGGGCTGTTATAATTAGAACGACTTGGTTCAATTAAGTCATTGTCCAGTAAATTTTTAACTTGCCTATTTATCTCCTCTTTTTGCGAGTGTGCAAGGCGATAATTTTTAATATAGACTGGTGTTGAATCAGTTAATCGTAATTTTTGTTCATAAAAGTTAGTGATAGTCATTTTATCGTCTTTCAGTGCGAAAATATCCGAAAATTGCTCACAAAGAGGTAATAAATCATCCCTGACATCATTTGGCATTTGTTTTTGAAGTACAGCTTTAAGCTTTGAAACACGTTCATTATCTGTTTCAGTCTTATTTATGGAATAAACGTAATAATCTTGTAAATTTTGTGCCTTAATATTATAATTTTGAATACATTGTATTTCATTAGTTGTGTTTACTACACGTAAAAGAGGATTATCAGAGTCAACAATTCCTTTTCCTATAAATACTCTATTACAAATTTCCTGAGAATCAATAAACATTGGTTCTGTGACGTTATTTAAATTGAAAATTCTGAATACCTCGCATCTAGGTGGAATTATACAGGAGTAACTACCCGTACCTTGAAGTATTGGTATATTAACTCTATTGTTTTGAGTGAAGACAGATATTGTCATGCTTCCATAATCGATATTACATTTATTGGTCTTAAGGAAGTCCTTTCCCAGTATACCATTTGAAGGGATATTGAAATTGTCATTAACGACGTGAAATTTTTGTGGAATTAAAACGTTTGAAATTTCTAGATATGTATAAATTGTTCCTAAAGTCGATATTGCAAAATTTGTTATACCAGTTATACTTATTATTTCGTTATTATTTATTCTGATATTGGGGTCTAAACTAAATTTTATTGAAAAAGTTAGGTTTGTCTAATTCAAATTTTCCTCCCCCAACAACAACGTTTGTTGAGGGGCCTCTACGTTTAAAGGCCTAACAGAAGCCCGGTGGTTGTTAAAACCTCTCGAATAGTTTCCTCTGCTATTGCCACGATAATTATTTTGTGAATTATTAGAGCTTCTATGGTTCCGATTATTTCCTGAGTGAAAATTGCTACCACGAAAATTACCACGATAGTTACTACGAAAATTACCACGAAAGTTATTTGAACGAGGGCGCTGAAAATTGTTTGCTTGGTTCGAATTATTCCTAAAATGCTGATTGTTAGCCCGAAAATTAAGAACCTGATGTTCTTTTTTCTCTGTTGCCTGTTCAACAACTAGTTTCGCTACTACCTCTTTTGGATCAGCAAAAACAGATGATGCAAGTATAGACTTGACTAGATCTGACTTTGCATTTAAACGACACATGCTAATTGTTTGTTCAATTGCCATTTCATGGGCTTTTGCTTTTGTTATTCCCTCGATTACTAATGAACGTTCCAATGAATCCGCTAGCTCTTCTGCTTGCTTAGAAAATTCTGCATAATTATTATTTTTCACGTTTAATGCAGCTATCTTACCAGCAATAACTTTCGAGTTATCCGGTTTGATTCTGCTCTTCAAAGCGAGTTTGATATCAGTTATTGTATTAATATTTTCCGGTAACGCTTCCCTAGCTTTTCCCTCAAGTTTCGACTTGATAAAACACAAAAGAGTATCTTTTAGATTTTCCTCAGTAAGACCTTCAATTAGCTCAATTTTGTCCAAAAAGGAATCCAACGCCAATGGATTTCCGTTATAATTGTCTCTAATTATAGACGCGCACATACCAATGTATGACCTCTTTTGATCTATGGTCGCCATGTTACACTTTGTTTCCAATTTAATTCTTTCGTCACTAATTGATTTAACTTCGGATTCACAAGACTCGGAATCGCTGCCGCTATCAGTCATAAGATCTATGTCAATCAGTTCAAAGGAATTTATGTCTTCCGGTATTTTTATTGTACAGCTCAGTTTTTCAAAACATCTGTCTAGTAGTCCACGACAATGACTTATTTTAAAAAGTATTGATTTTTTGTCCTTAGCCGATAAATTTCCAATATTTATTTTTGAATATTTTAAAATGGCATTGTAATTTTCAATTAACGAATTGATATACTCGTTAACTTGGGTCTCAGTGAGAGATAATGATACTAATTTCCTGTGCAAAATTTTCTTCTTAATGTCATAAAAGTTTAAAATGAGGTTATTAAAGTGATTGTTATCAAATTCTGACATTTGTTATTTATTTAATTAATATTGTTTCGACTAACATTTTTTTTTTTAGGTGAGTATATAATCACAAAGACAAATGTAAATAAACATATAAAATTAATTAGTAATAATTATAATGGTTGTTAATAAGACTAAAATAAGTTTAACAAACTAATAATTTTATTAACACCAATAATAATACATTTTATTTTTTTTATATAAATCTTATCTGTTTGACTGATGAAGTAGCCGCTGCTGTTGATAGGTTTATCGCAGTTGCATACCACATTTTTCCGCCGTTGAAACTTTAACTACCGCCGCCGATGTTGTATTGTTGCTGCTTACGTTGATTGTATGCTTTTAGCAAATTAATATGAATATTACAGTTGATAATTTTTTTGTTGTTGCCATCAAGATGTTTTTATTTTGCTGATATATTTTGTTGAATTTCTTGTTGATATTTTGTTGTTATTTATTAAAAATGCTGTTACTTGTTGTTTTTTTTCTGTTGTAATTTAAAATATTTTTATAGTTGTTGATGAAGATGCTGTTTTTTTCTTTAAAAGATGTTAATTTTTTTGTAATTTTGATGGTTTTTATAGTTTTTGCTCTTTTCTTTTACTTCCTTGTGATAGTTCTTCATTTTTCTCTTAACATTAAGTTTAGTTTGTTGTTGTTTGATGATATTTTCTCTTTGCTTGTTTTTTTTTTTTTTTTTTTTTAATAACTGTAAATTTCAGAGGTCTCTTTATTTAGGAGAAAAAATATATTTCGACTTTATTCAGTTTTTTTTTTCCTCTCTTTTTCCTTTGTTAGTTTTTACTTTAACTGTTCACAGGTTGCTATGCAAAAGTTTTGATTTTAAAATTTATTCTACAAAGTTTCACGTTTTTTTTTTTTTTTATTGTTTTTTTTATTTCACAAATTGTTATTAGTGCCTTTAGTGGCCTTGTTAATATTTATATTCACTTCTTATATTTTTCCTTAGATTATTAACGGCTTGATTTTGTTGTTGCAACACTGACATTTTGAATTGAGTGTTGGTTTTTGTTTTTTTTTCTTGTTGTCTTCACTGTCACTAGAATATTCTTTTCTTTATTACCCGTTATTTGGCCGTTAGTCCTTCTTCTATGTTTTTTGCAATTTTCGTGTCGAATTTTTTTTTAAATTGTACAGTATCGTTGTAGTTGAATAGTTCAAATTGTTATTTTGTATTTTAGAATTCTATTTCGACATTTTTGTTGAACCGTTATCGACACTGTTATTTGGCCGTTAGTTTTTATCACTTTACACGTTCCGCTATCGGTGCTGAATGAAGTTATATCACGTGAGTCTTCGTGTAATGGTATTTGATGAAAACCTGAATACAAATCTATAATTGAAAAATATTTTGCACGACCAAGATTATCTAATATGTCGTCTATTCGGGGTAAAGGAAACTTATCAGCAATTAACTTTTTATTAACTGCTCTGTAATCAACGCACATTCTATAGGACTTTTTATCATCTAAACTCTTTTTAGGTACCAAAATTAATGGGCTGTTATAATTAGAACGACTTGGTTCAATTAAGTCATTGTCCAGTAAATTTTTAACTTGCCTATTTATCTCCTCTTTTTGCGAGTGTGCAAGGCGATAATTTTTAATATAGACTGGTGTTGAATCAGTTAATCGTAATTTTTGTTCATAAAAGTTAGTGATAGTCATTTTATCGTCTTTCAGTGCGAAAATATCCGAAAATTGCTCACAAAGAGGTAATAAATCATCCCTGACATCATTTGGCATTTGTTTTTGAAGTACAGCTTTAAGCTTTTGAAACACGTTCATTATCTGTTTCAGTCTTATTTATGGAATAAACGTAATAATCTTGTAAATTTTGTGCCTTAATATTATAATTTTGAATACATTGTATTTCATTAGTTGTGTTTACTACACGTAAAAGAGGATTATCAGAGTCAACAATTCCTTTTCCTATAAATACTCTATTACAAATTTCCTGAGAATCAATAAACATTAGTTCTGTGACGTTATTTAAATTGAAAATTCTGAATACCTCGCATCTAGGTGGAATTATACAGGAGTAACTACCCGTACCTTGAAGTATTGGTATATTAACTCTATTGTTTTGAGTGAAGACAGATATTGTCATGCTTCCATAATCGATATTACATTTATTGGTCTTAAGGAAGTCCTTTCCCAGTATACCATTTGAAGGGATATTGAAATTGTCATTAACGACGTGAAATTTTTGTGGAATTAAAACGTTTGAAATTTCTAGATATGTATAAATTGTTCCTAAAGTCGATATTGCAAAATTTGTTATACCAGTTATACTTATTATTTCGTTATTATTTATTCTGATATTGGGGTCTAAACATGAGACTTTGACTAATGAGATGTCTGCTTGTGAGACTTTATTCAGTTTTTTTTTTCCTCTCTTTTTCCTTTGTTAGTTTTTACTTTAACTGTTCACAGGTTGCTATGCAAAAGTTTTGATTTTAAAATTTATTCTACAAAGTTTCACGTTTTTTTTTTTTTTTTATTGTTTTTTTTATTTCACAAATTGTTATTAGTGCCTTTAGTGGCCTTGTTAATATTTATATTCACTTCTTATTTTTTTCCTTAGATTATTAACGGCTTGATTTTGTTGTTGCAACACTGACATTTTGAATTGAGTGTTGGTTTTTGTTTTTTTTTTCTTGTTGTCTTCACTGTCACTAGAATATTCTTTTCTTTATTACCCGTTATTTGGCCGTTAGTCCTTCTTCTATGTTTTTTTGCAATTTTCGTGTCGAATTTTTTTTTAAATTGTACAGTATCGTTGTAGTTTAATAGTTCAAATTGTTATTTTGTATTTTAGAATTCTATTTCGACATTTTTGTTGAACCGTTATCGACACTGTTATTTGGCCGTTAGTTTTTATCACTTTACACGTTTTCTTGGCTTCTTTTTTCCTTGTTGCTTAAAGGGATATTAACACATCGTCTTAATGCATGTTTTTATTATAGAAAATATGATTTTTTTTTTTTTTTAAATATCTTTGTAGTTTTTATACTTTTTTAATTTTTTCCACATTAAGTTTTCCAACACAATTTTCTGAGTATATAAGCACTTTCTATTTCCGAACACTTTTCCACTAAATTGTTATTAATTTTTTAACGTTTCCAATAATGAACACAAAGATGTTGAATATAGTTTTAAATTGTTATTAGTTTTTTTAATATTTTTCCCAATTGTTATTAGTTTTTGTAAGTTTTTTCCAAATTACATTTTTATTCATCTTTTTCAATTAACTATCACTGTTTTTCTTCCTATTTAATTTCCTCCGGTTAATTTTAAAATTTTTTCTTAATCATTACATTTAAGATTTTTATATAGAAATTAATGTTAAATTTTATTTGAGTATTGGTCGGCCGCCGTTAATAATCCTTTTTTTTTCGTTCATGTTTTTTTTTTAAGTTTTGTTTAATTGTCACATTTCATAAATGTTTTTGTAGTTTTCAATTTTTTCCACCAATATAAAATTGTTCCGCCATGTTCTTTTTTTTTTTTTTTATGCACTAATTTTTTCCTTAAACCGTTAGTTAAGCACATTTTTTTTTTAATTTAATTTTCACATTTTAAGAATTTAATTGTTTTATTCTTTTGAAAATTTGTTTTATTCTTTTAAAAATTTGTTTTTTATAAAAATATATTTTTTTTAGGTTAATTTTAAAATTTTCATTTTCATTTAATAAACTTTGTTTTTTTTCACTTTGTCACGGTCGCCATATAACATCTCCAATTAGGACACTCATCTTTTAATGTTAAATCACAACTGAACTCTTTATTCTTTATCATCATTCTTATATCTAATTATTTATATAGGTGGGTATAAAAAGTAGTACGAAGTGTTGTATAAAAAGGTAGTAAGTTAGTACTACAGGGTTTAGCACTATACTGTTGCATTTTCGAGTACCACAAGGCTGCCCGTGTTCCAATAGGCAGTCAGTCCAAATTCCAGAAAAATCGTTCAATGTTTAGAGGTTTCTATGAATTAACGATTTTTCTGGGTTGGGACGAAATTTAGCAGAAAATGCAAATTTTACAGAACTTATAATAAAACTTTTAAGCACCAATATTAAGTAAAAATACCTAACATGAAAAAGCGTACCGAAACTTTGGCCTATTTTCCATATATTTCTGGATCTACGTAACCTTTATATCAGCAGCCCAAAAATTATACTTAAGCATACCCGTGAACTGCATGGATTTAGTAGGCTTTTTTTCTTTTTATTGAGTTTTTTATGAAAATATATTTTTTATAATGCCTACACTGATAGAATTTTACTTCACAGTATTAATGAATCGATTACATTAATATGGATTCATTGATTTAATTTGAACTTGTAATATGCAACAAAATTTTGTTTAGTGTAGTTTTTTTGTTGTTTTTTTTTCTTCTATAAAATATTACAAATGACATAAATGATTTTGTTAAACATTGTTAAATTAACCAAAACTTTGAAATAAATTGATTTGAGGAGGTCTCATATCATTTAGGCCTGATAATTTATTTCAAAATAATCAAAGCTTACGGTTTAACCATAGTTGTGAATGTCAAATTTATATGGAATAATCTGTGGTTAATGTTAAACTCATGCTATTTTTTTAGAACAGTTACACGTCCTTAAGGCTGAAACATAATTGGCTTAAGTCAAGTATTGGTATGGAACAGAAATTAATATTTTTTAAATTTAAATAATTGCATTTCCAAAATTTTCGATTCATACCACTACCTGACTTAGTCAATTAAGCCAATTGTGTTTCAGTCTTTAGTGTATAAAGTGTTGATGTAAAATGATAATTGACTACAAAATTCTTAAAAAAAATCTTAAGTCGACATAAGTACTTTTGTGAAAAGCAAACATAGCTTTATGGCTAGAATAAATAAAAAAAAATTTCAAATACTTTATGAATTATTCATTAGGTCAATGAAAACATTCATTAAAATTGATTTAATGAAACATGTTTCATTGATTCAATGAAACATTTCTTTGCGGACTTTTTTATAAAAAAAAACATTGTATTAATGAGTTAATTCATTAATACTACTCACAAATTTCTAAGAGTGTGGAGGGATTATATATTTTTACTAGTGCCTTGTTATGCTTGTTGACACTTAATGCCTGCCACCTTTGCCACTTGCACAATTATTTGGTAAAAATTTCATTTTTTCTGAGCCTTACCATAAAATGCCGTTCTGCAAATGTTTTTTATACATCTCTTACTAACAATTTACCTACATTTATTCAGGCATACCCGGGTATGTTGGTCGTAGATGTTAGGGGTAAATATCAAAAGCTACTGGTAAATTTGGTCCCCCAAAAAATTTTCCAAAAATTGTTTCTGAAAAATGATAGAAAACAATATTATAGGAGGCATCCGAAATTTAAAGTCGATACTGCACCTAGAACTCAAAATATATCAATTTGAAAATGAAAAACATACACAGGTATGCGGGTGTATAAAGGTTAAAGGATTTTCAAGTTTGACCCCTCGTTTAATTTATTGAAGTGCATATTATAAACATGATTTTAATATATCTAAATTTTTTAACAAATCTTAATGTTGTAAGTTCAATTAAAAAAAATAAACAATTTTCAAAGCCCCTCGGTGTTCCAAAATCCCATTGCTCATTACCCGACATAGTTTTACTCAAATGAGAGTTAAATTTATGTAGGATTCAAATCCATTAAAAGCCGGTTGAAAGTTGTTTACTTCAGATACGGATAGAGGAGGCCAAACTACTTTTAAAAAAATTCAACTCTTAGGCAATAAGTACACTTCAATTAACTTTATGTACGAGCGCTGATCAATAAATCCGTGACTTTTTGAATGAAATACGGTTTTTTTTTGTAAAAAAAAAAAATTATTTTTCAACATACTCATTTTAGCTCAATACACTTAGTCCAACGTTTCTCCAATTTTTGAATCCCTTCCAAAAAATAGGATTTTTCGAGGTCCATAAAATAGGCATTTGTTTGATCAATAATTCTCTTTCCACCGAGCCATGTCTTTAGGTTTGGAAATAGTCACTGGGGGCTAAATCCGGCGAATATGACGGTACCAATTCGTAGAACAATTCATACAATTGAGACTGCACACGTGTGCACCCGTGCATTATCTTGATGAAAAAGATTTTTTTTCTTTGCCATATGGGGTCGTTTTTATAAATCCTCGTTAAATCGGTCCAATAAGTTGGCATAATATTCGCCGTTTATTGTTTTTCCCTTTTGAAGGTAATCGATGTGGATTATTCCGCGTACATCCCAAAAAACTGTTGCCATCACCTTATTGGCCACGATTACGATTATGGTCAATTAAGAGCAAACGCGGCACGCATCTTGCAGACAGCTTTCTTAAACCCAACTGATCATTTAAAATTGAAACCACACTGCCATATGAAATGCCTACGGCATCAACAATCTACCGCACTTTTACTCTTCGATCGGCCAACACCATATCATGTATTTTTTCGATATTTTCGGGTGTATTGACCTGAATTGGCAGTCCAGAATTTTCAGAGTCATTTGTACTTGTGCGACCACAACGAAAGTCGGTAAACCAATTTTTTACCAGAGTCCCCATAGTATTTATCAAGTTTTTCCTTGGTTTGATTGACGGTTTTTTTCGCAAAAAATTATGTTTAATGAGCACTCGAAATTCACTTTTTTCCATTTAAAAAAAAATCCACTAGGTTGTATGTTTTGAACAGCTGTTAAACGCAAAGTAAATGACGGAACTTGTACCAAATTCTACAGTAGTCTATTAACAGGTGGTACTTGATTGGAGCAGTGTTGCATTTCATATAATTACGAGGGAAGTTCGAAAAGTGACGGACTTATTGATCCGTCCTCGTAGATCTCCACATAAATACGTTTTTTAAGTGTCGAAAGAAGCATTCAAGTGTCTCGGCTGTATGCACACCACATGTTTCGAAATACGACGTCATTAAAATTATAAGCAAAAACTTTAAAATTACAAAATTGCCCATAACTTTAATTGTCCCATAAATTTTCTATTTTGTTTGTTAAATATTAACTGGACATTCAGTAATCGGGACTAAAAGATACAGAATTAATGATCTTATTTTTTAATTAAGAATGTTTTACTTAATATGCATATCAATAAAGTGGCCAACGGTGAGCTCAACATTTGTAAAAACCCAGTCAGAAACTTTCAGTGGTAAATAAAATCAAACACTCCCGTGTACAAATTTTTATATATGATCATATATAATTATATATGATTATTTAGATCCGTAATTTGATGGTCTCAAATATAATGTGAAATATAAATTTGCACATTTTAAATGAAAGCCTATTTTTTAGACAAACGAAATTTGATTATTGCATGTGGCCAATTATGTTGATTTTTGTTTGTTTTCCGCCACTATTCTTAAACAAATTTTAAGTCGTAGATCTGTAAAAAAAAACAGTGAGTTGCTATAAAATATTTCTTAATGTACCCCCTGATTTAGAAATAAACCGAATAATTCCTTCAGAGAAGAAGCATGAGTTTTGTTTTTCGAACAATAAAAATACACACAATTCCTCTGGAGAAATCATTCTGTTCGCGTCGTAAAAACTTAGTTTAAATTTCTATTTGTTACATACACGCGAATTTTGTGTTAACTTATTTATAATCATCGGGGAAAAAAATATTATTCATTTTGAAGTTTAAAAATATTTTTAAAATAAACAAAAAATTAAAAAGATTATAAATTATTTTAAAGTTTAAAAATATTTGAAAATATACAAAACAAATTGTTATAAAATAAACAAATAAATATTGCAATAGGACAAATATAACCAAATAAATGATTTAGAAAAAGGGGTTTGCAGTTTTTAAATTTATTTTATATATGTAAATATAAATGACATCAAATATTGTAATATCGAACCATGTTACGTTCATAATACTCAGCTATAACCATATCTGGACTCATATATGCTCAGATATTGCCATATCTTTACCCATATATAATCAGATATATTTCATAATATTTATATATAACCATATCTGGATTCATGTATGCTCAGATAAAGTCATATCTGGATTCATGTATGCTCAGATAAAGTCATATCTGGATTCATATATAATTAGATATAATAATATATAAATAAATATAATAATATATGAATATTTTTACACGGACATTCATACCACTGGCTGACCTAGAAATTGTAAATGTATTACTCGTATAAAACTTTATAAAGACGCTTAACCAGCGTATCTAAATAGCGTTTTACAATAATTTCAGTGGTATACAAAAAAAAAAGCAATGGTAAAGAAGTGGCTTAGAGTACTATGCCTACATTGGCAATTGTGTTTTCCCTGTTCAATCAAGTCAGAAATTACCAACGACTCAAAAGTCTAACCAATGGTAGAGCATTTATTTTTTAAAAAAGTTTGTAGTCAGAAGCTTCCGGGCTCGATCCCGGTTCCAGGCATACATTCTTTTGTGATTTTTTTTATACTTTTTAATATTTCTTTTCACATAAATTCGATTATTTGTTTCTGGAAAATCTATTTTAATGACAACTTTTGTGTTTGTTTTCCGAGCGCTGTCAAGTTGATTCCAACAAACCTTATGACAGTGCTGACATATTTGAGCAGCCAACTGTTACGAAGCAGTTATCATTTACTTACATTTTAAGCTATGAAGTATAATATGTCTCATTAGCTCAGTGTTTAAAGCTGTCGGCTACCAACCTGACTGAATTATAACTGAATTTTTTTTAGACCACCTATTTCATGGTTTTCCCAGCATTTTGCCAACGTTGGAAATTTTATTTCCCCAGTGCTTGCCCGACTTTTTCTGAACAGACGGACCTTTTGTCTAATGATGTTATCATTTTGTGTTTGGGAAAGCACTTCTTGCCAGTACTTGTAAAACCTGTTAAAGTGACTTGACAGCGATGGTCAATTTGTCTTTTTGTGACTGGGAAGTTTCATCGCGTTATTTCGCTTTGTTTGAAATGGGTTTCAAAGATGGTAAATTTTAAAATTGTGTTGAGTTGTTGACTTGGTTTCTCCCATTAGAACAAACTAAGAATATTGTGTAACGTTGTTTGGTGTATAGTACAAGTATAAAAATAAAAATAAATCGGCTCAAAAACAACTTTTATAACGAAATAAAGACTTTCGTAGTTTAGTCACGTTTTACATCTCGTATGTCTTAATAAAACAGCTTGAATGGAAGATAGAAAGAGATAGAACATAGAGTGAAATGAAAGTGTTTGTGAAATATATATATTTAAACAAAAATATCTTATGCACAAATATTGCTACCAGATTCTGACATTTCTAACACTCCTCTACAAAATGAGACAAAATAGCTGCAGCTTAAAGTTTGATATCAAATCCATTCTTCATTGCCTTACGATTTTAAGAAACTCTTTTTTTTTGCCATTTTTAAAAAAAATCAAAATTGGGCGTGCATTTAAAACTTCCCGTCAAATTATCCGCAGTAGGTTCCCCGCTGGGAATGAGGGGTCGATTGATTCAAAGTGATAATTTTGTGATATATGATTGGGGACAGACCACGAAACTGGTGAAACCAAAACTGTGGTGTTTAATTTGTGTGAAATGACCAATTACGTGACTATAGTAATGGTGACAAAACATTCACTGGTTGGTACCAGATATATCATGTCACTGGAGAAAAAGTAAAATAATATCAAAGTGTACTAAAGCAACTAGAGCCGTTGAAGTTGTTTCTGGTCATTGAACTGGTTGTCAGATATGTCGATTTCTCGCCAAACGTCGCGATTTGTAAGAATTTCTTTGGGAACAAAATAGAAACTGAGTATGTATTTTGTTAAACTACATTAAAGTAGTGCTGAATTGTTGCAGCTCCATCTTTTTCTAAAGATATTATTGTGAACTAGAATTATACTGCAGAATACAAAACTATAATGTTGATAAAGTGCTTTTTAGAACCGTTGGAACATAAAAATTCGTAGAAATTGTTTGATAAGAGGTGTTTTTTGTAGAATAAAACAAGGATTCATTTGTTAAATTGACATGAAATTAACTTTATTCGAAATCTTTGGCATTATAATTTCAATATGACCGCCACGGCTGGCTCGGACATAGTCGAATTTGGAGGTCCAATTTTCGATGACTTTTCCCAACATTTGTGGCCGTATATTCGAATTCCTCCAAGTGGTCAATCGTTTCGGGCTCATCGGCGTAGACTAGCTACTTCACATATCCCCACATAAAATAGTCCAGCGGCGTTTATATCGAACGATCTTGGAGGTCAATTCACGGGTCCGAAACGTAAAAATATGCTGTTACCAAACGTTTTCTTCAATAAATCAATTGTGGCACGAGCTGTGTGACATGTTGCGCCGTCTTGTTGAAAGCACAGCTCCTGCACATCATGGTTGTTCAATTAATGAACGAAAAAGTCAGTAATCATGGAAATTGACCGTAACCCTCCGACCATTTTTTTGTTTTTAAAGAAGTATGGACCAATTATTCCACCAGCCCATAAAATACATGAAACAGTCAGTTTTTCTGGATGTACCGGTGTCTCAACATACACTTGAGGATTATCATTACTCTAAATACGGCAGTTTTTTTTTATTGACGTATCCATTTAACCAAAAGTGAGCTTAATCGCTAAAAAAAATTATACGTATTTCGAAAAATGCGTATTTCGGACCTAACCATGATTTTCAAAATAAATTTGCACAATTTGGAAGCGTTGTTCAGGCTTCAGTCTATTCATGTTGAAATGACAAACCAAACTAAACATAAATCACTTGACAGCTGACAAAATAGCCGCCAGTTAAAAACGTGTTGCCAACTTAAAGTTCTATACCTGTATAAAAAAAAATACCCTTCATTACCAATGTTAGCAAATAAAAAAAAAAATTGCAAAAAAAATCTATTGTATATTTTGAATATCCGGACTTTTTGTCTAGTTTATGTCTATTGATCCGAAGTGGTAATATATGATTGGGGGGCACGTCACGAAACTGGTGAAACCAAAATTGTGGTGCACCAAAAAGTGTTAATTTTTGTGAAGTGACCAATCATGTGACTTTAGTAATGGTGACAAATCATTCACTGTCAGCAACTAAGGCAGTTGCAGTTGTTTCTGGTCATTAAACTGGTTGTCAGATATGTCGCGATCTTAAAACTCGTGTGGCAAGTTAATTTTTAAACGTCGTTTACAAGATTTTTGATAACGTTTTTTTATGGTTAAGTAATTGGCTATTTGTAAGAATTTCTTTGGCTCAAAATTGAAACTGAGTATATATTTTGCTGAATTGTTGCAGCTCCTTCTTAAAGATATTATTGTGAACAAGAATTATACTGCAGAATACAATATTAAAATGTTCATGAAGCTTTTTTTAGAAGTGTTGGAACATAAAAATTCTTAGAAATTGTTTGATATTACCAATGTTAGCAAATAAAGAATTTGCAAAAAAAATCTATATTTTGAACATCCGTACTTATTATCTAGTTTATGTACTTTTCCAAATTAAAATTGTTATAACGAATTAAACGTTATAATTTTTTGTCGGGCATAGACAAAATAAACTAATTTTAAAATTGATTTTTGTTGTGCATTTTTGTTTTATGAACTTGTGGTATGAGACACTGTTTTGTATAAGTGAAGTGACTGGTTACTTGCTAATTACTTTTTGAAAGCCCGGCGACATGGCCCGTGAGACCAGTGCAGTGGTACGTCCCAAAAATAATCCAGTCAGACTACCCCTATCATAGAACACATTGCCCTTAATATGTGACTAGTTTTCCTTCTAACATAACACCAGTCACGTGATAAGTTTTTCCCGCTGGTTCTGTTGCATATCACATAAATCCTAAAATGATCCTACTTTAACACTACCTACTTCTAACTTGTCCCGTAGCATATTCAGTTCAGTCGGTATGGTAGTAGGTTACCTTCGTCAAGTTATTCAGCAAGTCACACAGTGCTCAACACGTAGCAATTGTCACCTCCTATGACAAGCCCATGTTAAAAGTACCAGTCACTTTCATATAACAGAACCGAAATTAGGACAGGTTCATACACACAAAGTTCTAGTCACGTGACCATACCAGCGACTGGTACATTTCACGCAGGGAAACTAAAATAGCGTTACCTCTAAAATACCGATAGCGAAATAAGTAAAATATCGTTAATGCTAAGAACCCCTTACTGAAATAACTGCTATATCGTTACCAGTAAAAGACCGTTACCGAAGTAAACGAAAATAGCGCTACCCTTACCGATACCCGCATCGAGTCTGTTAAAATCCCTGATATATGTTTAATGTAAATATTTGAGGTTCCGTTATCAGGCATGGAAAAAGCTCGCTATACATTTTTCAACAAAGCTCGCAAGCTAAATGAAACAAGCTGCTCAAACTAAAAAGACTCGCTAGAAAAATAAAAAAAGAGCTTTTCAAAATGAAAACGCTCGTTTAAGAAATTTAACAGAGCTTTTTTAAACGAGCAGCTCGTTAACAAAATTTATTAGAGCTTTTTAAATTGAGCAGCTCGTAAAAAAAGTTTATTTGAGCTTTATGAAATCGAGCTGAAAAACAGCTCGCTCCCAACTAATATATTTAAATTATTTTGGAATTAAATAAAACCTTAATAATAATAATTTTTCGTACATAAAATAAATATAAATTAATGACACCATCTCAAATTGTATTTATAAAAGAAGGAAAATACACCATATCCATTTTTATTTTAAAAAATCAATCTAATTTCCAATTAGATTCCATGAATTTCCATTCCATTATATGGCGAAGTTTAGCATGGAAATAAAATACTAATATAAAAGTCATCTACACTATTTTCAATTTCATTTCATTGTGTTTCTAAAATTAAGTAAATAAACTTATTTAGATTTTAAAATTTAGTAATCGAAACTTCAGTACCCCATTTTCAATTAAATTCCGAAAATTTCAAATTGTATTTCGAAATTTGTAACAATACCTTTTACTATTGTATATCATAACATAGCAAGGTAACCTTATGATAAAACTTAGCCGCACCATTTACTAATTTCTTTCAGAAAATTTTAAAGGCACTATAGAATTAACTTAATAAGACCATGTACACCATTTCAGTTATAATTAAAAATTGACAAAAAAATCTTTTAAACACAATTTTCATTTTTAATGTGTGAATTATAAATAGTAATTCAAAAAATGTTTACCTACACCATTATTAGTTGGGCATCTTTAGTAAAGAAAACTAAATAATACAAATTAATTCCGAAATTGGATCGCTGAAGTTGTCTACACCATTCCCAGTTGAATTTCAGAACTAATTTAACTACACCATTTATAATATAATTCCTTGAATTTCTGATCATATATCGAAATTAGTGAATTACTCCATTTCCACTTCTATTCAAAACATTTGACCAGATGGTCAAATTCAACAACACCATTTACAAATATATTAAAAAACATTTTAAAGTTGCGGCTAAAATAAAGTAAATAAAGCAATTTATACCATTTCCAATAGGATTAAAAAACATCCACAATAAAACATAGCAACACTCCTTCCAATTTAATTTAATAAATTGTTGGACACGCCATTACCAATTGTATTTATAAATTTAAGTATTGAGACATCATGAAATACAACTCTGCTATACCATTTACGAGTTTACAATAGAAATACACCATTGCCATTTAAAGTCCGTCAATTTTAAAGCCGATTTTAACAATTTTAAATACCCCATTACCAGTTGAATATACGAAACTTCATAACATCAGTTCCTATTAAATTCCGAGAATGTAAAATACTATTTATAGGTATTATAATAAGCAAGGGATCCTGATGATGAAACTTGACTATACAATTAACAAGTTTATTTAAAAAAATTCAAATTAACTCCAATTCTAGTTTTATTTTAATACTCATTGAAATTACACCATTTCCAACTGCATTTTTCATATAATTAAAAAATAAACTATGTCATATGTTGAACTCAGCTACACCATTTACAATCTGATTTCAGAAATTTTAAAAGAACTTCTGCCAAATTATATTCCGCCAATTTCAGAGCAAATTTTTCTGCACCAATGAAAAAAATCATTTGAAATCAATGAAACTATGATTATTAACTTAAGTGAGTACTAAAAACAATTTTGCAATACATTTTCGCTATAAAATTCTAGAAATTGTGTAGGTATGTTCAAAATTTAACTGTAAATGGTGTACATGAGTTTGTTTCATAGATTTCAGATATATGTTTTCACATTTTTCCAATAAATTTGGAAATAGTGTTGCTGTTTAATTTTTTGAAATTTCTAAATTGGCCAGTTAAGGTTTTTTTTTTTTTTTTTTTAAAAAAAAGAGAGGCAACACTCAGGAAATACTTCCTATATTTAGTGTGTTGCTTTCTTTGGAAAGGGATAGTATAGAGATGAAAGGTGGGGAAAGATGAAGGGCTTCAGACATGGCAACACTGTAATTGCGAGAGATGATAAGTCTTAGAACAGTTGTTGCTCGCCACCTGATGGAGAGTTGGCGAACTTATTGAAGCTTTTTGGTCCATAGCCCTGATTCATTATTTTACTTCGGTGGGGTTAATTGCTATGGGAACACCGAAGGTGGACATTGCGATACGTATGAGGGATAGAAAAAACTCATACATATTAATTTGATGTTGCCGGCACCGGGGATCGAACCCGGGACCTTCTGTGTAAAAGTCCAACGTTGCTGTTTAATTTTTTGAAATTTCTAAATTGACCAGTTAAGGTTTTTTATTCTTTGAACGAGTGATTTTTTTTATTTTTAGTTCTTAAAACCAAATTAAATATGGTGTAATTAGGCCCATTTAATTGTTAAATTGTGAAGTTCTGTTATCCAACTTGAAATGGTGTAGATAATAATGTTCATAATCCAATTGGATTTTCCCAAAATTCAAAAGAAAACGATGTATCTTTATTAATATCAGTATCAGTATCCATATCTTTAATATTTTTTATAAATAGTGAAATCATGAATTTGTTTAATTAAATGAAGTTTTTTTTTGCTAATTATATAAATAATCTGGCACTTCAAAACTTAAATTTCAAATGGTGTTATTGTGTTTTTTTGCTGACTTTTCCGAATTAAATTGGAAATGGTGTCTACATTTTGTAAATTCTTGTTGGTCAGCTCTTTACTTAGCTTTTAAAATGCAATTGTCAATTTTTGGCACATAGTTTAAAAAAGTGTATTTGTGTATTTAATATATTGTTAGATACTTTAGAAGTACAACTGGGCATAGTGTAGTTAAATTTAGAAAAATAAAATCATAAATTTCTTTAAAAATATTGGAAATAGTATACCCAATCAGAAACTGCTAGTGGTACAAAAAACTAAGCACTGGCATACCACTGGCTAGCCGAGGAATTGTAATCATATTACTGGCAGAACACTTGTTTAAGACGTTTTACCAGCGTTTCCAAAAAGCGTTTTTCTAGTATTTGGCTTACAATCATTTTAGTGGTCCACTGAAAACAATATTGCCAAAGAATTGGCTGAAACCACTATGCCAACATTGGCACGATGTGTTTCCCAGTGCTATCCAGTCAGAAATTACCAACGGCTCAAAAGTCTAAAAACTGATAAAGCAATTATTTTATAAAAATTATGATGCTTTCTTTAAAAAAGTTAGTAGTCACAAGGTTCCGAGTTCGATCCCTTTTCCTGGTATACATATTTTTGTGATTTTTTATAATTTTTGATATTTTTTTATTTATAAAAATGATTTTGTCGTTTCTGGAAAAGCTCATTTAAGGCCAAATTTTTTTTGTTTTTCCCAATTTTGGCAAATTAATTTTACCAAACCTTATGATAATGCTGATCATCATTCACTTACGTTTTAAGCTATCAAGTATTATATGTCTCGTTTGCTCAGTGGGGTACACATAAAGGAAAAGCTTCATAAATGAAATGTTTCATAAATTTTCGTGCAATGTAACGTTTCATAGTATTTATGAAACATTTCATAAAATTCAAAATCCTTTTCATCATATTTATGAAATGTTTGAGTATATATATGAAGGATATTTTGTATTAGTAAAGATTTCATAATTCTTGTGTAGAAAAAATTCATAGAGACCATGATATGGTCAATATAAATCAGGTTGTTTATGAAATGTTTTATAAATATTGATGAAGTTGTTACATTAGACGAAAATTGATTAACTTATTTATGTTTTTCTCTGGGTGTAGGGCTGTCAAAAATTATTCCATTTTACCTTTTTTCGGTTTATTTCGTTCTATTAAAAGTATCTATAGCCAAATTTGCTATCAAATAAAAGGGATTTTCAAAGATTTTCAATTGGTTTTTTTATTCAAAACAAGTGGAAGCATTAAAGTCCGATGTGCCGAATTTGGTATTAAAAAAGATTAAATTCGGCTGTGACGAATTTTTGGATACCCTCCATCTCGGTGTTTTCATAAACCAGGGAAAGTGCAAACATTATTAATATCTATATTCTTTGTAAAAATAACAAAAATAATGTTGTTTTTATAAGTAAAACAAAATATGACTGATTGATTAATGTATTTGGGATGTTACAAAAGAAAAAATGTTTAATTAAAGTTTACTAAAATGAATCTGAAATTCTGCATGCTTATAACAGTGGGTATTCAAAGGTTATTCTGATTACCTAAAGAAGAACGTGTAGTGAAAAATATATATATTTTTATAGTTCATTATGATGTTAAAAAAACTGTTGTAAAATTCGCCTGTTGCTTGTCTCTTTGCCTATATAATAATGAAAGAAAGTTACTAAAATATATTTTTGGATCGTTAGAAGAGATGCAATGAATACAAACGCATAAAACAGTTTCGAATAATCAGAATTTTAGATAAATTTAAGGGAACAAAATACGCTTGCGGAGACATACATAATGAAATAATTATGAAATGCCAGTTTACATTACAACACATGTGTTTATACTATACATCACATAAGTAAAACGGAAAGTGTGATGAAACTAAGTTTGTCAAAAATTATAAAAGAAAATCTTTCGAGTGTTTAGGGTGTTTTCGAGACACAAAAAATTAAAGAAACTGGTATTTCAAATTATTGTTTTTCAGCTCAGTTGCTTGTGCAATTCTCGTTTACGACTCCTAGAATAAGAACCCTAAGAAATTTTCCCAAAATTCGATTGGTTTTTACACATCAATACTTTAATTTAGATTATTTTTGTATGTATCAAATAAAAATTAGGGCTTTTAAGGAAAACAAATGCATATAATCAAAAGATTTTAAGATGAAGTATGCACCTTATACATATGTCTTAAATAAAAAAGTTCTGAAAGTGAATGTCCTTTAAATTGAATGGGGTTTTTAATAAATGTAATTAGAATGTAAGAGTTTCCTTGCAAATTTATTAAAGGTTGAGAATGAAATAAGTAAAAATAGTGTACGAAAAAAAGTTATGAATTTACATTGTTGGATTCGGGGATTTTGTTCCTGGATATTTTTTTGATCTGATAACGATTAATGTGTCTGGCAACTCCGGTTAATGCAGTCAAATAAATAAAGAATTTTAACTAAACTATTTTGTTCTACCTTTTTTTCTAATTGGTGATTTTTTGATTTGTTGGGGTTAACAAAAAGGTATATGGCAAGCCTGGTATATGGAAAACAAAAGCATACTTTATAAATTAGCTTAACAATTTTTCGAGGGCTTCTCGCATTTGCACTTATAACCAGTGTTGCCAGGTTTGCAAAGCATAAAAACGACAAACTTTCTAGAAAAAATCGTCAAAATCGTCATCATATTTTGAAAAATCGTCAAAATAAAATATATTTGTTAGAAGAGGGATAAAGTTTTAATAAAAAATAAAATACAATAATGTTATTCACATTTCAAATGTTAACGTGTTATCGTTGTAATATAACACGATTTTTGACACTTCTCTTTGGTTTAAACTTCGAAAATCATTATATTTTACAACGATATTCATATTTATAAAATGTTGAAACAGTGTGCCCCAGTAGGCTAGTTGGTAGCGTGCTGGCTTATCAGTGCGGGGGTCGTGGGTTAGATTCCCACCAGAGGCACTGATCTGTTTCGATACAACGCGCCGAAGGCCATAGTAGCTAGTGCTCGGTTAGGGTAATAGTATATATTATATGATTATTAATTAATAAAATAACAAAAATATAATGTTGAAAGATCAAATAAATACAACTTTAAATCAAACAAATTTTACCACTTGAACTGTTAATCACTTATATCTGCATAATTCGGTGAACAACATTTCAGTGGCACAACTTTTTAAATATTAAATTCTTTTACAAAATTTGGAAATTCTTTAACAATAAGTCTGTTCGATTACTTTCCTGTAAAGTTCAGTAAAAACTACTCAGTAACAAAATTACAAATAGTAAGACAAATTTACAAAAAGTAAACGAACAGAAAATTTGTAGGAATTATTAAATTAGATAAAATAGCTTGTTTTAAATATTAAAAAAAAATCAACTGGTCATTATGGAAAAGGAAAAAAGTTAATTGAAATTATCGACCAAAAATAATTTAAATGTTTTTTAACTTCTTCCATAGTTAATTATTTAATCATTTTCACTTTCAATCCATAAACAATTAAAATTTAATTTAATTTTTGTTTTTGTTTACTAAAAATACAAGCATATTTTTTTAGTCATATGTTTTTTTCATCTTACAAATTCTTTCTGGCAAAAATGTATCCAGTAAAAACTTGTAAGTTCTTTGGCATCAAACTGTCACTTTACTCTCTCTTTTTACCAGTTTTTACTGCATATTTGTCTAAACGAACACCTCCCAGTAAAACTTGTACAAATTTTTGTGTTATCGAACAAACTTAATGTTATATTTTTTAATTATTAAATTTTGGCACTTTATTTATATTATTAGGCCTGTTTTTTAAGCACCGGATTTATTTTTGGGTGTATTTTGTTTCATTTAAAGTTGTATATATATCATCTTTCAACATGAAATATATTCGGGCTAGAGATCTGTTTGTTTCGCAAAAAAAGTCCATGCCTTGTGTTTTAACATGAAAATTTTTTTATTTTTATTTAAATCTAACTCCAATTAAATTTTATAAAAATTTAAAGAAATGTTCTAAACATATAAACACAGAAACTAAATTAAGCTAAACCCGTAATGAATTTATAAAAAAATAAATGCGGTTTGGATTAAGTTTTATTCAATTCTAGGATTTGCATTTTTGCAAAATTGTGTTTCACATCATATTAGCATATAAAAGCTAGCTATCGATCAAAAAACAATGTTTTTGCTTTCAATTTTTAACGAAATAATATAAATTTAATGATCGAGCCGGCGATTTTATGAGAATGATAAATAAGTAGATCTTGCTGACATAGTAAATTATTGTCAAAAAATCGTCATTTTGGAAGCAAAAGTCGTCAAATAGTCATTTAGTTATTTTGGGTATTAAATATCATCAAAATGACGACAAATCGTCAAACCTGGCAACTCTGCATGTGATTGCTACTAATTCATACGTACATACATACTGTATACAAAACAAAACAAAAAAACAACAATATTTTGTGTTTTTTTTTTGTTTTTAAGTGTTGATCATGACCATGGATGGTAACCGATTCTATGTGGTTATTGGTCATAGTAACGCTATTTTCTTTTATTTCGGTAACGGTATTTTAGGGGAAACTATACTTCAGTTATTTCGGTAACGGGATTTTAGCGTTAACGGTATTTTATTTATTTCGCTAACGGTATTTTAGCTGTAACGATATTTTAGATATTTCGGTAACTTTATTTTAGGGAAAAAGATTTTTCAATTATTTTGGTAACGGCATTTTAAGGATAACGTTATTTTAGTTATTCAGGTAATATTAAAGCACACCACAATTTTTAACCGCATTATGCCCGAGTTTAAATGACTGTCTAGTTTATGATCATACTTTGGGAAAATATATCTATTTACAGAAGTTTTTTTGTTCAGATCTTGTTATATTATTTCGGTAACGGTATTTTAAGGTAACGGTATTTTACGGATAACGGTATTTCAAGAATATCGGTAACGGTATTTAAGCGATAACGATAGTCAGTTGAAAGGTGTTAGAATCGGCGACGGTAATTCAGCGATATTGACAGACATCCCTGCTTGCGTATATTCTTGTGTATAAGCATTGAATGTACGTATGTATGTATGATGAAAAAAAAAAAAAATTTTTAGAGGTCTTCCCACATTTTCACTCATAACTTTTGAACGCGTTAACCGATTTTGATCATTTTCACTAGAAAACTGCTCATGATATCAGCTGAAAATTAGCAGTACCTCTTCTGTATTGGAGGAGTATTTTGTGTTTCCACAGACAGACGGACGGACAGACGGACATGGCTATATCGACTTCTCTATCCATGCTGATCAAGAATATATATAGTTTATGGGGTCCCAGAATTTTTTTAAAAGAATTACAAACATTTGACAAAGTGAATATACCCTCCTGCACTATGGGATGGAGGGTATAAAAATTAGTTTTGAGTAACAATAAATCACAGTGAGGCTGTGTTGGGTACCTGGACATTGCAAGGTGGATGGCAATGAGTTGGCGGACGAACTTGCGAGGGAGGTTTCGAATCTGGACTTGGAGGTAAGGGTTGGGGAGGTGGGTAAAGCCCCCACTATGGTACTACTTTGAGGTTATACGGAAGGGATTCCGCGAAACCGTTAACCAATCATGGAGGGACAGAATGGATTGCAGGGTGCAGGGGCAACCAAGATTCTTTTGGGACTGGACAGAGAGGGTCGCAGGACCCTTACGGGGTTCCTGACCGGTCATTGTTACAAGGGCTTTTACAAGCAGATGGGACATGGACATACCGGATTTTTGCAGGTTGTACGTGGACTTTGAGGAACTGGAGACAGTTGAGCATATAACGTGCCACTGTCATAGGCTGCAGGGTCTCAGACATAAATGGCTAGGAGATAGATTTCACGACGAACTTGGGTGTGTCGCTGGATGCAATCCAGTAGATTTGCTGAGATTTGTCAGGGAGCTACGACGGCTGTTTCTAGCAAGGGGACGATAGGAGCTGATTCTGGGGAGTATATATCCTTCCTATCTTTCTTTATATCTATCTTTCAATCTATCTTGCTGTCTATTTCTATTCTTTCTCACTGTTTTTCACTGAAGGGATTCACAATGGACCGTATTGGTCTCCGAGTGGAGATGTGCCCTTGGGCACATAACCCTTCCTAACCTAACCTAACATTAAATCTGGAGTTTAGTTGAGGAATTGTAGATGTATTAATCTAAAAATAATGCATAGCAATGACTATCTAATTTACTCGACGTGGTGTTTGAGCTTTTTCCAATATTCGAAACGGTTCGGTTTTTATGGGAACGTTTTTCCTCTATATTTCAAATAAATCAAAAATGTGGCAACTCTGGGTCTACTATATGGACAATATGCGTAGTTTTCGTAAACTAAAGACAAGTATTGATACAAAAACAAATGCATTTTTAAGTTTAATTTTTAACCCTTAAAAGTGTGATTTGGCTGCCTTACAACAAATCCAAAGTTCATTCAAATCTGCGAGTTCGGGTCGAGATACCTCCATTGTACGTACTTTATTTTAATTTTTTTGTAAGCAAGCTAACAAATTTACTTAAAAATAGCTTACTTTATCAGAATGCTCGTTTTACATTATGAAAAAGAGCCTTTAACTTTAGTTTTAAGCCATAATAATAAGTTTGGTCATTTAATAAAAGAGAGGGAGCTTTATTTTTTTGGCTTGTTGCCTTTTTACAGAAGAGCGAGCAATTATTTGTTAGCTCTTTTGTTTTATTAGTTTTTTTTTCATCCCTGGCATTTTCCATCCCTGGCTGTAAGAGGCTTTAAGTCTTATTTGTACCAAATAAATAAATAAATAAATACAATTATTATTAAATTATTCTTGTCAATTTCTGTAGTCACCCTCACCATAAATAAGAGCTGTAGCTATTCTATAATATGCTAGTCATATGTGTATAATACGCGTTCGACGCGCGTTTTCATAACTTTTGTTCGTCGCCAACATTGACGCGTTTGACAAGAAAATGTTTGTTTTTTCTGTTATAATATGAAAATTCTTTAAATTTTTAACTTATTTTGATTATTTAATTAATTTCACCAATAAGTCTGTTCGATTACTCTTCCAGCAAAGTCCAGTAAAAATTACTCAGTTACAAAATTACAGAGAGTAAGACAAATTTTCAAAAAAGTAAACGAACGGAAATTTGTAAGAATTGGTAAAATAGATAAAACAGCTGATTTTATATACTAAATATTAAAAAAATCAACTGGTCATTATGGAAAGGATAAAACTTAATTGAAATTGTCGACCAGAAACAATTTGAAATGTTTTTTAACTTCCTTTAATTCAATTTTTTCAATGATTTGTTTATTCTTCTTACAAATTTTTACTGGCAAAAATTTATCCAGTAAAAACTTGAAGTTCTTTGGCATCAAACTATCACTCTCTCTTTTTACTATTTTTTACTGGCTATTTGTGTATTCCAGTAAAAACAAGTAAAGGGTGTCCCAAAAAGAACGCAATTTTTAAATCTGGCAACATTCGAAGTGTCATTGTTTGACATTTGAACAATTGTTATTGTTTGCTAGTAGAAGGTACGAGGTTAGTAAAAATGGAGCGCTACACGAATGACCAACGCATTCTCATTGTGAAATTGTTTTACCAAAATGGTGAAAGTTTTGCGACTACAGTTCGCAAAAATCATCTTCAGTGACGAGGCCCATTTTCATCTTGATGGCTTCGTCAATAGGCAGAATTGTCGCATTTGGGGTGAGGAAAATCCTCGAGTGATTCACGAGAAGCAAATGCATCCTCAACGTGTCACTGTGTGGTGTGGTTTTTGGGCTGGAGGAATCATTGGACCTTTTTTTATGAAAATGAGGCAGGTCAAGCGCAAACAGTCAATGGTGTTCGGTATCGTGAAATGAAAACCAGCTTTTTCTTGCCTAGAATTGAAGAAATGAATGTGGAGAGCATGTGGTTCCAACAAGACGGCGCCACATGTCATACAGCCAGAGAAACAATTCAATTGCTGCATCAGTCATTTCCCGGTCGTGTTATTTCGCGTTTTGGAGATCAGAATTGGCCGCCTAGATCGTGTGATTTAACACCATTAGATTTTTTTCTTTGGGGTTTTTTGAAGTCGATGGTTTACGCGAATAAGCCGACGACGACTCAAGCCTTAAAAGAGGAAATTGGACGCTGCATTAATGAAATACCGCAGCATTCATGCAAAACGGTCATTGAAAATTTCATTAAAAGATCGCGTGCATGCCAGCAAAGCCGCGGCGGCCATCTGCACGATATATTGTTCCATACATAACATCATTCTGTCTACTTTACGATATAATAAAGTTTCACGATTTTTTTTTAAATATCTGTGTTTTATTTAAAAATTAAAAATTGCGCTCTTCTTGGGACACCCTTTACAAATTTGTAAAAAATTTTGTTTTATCGAACAAACAAAATAAAGTTTAAAAACAAAATTTTTGTCTCTTTGTCTGCCAAGATTTTTGAATTGGGAAAAAAATCATTTAGTTTTGCAGAAACACATAAAAATTATTAAATTTTCTTCATTTCATATTTAGTTCATGCAAATCTAATAAAAAAAAAACAAATAAATTGCAATATCAATAGATTAAAAGTTTTTAATGGTTTTTGCGCTTCTTCTTCTATGTTTTTGTTTATTTTTTTTTTTTAGAGATGGTACAAATTTGATAGCTCTAACCGATAAGAAGAATGTATAGAATCATGAGTGGTGAAAGTGAAGAGACGACACCGATAAAGTGATGTGCGTATTGTCGAATAGACATGATTATTTGTGTCCTAGCGAACAGTTCGTTAAGAAAACGTATATAAAATAAGTTTTGCTTATTGAAAAATGTTCTTTGGGACGATCGGGTGTATTTTGAGATCCACATTTAAGTAAAAGTCCAAATATTAGGAATAAATCGGTTCAACAGCAAGTGGAAAAGTATTTAACAATTTTGTTGGACGAAAAATAATGACATTTTTTTTGGCCACATCAATAAAACGTATCTTCTGAAAATAAAAGAAAATTTTCTTAACATTGATGAAAAGCTTAACACTTTTTATGAAACCTGTTTTTTAATAAAACTTCTTTATTGAGTGTCAGAAAGTTTTCAAAAATAAAATTATATTTCTGCGTACAACTTTATGATAACTGAAAGTTTCAATAGACGAAATGGAGTTCAATTTCAATATTTAAGTGCAAAAACTTAATAATATCAGGCAGATAATGCTGTCATTGCAATATCAAAACTTGTAATGCCTCTAAATGCAAAAAAAAAACAAAATGTATAAAATTTATTTTTTTGGCTAAACTGTTCGGTCGGATACTCACTGAGAGAATTTTCTGCATGATATTAATGAATTTTTGCATTGAAGCAACTGGAATTCGTGAAAATTACAGTTTTAAAATGAAAGAGTAAGCATTTTGAGAAAAAGAGCATTTGAAGCGAAGAAAATGGGAAAAAATCACTTCAACAGCTGAAAGATCTTAAGAAAAAGCTATTCTTAAGCCCAAAAATAGAAAATACAAAAATAAGCTAATTTGCATTTTCTGGTTATCATACACCGAAGAAATTTCAACGTAAAACACAGAGAGAATTTTCTTGAACCATTTTGCATGAAATTTTTCACTAAACGAATGAAGTTTTCGTTACAAAGTGACTGAAACTTTTGTTTAACTTTACAAAAAAGCTTCATAATTTTTATGAAACTATTTTGAATGAAACTTTTCTATTAGTCATATGGAGTTTTTTATAAGTTAAAAGCAATTTTTTTTTCCAGTGACATTTTATAGATCTAATACAAATATTCATTGATATTATGCAGATAACTTTACTAGCGAATAAATTTTTTTTTTTATTTTTTGACAAAAATACTGATTTTTACACAATTATCCATTACCCAAATAAATCCGACGAATGACGCTTTCATTGGTTATTCGGCATATTTAGTAGAACAAGCTTGACAAATAGTAGAAGCATGACGTTTTTGCAGAATACCGAATATAGACCAACTATTCTTGATATATGCAAATGGAAAAGCCTGTGCTTGTTTAACACAATACTAAAAATCATCAGGGATTGGCTAATTTTCACTGTTTATTTTCAAAATTGTTTAAAATTAATTTTTAAAATTTTGCCTGTTGTATATAATGTCTCGGTTTGAGTTAAGCCAATTATCTTTTTCTATTGCAGACAACTGATGATTTGGGTGATGCCAATGAAACACTAGCATTGTCTATATACACAGAAAAAAATTATGGGCCAAAAATATCTAATTAATCGATTCTTTGAATATCAATGGCAATTTAAACAATTTTTTTAATTGATTCAATTAAAAAATTTATTGAATTTTCTAATATATCCATACAGTGTTGACAAAATGTAAACAAAATTTTTAAAAAAAATTTTATTTTATTTAGATTAATGACCTGTTCCACGATCTCGAACGAAAACCTAAGCAAACGCAAGCTAGTCACTCGAATTCGAATCAATTTGGGTTTCTCTATTTCGAAAGCTATCGTTCGCCTACACTTACGTGTGTCAATTTTTGTGTCTTACGTATTTACAAATCACAGTGGTGCCAGACCGGATATTTTAAACTTCTATTACAATTTCCTTTAAAAATACCAAAAATACTACTAAATTGTTTAAAGATAAATACAACATTACTTTACAGTGATCAGCTGTATATGACAAATAAATAAATAGAACAAATAAATGAAACAAAAGAAAAATTAATAAATCAAAAGAAGAAAATCAAAAAGTACACCAGCGTTTTCAGCTATTCCATTGTAGATTTCATTAAGCTGAAATTTAAAGTTCTTAAAAAACTACAAATATTCGTGTATTTTATTCTTACCTTTTGTTATCCATTCTTTTTTTTTAAATATTTATAATTTTTTATTATATCATTCATTCCAGCAAAGAACATTGAAAAATGAGGATTTTTTTTTTAGGTTCTCCGATTTTTTTATATTTTGTACATGAATACTCTATAGTCCCACTTGCACATAGCCTATTTCAGATCTCGAAATTTGTAAAAACTCGCGATTTTATGCACGTTTTTAATTTTCATAAATTTGATAAAAATGCTAAAAGTGCTTCACTTTGAAGTGCCATAACTTTTTAATTATATATCGCATGTTATTAATTTAACCGATATTTGGAATATGCACTTGTCTACTTTATAAGTGGAGGTTTTTAAACAAAATTATTGTTAAAAAAGTGCATACGAAATGCAAATGCAGTTTTCTAATGTATTTTTCAAAACTTTCTCCCCCTACGATTTTCAAAAAAAATATAGTTTACTAAAATATGGAATCTTACCTAAATATACAAATACCGTTATCGTACAATACAATACAAATATCGTTTAAATTAATAACATGCGATATACATGCGATGGCACTTCAAAGTGAAGTGCTTTTAGCATTTTTTTGATATTTATGAGAACTAAAAACGTGCATAAAATCATGAGTTTTTACAAATTTGGAGATCTGAAAAAGTAAACGTACAAATGGGACCATAGAGTATTCATGTACAAAAAAGAACAAAATCAGAGAACCCGTTTCAGATTTTTTTGCGTTTTCTCATGGAATGAATGATATATATTTTTGAAAATATTTTGTTACTCGAAATGAAAAAAGCAAGTGACTGGTTTTCACATTTACGTTCGCAGCGTAAAATCAAATTTTGTATGAAAACTGTTACGTTTTCATTCGACTTGTACTTCAAGTCATCCCTCGCATAGAAATTTAGTTAGAGAAACCCAAATCAATTTTCGTTCGCTTAGAAAGCGAAAGAAAGCTTTCTTTCGAAATCGAGAAACAGGCCATAAATAATCAAACAAAGGTTTAATTATATCAATATATTATTTAATTTGTAAATAAAAGAAAAATGATTAACTTTTAATAAGTTGAATAGTTTGCCGATTTCAAATACACGCAAATTCGTAGTTATTTCACTAGAGTTTGCTACACTCTTTTTGTTGAGATATTCGTGTACGCACGAAAACTTAATTTAGTTTCGTGTTTTATATGTGTTTTATAAAAGTGCACATGTGGATTTAAATAAACCTTATCGAAAAACGACAATTAAACTATTGTTTTTGTAAATAATTAAATTTTCAGTAAGTATAAGTGTCATTAAACTATCACTTTAAAGTTGTGTGTGATTTATTTAAGAAAGCAATTCAATTACAAGAAAAAGTTCAAGACAAGACAAGCAAAACAAAAATTTTGTCTGTACTTTTATTTGTTTTCTTATAATACATTTTTATATTAAAAAGCTTTAATTTTATTATAAATAAAATGTCAATTTAATTTACAAACCTACATTTCTTTTTTATTTAATGGGGGGCATATAACAAAAATAATAAAACACGAGTTTTCAATGAAAACTACCATTGTTTTCTTTTCAAGTTTCAATTAAAGTTTTAATCAATTTAACTAAACTTTTTAATTGAGGTTGTAAAGAAAAACAATAACTCTTTTAATTGATATTATTATTATTTTAATTGAAAGAGTTTTAATAAACTGTCTGCCAATTTTTTTAGTTAATACTATCATTTCAGTGGTAGGTGCAAAATCAATTAAAATATTAATTGATTCAATAAAAATTTTAATTGAAACCCGTTTTTAGTTTTTTCTGTGTATATATAGGAAGTTTGAAAAAGCAGTTTTTGTATTTTTAATACAAAAATTAAAACATTTTTGAACCTCAATAAAGTACAAAAAACAATAGTTTTGTTGTTAAATTTAGAATTTAACGCAGAAGTTATTGGTTGTGAACCAGAAAACAGTAACATATTTTTGTTAAAGTTTTATTAACTTTGCTGACATATTATTAAGAGTGTAGTGTAGTTTTTAAGGTAAGTATATTCTGTTGGATACCAGATTATGTGATGTGAGTTTCTAAAGATAACAAACAAAAAACAAACGAAGCATTTGTGGAATACAGTTGATATTGTTGTTGCTGCTTCCATCTAGCTCGCTTCTTGTTTGAAGACACTTAAAGATAAGACACCGCACTTAATTTTATCAAAGTATGTAATTCGTGAGGCAACTTGTAAAGATATCATCCAAGGAACGTGGGAACAAGCACAAAACGAACAACCAAGAAAACAAATGAATGGGTATGAAGGAGTAGTCATAAGCAGGGCAGCGACTTTCATGCAAATGCATGTTTGTAGTCAGCATCGACTTTGACCAAATGCTATTTTTAGTCAAAGAACTTGAAACAAAATGACATTGATTTGTTGTTGCATATTTTGCCTGTTTGTAACCGTCATATAATGACAATGGTAATTATTTTATTTTTATAAATAATTACTAAAGAATTTTTTTGGCTTTATTTTGCTGAAAGAAAAAGAAATTCTACGGACACAAGGGATATTCCACACTGCAGCAGTTTCGTCCCATCCAAGGACTCATCATTAATTATTTAATGTGTCAATTGAACAAAGTATTTTATATTGTCAAATTTCTCTATATGAAAAACTTTTTACTTTGACGAAGAAACAGAACAATTACATGCATTAAATTAGGGTTTACCAAATTTTTTTCTTTTTACCCTCCAAAATTTATGTGGTGAAAATATTTGAACCGCTGGACCGATTTCAATACCAAACTTTTCGGTAAAATATACATCAATCTGTGCCAAGATTAAAAGTCTGCATTGGGTTTCGGGGCCGTGATCGCCAAACTGATATACAAACTTATATATAGAGTAAGTTCGGGTAATGTGGAATACCTATTTTATTTTTGTAGTTTTACGCCAAAGTATTGACGATAAATTTACAAAGTCGATGTTAAAATATAACTTGATTTCTTGTCGAATTGTGCTCATAACAAAAATGCATTAACTTTATTGCAAAAAAAAGTTATATAAGAAAAAGCTCAGGTACAGAAAAAGTCTATATGCTCAAACATGGAGTCTACATGCTACACATTATCCGTAATCAAATCTAAGTAGATTTTTTGAAAGATTGAAATGTTAAACAATTGCAGAATCTGTTTCAGTTTCGAAATTTTTGCAGAAAGAATTTTAGTGGATGAAAAATAATGTAAGTTTTCAGTAACCTAATGCAATTTTTCTTCACAAAGTGAACGAAAATTTCTTAAAACTAATGAAAAGCTTTTTGAGAAACTAGATATTTAATGATGCTTCTTTAAATTTCAATAAATAAAATTATATTTTTCATAAAATTTTGTGAAAACTTGCATTAGTTTAATGAAAAGTTTTAAAGGACAAGTTCAACATGTGCAACTTCATGGCTTCTACACAAAAATTCGTTAATATCATGCAGAGAATTGTCTCCGAGTGTAAAAAATTATCGACATAAGCGACTCTCTATTGGATGTGTGTCGCGATTTATTAAGGACGTGATTTATTAAAAAAAAATATTTTGGAACATTAAAAAATTATTCAAAATCTAAAAAATCTGAATATTTAATTTTTAAATATTTTGTTCAGAATAGTTGATTAACAAAAAACGCCAGTAGAGGAGAAGATACCCGGCGGAAAATGGACCAGGCACTGGTTACGTGACTAGAACTTTGAGTGTATGAACCTGTCCTAGTTTCGGTTCTGTTATATTAAAGTGACCGGTACTTTTAACATTGGCTTGTCATAGGAGGTGGCAATTACTACCTTTGGAGCACCTTGTGATGTGGCGAATAACTTAACGAAGATAACCTACTAAAGTAGGATCATTTTAGGATTTATGTGATATGCAAGAGGGCCAGTGGGAAAATAATTATCTCGTGACTGGAGTAGGTGTTCGTATCGCAGAACTGGAGAAAAATTTTTGATGGAAAACTAGTCACATATTAAGCACAATATGTGCTGTTAAATGAGTAATTTGAATGAAATAGTTTTGTGACGTACCACTGCACTGGTCTAAGGAGTACATGTCGCCGATAAGCGAAAAGTTATTAGCAAATTACCTGTTATTTTTTATTCACCGTGTGTCATATTATATACGAGTTGCTAAATAGCCCGTCCGGAACCAGTCACTGAACTCATTCAAAATAGTGTATCATAGCACCTGTTCACGAAAGCTTAAAAAAGGCACAACAGCAATCAGTTTTAAAAAGTTTATTTTTTTTATACGCAACAAAAAACTAAAACATTAAATTCATTATAACAATTTAGATTTGGAAAAGTAAACTATACATTAGCCGCATTCATATAACGATGTATATAGTGCAAAGATCGTCGTTTTATAACATTAGTGTCATAAATACTTTACCAATCCTGGAAAGTTTATTTAACAGATTGTTTCGTTTTTTATTCTATATTTCAAACATTTAAAAAATGAAAATATATAATTGTTTTGATTGCTTCTCAAACAATATTATATTTAATATGCAAACGAACACTTTTTTAAATATCGTGGTTGTGTACTTATACCGCGTTTTAAATCCCCCAATTGTAAATTTAAATGTTTTAAATAAGGATGTAGCTCATTAAGGTCAACCTAAATATTAGTGTCCGACCGAGTATTTGGCTTCGGAGTTCGGCCCTAAAGTAATGTTCTGCCAGGCTTGGCCAAACACCATGTATGTGAAGAATAAATTCTTTAATTTCGAGTACAAACACAAGAGTTTGCATTAAATTCATTTTAGAAGTTAATAAAAATAATAAAGTTGAAGCATTCCCAATTTTTTTTAAAAGACAACATTAAAGTAATTGAACTCATTATTTATTTAATATTTTTTGAAAAAAAATCGGCATTAGCTTTTTTTAGAGATTTATTCATGTTTAGACAAATTTCGTTGTCAAAATTAACCGAAATTCACGTTTTATTAAAATTAAAAAGTTTGACTTCGTCTACGGCTTAGGCCGAACATTGAACGTTTGGCCGAAGTTCGGTTAAGGATTCGGCTTTGGCCAAAAAAAGTGAGTTCGTTCGGACACTACTAAATATACTTATGATTACAAAACGTATTGCTGAATTTTATAGCCAATAATCAGACTTTTTTGGTTTATATTTCTAGGCCAATTCATTTAAAAATTTTAATACAATAATTGGTTTTCAGATATACTCATATATATTTTTTTCATACTCAAAAAATTGTCATAAAAAATCGCTTGTCGCCATTTCAATAATTAAGTCACCAAACGAGTTTTAAAATCGGCACGTATATCGAGAAATCACGATATCTAACAACCCTGGTCACTTTCTAAATAGTTCCATATTCAGTTCTTTTAATTAAGTTCTTTTGAACCGCTCTTTTCTATAGTTACATGATGTTTTGTCAGCATTAATATAGTCACGTGATTGGTCATTTTGCCAAAATTAACACTTTTTGGTACACCACAAGTTTGGTTTCACCAGTTTCGTGGCCTGTCCCCTAATCATATATCACCGATTTGTCACTTTTTATCATTCGACAATTCATTCCCCGCAGTGTAGTTTCATAAAAGTCAATAGTTGTTAAAAATAGATCTCTATATTCTTGTAAAACTTAATTCAATCGCACAAGTGAATACAAATTAGCGAATAAAATATGTACGGAATTCTTGAGAGGCCATTTCATGTTGTATTAGTGACAAATAAATAAAAACAGATAGTAATAGTAAATACAATTTTAACTTGTTATATTAGATTAAAAAATTACTGAGCGGGTAATGAGGAATACTACTCATTAAACCGCCTTAAGGTATTCCACAGTATCCAATATACACCTAAATTTTTAGAAAAAATTATTAAAAATTAAAAAAAAAAATGTTAAACGTAGTATTAACAAATATAAATGGCATTAAAAAAAACTCCATGATTCATATTTTATCAGACACAACTGCAAAATATTAATACATATATATACAATTTTTTGTACCTAATAAATCTTTGAGCACATGTGAAAAAAAGCAAGCTTAACAAGGTTTACTATTAAAAGCTAACGGTTATTATTATTCTCAAAAATGTAAGCGTGAATTTATATGAATATGCAACGGTTTCGCCAACAAGCATTTATCATTTAGTCCTTAGTTTCCGAAATAAAGGTGTGTTCCACATTACCCGCCTACTCCACATTACTAGCACTTACTCCACTATCTCACAGTATGTGAAGGGTATAAAAGTAACAATTTTGGAGATTATTGTTTAGCAATCTTAGATAGTTTGTCTAGGATAGGTTCCTGGGAGGCAAAATGTAAGTTCTAACTGTCCTAGAACCAATTATATAACTGATTGTAGAACCGGTTCTAAGCAACTTGTTCCAGTTTGGTGCTAAAGATCCTATTGCAAATAGGTCAAACTACATATAAATAGAATCGGTAGATATTAGAACCTGTTATAATACCCTATAAGTTGTTCTGCAATGTCAACGTCAATGTCAGAAATATTTGATGAAAAAATTAAAAATTTACCGACAAAATATGATTTTGAGGAAATATATAATCATATGCGTGAAATACATACACAAATAGAGGAACTGAAAAAATTAAATTCAAAAAATTAAAACTTAGAAATTGAATGATAATAGGAGATTTGAGCAAGTAGAGGAGAAACTAAGGAGAAAAAATGTAACTTTTAAAGGTGTCAAAGAACAGAAATTTAAGCCCCTAAACGAAAGTGTCAAATTCATTTGCTGCAAAATCCTAGAAATTAGTCAACCTTTTGCTATTAATACAACCAGGAAAAGAAGTGCTTTTAATGGAAACTTAACGATATTAGCGGAAATGGAATCAACGCATACGGCGGAGGAAGTCTTCAAAAGGAGCAAACTGCTAAAAGGTACATCAATATATGTAGATAGAGACTTGAGTAAGGTGAAACAACAACGAAGAAAGGTGATGATTAGTTTGAAAAATGAAATACTATCCAAGGATAAAACCCTGAAAGTAAGTGTTATAAACGAAAAACTTAAAGTGCAAAAACAATGGTTTACGTGGAATGATAGAAATGAGCTAATATGTGGAAATCGGAATGCAAACTTGATATTTAAAATGTTGTATAAAAATGTTAAGTTAGACTTAGATTATAATAACTTATTATCTAAATCAAATAGTAAATAGCAAATAAATGTCTACGGAGGTGAATTAAGTAGTATTAGAGGGAGCATCGATAATGTTAGTTTTAAAAATTTTAAAATTGCCTCATACAATATAAACGGATTAAAAAACAAAATACTTTTCCAAAAATTCTTCGAGTTTGTCAAAAGTTTCGAAATGTTCGTGCTTCTTGAAACCCACATAGAAGAAGACAAATATCCCACTTATGAAAAATATTTTAATATTTTTTTTATTTTATACTTTTTGGAAACCTGCAACTCGCAACAGTACACACGGAAGAGCTAGTGGAGGTTGTCTTTATGGAGTCAGTAAAAATGTATCTAAACTTGGGATAAAGCATACATTTAAGAGAGAAAATTATGTGGATATAATTGAATTAAAGTTTAAAGAGGTGGTATTATCAATAATTCCTCTCTACATAAATGGTAAAAATTGGGTGAATGAGTTTAATGTCATTAAAAACCTTCTATTGGAAAAAGATGACATCACGCCAATAATTATTGGTGACTTAAATGCCAGGATCGGTAATTATTGGAAAAAGATGACATCACGCCAATAATTATTGATGACTTCAATGCCAGGATCGGTAATTTAGAACAAGTCGTTGAAGATAATTATAAATCACAGTGTGTGCTTAGTGATAAAAGAACGTTCAAGGATAGTGTAATAAATAGCAAAGGTAGTAAACTTATGGAGTTATGTAATAATAATGGTTTGGTAGTGCTAAATCGTATAATGTACATTAGCACTTCGGGCGATTCAGTTATAGACATATGTGCTGTATCACAGGAATGTTTATATATGGTACGCGATTTTATGGTAGTAAATTAAATTTGGGCCGATCATATGCCCATAGTATTGTGGCTTAATATACCTGAATTGGAAAACGTAATAGATAAACGGAACTTACCATCTAAACTATTTTGTAGAAATATTGCATCAAAATCAAAGTGGTTTGATAACACAGGTCAACAGCAAAAAAAGGCTTGACTAACCACTATATAGATTTGATGCATCATGGCTGCCTAAGTACAAAAATGGTTAAAATTTTTCAATTCAATGGATAATTTTTTTTTTTAAAAATTTTTTAAGTAAAATTGACAATATTTTGAGACATTTCTCCACTTATGTTGTCATAACTCAAAAACAAGTAGTCCGATTTTGTCAAATTAAATTTACAAAAATTAAGGTTTACAATATCTTTAAAGAACGTGTACAAATTTTTTTAATGCGATCAATAGTTTCAAAGTTATGAAACAAATTGTTAGCAAAAAAAAAAAAAAAAATGCTAAAAAAAAAAAAAAAATTTGAAAAACAAAAATCTGGAAAAAATCGAAAACTGCAAAAAATATTACTTTTTTGTAGTAAAGCTACATATCATGCGAATTAAACTAGATATGGATCATAAAAATCGATGCATGCTTTACATTTTTATTTACAATTAATTGAAGGTATCGCATATTTACAAGCACTGTAGAAAATTGTACCTACTATATAATGAAAATGCAGAACATAAAAACTCAGGTGCATTTTACGACACGCATTTTGGCAAAACCCCTTTGGGGAAAACCTCTATGACATTTTTATGATTCTAATAATTAAAAAAAAAATAAGTAATAAACAAAAGATTGTTTAATTTTTACGATTGCGGTAGGATAGTAATAAAACGCTCATAAATGTGCGTGTACGCTGAAGTGCTCTTATTTTCCGTTAGCTACGTGTAACGGATGATTTTTTTTTTTTCATAAAAGTCCTTAATGTTTTTTAGGATTCTTGGGAATAATAAAAAATTTGCAGCACACACAAACTGTATCCACACAAAGGGTTATCCCAAATTATAGTATCAGTATTTATAAGATCTCCTTGACCCTTCTTATTTCATTCAAGAAGTGTTTGCGATAACGCAAACATCATTTAATACCTACACAAAAATTAGAGTCATACAGCTTAGAAGTTAAAAACAATTTTCAAATATTAATAAAAATGAGCCAGAAAGCCAGAACATTTTTATGTAAAAACGATCCAGATTTATTTTGTTATGTGTGCGGCCAATATATCACCGGGAAAAAACGGAAGTGCTTCTTAACTTCATTGCAAAAGTCATATCAAGATTGCTATAATATCTATCCGCACAATTTGAACCAGCATTGGACACCGAGTACTATATGCATTCCATGTCGATTGAATTTATCTATGAAGTCTTCTAACGTAAAGTAAGTATAAATTAAAAGATTTGGAATATTTTATAATTACAATATTTCTTAATTAAAATTTGAATTCTTCATATTCCTGATTTCAATTTTTTTTTTCATTTTACAGACGACACTTGGAAATTTTGAAGCCTATGCTATGGAGAGAAACAGCGAACCACGCATCCGAGTGTTATTTTTGTTTAAGTACAAAAAGCGGTTTTGGAAAACATATGCGATGGTCTTACCCCACGAGGTCTGCTGATGGGTTTACACTTGCAGGTCTACATTCACAAGAAATAGAATATGCTCAAGATCGGGGTGCAAGCTGTAGTCATGTGCTTTCATCTTCACCAGGACACTCAACCTCAAGTATGTCTTACCGATCAGATATGTCAGATCCAGCACTACCATCTACAGCTGAAAATGACGAGTTCATCCCACACAAACATTTCTCGCCGAGACCATGGAATCAAGATCAGCTTAATGATGTAATTAGAGACCTTGGATTGTCGAAAAGATCTTCTGAATTACTTGCGTCCCGGATGAAAGAAACAGGTCTCATAACTAAAGAAACTAAAGTTTCGTATTACCGTACTCGAGAAAAAGACTTACTTCATTATTTTGCTGAAGAGGATGACTTTGTGTACTGCACAGATATTTCTGGTTTGATGACTGCCATGGGAAAATGTTTTCAAAATTCAATCAATCGAAAGAAGAACATTAACTACTCAATTTTATGTATATCAGACAAAAAACTAAAATTTGGTGAAAATGAGCGAATTCACTTAATTGTGAATAAATTCGAAAAAAATCAATCGATTTTTATGATCGATATCTCATTTTGTTCCTATTACATGTGGCTTTGCGATAAAGCAATAAATCTGAACGATTTTTTGCCGTTTTCGATTTTTTATGATTTTTTTAAAACAAAAAAATTTGCTATTTTCACGTAAAAAAAATATTTTTTCCCTCAATTTTTTATTATAACTCCGAAACTACTGAGCCGATTAAAACGCAATATATTAACGGATTAAAGGCTATGTAAATTTCAGTTTTTCTAAATTTATTTGAATAATATCGGACTAATTTTTTTTAGTTATCATTAATTATGTGGAGAAACGTCTAAAAAAATTTATAATTTTACTTAAAAATTTTTAAAAAAAACCCTCTCCATAGAATTTCAAAATTGAACCATATTTGTACTACTGGGACCACAATACATCAAAATTGTATAGTGGTTTTCAAAGCCCCTAAAATTTTTTCAAAATTGTTGCCTTGTGTAATAGATGTAAGCAAGCTACAAGAAAATCTTTTCACTGGCTGCGAAAATATAACAAATTGGATAATCCAAGGCATAAAGTTATATATGTGGAAGCTAACAGAACGTTTAAAGTGGTAAGTGGAAAGTGGAAAGAGTAAAGAAAATTATTATAAACAGCTTGAACAAAGCATAAATAAAGTTAACGATAGTAAGGAGTTTTGGAAACTCGTAAAGGAACTTAGTAATAATAAAACAGTCTGTGAATCAAATATAACACCAAATTCATTCAAACAGTATTTCCAAGAACTTTTAAATCCACATCAGCTTTCTGAAGATGTCAGTTACGCACCCAATTGTGTTGAGATACAGGAACTTGATATGCCAATTACTGTACAAGAAATTACAACAATGTTATCTAAAACAAAGCCTGGCTTAGAAGGTATACCATACGAGTTTTTTAAAAATGCAAATAGATCTTTTTTAGAAGAACTTGCCAAAGTTTTACAAGACTACAATAATGGTGGTCTGGAGAAAACGTTTGAAACAAGCATAATCTTACCGATTTTTAAAAAGGGATATGAAAACAACCCTGAAAATTATTGAGGTATTTCCTTTAACCATTGTGTAACAAAAATGTTGATGGGAATACTAAATGAAAGGCTGTCTAAATGGGTGGAATCAAATAACATTCTTACCGAATATCAGGCAGGTTTCCAAAAGAAACTTCAAAGCTGCATTTGACAAGGTACCCCGAAAGTTGATGATCTACAAACTGTATAACATGGGAATTCCGTACAAAATGGTTAACTTTATAGCAAGTATATACTCTAACACTAAATCTGTGGTGTGGGTCGATGATGATTATACAGAGGAGTCTGCAACTTATACTGGTGTCAAACAAGGATGCCTACTATCCCCATTATAATTTGCGCTTTACCTTAATGACTTATATGAACATCTAGAAGGAGGTTTGGAGTTAGAAGAATTAAATAATCGCTTGCTAATGTATGCAGATGACATTGTCATATTAGCAGACAATATCGATGTCTTACGGAATATGATCAATAAACTAGATTCCTATTGCGATGCTTGGAATATTGAGGTAAACTTAAGCAAATCTGCTATTATGGTCTTTAGAAGAGGTGGTAAATTGTCCAGTAGAGAAAAATGGGTTTTCTAAGGCGGGGAAATAACTATTGTACCGGAATACTGTTACTTGGGGGTAATTCTCACTCCCCAATTTAGCTTCAGGAAGCACTTAGCAAAGAGAAACCTTTCTTCGCAAAATAGTATTATGGCCACCTGGAACTCATTCTATAACAAGAATAACAATTAGTTGGCAGGCGCAACTCGCTTACCTTAGGGTTGGTTCCTGGTCACGAGGGGCATGAGGGCAACGAGAGGGCAGATTGTCTTGCTAATTGCGGGGCCCGAAGGCCCTTTATTGGCCCTGAACCATTCTGTGGCCTAAGGTTGCCTAAGTTGGTCGCGGTGCATAGTGCCATATAATCTAATCTAATAGTTGTCAGCGAAATGGAAGCTGTTTCTTGCGGTGTGTAGAGCGATTCAGAGTTATGCTGCACAATTATTTTTTATAAAAAGGATATTGAAACTACCGGACAACTCTCCTACATATGGTATAATGTTGGAAGCAGAAATGGAAAATGGCCACATATATACTTAACAACTTCATCTTAAATACATCATGAAAATTCTTTTCGTATATGAAGAAGAAAGTCTCCCATATATACTGTCTCGCAAAGTTTTGTCAAAAAATGTCTTTTGGGTAAAAAATCTGAATGAACTAGTAAATTGTTATGGCTTTTCCTGGAATTCAGCAAATCTTAATAAAGAAACTTGGTATCAGTTATTTAAAAGTCTGGTCGAACATATAAAAATAAGCAATCACCAAAAAATGTGGATACGTGCGGTTGGTAGTGATACTAGAAGAATTTTTAAATGACTAGATCATAACTGTGGAAGCAAATATTTTAAAGAAAACTTTAGTAGATCGAAAATAATGTGGATTTTTAAAGCAAGATGTGGATTATTGTACCTTAAAAGATCAAATGTCAGCAATCCAAGACTGTGCACAATATGTAATTTGAATGAAGATGAAAATACTTAACACCTTTTTGGAAGATGTCCGCATCATATCGTAGAAGATTTTTTTGGAAAACCTTTTTTGAATGAAAACGAGATAATGTTTTAAATGGTATTAATGATGAAAACAGGGATAATGTGTTTAACTACATTATCGGTGCCCTTTCTTATAGGTCTCTAATCCTTAATGAATAAGCGTAAAATTTATTATATTTTACCTACTATTTTTATTTTTTCGCCTAAATTGTTTGTGGTAAATTTTAGAAAAATTTACTGAAAAATGTTAAGAGTTATCAACCAAACCTCCCACAGACGACTTATTGACATTGTCGTTTGTTCAAAAATTTCAAATATATTATAGCATTAAGTTTAACTATGTAAAAATATGTTTTGAAATAAAGAACGTTTATCTATCTGTCTCTATCTATCTTGTTCTGTAACCTCTAATTTGCATTTTACTGGGTATTCCCAAAAAAAAAATCTCCAAAAATAGCCAAATTACTTACACATACAAAATCGTTACCAATAACATGGCAAAATATCAAGATAACAAGATATTAGGAAAACAATACGGTAAAATTATGCAATTTATATTCTTTTAAAATGAATCAGGTTTTCAATAATTTATGCGAAAAATCATATTTTCTTGATATATTTGTGTGTGTAAAATCGCCAAAAGAGTTAGAAAATCGCCACGTTTGGCGAGAAATCGCCATATAGTGTGGCAAATTGGAATTTTGTCAATCGCAGCATACAAATATATTGTTTTCTAACCAGAAGAGACAGATTTAACTAATACCTATGAAGAATTTGTTTTTCAGCTAGAATGCCGAATCTTTTTAATCCTATTGTTATCTCTTTTTCACAAGTAATTATCACATTATGATGCGCTTTATTCACATTAATTAGTTGGATACCAAGTGCAAGTTAGAGATAGAGTTGCCGCTGCGAAAATTTTTCAATTGTTTCTGCCTTTAAATGCGTATTTATGACATTTTTTATGCTTTTTATTTCATTTTTTAACTGCACATTTGTTTATAATAAAAATTAAAATTTAGTTTAGAATAAATAAAAAAAAGAATTTAAAAATCTAAACACAATGCTATATTAAAATAAGAAACATAATTTTGAGATCTACGTTGACATTTATATTTCATTTTATGATTTAATCTCCGCTCTCAGTAACTATACGATTTTTCAAAATCGTCAAATTTAAAGTGCCTATTTTTGGATTTTTAGTGCTGGTTTTTGGTATTTTTAGTGTAAAATTTTTTAATTTTAGAAGGGTATCCAATCGGTTAACCATTCCTCGATTGATCTATGAATATCAATCAAATAAGTGCTTGAATAAATTGAAATGGCCAATGATGAGTAACGAATAACTCGAACAATTTCGGTCGATTAATAGAGTAAATAAAAATATGTTCCGTGTTAGTTTGTATATTACAAAAAAGCTTAAGTTTTTTCGAATTTTTTAAAAAGATTTTTTATAAAATATAAAGCAATATACCAGTTACCGTTTTAATTTAGATATAGTTCTCAGACGGCTGTAACTTTTTTACGTGGCACCACGATATGCACAATACTGTATTGGAAAAAAAACTATTTTTATTTTTCATTTTGAAGAAAAAACATTATGCACGGACACTAATGCCTAAAATAGCACAATTTAAAGATATTTTTTAAAATACCCTTGAACAATTACATGCATTATTATACTAAAATTAAGGGTCGAAACTATAAAAATTGTACACCAAAGGTCCGTTTAACAGAAATTAAGCAAATCTTTTAAATATCTAAATATTCAATAAAAAATCGCAACAATCGCAAAACTATTATATTGGGCTAAATTTTTTTTGCAAGTTTGTAGTTAATTAATAATTTTATTGGTGTTACAGCACGGATTGGCTCTTTCACTATTTTCTTTCATTCGGATCGATATACAACTAAATAACATAAATTAAAAATTATCAATTTGAAAAAAATAAATATAAAATCGAACAAAAATCTGTCTTCCAAACTTCAACGCATTTGCTGCTGCAACTTTTTAACTCCAGCGATAAAAATACTATAATTTTTCTCTATGTTTTTCCAAGGCATAGACTGATATGTCATATGCTTGCAACAAATGTTTTAACCTATACCACTAATGTTTTCTTAAAGTCGAACTTATAAAAACGAAAGAAAATAAAGTAAAACACCTCAATTGTATAATAATTCAAAAAATCCTTTTTATATTGACCTAACGTATATTTTTTATTTTGATAAAATACATTTCGGAACTCCTGATTTTGTATTTATTTTGTAGTTTGTTAGCAATTCATTCTTTTATTGTGTATTTTTAAGGAAAAATAAGTGAAGTAATATTAATAGAGTTACTCGAGTAATTTTAAAGTCTTACTCGATTAATCGAGTAAGTTAAGAACATCAAAATCGAGTTACTCGTTTATTCGAATAAAATCAAACCCAAGTAATTTGAATACCCTAGTTCTTAATGCATATTTCAATTTAAATGCATATTTTTGATTTTTTAGTGTATGCAAGTCGCTGCCCTGGTTATAAGTAAACAACAATTTTGTTACTCTTAACTTTAGTATAGAACTAGGATTAATTTGCTTTCATTTTAATTAAGTATAATTTCATTAAAATATGAAATGAATTATTGTATTATATACACCCCCATATACACACAAAAATAAATGATTAAGAAAAGAGAAAGCATCGCTCCATGTTATGCATATGAGAAATGATATAATTACAGAAACAAAAACACCAACTGAATTGCTAACAAACTACAATTCATTATCTATTCGATTATACTTCTGTCCATAGATTTAAATAGGGATTTATCTGATAGTCAGGGGTAGAGATGGGCACGTGAGCAGAATTTTGGTTGATTCACGTGAAATACGCATGAGTGTGAGTAGGAACAAATTCTTCGTGAGTGGGTGTGCTTGATCCAAATTTTTGCGTGAGTATGTGTGTGTGAGTAGAAGTTTCCAAACCAAACTTTTTTCTCTTTCAATAATAATATTTTCTTATTTTTTTCGCTGACTTTTCGTTTTTTCGATTTATTCAGTGCAGTTTTGAGTCAAACATTAACAATTTACATTAATTGTTACATTTTATTTTTTCCGGTAATATTTTGTTTCGTGATTTGGCATGATTCACGTGAGTGTGAATAGTAAAAGAATTCTCTTTAAAAAATTTTAAAAATACTCTACGAAGACCGCGTAGCTTTTGTTTTTTTTTTTAATTTTATCCATAAATAGCTCAATAATACCTATCGTTTGACTACATGACGAAATTCGCACATATTTTATATTCGGGACAGACAAATATATAGCCTGCGGCAATATATAGATTTATACTAAAGATCTACATTTTTCTGTTATGGAACGATATATAAATAGGTCAAGATATCGTGTTATACGAAATGAAATAAGTTTTTTTTTTGGATATTACACTAAATGTTATTATATTTGAATTTTGATTTGTGTTGTATCTAACTATATAAAAATTTAGAGGAAAACATTTCTATATATAAACATTAGAGTTAATTTTGAAAAATAGATTTTTGGATATTATCACTTTTTAGAAGGTTTTTGTATCAATAGAAATAATGGCGTTTTTTTTTTTTTTTTTAATTCCAACTCCTTCCCGTGCCTATAGGCGACTCAAATCGCGGATTTTGGGTCCCTTTTCCCATACAACAAAAACGGCTGAATATATGTCAAATCAACAACTTGTTGGTAAAATTTCGCGCCTGAACAACTCGTGTTTAGTTAAAAATAAAGATAATTTAAATTGTTTAGCTTTATCTGCTGTGGAAAGAATTGTGGAATAGAATTAATTAGAATTGTTGTTAAATAGAAATTACAAAACCAATAAATTATTTTGTATTCACTAAAAAATTAAATTTTTAAACTTTAATAACTTTTGAACGGGTAACTACAAAATTAAAATTTTTGGACTATTTTTCTCAGATGTAAGTATTTTCTCATTGTATATTAACAAAAAAAAATATTTTAATTTTTTTTTTTTAAATAATTTTTTTGGACCACTCTTATTATGCATTCTGGTGCATTCCAAAAACTAAAAAAAAGCTTATGGGCCTAAGTTTTCCCGTAGAATCGAATACTGAAGTCAGATTTGACATATATTTAGCCGTTTTTGTTGTATGGGAAATGGGACCCAAAATCCGCGATTTGAGTCGCCTATAGGCACGGGAAGGAGTTGGAATTAAAAAAAAAAAAATATGCCATTATTTTTATTGATACAAAAACCATCTAAAAAGTGATAATATCCAGAAATCATAGCATAGCGGCTTATAGATTTATGCCAAGGATTAAAATAACGTTCTTTTTGCAAAATTTTAGGATAATTGGAACAACAGCCTTATACGACAAATACGAAATGAAATTTTTGGGTATTTTGTATTTAAAAAACGAACTGATTTTTTAAAGTAATTACAAACGACTCATCTAAAATTATTTTAAAAAAACTTATTTCACAAAGTTCCATTTACGACAAATACGGTATTATATTTTTTTTCAATTTTTTTATTTAAAAAATGAACTGATTTTTGACTGACTCATCTAAAATTATTTGATAAACATTTTTTTCACAAAGTTCCATTTACAGAGTTTTACACAGCCTCATAGTTATTCACGCTCAAAGTTAAAAATTCGCAAAAAATCGTTTGAGTCAGACTCAAGATTGTTTATTTTTAATGGTATATCATTTGCAGCTTACAACTTAGGAATCCAAATACAGTACTATAAACTTAATACACTCGAATTCATTTACACTATATGTACTGATGGTGTGTCCACCAATATGTAAAAAGTTATATGGTGTTAATGTTTTGAAAACAAATTTTTTAAATTTTCCGATTTCTCAGTTTTTTAGCCAGCAAATGCGCGACACTTCACGTATCGATTACTGTGAAATTGTTAAAAAAAAAAACACCATCAAATTGTGCGCAGTTTGGTTTATGTCGCGATAACGTGCCATAAAGACAAACGGAGTAACTATATTACATGTTTCTTTAAAAGGCCCGCTGTTAAATTTAAATGTTTTGATTTTTCGGGTTTTTTTTTCATAATTTTTTGAATTTTTTAGCTGAAAACGTGTTTTTTTTGAGTGTTGTTATGAGTACGCATTTCGTGTTGATTCTTATTATGCTTTTTAACGTGCCAAAATGATGATCATAAGTTATGTTTAGCGAATTACGCGTACTTTTATTTTAACACATTTTGTCAGGGCACACTCTAATTGTTAATGGAAATACTGCAGTAAATATAGAAACCGCAAGACTTCATTGTGTTTTACTAACCGACAAGAGGCTGCAAAAAAAGAGGAGTATAGAAAATATGGAGCTTGCAATATTTTATTGATCTGACTTAGCATCCCCAAACAAAATCCACAAGTTTTAAGAAATTTTAGTGTTTTCTTGGTGGATTCAATTTAGCTTGAGTGTGCTTAATTCGATTTTTACTTTAAAAATTGTTTATCAGCTATAAATTTCGCAATTCTAAAAAAAAAAATACATCGATTGTTCAAAATGTCATTATACTAGATGTTGATTAGTAAAAGACGTTACTAAAAGCTCAAAATGAAGCACGAACTTAGCTCTTAAATGATTCAAACCATAAAACAATATTGCTTTTCCGGAAATGGATCTAATCAAAACCCATAAAAGCAGCTGTAACTTTAGCAACACTCTTTTAAATTGATGAAAGCTAAAGGATTTTAGTTGCTTGTATCTAAGGCTATACACGTTCAATGCGGAATTAATGTGCCGTAAATATTTTGGCTTATTTTAATCCCAAATATTGAAAACATGCTATTCAAACAGTCATTAACACTAAATCATTTAAAACTTTTCTATTTTCTAATAAAGTACACTATTTACAGTATTATTTAGTTTAAACCATTTCTTTTAAAAAACTATTTCAAATAATATTACAACCTTCCCTAGAAAATAAATATTAAGTAATTTTTAAAACAAATAAAATATGATTTTGTTTTGGTTCCCATATTTGAAATCACTGATTATTTTGGTAGTACTAAACTAGAGGTCGGATCAATAAGTCCGTGACTTTTCGAACTATTCTCGTAGTTATATGAAATGCAACACTGCTCCCATCAAGTACCACCTGTTAGTTCTGTCAAATTTTGAGCAAGTTCCGTCATTTACGTTGCGTTTAACAGCTGCTCAAAACATACAACCTCGTAGATTTTTTTAAAAATGGAAAAAAGTGAATTTCGAGTGCTCATTAAACATTATTTTTTGCGAAAAAAAAACGTCAATCCAACCAAGGATAAGCTTGATAAATACTATGGGGACTCGGCACCATCGATTTCAATGGTAAAACAGTATTTTACGGACGTTACCGAAATTATTGAAATACCGTTATCCGTAAAATACCGTTACCGAAATAATCTAAAATCTAAATTAAATCTAAGTAATAAATAATCTAAAATCGAAATAATCTAAATCTGTAAAAAAAAACTTCTGTAAATATGTAGATATATTTTCCCATAGTATGATCATAAACTAGCCAGTCATTAAAACTCGGGCATAATGGGGCTAAAATTTCGGTTCGCATTATTATTACCTGAATACCTAAAATAACGTAACCCTTAAAATGCTGTTACCAAAATAACTGAAAAATCTTTTTCCCCAAAACAAGGTTACCGAAATAACTAAAATTACGTTACCGTTAAAATTCCGTTAGCGAAATAAATAAAATACCGTTAACGCTAAAAACCGTTACCACAATATCTGAAAAATCGTTACCCCTAAAATACCGGTACCGAAAAAAAATAAAATAGCGTTAGCCTCACCGATAATAATCAACACGTACAAAACAAAAAAAAACACACACAAAATACTGTTGTTGCTTTTCTGTTTTGTTTTGTAAAGAGATTCAATGATTTAAAAAGAGAAATAACACAAGGCAACAATTTTGAAAAAATTTTAGGGGCTTTGAAAACCACTATACAATTTTGATGTATTGTGGTCCCAGTAGTACAAATATGGTTCAATTTTGAAATTCTATGGAGAGGTTTTTTTTTAAAAAATTTTTAATTAAAATTATAAATTTTTTTAGACGTGTCTCCACATAATTAATGATAACTAAAAAAAAATTAGTCCGATATTATTCAAATAAATTTAGAAAAACTGAAATTTACATAGCCTTTAATCCGTTAATATATTGCGTTTCAATCGGCTCAGTAGTTTTGGAGTTATAATAAAAAATTGAGGGAAAAAATATTTTTTTTACGTGAAAATAGCAAATTTTTTTTGTTTTAAAAAAATCATAAAAAATCGAAAACGTCAAAAATCGTTCAGATTTATTGCTTTATCGCAAAGCCACATGTAATAGGAACAAAATGAGATATCGATCATAAAAATCGATTGATTTTTTCGAATTTATTCACAATTAAGTGAATTCGCTCATTTTCACCAAATTTTAGTTTTTTGTCTGATATACATAAAATTGAGTAGTTAATGTTCTTCTTTCGATTGATTGAATTTTGAAAACATTTTCCCCATGCTATGTACAAATTTTCACATCAAAAATGCATTACATAGTAACATTCGTGTATTTTTTGGCAAAACCCTACCTAGAATATACTGATTCTATTCTTCGGAAAGACATTTGTGTTGGATGAGCTTAAATGTAAATAAATAAATAAATTAAATAGTAGAAAATTTATATTTTATTATTCACATTTATTATAATAAATAAAACAAGAAAATAAATAAATATGTATTATAAACTACAAACTCTGAAATTTTCTTTTAGTCGATTTTCTACTATTGTTGAATAACGAAGTGTTAATCTGAATACTCCAGCAAAAATCAGCCATCATGTGTGCATCCCAGCGACCCTGGTATCGTTCCTCCATTGTCCGGATATCTTGGTGGAATCGTTCGCCCTGTTCTTCACTCAAGTCTCCTAGATTTTCAGGAAAACGATCTAAGTGACTGTGCAGGTAGTGTAATTTGATGCTCATGTTGCATCCAAGATTCTGGAAGTGAGTTAACATCTCTTCAACGTGCGCAACGTAATCATCACCCTTGTTATTTCCTAAGAAATTTTGAATAACCCATACAAACGAATCCCATGCATTCTTCTCAATTTCTGACATTGAACTGCCAAATTCAGTATCGTTCACCAATTTGCGAATTTGTGGGCCATCAAATATGCTTTTTGTACTTAAACAAAAATAACACTCGGATGCGTGGTTCGCTGTTTCTCTCCATAGCATAGGCTTCAAAATTTCCAAGTGTCGTCTGTAAAATGAAAAAAAAATTGAAATCAGGAATATGAAGAATTCAAATTTTAATTAAGAAATATTGTAATTATAAAATATTCCAAATCTATTAATTTATACTTACTTTACGTTAGAAGACTTCATAGATAAATTCAATCGACATGGAATGCATATAGTACTCGGTGTCCAATGCTGGTTCAAATTGTGCGGATAGATATTATAGCAATCTTGATATGACTTTTGCAATGAAGTTAAGAACCACTTCCGTTTTTTCCCGGTGATATATTGGCCGCACACATAACAAAATAAATCTGGATCGTTTTACATGAAAATGTTCTGGCTTTCTGGCTCATTTTTATTAATATTTGAAAATTGTTTTTAACTTCTAAGCTGTATGACTCTAATTTTTGTGTAGGTATTAAATGATGTTTGCGTTATCGCAAACACTTCTTGAATGAAATAAAAGGGTCAAGGAGATCTTATAAATACTGATACTATAATTTGGGATAACCCTTGTGTGGATACAGTTTGTGTGTGCTGAAAATTTTTTATTATTCCCAAGCATCCTAAAAAACATTAAGGACTTTTATGAAAAAAAAAAAAATTATCCGTTACAGGTAGCTAACGGAAAATAAGAACACTTCAGCGTACACGCACATTTATGAGCGTTTTATTACTATCCTACCGCAATCGTAAAAATTAAACAATCTTTTGTTTATTACTTATTTTTTTTTAATTATTAGAATCATAAAATGTCATAGAGGTTTTTCCCAAAGGGGTTTTGCCAAAATGCGTGTCGTAAAATGCACCTGAGTTTTTATGTTCTGCATTTTCATTATGTAGGTACAATTTTCTACAGTGCTTGTAAATATGCGATACCTTCAATTAATTGTAAATAAAAATGTAAAGCATGCATCGATTTTTTATGATCCATATCTAGTTTAATTCGCATGATATGTAGCTTTACTACAAAAAAATAAAAGTAATATTTTTTGCAGTTTTCGATTTTTTCCAGATTTTTGTTTTTCAATTTTTTTTTTTTTTTTAGCATTTTTTTTTTTTTTTTTGCTAACAATTTGTTTCATAACTTTGAAACTATTGATCGCATTAAAAAAATTTGTACAGTTCTTTAAAGATATTGTAAACCTTAATTTTTGTAAATTTAATTTGACAAAATCGGACTAGTTGTTTTTGAGTTATGACAACATAAGTGGAGAAATGGCTCAAAATATTGTCAATTTTAAAAAAAAAATTTTTTTAAAAAAAAATTATCCATAGAATTGAAAAATTTTACCATTTTTGTACTTAGGCAGCCATGATGCATCAAATCTATATAGTGGTTAGTCAAGCCTTTTTTTGCTGTTGACCTGTGTAATAAATGATGTAAATAAGGAAATTTGTGATCTAACTGACAGAGTAAAACATCTGTCCAACTAAAAGCTGAAGTTAAAAACTTAAATACAAAAATTCTTAAACAAGATAATTCTGCCGGTGCATCTGATTTACGGATAACTAACATACCATGTTATGATAATGAAGATTTACAATGGATTTTTGAAAACATTTGCAGCTCTATTAATATAACTATGCCATTTTTTAAATCTATTTTTCGCGTTAAACATTTTAAAAACCATCGTGATGTCGATAATCCTCCTATTGTTGTTAAACTTAATTCGCCCTATGAAAAGAACTTTTTCATTAAAACTGTATCAGCTTTTCGTAGTAAATTTAAAACATCACTTAGATTGCATCATGCAGGTTTCGATAGCGATGAACCCTTTTACATAAATGAATATTTAACACCACATAATTATCAGATTTTTAAAACTGCACAACGTCTAAAAAAAGATGAACTGCTTAAAGCCGCCTATACTCAGCGTGGGATCGTATACGTAAAAGTTAACACTGACGATGAGCCCTTGAAAATAGAATTACTTGAAGATTTAAACCAATTTTTTCAGTCTTCAAGTTAAAACATGTACCGTTTCAACATCTTACTCAACATACATTTTTTGCCTAAGTGAAATTTTGCATTCATTAAACATGCTAATATTTTTATTATTTTTATATTTAAACAACACAATCTATAAAATTTGTATTATTTTTATTTTCATCACACATTTACTACATATTGTTTCAGCTAATATTTTATATTTTCGTTTTTTTCTTTGCTTTATTAATATTTAATGAACGTTTACTTTACTCTGCTCATACTGACTGCGTTGTTGTTAGGGATGGTTGCGTTGAAGGAAGATATTTCAATGGGAGATGATAGAGGTCCAGTTGGAAGTTCCAAGGACACGACTATGAATATGGTGAAAATATTTGCTAAACATAAAAATGGTGTTACAATAACGCTCAAAGTTTAAATAACAAGATCGATGAGTTCAGACTGGTTTTTGAGAATTCAAATGTTGATATTGTTTGCGTTTCCGAGACATGGCTATCCGAAAAAATACCTGACAGGCTTATTTGCTTAAACGGTTACAAAACCTTTAGAAATGACCAGGTTAAACATGCTGGTGGGGTTGCCATCTTTGTAAAGGATTATATAACGTGCAAATTCAAAGCGAAGTCTTGCCAGGATAAAAAGTTGAGTTTATTTTTGTTGAAATCATATCTCATGGAAGAAAAATGCTAATTGGATGTGTCTACAGACCACACAAGAATATACCTTGCAATGATTTTATATCGAAATTAGAAACATTAACCGTTGCCTATAATGATATTGTGATCTCTGGTGATTTCAACTCAAATATTTTAAAGGAATCAATTTTATCTGATGAAATGTTGTCACTTGGACTCTTGCCAGTTAATCAAACAGTTCCAACACACTTTACAACTTCGAGCAATTCACTGCTTGATCTTTTCTTTGTTGTAAACATGTCAAATGTATTATTGTATGACCAGGTTTCAGCATCATGTTTCTCAAGACATGATTTGATATTTCTAACGTATAATTTTCGGATTCATCGAATGGATCAAATTGTTACTATAGAGACTTCAAGCGTATGAATTATAATTTGCTACAGGAAAGTTTTTTTTTATATTAATTGGGAAAGTATGTACTATATGTGTTCTGCAGATGAACAATTGTCTTTTCTTGAGTATAATATCCAGCGGCTCTATGATGACACCGTCAGTTTAAAATCTAAAAAAATCTCGGAAAGATCAAGACCATGGTTTTCAGCTGATATTAAACAATTAATTCATAAAAGAGATTTAGCTTATTCCAGATGGAAGAGATTTAAGACTCCTGAATTAAAAGTCGAATATCGCACTGCTAGAAGCGAGGTTAACAATAAAATTAGAATTTCTAAAAGGGAATATTATTCCAAATGCTTCGCTTCTGCTCTTGAATCGAAGAAAACCTGGAAAACCATTCGTGAAATCGGAATCGGAAGTACTGATAGAACAAACAACTACTATGCCGATGCTAATCAGTTAAATACAATATTTACAACCTCACCGAAAGTTCCAATTAACTGCAACTTTTCGTCAGATATGGACAACTCTACTCCTGATGATAATAATACGTTTGAGTTTTCTTGCATTACACAGTCTGATATCGTGTCAACTTTGCACTAATAAAATCAGAAGCAGTTGGATACGATAATATGCATCCGAAATTTTTAAAGATACTTCTGCCATTACTTCTGCCTTATATAACTCACCTTTTCAATACAATCATTACAACCAGCACTTTTCCGCAGAAATGGAAGCATGCCAAAATTATACCACTTCCGAAAACAAATACTGAGTTCCGCCCAATTGCTATTTTGTGTTACCTTTCTAAAGTATTGGAAAAGATTCTACAGCTGCAAATGAGTGAGTATATAAAAGATAAATGCCTGTTGCATGATAAACAATCTGGCTTTCGTTCGAATCATAGCTGTATAACAGCTTTGGTTGATGTTTCGGAGAGCATACGACGTGAACTCGACGATGGTAAAGTTAATTTCTTGGTGCTTTCTTGATTATTCGAAAGCCTTTGATACGGTTGACCACCTTACGTTATGTTTGAAACTTAGAAATTTTTTTAATTTTGCTTCGTCATCAACACGGCTCTTATTTTCGTATCTAACTAATCGCACACAATCCGTATACGCAGATAACACTTGGTCTAACTCGCTGGCTCTTACTAGAGGCGTGCCGCAAGGGTCTATTCTTGGCCCTCTACTTTTTCTATATATGCAAATGATTTGCCCGATCAGCTTCATACTGCAAATTACATATGTACGCGGATGATGTCCAATTGTTTTTGAGCAGTCCAGTGCAATTAATCGCAGATGCTATTACGAAAATTAATTATGATCTTGATAAAGTATATATATGGGCGACAGCAAATGGACTTTGTCTCAATCCGCTGAAATCAAAATGTCTGATAATTCACCGCCAAAGAACTGTGCCAGTTATCGAAAACGAAATTCTTATTAACGGAGGAAGAATTGAAATCGTAGAGTCGGCTAAAAACCTTGGCATTATCTTCAACAGATATTTAACATGGACCAACCATATAAACTCACTTGTTGGTCAAACCTATGCCAAGTTAAGAGCTCTATGGTCAACACAGTTTTTTACGACTTTAAAAGTCAGAATATTAATTGCAAAGTCGTACCTCATCCCCGGTTTAATTTACGGCTGTGAACTCTTCGAAAATTGTGATACTACTAGCAAACGCAAGCTAATAGTTATGTATAATAATATCATCAGATATGTCTACGGATTGAGAAGGTTTGATCGTGTCTCATCTTTTGCCATTAAACTTTATGGCATATCTTTTGAGAACCTTTTAAAAATAAGAGTACTTTTATTTTACCATAAAATTATTTATACCAAAAATCCACTATACCTTTATGAATTTATACAATTTGCCATATCCCCTAGAGGTTAAAAAGACAATTATACCAAGGCATCGATACCATGTATCTGAATGGCATTTTTATATAAATGCCTCACGTCTTTGGAGACATCTTCCAGAAAACCAACAGCTCAACAGCAACGCAAACAGTTTTAAACAATTTCTTCTAAATTTTTTTTTTGCATAATTTGATTTATATAACTTTATTTTTACACTTTTTTTTGTTAAAGCATTTGTGATGATAGAACAATATATTAGATAGTAGTTTTAATCTTATTTTTGTTCTTTTTTTTATTGTTATTTACGTGTATGAGTATTTTAAATTTAATTTTTTTCTTTTTATATATAACTTGCAATATTATTTTTTACCCAAACTGCTTTCCTGTACTTTAACTATAAGATTTAATCTTGTTGTACAGGATATGTGAATGTAAATAAATAAATAAATAAATAAATAAATAAATAAATAAATAAATAAATAAATAAATAAATAAATAATACAGGGTGGCTGATAAAAGCCACTACAAAAAAAATAAACGTTATAACTTTTTTCTGACTTATTAATCGGTTAAATTTTTATTTTTGATTTCATTGATTCGTCTTTCAATTTAAGGAAAATGAACTATTGGGGTAATGAAACTAACATTTTGATTGTCCGCCACTACAATGCTTTGGGGGCCGCACAGTGGCTGTAAATTTTGATTTCAAATTGATTCAAAATTGATTCAAAATTTTGTAACTTTTGAACCGATCAAAATATTTTTTTTTAAAGGACAGGTAATTAGTTGAACTTGGCTCAGTTTTAATGTCACTAACATTGATTGAGAACTTCTTAAGAAATTCAAGGTCAAAGTTGAACTTCTGATTTTGTTTAACATTTAGCGTGTTTTTTAATTTTTGTATTTATTAAAAAATGTCATATTTGGATTTTAATAATAATTATAAACATTTTTGCGATAATGGGAGTGTTTAATGTTTACACTCAAAAACAAATAGTAAAGTCAACTGAAAATTTTGCTATTATTACTTAAAAACTAACCATTTTTGCTGTCAAATTTGCAAATTTGTTTACATTAAAAACATATTTGCACTTAAAAAAACGTTAGTAATATTATCTAAAAATTTTGCTATTACTACAGAAAAATTTATTATTTCTGAGAAATTTGTTAATTTTAGCAAAATAAATCTGCTAAACATTAGCGCAATTAATCTGATTTTTTTTTTAATTTTGATATGAAAATATGGGTTTTTATTTACTGAACCTTTCTTATTTATTAAAACATATCATATGTGGAGAACAAAAAAAAACCTTTTAAAAATAAAAACTTCAAATTTGAATTCAAAAAAGAAACTCATGATGCCATTAACAAAGAAGTTGAAGCTATCAACGACCAAATCAAGACACTACAGCTATTACAATTACAGTTAAATGGACAGCAAATTGAAGTAAACTACGATTTAAAGCTAACTGTGATAGATTTAAAAGTAGGTCAGGCTTTGACTAATACGAAGGCTGCATCCAGCTGCATCATATGCCAATCAACATCAAGCCAATTAAACCAAATCCCGACAAAATCATTATGTAATACTGCATATGAATATGGATTATCACCGCTACATGCAAGAATACGATTTATGGAACACATACTTAAAATCAGTTATGATTTGGATTTCGGATCTTCAGGAACAATAAGAAACAACGAAACCAACAAGGAGTTAAGAAGTTCAAAAGAGAAACATGTTCAAGATGAATATCGCAAATTTGGATTGATTATAGATCAACCAAAACAAGGGTCAGGCAATACAAATGATGGCAATACTTCAAGAAGATTCTTTTCAGATCCAGAAACAGCATCTGAAATAACAGGAGTGGACTTAAACCTTAAAATAATCCCAGAAGTACTTACGTGCAATGAACAAATTGACTCTAGAAAATTTGGAGATTATGCTTAGGAAACTGCAAAAATATATACAACCACGTAAATATGAAATTTAGAAATATGTCTGCAACAGTTCACAAAATCCTTTATCATGGAGAAGATGTCATTAAATATCATTTGGTGCCACTTGGAGATCTATCAGAAGAAGCTCAGGCAAAAAGGAATAAGGATTACAGATTTTATAGAGAGCTCAATACTAGAAAATTTTCACGAAATTCCACAAATGAAGATCTATTTAATATATTATTGGCTACGTCAGATCCGTTCAACTCCAGTATTCGAAATCAATGAAAAGTGGAACATCGGGATTTAGATGAAGAAGTCAAAAAACTACTACAGCACAGAAATAACACAGAACAGAATATGGAATATTTGCAAACAATATTTGAATGAAATGAATAATAATTATAATTGCCTTTCATTGTTATTTAAGTTCGAAAAACAAAGAATTAGAAAAAATATTAATAAACATAAACATCTTTGATATTTTAAATTTTGAATCTCGCTCCTAGACGAGGACAAGAAATTCTCATTAAGTTTGTGATTTAACATAACAAATATCTCTAGAAATTCTAATAACAAAGTCCCCTGAAGATTTCCTTGGGCAGGAATGAAATCCGGATAGGGACAACGCCTACAGCAGATTGTTTTTCACAATTTGTTAAATAAGTTTTGGGACTTTAGCACATTTAATTACTATAAATGCAATTAATGTTTATCCCGATGAAAATAAATTTAAAATAAACCTCCATTGTTACAAATATTTCAATATCTATTGCAGTTTTTATTTTAAAAGGTTTTTTTTTATCCACATATGAAATGTTTTAATAAATAAGAAAGATTCAGTAAATAAAATAGTAATAGCAAAATTTCCAGTTGATTTTACTATTTGTTTTTTTGAGTGTAAACACTAAAAACCCCCATTATCGTAAAAAATGTTTATAAGTATTATTAAAATCCAAATATGACATTTTTAATAAATAACAAAATTAAAAAACCTATATTTCACGCTAAATGTAAAAAAAAAAACAAAAGTTCAAGTTTGACCTTGAATTTCTGAAGAAGTGCTTAATCAATTTTAATGAAGTTAAAACTGAGCCAAGTTCCAATTCTAATTACCTGTCCTTTGAAAGAAAAATTACTAAAATATTCTGATCGGTCAATGAAAAATGATTTTCAGCCTCTGTGGGCCGGCGTTTCCGCCTAAACAAACTTTAGGGGCACATTAGGTGGCACTCCTCAGAGCAGATTGGGCTCGTAAACTATTTTGTCAATCATTAGGACGTCTTTTCATCGAAATTCCCTAGTTCGGATGCAAGAAACAATTGTTGCTGCAGTTGCTGCAATACAAGTCACTTCTAGAGTTTCGACAAGGAATATTTTTGCCCAAATAAGTATCACCAGAGAGTCAATACCGACAGTTCTGGTTAAGGATTTTCATTTCTTTCCTTTAAAAAATCAAATAACAAGCAAATTGAACGCAGTAGACTTGCCCCTTAAGTTGGAATTTTCTCTATAATTTGCACGGAGTTTCGCTTGCATTTGATGTCATCGGGCGTGGAAGTCATTTTAATTAAATTATTTTTTTAAAGCCATTAAAAATACTTAAGAAAAATGTGTTGCTTTTCAAATGAAAAAATAAATAAATATTTGTATGTATTAAAAGAAAAAGGTATTTGATTTTCTTAATGTAGCAATATTTGTCAGCTCAGGGTGGCTTTTTAGAAATTGTATGTATGTATGTTAGTAGCAATCGCATGCAGTGTTGCCAGGTTTGATGATTTATCGTCATATTGACGATATTTAATACCCAAAATAACTAAATGACTATTGGACAATTTTTGCTTCCAAAATGACGATTTTTTTACAATACAATTTTACAATTTTATGTCAACAAGACCTATTTATCATCTATCATTAAATTTATATTATTTCGTAAAAAATTAAAACATTGTTTTTTTATCGAAAGCTAAACTTTTTTTGCTAATATGATGTGAAATACAATTTTGCAAAAATGCAAATACTAGAATTAAATAAAACTTAATCCAAACCGGATTTATTTTTTATAAATTCATTATGGGTTTAGCTTAATTTAGTTTCTGTGTTTATATTTTTAGAACATTTTTTTTTTACATTTTTATAAAAATAAAAAAAAGTTTTATATTAAAAAACAAGGCATGGACTTTGTTGCGACACAAAAAGATCTCTAGCCCGAATATTCATATTTATAAAATGTTGAAAGGTGAAATAATTACAACTTTAAATGAGACAAAATAAATCCAAAAATAAATCCGGTGCTTAAAAACCAGGCCTAATAATATAAATAAAGTGACCAAAAATTAATAATTAAAAAATATAATTAAAATACATATGTAAGTTGTTCGATAACACAAAAATTTGTACAAGTTTTTACTGAAATGTATTCGTTTACACAAATACTCAGTAAAAACTGGTAAAAAGAGAGAGTAAAGTGTCAGTTTGATGCCAAAGAACTTACAAGATTTTACTGGATAAATTTTTGCAAGTAAAAATTTGTAAGAAGAAAAAAATATATGATTGAAAAAATATGCTTGTATTTTTAGTAAGCAAAAACAAATAGTAAATTAAATTATAATTGTTTATGGATTTAAAGTGAACAATGTTAAAGAATTAAATATGGAAGAAGTTAAAAAAATTTTAAATTCTTTTTGGTCGACAATTTCCATTTTATCTTTTCCAAAATGACGAGTTGATTTTTTTTTTTTTTTAAATATTTAAAGCCAGCTGTTTTATCTAATTTGAAAAAATACCAGTTTTATTAATTTTTTGTGTCTCGAAAACACTCTAATGCCCAGTTTTTCACTTCGTATTTAAATGCCATTTGGACTTTAAGTTCTATTTAAATACAAATGTCAGTTTTTAACTTAAAATTTAAATCACATTTAAGTGATCAATCTTGGGCATTAAAAGTCTATTTAAATTGTAGTGTCCGACCGAGCAGTTCGGCCAGAAAATGCATTTGGTCTGTATTCGTTATTTTAAAGCATTATGGACAAATTTGGCGGATGGAAAAATGTTTATTGGGCTGATTAGATGCTCTTTTGGGGTGTCAAATTTGAAGAAAAGTCTGTAGTTAAGCAATGAATTCACTGTTCGGCCTCAGAAAGTTCGGCGTAATTGAAAATAGTTCGGCGGCTGAACTTTTAACATTATAGCTAAACTTCGGCTTTTCTCTTAAATTTTATACACAAAATCGAATTAAATCGGCTCAACAAACATGTTTCCAATACCAAAATTTGTCATCATTGCCTCTAGATATCAAAAAAACCGACAAAATATAGTTTTTTGGCCAAACTGTTCGGATCGGACACTATTAAATTGTACACATATAACATATGATTTTGACAGTTTGTTTTTTCCGCGTGGTAAAACAAACAATAAAAAATAAATTAAATTACAGCAGCCAATAAAAATTCAACTTCGGATGAAATTTTCACTTCTCTTCATTTTATTTTATTAATTTAATTATAATTAATATTTTATTTCTATTTATATTTATATATATATTTATATATATGTACATATGTATATGTATATATTTTATTTTTTTTTTTTTTTTATTTCTATATTTTATATTTAATGCTTTTTTTGTCCTTTAAACAGCTGTTTTATGAATAATGATCATTAATTTTTTGACATTTCATGATGCTACCATACTTTTGTCGCAAATAAATAACAATTGTCATTTAAGACTGAAAAACTGAAACTGTATTTAAATTCAACTTAAATTTAAATGGCAACTAACTAATTGCATATTTAAATACGAAGTTAAAAACTGGGCATAAGCACACAAAATATTTTCTTTTTTAATTTTTTGACAAACTTAATTTTATCACACTTTCCGTTTGACTTATGTGTGTGTAAACACATGTGTTGTAATGTAAACGGGTATTTAATAATTATTTCAATATGTATGTATCCACAAGCGTATCTTTTTTCATTTAAATGTTTCTGAAATTCTGATAAGGATATTCGTTAATTTTTCTCTTAAATACCTTTACACCTTACCTAACCGTTTCCTTATAAAATTTCGTTCAACAAAAAGGAAAATACCAATAACAATAAAAATTGCAAAATGAACCTTTGTTATAAAGAATTAATTTTATTTAAATTTTTTTGCCTCGTCAACAAGCTTCCATACAAATGATGTTTGAAATAACGAACTTCTTATATCCACAGATTCCATTAATACTTCAATTTGCATTTTCCTTTAATTTTGTTCAATTCGACTGAACAATTGCCACATAAACTATGTTATTGTAGTATTTACAAAACAGTTCAAAAGTTTCAACGTAATCACCTTCTTGGACCCATAAATGTTTTTTTAAAAGTCCATGTGAAAGAAAGCATAACTTTGTTTAAAATGTAATATTAAATTTCTGTCAGTGCAGCCAAACGATTTCCCAACTCTTTCTAACGTTTTTATCAATTCTGTAAATTGTCACTACTGATTTTAAAACCAACTATTATCCCGAAAAAAAAACTTCCTTCATTGAGAACAAACCTGCAGAATAACCTTGAACATTAATTTGTGTTTCAGTGAAAAATCAGATCAAAAACATTTAAAGTTTTTATTAATATTATTAAAATATAATATTCCAAATACGTTTATATAAACATCGGTATGTTTTTCGCTAAAATTTAAGTGTTTTTGCATTTTATACAATTAATTTTCGTTACGTTGCAAAATCCTATTTCGTGGCTTTTTTTCTACTAAAATTCCGGTTTTTGTTTTATAAAAAAATAACTATTTTAGTGCTACATTATATGTAAATATTTCATGTACGGATAATATTATTTTATACAAATATTGGGTACTTTGAGACATTTATTTGTGCTTTTCCCCTATTTCAAGTGTTACTCGTATAAGCAAACTGCATTTTTTTTTTTTAAGTATTTTCATTTATTTAAATATAATTTTTACAAATTTACAATTATGTTATTGCCTAATTTTTTTATTAACCGAGAATTACATCGATTTTCAGTTAGTTATTTTTTCTTGTCAAAAAATACTGAAAATACATTGAATTTAATGTAAGCTGCGTTTAGTTTTATCCACATAACCCTCGTTAATCGAGTGTTAGGTTTTTTTCTATTAAATTCGTTTTTTTTTTACAAAACCAAAGTTTTTTTCCTAAGAATATTTTTTTTCTAATTTTTTGTTTTTATAAACACAATTTAAGTTATTCTTCCAATTAGATCCTTTCTCAATTACAATTAGATATTAAATTAAATTAATAATTCACAATATATTTACTATTTTTAAAACTATTTTTTCTTATTATATTTTCCAATTGGACTCTTCCAACAATTGCAATTGGATTCTTCCAACAATATCAATATGATTTTAACTCTCACTTCAAATATATATTTAATATCATAGAAATTAAACATAGCGATTTCAGAGCCATGAATGTCGACGATTTTTTATAGCAAAGACACAAACCATATATGGTTAATTGTGTAAATCTTTATCTGTATTTATATACTGTGCAGTTCGCTTTTAACGAACGAAACTTTAATTGATACAACATTGTTTTCTTCATCCCAAATACATTTATCAATCATATTTTATTTTACTTAAAAAAACAACATTCTTATTGTTATTGTTATTTTTTTTTTGTTTTGTTTTCTATAGAAAAAACTTTTCTACAGAAAAAATTTTATTTGTACAAAATATTTAAATACATTTCAATTTCGGCCTCAGCGTAGTAAAGCATTATTGAGGCAAGTTGGCAAATTAATTCATTTTCAAAAGTACAAATAAAATGTTTAACTTAAGATTAAAAGATTATTAAATTACAATTAATATGTATAAAAAAAACTGTTTTACAAAAAAAAAAAAAAAATTGCAAAAGCGTTTCAAAGTTGTTAAATAAATGTTGTTTACAAGACGATTTAAATAATGAAATTCGAGTAATTGATTTCAAATCTATATGTAAATTATTGAATTTTACAGCACCTAGGTAATCAATGCATTGCTTGGTAGTTTCTAGTCTACATCGAGGAGTTTTTAAATTTGTTCTGTTTCGTGTGTTAAAATTAAATTGCTGTTGAGAAAATGTTATGCTTTGGTGACCAATATGGTTAATGTATTTAAAAACAAACATTAACACCTGATACTCATGCAATCCATAAATTGGTAAAATTGTTTTGCTTATATCTTTATACAATGTGACAGTTGAATACAGTATTGGTAGTTTGTAAATAATTTTGAATGTTTTGTTTTGCATGCATTGAAGCGATTTCAGTGAAATGTTTTTTTTTTATTGTAAGCATATATAATTGCTAGGTAATTCAAATGCGATTGAATCAAAGATTGAAATAGCATCATCTTTGATTTAACATCCAGTTTATTTTTCAATTTATATAAAATTCCAATAGCTGAAGCTATTTTCCTTTTTAAATCGTTCATATGTAAATCCCATGACAAGTTACTTTGCAATGTGATTCCCAAATACTTAACGGAATGGGTTTCATAAACAGCTTTCCCATTAATAAACACGTTGAAATCACTATTTATCTTTAAAGCATGTGGTCTAAAGCGTATTAATTTGGTTTTTAATTTTTACAAGAAATATTGTTTGCACTTTCCCTGGTTAATGCAAACAAGGAGATGGAGGGAATCCAAAAATTCGGCACAGCCGAATTTAATAATTTTTATACCAAATTCGGCACATCGGACTTTAATGCTTCCACTTGTTTTTTTTACCATTTCTAAAGAAGATTTACAACATTTATGTAAAATTTTTAATTTTCGTATTAAAGCACGTATTTTAATAACGATCATAAATATTTAATCATCTGATAACTTTTTTAACAAAATTTTGCTAATTAAATTAAAATATTTGAAAATAATTCAAGTTCGAGGCCATACTCTATATTTCTTTATTAGGATATTGTCCTAGCAAGCAATCTATAGAGTTTTTTGTAAAAAATTAGTTGAAAACTAACAGTTATAAAAATATTTTAAATAGAAGTTTAACAAGTAGTTGCAACTTACCTAATTTTTTGAGTGTATCTAAAGGAAAACGTAAAAATGTCAAGGTAAAATTTATAGCAACAAAAATATTAGTCTTCGTGCAAATGCTGCCAAATTCTAGTGACCCACATGGGAATAGAGCTCATGCATACCAAACTCATTGCCATTTAAAATTTATATGTACAAAATTTAGGGAATGTTTATTTAATGACTTATTTTCTAAAAATAGAACAATTTAATTTCAATTGGTTTGCTTTGAATGCATTTCATATACCAAAGGGTTTGATGCACTTACCCGAAAATGAACCCAGACTTGTTTAATATGATTCTCAACATGATTCAGCGCAAGCAATAATCGTTCGGAATCTGGTGAAAAATAAAAATTTGTTAAGGCAACATCCAATCTGGACTCTATAAACTTTATAAATATTCAAAGTTAAGTGACATCTGTTGAAAAGTAACAGTTTATATTGCGAAAATCCATAAAAGGCCATGCATTTCTAAATTTAACCAATTAACTGGTTTAGCAGCATATCGTAATAAATAATTGTACACAAGATTTACATTAAAACAAAAGTATACATTTTTGTCTTCCATTTCCACCATTACATTCTAATTTTGTTCTCTTTGTTCAAAGTTTAAGGTAGGTTAAAAACAGTTGGCCTTTAATGAGCTCGGTCGATAATAAGTTTATGGTGACCTCGTCCTAGGTGTAAATATTATGAGTGCCAAATTTAAACGAAATCGGTAAGAAAATAATAATTTCACATCTTTTAGGGAAATTAGGCCTAATCAATAAAAAATTGTATGGCAATCTTAACCGTGGCAAAGTTATTTTATATACAAAGATTTAATGTAATCCGTTAAAAAATGAAACGCCTAAAGCGCTTATACAAATTTCAAAAAAAGTAGTCGGTAAAATGGGTCGTGGTCGAAAAAAAATATAAGAAGATCTGGCCTGGAATTTGATAATAATTTAAAGAAATATCAACCAAAATCCGCTAAAAAAAATATTTGAGACTAAAATATTTTTCTAAATTTGATATTTCACTACAAACAGTACGGTTAAAAGAGGTTTGTAATTATAATATCATATATTGTGTAAACTTATCATTCAATGATTACACAGGCCTACAATGATTTTGGTGCCGCTAAAATAAAACAGATTTCAAGTACGTTCGGTACCCTGATAAAAAATTGATACTTACTTTTTTAATGCTACGTGTAGTTTTCGAGATTTCGCAAGGATCAACGTATGTCTTCTTCACTGCATCTGTTATAGGTTTTCTAAACTTTTTTACTACATATTCACCACAAATATAACAAAATGTATTTGGATTATTTACACAACACCTTCTCGACGACGGCATATCGATATTATCATTTAATCAAAGAAATTAATTGACTATAATGACATTAAGTATAATAAAATACTTTTTTTAGGTTATGACCGATCGATACAAACCTGAACGTAGCTTCGCGATTTTGACAGCTAACCATGACGTCTTGCGGACTAATTAACCAAATTATAACATAGAATTAGCGGCACCAAACAAAAAATTTTTTTTTGTAGGCCTGTGTTATCAATATCAAAAATGTACTACCCATGTTAAACAAACAATGCATAGAGTTCATATGCTACTATTTAAATTTCGCTTACTGCAGATAGTCAAATGTTACAAACATGATTTGTACAAGGTGGCGCAAAAATAACCTTCCGATGTTTTTTGGCTGTAATTTAAAAAAAAAAATGAAAAACTCTGATTCTTCTTGTGGATTATTTTTATTTGGTATTTTAGTTTTTTTTACATCAAGTCGAGAATATGATGTCATGTAAATGGCCGCCGCCACAGTTGATTTTAATTTGAGCCCTTTTTATGGCATTTTCCATCACTTTGGCTAAAACTTCCGGCGATAGGTCCTCACATTCTTGACGGATATTGTCTTTAAGAGCTGCAAGAGTCTGAGGCTTGTTGACATAAACCCGCGACTTCAAAAAGCCCCCACAAAAAGAAGTCTGGACCGGTCAAATCAGGCGATCTTGCTGGCCAGTGCAAATCGCCAAACGGGAGATTAGGCGCCCGGGAAATGCATCCTTCAGCATATCGGTTGTGGCACGTGCAGTGTGTGCCGTTGCACCGTCCTGTTGGAACCACATGTTTTCCAATCCCAATTCATCAAGTTGCGGCAAAAAGAACTCGTTGATCATTGCTCTGTAGCGCTCACCATTCACAGTAACCGTTTGGCCCGCGACGTCTTCGAAGAAAAAAGGTCCGATGACTCCTCCAGCGAAAACAGCACACCATACAGTGACTTTGAGCGGGTGTAATGGCTCTTCGTGGGTTACACGCGGATTTTCAGTGCCCCAGAAGAGTAAATTTTGCTTATTTACGTACCCGCTAAGATGGAAATGGGCCTCATCATTCATGATTATTTTTGATGAAAAATCATCTTCCTCTTGGTGGTGATTAAGGATGGCTTGAGCGTATGTTACACGCGATTGGCGGTCAGCAGCTAACAGCTGATGCACCGTCTGGACTTTGTACGGAAACATCTTCAAATCTTGTACCAAAATTCGCTGTAAAGACCGTCGACTGATACCCATTTGCGTAGCACGTCGTCTGGTCGGTGTCGACGGCGCTTCCATGACATCCTCGGCTACAGCAGCAATATTCTCTGCAGAACGGCTACTCCGGGGTCTGCCACGCCTGGCAGCATCTCGTGTTGTGCCAGTCTCTTCGAGGCGAGCGGCTAAACGTCGCAGTGTTTCACCAGTAGGCGTTGGATGGCCAGGAAATCTGCCACGAAATTCACGTTGTGCCAAAGTCACCGACCGATTATTGGTCAAATAAATAGTCACCAATATTCCGCGTTCTGGAGCAGTAACATTGTTTATTAACGTGTATTTCGCATGTGTTTACTACACAAATGTCAAAACAGAACTGACATTAGGGGCCAATCGCAAAATTTATAGCATTTTCTGATAGGAGGATTACTTTTGCGCCACCATGTATATATATATTATATTTAATATATTTAAATATTATTACGACTATTTGATCGTTATATGGGCTGATTTGCATGTTATAGAATACATACAAATACTATTACGAATATTTGATCGCTATACAAGCTGATTTGGATGTTACCATATATTCAAATGATATTTCTATATTTTCAAGTGTGTGATTTTTTCAAAAAATGCTGTTCGATTTTTAATTACACGAAATTGTTGCCGTAGTAATGAGTTTACCTTGTACAAATAATTCTATTACATCCAAAGCTTATTTCAATGTATAACGTAATTTAAGATTTAAAAGGGCTCTTTATACAAAAAAAAAAAAAAACTAAATAATTCCAACAAATCTAAACATCATTGTTATTGAACTTTAGTATTCCTAAAACCTATTAAAGTAAAACATCTTATACATACATTCATTTACATTCATCTCTATTAGGGTGATCTACTCTTCGACATTTTTGAAACACGGCTTTCGATTTTTCCGAATAGTTGAAACTTAAGAATAACCGGTTTCGGTTCTTGGAATTAAAAAAAAAAACGGTTAACCGATTTTTAAATGTTATACAATTATACTGAAAAACAAATATTTTTTTTTTTTTAAATTTGCATAATTTTAGTTTTGAGAAATTTTTTTCGATGGTTTTTAAAAAACAATAAAATTTTTTACCCAGAACATTTAAATGTTATTTTATGAGATATAATCGTACCTTTTGCAATCAAAACAATTTATTAAGAACAGTTCAGTATTTAACATGACTTTAATAAAACAGATTTTAAGGATAAAAATTTAATAAACACAAATTTTTAAAAATTGCAAAATATTTAATATATTTTGGTTTGTATTTGTTAATATAGCCAAATATAAAATGACAGAATAATAACATTTCCCAAAAAACAACACAGAAAATAATAATGTTTGAGGTTATGAAAGTTTTTAAAATCTTTTATTTGAGAAATTTTTAAGCAAAAAGGAGATCTCCTTACATGCACCACTTAATTTAAAAACTGGGTTTTAAGAAAGTTTTGCAGCATATTCCGTTTTTAACAATGAATTTTGTAAATATACGATTTCTAATATATTGAAGCTTAAAAAGAATACTTATGAAAAAGCCGGTTATTCGACAACAAAAAACCAGTTTATTCAATATTCGAAAATTTAACTTTTTAGAAAAACCGACAACGCACAAAAAATCAGGTTTGAAAAACCGACTCGATCACCCTAGTCTCTATTCAAACAAATGTAAAAGTGAAAAAGTTTTTTTCATTACGAAACTAATTTAAAGGGTTGAATAACTTTACAAAGCAGTCACATTCACCCAACAATGAAACACAAGGAAAAAGGACAAAATAGTCCGGTAGTTATAACGAAACAAATAAGCCATGTAGTAAAATAGCAATTATTTAGTGTAATACAATTTTTTCAGTTAATCAAAGAAAGCAAATTTTGTATTTAACATTATCTACTTTATACTTTAAATAATATCATTCTCTAGATCAAGGTTGGCCACCGATACGAATAAAGGTAATGGTAACGGCATTGGTGTAGATTTGTTGTTTGGGTCGGTATTGGTATCGACATTCTATTCGTATCTGTACGTTGATTGTTTTGCAAAATATTCTCTTCCGTGCTGTGATACCAGTTTTTGACGATTTTTATACTTAAAATATTAAAAAATAGACTATTTAGCTTAAAATGGATTTTATTTTTGTCATGGGATACTTTAATTTTGTCCATATACTGTATATTTCTATAATTTTCAGGCTTTAAAATTTAGTCAATACTTTATTTTTGTCGAATACTGACTATGCTCAATATATGAAACGTTTGCATATTTCAATACCATCAAAACTTAAAATTGCCTTAGCCAAACCACACACTGCAAATAGCATGCCTATGTGTAGTAAATATTTTAAGTTCTATCGTTAGTACGTGTCAAAAATATTATATGCACACGATCTTACTGCTAGTTGTCGTCGTGAATAGTAGTAAGCTATAGAAATATTAACTAAAAACAAATATTATATGTACAAATATGCGACTAGAAATATGCGACTATTAGTAAAAAAATTAGTAAAATTTATATATTTGTTACTTGAAAGCCTGTTTGAGGCATCATTGAGACATCATTCAACACATAATTTGTGTGAAACAACAAAAGCGGTATTCGCTCTTGGTAGCAAACTACCCTTGCAGACCTTTCAAAGCTTTCAGATCTTGTATAAATACAAGAGTATGCAAGACCACAACAACAAAATACATGAAATAAAAATATGCAAGACTTTTATTTATATGCAAGACGAAAACCTATTGTATAATCTGGGTCTTTCAAAACTTCCAAACTAACAATACTTAACATATTTTAGTTTTTGCCGGAAAACAAAAAAAGAACAGAAATATTTACAAAAAAACATTTAATTTTCGTGTAAAAAAAAACAACTGATTGTAACACAAATTTTTATCAAAAAAACAAAATTTAAATGAAATAAAAATACGATATTAATATAAAAATGGATCTTCTTCCTTAAAGTTGATATTCACACAAAATAACAACAGAGTTAAAAATCCACTGAGAACGAAGAATAATGCCAACCTTTTTTATTTGAAAAAATCGCTAAAGTCTACTTAAAAATCGCTAGAAAATATATTTCCGTTAGAAATTAGCTGTTTTGTCAACATTGAAATGCTTGGGTTGTAAACATACAATAGACACAAAAAAAAAGACGCTCACGCTTTGTAGCATAAAATCATAGTATTAATGCAACCCTTGCATAAATGCTATCAAGAATGAATACCGTTATTGATATACAGCTTCTTTTTGTTTTCTAAATTAATATACACACACAACTAGCGGCGCTGTTAACAGTTACTAATAGTCGCATATAATATTTGTTTTTAGTAAAATAAAAGTAAAATAATATAATAAAATAAAAATGCTCGAGTTCGAGGCCAGTTGTAGTTAATATAAAATTAATTTATTTCTCGATATTTCGACATTCGTCGAATGTCATCTTCAGGAGAAGTATCTAAAAGATTTAACAAAAAACAATATAACAACATTTAGTACAATAATTTAAGTAAAAATCTTCAACAAAATACACATGATAATACAAAATACAAAAATCAGTCACTGGAAGTATTACATATTTGCACACACAAACTTACATTTAATGTTTACATAAAAAACACAGCTTAGAAAACTATCGTTGTTTGTTTGTCAACATCTGATATTGCACTGAATTTACTTTTTAGTTAATATTTCTATAGCTTACTATTCACGACGATATCTAGCAGCAAGATCGTGTGCATATAATGTTAAAAAATTTAACATGAACTAAAGCTATGTACAGACGGTTGTCAGATCTTACAATATTGTAAGATCTGGCAATGTACTGACAATGAAACATGTTTATCAAAAGGTTCTTGTATGGCAAAAATTGCCAGATCTGTTGTTAGACATTGCCAGAACTGTCAAAGCATTTGAAAGAAATTATTAATTGTCAATTGTGTGTTAAATTAAATTGAAAAATTAATAATATTAATTGTCATGGAACAAAAAAGCAATTGCAACGATTTTAGCTGCATATGTATTAGAAAGCAACTGCAATTTGCAAAATATTTTTGCAAATTGCAGTTGAAAGAGGTGCGAAGATTTGCCCATTTTCCTTTGCAATCGTTCACACTTTTCTGGATGGCATCTGCGACCTCTTGCCATAAAATATATTCGAAAAGTTTATACTCAGCGCAACCAGTATTCCATAAACTTCGCCGTACCTCAACTTCCTCGACATGTTTGATAATACTTTCCACCTTTTTGTTGTAGTATCTTTGTTTGGGTGTTGGTTTTTTCCCGGCTTTAGAGCCTGTTGGCGACTGGGAGCCTCTTGGCGACTGGTTTTTTCCAGTCAGTTGGCTCATATCTGCAATCTATGACGCAATGGATTAATGGAAATGTCGCCATCCATTTTTTTATTTAATTTGATTTCCTATTTTGTTTCACTTTTGATATTATTAATATGAACTTTTTTTATTTTTTTATGGACAGTGCCACCTATAGAATTTCTGTGACAATACTGCCATTGTCAGATGCATTAATTTAAACACATCTGCCAATAAAAAATAGTTTACAATGTCTTGCAATTATCTGACAATGTCAACGTACTGTGTTCACACGAGTGTCAGATGTCTGACAATATTATTGTCTTAATATGTACAGACAATGCTTTTTCTTACAATGTTGCAAGACAGAAGTTGTAAATTCACACTGTTGTTAGACATTTTCTGAACATTTTTCTGACAATATTGTAAGATCGGACAACCGTCTGTAGATAGCTTAACGATAGAACTTAAAATATTTACTACACATACACAGAAAAAATTATCAACCTAAAATGTCAAATAAAAGATTTGATTTGAATTTAATTTGTGTCTAAAGAAATATTTAACTGAATCAATTAATATTTTAATTGACTTTTAAATATATAAATACATATATTATTTTAGACGCAATTATCATATTATTTTTTCATACACTGTATGCATAAATAGAAAATTTTCAGTATAAAATACCAAATACATTTAAAGTGAACAAAGAAAACATGCACACACACAAACATACTCCGCATTGTAAAGAAAACACACATACCAACGTATAGATCACACACTTTTTTTGTAAGTATCATATTTGTTGTAGAAGTTATTTATAACTTTTTTTTCCTTCTTAATTTTAATAAAAAGGTTTAATTAATAGTATCATTGCCGTGATAGGTGCAAAGTCAGTTAAAATTTTAATTGATTCAATAAATTTTTTAATTGAAACCCGTTTTTAGTGTTTTTTTGTGTAGGCATTATATTTGTAGTGTGTGTTAAGCTAAGGCAATTTTAAGTTTTGATGCTATTAAAAATGCGGCAAATGAAATATATTTAGTATTAATACATAGTAAATAGTTTAATATTCGGCAATTTGAAACTACTACCCAGTAAAATAAGAGCTGAGGAAGAAGTAGTACATCTACTAAGCCGGATGTGGTGGCAAATTTAGGTGAATCATTAATGATTTTAACATTGTCGTGTTATTGGGCGGATGGAGTGAATATATAACTTCTTTAATAGCATTTTAAACAGTGCATGGATGCTATTTTTCAATAGTTCATTTAAGGTCTTTTTCAAATATATATAAACATTTTTATTTAATACAAATGTGCAGCATACTTAAGGGATGTGTCTTTAAATATAAAAAGAAAATAATCTTTTGGTGCCAGCGAGTATTGAACACACGAATCTGAGTTACGATCTGCTGTATTAAAGTAGACCGCTCTACCATTTGCACCAAAGTTACTTATGCAATACAACAAACTTATAACGAACTTAAGTTGAAAATATTGATATATTTTTATGAAAACAAGAAAAATATGCTACACAAATATATAATATAAAGAAGATAAAATAATGATTTTTAAAACATTTTTATAACGTGATTTCGTATCACTGAGATATAAATTATCTTTAAAATATTTTTAAGTTTTGCTTAGGTTAAAAAAAAATATATATATTAAGAAATAATAAAAAGCTCATTTAACAACGTCGAATTCATTGCGTATTTTAAAATATTTTTTTCATAATTAATTTGACGAAGTCTTTAATAAGATAATGACAATGAGAATAAAAATATTGGAGAAGTAGTTTAACTACAGGTAGGAAAAAGTGGACTGCAATGAAACGAGTGTACCTTGGAACGTAAGATTTTTTAACGTTTACTAGGGCGGGTCGATTTAAAAATCGCTCAACGTTCAAGGAAAATCTTATTCTAGGGATCAAAATAAGAAACTTTGCCTAAGGAACCATACCTCTAAAACGAATTCTGATGTTCCGACTTTTGACCCGTATGGTCAAATTTTGACAAAGCCCACTTTGATATTTCAGAAAGTAGGAGGAATCTCTCCAAGATTATGGGAGATACTTCTTCTCCGGGAGACGCGGTAGCAGATTAATGCATAAATCATCATTCTAGGGGTTAAAATTTAAGTTAAAAGAGGGCCTTTTTAGCCGAGTTTTTTTTTAGCAAAATGTACAAATCTCGGGGTAGAGATATTTCAGAAAGTAGGAGGAGTCTTTCCAAGATTAGGGTCTCTATTTCTTCTCCGGAAAAAATAGAGTATAAATATATTCGATTGGGTTGGATTAGATTGGGGCACTCTAAATGGGTCAAAGTGGGAATTTTTTAAAATTTCACTCTACGGGTCAAAAGTCGGGACATCAGAATTCGTTTTAGAGGTATGGTTCCTTCGGCAAAGTTTCTTATTTTGATCCCTAGAATACGATTTTCCTTGAACGTTGAGCGATTTTTTTTGCCTCCATACAAATCGACCCGGCCTAATGTTTACCGTATTTTTTTCTAAAGATTTCGAGAAAGAGGTCGGTAAAAACTCTATAGGTAAAATAAAGTGATATATTTAAATTAAGTAAAAGTTATGAATTAATTTACAATTAATTATTATTATTAATAAACTAGCTTTCAAAATTTGGCTTCGATATTTTTCGTTTTTGCTAATTTCTTGCGATCCGAAACAATAGAATTAAAAACTCAAATAGATTTTTGAAGCCAAAATCAAATTTTTTTACCTAATTTTTTGAATATTACACACATTTCAAGGCACACCTAAAAAGTATATCTTGAAACAAATATGAAAAATTCGATAAACTAATTTTTAGCAGTGAAATACATCTTTGCATTTTCGTATCAACATAAATCCTATCCGGATTTCATTCCCGGCAGGAATGAAATCCGGATAGGGACACGCCTACATCAGATTGCTTTTCACAATTTGTTAAATAAATTTTGGGACTTTAGCACATTTAATTACTATAAATGCAATTAATGTTTATCCCGATGAAAATAAATTTAAATAACAAATATGCAGGTGCTTGTGCAAATTTAAATGTAACTGACACTAATAGGAAAACATATGATTTTCTATTGTTGATTTACTTGAATAAACGTCACTACATTGCTAGGTCTGTCAAAAAAACAGAGTAGTATTTGGAAGATGACAAAGCCAATTGTGACAATTTTTTGTTGTTGTTTTTGTTTTTCTTTGATATTTTAAATTTTGAATCTCGCTCCTAGACGAGGACAAGAAATTCTCATTGAGCTTGTGATTTAACATAACAAATATCTCTAGAAATTCTAATAACAAAGTCCCCTGAAGATTTCCTTGGGCAGGAATGAAATCCGGATAGGGACACGCCTACATCAGATTGCTTTTCACAATTTGTTAAATAAGTTTTGGGACTTTAGCACATTTAATTACTATAAATAAAACCTTAGGTTTTTTATATTTTAAAATAAGTTTAAAAAAAGATCCATTGCAAAGGCAAGAAATAGATTTATAACAAATAATTATTTGTCCACTCTGGATAACAATTTTCTAAAAAAAAATCTTTATGATTAAACTCAAGATGTTAATTATTTGGTCGTTTTTAAATTACTTAATTCTCTTAAAATACTCAGAAAAAACTAAATTAAATAAGAAATACTAAAAAAATTAATTAGAATTAAAAAAAAAAATAAAAAAAAAATTAAAAAAAAATTTTCTCCCCGGCCCGGAATTGATCTCGCAACCTTCTGATTGCAAATCCAACCACATACCACCTCAACCTCCATATAAAAAAAAGAATATATGAACTTATGAAAAAGTGCTTCTTAGGATGTTATTAATTTAGATACCAATTAATTTGTATGGGGATGCAAATGCTGTTTAAAATAACTTTAATTTAACATTTTTGGCAGTTGTTATCAATAACTTCTATTATAGTGAAAAATGAGCGTATGCTAATGCTTTGGAAGTCAAGTTAAAGAGGTTCTTAAAGCACTACTTCCTTTTTATTTTGCTGGGTATAGTAGGTTTTTTAATGCCTGATCATTTTTATGATTTAAAATTATTTCGCCGTTTAAAAAATGTATGGCGAATATCTTGTAAGACATTCATGCTACCCTTTAGTATGTACCGGTTTTATGGAAAAAATCTCAAAAATACATACATAAAAAATGTTTTAAATAATTAAAAAAAAAAAAATTAAATTTTTTAATTTTTATAGGTATAAAGTACCTATAGTTTATGTAGGTTCCCTTAAAATATGAACACTAAATTATAAAGTAAAAAAATATTTCAAGTTTTACTTATTTGGAACACAAGTTCGTTTACTACAAATACCTAATATTTGTATCAAGATCATATAACAAAAATTTAAAGCTTGTAACGCATCCGTTAAGTTTTTACTACAATTTTCTATAAAACAAAAATTTTAAATTAAAGCTGATTAACAATTTTGTATGGTTTGTATAAAAAATTTAATTTTTTGCAAAAAATAAACTACGAGGGCGGTCCCTGAATTAGCCGACCTAACATAGAAAACAAACAAATTTAGGGAAACATTTCTTTGTTGCCCAACATAATCTGCATTTAGCTTGATACACTTTTCCCAGCGACATTCAATAGCATATATACTCAGTTTATAGTAATAATGTCTAGCTCCTTAAAATAGCCATAAACCGCAGACTCCAATTCTTCATTATTGGCAAATCTAAAATAAACGTCTACACACAGAGAAATAAAGTGCTAACCGAATTGTAAAATGTATAATAATTGTAACAACTTATAAATTCAGTTAGTACAACGATAATTACATTCGGTCTCTGAAAATTTTTGGTGTTGCAACTAAAATTCTGTTGAATCTACCGAACTTTGCTGTGAAAACTAATATAAAATTGTGCCAACTGTCTAAAATTCTTAATAACCGAATTAGAGTCGTAGTGACCGAATTTCAGTTGGCAAATAGCTAAATTTTTTCTTTGTGTAGCTCCTTAAAATAGCCATAAACCACGGACTCCAATTCTTCATTATTGGCAAATCTTTTACCACCGAACCATTTTTTCAACTTTGGAAATAGAAAATAATCCCAGGGAGCTAAATCTGGCGAATAAGGTGCGTGATGCAGCAATTTGAACTTTAATTCATTGATTTTGGGCATAGCAATAGTGAATGTGTGAACTGGTGTATTGTCTTGTTGAAACAACACATTCTTTTTCTCCAAATGCGGCCTTTTTTTTTCCTTATTTTCATCACTTAAACGCTGCAATAAGCTAGCATAATACTAGCCATTAGTTGTTTTCTTTTGAATATAAACAATAAAAATTAACCACGCGCATCCCAAAACCGACGCCACGAACTCGCCTTCAGATGGGGCTGTATTCGCCTTCTTTGGGCACGATTCTCCTATTCCAGTCCACTGCTTCGACTTTTCCTTTGTCTCAGGTGTGGAGTGTTGGACCCATGTCTCATCCATGGTTATGAATCGACGCAAAAGCTCGGGTTTATTGCGGTGAAACAAAGCCAAACACTCTATGGAAACATCTTCACGACACTGTTTTTGTTCTATTGCGAGCAAATGCGGCACCCACCTTGCGCACAACCTCTCATCTTCAAATGTTCGGTCAATATGCGGTGTATATCACTTTTTGAAATACCTCGTCCACCTTCAACCGCCGATCAGACAACAGCATTTTGTTTCAGTTTTTTTAACCGTTTCTGGCGTGGACACCTCAATTGGCCGACCACTATGGTGTTCGTATTGGCCGCTCGTACGGTCTCGTTTAAAAGCTGCCACCCAATATTTTAAAGTCGTAAACGAAGGAGCAGACTCCACCAGAGAAGAATCTAGCTCGGCTTTAATATTGGCTGGACCGACACCTTTCTAATGAAGGTATTGAATTACATAACGATGACCACATTTTCCATGTTTACAAATTCACTGAGATAGTTTATTTTTAATGGCTTCAAAAAAATATTAAACAACGTGGCGCCTTGAAACTTAAAACATATGAATTATAAGGTTGATACTCTACACCAAAGTACTTTTTTGCAAACAACTGCCGACATCTATACGTCAGTTCGGCTAATTTGGGACCCGCCATCATATATATATATTTGTTTAAACAGATTCAATACCGGTATTACGGAAAGCGTTTGCGGTATATAGGTATTTTAAATTTCAGGTGTTTCGGTATTGATATTGTATCGGTTAGCAATTTAAAACGGTTTTGAAATGGATAATGGTATTTAAAAGGTTTCGGTGGACAACCTTGTTCTATTATCAATCAGTACAAACATTGTTTGTATACTCTCCATTTTGCTCCGAAAAAGGGTACACTTAAAAAATATGTCAGTAAAAACAGCTCCAACCTTACCCAATAACATCACACATTACCAATGCAGGCCATGAAGTTAGTTTAGCAGTTCCCGCCTAAATGCGTTCCCCGTTTAAATGCGAAATAAGTTCTTGCCGAATTGTATTTTAGACAAAATACATGGAAATAATTCCGTTTAAATACCGCTTAAGTCCATAAAATACTAAATTTGTTTTAAAATTTTTTGCTAAACACAAAATTATACTAAAAATTTAAGATATTTTTTACTTATCAAAAAATTAAGCAAAAACTTTACTAAAAGCATACTCGGGATTTTCGGCTCTATGCAATAAGTCCCAGGTGCAAAAAGTCCCAGTGCAAAAGCTCCCAATGAAATAAATTCTAAAAAAATTAAATAAGCCCCGTCTCGAAAAAGTATAATAAATTCTAAAAAAATTAAATAATTTCCAAAACAAAAATGAAACAAATCCTAGGTTTTGGTTTTATTTCATCATGAAACAATTTCCAAAGAATAAAAATTAAATAACTCCCCAAAATAATCCATGCAACATAAATGAAGTATGGGCGTACCGTTATATTCCCCAAAGTCGTATTGCCCAAAAACCAAAAACCAATAATATGTTATAACGACCAAATCAATGACAGAAATTCCAAAACTTTTTTTTGGGTACTATGGCATTTTTTTTATTTTTTTTTGGGCGCAATGACGGTAAAAAAAAGAAGTTATTGCCCAAAATCATAATTTATTTTTTTTTTAAATGTCATAAAACATATTGTCTTTTGTGTCGCACGCAGAAAAAACTTTATTTCGCGAAGCCGCATGCCGCGTTCTACGGAGGAAAAAAACCCCTAAGAGCGGCCGAAGGCCGCCACCCAGAAGAACTTATATTTTTAAGACATCAAGTAACATTTATTTGACCTGTCATAACTTTTAATGTCCCAAAATACCAACCCACACCAAGATTTATTGTTTTTTAATGATTATTTTTTAAAAATCTATTGTCTTAAAAATAAGATTTCAACGGATTTGACATTGGATTTGTAAAAACAAGTTTTTCTGTGTGGCGGCCCTCGGCCGCTCTTAGGGCTTTTTTCCTCCGTAGAACACGGCAGGCGGCTACGCGAAACAAAGTTTTTTTCTGCGTGCGACACAAAATAATAAAATTGAAGCAATTTTTTTAGTTTCCTTAAAACTCTTTTGTTTGATTTCATGAATCAGCCTTGACATTTAAGGTCTTAAGACATTTAAAAAAAAAATATGTTTTTGGGCAACAACTTCTTTTTTTACCGTCATAGCGCCCAAATTTATTTTGGGCTAAACAAAAAACCGTTAGAGCGCCCAACAAAAAATGTTATTTCGTCCAAATCAATGGCGTATTGCCCGAAAACAAGAAAATTTTTAAAAACAACAATTTACATATAATTTTTTGGGCGCTATGTCGTTTTTTTCTTGGGCAATATGACTTTGGGGAATATAACGTTACGCCTTCAAAATTTGTTAAAGAACAGATTAAGTTAGGTCAATTTAAGAAGATCATCAAAATATTTTGAAAGATCCCGTGAGAGGAACCGTTAAGAATATTAATAATATTAAAAAAATAATGAATTTTTTAAAATGAAATAAGTCCTACTAAAATTGAAATAACTCCCACAGCAAATGAAATAACACCGAACAAGAAAATAAAATGAAATAAGTCCCACTCTAAGTTCTGTTTGGGGGCGTTGCAGTGGTGCCTGCTCACTGGTTGGTTAGTGAGTGTGAGCCACAGGGTCCTTGAATGAGAATACAGCAAATCTATCGATAATGCCTTAGCTTAATTCAAGGATCAAGACCGACCATGCGTGTTGAAGAGCCACACCCGGTTAGAGGTTGCCCCTACTTTCGCAGAACATGGCGGCTCTAGAGTGGAATAACTCGATAAAAACCCGTAATCCCGGGTGTCATCCGACCCTTGCCCATGGGATGTGTAGCACTACGTGAGTGTGTTTTTGAACGGAGGCCTCCAGGACGAGGTGAACCCTGGTTGTACTAACCCGCTGGTAGCTCAGGGCTCTGTTACCGAGCGTTCTTTTTAATCCCTATTCACTTTATATTTATTTTAGATGGAGAAAATTCATGAACTAAATAATAAAATTTTTTTTTTTTATTTAGCGTATGGAATTAAGAATACAGAGAAAATATATTTTCCACTATGTTTTGTTAGCTTAAATCAAATTGTTGAGATAGATTGATTGTTATAAGTTTAATCAGTTTAGCCAGGATATTGCGTCAGGTGTTAAGGATTTCAATTCTTCAATATTGCCTGGAAATGACAAACTGGGCAGCTATATATGATGTGGTCAATCGATTGAGTTGGATGACCACATTGGCAGCTTGCGTCATTTGCGAGTCCCCATTTAGTTAGGGTTTCCATCGTTCTGGCAGTGGAAATGCGGAGGCGGTTCAAGTTACACCAAGCTTTACGTGGAAGGTCAAATTCGTTGTTACGTTCATCTTTGTTGAATAAGGGACTACTGCGTCCCGAGTCATACCAGTGCTGCGACCATGTTGTCTGGATGTTAAAGTTTTCATCATGCAGTTGTTTGGCTAGTAAAAGCGGTGGGTTTCTGGATTTCAGTCTCGCATCGTAGGGGATGGAGAGGTCAGAGTTGAGCGGTATGTTTATATCTGATCTGATCTTAGTGTATTCTCGGAAGAGTGCTTGTCTTCTTCTTAAGTGTGGCGGTTGCAGATTTGATAGCGAGGGTAACCATTCTGTGGGGGTGGCCTTTAGAGTTCCTGAAATTATTCTCATTGTGGTGTTTAGTTGCGTATCTATTCGTTTGACATGATGACTGTTTAGCCAGATTGGGGCACCATATTCGGCAGCCGAGTAGACTAATGCTAGGGCAGATGTTCTTAAGCAGTTAGCATTAGCACCCCACGTTGTTCCAGCGAGTTTTTGGATGATGTTGTTTCTTGTCTTAATTTTCTGGGAAGACTTATCTAGATGGTTTTTAAATGATAACGTTCTGTCTAGGGTTATGCCCAGATATTTGGGAGTGAAGTTGTGGTTGAGTGTGGTACCATTGAGACGTATTGATAATTTTCTGTCCGCTTCTATGTGCGTGAGGTGAAAACAACATACCTCCGTTTTCGCTGGGCTTGGCTTAAGTCTCCATTTGCTGCAGTAGGATGTGATTTTCAATAGATCAGATACCAGCACATTTTCGAGCTTTGAAAATTGGGTGTGTTGGAAGGCGAAGGCCATGTCGTCTGCGTAGTTGAATTTTCGGGAGATGGTGTCAGGTAGGTCGTGAATATATAGGTTAAATAGGGCTGGGGCGAGAACTGAGCCCTGGGGCAAGCCATTGTTGAGTTTCTTTGTTTTACTTTTGCCATCGTTTATGAACACGTTGAAAAGCCGATCGCTGAGCATCGCAAGTATAATATTGCAGATTCGGCTACAAGGAATTACCTTTGTTAATTTTAGGATGAGGCCTTTCTTCCACACTGTGTCGTAGGCTGCTGTTAAGTCAACGAATGACACTGCTGTTTTCTGCATCTTGTCGAAACCGGTTTCTATATAGTTGGTAAGGGCTAAAACTTGGTCGGTGCAGCTGCGGCCCTTTCTAAATCCCGCTTGTTCTGGAGGGATAACCCTTTCGATGTCTTCTTCTATTCGTCTCAGAATAAGACGTTCAAAAAGTTTCAAGCAGACAGAACTTGATGCTTCTGCTGGGTCTTTTCCTGGTTTAAGTAAAGCTATAATTTTTGATCTCTTGAATGAGGCTGGAAGGTTTCCTGACTGAAGTACATCGGTGTAGAATCTAGCGAGCCATGTTCTCGTGCGGGGGCCGCTGTGTTTGATAAACTCGGGATAGATGCAGTCAATCCCTGCCGCTGTGCCATTTTTAACCGTCGATAGAGCTTCTGAAATATCTATTTCAGAGAAAGGGTTGGAATATGATTCATTTGGGGATGTTTGAGAACGTAAAATCTTTAGTTCTTGGTTGATCTTGCGGGTGAAAGATTTGTCTGAGTCAGCTTTAGATACGTCTACTATGTGACGGGCAATGAGATTTGGGTCAATTGGTGGCTTGGAAGAAGGTGGTGGGTTTGCAGATCCTAGCCTTCGTAGAAGGCTCCAAGCTTTGCGACTGGAGTGTTTGAAGTCCATTACGTGGAAGGTCAAATTCGTTGTTACGTTCATCTTTGTTGAATAAGGGACTACTGCGGTCCCGAGTCATACCAGTGCTGCGACCATGTTGTCTGGATGTTAAAGTTTTCATCATGCAGTTGTTTGGCTAGTAAAAGCGGTGGGTTTCTGGATTTCAGTCCTCGCATCGTAGGGGATGGAGAGGTCAGAGTTGAGCGGTATGTTTATATCTGATCTGATCTTAGTGTATTCTCGGAAGAGTGCTTGTCTTCTTCTTAAGTGTGGCGGTTGCAGATTTGATAGCGAGGGTAACCATTCTGTGGGGGTGGCCTTTAGAGTTCCTGAAATTATTCTCATTGTGGTGTTTAGTTGCGTATCTATTCGTTTTGACATGATGACTGTTTAGCCAGATTGGGGCACCATATTCGGCAGCCGAGTAGACTAATGCTAGGGCAGATGTTCTTAAGCAGTTAGCATTAGCACCTCACGTTGTTCCAGCGAGTTTTTGGATGATGTTGTTTCTTGTCTTAATTTTCTGGGAAGACTTATCTAGATGGTTTTTAAATGATAACGTTCTGTCTAGGGTTATGCCCAGATATTTGGGAGTGAAGTTGTGGTTGAGTGTGGTACCATTGAGACGTATTGATAATTTTCTGTCCGCTTCTATGTGCGTGAGGTGAAAACAACATACCTCCGTTTTCGCTGGGCTTGGCTTAAGTCTCCATTTGCTGCAGTAGGATGTGATTTTCAATAGATCAGATACCAGCACGTTTTCGAGCTTTGAAAATTGGGTGTGTTGGAAGGCGAAGGCCATGTCGTCTGCGTAGTTGAATTTTCGGGAGATGGTGTCAGGTAGGTCGTGAATATATAGGTTAAATAGGGCTGGGGCGAGAACTGAGCCCTGGGGCAAGCCATTGTTGAGTTTCTTTGTTTTACTTTTGCCATCGTTTATGAACACGTTGAAAAGCCGATCGCTGAGCATCGCAAGTATAATATTGCAGATTCGGCTACAAGGAATTACCTTTGTTAATTTTAGGATGAGGCCTTTCTTCCACACTGTGTCGTAGGCTGCTGTTAAGTCAACGAATGACACTGCTGTTTTCTGCATCTTGTCGAAACCGGTTTCTATATAGTTGGTAAGGGCTAAAACTTGGTCGGTGCAGCTGCGGCCCTTTCTAAATCCCGCTTGTTCTGGAGGGATAACCCTTTCGATGTCTTCTTCTATTCGTCTCAGAATAAGACGTTCAAAAAGTTTCAAGCAGACAGAACTTGATGCTTCTGCTGGGTCTTTTCCTGGTTTAAGTAAAGCTATAATTTTTGATCTCTTGAATGAGGCCGGAAGGTTTCCTGACAGAAGTACATCGGTGTAGAATCTAGCGAGCCATGTTCTCGTGCGGGGGGCCGCTGTGTTTGATAAACTCGGGATAGATGCAGTCAATCCCTGCCGCTGTGCCATTTTTAACCGTCGATAGAGCTTCTGAAATATCTATTTCAGAGAAAGGGTTGGAATATGATTCATTTGGGGATGTTTGAGAACGTAAAATCTTTAGTTCTTGGTTGATCTTGCGGGTGAAAGATTTGTCTGAGTCAGCTGTAGATACGTCTACTATGTGACGGGCAATGAGATTTGGGTCAATTGGTGGCTTGGAAGAAGGTGGTGGGTTTGCAGATCCTAGCCTTCGTAGAAGGCTCCAAGCTTTGGCGACTGGAGTGTTTGAAGTCCATTTGGGATACAGAGTTGAACCACTCTGACTGTCTTGCGTCGTCTAAGCTTTTAATTAGTTCGTCCGCAATTTCAGGATTTTGACCAGTACTAAATTCTTCGTAAGGCCTGTCGCTGTCTTCGTTCCAGCATGGGATGTATTCTTTACGAAAACCCCTAGGGATGCACTTTTTGGCCGTGGCAATAACTAGGCCAGAGAATCGCTCAAAGTTTGCTACTGTTGGGGGGATAAAGCGAATGTCGCAGTCTAGTTTATCAGTGTATTTTGCCCAGCTGGCTTTCTTAAAGTTCCATCTAGGCCTTGGAGACGTTTTCATGATGGGTATAGTAACGCCGATGTTTACAATTGCTGGACGATGCTGACTTTGTGGGAAGTTGGACAATATAGACCTCGATGCCGCTAAAGGATTGTCGTTAAGGCTGGAGACAAAACAGAGGTCAGGATTAGAATCTCTTCTCCATCTTGCGGAGTGGAAGCTGCCGCGATCTTTGGCATCGAACAAGAGTTGGAGGCTGTTTTGTTTCGACCAATGGCAGAGAGATTCACCATTTTCATCATCGGTTGCGTACTTCCAGAGGCTGTGATGGCTGTTAAAATCCCCACAGTAAATGGCCGGGTGAGGGTAAGCGGGGAGAACGTTTTCGGGCCAGGGAATCGCTGGTGGTTTATAGACATTAGTGATGTGTAAACCGTGAACGATGGCTGTGATGACTGAGATGTCAGCTGAGTTAGTACATGAGAGGACTTCTGCCCCGTGGATATCATTTTTTATATAAGTGGCAATGCCGTATCTAGGGTGGTTGATGGCTGCTAATAATTTGAAGCCAGGAATGTTACCTCTTTTGTATAAAATATCATTCGATGATGTGTGTGTTTCCTGGATTAGGACTACGTCTACTTTTTCATCTGTCAGTAATCAAAACAGATAGTCGGACTTAGCTTTGCTAATGCCCTCTATATTTAACTGACATATTCGGACCTGAGGTCCTATTATTTTTGCGGCCTTGGCCATAATAGTAAATGTCTTTTTATTTTTTTTTCGTAATCTTGCTTGTGTATATAGTATTATTTCTTGTTAATACGTGTGTTTTTGTCTAATTTACGTGTTAAGTATTCCTTTTAGGAATCGGAGCTATATGCGTATATTTCTTTTCTTTGTAATTTGTGTATTTTCGTTTCTCTGTATTTATTAGCCAGGAGGTTTTATCTGGTGTGAGTCGATTAAACGTAAACTTTGGCTTCCGATTCGCGGTAGTTCATTTAGCGTTACCCAGGATGCACCACTTGGAGGCGAACTACAGTTGCATCCCAACAGCCTGCAAAGAGGACCGCTGGAGCAGCTGCGGATGGCACGCCCCTTAAGGTGGACAGAGGCAAACTGGTGAAACCAGCCATAACCGTGCCGGCAAAACCGCCAAAAACAATGGTCCCCTCATACAAGGATGTCGTTGCCGCCCTAAAAATTGGCGTTATACCGCCTGATTTTCCGGCAACGAGATGGTCTGACGAGCAGCTACACTCCATCAGAAGGTCCATCCTGTATTAAATTGTTGAGCTCAAGAAGGGGCCCCTGAAGCCCAGTTTTTCCAACTGCTCCTTCAAACCAAGATGGATCAATTTTGTATGCGATGACAAAGAGACGGTACAGTGGATAGAGACGTAGTTCCCCGAAATAAAGCCATGGGAAGGTGCTGTTCTCAAAGTCGTAGCTGAGGATGAAGTGCCGAGGGCCCAAGTGTTCGTGGGATACTTCCCGACAAGGAGGATAGCTCAAGCAACTTCATACTTGGACTGGTTGAAGCCCAGAACCGTGATATTTCGGTTGAGTACTGGAAGGTATTGAATAGTGTCGTGAAGGGGGGTGTAGTCGAGATCACTCTTTCGATCGATCCAATATTTGTCGATGTCCTCAAACAAAAGAACTATCGGGTGAAATTCGAGTTTGGAACGGCGCTGGTAAGACCCACCCGTCAACCTAATGTGGTCGAGCGCAAGAAACTCGAAACGACCAATGCATCTGCTTCAGCAACTTCGGCTAAGTCTGATAAGAGTGCTTCAAAGCCAAGGTCAATTTCTAGCGGGCAAAATAGCCAGAGGACCAAAAACAAGGCTTCCACTGCCCATACAAGCAACAGGCCTAGAAAGTGGGAGAGGCACTCAGCAGAAGAAGCAGCCCTGCTGAACAGCAATCGAGGAAGTAAAGTGGCGAAGCGCGCCAAAAAACAAGCTCGCAAATAATGGCCTCAAAAAGTAAGGCAAAACAGCACATTAAGTGCTTACAGGTGAACCTTCACCATGCCAAAGCGGCTTCAGATGTAGCAATTAGAAGGTTCACCTCAGACGACCTGGACGTCATTTTTATCCAGGAACCATGGGTTCATGCCGGACCAATAAAAGGGCTCAACTCAAAACAAGGCTCATATAGGCTCATATATAACAATCAACATGAGAGGCCTAGAACGGCCATGTTTGTTAGAAACAATTTAACCATTCTTCCCATCTCAGAGTTTATCTTAGGGGATTTGGTTGCCATACGGGCTAGGGTGCCCTTCCTATCTGGTGAGCATGAGGTGGTACTTGCATCCGCGTACCTGCCGGTAGATGTAGATGAGGCGCCAACATCTGAAGTGAGAGCTCTTGTAGAATTCTGCAACTCCAGAAATCTTGGATGGATCATCTGCTGTGATGCCAATGCTCATCACATTACTTGGGGAAGTACAGGTAACAACAAGCGAGGTGAGTACCTGCTAGAGTTTATTAGTAGTAATAACATAAATATAGCGAATAGGGGTGACGAACCCACTTTCAGGAACGTAGTTAGATCGGAGGTTTTAGACCTCACACTTACTAGCTCTAATCTTTCCTTCGCCATCTCTGACTGGCATGTATCTTCGGAAGTTTCAATGTCGGACCACCAACACCTGGTCTTCAACATTGCGGGTTCTTTGGGTACTATCCAGTCCTTCCGTAATCCCAGGAGGACAGATTGGGATCTCTTTCGGTATTATGTTGAAGACTCCGCTAACTGCTCGAGGGGGCTTATTTTGAGAACGACACAAATCGATCAGGAGACGGCTGATATTCAGTGTAATCTAATTGCCGCCTATGAGTTGAGCTGCCCAATGGAGGCAAGGAAAACCAAGCGTGATGTTCCATGGTGGAACGACAAACTTGGGAAACTCAGGACCGAGGCGAGAAGACTATTCAATAGGGCCAAGGAGACAGGCAACTGGGTGGCCTACAAGGCGGCTCTAACTGGGTACAATAAGGAACTCCGTAGATCTAAGAGGGCAGCGTGGCGTAGCTACTGCGAGAAGATCTCAGATCTCCCCGAAGCGGTTAGGCTTCAGAAGGCTCTTTCACAAGATCATACGAACGGACTTAGTACCCTGAAGAGACCGGACAGGTCCTATACTGAATCGCCCGAGGAGACCTGTGAACTCTTACTGAATACACACTTTCCAGATTGTGTGTCACCTGAGAGGCTACCTAGGATTTCTAGGACTCCTAGCCTATCTGGGAGGGAGATACGACTTGCGAACAGGGTGTTTCAGGAGGAAAGGATCTCTTGGGCAGTGAGAAAATTTTCGTCGTTTAAATCTCCTGGACCAGATGGGGTGTATCCGTGTCTGCTGCAGAGGAGCATGGATCTTATACTCCCGCAACTGACCAGGATTTTTAAGTCGAGTTTGTTATTTGGTCACGTTCCATTGGCTTGGAACGAAGTTAAGGTAGTATTCATACCGAAGGCTGGGCGCAAAGCGGAACATTTGCCCAAATCTTATAGACCAATAAGTCTTAGTTCTTTTCTCCTTAAGACCATGGAGAAAGTCTTGGACCACTATATAAGGGATGTGTACTTGTTGCGCAAACCCATTCATGGGTACCAATTTGCGTATCAGCAGGGTAAATCCACTGAGACGGCTGTCCATCAAGTTGTCACTATGATCGAAAAGGCACTGGAGGCGAAGCAAATAGCCTTGTGTGCTTTCGTTGATATTCAGGGCGCTTTTGACAACACGTCCTACGATGCGATTAGGACTGCGATGTTGAGGAAAGACATTCCCAGTGTTATCGTTAGTTGGACTCTGGAGATGTTGACCTCTAGAGTCATTACATTCGGCATCGGGAACACTTCTAGGACCATAGGGGCGACTAGGGGCTGTCCTCAGGGTGGTGTGCTATCGCCTCTGCTGTGGACTCTGGTCATTGATGAGCTGCTTGAGCAGCTTAATGACCTGAGTTTCAGAACCTACGGATATGCTGACGATCTTGTTATTTCTGTCACAGGCTGGGATGACAGGACAATTTCTGAGCGCATGCAACAGGCTCTGAACTTTACCTTAAAGTGGTGCCAGGAGAAGGGATTGACTATAAATCCCTCGAAAACCATCCTGGTGCCGTTTACTAGGAGACGTAAGTTATGTCTCACTGAGCCATCGCTTCAGGGGACGAGGATTTGCTTCTCTGATAGCGTTAAGTACTTGGGGGTTATATTGGATAGGTCTCTGAAATGGAGTGAGCACCTTGATATGATCTCTAAAAGGGCCACTAGGGCAATGTTTGCCTGCCAGAGGCTCTTTGGCAAGACCTGGGGCCTTAGACCTCAAATGGTCTACTGGTCTTTTAACACCATTGTGAAACCGATGGTCACATACGCCTCTTTGGCGTGGTGGACAAAGGTTGAACAACTCGGGGCTCAGATGACTCTTAAGGGGATTTATCGACTGGCATGTATTGGTATCACTGGTGCCTCAAAATCATGTCCGACTGATGCCATTGGAGTCATGCTGGGTATTCCTCCTTTGCATATTTCTGTAAAGGAGAACGCGTGCATGGGATCCCTAAGGCTGCGGGAGATTGGCAGCATGAGGAGTGGGGATCTGAAGGGGCATCTTGAGATTGCGAAAATGTTCGCTGATGACCCGGTTATTAGGGTCAGTGACAAGATACTGCCTGTGCAAGTATTTGTTAGGCACTTTGTTGTTGTGATTTTCGACAGGAGCACGTGGTTGAATGGATCTTGGGTACCGGAGGTTGGTGCACAGGTCTGGTTCACGGATGGCTCGAAACAGTCGAACATGGATACGGGGGCGGGTGTCGTCGGACCCGGATTTCAGCGTGCTCTGCCCATGGGCAAATATCCCTCCGTTTTTCAGGCTGAGGTCTTCGTTATCTGTATCTGTGTGGAAGAGTGTCTGCGGAGGAGGACACGGGGGGGCCACGATCTACATTCTATCTGACAGCCAAGCGGCGCTTGGTGCCTTGAGGGCTCAAGATGTGTCGTCTGGTCTGGTTAAGGAATGTATCGACTCTCTAAATCGTCTAGGACTTAACAACTCCTTGACACTGGGCTGGGTTCCAGGCCATGAGGGCAACGAACGGGCTGACTGTTTAGCCAACTGCGGAGCTCGTCGACAATTCATTGGCCCGGAACCCTTCTGTGGCGTACAACATGGGTATGTCAGAGAGAGGCTCAGAAGATGGAGGGAGTCGGAGTTTGGGGCCTATTGGACCAGATCGCCTGGGCAGCGACAGGCGTGGCTGTTTATATCTCCCTCTTGGGAGAGATCGCGGAATTTCTTGTCTATGACGAGGGGCGAACTAAGGACCGTAACGGGTTACCTCACAGGACACTGTGGCCTTAGGTATCAATTGTACAAGATGGGACGATCCTCTACGGATACGTGCAGGTTTTGGGAATTGGAACCCGAGACCTCTTATCATGTTCTCTGCAAATGTCCGAGGCTCTCCGACAGGAGGGTGCGTTATTTTGGTGGTCGAATAGTGACGCCATCGGACGTTTGGAACTGTTCACCTGGTAGGATAATTGTCTTCGTAGGGAGCCTGAACCTATAGGGTGTATTCGCTGACAGCACAAAATACCAATTTCTGGTCGCGGTGCATAGTGCCACTATAATCTAATCTAAAAAGTTCTGTTGGGACTTATTTCATTTCGGAGTTACTGCATTATGAAATAACACCTAATAACAAAAATGAAATAACTTCTAAAAAAATGAAATAACTGCAAATTTCATTTGAAGTTACTCCCAAATTTGTATGAAAAATTTTTGGGACTTATTTAAGTTTTTTTTTTTTTACTTTTTTCACCTGGGAGTTATTGCACAGGGCCGGATTTTTCATTCGCATTGAAATTTCATTGTACTGAAATATTTTGGCAGTAGCATTTGTCCTATCAATTCTAATGAAATCACACTCATAAATAAAATACTAATTACAATTGAGCAAAAAAAGCATCTGTTTACAATAACAGAGGAGTGTAAATTGCTTAATCTACACTCAAAAAAAAAAAAAAAGAAAAACAAAACAAAAAACTTCTTTTATGTCTCACAATTATGAGTGTATTAAATAAAAAAATTATGTTTCAGTAATCAATTTTAAAAACGTTTAAAATTTGAGCTCGAATTTCTTGCTGAAGCGGTATTTGGCACATTAGTGGTCTGGGGCATTATTTATTACTGTGGTAATTCTTAACCGATTTTGAATTTTTATACCTTTTTGAATACATAATTTTATCTCAATCTCAATTAATTTATCATCTAGAGTAATAGCTATTGCAATATTGCAAAAAAACAGCAAAAACGTATGTTTAGATCTTTAAGGCCCTATCGGGTTGGGAAGGCGTGGTCGTAGGGGCGTAAAATTTCACATGAGTTAATTTCAAGACAAATACAAAAAAAATAGGGGATAGCGTCTCAACATTTCTAACATTTAACTTTAGGGGACACTCTAATATACATACATTCATAGAAGTAACTGGGAATTATTATGTTTTGTTCTTAATATTATTAATAAAATATGTTGTTTATTTCCAGATTTTTTATTTACTTGTATTATGTTGACGATGTGGAAGTGCTGACATTTTTATAAACACTTTAAATAATCAATTTAAAATTACTATTATAAAGTCTGTAAATTTTCATGCAAAATTACATAAAATGCTTAAATTCAGGCACAAAATGTCTACAAAACTTATTTACACATATCTGTCTGCAAAAATGCACACAATATAAAAATAATAAACACTTCTTTGTAACATTAAACATTTAATACAGTAAATTTGTTTTTTTTTTTAAATTTTATGCACATGTACTTAAAGGTACACTCAAAAAACAAGTTAGTAGAAAAGTTAGTAAAACGTCTTGTAAATCAGGTATACTATTTTTCCGAAAATTGTTTGCTAAATTTATGTCCTCAGCTAAAATTATAGTTATACTTACTCAGCATTTAACTGTTTTGAACTAATGCTTTACTAATATTGTACTAATTTATTTTTCTAAAAAATTTGTGCTGATAGATATACGCAGAATGAAGTAGATGTCCGGCATATCAAGATGTAGTAGAGACGAGGAAAATGATTCTAAAAAGTACAACTCTTGTAATACATATACAAAAATTACCATGGGAGATTTTTGTATATGTTTTTCATACATTCAACAAAACTAAAGATTAAAACAACTTAAATTTTGTGTTGTCACGGGCTTGTGAAAGCAGCTGTCTATTAATTAAATTAAATAAAAAACAAAACATAATATTTAAATTCAATAAATGTGTATTTGTATAGTTTGTTTGTTTATAGATATTAGTATTGCAGTGTGGTCAAACAAATATACGTTCAGGTAGACAGCATAAAGCGAAAGATCATTTTTAACAGAATCACAAAAATATTTAGACAAATTTTTTGAAATTTTTTTTGGTCTCCTAATATTCAGCAAAAAATTTGTTTGATTTTAGCAATGGTTTTTGAATCCACTAAGTGTTAGCAAGACTTTTGCTGAATCCACTAATTTTGTTGCTAAAACTTTGCAGACATTAGCAATTTGTTTTGCAAACACCCTCCTGACTAAAATTTTGCTGACTCAGCAAAAATGTTTGGTGACTACAAACTTTTTTTAATTGAATGTTCTCTTTTATGTATGCGAAACATACATTGTTAAAACTAAAAATTTGTTCATTGACAAAAGCCAATGTGATCAGTATTAAAATATTATTTATTATGCTTGAAGCAAAAATCAAATAAATTTATTTTTAACGTGTACTGCAACGAATTTTTTCAACCAAAATATCGTTAAAACTATTTTTTTTGATAATATTTTTCAGACTTTAATAACAGAAGAGACTTCCGATAGAAAAATCTTTGCATAAAGGAAGTTTTTTAGGGGCGCTCAGATTTCATATAACAATTTCTATAGAAGTACAATATAGAAGAAACTCTCAGATTCTGCCAGATTTTTTCTGTAGCAAACATTGCAGATTCTGAGTACTTCTATTATGAAAAATCCTCTTCCTAGTTTTGATTAAAATTTGTTATTAAAAATCTATTCAAAATATATATATTTATTTATATGAACCAATATATGATTATATAAAGCAGATATAATTATATAAAGGACTATATATAGTTATATATAATTTTATATGACACCATATTAACCAACTTGGAAATAATTAACGGCATGTATAATTATATATGGTGCTATATATAATATTATATAAATATATATGTTTGTATATAATTAGAAATAAACTTTTTTACTCGGATTATCCGAAAATCGTGTTTTTAAATAGTTCGTCCTATTTTTCATTTTGTTCCTTCGATTACTCAGATAATTTTTATTCGAGTGACAACCCTAGTATCTGTACAAAGACCTGTGCTTTTGGAAAAGTTTACACTTTGAATCAACAGTGAAAAACTTTAAAAAGAACTAGCTGTGCCAAAACGGTTTTCCAATGAAAACTGACTGAACAAATGTTTTTGCTATTTTTTTCTATATTTTTGATAATATAATTAATTTTTCTTTTTTACAATTAAATCTATGAAATGTCAATTTATCTTCTTGATGAAAGTGTTGAATTATACTTTATTATTTTCAACGTAATGAAGCATTTCGTTTGATACAAATTACTGCGAAATCCTCTAATAAAATAAAAACCTCAAAAAGACAGCTTTATAATCAGGCAGCGACATTCATTACATGCATGTTTTTAGCCAGTAGCCCAAAATCGATTTTGACCAAAAACGCTATTTTGACAAATAATTTTTATCTAAAATTTTAAACTTGTTCAGCCCAATTCTCAATAACAATTCCCTGGGAATTTTTTCACTATTCCTTGTTCCCCTTTTCTTAACAAAAATTTTCCCGGGAACATTTTTTTTTCCTTTTTCCCTTATTGTAAACAAACTTCGAAAAAGGGAAACTCTTCCCCGGGAAAAAAGTAGGTATTACGAATGTCAATAAAAGGGCGAATGTGATCACAACTTTTGGGAATAATTTTGCCAAAAAATTGCTAGGGAGCTCTGCGAAAAAATGCAAGTATTTAATACTTTTATAAAAAAGGTAATATATCAGCATTTGAAATATTATTATGGCACTATTGTTACTTTCAGGTCAAAAACAACACACAAGAAGCAAATGGATGTTCTTTTGAACACTATACAAGCTAACCTTGATATTGCACGCGGAATGTTTAAAGGAAGCAAAGAGGAGCTAAACCGGTTATGGCGCAATTTGGAGGCGGCATCAAACGCAGATGGGCCACCATTAAAAGTATTGCTGAGTGGAAGAAGGTATGTATAACAAAATTCGTCCTTTACAATGGACACAAATGTAAGAAGTGCATAACATTTTTCAGGTATGGTGCGACCAGAAAAAGTATGTGCGGCACAATGCGGCGCAGAACCTTAAACACACAAAAGGAACTGGTGGAGGCCCCAATATGGAACAGAAGTTCTCGACAAATGAAGAAGCAATAAACCATTCAATTGGTATGAAGGAGTCTGTCGAAGGTGTGGCCAACACTTACGGATTAGGCTCTTCAGTTACCACCTCTTCAATGGAAACTGATGAAAATGTTTCTCCAAATGTTTCCACATTGCCGGAGTTTTTAGTGGTAGAAAACAATGTGCACGGTAGTGAAGAGGTTACAACTCAACAGCCACTGGCGAAAAAAATAAAAAGGTCACAAATTAAATTGTCCACAGACGCTGCTGCTGGCGACGTCCTTGCAGAGGAAATTTGCATTCAAAAAAAGATGCTGGTAGCGATGAAAGACTAGCAGCAAAATACGAAAAAAAGCTATCGTTCTACGGATCGACTTTATGATTTAAAGAAAAAATACTTACAAATGCAAAAGCAGCTTTACGAGTTAAAGAAAGAAGAGTTAAAAGACCAATTTTAGATTTAGATTAGATCAGAAGGCACTGTGCACCGCGATCAATGTAAGTCTTTTGTGCTGCCTAAAGTTACCTACAGATTCAAGCTACCTATAAAGTCAATTATCCTATTAGGCAAAATGTTCGCGATGTCGGAAGGCGAAATGAAGCGATCACCTAGAAACCTAAGTCTTCTATCACAAAGCCTGGGATATTCGCAGAGAACATGCTCCGAGGTATCAGACACCATCTCACAAAACCTTCACATATCCGTGTCCGATTGACCCTTCCTGTGCAGATGGTATCTGAGATTACAGTGTCCAGTTAAATACAACGCCAGGGTCCTGAAACCCCCCCCCCCCTTTCAAGCGACAAGAGTCGCCTCGAACACCTACTGGAAAAAGAGATCAATTGCTTAGCCTGGCGCTGACCAGGAGAGTTTTCCCAGTATCCAGAGAGTTTTCCCAGTAACCCCAAGGTTAGAGAGTTACCCCTACCGAGCCTATTGAGAGTATGAATGCATTCCATTACCAACCCAGACGACATCTTATAAGCCATTAAGGCCCTCAGTGCAGCCTGACTGTTAGAAAGAATGAAAGATCTGAGCGTTCCCCTTCGCAGGCATTCCCCTGCACAGATGGCCCAAATCTCCGCCTGAAAAATGGACGGATATTTTCCCATAGGAAAAGCACGCTGGAAGTCTGGTCCAAAGACGCCCGCACCCGTGTTCCCATTCGACTGCTTAGAGCCATCAGTGAACCACAACTGAGAACCATCTTACGGTTCCCTGGATTGATTGGTCCACATGTCTCTGTCAAACAACAGCACATCAAAATATCTATCAAAAATCCACTCCGGTGACACTCCAAGACCAAAGGCGGCTTAATGATTTAAAACAAGAGGAGTTGAAAAAGTAAAGGCGGCTTAATTAATTAAAACAAGAAGAGTTAGAAGAGCAAAAGAGGCACAATATCGTTATGGAAAAATTGAGACTTAGAGAAGTGGAGGACAAAACTGAGAAAAATTGTAAACTGCTGGAGGTAGAAAACCTAAAATATAAGCAATATTGAAGAAATGTGAGAAAGTGAGAAAGTGAACTGCAATGAATAACAATTTTGTTTTATAGTTTTAAGTTTTATTTATTTATTATTTTGGTTTTTCCTTTTTATTCTTGAATTGTTTTTTAAGTTTGTTTTTTTTAATAAAATGTACAAATATATATAAAATTAATTAAAATTAAAATATAAAAATAATTTGCAATCAAAACAAAACAGCTGTTTTGCTTCAGCTGCCAGAGAATTTCAAATATTCAAAATTCTCTCTCCCTTACTATTTTTCTCCCCGTCTGTTAAGAATAAGAGGATTTATTATCGGGAAAAATTAATTCCCGGGGAACTCATTTCCCTGGGAATATTTAGAATAGAGATGGTTGTTCACGCCAGTAAGCAGTAGTAACCCTGTCAATTAACAATACTCCATCCACCATCAGCGTTTGTAATGAAAAACTACAGCCAACTTTGTACAATCAATGCTCAGCAAGAAACATTTTAAACCGTTTTCTATGTCGTTTTACAATTTTTACGAAATTTCGCTGCAGATTTTTTTTTTTTTTTTTGTCTTGTAGAAATTTTTGATTTTTTTGTGGATTCAAACTTTAATTATTTTTCTGAGGTTCTCTGGTAATTTCAGAATTTTAAAATTATTATTTTTTCGGTATTTTTATTGTTCTGAGCCCTATCTACTCTTGCTAAGATTGGTTAAAAAAAAAAACAAATATTGTACCGCATAACAAATATATTTTTATTTGATGTATTAATGCATACATAATTATATTTTTTTATATTTATATTTTGCAAATATAATTATTTTTTTTTTTCTCGATCCAAAAATATTTCTGCAAATATATCTTTATTAATAAAAATGGAGATTTTATATTAGATGTGTCATGATTTTTGTTTGTCATTTAATTTTTTTAATTGGGCTGATAATTTGTTCTTTTTATTGGATTTAAAAGTTTCTAGTATCTTAGGGATTGGCCAAGAAAGTTAGTAATATTATCATTTCTAAAAATTATGAGGGATAAATCCGGCATTTGACATAGCCAACAAATCGTTTTTTTTTTTTCAATTCTATTACAATTTCACTTTTAATTTGATGCGACTGTTGCAAAAGCTTTTCTATCTTCTCTACAACACTGCGTTTAAATGAGGCGAAGATTGCAGGTGTTTGAGGTTTTAACGAGTAAAACTCGGCCAATAGATAGAAACACGCTTTTTATACAATCCATGCATCTTAAAAAGGAAATGACTCGGTCTTTCCGTTTAAAACCTTTGGATGAAGCAGACAGCAGTTTTTCTGGAGTACTCCATAAAATAAAATTTTTAAATTTTTTCAATAATTGCCATTATAAGCTGTAGAATTATACGGCATTGGTCAATTGGTAAGGTTACTTAAATTTCATTTAAACCATCCATTATTTGTAACATCGATATTTTTTTAGATTTTTCTCCAAATTCTATATTTTTTATTTTTTTATTAAAAAATATAATACTCTAGAGGTAACTCCCTAGTTACTATTCAGTTGGTACATCTTCCTTGATGGTGGAAAGACCTATTTATAGGGGAAGAATATTTTATATCTAGATACCCTTCCAGACGTGAAAAAAAAATAGTTGAGACATTGGGAAACAATAGCTGGAGAAGAAGCTTTGTACTATCAATAGCTCCTCATCATTTTTTTCTTCTTCTTCGTGCCCAAATCAAATTTTACAAGGTAAAGAGCACCGCTCAATTATTCGCAGAGCTTTATCTAATGTAAAAACCCCAACCTTCTCTTTATTAGGTTTTTTTCTTCTCTGGGAATTAGTATCATTGGAAATTCAATATTGGTGGAATGATTTAACTGCTCAGAGACGAAAAGAGCAGGTTAAAGGAATTTTGGAGACTTTTTCTTCTTCTTCTTCATTGACCATCAAATTGATCCTGCATTAGTGAAAACTAAGTTTAAAAGAAATTTCATGTGTTGCGGTAGTGAATTTATGCAAGAATTAGAAAAAAGTATTAAAAATATCAAAATAGTGAAGATTTTACTTGTAAATTTAAAAGAATATAAAATTTTAACAAAAAATTAGAATCGGTATGTGTAAAAATATTAGCTCATTTAAAGTGGTTATAATGTTCTAAATTTTATTAATTTATTAAATATTCTAAGTGAACCGTTACGAAAAAAAATATATTGTTCGCTACTAATGTTAAAAGAATTGCACAGTGTGACGCAAAAATTTAAATTCGGGTAAATTTATTCACGAAAAAAAAGGAAAACCTCGGTCGCGTATAGTAAAATTAAATATTTTTGTTTATAATTAAAAATAATGAAAAGGGTTTGCCAGGAAGAAAAGAAATAGTGAGTACCAAATAAAGATTAATGAAAAATTTTTAATTAGTGAAAAGATTCGTTAAGAACAAATTACTGAAAATTAAGAATTAATTAAAATTTGAAAATACAAAAAGAATTGAAATTAAATTAAAATAAAAATAGTACCTAAATTTTGAGGAAAAATATTTAAAAAAAAATCTAAATTAAAATCAATACGCACCACTGTGCTGTAAATCAAGGAAAAAAATCTGTTTGTAAGAAAGTGTTTAAAAATAATAGAAGATTACGATTTTTTGTGCATAAATTGTAACGGGCTATTTTGCCCAGAAACAAAGTGGTTTTTGCATTTGGAGAATTACCCAATAATTCTCCTCATCCTCTGCGTCGTACACCCGCAAATTTGGAAGGCCTTTCAACAGAGCAGCTGTACAAGTAAGTGAGAAACCTTTATAAATATCCTCTCCACTCATTGATTCTTGGTTTAACACCGCAAAATTAAATCAACATTAATGCAAAGGAAAAAATCCAATAAAAACAAAAGTAAATTTAAAAATTAGACAAAATAAATGTTTGTCTAATTTTTTTTAATTTATTAATTCCTTTTTGTATTTTTTTTGTGTTAGACTAATAATAAATCGTGTGGAGAGCAGCGCAAATTATTTGAAAATTTTGAACGGGATTACAATTGTTTTTGTTTAATTTCTTTTTAATATCATTCTTCTTTTGATTTAATATTTTTGTCATATCTTTTCACTGACATTCGTAAACAAGATTAATTTTTTTTCAAAATTTATTTTAAAACTCAAATAGAAATAAACCAGGAAAAGAAGAAAAAGACATTTTAACATGGAAAGCAAACATAGAACAAAACCAACACTGCGTTACAAAAAAATAATAACTCCAATTTTATTTTATGATTAATTGAATTTGAATACGCTGATTTAGAAAAAAAAATAAAAGTGAAAGTCGAATATGAAATTCTGGTGTTTTGTTTTAAATGTTAGAATTTTTGGTGTTGATTTTTTTTCTAAACATGTCATTAAAAATATTCCGAAAATTCTTCATTAACAGTTTTACGTTTAATAATTTACCATAATTAATTTTTTTTGTTTTATTTGATAATTTCGATTTATCCAGTTGTAATTTCGTTCAAATAACTCTCATACCTCTTACAAACATATTTTTCATTGTTCTTAATTATCTAGCTATTTTTTTTTTTTGGCAAATCTTGATTTAAATATTTAAAGAAAAAAAATTTTTTATATAATTTAGATAAAACAAAACGTCTTGGAATCATAAAAAAAACTTATTTATTAGATAAAAGAAAAAAATGAAAATACTTTAGTCGTGTACGCTACAATCGGTCGTTTGAGTATTTGGGCGTTATTATGACAGATCATTGTGCAATTTTATAATTTTTTTTTTCGCGGATTTGTAAATTTTAATCATTATATTATCACATTTAGCTGTATTTTTTGATGAGTTTTTTTAATAAATTAATGATTATGAAAATTATTTTAGGATTTTAAAATTTAAAATTAAATTTATATTTAAATTTTTATTGAAAATTGTTTCGTACAAATTTATTTAAAAAATGAATTGATAATATTACATTATTTAACAGTGTCTAGTGATGCTTTGTGGTTTAAGGAAAATAAATATGAATTTTTATATTTGAAAATTAAAGCATGTCTTGTTAATTGATTAAAGACTTTTCTTAGGGTGCATGTTAGGATAACTTTGCTTTTGGGTTCCCACAATTAAAATGCCAACGGGAACATGGTTGGGAGGGTATAGGGTATGGGCCACTTCATATGGCTCTACAAATTCGTATTTAACATACCCCACTTTAAATTGCAATGTCCATAGATTCGGTTTTTATTTCAAGGGGAATTTAGTATAAATAGTTTAAAACTGGTCAATCAATTTCTTTTTTTTAGCATGTTTGTTTTTTTTTTATTTTGGGGACTCTGATAATAAAGTAATGTTTGTGTAGTCTGGTATGGTAAGGGTCAAGAACCTCCGCGACTACTGAAGCTAGCCTTCCAGATGGGTCCCACCGACCTAAACCATCTAGACAATATAAAGCGAGGGTAAAACGTTGTATTCAGAACTTTATGCGTTGTTACGTGGGTTAAAGGACACTTTGTGGTCACTGATTAGACGTTGGTCATTCAGGCCATCGATATTTTTTTTCAACACTAACCTCATTTTACCTCCACCTAAGCTCCTACGTTACAACTTCAGGATGCTAAGATGATAAAAAAAAAATTCCCAATCAAACTCTCAACAAAGAAGCTCACATTTGGCAACAACTCAAAAAACCAAAACCTTTTACGTGAAATAAAATTAATTTACTACATAAAGTATTTAATTATATTGTGTATTTATACCCTCCATCCCATAGTGCAGGAGGGTATATTCACTTTGTCAAATGTTTGTAATTCTTTTAAAAAAATTCTGGGACCCCATAAACTATATATATTCTTGATCAGTATGGATAGAGAATTCGATATAGCCATGTCCGTCTGTCCGTCTGTCCGTCTGTCCGTCTGTCCGTCCGTCTGTCTGTGGAAACACAAAATACTCCTCCAATACAGAAGAGGTACTGCTAATTTTCAGTCAAATTGTTTGTTGATATCATGAGCAGTTTTCTAGTGAAAATGATCAAAATCGGTTAACGCGTTCAAAAGTTATGAGTGAAAATGTGGGAAGACCACTAAAAAATTTTTTTTTTTATTTCATCATACATACATACATACGCACATTCAATGCTTATACACAAGAATATACGCAAGCAGGGATGGCTGTCAATATCGCTGAATTACCGTCCCCGATTCTAACACCTTTCAACTGACTATCGTTATCGCTTAAATACCGTTACCGATATTCTTGAAATACCGTTATCCGTAAAATACCGTTACCTTAAAATACCGTTACCGAAATAATCTAACAAGATCTGAACAAAAAAACTTCTGTAAATAGATATATTTTCCCAAAGTATGATCATAAACTAGACAGTCATTTAAACTCGGGCATAATGCGGTTAAAAATTGTGGTGTGCATTAACATTACCTGAATAACTAAAATAACGTTATCCTTAAAATGCCGTTACCAAAATAATTGAAAAATCTTTTTCCCTAAAATAAAGTTACCGAAATATCTAAAATATCGTTACCGCTAAAATACCGTTAGCGAAATAAATAAAATACCGTTAACGCTAAAATACCGTTAACGCTAAAATCCCGTTACCGAAATAACTGAAGTATAGTTTCCCCTAAAATACCGTTACCGAAATAAAAGAAAATAGCGTTACTACGACCAATAACCACATAGAATCGGTTACCATCCATGGTCATGATCAACACTTAAAAACAAAAAAAAAACTCACAAAATATTGTTGTTGTTTTTTTGTTTTGTTTTGTATACAGTATGTATGTACGTATGAATTAGTAGCAATCGCATGCAGAGTTGCCAGGTTTGACGATTTGTAGTCATTTTGATGATATTTAATACCCAAAATAACTAAATGACTATTTGACGACTTTTGCTTCCAAAATGACGATTTTTTGACAATAATTTAATATGTCAGCAAGATCTACTTATTTATCATTCTCATAAAATCGCCGGCTCGATCATTAAATTTATATTATTTCGTTAAAAATTGAAAGCAAAAACATTGTTTTTTGATCGATAGCTAGCTTTTATATGCTAATATGATGTGAAATACAATTTTGCAAAAATGCAAATCCTAGAATTGAATAAAACTTAATCCAAACCGCATTTATTTTTTTATAAATTCATTACGGGTTTAGCTTAATTTAGTTTCTGTGTTTATATGTTTAGAACATTTCTTTAAATTTTTATAAAATTTAATTGGAGTTAGATTTAAATAAAAATAAAAAAAATTTCATGTTAAAACACAAGGCATGGACTTTTTTTGCGAAACAAACAGATCTCTAGCCCGAATATATTTCATGTTGAAAGATGATATATATACAACTTTAAATGAAACAAAATACATCCAAAAATAAATCCGGTGCTTAAAAAACAGGCCTAATAATATAAATAAAGTGCCAAAATTTAATAATTAAAAAATATAACAATAAGTTTGTTCGATAACACAAAAATTTGTACAAGTTTTTACTGGAAGGTGTTCGTTTAGACAAATACGCAGTAAAAACTGGTAAAAAGAGAGAGTAAAGTGACAGTTTGATGCCAAAGAACTTACAAGTTTTTACTCTATACATTTTTGCCAGAAAGAATTTGTAAGATGAAAAAAACATATGACTAAAAAATAAAAAAATATGCTTGTATTTTTAGTAAACAAAAATTAAATTAAATTTTAATTGTTTATGGATTGAAAGTGAAAATGATTAAATAATTAACTATGGAAGAAGTTAAAAAACATTTAAATTATTTTTGGTCGATAATTTCAATTAACTTTTTCCTTTTCCATAATGACCAGTTGATTTTTTTTAATATTTAAAACAAGCTGCTTTATCTAATTTAATAATTCCTACAAATTTTCTGTTCGTTTACTTCTTTGTAAATTTGTCTTACTATTTGTAATTTTGTTACTGAGTAGTTTTTACTGAACTTTACAGGAAAAGTAATCGAACAGACTTATTGTTAAAGAATTTCCAAATTTTGTAAAAGAATTTAATATTTAAAAAGTTGTGCCACTGAAATGTTGTTCACAGAATTATGCAGTGTGTGTTTAACAGTGTTTAACAGTTCAAGTGGTAAAATTAGTTTGATTTAAAGTTGTATTTATTTGATCTTTCAACATTATATTTTTGTTACTTTATTAATTAATAATCATATAATTACAAGTTATATACTATTACCCTAACCGAGCACTAGCTACTATGGCCTTCGGCGCGTTGTAGCGAAAACAGATCAGTGCCTATGGTGGGAATCGAACCCACGACCCCCGCACTGATAAGCCAGCACGCTACCAACTAGCCTACTGGGGCACACTGTTTCAACATTTTATAAATATGAATATCGTTGTAAAATATAATGATTTTCGAAGTTTAAACCAAAGAGAAGTGTCAAAAATCGTGTTATATTACAACGATAACACGTTAACATTTGAAATGTGAATAACATTATTGTATTTTATTAAAACTTTATCCCTCTTCTAACAAATATATTTTATTTTGACGATTTTTCAAAATATGATGACGATTTTGACGATTTTTTCTAGAAAGTTTGTCGTTTTTATGCTTTGCAAACCTGGCAACACTGGTTATAAGTGCAAATGCGAGAAGCCCTCGAAAAATTGTTAAGCTAATTTATAAAGTATGCTTTTGTTTTCCATATACCAGGCTTGCCATATACCTTTTTTTGTTAACCCCAACAAATCAAAAAATCACCAATTAGAAAAAAGGTGGAACAAAATAGTTTAGTTAAAATTCTTTATTTATTTGACTGCATTAACCGGAGTTGCCAGACACATTAATCGTTATCAGATCAAAAAAATATCCAGCAACAAAATCCCCGAATCCAACAATGTAAATTCATAACTTTTTTTCGTACACTATTTTTACTTATTTTCATTCTCAACCTTTAATAAATTTGCAAGGAAACTCTTACATTCTAATTACATTTATTAAAAACCCCATTCAATTTAAAGGACATTCACTTTCAGAACTTTTTTATTTAAGACATATAAGGTGCATACTTCATCTTAAAATCTTTTGATTATATGCATTTGTTTTCCTTAAAAGCCCTAATTTTTATTTGATACATACAAAAATAATCTAAATTAAAGTATTGATGTGTAAAAACCAATCGAATTTTGGTAAAATTTCTTAGGGTTCTTATTCTAGGAGTCGTAAACGAGAATTGCACAAGCAACTGAGCTGAAAAACAATAATTTGAAATACCAGTTTCTTTAATTTTTTGTATCTCGAAAACACCCTAAGCACTCGAAAGATTTTCTTTATAATTTTTGACAAACTTAGTTTCATCACACTTTCCGTTTTACTTATGTGATGTATAGTATAAACACATGTGTTGTAATGTAAACTGGCATATTTTTGTTCCCTTAAATTTATCTAAAATTCTGATTATTCGAAACTGTTTTTATGCGTTTGTATTCATTGCATCTCTTCTAACGATCCAAAAATATATTTTAGTAACTTTCTTTCATTATTATATAGGCAAAGAGACAAACAACAGGCGAATTTTACAACAGTTTTTTTAACATCATAAGGAACTATACCAATATATATATTTTTCACTACACGTTCTTCTTTAGGTAATCAGAATAACCTTTGAATACCCACTGTTATAAGCATGCAGAATTTCAGATTCATTTTAGTAAACTTTAATTAAACATTTTTTCTTTTGTAACATCCCAAATACATTAATCAATCAGTCATATTTTGTTTTACTTATAAAAACAACATTATTTTTGTTATTTTTACAAAGAATATAGATATTAATATTGTTTGCACTTTCCCTGGTTTATGAAAACACCGAGATGGAGGGTATCCAAAAATTCGTCACAGCCGAATTTAATCTTTTTTAATACCAAATTCGGCACATCGGACTTTAATGCTTCCACTTGTTTTAAAGTAATTAATTAAAAACCCTAAAAACTAATTATAACCCTAAAGTTTAGTTATATTTGAAAATAAAGAAACATTTTTATTTAAAAAAAAAAATAGAGTCCTGCAGCTACATTTTCTAAAGAAATTAGGAAACCGTGGCAGAAACCCCTCAGAGGCTATGAAGATTTGGTTGTGGTTACACGGAATTTATTGAATGGAAAATGGAAGTTAATTCAGCATGTCAAACTATGCTGGTGAGCATCATTCAGATTTGTAAGGAGAAACCACAAACAATTTATGAAGGATCTTATTGGCTAACGGGCTCTGAGCAAGTTTGTCGGTTTACTGTTACACTTTCATACAACTAAAGCCTCTCATTTTATCAACACTTTTACCAAAGGTCAATATGGTTTTGGTACATTCTCATACCCAAGGCTCAAGTGGCAATATAAAATTCATTGGGTCAAATGGTTCACCGAGTATCTGCTCCGCCGACTATGATTTCTTTCGGCTAAACCCCAAAAGCCGCCACAGATTTTTGAAATAAATTTCAATACAAGAATTGTTGCTGAATCCAAAATTTAATTTTCCTACGTGTTCCCGTAACACTTACCCTCACCCAAATAAAACAACATAACTTAGCTATAAACTCAAAAACATCAACGAGTTCGTCAAATCTCCATCGGATGGCGCGCAACAGCTGCGATAAGAAGTATAATTTACGGAATTACCTTGTTGCAATATTTGAAGCCCTAATTATTTCGCCAACGTCAGCTTTTGTTCAATTTTCTTATATACATCTCATAACATATTTATTGCGAAAATATTCTTTTTTCAGTATAGAATGGACACATACCACTTTCAAAAAATAAAAACGGTTCAAAAACTGTTGTATATAAACATAATATTAGTTCATATATATATATTAGTTCATATACATTATCCGTACAATTGGTTCATTTGTGAGTTAACTTTGTCTTAATATTAAGCGATTTTCATCAAATTTGCACTTCCAATAAAATATAAACCAATAATTTATGGAAAGTTTGTCCGATCCGGATCAAAATTTCAACCAAGAAACATTTCGATAAAAATCGTGTACAATGACAAAAATTACCAAACTTATTAATTTCTAATAATAATTGTAAAATCAAAATAACCCTCACATTTGATTCATTTTTTACGTTGAAAGAAAAAGTGGGATTAGAGAAAACTTTTTAATAGAATAAGTTTGTGCTTAAAAAGTTCGAACGAAGTACTTTCTTGATAATTATAAAGTATTAAATAGGAAGATTTCCTATAAATACTCACAGAGTATTTTCGCTTTAAAAGTTACGAATAAAAATTATGCATTTTCTTTACAAATGGCATTAGTTCAGAGCGTTTAAGCCAAATACAGATAGATAGGTAAAATAGATCAGTTGGAAAATAGAAATTTCTTATACAGCTAAAAAATGGAATTGGCAATCTCTCTCAAAACTGAAAAATATTTTTTTTTTCCAAAAAAATCTATATATCAGCAGTCCACAAAATTTACTGTTATTTTCATTCAACAAAATTTAATTAAAATATAATAAAAATTTTGTTGATATTACAGTTTTTGGTTTTAGCAGAGTAAATTTATATTTTCAATTAACTAAAATTTGTTCGAATATAACTACAATTTTGCAAGATTAACAGTTTTATTTTTGCTGTTCTGCAAAGTTTAGCAGTTTTGTTTCTAAAATGTAATTTATGTCTAAATTTTGGTGATTTAACACAACTTTTTATTTTCATTTGCTTCACCATTTCTCCCTCATTTTCTTCCGTTCTTTCTTTGTCTCGTTTTTCTTTTTTTTTTTCTTTTTCGATTTAGCTGTGGGATGGTGGATGGGAGGGGGAGATTTCCTATTCCCCCCTATTCCTATTGGTTATATAAAGTATGATTTTTTAGAAAATTCATTATATAAGGTAGCCAATGTTAACAGTTTGTGATCGTTCATTATATCGCGTTTTCGTTATACTAAGTATTAGTTATACAAGTACCTGGCTTTGAATGTATTTCTTTTTGAATTCTGAATTCGGAGATGACAAATCCGAAAACGGAATTTTTTGTATGGTGTAAACCCACTCTCAATTTAAAGAATTTATGCAAATATATTTTTAATACATATTCGTTTATTGAAATTATTTTGTTTATTAATTTTAATTTGTTTTAACCAAATACAATTTAAATTTATACAAAGTACACTTTTTATTCATGTACTACATAATTTAATATATACATTATTTAGCTGTTTATTACAATAGCAGTCAGTGGCAGTGAATTCCATTTCATTTTATTTTATTCTATTTTATAAAGGCTTAATTTTTATTTTTATTATTATAATTATTGTATGTAGTAGATTAAGATCTCCTATTTATTCATTTAATTATAATTATACTAATTGACAATTTATTTTTTATATCATAAAAGAAAAACAATTTTTGAAAATAACTTTAATTTACCAACAAGTCTTCATTAAATGTATTATTTTGCGTAATATTTAAAAGACTTTTGGGGTCACACTTTATGAATCTTTGAATAACGCTACTTAAATAAAATATATGCTTGGATAAACCCTTCTAAGCAACTTGCTCCTTTTTCAAATACACACATACATATATATATATATGTATATGTAAATACTTATTTAAATTCATGTTAAATTTATCCTTTTCTCTACTTAAGGTATGTGTGTTTGTGTGTGTGTGCGTTTAAGTTGTTTAACTATTTAAGGGTTATGATCTTTTCTATAGTACATTCAAACACTCAGCCGCACATACACAAAGTACATATCGCCCAATCTACAAGAGATCGCCCAATATGTTTTTAAAACTGACCAAGGCAAAACTTTTTTCGACAGTGGCAATATTTTTTGTGGCAGCGTCTTAACGACAATGCCATGAAAACTTTGGTAATGGGTGCGATAAAGTAAGGCATTACCTTGTAATGTATAATCCTTACCTGTATCATTATTTTTCAAGAAAAGGTAATGAGTTTCCGATAATGAGTTACAAATTGCATTACTTTGTAAGGCATACTCTTTACCTGAACACAGAAATTAAATTAATTATTAAGGGAATAAAACAAATCCCTAAAAAGGTCTTGAAAGTAATATTTAAGAGATTACTTAATTGATTTAAGAGAAAAATTGTGTAATAATATTTTGTTGGTGTAGCATAACTATAATAACCAGGGTTGTCAGATTTTTTTTAGCTCCATCGCCAAACCGAATGTCACAAATCGCCAAAAGTCAAATTTGTTCAGTTTTTGTTAATTTTTTTTATTTAATTAATAAATGTTGGGAACTTTGCATACTTATTCTAATTTAGCAAAATATATACGCATTTACATATAAATATATATATATATATATATATATATATACATTTTGTCTTTTTTATTGTTAAAAGAATTTTAAAACTTTGTAATAAGAGAGTTAGTGTTATATATTTTTTAAATTACATAAAAATGGAGATCATATGATCTGTTAAAAAAAAGTAAAATTAAGTACATAAGTAAATAATATCGTAAACTTCAGCCTCATCGATTTCATTACTTGTGTCTTGACTTTTATACATATTATTTGAATTAATTGATTTTTTTTTTATCATTTCATTAGTCGGTGTTAAAAAATTGCAGCACAATTTGTTAACGTTCATGTGATTTATTATTCTCAATAGAGCGTCTTAAAGCTCATATTGAATTTTATTTCTTAATCGTGTTTTGGTATAATTCATTATGGAAAATACCCTTTCAACGCAGGCATTACTGGTTGGAACAACCAACATATTAAGAACGGCCAAAGATAATTCTTTAAAATGGTACGTACCTGCTGCATCATGATAATCAAACACTTTTGGCCAAAAATCAAGTAAATTTGTTGGAATTTCGTTATTAAAATAAATATTCCAATTTATGAACGGAAGTTCATATGTCATACGACATGACATGACTTTTGATGTGGTTTTGACACTAAAAATGAAATTCACTTAAAATGATAACAAAACAAAAATAAGGTTACCCGACAATGTTTTTTTTTTTTTAATTAATAATAATAACAAAAAACGACAAACTATTTAAAAAAATCACTGAAATAATATAAATGGTGAAAATAGCCAACAAAATCGCCAGTTACATCATAAATCGCCATATGGAAAATCTCGACGCCAAACACGTTTCAAAATCTCCATGTTTGGCGAGAAATCGCCATATCTGTCAGCCCTGATAATAACATATTTTTGAACATAAACAAGAAGAGAATTTTTTTGTTTATTAAGCATATTTTTCATATCTAAGTGATTTTGAAAAACGGCAAATTTCAGCCTATTTAAAAAGTGGCTTAAGTTTTCAGGAGATTGCTAGAAAAATAAACCGTTTACATGTGTTTGTCACAAATTTTGCAAATAATACGAGTACATATAAAAAAAAAAAAAATAAAACAGGCGGCCCGAAAAAAAGCTTTCATTGTGGTGATAGCACCACCATGAAGAATCACAATCAAATAATCGATTAATGTAAGGTAAATGTGACCAAATCTACCATAAGTAGGCTGTTAAAAGATTCTGAGATCATTATTTGCCATATTTGGTAAATTTTAAACACATAAATTCATTTAAACTATGCGCTATTTATATTCCGCCAAAACATAATGTCCAATATCACCAATACTTAAATATGCTTCAATCCCTTGGAACCCATTTCATAGTTGGTGGTGATTACAATGCCAAAAACAAAATTTGGGGGTCCAGGCTCACATCACCCAAAGGTTCTGAATTATACAAAGCATGCTGCCAGTTTAAATGTGAAATTTTCTCAGGAAATGAACCCACATATTGGCCTTCAAATCCAAATTCAATCCCAGATTTAATCGATTTTTATATTGCTAAAGGTATTTCAAAAAACTACATACATATAGAAAACTACTGTGGTCTTTCATCCGATCATTCACCTGTCATTATGACTGTCAGTGATAATATCGTACAAAAACCTGTTTCACCAGCTTTAATAAGCAATAAAACAAACTGGAACTTATTTTATACTTTGCTAAATGGTAAAATTAACTTACAAACGTCCCTTAAATCAAAACACGATATCGAAAGTGAGCTAGACAACTTAATTGATGCTATCCAAACATCCGCTTGGGAAAGCACGCCAGAAATACAAAATTCTACAAAAACCACTACATATCCCAAAGAAATAAGGGAACTCGTAAATAAAAAACGCAAAGCAAGAAAAAAGTGGCAACTTGAACGCACTACGGAAAATAAAACTATTTTCAATAGATTATGTTCTAAACTTAAAAAATTAATAAATGAGTCAAAAAATAATACCATGTCTGCATACCTGAAAAACCTTTCTGCAAACAAAGATACAAACTATAGCTTATGGAAAGCCACAAGCCAATTTAATCAAACATCACCGCATATACCACCGATTCGTAATCCAAATGGGACTTGGCTTAAGGAGGCCAAAGCAAAATCTGAAATGTTCGCAGATCACTTCGCTGAAATTTTCAAGCCTTTACCAAGACAAACAGCTGAAGAACACACAATTAAGAATTTTAAATTGGATAATAAAAGCATAAAACCAACTACTATGAAGGAGCTTAAATCCGTTTTACAAAAAGACCTAAGCCCAAAAAAAGCACCAGGTTATGATTTAATAACCGGCAAAATTATAAAGAAACTGCCAGAGAAAGCTTTGAAAAAACTTTTATACATTATTAATGCATGTTTTCGAATTCAATATGTTCCGTTGCAATGGAAAGTTGCAGAAGTTATCGTTATCCAAAAACCGGGAAAACCACCTAATGAAATAGCATCATATAGACCCATTTCATTACTTCCTGTGATGTCAAAGATTTTTGAAAAACTTTTTGTTAAAAGGCTACAGTATATAATAGAACAACGAAAATTGATCCCAAAGCATCAGTTTGGATTCAGAGAGCGTCACTCTACAGTAGAACAAGTCCATCGTATTATAGACTTTGCTGAAAAGTCGTTAGAAAAAAAACAAGTATGTTCAGCCGTATTTCTTGATGTAAGTCAAGCTTTTGATCGAGTTTGGCATCAAGGACTTTTATACAAATTACACAAAGATTTACCAAAAGAATTTTACAAAATTTTAAAATCATATCTAGCTGATCGCCATTTTAGAGTTAAGTTGGAAAATGAATATTCAAACTTAAAAAAGATAGAAGCTGGTGTACCGCAAGGTAGTGTCCTTGGACCTATTTTATACTTGCTATACACAAGAGATCTGCCTATACCTCAATCTGCGACAATAGCAACATTTGCAGATGACACTGCAATTTTGGCAACAGGAAAACATGAGCAAGAATCAACTAAAAAAGTACAACATGCACTTTCAGACACCATAGTTTGGATCAGGAAGTGGAGGATGAAACTCAATGAAAGTAAATCAATTCATATGAACTTCACCAACAAAAAAATTAAATACATACCATTATATATAAACAACATTAAGATACCACATGCTAATACTGCCAAATACTTAGGCATGACTCTCGACACTAAAATAAAGTGGAAGGAACATATTAAAAAAAAATCTCAGGAAATGAAACTAAAATTCAGAGAACTATACTGGTTACTTGGGAGTAATTCTGATGTATCTCTCACAAACAAACTCTTGGTGTATAACCAAATAATAAAACCAATATGGACATACGGAATACAGCTCTGGGGCTGTTCAAAGAAAACTAATGTACAAATTATTCAAAAACACAAAACAAAATACTTCGTACTATCGTCAATGCTCCATGGTTCATTCGCAACGATGACCTGCATAGAGATCTGGCGATAAACACTGTAACTGAGGAGACACAACGTCATGCACAAAAGCACGCTACAAAACTTCAGCTTCATACAAATGAAGATCTTAATGAAATCTTCTTCTCTCACAACCCATATAGAAGACTACAGAGGACCCTTCCAATGGATCTGGTCAACTAAAAATATGTACACAAGTACATCAATTTATAATTTTTTTTGAGGATAATTAATGAATTATCACTCGTCACACTATTTACCTCATATTGTAATATTACTAAATGAGTTTTACTCAGTTGTAATTATATTGAATAAATAAAAAAAAAAAAAAAATTATTTGCCAAAAGCTGAAGTCTGTGTCAAGGTTGTTACCCTACCACAAAACTGCTCGACTTAAATTCGCTATAAGGAATGTACCAACCAACTGGAGAAAGGTAAGCCAGTAATCATTATTGTTGGTAGGACTGTTTAAACATAAATTTCTTTTAAAGTACCGCGATATTTCTCAAAAAAAAATCTCAGAGACGGATCCTTTATGGTTTTGGGAGCTTTTTGTTTTGGTGCCATTTATTGAAGCAGAATTCATTTTGCAACAAGACATTGCCTCAGTACATGTTAGTCGTCAGACGATGGCTATCATCAAAATATAAAAGAACATGCGGGCCAATATAAAAAATATGCCGGCCATTGCAGTAGCAATGGCCCGCATGTTTTGCTGATCAAACCCCCATTGAGAGTATTTGGTGTTGAGTTTACGAAGAAAACCGCCAATATGAAAGCGTCTTTCATATAAAAGAAGCAGTTATTGATGCGTGGAGAAGCAGTTATTGAGGCGTTTTGCAAAAAAAATGTATTATTCTTAAATTTTTGTAAATTTGGATATATTAATTTAGATGAATTTATTTTTATGAAACACCATTTTTTATTTTGTTATTCCTTTTTAAATAGTAAAATAAAAAATATAAATGAATTGTTTATTTGTTAAATATAATTAATTTGCTATTGGTTTTACAGTTATGCCAGTTAAATTCTTCTACTTTTTTTAACTTACAAAATTTTGTGAAATTAATGTGTAATTATAGTCTTGCAACGCATATACAGCTTATAGACAGCTGATTTTATTGTAGAAATTACTGGCAAAACGATTTTTGAAACGCTCACAAACAATTGGTCTGCCAGTAATTTATTTATACTCAGACTGAAAAGTTTCGAGGCAGCTCTTTTATAATAACTTCCTCGATCATCCCTGCCAGCAAACAAGGTCCAAAATAAGTCAGAAATGGGATCAAAAAATATTATTAAATTTCAAATTTTTGCATGAATAGCCTTATATAGCCTTTTCCACAATAGCCTCAATTTGTAATTCAAAAATTACTCAGAAACTATAGGCTCAAAAATCTATGCGTTTTGTAGAATTTTTTGAATTGTTAACAATTGTGGTGTACTGGTTAGCACGTTGGACTGTTACACAGATGGTCCCGGGTTCGATTCCCGGTGACGACAACATCAATTTAGAAAAATAATATGTATGAGTTTTCTATGTATCGCTGCGCCCACCTTAAATTTCAAAATTATATGTACTATTTGATTCATTTTTGACTCATAGAATAGTAACCCTCAAAAAAGTATTCAAATTTTGCTAGCTGGGATTCTTTTGAAAAAAGACAGCTTTCGAAAGTTTTATTGATTTCTTCGATACTCTAACAAATTAAATATTTTAAATTTCTCAATATTTTTTAATATCCAAAATATATAACTTAAAATAATTTGTTAATGTTTGTTGGAGCATACAAAATGGGGCGTTGTGGTGGGGCGTTGTGGTGGGGCGTTGTGGTGGGGCGTTGTGGTGTAACGGTTAGCGCGTTGGACTGTTACACAGATGGTCCCGGGTTCGATTCCCGGTGACGACAACATCAATTTAGAAAAAATAATATGTATGAGTTTTATATCACTTATATGTATCGCTGCGCCCACCTTCGGTGTTCCCATAGCACTTAACCCCACCGAAGTAAAATAATGAATCAGGGCTATGAAACAAAAAGCTTCAATAATTTCGCCAACTCTACATCAGGTGGCGAGCAACAACTGTTCTAAGACTTATCATCTCGCGCAATTGCAGTGTTGTTATGTTTGAAGCCCTTCATCTTTCACCACCTTTCATCTCTCCACTATCGGCTTGCCAAAGAAAGCAACACATTAATTAATAGGAAGAATTTCCTGAGTGTTGCTTCTCTATATAAAAAAAAATAAGAAATAAAAAAAAATTGGTTGTAATTTAGATTTGAACTGCGATCCTTAAAAAGTTGAAACTTATTCATGTATGACCATACCAAAACCTATTTAAAAAATATGTGTACTTTATTTGAATTTAATTTTTTTTTTGTTGATATATCTATTTATAGAATAAATTAAAATTCAGATAAATAAATGTACCCAGCAAACAAGTTGCTTTTACACAAACGACTATTTACATTATTTTCCTACTTAAATTTTTGATTTAAATTCTTATTTTCAGACTTGAAATACTGGTACATGTAATTCAGTTAAGGAAGATACCAATATTGTCGATATCGATTATCAAGGTTTTAAAAATGGAATATGTATAACCGATGCTAATAAATTTTACAATCATTGGGGCCTGTCTACATTTAGAGATCGACCACCATTTTCAATGGACTTGACTGTCTTGCTTACTAGGGTGATAACTTTTTGCATTTTTTGCAAATATCAAATCTCCCCAGACAAAATCGTGGAGGGCATGGACAAATATTAAGAACTGCGTTTTTAGTTTTTCGCTATCGTTAAAAAGGTTCCGCACCAAACGCGTTAAAGTTTTGAATCAAACAAAGTTAAAAAAAAAACTTTTTTTGATGCCTCAACGTCTGACCATCACACCTATATAATTAAGGCATGCTGATATCAATAGTAAAGTCCGTTTTCGAGTCAATGGAATAGTTTTCTTCCAAATTTGCTTACTTACATATGTATAAACCATATTTTAAAAAATTGTTATTAAAAAAATTAAAAAAAAATATATATTAAAGGCATTTTAGAAATCGCTGTCGGTGCGCAAGGTTTTTTTTTTACCAAATTGAACTGAAATAGTTTTTTTTATCATTAATACAATATTTGCCATTAGAAAACCCCTGGGGAGAATGTTGTCCAAAAAAAGTTATCACCCTATTGCTTTCACTTATATCTAGTTTTACTTGCAATTTAATTGTTTTGTAATTTGAATTTGTAAAAGGAAGTTTCAAATAAAATATAAATAATTTGAACTACAAAATAATTTGATCTAGGTTAAGATACGCTTTGTATTAGTGTGATGTGTCTCAATGTAAAGGCGATGAACTTGTTAGCAAAAGTCTGTTAGTTCGAATCCTACCTGGTGGTGGAACGAAATAAAAATTGCTGTGAATTTTAAATCAAAATTAAAAGAAAAACCAAGTTAAAAATAAATAAACAATTATGAAAAAGATAAAAGGAAAAGTAAAAATTTATTTTTATTTTTTGCGCGTTTAAGAGTATAAGAACAATAAAAAGGATAATAAAACCCGTCAAGTAACAAATGAGGAACAAAATAGAAACGGAAACGGAAAACTGAAATACTTGTCAATGAAGATTAACATTTTATTTCACATTTTGATTTAATCATTTTGAAGAATTTAAATAGAAAAAAAAAAAACATTCCAATGTGTGTAAAGTCATTAATTATTTTATCATATTTCTATTTAGATTATATCAAATTTATATTATCGATAGATTTCGACGAAAATTTAATAAAAAAATTGTGATTCTAAATATATTTCCCTTACACACACAATCACCAAAACCACCGATTAATTGCTGAAATTCCGCCAACAATAAAAATTGCTAATTCAATTACAAATTATTAGGACTTTAATTGAAATAGTTTTTAATTAAATAATAACTCATTTGATTAAAAAGTGAATAATATCGCATACCTTTTGAAAAAGCAAATAAAACCAAATGGCTAAAGTGTTGTTGGCATACCAAATGTTTTTTTTATAGCTTGAATTTTATAAAATTGAATGTTATAATTCTCATTTAGTAAACAGATTTTTTTTTTTATTTTATTAATTAATAATCATATAATTACAAATTATATACTATTTCCCTAACCGAGCACCAGCTACTATGGCTTTCGGCACGTTGTAGCGAAAACAGACCAGAGCCTCTGGTGGGAATCGAACCCACGACCCCCGCACTGATAAGCCAGCACGCTACCAACTAGCCTACCGGGGCTCACAGTAAACATATTTTTTTATACTTATGTGAACAAATTCACAAATAAATTATTTTTTTCTTTATATTAAAAAGTAGGGAGTATAGCAACAAAAAAATTTGGATTTTTTTATTATTTTTTGTTAAAACATTGACATTTTTTTTTTTTTAATTTGACTTAAAAAATTACATTATCAATTTAATGATAAAGCTTTAGAATAAATTTATATTCAGAATTAAACTACTGAAATTAAATTATTTAACTTAATAAAATAATGAACCTAACGAAAATAAATAAAATCTAATTAAACTTAATTAAAAATATTTACTACTAATACATAAACATTTATAACAAACAACTACAAAATTAAATATTTCAAAAAACAACAATATGTTTTGAGCGGTAGTATAAAAAAAAATGCCAAGCAAGTGCCGAATTTGAGCAAATATTTAATTGATTCAATTAATTTATAATTGACATCTTTTAAAATTTTCTACAAATCGACTTAATTGAAAAAAATTTCGAAATATTTTTTCCTGTGTACAAAATGAAATCCTAATTTCGTATAGATTTCAGAGAAATCCAAACGAAATCTAACTTTTTGAGTAGAAATACAAAATACAGGACTGATTTCCCTCTATTAGCAAAACACAAGGGGTTTTGAAGAAAATTGTATAAACATTAATCAGCTGTTTATGGCAAGGGAATTTTGCCAATTGTGGCCTGTTCCTAACGCGGACCTTTCGCCTTTTTCGTGGTGTTGCATGAGTATGTCAAAACTGTTCATTATCATCGGGTTTAATTTCCGCCATCTCGTCCTGAAGGCACAATTATAAATCACAATTATAATAAAAATAATTGATTCCATAAAAAAAATAATATATAAAACAAAAATGTGAAAACTTAAATTTTCATAATGTTCCCTAAATTATATCTTTGATATATTTTCTTATATTTTGGGTGTTTTTTGTTTTTATTGCCTATTTGGGACAATTTTTCAGTATCTATCACAAGAAAAATATCGTCGGTTTACAACAATTAAAAAGTTAGCATTACTCATGGTCCCTTTAAGAAGCTTTAAACGAAACATAAAACGTTTTAATAAACAAAAATAAAATAAATTTTAATAAAAATTTTTGTCGATTTTACTTAATTTTTTAACAATTTTATAGAGTTTTTTAATTTAGATGCGGATTTGTAAATACTTATGTCCCAAATACCAAATGTACGGTCACATTGGAATACATTACCTTATAAGAAATAATTATTATCTAACAAGTAATTTGAAAAGCAGCAAATAAAATCTAATATGGCAATATCATATTAGATTTTTTGACCTTGAGGTTGAACAATGTTCTAACTAAATATATGGAAATATGGAAAGTCTGGGATGGAAACAATTTTTGTATTTTTGGTACAATACTAAAAATATTTTTGGACAATTAGCATACCAAGGCTCTGCTCAACACACACAGGTTGTTGGGATATATGTTGTTTTTACAAATGTTATGCCCTGTTCCTCGATATCGAACGAAAACCTAATCGAACGATAGCTAGTCACTCGGATTCAAATCAATTTGGCTTTCTCTATTTCGAAAGCTATAGTTCGCATGTTATTTATTTAAACGATATTTGGAATATGCACTTGTCTACTTTATAACTGGAGGTTTTTAAACAAAATTATTGTTAAACAATCCATACGTAACGCAAATGCAGTTTTCAAATACATTTTTCAAAACTTTCTCCTCCAACGATTTTCAAAAAAAAAATACAGTTTACTTAAATATGGAATCTTACCTAAATATACAAATACTGATTTTTATGGGTCAAACATGTCTTCTATTTGCAATGATTTTTTTAAACAAATTTTATTCTTTTATTCTAAAATATTGAAATAATTTTATACATTTTTGTATCGTTTCTTAAAATATTTTTTTGTATTTTTTTATATGACTTCACCTAGTTAAATTTTCAATATGATGTCAAAAAAGTGATTTTGGATTCAAAAATAAAAATATAACGTACTTAGATTATTTTCGGTACAACAATCCAGCCAAAACTTCTATTCCCAAACAAATACTATTCAAAAGATTCGTTCGATTAAAGAATAAATTACAAGTTTTATTTGAATCGTTTTTCTGATTTTTGTTCTTTCAATATTTTTTAATAAATGAATAGGTCTTCAAACAAGCTACTAAATGAGTTCGTATTTTAAATTTATCCCACAAAATATTAAATACAAGAATGTATAAAAATATTTCCATTTTATAAAACAAAAAAAAATTTTTTTTTTTAAATCATTAAAAATAGAAGACATGTTTGTCCCATAAAAATCAGTATTTGTATATTTAGCTTATATTCAATATTTTAGTAAACTGCATTTTTTTTTTAAAAAATCGAAGGGGGAGAAAGTTTTCAAAAATGCATGAGAAACCTGCATTTGCATTAAGTATGGATTTTTTTAGCAATCATTTTGTTTAAAAAATCCAGTTATAAAGTAGACAAGTGCATCTCCCAAATATCGTTTAAATTAGTAATATGCGATATACAATAAATAGTTATGGCACTTCAAAGTGAAGTGCTTTTAGCATTTTTTTTGATATTTATTAGAACTAAAAACGTGCATAAAATCACAAGTTTTTACAAATTTCGAGATCTGAAAACGGAAATGTACAAATGGGACCATAGACTATTCATGTACAAAAAATAAACAAAATCAGAGGACCTGTGTTCAGAGTTTTTGCGTTTTCTCATGGAGTGAATGATATATTTTTTTGAAATATTTTGTTACTCGAAATGAAAAAAGCACGTTTTGACATTTACGTTTGTACTGTTGACAACTCGTTCGAAATAGAGAAACCAAATTTTGTATGAAAACTTTAACGTTTTCATTCGACTTGTACTCCAAGTCATCGTTCACATAGAAATTTAGTTAGAGAAACCCAAATCAATTTTCTTTCGCTTAGACAGCGAAAGAAAGCATTCTTTCGAAATCGTGAAACAGGCCATTAATACAACAACCACACATACATTTACACGCGGAGAAAAAATATGGTTGTAATATGATTGCGTCCACAAAACTATGTTTCCTACAGCCATCAATAGTTGTTTCAATTAAATTTTTTTTGTATCAATCATATTTCACCAATAATATAGTTGCTTTCATCATGTTCTGTTAAGTGAAAATTGCTCTTTTTCAGTTATAATATTATTGTATTGCCCACAATCATAATATTGTATTTATTATCATATTCCTCTAACTACAGCCATATTATTGTTGCGCTAACTATAAGATGATCAGTCGGGTTTTTTATGAGCGTCTTCGATCTTTAAGTTTCATTCTTGTTAGAGGTTTTGTGAAAGAAAGGTTTGAGAAACAGTCAGCCCCAACAAATTAAATAATATTAAACAAAAAGAAATTAAAAATAGTGGTCGCAATTGTAATGGTGATTTGTTTTGCGGAAGAAGGAATAAGTTTGTAGTCTCAACCCGGTCTACCCGGAAAGTTTAATTGTCGCGCACCAATTAAATAAAGTTTTTTTTTTTTTTTTTATTAATTAATAATCATATAATTACAAATTAGATCCTATTACCCTAACCGAGCACTAGCTACTATGGCCTTCGGCGAGTTGTAGCTAAAACAGACCAGTGCCTCTGGTGGGAATCGAACCCAATTGTTAGTCATTTTTGAACTGTAAAAACAAATTACAAATGTTAATTGAATTTAATAAAATGTTAGTCGTTCCTTCTTCAAGTGAAATTCCATTTGTTTTTGACTACAATTGCTGTCGTCTTTACCTGCACAATATTGTGTGTGTGGACTATATTCTGTGCGAACTATAGTCCACACAGAAAATTTCGACTTCTAATACATAGTCAGAAAATAAAATAATATGATGCTTTATATAATGATGCGAAATTTAATATGAGTCCTAATACAGTTTTATCCGAGAAATGGGCCGATATAATTATATATGTTTGCATTAGTCAAGTTTTAATTTGATAATGTCAGATTAAATTGCATCCGAATAATGGCGCGATGCAGATTTTATATAGCGGTATAAATTAATATCTGAATTGTTACTAATATATACAAAATAAGCTATAGTAGTATCTGGTTTTTGATTTTAAAACTCCATTAAAATACGGGTTTTGCATCAACGTTATTAATCCGTTTAGATTTTAGCCACTTGCAAAAAGTTTATAACTTAATGATTTGTGGCACATTCCTTTCCATTTCGACATTTTATTTTATTGAAAGAATTCTCTTAAAATTACATAAAAAATAAGTTCTTTGAGAAAAAAAACTTTGAAAATGAAGATATAATGAAAATGAAGATATAATGAAAATGAAGATTTAATGGAATTTAGTAACTTATGGAAATTAATAACTTATACACAAAATGATATAGACAATTAATTGTAATACATATTTATGTCCAAAATATAATTGACAAAATTAAATTGTGTGTTTTTGAATATGATATAATATCTAAATATATATTAGTTTGTATTTTGCAATGTCTAGGTATATATAACGTCATTATTAATTGTATAAGATTTAACGTACTCTAAATCCAACATACCATTATATATTCAGCGAGATGAGATAAAACGCAACTATATATGACGTCATATTAAAATTTTTCGACGAAATTCATTTTATATATGAATTTATATAATTATATCCGGTTAAATACACTGGCAGACAAAAAGTTATACGTGTATGTAAAATAATGTATTGCCTTGTGCAAACTTTTTAACTCGGGAAATTAAAGATTTATGACCTTCAAAAAACTACGTATTTTTGATTAGTGAACTCAAAATGTTCAGATTTGCAGACAAATTAAAAAGCAAATATAATAAATAAAATGAAGCTTTTCCGATGGGTTCTCATTGAACCTAATAAAATTCGGATATATGATAAAGGAGCAAAAACTTATGATAAACGAATTTTTCAGCGAACCAATCCCATGTTTTGGGGTTTAAAAGTGGCGGTGAAATATAACACATCTTTGTATGAAAATATGTTTAAAGTTTAAGAAATTTAGACTAATTTAAAAACAGCGTTAAAATACTCGTGAAAACACACATTTTGAAAGCAATTTTGACCCTTTATAGGCTGCCATTTTGAAATATTTATGAACAACTAATTTACTATTTTTTCTCCATTTTCATGTATCCGACTTTTTTAAGATCGAAGGGAGCCCATCGGGCCATAGATTAGCCTTGTATTAAGAAAATCGTAAATTTTCCATGGAAGAGTTTAAGCTCACTAGTGTGATTGTATTCTGAAAGAAATGATGATGAAGAAAAAATATACAATTGGAAATTTTTAAAATATATCTGACATTTCCCAGGTCTTATTTAAACTAAATTATGTATTTCCAATTCACTTTGACTTATATTTTGGACGATTTCAGATGGTTTTCAAGCGTTCTTGTGTGTTTATCCTTCATCTTTAAATTTTTCGTCATTAATTACAATTTTCTTTAATAAATTTTTTCAATAAAAACCCTTTAAAATTTCTAAAAAAGAACAACCTTCTTATAATACAAAGCTGCTGTTTGAGGCTTCAATTTATTTCGAGAAATTAATAAAAATTGTCTCTGTGTGCTGAACACGAGTCTCTTAAATGGATTTTGAGACATCGTATTATATATCGTAAGAAAATACTAAAAACTATGTCAACAGATTCGTTCGTAGCGAACCAAATAAAAATTAAAAGATTGCACTGTAAGTAAAGTTTCAACTTTTGAAATTACACACTACGGCACACGTAACCTTAAGTTGAGTTCGTAGTGGTATCTCGGTTTTAAAAGATTATATCAAAATACACAGAAAAAATTATTGTCAAGAAAATGCAATTAAACTTTTATTCGATTTCAAACTCACTTTCAATTAAATGTTTAATAATATGTATTAACTGTTTAATTGAAAATAAATTTGGTATAAAAAAAAATTCCAATTTTCATAACGTATATTAACAACATGGAAAAAATGCAAAAAATTTTAAAAATCGCAAAATTAAAATATCAATTGAACGAAAAAATTAGCGTTTTGTTAATTTTGGTGATTTTATTAATTTTAGCAATTTTGTTGTACTTGTAGAGATTTTTCAAATTTTGACGTTTTTTAATGTTGGCAATTTTTTTCAATTTCTGCAATTTTGAAGATTCCTTTTTTACATTTTGGCAGCTTTTGAAATTTAGCGTTTGTTTTCAACTGTTTTACTTTTATTAAAATTTTCGCGATTTTTTTTACAATTTTGATGATTTTTTTAAAATTTTATAATTTTGGAGATTTGTTTTAAATTTAGGCAATATTTTCCCCAGTTTTTGGCGATTTTTTTTTTAAATTGTAATTATTGTTTTAATAGTATCTACTAAAAATTAGCAATAAAAAACAATATTCAATTAAAGTTGTAATAGATATGAATAAAACTATAATTGAAAATAATATCAATTAAATAGTTACAAATCATTTTAATTGTTACTACAATTTGCTCAATAAGACCGAATTCAATTAAACTTCTAACTGAATCAATAAATATATTAATTGAAACTCAATTTTAGCATTTTGTGTGTAGTATGTCTACACAGTTTGCATTGTCTGAAGCAATTTTTTGATTGAATTTAAAGGCAAAGACATCGAAATCTCTTATGAAAAACTTTATTTATTGGTTTTTTTTTCTTTTGTCGAAAACCAACTCTAACAATGATAGCCGCCCATTTGCAGGCGATGTGTTCTAATGAAATTTGAAGTTTCGAACCATATAACAGAGACCTAACAGGCATTTCCTATTTGAACCAAGTCAAAAATAAATATTTTTATTTTAAACTTGTCAATAACATTGTTACTTCCAAACGAATTGTATTAAGTTTTTAAATTTGTCAAATCATTTCAGGGGGGCTGAAGCCCCCTTGCCCCCCACCCCTAGCTACGTGCCTGGCTCATATTATGATAATTCATATAAATTTCCAGAACAATAATATGATAATATTGGGATCTTTTTGGAACCATAATATGGTAATCTAATTATCATAGTTTGATACAGAAGCAGATAAGAGTAACATGGTTGTCGCAATCATAAATCCAAAAATGTTTGCTGCTTTCAAATATAGTTCCCTCAACCATGTTTTATTTGCGTGTACTGGCATACAATGTATATCGACATGTTAAATTTGGTTTTTCAAATAGTTTTGATTTTATAATTAGGGTTATTATATCAGGCAGTTTATATACTAAGGCAGACGAAAAGATTCTCATCGAGTTCATTTTGCCTGTTGTATGTAATGTCTCGGTTTGAGTGAAGCCAATTATATTTTTCTATTGCAGACAGAAGATTTGGGTGTTGCAAATTAAACAATTGTATTGATTGTCTATTATGAAAATTATCAAATTTTTCAAAAGCAACAAATAAAATCTAGTATGACAAAATCATATTAGATTTTTTGGACTGTAGAGGTAGAACAATGTTCTAAATAAATATATATATAAAAAAAAATAAATTTTTAAAACTTTGAAAAACTAAAAAAATGACAAATTTAAAGATTTATTTTATTTCAATAATTATTAAAAGCCGAATACGGGAATTCTTGTTTGTTTCCGACCAAGAAAAACAGTGAAAATCATTGAATGGCGCCGGTAAGAACTCTCACGAAACATTGAATATTTTGCTTTAAACTGATCAGCCCTATATAAAAACTCTTTTATTTGCAACACTAAATTTGTATATTTCATAATGTATTGAATTCTATGTTATGTGTTCTATTGTTTTTATTTTTTGTTATATTTTTTAGGTTAATGTTAAAAAAACCGTCATTAGACTTAACAAATTGATTATGCATATGACAGTAAATCCATTGAGTTTAGGTGTTCAAAATTTTATTGAAATTTAAAGTCCCACCGCCTGAGTTCAGGCCATCCCTCATCGAATAGGCGATATACCTACAGATATACGATACGAGTACATTGCAACAGCAATGTCAAACATTTGAATTCGTGTTTTTGTTTGCTTGAAAAAATAAGTATGCAAACAACTTTGAACATACATATATGAAACATGTATGTATGCGAGTGTGTGTATAAAACGTCTTCTGCTTTCTTGCATTCCTTCGTTTATTCTTTGTTATCCCCTTTACACTTGACATACTAATCTTCTTTTTTCATGGTATATTACAGACATAGGCAAATTCTGGTCCACGGGCCGCATGCGGGCTTAGAACTAAACCCAAACCAAAAAATCCTCCTAAAGAAAAATAAAACAAAACACAAACCGTGAGTAATTAAAAAAATTAATCAAAGAAATCTTAAATTAAAAAAATACTGAATAAATAAAAACTAAAAAAAAAAAAAAATAATTAAGGAGTAGGAAAAATAAACCCTATTTCAAGGAGATTAAATTGCATTTTCGACTTAACTTTTGTTTCGCATGATTATAAAGTTTCTTTTTATGAGTGTTTGCTGCAAACTTCTGCTGTAAATGCTCATCACAATCCTTTGATAATTGAATCTGATTCATATACCTTTTTTAAAAATTCTGAATTCTCAGTAGGGTGGCAAATTGGTCACGTTGTGGAATTTGATGGGTGCTCTCAAAAGTTATGATAAATGGTGTCATTTTACATACATTGGACATACAAAGATATTTAAAATACGTTTAATTTCATGTATAAACGCTTAATATTGATTGGACATATCAAAAGTTATTATTCTTTTTTTTTACTAGATTTTATTTTTTTAGCTTTGTAGACCTTTTTATACAAACTAAGGACCATTTGACCTTATGAGGCTTATATATTATGCAAGTCTTGCATAAGATATAGTGTTTTTAACCAAAAACTATTAATATAGGGACTTTTGACCCTTTTCGTCATATTATTGGATGGATTTGTAAGTTCTTCCCATAGTGGTACGTTGTTGAAATTTGCCCAATGTATGTAAAATGACGCCCTTTATCATAATTTTTGAGAGCACTCAGCAAATTCCACCAAGTGGTCAAAATGGGCAAACATAATGCTCAGATTCACTTAACTTCAATTTCAACGATTGTTATATTAATTTGCCAAATTACTTTTTGGGTATATTGAGAATATTCCTCCTAAAAGGGAAACCCCATATAGGTTAGGTTAGGTCGAAAAGAGGATTCGGAGAAGAGAAATGCTTCCGTAATCCGACTCAAGTACCTGAGGACTTACACTTAAGCCAGAATGTCGGCTTGTTGTGCGCTCTAAAAAATCTGTCCTACGTCACATTCCTACCCCAGGAACTCCGTTGCACTCATGAAATTCCTCAACAATGTGGATATTGGGTCACTGGATAGTATTTCGACCCGGATCCAGGCAAATGCCGGGCATTCACAGCGATAGTATTCCAAAGTCTCCTCGTCCTCCCCACAGGCCCTACACACTCTCGAGTCCGCACCTACACTGGAGACGGGCCCTTAGTGTCGAGTGTCCCGTTAGGATGCCCATGCAAAGACTCAGATCCTTCCTACTGAGATTCAGAATTTTCCTCGTCTTGTCCGGGTTGCCCCAGAGACTACCCGTGGTACTGCAACACCCGCATTCTCCGAGATGCTTCTATGCATGGTGTCAGCCCAGTCCACCAGCTCCGCCTTGAGAGCTCGAAAAGGTTTAGCGTTCCCCAAATTGACTAACTCCAGGGAAGATCCTGCCCTAGCCAAATCATTAGCCATTTCGTTCCCCGCTATACCACAGTGTCCCGCCACCCATATAATCTCAATGCGTCTCCGTGCAGAGGGTAGCCGCTTGGCTGTCCGTGAAAATCACAATATCACCGGTCAAGACTATGATATATATACCCCACCGGTCAAGTCCATGATATATATACCCCATATACATCCTTAGTATACCACGGGTCTTAAAAAACTTAAGAATTTGCGTAATAAATTTCATGAGCGTTGTATTGAGTCTTGTTGTTCTAAAAGTCATTACAAATTTCTTCACTATCAGAGTGAATTTAATTTTCTAAATAAATTTGTATATAAACAATTTATTTTGGAATTTTTTTAAATCCAAGAGTAAAACTTGGTATTTCGTCTACCATCAATTATAGTGAACGTTTTCCTGAATTTTGTAGTGATATTGCAAATATATTTGCAAATTTCTTTTGGTCGAATTTTGAGTCATCGGCGATCCATATCCATGTCGGAAATCCAACTCTTGGACAGTAGGTGTCAGTGCACATTACTCACGAGAATGTGTTGGACATAGGTGGTATATCTGTACAAAAAATATTTGTATGTGTATGCAAAAATGTGTTCGTTGTTAAAAGAAGAAGAAGAGTTTGAGATCAATTTATTCTATGATCAATAAAGCTAGATACTCAAATTAATTTTACATGCTACACATTGGTATTTTAGAAGTTTCAGAGATTGATGATGACAATTTTAAATCGGATTCGGATGGATTTTGTGGTCATTTATTAAATAGGTTTGCATCCTAAATTTCTTTAACTTACCTATATTTTCAATTCTTCTTTGAAGGAAGGGGGTTTTCATTGACAAATGCTAGTCAGCATATATTTCGTCTATTTTTAAAAGTGCAATAAAGGATAATGTTACTAGTTACAGGCCGATAAGTAAGTTGTCCTGTGTTTCTGAAGTTTTTGAACATGGTCCATAATAAGCTTTTTTTCCTAACTAAGTGCGTTATTTCCCCATATCAAAATGGAGTTTATTGTGGTTGGTGAACTGTTACTAACTTAACAGTTTTCAGTGAGTTCTGTTTATAGGCATTGGAGATAAGTCATGTGACAGAGTATCACACACTATTCTGTGCTCTAAGTTGCAGTATTTCGAAGTTGTTAGGGCTTTTCAGATCCTGTTATTTTTGGTCAAAGTAATGGTTATAAAAATTTGGTTGACTCCAAAAAAAGTTCAAGCACTTAACATTTTTTAATACCTTTTCGATTTTAGTATTAAGCTTATTAAAACGTGTTTTTTTTTTGTTTGTACGTATTATTGCTACAGAGCTTTAGATTTCACAAAGCGAAATGTGTTTGCTCTATAGTTTGCAGTACACATTGTGAGACTCATATCTCTCGTCGTGAGTGAGTGCAGAAAATAGTTGTGAAACATGCTCGTCGTAGACTCCATTATTTATTATTTACCTTTGATATTATCACTGGAAGTATTGATTGTCCTGATTTATTAGCACAGATACCTTTTTGTATACCACCAAAAATGCTTCATTGTCATAATGTGTTTAATATATCGTTTCAACATACAAACTTTGCCCAAAATAGTACTATAAATCGCTCATGTAAAGATTTTAATGAGATCAGAGAAATTGCTTTAAATAAAAATCCAAAGGTAGTTTTAGGTTGTTTCAATATTAAATTTATAAAATGTTGTACATATCTTAATACATAAATTATATATTGAAATCTTAGTCTGTAAGGATTTGTTGTTCCGTTGACTTAAATAAACGAAAATGAAAGGAAAAATACTCCAGTAAATCAAGAAAACAATCCATTTTCCACTATTTCTGCAAATATTTCAGAAATGGGTCATTTTGATGAGAATGCTCCATATAATGCTACGAAAAATTTTATGAAATTTATATGACAATTTTTCAAATTCATTCAGTAGATTCACTAATATTTGAAAAATATGCCAAAATTTTTATATTTTTATTGTACAACATACGCTCTATATTTTATAACATCGTAGCATTCGTACTTGGGAGGCCATAATACTTTAAAAGCATCATTATTTATCTGTGAAAAAATCTTGTATGCGTTGGTTATCCAAAAGTTTAATTAATAAAAAATCTCTAAGTTTAATAAAAAGTCTCCTATTTTCCATGGACTACCATTAAAACAATTTTCAGTCAAACAAATTTAGTTTAAAATTTTGACAGGTTGTTTGCAAGCTTTTCTCCCAGATTTATTTATTGATGTGTCTAATATGAATACAGATTATATGTGTCAAAATGTTTAAGCAAATTTTTGCTTTAAAAGGACAAATCCAAAAAATTGAATTCTGAAGATTTTAACTTTGTCAAATAAGTTAAAACTTTTTTGACTTTAAATTTGGATTTAGGAGAGCAAAATTCATTAAACAAATTTTACTGCTTTTCAGTGCGGATTTTTGTTGATTGGTTTAATATAGTGCGGCCGTCCGTAAGATTTCAAAATCTCAAATTTGGCCCGTCAAGACATTTACGTTCCCACCCCTGGTATATTATGGATGGATTTTATACAAACGTTATTTTACACAAAACATTTGAATGTGAATTTTATGCTTTCATATGTATAATTTCAATATCAATAGAAATAATTCAATACAATTTTATCATGCATATTAAATACAGTCTCTAAGCCAAATATTAAGGCCCACATCATTTTTTTTTCAATTCTGTGTCTTAAGTCGATCCATTAAAATATTAAATGTGAACGAAATGTGTTTTCCCAACTAAATATGTTTAGAATCATACAGTCAGAGTCAGTTATCTAAAAACATGTTTATGATATTTTTGTTTTACCTCAGCAATCACGTGTGGCATTATAGTTAATAGTTCATTTTGCTCATTTGCAATTATTGAACTAGTTCGTTCTTTTAGTTCATATGTTTGCTCGACAATTTTTTTTTTTCCATTATTCATAGTTTTATATTAGTCAATTGTTTGTTTAACAAATACACACAGTATAAGCGAAAATCCCAAATGAACGGTAACAATATAACTAGTTCACTTTTAACAGTTCATTTGGGATTTTCTCTCATATTATGCAGATTTGTTACACAAACCATTGACCAATATAACAATATGTATAATTGGAAAAAAATTGTCTAACAAACTTAAAAGAACTAACTAGTTCAAACAGATGCCAATGAACGTTATGAACTAGAATGCCCAACCCTAGTTTCAGACTTTGTTAGCCGAGAAAAGCGAGATGTTTTTTCAATTGTCTCAAAATTAAAATTTATTTCCAATTTGTGAAATAACAAAATTTCAATATATCCAAAGAAACTACCCTGCGGGAAATGGACCAGCCACTGGTATGGTCACGGGACTAGATCTTTCTGTGTATGAACCTGTCCTAGTTTCGGTCCTGGTATATGAAAGTGACTTGTACATTTAACATGGGCTTGTCATAGAAGGTGACAATTGCTACCTTTGGAGCACCTTGTGACGTGGTGAATAACTTGATGACGGTAACCTTTCACCGTACCGACTTAAATGAATAAGCTACGGGACATGTTAAAAGTAGGTCGTATTAAAGTATGATCATTTTAGGATTTATGTGATATGCAACAGAACCAGTGTGAAAATAATTATCACATGACTGGATTAGGTGCACGTATCGTAGAACTGGAGAAAAATGTTTGATGGAATACTAGTCACATATTAAGTGAAATGTTAAATTAGTAAGTTGCCTGTCACTTTTTAATTCGCCATGTGTCATATTATATACGGGTTGCTAAATTACCCGTCCGTAACCAGTCACAGAACATGTCCCAAACAGTGTGTTCTAGCGCCTTTTCAAAAAGGCACAACAAAAGTAAGTTTTAGAATAAGTTTATTTTTTATATACACAACGAAAAACATTAACCAGTCAATGTTTCATCAGCATTTCTATAGTCACGTGATTAGTCATTTCACACAAATTAACACTTTTTGGTACACCACAATGATATATCACAGAATTGTCACTTTGAATCAATCGGCCCTTCATTTCCCGCAGGGTAGTTTCAACAAATATAAAACTAATAAGCAACTACACTGCGTACCATAAACTATATTTACAAATTATTTTTGCTATTTTTTCTCTTATTACAAAATGTTTTTTAAAGGTTTTAACTGATTTTAATTGTGTGATAACTGTGTAAAATTTAAGAGATTAGTTAATTAATTTAAGAGCATAATTGTGTAATAATGTTTTGTTGGTGTTTCATAACTATAATTACATTTAAAGGTAAACAAACAAGAAGAGAAATTAAAGCGAAATTAAAGAATTATTTTTGTTTATTATGGAATTTTAATCAATTTGCAATAAAATGCGGCTTGGTTCATATATATGTAATTGATTTTGAAAAACGACAAATTTCAGCCTATTTAAAAAGGGGCTTAAGTGTTCGGGAAATTGTTAGAAAAATAAACCATTCACATGCGGTTGTCACAAAGTTTGCAAGTAATCCGAGCTCTAATGATAAAAATAAAACAGACGGCCCGTAAAAAAGCTTCCTGAGATCCGGGGAGATCCGGGACCGGCTCAAAATAATCAACTGTGCCAGCAACACAATCAGATAATCGAGGAATGTAAGATGAATGTGTCCAATTTAACCAAAACTAGGCTCTTAAAGGATTGCCAGAGAATTACTAGCCAAAAGCTGATGTCTGTGACAACGTTATTACCCCGACACCAAACTGCTCGACTTGAATTCGCTATATGAAAGCGTTTTTGATCTAAAAGCAGCAGTTATTGATGCGTAGTGATCTATATCGAAAGAACTTCGAGTAACTCTGGTAGACCCTATGTCTGATAAAACTTTCGAGTTGGTTAATAAAAATTAGGCTCTACGCATTATTAAAACTACTGCTTTAAAATATTTTTCATAAATTTTTGTAAATTTTGATATACTAAGTAAGTGTATTAATAGTTATGAAACACTAATTGATTTTGTTATTCCTTTTTAAATAGTAGTATAAATAATTAATAAATTGTTTTTTTTGTTAAATATTATTAATTTTACATTGGTTTAACATTTATGCCGCATAAATGCGGCATAACTTTACTTTACTTTTTTTGAACTTACGAAATTTAGTGAAACTATTGTGTAATGTTAGTCTTGCAACGCAGTGTATGAAAGAATTATTATTACATAAAACTCCTCATATTTTGTTCTCAGTAATTGTAGTGGAAAGCTCTTCGGAGTACATGTAAGTACTTGTGTACCTAAAGAATCAGGCCGAAAATATGTGATACTATAACTAAGCCATATTAAAGGTATGAGGTACGCTGAATCCAAATCTGGTCTCAGCATCATACTCCGGCATCCGTCGTTTGAGCTAAATTCAGAAGAAAAGCCTCGATTTTGATTTTTCCGATTTTTTACCTTCTAGAAAATATATTTTTTATAATACTTGTAAAAGTACCTGGATAGGCTACTCTTAACCCTTTTCGAGGTTTAGAAGAATATAGCTATATATTTGAAGTTCCAGAGATTTATTTTAGCTTAAATGTTACACCAACTAAAATATTGTGCAATTTTTAATGCCAAATTTTAAATTGCATTAAAATTATATATTTTTTTTTTATAGTATAATTAATAAGTACACCGTCCAAAAAAAGTTTTGCAAATCACTTTTCAGGTGACTTAATGCAGGTTGTCTGGTTTAAGAAGTTGCAATATAAAATTTTCGAAATAAGGGAAAAAAATTTAATGTTTGCAACTGGTGCGCTAAATCATTTGTAACTCATTGATTTCTTGCCCGATTTTGAAACGGAATTAAAGGAAAATTGCCTGGTCTTTCCAAATAGATATATTTTATATATATTATTAATAGTGTTTGACCGAACAGTTCGGCCAGAAAATGCATTTGGTCTGTATTCAATATCTTAAAGCATTATGGACAAATTTTGCGGATGGAAAAATGTTTATTGGGCTGATTAGATGCTATGTAGTAAAGCAACGAATTCACTGTTTGGCCTCAGAAAGTTCGGCCAAATTGAAAGTAGTTCGGCGGCCGAACTTTTAACTTTATAGCTAAGCTTCGGCTTTTCTCTTAAATTTTATACACAAAATCGAATTAAATCGGCTCAACAAACATGTTTCCAATACCAAAATTTGTCATCATTGCCTCTAGATATAAAAAAACCGACAAAATATAGTTTTTTTGGACGAACTGTTCGGTCGGACACTAATTATTAATATTATTAATATAAATATGAGAAATTTAAAAAAAAAAAAAATTTAATTTTCAGTTTTTTTAACTTTTTCAACTTCTACGAAGGTTTTTTCGAATCTTAAAACAAAAAGAGAGGATTTTACATGAATAAAATGACCCTTCATTTGTTAAACACGGTTGAAAATTGACAATGTGATGGTACTTTTTATATATATACAGAGTGGATTTAGCATTTTCTATGTAAACAAAATTCACTCTGTATATATAGATAAAGAACCAAAACTTTGTCAATTTTCAACCGATTTTAACAAATAAAGGAAAATTTTAACCAAAAAAAAAAAAAAAAAACACTACCAATATATAATATTTTTATTTTAAAAGAAGATCGGAAAAAACTATCGTAGAAGTTGAAAAAGTTAAACAGAAAAATGTTTTAATTATAATTATTATAAGAAAAATCTCCACATATTTATATTAACACTTTCACTACCCTTGTACACCACAGGGTACACATTTTTAAAAAAATATAAAAACTATACGCACAGAAAAAACATTGTTGGAACAACCATATTCGAAGAGCATCATACATGCTTGAATTTATGATTACGACAACCATGTTACTACACTCAAGGAACTTCTGCTTTTAAAATATATAGTTGTTTGGAGTGTAATACAGGTTCTTTATTTTTAATGTAAATGTCAGCCATTTGTAGAACAAGTTTAATTTTTTATTAGCCTTGTAGATCATTTACAAAAAACAAACCACATCAAATGACTGTTTTATGATTTTACAGTCGTTTTTTGTTATTTAAAAAAAATAAAAAAAATTAACTTTTGTTTATTTTTTACTAACATATGTATGTGGTTTATTTTTAATACAATTGTTAGTAATTTTTTGAACAATAAAAACAAATGACAAATATTAGTTGAGTTTAATGAAATGTTAGTCGTCCTTTCTTCACGTGAAATTTAATTTGTTTTTTACTACAATTGCTGTCGTCTTTACCTACATAATATCCTAAGCGTATGGTTGTGACAACCATACTCATATAATTTTTCAATTATAATATATTAATTATATGACCATATTATGATTCCCCATTGATCTCAATATTATTATAGTATTGTTTATACATTATCATAGTATGATTCCCAGCATTCTTTCTGTTGAAGCTGGATTAAAAAGTTATGCATGTTTTTTTTTAATATAGTACAAACGTATATTTATTTATTTAATAATATACACATTTAAGTAAACTTATTTTAAAATAATTTAAGTAATCAAATTGTCTTTGCGCTGACGAACAAGATTTGTGGAATTAATGAGTTACATAAATCATTATTTTGTCGCTATGCGATGTTTGCAAACATTTTTCTTTTAGTATCTAAAAAATCAAAACTAAACTTTCTCCTTTTTAGCACAAATCTTATTTTTTCAGGAAATATATAATAACGGAAACATGTGATTACAGCATCAGTACGCGTTAAAATATTGTTAATAATACAATTTCACAGTGCATTTAAAATGATCATAACACGTTTTTAGCAATCAGAATATGTACACTATTACCATATTATAGTCCTAGTTATCATGTTATTACCATTTATATATTATCATATTATTATTTTTATTACAAACATTGTATGATTATATCGTACTACAGACTTAAGAGCACGAATATTTTGTATACATTTTTCTTTCATATTTTTTTAATTTTTTTTTGTTTACAATTTATTTTTCGAGAGTACCACAAATTTTTTATCACTTTTTACTGAACTTACAACACTTTTATGATAATAAACAATAACTTCATGTAAGGGATGCGTGTCAATTTAATTTTTGGCTCCCATGGTAGACCGGGCTGAGACTACCGAATTGTCCCTTCTTCTTAAAGTCTTTTTGTTTATTATTATTTAATTTATTTGGACAGACTGTTTCTCACAACTTTTTACCACAAAATCTTAAACAAGAATGACACTAACACGAAGACGCTCTATAATATGGATGTGTTCAGAGAGAGGAATATGACAATAAATACCATATTATAATTGTACACAAGAGAATAATATGATAACTAAAAAAAGAGAGAGATTTACTATAACATGTTTAAAGCAACCATATTATTCTTGAAATATAATTGATACAATAATAATTTAATCGAAACAACCATTTATGGCTGTAGGAAACATAGTTTTGTGGCCGCAATCATATTGTTTAAATATGTTCATATTTTGTTTAAATATGTCCAATAGGATATTGGTCATTGAGACCACCATTATATACACAAACTGGACAAAATAGTCTCGATTTTTGTTAATTAACTAATATTTTTTTAATCAGAAAAGGGGGTCATTTGGTGCATCTCCTAAACTAGCAAAGCTAGAATCTTTTAAGTTGACACGTACATTTATTTAAAGACCAATACAAAGCGCGACAAAGTATTTTTCTTTACTCGAATGTTAATGTGGTCAAAAAAGGCTGACAAGTTTTAAAATCCGATTTTCGAACCCATTTCTTGGTGGGTAGTTGGGGAAGCGACCATATATGTAAACCTTTATCTTTCTAATTTAAGAGCCCTAAACAAGAATCAAGTCAAAATAGAAATATACACTTAGATTATTATGTAGGTAAAGACCACTGCAAATGTAGTTAAAAACAAATGAAATTCCACTTGAAAAAAGACGACTTACATTTCATTAAATTCAACATATGAATAATGTTTTTTACTGTTCAAAAAGTAAACCACATTAAAAGTAGTAAAAAATATACAACCATTAATTTGTTTTATTTTTTTTAATAAAAATCTCCTGTATAAAATGAATGTATGATCATAATACAGTATTTGTATGTGGTTTGTTTTTTTTTTAATGAACTACAAATGTATTCAAAAATTAAATTTCTTCTACAAATGACTGTTATTTCGCTAAAAATAAAAATACAGTATTACAACTCAAATAACTACAAATATTTACTGCAGAAGTTTCCTGAGTGTATCCACAAACAACAATTCGGTAGTGAAAGGCTTATTAATATGAAGGAAGTATATTTGTAAATGCCGCAGCTTATATGGACGAAGTAAAGAAATAAGAAAAGATAGAAACACAACCATTACAAGACTTACACAAAATGCAAGCGAGATTGATTTCGTTCATTTAATTTTATCTTTTGTATTCTTTTGAAAATATAAATAAAACAATAAATTAATTAAATAAACTAATTTTAAAAATTACTAAATAAACGATATTTTGATAAATTTGAAAATTGAAGACGCTTTGGTGCCGCTGCATAAAGCAATATTTTGATAAATTGAGAATGCAGCTAAAAATAAAATATATTCTACGCTTTGGTCAGACTACAAAAATATAAATGCCAGTCTCCGGTAGTTGTCTTTTTATGATATTTAAGTTATTTTATGATATTTAGCGATATTTTGAATATTTTATTGGGTCTGTAAAACATAGTCCTGTCTACGTGCCTGCAAACACTTATATGACGTATTTATAACTCCATATCAGGAAATCTTTATAATTAACCCCTTTTTCCTTTATTTATAATATTTATGAAATTTAACACTATTGGTAGAACAAAGACTTGAGAAATCTAAATATGAAGGAAAAATTGCGGTTTTTGTTAAACTGTAAATGTTCGATATTCAGTATTATTATATTATTTATAAATGTAATCCAATGATTTTGTGGACTTAAATAGGCTTTGAAGTCACACATGTGAAATTGATGTCAGAATTTAAGATTTGCTGAAAGCAATAGCACAATACGAAAATTAAATTAAAATTTCCAAAAGTGGGATTTTTAAAATTTTTGCTGCCATTTAACACGGGGATTGAAAGCCACTTTTACAATAAATTTGGTATATGTTGGAGTATCTACAACCGCTTACAATATCCAATTTGAGGTGTGCAGATTTTGGAACTGCGGGTTAAAGTTAGTATTTGCTTAAGAAATGTGGCAACTTTAGAAGCGGCTGATGGGAAAAGTATACAGAAATCAAAGTTTTTTTTAATACATATGTATATCTTTTCCACGAAAAGAATATTAAGCACACTGTATATGTTTATGAAGAAAGTATGATTGTTGGTGCTTTTTGGGGGGAAAATCGCAAACATTTGTTTTTTTTTATTCATACTTTAAAGTAATGTAGTTTTTGGGTGCAACAAGATATTGCATAATTTTATTTAGTCGAGAATTTATTTGGTTAAATAACGAAAAAATTAAAAAAAAAAAATTGGCCTGAATGGCCAATACCTCTAAAACGAATTCTGATGTCCCGACTTTTGACCCGTAGGGTGAAATTTTGAAAAGCCCACTTTGATATTTCAGAAAGTAGGAGGAATCTCTCCAAGATTATGGGAGCTACTTCTTTTCCGGGAGACGCGCTAGCAGATTAATGCACAAATCATCATTCTAGGTGACCGTTAAGGGGTTAAAATTTAAGTTGAAAGAAGTCCTTTGTAGCCGTGTTTTTACAGCAAAATGTACAAATCTCGGGATAGAGATATTTCAGAAAGTAGGAGTAGTCTTTCCTAGATTAGGGTCTCTATTTCTTCTCCGGAAGACGCTCTAGCAGATGAATGTATAAATTATTTTCGATTGGGTAGGATTCGATTGGGGCACTCTAAATGGGTCAAAGTGAGATTTTTCAAAATTTGAGCCTACGGGTCAAAAGTCGGGACATCAGAATTCGTTCTAGAGGTATGGTTCCTTCGGCAAAGTTTCTTATTTTGATCCCTAGAATACGATTTTCCTAGAACGTTGAGCGATTTTTTTGCCTCCATACAAATCGACCCGGCCTAGTAAGCATGCTTAGGTTTTTACTAGCAGGTTTAGGTTTTTACTAGCAGATAAGAAATGTGTTAATTGTCGAAAATCGGATAAAAAACCAAAAATGTCGAGCACTCAAAATTTTTGGTGCAAAAATTATCCTACTTTGGAAGAACAGAAAAAATATAAACAAGCCGTATCCCACTAAGCAACCACAAAGTCCTTAAAGGAAAATAACTAAGCTTTCTAAAAAAAATATACACCATTTGAAAATAAAGTCAAACTAGTACATAAAATATGCATAAAAAATATTAAAATATTCATTTAATATTTAAAAAATATGCATTTATTTTTTCTTTTTTTCAACGTTTTTAACATTATTAACACAATTTAAGCAATTTTTGTCTTAAAAAATGGTTAAAAATTTTAAAATTTACGTTAGTCATCGTGAAAAAGTTAATAATTGAATTTTTCTGCTATTTTTGTCTCGTGATAAAAATATGTTAATAAATTTAATAAAAAAAAATTTTAAATAAAGGTAAAAATTCGTAAAAAAAACCGATTTTAGTAAAATAATAAAAAATGTTCTTAAAAATATGTATTGTAATGGAAAATTTGCAAATATATGGATTTATAACAAAATATGTAGCAAAAACGGCACAATATGCATTAAAATGTGCATTTTTGGCAAAATATGTATAAATATGCGATAACAAATCCATGCCATTTTGTTGTAAAATATTTGGTTAACTTTGCCTTAAAGCTAACAAAACAAATATGCATTAACATGAACTTCCAAGCCCTTTCTAGTTATATGTATCCGAAAAGAGGACTGTTTGACTAAAATGTTAAAATTCAACAGCCTCAGATTACTCCAACTTGGTGCAAGTTTCATCCCGATCTCAAGACATCGGATTTAAAATCCCCCTTGAGATGAAATCCCCCATATCTTTATAATGATTCAAATTTTCAAACCTAAGCAAAGATATATTTGCAATTTTAATTATATAGAAACATCCGATCATTATTTCAGTAAAAGAGTTTACCAACACGCAGATAAAAAATATGGTTGCAATATGATTGTGACCACAAAACTATGTTTCCTACAGCAATACATGGTTGTTTCAATTAAACTATGGTTGTATCAATCATATTTCACCAATAATATTGTTGCTTTTATCATGTTCTAGTAAAAATTTTTCTTTTTTTTCAGTTATCATATTATTGTATTGTCTGCAATCATACTATAGCATTTATTATCGTATTCCTCAATCTAACTGCAGCCATATTACAGTTGCGCCAACTATAAGATGATCAGACGGCTTTTTTTTGTGAGCATCTGCGCTCTGTTAGTTTCATTCTTGTTTGAGATTTTGTGAAAAGAAGTTGTGAGAAACACTCAGAACCAACAAATTAAATAATATTAAACAAAAAGACATTAAAAATGGATAAACAACGTAGTGGTGGAAACTGTAATGGTGATTTGCTTAGTGGAAGAAGGAATAACTTGTAGTCTCAGCTCCCTTAAATAAAGTTATGGTTTATTATAAAAAAGTGATTTTTTTTAAATTGTTTGTAATTACGCAAAAATTAAAGAAAAAAAATGTGAAAGAAAAATTTAAACAAAATGCACGTGCTTTTAGGTATGTAGTACGCAGTAATCATAATATGTTTGCAATAATCATAACATGGTAATAAATGATGATCAATGATCATAATGTGATAACTAGGACAATAATATGGTTATAGTGCAATTATTTTGATTGCCGAAAACATGGTTTTATCATTTTAAACGTATTGTGAAACTGTATTCTTAACAATATTTGTATGCTTACTTTATTCTGTATTCACATGTATAGCTTGCATAGCTGACACAATATTTCACAAAGCTTATACTTCAAAGCAAAGACAATTTGATTACTTAAATTATTTTAAACCTAAGTATATTTAAATATGTGAATTATTAAATAACTATTCTATTAAAAAACATGCAATCTTTTTAATCCAGCTTCAACATAATGCAGGGAGAATACTGTAGGGCTCATATTATGATAATTCATACAGAACCATAATATGAAAATATTGGGATATATTTGGAACCATAATATGGCAATCTAATTATCATATTATGCTACAGAAGCAGATAAGAGTATGGTTGTGACAACCATAGTAACATGGTTGTCGCAATCATAAATCCAAAATGTATGATGCTCTTTGAATATGGTGCCCTCAACCATGTTTTTTCTTTGCGTGAAAATTTAAAGAAAAAAATTTGTTTAAATTAATTTTCAAAGATGTGTGAAAAGGGTTTCATTTAATTATAGTAATCAGAATATTTTGTTTTTCTACTGAAATAAGTCCTTGGAATATGTAATTTATAAACAAAATAAAACCAATGGTGAATAGTTTATGTATAAATTTGAAATTACAAATAAATTGTACAAGTATGCAATTTCACATGCACTACCCAGCGAAATAAAGTGGAAGTAGTGCTTTGCGAACATCTTTAACTTGACTTCCAAAGCATTACGATACGCACATTTATCGCTTTCATAGAAGTTAACAACTGCCAAAAATGTTAAATTAAAGTTATTTTAAATAGCATTTGCATCACAATATAAAATAATTGGTTTGTAAATAATAATAACATCCTAAGAAGTGCTTTTTCACAAGTTCATATATTCTGTTTTTTTTTATATGGAGGTTGAGGTGGTAAGTGATTCAATCAGAATGTTGCTAGATCGACTCCGGAGTGGAAGATAATTTTATTATTGTTATTTTTTTTTTTAATTATTTTTATATTTTTTAGTATTTTTTTTTTATTTAATTAATTTTTTTGTGCGTTTTAAGATAATTAAATGATTTAAAAACGACCAAATAATTGACATCTTGACTTTAAACATAAAGAAAAAAATTATAGAAATAATTATTTGAAAAAATATATTTTTGGCCTTTTTCGATGCGACTTTTTCTTAAAATCATTTAAAAATATAAAAAAATAAAGTTTTATATTTTTATTGTTGGTGGTCGTTGATTTTTGGCTTGAAAATCTATTTGATTTTTTAATTCTATTGTTACGGATCTCACAAAATTAGCAAATATCGAAGCCAAAGCTTGTAGAAAGCTAGTTTAGTAATAATTATAATAATAAGAATAATTAATTAATAAATTACTTAATTATGTTCTACTTAATTTATCTATATCACTTTAATTTACCTTTAGAGCTTTTCCGACCTCTTTATTCCATTGCTATATACATATGTATATTTAATAAACACAGTTCCTTATTAAACATCACCGCAGTGGAAAAATTAATCTTTTTCAGAATCACTTTTCAGTGTAAAAATGCCGAAAACATTAAAAGATCTTACGTTCCCAGGCACACTCGTTTCATTGCAGGACACTTTTTTCTACCTGGAGTTAAACTAATTCTCCAATATTTTTTTTTCTTGTTGTCTGGTATATTTTATCTTATTGAAAACACTTCATCGTCAAATTAATTTTTAAAAAAAATAATTTAAAATTATGCAATGAAGTCAAAATTGTTAAATGAGATTTTTTATTATTTCTTAATATATATGTACTTTTTTCAACCTAAAAATATTTTAACAATATATTTAATAATTTATAATATCTCTTGGATACCAAATCAATAATAAAAATGATTCAATAATCATTATTTTATCTTTTTTATTATATTTGTATAGCATATTTTCTAGTTTTCAACTTAAGTTCGTCTTAAGTTTGTTGTGATGGTGTAAATGGTAGAGCGGTCTACTTCAATGCAGATGATCGTGACACAGATTCGTGTGTTCAATACTCGTTGGTACCAAAAGATTTTCTTTTAATAAAGGATGTTTTTATACAGTTATAAAACTATAAGTTGGCAACATTTTTTAACTGGCGGCCATTTTATCAGCTGTCAAGTGATTTATGTTAAGTTTGGTTTGGCATTTCATATGAATAGACTGACGCCTGAACAACCGTTCTAAATTGTGCAAATTTATTTCGAAAATCATGGTTCGGTTCGAAATACGTATCGCGAACTATGTCCATTTTGCGGTCATTATAACCTTACATCAGAGCAATTAATTCGATTAATTATGGAACGTTTTTCGCATCACTATTACTCTAAATGATAATATGCATTCGCAGTGACTTCGTAAAATGTGTACAGAAGAAGTCATTGCTGCTGTAGAGCGCAGCGTAGAGTCAATGCATGTCAATGCATTTTTGTGGGGCTTTTGAAGTCGCGGGTTTATGTCAACAAGCCTCAGACTCTTGCAGCTCTTAAAGACAATATCCGTCAAGAATGTGAGGACCTACCGCCGGAAGTTTTGGCCAAAGTGATGGAAAATGCCATAAAAAGGGCTCAAATGACAATCAACTGTGGCGGCGGCCATTTACATGACATCATATTCTCGACTGATGTAAAAAAAATTAAAATACCGAATAAAAATAATCCACAAGAAGAATCAAAGTTTTTCATTTTTTTTTAAATTACAGCCAAAAAACATCGGAAGGTTATTTTTGCGCCACCTTGTGTATTTGTATAGCATATTTTCTAGTTTTCAACTTAAGTTCGTCTTAAGTTTGTTGTGCTGGTGTAAATGGTAGAGCGGTCTACTTCAATGCAGATGATCGTGACACAGATTCGTGTGTTCAATACTCGTTGGTACCAAAAGATTTTCTTTTAATAAGGATGTTTTTATACAGTTATAAACATTTTTTTAACTGGCGGCCATTTTATCAGCTGTCAAGTGATTTATGTTAAGTTTGGTTTGGCATTTCATAATGAATAGACTGACGCCTGAACAACCGTTCTAAATTGTGCAAATTTATTTCGAAAATCATGGTTCGGTTCGAAATACGTATCACGAACTATGTCCATTTTGCGGTCATTATAACCTTACATCAGAGCAATTAATTCGATTAATTATGGAACGTTTTCGCATCACTATTACTCTAAATGATAATATGCATTCGCAGTGACTTCGTAAAATGTGTACAGAAGAAGTCATTGCTGCTGTAGAGCGCAGCGTAGAGGAAGACCCCAATCAGTCTATCCGTCAATGGTGACCGCTAAAGAGCCATGATTACCGACTTTTTAGTTCATCAGTTGAAGAACTATGATGTGCAGGAGCTGTGGTTTCAAAAAGACTTGGCAACATGTCACACAACTCGTGCCTAGGGTTGCCACCTTTTTTTTTTGCAATTAAAGTACATTCGTTATTAAAGGTTAAGAAAAAAAGTACACAGTATCAAAATAAAGTACAATTTATTTTTATTTATTGTTATATTTAAAAACATATTTTTTATTGCTTTTTGCAAGTTTTATCAAATAATCATCATTGCTAAACAATTGCACAGCATCTTTGCAGTCTATATTTAAGATAAAGTAAATAATTAATTCATTTTTTATCAGATTCAGAGACGCTTTGTTTCTTTCGTCTCGCCATTTGCTATTCATTACAGAAAAAACTCTTTCTGTAACGTGGCAGGAATAGATAGTAAAACCGAAATTACTTTACACAAATTTGATAAATCATCATCAGTCTTATTAAATACTTGCTGCCATTTATTTGCAGTAGATAATTCTGCAAAACCCTCAGAACTGTATATCTGATCATAAAGTTTGTTTAATAACACAACTTCTTCATAAAGATCATCCATATTTATATTAAGTTTTTGCAGATTTAAATTTTCGATTATGTTAACAATGTTATCAAAATTCAACGCTGCTCTTTAAATTTATATTGCTAATTGTAAGTAACCAGTTTGTGTTATTAAAATCAACCCATTTATTCAGGTACTCTAAGGCTTTATCAATAAATAATAAAAAATTAGTATGAGTTTTTCTTGTCAGTTCCGGTGACGATAACAGTTTAATTTTTTTGCTTGCTTCATAGCCAAGGAATAGATCTTGTTTTCTTTGTGTTAGTACATCTCTTAAATTGGCCATTATCCCATGGATATCTAATATTGTTATGCAATTGCCTTCTAGAGATTTTACAGCTTTAGTAAATAAATTTAACATGTGACTACAAAAATGCAAATAAATTTCAATCATATAATTTTCTGTGTTGTTTAGCATTAATAAATTTTGTAAAATCATTGGACAGTTGTCTAAGCTTACAAAATAACTTCTAATAGGTGACCAATTTAATAATAATGTATCAATGCATGGCAAAATCTTGTTCCCACATGGAGTTTTACTTCATGGAAGTCTCCCTCTACTGATGTTACAAATCTTTTCAACTCATCTCTTCTTACAGCAGAATGTGAAAAATGAGCCTAAATTTTCATAATCACATTTTCCATGTCACATGATAAAAAAACTCATCGCATGTTTTACACAATTATGCACTATGTGTGCACAGTGTTACCATATTGCCAGTTTTAACTGTTTTTTAGAGTTTTTTAGGATGCGTTACAGTTTTCCAGTTTTTCATGAAAAAAAACAGTTTTTGTTTAATTTCACCCTTTTTGTTCCAGTTTTTCCAGTTTTTAACAGTTTACCTGCTCGATTTACTTTCTTTTATTTGAATTTGTAAATTTAATATAAAAGTTGCACAAAATGTTTCAATAAAAAATAATACTACACATTGAATGCAATGCATTTTAATTCCCTTTTTAGCATTTGTTTGTGTTAAAATTTTGTGTGGAATCAAACTAAATGAAAATCAAATTTAATCAAAAAATGTATAACTGATATTTTTATGTAATTAAGTAAGATCTCAAATGTTGATGAATTATTTGTTTTTTTATGATTTTGTAGTTATTTTTGCTATATGTTAAATAATTAATATAAATGTAAATATGTTTTTTTATATTATATTTTTTTTTTTACTTTAAACAAGTACACATAAAAAAACATATTATTCCTATTGTTAATTAAAATGTAGTTTTATAACAGAGCACAACTTGTGATCTGTAACAACATACATTTGAAAATATTTTTTTTTTTTGTTAGTATAATTAAAAGTTAGTCCACAAAAAAAAATATTTTTTTCTGTGTATATAAATATGTTATGTGTTTAATGTTTTTTATGTTGTTTTATGTTTAAATTAAATGCAATTGAATTCAAAATGCACATATTAACTGTTTTTCCTACTGTTTTTTATTAAAAGAAAAAAAACAGTTTTTTCTTAAAAAAACAGTTTTTTCTTACAGTTTTTTGAAAAAATACATGGCAACACTGTGTGTGCATGACAATTTCCTTTAATCAAACCTGGTACCAAATCTCTCATAGTATTTGTAAATAAAGAATGGTTGACACCAAAATTAGCATTTGTATTGTCTGCACTTAGCGCAGATACATTATGAAAGATAATTGGTATTGCTCCAATGAGTTTTGAATTGCTTCAAACATACTATCAGCAGACTCGTTGCTATTTTCATAAAAATCTACTAACTTGTTTTGAATGCCATTTTTAGCCGTAAAATATTGTATCACTAATGGAAACAGTTTTATATTTTTTTTGTTAGAAGCGTCTGTTTGTAAGCAGTATTAGAAATACTCTGTATTTATATCATTTTGTATAGCATATGGTCCCCAGAGCGACTCACCAAAAAAGTGCTCGATCTACCCTCCCAAAAATGAACCTTGGACTTTTTTAAGAAGACATTTAAAATATTTCGGCTCCAGCTTTGACCTCTCGAGAGCTGGACCATTTTGAAAATGGGTCCATTTTTGCATGTTTTGTTAATTTAAGAATCAGTTTCCTTACCAATATATACAATATGGGTTTCATAAGAAAGGTTTTTTAAGGCGCATCCAACTGTATATACAATTTGTCCAAGGACAATCATCCATGTACTTTTTTAAGGATATTCTGTAAAAAAACGGTTTTTGAATTTTTTGTTCGGGGTTGTTTTGTAATAAAAACGCCAAATTAACATATTTTAATCTTTAGTCGATTTAATTAAATACGGGTCTTAGCTTTTTTTGAAATTCGTGCTAGTTCGCGTTTTGACAAAAATGCAATGTTGTGGTAACTCTTCGTTTTAAATAGGCCAATATGGGTATCAATTTTATTATTTTGCCAAGTACATCATCTTTGTATGTAAATAATTTAGATTTTTGCAAATAAGATGCATTTTACACGGTGCTCTGGAATATATATAAATGTAATTTTGTGGTAACTCTAATATGATATGGATGAAAATAGGACTAAAGAAAGAAAAAAAAATTGTCCACGACTTTTTGGCGGCATATTCTTTTTTTAGTTTGCGAAAAAAATATGCCGCCAAAAAGTCGTGGATCATTTATTTTTCTTTCTTTAGTCCTATTTTCACCCATACATGATCTAGAAACTAAATCTATTTTCTGTGGGGATATGCGAAGTAACTAGTCTACGCCGATAAGCCCGAGATGATTGACCACTTGAAGGACAACATTCGACGCATTTTTGCCAATATACGGCCACAAATGTTGGAAAAAGTCTTCGAAAATTGGACCTCCAGATTAGACTACATCCGAGCCAGCCACGGCGGTCAAAGTCATATTTAAATTATAATGCCAGAAGATTATCTTTCGAATAAAGTTAGTTTCATGGCAATTTAAAAAAATCATCTATGTTTCATTCCATTTCAAAGTACTATACTTCTTTAAAAAAAAAAAACACCCTTAAAAAAAGCACATCCCCTAGAGAATGCAGCACATTTTTATTAAATAAAAATGTTAGAATATTATTGAAAAGGAACATCCCCGAACTGTTGAAAATGCGCATTTATGCATTGATTAAAAAGCTATTAAAGAAGTAATATATCCACTGCATCCGCCCAAATGACACAGCAATGTTAAAATCATTAATGATTCACCAACATTTGCACCATATCCGGATTAGTAGATTTGCATGGAATTTGTGTAATAACATAAGAAATAAAAAAAAATTAAATTGTATGGAAAAAACGATGAGTTCTTATTATTTTTCTACACTTAATTTCAAATGGAAAATCTTAATGTTACTTGTTCTTTTCTCTTTTTGCTTATGTGCAGAAATGCTTTAATCCATTGCCAACTGGTATGATAAATTATGCAAAAATAGTAAAAACTAAGAAAAACCGCTGAGTTACTTAATAATGCTGCATATTTCTTGAACAAGTTTAGTATTTACCATTAAATATTAAGAGAAAAATATTTTATCATATATTTAGTTAGAATATTGTTGTACCTCAAGTGCAAAATCTAATATGATATTCTCATATTAGATTATATTTGTTGCTTCTCAATAAGCCTTTACTCAAACCGAGACATTACATACAACAGATAAAACCAACTTTATTGCTTGTTGCTTTTCAAAAAGTTTTGATTTTATACACTATGGCAGACAAATTCTCATAAAGTTTATATTGTATGCAATGTCTCGGTTTGAGTTAAGCCAATTATCGGTTTCTTTTGCGGACAACTGAAGATTATGGTGATTTCTATGAAACACTTGTGCAGTCTATCATGAAAATTATCAAACTTTTTGAAAAGCATCATATACAATCTAATATGATAATATCATTTTGGTTTCTGGAGTTGAGGTAAAACAATATTTAACATTTTTTTGTATTTTTAATACAAAAATTAAAACATTTTTGAAAATAGAGAAGGTCAGAAAAAACCATTTTTGTGTATTTTTAATACAAAAATTAAAACATTTAAAATATCTTATTTTTAAAATGTTACGTATAAAAACATAGTTAAAACATGCAAAACTTTAATGCAATTTTCTAAAAAAATAATTATGTTATGAATAAATATAAATATAAGAATAATTTCAAAAAAATAATTATTTTATTAAAAAATAAATAATAAAAAATTTTACAAAAGTAGTTGTACGTAATGGCCCATGTCTTTTAAATTGCTGAAGCTACGTGGGCCAATGATAACTACCCAATTTCAAAGCTACTTTAATAAAAAATGACTAATTTTTTTAAGGTAAAATATATTTTTCAAAACAATGGGGTTCAAAGCTCTGTATTTAAAAAACCTTAAAAATTAAAAAAAAGTATGTTTATTATAATTAATTCCCATATGCCGTTGCCAAATCCTAATATGGAACTGCTGTGGGTTCCTAAGTTATCAGTTTTTTAATTATAATTAATTAACTTTTTTATCCATAACTCGGCCTAGGTCTAGGTGAATAATTTTTTTTTTAAATTTTGAAGGATTTTTAAATATTGCGGTTTGAAACTGATTTAAAAATATATATTTTTTGCCTTCAAAAAGTGAGTTACACTGCGCAGCTCGAAAAATATAGCAAGATCTTAAATCTCTCCACCGCGCTGATTTAATGGCTTACCCAGTTTTTTCACTTATGGGCCAGCTTTTTCGCAAATTTGCATTCAAGTTTTGCATGTGTCAACGCAGGTTTTAATACATAAAATTTTAAAAAAACAAATGTTTTATCTTACATTTTTTTAATAAACACATAAAAGACATTCGGGTATCAAATATGGTTATAAAATGTGCATTGTCAAGTAAATTTTCGATTCTCAGTTTTTACTGTATTTGACCATTTTTGCACAATTTATTATCATTCCATTTCGCAATCGAACAAAGCATTTTGTGCAAATCTGAACAATTATTAAGTGTTAAAAGGAAAAAAAGAAAGTCCGGAAAAAGGATGACCTGCATGCTGAAACAATACAACCTGCGGAAAAACATTTCCGTTTCCCGTGTTTCTAATAAAACATGTTTGCTTGCAAATATAATTATGTTTGCCTGAAACTAGTGAAAATGAGCCTACCGGCAAACATACATATATATGTTTGTATGCAAATATATACGAGTATATGTTTATTATAAGTATGTTTGCATGTCCAACCATACTATCTATAAATCCAAATATATCTTTGTTTAAGTTTGAAAATTTGAATCATTGTAAACATATTTAAATATACCTGGAAACGTATCCAAAAATATCTCTTTTCTGTGTCTACGATTACATCTTTTAGTATAATTTAGCTTAAAAAATTATGTGTACCAAAATTAAGCCAAAAAAGTTTATACTCGTGTTAGCAAAAGTTATTTTAACAAACACTCATTACAGTGAATGTCTACAAAATATGTTCCAACTTTAGTTTAAAAATATTTACATATTTGTATGAATTTTAAAATAAAATTTGAAATTTGGTGTACCAGTAAAACCAGGATTAAAATTAATTTAGAATGAAATATCAAGGATCGAAGCAGCTTAAGCCGTTTTACTAGATACAGCGGTTTGAACCGCAGTTTTTTTTAAAACATACTTTTACTATCAAAAGATTGTTTTTGTTAAAGAACGATAACACGATTAATAATAGTTAACGCACAATGAAAGTATATTTTCAATAAGGAATGTACCACCTGTCTTTAACGGTTAAAAAGATATGGTCACTTATTTAAGACCACTTTTGTGAAATTTTAGAATATTTTATATTTGAAAACGCAATATTTCAGATCCATTTTGATTTGCGATTCTAAACTTTTTAGATAGTTATATGTAGTTATTTTACGTATAACTTCTATACCAAGTTTGGTTAGAATTGGAAAGTCCATTGGAAATCGAGTAGTTGATTTTATATGTTTTCTGTCAATTAGATAATCTTATTATCATTTTTTGTTTTCTTAATTTCAAGTCAGAAATCCTAATTAATTTTAATTAGTTTTTTTTTTTCAATTTTATTTCGAAAATATTAATATCAATTATTCATTTCTCAATAGAAATCAAATTTTCTCAATAAATATAGTTTGATGCAATTGTATCCGAACGGTGTCCTCATTAAAATGTATCAAATTATATATAATGTAATACGTTTACATGCAATTGCATACAATTGTATATAAATATAAGCAATTTCATCTGACATATATAATCATTTATAGATCGATGTATAATTAAATATTTGAGATATAATTTTATATGAATATATATTTTGCAATATATCATTATAAATTACTGTAAAAAGTAATATTTAATTAAGGAGTGAGATCGAAAAAAACCCAACACACATTTTCACTTACAAGTGCTTTTGTGTACGACACTGAACTTTTTTTCTTGTCAATTCACCTTTAAGGATGTTATCAGGTTATGTGTGCAAAATATTTACGCTATCGGAATCTGAACAAAAAGTGAGTTATACAGTTTTTTTTTTTTGCATCTTAGTGCCCTAATTGATAGGAGCAGACCATTTCCAAAAAAAAGTAACATTATTGGAAACTTGTTTTGTAGCATTAGATTGTTGTGAGTTCTGGAAAATTAAAAAAAATGTTTTTTTTGTAAAAAAAATTTATAAATTTTTTTGACCTCATTTTTTGTACAAAGTCCATTTGTAAGCAAGCTACTGACCCAAGCTCGCTTAAATTTGCACATATAATCTGATGACTTTGTAAAATTTGGTACAAAAAACGAGTTCACTTTTAAAGAAAAAAAAAAAGAATTTATAAGTGATAATCTGTGTCGGGATTTATTCGATCTCACTCCCTATAACGAAACTTTTTTTTATTTTTTTTTTTTATTAATTAATAATCATATAATTACAAATTATATACTATTACCCTAACCGAGCACTAGCTACTATGGCCTTCGGCGCGTTGCAGCGAAAACAGACCAGTGCCTCTGGTGGGAATCGAACCCACGACCCCCGCACTAATAAGCTAGCACTCTACCAACTAGCCTACCGGGGCGCACCCCTATAACGAAACTTTTTTACTTGGGTTGTTCTTTTTTCAATTACTGTTGAAAATGGTTTAGAATTTAAGATTTTTTTTTTTAAATTCAATATATGTATTAGTAGTTCTATTAAATAAATTGTTCTTATTCTATATATTTATACGACTAAATAAGATCCTTAACAAGTTTTATTTAAATACATAAATAGTATTTTGTAATCATACAAAATTACATTCGTTTTATTTTTATAAAATTCAGACTAAATGGTTTTTCTTTTTTACTTTATTTTTTTGCAACAATTAAATTCATCTATATTCTTTATACGTTACAATACTGGAACCAAAGACTACTACAAATAAATGAAAATAATTCATAATTTCCTTAAATAAAACTACAATTGGCTTAAAATCAATCGTTGTTATTGATATGAGAATAATTATATACACATTTAGAGCCATTGATGATGCTGAGGAACCCAGATTACCCTTTGTTAGTTGATCTTGACATCGACCAATAGAGTCAATGTCGAGTTCAATCATAGCTCGACCATTCACCTCCAACGGTGAAATGCAATAGTTCTTCTGTAAGAATTCACTGAGATTGTGAGCTCCCTCCACTAGAGGTCCATCGAGCAGAGTGTGTATGTGACAACCACAGGGAAAATGATTATTGATAAGTTGCAAATGTTCGACACCATCGATAATTATAGCATTTGAATCGGGTGTTTCTAAAATATGATTACCATGAAGTTTCAGATGTTTTATATTAGATGTGTATGTAAAATTTAATTCTTCTATTGAATCGATTTTGTTGTTTAAAATTTGTAGCGTTTCCACTTGCGTCAAACCGGTGAAAGCATCTGTGCAGACTACACCCAAATCGGATTCTTGCAGAGTGAGGAGTAATACATTTGATAGACCCCTAAAGGTAAATGGCTGAATTTCCTTAAGATCCATATAGGCTAGTTTAAGTAAACCTACAGTATCCATACTGAAAAAGGCATCTGGTTCTATTGTACGTATACCCGAAGGCAATATCAAATGACCCACATTTGTAAGACTCGAAAATGCAGATGTATCAATTTTGATTAATGGATTATTCGATAAAAGTATCAGCTTGACATTAGACGTACCCGCAAATGCATTTGTTTCGATGCGAGTTATTTGATTGTGACTCAATAGTATGGTGGAAAGATTTTGAAGGCCAGCAATGCAAACGAAGTAACTGACTGAAGCGGTTGTATATTGTATCGAAAGTTCCTTCAGTCTGGGTAGACCACGAAATGCAAATTGTTTAACTTTAGTTATATTGTTGCCGTCCAATGAGAGTTTTTTTAGAGCTCGTAAGCCAGCAAATGAATCCGGTTTTATGACTGGAAAATTGTTTTTGGTTAATGCAAGATTTTCGACAGTAGAGGGTAATTGACGTAATGGAATTTGCTCCAGTCCACCAGTATTGCAAAGCACCTAAATTGAAATAGAAAAAAAAAAATATATACAAATAACAATAAGAACATGACTATGAAAAAGAATCAATTACAAAGAAGTACAAGGATGAGCTTTATTCTAATGATGTTAACACACAATGAAGGTCCTCAGTCGTTTCACAAGTCCGTGGTGGTGATGGTCGGTCGTGTTGTTTTCTTATAGTGTATTTTTTTTTATAACCGCGGGTAAATTGAATCTACGTGGTTATTGCTGGAAATTAAATTAAATCGAAAATATCTTTTGCTTTGGTTGCTTTTCCCCCACCCCCCTTTTACTTCATGTCTTCTTAAACTCTCCAGTGAACATGGTTTGTACCTTTTATGGTATTATTTTTGTAGTTTTTTTTTCACATCGCCATGGTGGTTTTAAAGCGATGTAGCTCCCTTCCGACTGGAGGGCATTTTGTTAATGCTACTGCTATTCTGCCACCAGTAAGTAATACATTGCACAGCTTGAAAAGAATTAATTCTTTAATTCACTATTTACAGTTTAATTCAATTATCCTTAATTAAATTAATAAAAATGTTGCAGAAAAATAACAAAAAATGTTTTTTCATTTAGTCAAATGAAATTTGTCTTTGTTAACCCTCTAACGGCCTAATGCTGCTTTGCAATGAAATTAATACCATGTGCTCGTCTCAAAAAAAAAAACGCAATTAGTTCTTCTACAAACACTTTTATCGTTGTCTACGTTATGCGAGATGAGCCCAAATTAGTTGTTAAGGGTGCATCTCGTAAACTAACGCATTAAAAAGTGAAGTTTTGGGGGAAAAAAAATGCTTCCTCTTAGTTTACAACAGGAGGATATTTTTGCAGTTTGATCATTTTTAAGTTTTCTGGAAGCACATTAAGAAATGTTTTCAACCGAATCGTATAGTGGTTTAATAAAGATTTATTGTTTGTTTCGGTTTCAGTTTCGGTACCTATACGGCATTTGTTTCGGCTTCGGTATTACAGAAACATCGATATTATTGAATAAATGTATAAAAAAAAAGTTTATAAAAAAGTTCGAATTTATTAAAAAAAGCTCGATTTTATTTGATTTTTCTATAAAATAAGTTTTTGTTAATACATACATTAGACTAATTAATTGAATGGACTAATTAATTGATGATTTCAGTTGCAATTTCCTTTATATCAATTATAGTGAAATTATTTTCATTAGCATATTTTTAATTAATGGCAATGAATTTCATTGATTTGATTTCATTGATTAAAGATAATGATTTTAAATTTCATTACGATTAGTAATGAATTAAAGGAAGCACATTACAATTGACTGAATACAAATATGCTAGGTCTGGGAAAGATTCTGATAGATTAATTTGATACGAAAAAAAATTTAATCACTGCGATAATAGAATGGAGCATTGGTCCAAAATGGAACAATATGGAATAAAACGTTGATGCGAGAAATTGCGTGAATATTCGGACGTTCGCTTTGTGTAGTGCAAAATTAGATAAAACATCCCGAATATTATGTTGAAAATAAAAGCTCTGCTCGATGAAAAGTTCTTTCAGAGCGTGAAATTCTTCAAGTTTCCAGAATGGCTTCAAATACTGTACGTAGCGCTAATATGATAAAAATCGAATTGAGTTTGAATGCGTCAACAAGTACGGTTTTAAGAGTCATTAAAACACATACCCACATTATCCGAGCTAAATTTAAGAAAGCTCAATGTTTGGATTAGAACCATTAAATAAAACACTTGCAATTTGCGAAAAAAACACATGTCAACTAACTGGCATCAGGTACAAATTTTAATAATTTTTTAAACTAACTGGCATTTCACTAATTTCAAAATTTGTTGTTTTGAAAATTGTTTTTTCTAATGAAAAAAATGTAATGTCGACGGTCCAGATGGTTTAAAAGACGATTGGAAAGATTTGAGAAAAGGAACCCAAGTATTTCGTAAAGATAAATTTCGGCGGTGGTTCCCCAATTGTTTGGAGTGCGTTTAGCTCAATTGGAACCTTTTCTTTAGCGTTTCCTTCAACTAGAATGGATATTATGGAGCACCAGCGAGTGCTTCCAAATCATTTGTTGCCATACCTGGCCACACATCGCGAAAAAGAATTTATTTTCCAGCAAGACAACGCTGCAATCCATGTTAGTAGATCAACTAAGGCCTGGTTTGGAGAACATGGAGTATCTGTTATGGAATGGCCGGCATTTTCACCAGATCTTAATGTTATGGAGAATATATGGGGACTGGTTGTGCGACAAGTTTTTGCTGAAAACCAGCAGTATAATTCGGTGGGAGAGCTAAAATTGGCAATTTTAATGCTTGGCTTGATATAAGACTAGAAACACTAGAAAGCTTGATAAATCCTATGCCCAATCGCATTTATAAAAAAATGGACTATGTATAAATTGAAAAAAATCGAGGTATGTTGTTTTATTGAAACTATATGTACTGACCTTATCATTTTGAAGCATTTCAAAATGGACCTTATTGATATTTTGATTCGAACTAACGGTAACTAAATGAGAGCAAATGAAGTTGATATAAACAACTCTAGAGCAACAAATTTTTTAATTAACGGTACTATTCAATACTCTCTGTATTTTTGCATAAATAGAACAAAATATAAGTGACCTTATCATTTTGACGAGCACCTTATCTTGCTTAGTTTTCGAGATACAAGCCATTTTTACAAAATGGCGATATTTTAAAATGTCCAGTATCACCAAAACTGAGCGAGTTAGAGAAAAACGGACAAAATTGTTGCGCCAACAGAGTATTAATATACGCTTAAAATATAAATAGGCCAGTTCCGAGAGAGATTCCCAGTGATAAATTTTTTAAAAATTTTTATTTTTTATTTACGTGATAATACAAACATAAACATATGTTATCGGCTAATAGAAAGTTAGTTCCTCGTTGCATTTCGTTCCCGTATTCAATGTTGCAATTTAAAACTCCATTCTTTTTTTGTAAACAAATGCTTTTTTTGGTCAATTGTAATTAGTTTTTTATGCAATTTTATTACAATTAAATGGCAATGAAATTTTTGTGCCATTAGCATTAGTTAACTTATGCTAATAAAATTCTAATGCTAATGAAAAATCCCAAGTATGGTTTAATATGAACAGTAAAACTAACCATGACTTACTTGGAACAATAACATTTCAAAATCCAGAAAAATGGTCATTAGGGCGTTTTATCAAAAATATTTTTTGGATTTATGCAACTTTTAAAGCGGAATATGAATGCCAAAAAGATTTTAAGAAATTTTGAAATCATTTGAATGTACGGGAGCAATGAGAAGAAGTTTAACAAAAAAATTAGATTATGGAACATACAAATTTTTATTTTTACTTGTGCTATGTTTTCACAAAACCGGTCAAATCACTACTCAAGACTTCGGGGCTACTCAACAAAATTGTTCGGGGCTTAAACTAGCAGTGTATAGGCATTTTGATGCCCTTAAATATAAAAATTCTGAATTTTTCCAATTAAAACCTCTTTACATGCAGGCAATCTATGGGTGTACAATTAAATTTGTTAGATATGTCTTTAAAATACCTTTCATTTCATTAAAGTACATTTCATTTAATTCTCACTTCTATTATGATAAAATTTACATTCAAATTTCATGTGCAATAAGAAAAGAAAAGTGATTATGTTATTATCAGGGACAGCAACTTCATGCACTAAAAAAGTATATTTTAGGCGGTTATAATATGCATACAAAATTTTAAAATATCTACTTTAAATTTATTTTAATATAAATAATTAAAAATATGCGTTAATTGTGCAAAACGTATAAAGAGAATACCCATGTGGAAATTAGAAACGGTACAAAAAACAAAGCGCTGTCAATGGGTTAGTTTTCGATGGTACAACAAAATAAGCACTCTTATAGTGTTGGTTGCCATTAATGTGAAAAAAGCATTACAGAAACATTATTTTGGATTCGCAATAAGTACTTTGGAAGTACTTTGATACAAAATTTTCAAACGGTTTTGAAATAAGAACATGGTTTTTCTAAGGTTTGTATAAAGCACTTTAGCAGTATTTTTTTACAAAATATATATCTGATATTTTAAAACAAAATTGGTTTAAAGCGTTTGCAAAATGTTCGAAAAAACTAAATTCCCAGCACATTTTTGCAATACTGCCTCATTGATATAAAAGGGTGGACAACATTAGTTCTATAGAAATACGTTAGTAATCGCAGCCGCAAAGTTTACATTAGTTTTCGGCTTGCAATTGAAAATAAGAAACAAAAGCAAAAAATGTTCCTATCGAATATAATGAATAAAATAATTTTTATGTTTTTGTATAAAAATTAAAATTTATTTTTAATAATTGAAAAAAAAAACTTTACATCAAATTCGATCAGATATTATTAATAAACAAATCTATATCTGCAAAATTATTCAAAAAAACTATTCTCAAGTACACAACTATATAAGTTTCAAGTTAGTTTTACAAATTTCTTGTAAAATATATGAATTTTTTAGATATATTTTTCTATGTTTGTATATATTTCAAAGCTAACTTGAAACTTATGTAATTGTATAATTACTAAGCAATTCGATAATATTCCCCCAGTTTTTTTCAGCGTATATGTATTTAAAACGGTTGCAAAGTACTATTTATTTTTGCTTTTCTAAAACTTTGACAACTTTAGAATTATAAATTGATATGTTCTTAGAACGTTTTCAGACCATAGATAAAGGAACTTAAAAACTGTTTTACCAACGTTTAGATAACGTTATGAAATACCACAATGAGACGGTAAAGAAGGGTTATCATTTTGGTTGTTGTCGCAACGCTATTAATTTGTAACCAAGAATGTTATACGAACGCTTTTTTTACGGTTAAAAAAGCGTTTCAAAGTTTGTTTTTGCAACATTTTGTAAAATATGATTATCACTTGTCTCGTTTTCAAAACTCTTTAAGCCTCTTAATCGGAATGTTCTGAAAACGCTTATACAACCTTTTAAGGTGCTTCTAAAACGCTTTAACGATCGTCTTTTTCTACCAGGGCATGTTAAACAATAAAAATTAACTTCAGAATTTAATTAAAATTACTGAAAAACACGAAGTCATTAATTTAAAGTACCTCCTTTTTCAAGTTTATTTGTTAACTTGCTTCGATGCTATAAAATCCTTAAGGTTTAATTACTTGGACGGATACGTTTCGTAAACGGACTGTAACTCCATACAATATGTAAAAATAGTACCTACATATAATATGTTGTCTATGTTTTACATACTAAAATAAAGTTGACGGATTTGCGGAAAGTAAATTCTATTTTCAACAGAATTCACTTTTCGCATTTCCGTCACCATCCGTCAGTTTAGTATGCAAAACAGAGGCAACATATTGTATGTAGGTATACATTGTATGGAGTAACAGTCGGTTTTATGGAGTAACACTTTAAAAAAATTTATTTGTCAATGTTAACTTGTCAAATACAAAATAAAATTCCAAGTGATCTTTTTAGGAAAAACTTAGATTTGTGCAGAAAAAAACAAGCATTTTAAGCAAAATATGCATTTATAGCAAAATATGTACTTAATAAATCGATGCCATTTTAACTCAAATTGTTTGATAGGCAAAAATATTTTGTTTACGCTGTTTTCAAAATTAAGGAAAATAACATGCATTTTGCATAAACTTCCGGTCCCAGGTATCATATTTATATTATTATATATATTATATTATAATATATTATTATTTATATTTATATTACATATATATATATTATTTCTTCTAAAGTGAATGAAAGGCATTTCGAAGACCATTTTAACAAATTTTATTTCACGCCCATGTAAATATTGCCTATTTCTGACGTTATAATTTACATAGTTGTGAATTTTTAAGTTCATAAAAGTAACCCTTAAACTAATAATTTTTACGCAGAATAAGTAGGCTGGAACTCTTGAGGAGCGATTTATCCCGTTTGGTAAAATCAAAGCACAACATATAACAATATTTATGATACATACAAAACTCCTTTTCAGGGAACACCATTTCAAAAAATCTGAGGAAAAAAAATTCATCAACATATTTTGGGTCCTAAGTTGGACAAGATTTTATGGCATTTTCCGTTAAATGCTACTTTTCAAATTATTTTGTAAGAATTCCATTATTTCCAATCTTTGCCATTGCAAGCCATTTTTTAAATTTTTTCAGATTTTTTATATAAAAAATTGTATTAAACATAGATAAAACAAAACCTTTGTATGTATGTTTTTTATTTATATTTATCAAATGTTTGTAGAAATTAAATTTATTTTAAAGCAGCGAATATTTAAATCTTTAAAGTTCATACTAATTAACTACAAAACCATTTTAGAACTTTATCTGTAAATTCCTTCATTATTGTTTTTTATTAAAAATCTTATCTAAAAAACTTTAAATTAACTGTTAACATTAGACATTTTTGGAATTGGTACGGCATTTTCCTCCAAATTTGCACTTTAAATTATTCCAAAAATTCTAGGGCAAAAAAAAATGTAACAGGCAAACCCATTTAATTTAGTCATGATTTAAAATTACAAACCCCGTTTTTTAAAGTTTTTTGTTTCGTATTACTGTTTTATAAATTTTTTATGGGTGTGGGGGAGAGAGGTAAATCACACTCATTCCCCCTCTACAACCGCAGAATAAAACCGCACATGCAGAAAGATAAAACTTCAATTAAAAAATATATTGTTTTTGTGATTTTATTACGAAGAAATGACGGTTTTGGTTTTTTAGTAAAAGCGTAAAGGATAATAATCTGAAGTCAAAATATTAATATTTCCATTAACAAAAAGTTGGTAGTGGAAGTGTTAAAAATTTATTTTTTTAAGTTTTACGAAATTTTTATTTTTACGCTTTGCCGCTTCTAAACCGTACACGGCTCACTTACAATTTCTTCATTAAATATTTGGTAAATTTTGGTTTCTATCGGAAGTTGTTCATTTCTAGCAGTAAGTGAAAATCTTTCAATTAACGCATTTGTGCTCAATTCTATGTCAGCCCTGATACAGCAATACCCGTTAGAGGGTTAAAGAAAAATATTAGCATTAGGCAAAAGATTACTAACAAAGGCAAACACTTGAAATGCTGCGAACTTGCCACTTATCAATTATGACAGCTGTAAGGACGTAGATCACTAATGCGAACATCAAATTTTAATACAAGGTGGCGCAAAAATAACCTTCCGATGTTTTTTGGCTGTAATTAAAAAAAAAAAATGAAAAACTTTGATTCTTCTTGTGGATTATTTTTATTTAGTATTTTAATTTTTTTACATCAAGTCGAGAATATGATGTCATGTAAATGGCCGCCGCCACAGTTGATTGTCATTTGAGCCCTTTTTATGGCATTTTCCATCACTTTGGCCAAAACTTCCGGCGATAGGTCCTCACATTCTTGACTGATATTGTCTTTAAGAGCTGCAAGAGTCTGAGGCTTGTTGACATAAACCCGCGACTTTCAAAAAGCCGCACAAAAAGAAGTCTGGAGCGGTCAAATCAGGCGATCTTGCTGGCCAGTGCAAATCGCCAAAACGGGAGATTAGGCGCCCGGGAAATGCATCCTTCAGCATATCGGTTGTGGCACGTGCAGTGTGTGCCGTTGCACCGTCCTGTTGGAACCACATATTTTCCAATCCCAATTCATCAAGTTGCGGCAAAAAGAACTCATTGATCATTGTGGCACGTCGTCTGGACGATGTCGACGGCGCTTCCATGACATCCTCGGCTACAGCAGCAATATTCTCTGCAGAACGGCTACTCCGGGGTCTGCCACGCCTGGCAGCATCTCGTGTTGTGCCAGTCTCTTCGAGGCGAGCGGCTAAACGTCGCAGTGTTTCACCAGTAGGCGTTGGACGGCCAGGAAATCTGCGACGAAATTCACGTTGTGCCAAAGTCGCCGACCGATTATTGGTCAAATAAATGGTCACCAATATTCCGCGTTCTGGAGCAGTGTAGCGTAACATTGTTTATTAACGTGTATTTCGCATGTGCTTACTACACAAATGTCAAAACAGAACTGACATTAGGGGCCAATCGCAAAATTTATAGCATTTTCTGATAGGAGGATTACTTTTGCGCCGCCTTGTATTAGCTCCGCGTTTTTTAAATAATTTTTACCAAAAATAAAGTTTTTTCTTTAAAATTACTTATTAATTCATATACTTCAAAAAACTACGAATAACTTTCAAGTATGGGGCATATGAATTAATGGCGATTAATAATTAGGAAAAATTTCCTGAGTGTTGCTTCTGTTTACAAAAAATAAAAAAACCATTTACATTTTTTCAAGGTTTTCAAAAATTAATTGATCAACTTATAGGTTGGAATATTAAAATTGCATTTTCTTCTAACTCATAATTTTCTTCAAATATCAAAACATTTAGCTTGATTTTTAACTACACTTCCTACTCCTCTCAGCAACAAAATACCGAACTCAGTCAAGCAAATGAAAACATTTTTTTACACTGAAAAATAATTGCAACATGTTGATAACAAATTGTTGCTTAAACTCACTCACTTTTATATTGCTTATATTTTGGTATTTTCTATTCAAATTTAATATATTTTTATTTAATTTTGCTGATATTATCGTTAATATTAGAAATAAAAAAATTTGCATTAATGAATATTTAAAAGCATGATAAAAATTAATTTAAGCTTTTAAATTTCTGCAACATGTTTTCATTTGCTGGGTGCGAGTTTATGAATAAATAAAAAGAGGCCTAATTGAGAGAGACTGATGTGGATAGAAACCCACTGGTATAGGCAATAGTAACAGATATTTAGTAGCCTCAATAATATTTCGCTAGTCACAGTTAAACATTTTGTTAACTATAACAGGACCACTTGATTGGTAATAAATTAAGTTCGCAACCTCAATCTGTTATCTGGGTGCAGTTAGAAGTTCTTGGGGAATAATTAATTTAATAATTAATTCTTTTAACAAATAATTCTTTCAATGCTCTGATACTTTGTATCAGATCATTGTATTGTATTTAGGGTTGCCAGATTCCAATTTGCAAAAGTGATTAACATTCACCAAAAAAACCTTGAATTTGAAAAAAAATCTTGACAATTAAAAACACTCATACGATAGTAGTTAGTTGGTTTGTGTAAATTGTACACTCATAAAAAAAGTTAATATCCCGAGTAAAAATGTTTACAAAAATATATATGTTATTGCATGTTATTATATATAAATGCATATGTTTATGTAAATTTTTAAAAAAAAAAATATTTTTCTCTAAACTTATTAAGACGACGCCATATATAATTACATCTTATTACATATCGACCAATAAATAATCGCATATGACATTTACAATTATATATGATTAATTTAAGTATGTACAAATATATGTATAATAATATATTACACAAATAAAAATTATATATGACGACATATTTTTATTTTATTTTGGATAAAACGATATCTTGATCTATTCATAGTTGCATGTAAAGATACGAGTATATCGTTCCATACAAAAAAAAGAAAGCTCTTTTAAATGTAAAACTATATATTGTCGGGATTTAAAGTCTGAATCATGTCTGTCCCGAATTTTAAATAATTTGCAAAATTTCGTCACATACTCAAACGACAGGTACTTTTTGTGGATAAAAAGCAAACATTTTTTAGGATACTTACAGTTGCTACACGATGCCTTCGTAGTGTATTTTTGGATTTTTTTTACAAATTACAGTTTAAAAGTTTCACAATGCTGAGCATATTATGAGAAGAGCATTTATAAAATTTCCATAGATTATTTTGGTCCATAACAGTATTATTTACGATAGTTTGAAACAAATAATTTTATCTTTTACTTGTTTTAAATGGAAAGATTGTATTAAAACTTAACTGATATGACAGGATGATTATATATTTTTATTAAATTGTGTATATTTTCATACAGGCATATACAAAAATGTAACATTTAGTGCAATTTTAACAGACTACAACTCGGACCTAATTATATGTGATGGAGAGCATGATCAACTACCATCTTGTAAATTATCTGGAGGCCAACTCACTTACTAGTGATCGACAGTATGGCTTTCGTAGAACTCGTTCTACGGGAGATCTGTTGGCATTCCTTTCGGAATGTTTGAGTCGGTTTATTCACATGTTTGGTGAGAACAAGGTAGTTGCTCTAGATATTTCCAAGGCGTTCGTTATCAAAGCCTTTGGTGTCGGTAATGATTTCTCTCGATTTATCTCGAGTTTTCTCAGAGATCGTACTATACGTGTTGTTATAGATGGGGGTCTCATCCGACGAGTTTCAGTTATGTTCAGGGGTACCACAGGACTCTGTTCTTTCTCCATCTCTTTTTCTCATCTTTCTTAATGACCTCCTTGATCGAACTATCAATCCTATTTACTCCTTTGCAGATGACAGCAACATTTGTCATTCTTTTCCCTTCGATCGTATGTCAAGCCTTGAGGAGGTTGGGTACAAAAGACAGATTATGAATGACACACTCAATCATGACCTTTCGACAATCTCAGATTGGGGTCGTGCGAACAGGGTCGATTTTAATGCTCGTAAGACCCAATGTTGTATGTTGACCCATAGGTCCGTGGACTCAACTATGTCATCTGTGTATATGGATGGGATCGTTATTGAGGATTCAGATAGTCTTGATGTTCTGGGCATGAGAATACAGTGTGATGTCCGTTGGACAGATCACATCATTCAAGTATCAAAAGCAACTTTCAAGTGTCTTGGTTTTCTAAATCGGTGTAAAAATACTTCACTCCCTCTGATCTCCTTATTATATATACCACCTACATCCGGGCGAAGATGGAATATAACTCCCATATATGAGCAGGTGCTTCAAACTCTATTTTGGGGCTTCTGGATCGTGTGCAACGGAGAGCGTTGATGCTTATCAACGACAGTAGGGTTTGGAACTCTATTGACTAGTTGGAGCATCGTCGAAATGTGGGTTGTGTGACTTTGTTCTATAGATATTACCATGGGAAGTGTTCTGCTGAGATAAGCCGACTCATCACGAGGGACCGGGTCTCTATTCTTACTACCCTGCAAATCGCACAACGCATTACAGAGAAAATTCGTTTATCAGTCGCACTAGCCGTATGTGGAATTGTCTCCCTGCGGAGGTCTTCCCTGCAAATTACACTTTAGAAAAATTCAAGTCAAATGGCCACACTACTCCCTCTTTCCTCTCCCCCATAGCCTATTTTCCTGATATCAACACAATGCATTAGTAGGGGGCATGCTTTAGGGGTTGGTTCAACGTATCATTTGACATAAAATCATATACAATTATATCAGGTCAAAATCCGAATACAATAATATCTGGTTTTTATATAATTATAACTATTTGTATCTGTTTAGAGATAAACTGATACAATTGGATACCAAACTGATACAATCTAAAACAATTCTCTCGGACCATAATTCGGATAAAATTGTACTGGACATTTATCTAATTGTTTCAGATTATATCTAAACCCATACAAACACATTATATGGGCCAAATTTTTGATGAAATTTAATAAGATTACATCTGCCGTCGCTTAGAAATTGATATGACTACATAAAGATCCACATCAATTTTTTTTCCGAATTAAAACAAGTAAAACAGTTTTCAATCAAACTTTATTATTATTATACAAATATTTATTATAACGTTACTTTGCAGTAGAATATTTTGCTATTCTTATTTTACAAATTACTAAATGTATTACTAGTTTTGGTTTGCAAATTTAACTAATTTAATTTTACTAATTTTTGAAACCGAATTTGCTAAATTTACCAAAAAAAATTACTAATAATATATTTTTTTTGAAAGCTAACAATTTTTTTATCTAGACACAAGATAGGGACAAAACTTGAGCTTGATCTATGCACTTTAATATTAACTACATTCAGGGATTAAGTTTTATTATAAAAAAGTTTCGTTCGTGTCATAAATTTTTCAATATATTTATGAAGTTTTCATTAATATTACGAAGAGTTACATAAGCATTTAAGACAATTGGCTTCACCATTTCATGTGACCTTAACAGATAAAGAGTGAATTTTGTAAAAAAAAACATTTTCGCGCATTGCACATTCGGTGTTTAGTTTTAAATAGGCTATTTTGCTGCGTAAACAAAGAATTTTGTTGTTTTCCAACATAAAATCTGAGGAGCACAATAAATTAAAATGCTAAAGTTATAGGAACTTTTTGAAAATTGCGCAAAAATTGATGAATTGGTTTTCGTTTTTTTACACTTTTTTCTTTTTGCTAGAAATTTTATTCTTTTATCCAAGCCCGTGGTGGTTTCGTACATCAATGCTCAGTAAAAAACGCTGCTTACCTGCAAGTAGGGTTGTAAGGGAGTAAGCCAAAAATAATCCCCTACAAACCTACTTACATATGCCATGATGGCGAATTCCCAATTGGAAGCATTTCTTTTGGGCAAAAGTTTTAGCGTTTATAAAAAAGCTGTGATTTCATGGCTTTCAGTGAAAGCATATTTCACGTCTACATTATTACCATCAAAAGTATTAATATGAATATTATATAATTTATTTTAAATAAAATTGTATAGATATTAATTTTTTGTTGTTAAAATTTTAGACATATTAATATAATAATTTTATTTTTTTTTTGCCGCACCACGTGTTAGCTCTTAGAAACAGTTAAATGACTAACCATTTTTGTCACATACTCGAAAATAGCAAACACAATCGGAAATCACTCTGGAAAACTGGTACAGATCGTTTATAACCCACGATATGAAACTTTCTGCATTACAAGCTGCATATTTGTAAGGGAATATGGCAAGCTGATTACAACATGCATCCTTGTAAAGGAAACCAGTAAGCTCAAAAAAAGTTTTTGTTTATTTTTATATGAAAATGATTCGTTTCTTTTGCTGCTTCTCAGTACTTACATCAGCGCATTTGTTTTTATGCTGGTGTTGCTGGGTACTGTTTCGCGAAATTCGTCAAAATTAACATTATCTGTGTGTTTGCCAATGCTTTAACATAAAACCTGGGGGAGCATTAATACATTTTAAGAAATAAATATTTTATGGACCATATTAAATTTAGTAAGTATTCAATTAACTTGTAGAAAACACCCCTGCCAGTTGTACAAAAATCAAGCTCCGACCTGCCACTGGCCAACCGATTAATTGTAAATATATTACTGGCAAAACACTGACGCTTTCCCAGCGTTTCCAAAAGCGCTTTGCCAGTATTAGTTATACAATAATTTCAGTGGTCCACAAACAAAAACAATTGGCAAAGAATTGGCTGAGACTACTAGGCCAAAATATGCACACGGTTCCCAGTGCTATTAAGTCAGAAATTGCCTACAGCTCAAAAGGCTAACAACTGGTAAGCATTTATTTAATAAAAATGATAATGATTTATTTAAAAAAGTTTGTAGGTGCAAGCTTCCGAGTTAGATCCCAGTCCCAGGCGAATTTTTTTTTGTGATTTTTTATACTTTTTAATATATTTTTTTATATAAAATTAATTTTTTTGTTTCTTGAAAAGCCTTTTTAAGGCCAACATTTTTTGTTTTGTCAAGTTGTTTCCATCAATCTTTATGCCAGTGTTGATATTACTTACGTTTTAGCTATCAATTATTATATGTCTCGTTAGCTCACTGGGTAGAGCTGTCGGCTGCCAATTTGGCAGCCAGGGTTTGAATGTCTTCGGGACCAACAAAATTATACATGAATGTGTTTTAATTTTATTTTTAAAACAAATTTTTTAGACCATCTAGTTCATGGTTTTACCAACATTTGCCCACGTTTGAAATTTTGTTTCTCCAGTGCTTGTCCGCAATTTTTAAAAAGACTGACCTATTGGCTAATGATGTTATCATGTTGGGCTTGGGAAAACACTTGTTGCCAGCACTTGTACCACTTGCTACCGTGAATTGCCGTTTCTTTTTTTCTGACTGAAACATTATCTCTTCAACTGACTACGTTAAATTCCAATATAATCTCCAAATCAAATTATCATTTTTAAATATCGAGTAAACCACGACTTAAATACACAAATATAAATTTTCTTAATTCACTAAGAAAGTGTAATTTTGAGAATTTTTTAAATTTAAACTGTGGTTATAGTCGGGACTTAATATTCTTTGAATTTTCTTATATAAAATTGTTTTATTCAAGTTTATAAAATAACTTTTGTGCCCCTTGCAGAAAGTGATTTACGCAAACAGATTTGAAGTCCCTAAATATTGGTTTATTATCGTGTGAAATCCTATTAATATGCCATAAAGTTAAAAAAAAATGTAACCCTAATTTTAAATTTTTTTAAGAATAGCCCATATATTTTCAAACAAATACACTAAAAGTAAACACTCCACCATAATATTTCAATTAAATGTTCATCTTCTTTTTACAAAAAGTTGTTCAAGGAAAACATTTTTTAAAATAAACTTTAAGGGATTTTTGGTTGGGCTTTAAAAATCTTAGCAAAACCTATTCTTTCTTGATTCTAGACGAGCATTACAAATTCTTGTAAATCACGCGGAATCAAGGCCTTCTGGCAACCCTATACGTACGTATTACATGTTGGTTTTTCCCTTTCCATTTATTAGTTAGTTGATTTTGTTGTGTACATTTTGTCTTACTAACGGGTTTATTGTTAAGAGATTTGATATCAACGGCACCATTAAACATGCCAAACAAAAAAAAAAACATGACTGAGATTTCAATTTTGACTCAAATATTACATTTCCATTTAAAAATGCAAATGTTATAACCCCAAAATCATAAAAAAAATACAAGATGTTCTATACTATGTAGGAAATGTTGTGTTCGATTCTGTTTCTTTGTAAAAATGGAATAGAATTTAAGCTGTTTTATATGCTATTCTGGTATACGAAGACCTGCACCCATCCCAGTGCACTGTGTGTCACGAGTTTATTCATTTAATGACCAAATAGAATTTCATGATAAATAAAAGTTTTAATGATATATTTACACAATTTCAGTTCATTTTGAAAGAAATCAGCAAAGGTTGTGGTTTAAATAAAATAGTTTTTGGTAGTGCTACGTTTACATTTCATTTGAAATTCATTGATTTTGATTAAATTTCTTCCGAAATATTGATTATTAAAGCACTTGCCTTTTTTTTGACAGTAGCAAGATTTTAATTAAATTAAATTTTATAAGAAAATTTTAGATTTTAATAAAAATTGCATTTAATATAAATATCAACAATATATTGTGAAATATATTCAAAATGATACATTGATAAAAACAATTAAAAGAGATATAAATGATCAAAATCGGTTTATGCGATTATGAGAAAGCGATAATTTTACCTTACAAAGGACTATTTGATACAGACATTTTATAATTTTTTTATAAAAAGGGCTTTCAAAATATGTTTTGTTTTTGACTCTTATTACGTTCATGTTTGTTAAATGCGTATAGTATTATATATCGTTGGAAATCTTTTTGATCTTTAGTTACATATAAAAAAAAAACAAAAAAATGTGTAACAACACACTATTTTTACAAAATATTGCATGTCTCAAAACTGAGATATTCGAAATTATTTTTAATTAGCGGTAATGTATTTTCAAAAATACGAAGTTTGATACCCATGTTGGCAGAGTTGATACCCTTTGGCAAATATAGTGGAAACTTCGTCTAAAATCCAAACGCGCACGAATATGGAAAAAAGAAAAAAAGTGTCCACTAAAACTTAATAATACCTTGTAGTACAAAACCAATACCACGAAAAGTTGTGCATGCTCGGACATGCTACTTTATACCGGTGATGAGCATTTCAAAAACAAATACTTTTCATTAGATACCAAATTTATATATAATTTTTTGAAGGAAATATGAAAAAAAAAACGCAAAAATCAGAAAATGGGTTAATTTTTGAGCCCACTTTTTAACCTCTAAATGTGAGACTTGGTATCTAAAAATATATAATATATCAAAATTTTATCACACTCGGCGCGAACCCATGAGCAGACTCTCCTTATAAGTCAATTTTTGAAAATTTAAAAAGAGTGACTTTTCAAAGTAAATATATTAAAAATTTATATATTATTAGATACATATATTGAAACAAAGTATTATTCATTTGAAAATACAATTTTAGTTTTTCAAAATGACTAATTGTTTTTTTTTTTTAACATATTTGTTGTTGTATTTTCTTAACGACTGATTTATGCGTTACCATATGGTAACTATGGCCTGGCTAGGGGACTGGTTTACAATTCACAAGTATTTTAGGATTTTTTTTCAAAATGTTATATAAAATTTATATAAAATTATATATTAAAAAATATATTTTCCGAATATATAGTGGAATTTGATCCGAAAAATGGTTCTATTAAATTTAATCACTTTGGATCTAATTATATTTAAATAGATACAATTTAATAAAAAAAAAAACTATACAATTCTATCCGAGTTTTGTCCCCGATATAATTACATCTAATTATATTATATTTGATGCAATTAGATATAATTAGATGCAATTAGATACTTAATAATCTAAATATATTTAAATTGAGAGATATTAAGTTACATATATTTGACTTCCATAAAACGGGTTCAAAACACAAAATGTAAGATTGAAATTTGTAAATAACTTAGATTTTATTTATATTATTTTAGGACATCAAATTTTCGTTTTTAACAAAATAGTTAATTTTAATTTAATTTAAAAAAAATTTGTCTATATTAAAATGGCCCAGTAAAATGCAAATAACAGGTTGCAAAACAACTTATACTGTATTTTAATAGCTAATAATTTCCGTTTTACAACCGACTCTTTTATACAGAGTTTGTGCTATTGGCAATAAGTTCTTTACCTCCAAGTTGCTTAAGAACCGGTTCTAGAAGCAGTTATAAAACTGGTTCTGAGACAGTGAAACCTTACAATTTGACTCCCAGGAACCCTATGTGGGAAAAGAAGCTGTTCTAGAACAGGTTCATAGGTAATCATTTCTAAAAACATTTGCTGGAGGGTTTGTTATTTGGAATGGAAATCGATTTCACAGAATTGTAAACTATTTTCGTAAACTATTTTTTTTTAAGAGAAGCAACACTCAGGAAATTCTTAATATTAAATAATGTGTTGCTTTTCTTTCTAAAGGGGGTTAGTAGAGAAGTGAAAGGTGGGGAAAGATGAAGGGCTTCAAACATAGCAAGACTCTTATTGCGCGAGATGATAAGTCTTAGAACAGTTGTTGCTCGAGAGTTGGCGAACTTACTTAAGCTATTTTTTATTAAAGAATATATTGTTATATATAATTGTTTTTACTCGGGTGAAATAATCATTTATCTGAAAACTCGTATAAATGCGCAGTTACTCATTTAGGAAAATTGTTCATTAATGAATAAAAAAATTAAAAAAACAGTTGCAATTTAATGTGATATATAGCAAATTTTTGATGAAAATTAACGAATTTAAATTTGATACCTGATTTTTAAAGCTTTTGTCTAAATTATTTTCTGTTTTGGAACATTTGAGTACTTTTTGGACGTTTTCTGAAAAATTGTAATTTTTGTTTTCAAAATTTGTTAATTAGCCAAAGCTTTGGGTGGTTTTGAGTTTGCCTCTCCAATAAAATCCATATATTTTATTACACATATTTCATTATATTGTTTTAATAACGTCCCGTGTAAAAAAAGATTAGATCTGATCATATCTAATTAGATATTACTGAATCTAATTAGATCTTGTGACATATCCGAGCATATATGATCCGATATGGTATTTCTGATGCACTTTATGTACATATCTGAAAAGATCTAGTACCAGATCTGTTCATATCTGACGGATCTGGAAATTGGAAAATTTTCATGTAAAGATAATAGCAGATCTGGTCATATTGGATCATATCTGGTGCATGATCTGTTTATATCTAAAAATATTTTATGATATCTTTGTCCAGATCTGGTAGCAGATCTAAGTCCTTCGCGACGTTTTCGAAAACATCAACATAAAAATGCGAATCTTGTTTTATTGATCTAATAACGCATATAATACCATCAAAATAATTGCTAACATTTTGTGCTGGGTTTTCCTTTTTTTGGATCTTCTCAAATTTTATTTTTTGTTTTTATTTCGTTTGTTATTTTAAAAATTATGAAAACTTTTGTGTGAAGGGCAATCGTAGCGTTTGCGGAGATGTTTCGAGGCTTGTGGACTTTCTGCATTTTCAAAAGAGTGAAAATGTGAGATTTTTTTAAAGATAGTTTTTCACTAATTTGCAATGAACTTTAAATAAAGGTACTGAAATTATAATGAGCGTTTTTTATTAATCATTTAATTAGAAATTATTGAACCGCATTAAATCTGAAAATATAAAATCTGTCTAGATTTGATCAGATCACGTTGGATCATAAATTTGTCCGCATTTTTGAGATCTAAGTAGATCCGATCATATATGCTAAGATATCTGTTCAGATCTGGTAAGCAGATCTGTTCAGATCTAGTCAGATTTAATCTTTTTTACACGGGTATACGAAATCACAATAAATTCCGATTTATCCTGTTCCACTTCTAAAATTAATTTAATTCTGCATTTTTAAACATAATTCACATTAATTTATAAATAAATATTAATTAGGAAATATATTCCCAGTAAAAAGTTTTCGTGTTTTTAGAAGCACGATAAAACAAATGCGCTAAAGTAAGTGCTAACTATTATATTGTTCGTAAAAAAATAGACAAAAACAATTTGTTGAGCTTACTGTTTTAACTTACAATGATGCAAGTTGTAAGCAGCTTACGCTAATCCCTTACGAAGATGCAGGTTGTAATGCAGAAAGTCTCATGTCGTGGATTAAAAACGATCTGAACCAGTTGTCGCGAGGTGATTTGCGATTGTGTTTGGTGTTTTCAAGTATGTTAAAAAAATAATTTGTCATTTCATTGTTCCTGAAGAGCTACCACGTGGTGCGGTCAAAAATTTAATTATTATATTATGTCTAAAATTAATGTCTGTAGAATTTTATGTAAAATGAATAATATATTATTCAATTATTACTTTTAATCGTAATAATGTAGACAATAAATATGATTTTACTGAAAGTCATGAAAGCACAGCTTTTTGAAAGCGCTAAAACCCGTGCTTATTTTGTATAAAAGTAATGCTTCCAATTGAGAATTCGCCATATAAAAATCATGGCATATGTAAGCAGGTTTGTAAGGGATTCTTTTTGGCTTACTCCCTTACAAACCTGATTGCAGGTAAGCAGCGTTTTTTACTGGGATATTACGTATTCTTGTAAAAAAATAAATGTTCCCTCATGTATAAAAACCAGTCCCCTAGCCCGCCCAAAGTTACCTCGACATACAAAAGCTTTTTATATTCAGGTCATTACTACAGCATTCAAAATTCAACAAAAAAAACTTTCTAGGGTGTTTCGAATTAAAACATGTTAAAGCAGAGATGTTTTACTCCAGATTCGTACATTTGACTTATCATTAAATTTGGTTTAACAAATTTTTCTTTATACCCTGCACAATGAAATCGTTCAAATGAAACTACAACAAAGATATTTGTAAAATATATGTTAAATGTGACAACAAAATTTTGAGGTGAAAAACTTATTTGGATGTAAAAATAAATTGTGTGGTAAAAAAACATTTTTGAGGTGAAAAACTTATTTGGATGTAAGAATAAATTGTGTGGTAAAAAAACATTTTTGAGATGAAAAAATATGTTTATGGTGAAAAAATAAATGTTTGTATTGAAAAAAAAATTGAGGTGAAAAAAAATGTGTGGTGAATTTTAAATATTAGTCACCTTTTAGCTTCTAGTGAAAAAATATGATGTTATATTTTATACGTCAGACAATACTATCAAATTGTTAATATACACCGATTTGTATGAAAAATTTAGATGTACCTTCACATTTACACTCATTACCAATTTTGCTAATTTTCAATGCCAGACTTTTGGGGAAAAGGTAAATCAATTTCGATAAAAATGAGCTGTCCGGATTGCGTTTTCTAGCCGTAATCGACATTTAAACAGACAGACGGACAGTCAGATGGACAAACGGACAGACAGATAGACGAACATCATTAAATCGGCTTAAAACTCAAAACCGATTAAGAATATATGTACTTTATGGGGTGTTAGACCTTTATTTCGATGCGCTACAAACGGAAATACAAACTGATATAGACAGTAGTCCACGCTTAAGTGCACAATTAAAAGTGCAGTTATCAGCGCATTTAAGCGGGGAATCTTTTATCAAATAAATGCGCAGCTACGCATTTAGGAAAATATACAAAGGGTTAAAATAGCATTTAATTAAATTATTTTTCTTTAAGTAACATTTTTTTTTTTAACTTTTTGCTTATTTATAGATTTATTTCGTTTAAAGGACATTTTTGCTTAGTTTTTCGAGTTTAATTTAAATTAAATTTAAATTTTTAACATAAATAAGGTTCTAACATAAATTTGTTTTAACAAGAAATTTTGCAAAAAATTTATGTTATTTATGCATTGGAAAAAAACTTATGCTTTTAAAAACTTTTTTGCTAATTTATCGTAGTCTAAGGGAATAAATTAAGCGGGAGGCATTTAAACGGAATTATTTTCATGCATTTAATATGAACTATATTTGTGCCATCTCTTTTTCCGCATTTAAACGGGGAACGCATAATAGCTGGGCGCATTAAAGCGGAAACTACTGTACACTCTTCACTGTATGTGGAGGTTATAACAAATAAAATCAAAATGTTTATAAAAGGTAATTTTTTTTATACCCAGAGAGAATTTTCTTGGAAGAGTTTTAATTAAATGTTTCACTAAACTAATGAAGGGAATGAGAGATATCTTAAACATCACGAAAATGCTTTATAATTTTTAAGGAACCTTTTTTTAATGAAACTGTTTCATAAGGCGAATGGAATTTTTAATCAATAAAATTAAATTTTTAATAAAATTTTGTGAAAAACTGTATTAATTTAATAAAAACTTTCAATGGAAGAGTGCCAGTGATAGCTCATAGATCTAATTAAAAAAAATATTGATATCATACAGAAAATTCGCTCAGTACACCACATTTATACTACAACCAAGTAGTTTTTGAAAACTATTTGCATTTACTTTTCAAATTAAAAACAAATTTTTAATAAAAAAACCAAAAATTTCAAAAACTACTAATATTCAGTTATATCAAGCATAGTTCAATAACAAAGGTTAGCCGACTGAAGGGTAATTGGTCGCCATAACAAATTTTTTGACAATTTTCAATACAATAATATTTACGAAAATACTAAAGAGAACAAGAACATTTTGTTCGGCATAAATGACACAAATACACACTAAATTTTAAAACTTTTAATGTTTTTAAAAATTGTTTAAATTTAAAGATCAATATCACTTTGTAATTGCGGTTAAATGGTTTTAAAATGTGATTGATTAATTAAATTCGTGTAGGGGCCATTTATGCTGTTTATGCCTACGTTTCTTGATTTTGAAATGTTATTGTTCTGAGGAACGTAGCATTTAATTAATTTTATTTTTAGTGTTTTTTTTTCAGATTTAGATAATTGTTTTTTTTATTTTGTTGTTATAGGAACGGTTTCGTTTTCCTCCCTAATCCATAAATGATTTATTATGACATAAATGATTTTAAATAGACAAAATTCAAATATAAATTACTGCTAAGTTTATTTCCATTTATTTCCTCTGATGATTTGAAATAGAACTAACGACAAGGTACAGTATTCGGCCAAAGCGAAGTTTGACCTAAAAGTACTAGTGTGGGCAGACATTTCGGAAAATTTGACACATCTTTACGTTCAGGATTCAAAAGCTAGGCTGTAAACGCGGATGTATGCATTAATAAATGTTTCAGATATAGACACTCTAAAAATTTATCATAGTTAGACACTTTAAAGACTACATATTATTTTGGCCAGATTAAGCAAGCTGTCATTATGCTAAAAAGACGTTAGAATAGCTAAATGCTAAAAAATATACCATCTTTTACCGATATATGGAAGCCCTCCAAATGTCCCAAAAGCAATTAAAATTGAGGACTTTTGGTTGGTTTTATGTCAAAAAGTGTATGAAAATGGTGGTAAGCCAAATGCACTGCAGAATTCAAGAATAAATCTAAAAGCAGTGTAAAAAAATTGATATGAATGTCGTCCAATGTCGTCAAGCATAAAATACGAAAAATAGAAGATCGAGGCCCCTTTGGTCTCTACGAAAAGTGAAGTAAGTATATACTGTGTTATATACATTAAATACATTTTTTAAAAACAAATAATTAGCTTACAAGCGTTTCCAAACTGTCCGTTTACTAAATTAGCATAGGTTAGCAGGTTTATGGAATAAAATTTGAAAATATTTCCTACTACACTCAAAAAAATAAGTTAGTAGAAAAGTTAGTAAAACGTCTTGTAAATTAGGTATACTATTTTCTTACTAAAAAGTACAACTCTAATAAGACATATAAAAAAATCAACCATGGAAGATTTTTGTATCTGTTTTTCATACATAAAACAAAATTGAGGATTAAAACAATTTAAATTTTGCGTTGTCATCGGCATGTGAAAATAATTGTCTATTAATTAAATAAAAGACAAAATTAAATACTTAAATTTAATATGTATTTCTAACCCAAATGTATATAGATTAATAATCTAGTGTGGTCAAATTGCAAACAAACATATACAGACATGTAGACAGAGTAAACCGCAAGACAAAGACACACATCTTATGTAGATTTTTATGGTTCCTTTTTCTTATTGCAAAACAGGGTTGTTTTTTTCGTTTCGTTTGTTTTTGTTTATTTTTTCGTTTCGTTTCTATAATTATCTTCGGCAGTTGCGTCCTTTAAAAGATAGCATCATATAGACAAAAATTGATGTAAGTAGTTGAAAGAAAATTTTTGTTATGTTATATATATTTATTTCGTTATATTTTCAGATATTAAATTAATTCATGTCGTCAATGTGGGAAAATGAAAATTTTTATATTTCGTAATTATTGTAAATTATTTTTAAAAGAATCACAAAAATATGTTTTTTTCAGCAAATAAATTAACTAAATTACAATTTTTCTACAAATTTTTTGCGTTTTTTTTTTCAGTCTACAAAAATTCAGCAAAAAATTTATTAATTTTTAGCAAGGCTTTTGTATTTTTAATCCACTAAGTGTTTGCTGAATCTACTAATTTTGTTGCTAAAAATCACCTCACTGATTTTCAGCAAAAGATTTTGCTGACATTAGCAATTTTTTTGCAAGCACCCTTCTTACTAAAATTTTGTTGACTCAGCAAAATTTTTTGCTGACTTTACAAACTTTTTTTTTGAGTGTAGCTATGAGGAGTCAGTTGCCCTTAGAGGACATATCGCGGGTCTGATTAAAGCAGGGCAATTGAAAAATTATTTAAAAAATTGTTAATGTTCGTATTTACGGGCACCACTGCATTTTGTTGTACACGGAGAGAATAATCTGCATGATATCAATGAATTTTTGTATTAGATCTATAAATTACCTCAGGAAGTTTGTTATAATTTTTATTTGAAAAATAAAAATTGTGTTTTTTTTCGACCTTTAATTGTGCAATGAAAATAAAAATTATTCAACTTCGAGGGCATACTCTATATTTCTTTATTAGGATATTGTCCTAACAAATAATCTATAGAGTTTTTTGTTTTCAAATTTATTATTTGACCATTTCAGGAATGTGTTGATAGATCCATTTCGGCAATTTTCTACGTTCCCATCATCAGAACACGTTTTGAAAGCGGTAACAATCCCATGCCAAACATCAAACATTCATATAAAGTAGTTTACTCACTACATAAGAACTAATATATGAACTTGATGTTAAAGATTATAATCATTGATCAAAAATAAATTGAAAACTTGTTTGTTATGTGCGAGGTCCACCTCTGGTGGATATTCAATACACGTTTTTTTCCTCCTTTTTATTTTTTGTTTCGTTTATAAACAAAACAGGATGAGTAAACTAGACTGTACTTTGTCTTTTATACAAGTTTGATATAATTTTTAATCAAAAATAAAAATTATGTTTTTTTCGACCTTTAATTGTGCAATGAAAATGAAAATTATTCAAGTTCGAGGACATACTCTATATTTCTTTATTAGGATATTGTCCTAACAAATTTATTGTTTGAGCCTTTCAGGAATGTGTTGATAGATCCACTTCGGGAATTTTCTAGGTTCTCATCATCAGAACTCGTTTTGAAAGCGGTAACAATCATATGCCAAACATCAAACATTCATATAAAGTAGTTTACTCACTACATGAGAACTAATATATGAGCTTGAAGTTAAAGATTATAACCATTGATCAAAAATAAATTGACAACTTTTTTGTTATGTGCAAGGTCCACCTCTGGTGGGGTATTCAATACACGTTTTTTTTGTTCTTTTCCTCCTTTTTATTTTTTGTTTTGTTTATAAACAAAACAGGGGGAGTAAACTGGGGGGTTATTACGTAATTCGATTCGAAAAGTAAAACCTTTCGAAACGAATTTCCGTTTCGAAAGTAAAATTGTATTATCTAATTCGTTCGAATGTTTCACAGAGTTGTATTGTGTAAAAAAGGGTAAATACAAGTGATGCCAAATTTTTATCGGTTAATACATAACTTGGCAGCATGTCTTATAATGTCAAAGTTGTCAGCACTGTGCTTAAATCTCAAAATTTGAAAACAAATATTTAAAGAAAACTTTATTAAAGAAAATATTTATTTAAAAAGTCGAAGCTTAAATGGATTGTGTTTTATTGTGGACAGAAGATAGTGATGAAGAAAATGATAATATTCCGGAAAGAGTTCAAAAGAAACTTATAAGAGATTCGTCAGATATAATGAATCTTAATGAGACAAAGTAAGAACAATTTAAAATTTTACCTTTAAGATTAAATATATTCCTAATAATATCTTTTTAGTTTCATAAAAAACTTTAGGCTTAGTAAAAATGCTTTTACCTAAGTCTTGAGTTGTGTAAAAGATGAATTTAAACCAGCAGAAAGGTCAACTGCCATCTCACCTATATTAAAATTAGCTGCCACACTTAAATTTTTGGCGCAAGGTGAATATCAGCATCAAATTGGCCAAGACCGCCTATTATTATTTTCTCAAGCATCAATTTCTGCGTGTTTGTCTGAGGTTTGCGATGTTATTGAAAGAGTTCTTTGTCCCAAACATATTGTATTTGAAATGACAGAGGATAGGAAGAGATAAGCTAAGAGATACTTTTTTGAAAAATGTGGAATACCTGGAGTAATTGGAGCAGTAGATAGTACGCATATTCAATTAATCAGACCTATAAGGGATGAGCAATTATACTTCAAAGGGAACAAAATTTACTCGGCCCACCTCCAGTCCATGAAATACTATTTCGGTTTTCCCGGCATTTTACCTTTATGTGGTGTTTATAATCTGCCCACACCTATAAACATATGTAAATTTGAATAATACCAATCTATAAACCGACAATTGATAAATTGAAAACGTACTTTTTCCATTTTGTAATATCATGAGTCGGATGGCCAGCTGCATCCAAATCCAAAGACAATCTTGTCCACAAGTCCTTGGACTTGCTTCTAGCATTCGCTACATTTAGGTGACCTTTAGCAAAATCGGGATGTTTAATCATAAAGTCCACCATAATCTCATATTGTCATTGCTTAGTATTGCTTTTTTTATGTGATCCACTCCTTCAAAGATTCAACATCGTGAAAAAAAACAATGTTTAGTGTAAAAACATAAAACATTTGATGTTTTTTATTTTTACTTATTTATTTAACACTTTTTCTTATATTTTGTATAACAATACTTACATTTTAAATTTTTTTTCTTTTTTTCGACAACAAATTAGCTCTCGAATAAAATACGAATGTATTAACGTTTGTGAAGTTCGCTTTCGTATTACATAATTGCATTTACGAAAGGGTAATTTTTGTTTTTCGAAAGGGGGATAAAAAACGGCCGGTTCGAAAAAAAGTTTCCGTACGTTCGTAAATACATTTTCGAAAATCGTACTACAAAATACAATTCATACGAATTTACACATTTTTTCTTTCGAATCGAATTACATAATAACCCACCTGGACTCTACTTTGTCTTTTATGCAAGTTTGATATAGTTTTTATTAAAAAATAAGAGGTAGACCTTGCACATAACAAACAAGTTTTCAATTTATTTTTTGATCAATGGTTATAATCTTTAACTTCAAGCTCATATATTAGTTCTCATGTAGTGAGTAAACTAGTTTATATGAATGTTTGATGTTTGGCATGAGATTGTTACCGCTTTGAAAACGTGTTTTGATGATGGGAACCGCAGGAACTTTTCATTAAATGAATGCAGTTTTTCATAAAATTTTATGAAAAATGTAATATTATTTATTAAAAATATCATACGACTTAAGATTTTCATTAATAATAGTTCCATTAAAACTATGTAGCTGTTTCATGCAGTTCAAGAAGATTTTCACTCACATTGTAAAAAACTCATTCACTTTGCAAAGAATACTAATAAAGTAGTGAAAAATTAAAAAAAAAAAATTCGTCTTAGAAAAACTGTACACCATGCTAAAATTATATGTCCATTTTATATAAAAAGTCCCATCCTGGACACATCGTCGTTACCGTGGGACCGGTCTCTTTACACATAGGGATATAAATTTAATTACAAATTTGGTATAAATTTAATCACAAACAATTTTATACATAGAGAATTTTAGTGGACGAAATATAAAGAAAATTTTCACTAAACTAATGAAAATTTTTTTCTCAAAGTGAACGAAAATTTTCATCATATTAAAATTCACACTTTTGATGAAACAAGTTTTATAATAAAACTTCTTCATTGAGTAAATGAAACTTTTAATAAAAAAGAACTGGCATTAATTTAATGAAAAGTTTCAATCTAAGAATTCCAGTTCAACTTCATTGCTTTCATGCTAAAATTCATTAATGCACATAATTCTTTTGGTGTAGCCGGTATGAGGGTTAATTTTGGAATGCTAAATAAATGTTTTATAATAACTGTATGAGGAGCTTTATGGAACAGATTTCGGATGAAAAATTAGTTCTTAAAACCTCCTTTAACTTTATAAAACATTTATGAGTTTAGCATTTTTTTACAAAATAATTTATTTGACTATTTAGAAAATGTTCTTGCCGCTTTGAAATTGTTTCAAATTTGCTGTTTCCCCATTAGCCACTTTTGAAACAATTACTTCCCTCTTTTTGAGTCGTTAAGGTTTGTTTACAGATTTCTCATTTTTGCCTTCAAATAAAGAATTAATTAATCTTAAATATTAAAAATGTACATATATAAATATTTTTTTATTGTTCCATAAATAATCTTATTTAGAGTCATTAATTTTGAGAGCTGCGAAATTTACTTGCTTATTCAAGCGATTTTATTAAATAAAATTTAAATTAGTCCAGTCAAAATAGACATTTCAGATAACAAAATTCCGACAGAGCTGAATTTTAGTACACCTTGGGCACACTTTAAAAAAAATACCGGAAGATCCCATCCATCCCATGCCTGCGAAAAAAGTTATTTAAGGCCAAAGGTCAACATTTTCGGTTGCTTTAATTCTATCAAAAAAAGGGCCAGTTATAAATTCTAGATCATTAAATTATCTACAAAAATTGTAATTATACTTATTCACCATTTATGAGATATCGTGATTCTAAAAGTTGAAGGTATTGTATACTATATAATATGCACACATTTCCACAACACCTATAAAGTAGCGTATTTGGAGCATTTTTGTTAACGTGGTTGCCCCGCTAGTCCAGGCATACTCCACGACCGGTTACGACAGATATTCATGTGATAATATTCTATTTACTGCATATTGATTTTTATATTGATTTCTTAATCTTTTAATTGTATTGTATTTTCATCTTTATTTAATCGTATAAAATATTACAATTATATAATAAATAAAGAATAAGTTAATTAACAACAATGACTTAAAGTCGTCTGTTGTATATATGTATGTATTCTAGCATATGATGTATGTAGTTAAATTTAGAAATTCAAAATTAAATTATATGAATTCATCAATTATTAATTTTCTATAATTAATAGCATAATTAACAAAATTATAAAGCCTATTCCATCCGTTTGGTATTTCACCGTTTAAAATATTTATCAATTCATTTTCCTCTAAATATAATTTGCCTAAATGTCTGAGTCTGAATTCTGAAAGTATTGGGCATCTTGCCATGAAATGCTGCAAAGTTTCTTCTTCCCTTGTGTTGCATAAACTACATATTTTGCTTTCTCTATTGGTGAAAGAATTGCCATTCAGTGGTAAAATATCGCACCTGGTTTTAAAAATTGTTTTAATTTGATTTATGTTTCTTGAGTTTTTAATATATTCTGATCCTTTACTGTGATCTAAATGTTTATAAAATCTGTTATCGCTATTTAAAGCCTTTTCCTGCATTTGTATATGGTTCTTTGATTTTAAATGTTCCAACAGCATTGTACCTCTACTAAGCCATTCTTGTGATGAAATATTTCCAAATATAATATTAAATTCACTTGCAATTTGATTTAATTCATTTGCCCAGAAAATATTGTTTCTTAAAATCAGCAACGATAGTTTATGAGGTAGCCTATCTTGTTTATATATAAAAAGACTTTTAAAAACATAATTCATATGTAAGTTTAACGTATAAATATAGCTAACTTCTGCGTTTGCTTCTAATATAAGTGCATAATTTGGTGTGAACTCTGGTAATCTTAGGATTCTTTTCATAAAATACCGCTGCAATTTATCAACCTCATCAAAAAAACCAACACCCCCCATACCTGAGCAGCGTATGCTTGAATAGATCGGCACACAGACTGAAAAAGTTTCCATTTTGAAGTTAACGTTATGTTGGGCTTATTTAGAAAACTGCTCCAAGTGGCGTTTATGCTGTTTTTTGCAGACTTATTCCTTTTTTCTACGTGTTTTCTAAAGCTCATTTGTGGGGTTAGGATTACACCTAAATAACAGTATTCATTAACAATCTTCACATATTGTTCATTGTATTTTATTTTTTCACGTACTGAAAGTCTTCCCCCTTTTCTAAAAACCATCATTTCTGATTTACTCAAATTTACTTCCATATTCCACAATTTACAGTAGTTTTCTAAATTGCTTACCATGCCTTGCATAGTAGCTATATCATCTGATAATATTACGATATCGTCTGCATAGAGTAACAAACGAATATTTGTTCCATCAATCATCAAACCACCTCCTAGATAATCATGTAAGTCATTTAAATAAATGGTAAATAGCAATGGCGACAAAAGACATCCTTGTTTAACACCAACAAAAGTTTCAAAATAATCCGACAGTTCGTTTCCGGTCCATACAGCTGATCTTGTTTTTCTATATATATTTTGTATAAGATTAATGATTTTCGTTGAAATATTTAGTACATGTAGTTTATATATTAGGGAACTTCTTGATACTCTATCAAAGGCAGCTTTAAAATCTACACAAAATGCGTAGACCTTTTTATTTTCTAAAAACTTTAAGTGCACAATGGACGCTAGATTATATATATTGTCTACTGTTGAATATTGACGTCTAAAGCCCGCTTGAAATTCATTTAATATATTGTGTTTTTCAATCCAATTACTGAGCCTTATATGTATAATACCCATTAACACCTTTGCAGCACAATTCATAAATGAGATTCCTCGGTAATTATTAGGAGTATTCAAATCACCTTTCTTATGAATTGGAAATATAATACTATCTACAAACGTTTCGTCTATTTTTCCAGTTTCAAAAATTATATTTAAACTGACTGCCAATTCATTTAGAAATTGTTCTGATGCATTCTTAAACATTTCATACGGAACTCTGTCCGCACCAGGAGCTTTATTAGATTTTGTTACTTTCAGCACATTTGTAACCTCTTCCGGCAATATAGCCCTATCCAGTTCATCATCTGTGTGCCACATTGGAGCATAATGTATATCATTTGATAATAATGGTTGATTAAGTAAGGTTTGAAAATATATCTTAAAATCCGCTGCTGACAAATTTGCGCCAACTCTGAAACTGTCGCCCCTTATCTCTTTCGCCAACTCCCACCATTTCTTGGAGTCATTTACTTCGTTGCTTTTTTTATTAAGTTCTTGGTAATATAACTGTTTTGATTTTTACATATGGTAACGTAACGCTGTTTGGCTTCTAGATATTTTAATTTATCATGGTGATTTTGTGTGTTCCTGAACACGTTCAGGAGATCAAATGATGTTTGTCTAGCTTGTAAACATTTATAATTAAACCACTTATTCTTAAATACAGCTTTATTTTTATTAAAAACTTGCTTTGGTAACGATAACTTTATTATATTTACTAATTGATCCAATGTGTAAAAGTTTCCTTGCGGTGGTTGCAGTCTTAGATTCTTATTTAGCTTATTCTGGTATATTTCTTTTTCACTCTCTATCCATTTTAGTTTTGGCAATAACTTCATAACATTAACTCTTTCTTGCAGGTCTTTTATGTTAAATTTTAAACTTAAGGGCATATGGTCTGACCAGATTTTTGCTTCTATTCGAAACTGTTCAACATATTGTAACGCTTCTTGTGTTATTACGCATATATCATTAACGGAATTTCCTTGTGTATGTAAATATGTAAACGAACCATTTTCATCACCAGTAGTGCAGCCATTAAGAACTGCTAATCCAAAATTATTACAAAACTCTATCAGTTGTCTACCCTTGCCGTCGATTATTTTATCTTCTGATTTTCGCTCATTGAAACCTGCCTTAAAATTTGCTTTGTGAATTTCCATTATCTCCTGTTGTAGTGTACCAATTCTCACATTCATATCGCCAATAACAATTACGTTCGTTTCACTATTATTCGTAAAATATGTTTTTAATTCAGAAAATTCATTACACCAATCAACGCCTCTGATATATACTGGTATAATATTAAAGTTGACTTCATTTATTTGGATTCGAATAGCAGCTGTACGGTTATTGACGTGAAAAGAATGTCTTACACCAATTTCTTTTAAATTTTTATTTACTCCAAATACACATCCTGCAATTGCTCTTCCACGAGTATTAACTCTGGTTGCCGGTTTCCAAAACAAATCAAAATTTGTAAAATACTTTTTCCACCTTTCAACATTTTTCTCTTCTACATGCGTTTCAAATAAGCAAAATATATCACAATTGCACACGTACTCAAAAAACTCAGGAAACAGACATTTATTACCTAACCCATTAATGTTATAAGCTATTACATTTAAAAGCATATTTGAATTCTTTACTTTTTTTGAATTTTTGACATAAAGTTTTTAACAATGTATTATAATCTATAATGATTTTGGAATAACAATTTGCATATAAATTACTTAAAATAACTTCTGCATCTTGTTGACCACAAACGAGTTTTTTGCCATTATTCCAACGGAACCACTTATCTTTAATTTTTAGTTTGTCATTTACGACTGCTAATTTATGTGCTGTACTCAAGGCCTTTATTTCCTTTTTAAGCTGAAGCATAACCTTCTTATCTTGTTGTCTGTCTACATTTAGATCCTTTTCAATGAATATTTTGCTCCCAGCTAGGTTTTTGGCTTTTTCCAAGACTTTTTGTACGCTTTGTGTTGAGTCAAATTCAGTTAATACGGTCATTTTACCGCCACGTTCAAATAGTTTTCTGGTCGATTTTATTATGGAGGCTGTTGGGAGTTCAAGTTTTTCCGTACAGACTTTACTAACCTCTTCCAATACGGCACGCTTTGCTTCCAGGCCCTTGAACAATAAATTTTTACTTTTTATTTGTTCTTCTAGCTGCATAATTCTCTTCCGATCCATCTCTTTGTCCGCTTGTAGGCATTCAACTTGTTCTTTCAGCCATATATTTTGTTGCTTTAATGCATCTACATCACCAGAGATTGTTGATAATTTCTCTAGAACTTCTTTATTTCCGTCTTTAATTATCATCTTGAGATCATCTACATATAGATCGCTAACTTTTTTACCTCTTGTTGCCTGTTCTGCGTGTTGTTCCGGGGAAGTTTCGGAAAAAAACCGTTTATTTGCATTACCAAAATTGTCCATGATTTATTATTAACAATTTTACTAAAATTTCTCTGTGGGTGTATTTTTAAATTTAACAGTCAACTTTTTAAATGGCAATGCTGTACATATAACCCAGTTGCTTCCAAACTGTAATTAACTTGGTACTACTTTTTTCAATCAACCAGTATTTTGTATGAAAGGAACAGCTGTTGTTGTTTATGTTTCCAATAATTTGTTTATTTTTGCAATCATCAGTTGTCTCGTTCAATTTGAGTGGTTTTTTAGATAAATGTTAGTATTAATTTATGCAAAATATTTATTTATTTACAAAGAGTTTCTACTCAAAATAATAAATGCATCACCAAATCAAACCTCTCACCAAATCCGGCTTCCAAATATGCTAACAACCAGGTAAGTTTGGCCGAATTTACAAATTGCTAAATCAGATTTTTCTGCACTTTTGTGGACCGTTCAAAAAAACACGTCTACACACAACAAAAATAGTCGTCTATTTTCTTAATCTAATTCATACTTTTTAAATTCGACTTCAACTGTCGAGTCTGCTTCGATTTCTTCTTCTTCCCGCTGAATTTTTATAAATTGTTCAAATGAAGATGGCTTCAGTTGTTTCTTCATTGAAATTATATGAATCTTCGTCTGTTGTATTCAATTCGGCGTTCGCGCAAGACAGTCAAAGTAACCCCACTTTTTTACAGCCGCATTTAGCACTAACACCTTTTTTGCAATTGCAAAAAATAGTGTTTAGGAGTTTTTGAGGAGCAGGTGGGAACAAAGTTTGAATAGGTTCCAAAGCAATATCTGTTAATTTCCAACCCCAGTCTTCTGGGTTCAGTTGATTTCCTAGCCATATTTGAAAGTAGTAGTAAACTTGATACAAGAATAAAGACAAGATAGTTGGACTTGTTTATAGTTCCGTGTATTTTTTACAAAATTTGAATATCTATACAATCAATTTTTTTGGAACTCCATAAACAGCAAAGAGAAAGCGTATTCCTCTTGTGATTATCGTTTGAGGAGAAGAGTCTATTTCTTTGAGTACATTTGCGAAACCAATTACATTTCGTTTTTCAAAAATTTTAAGTATGGTTTTTTTTATCGTACCAACCTTGACTTAAAATATCGTGGTGATGTCGACGAAACTAATAAATGTCAACTTTCCTGGTTTTTCAGTAATAATAATTCGATTTCCATATTTCAGCTTCAATCGTACTGCTATCTAAAGCTTGCTTTTTACAAATATCTTAAGTTCTTCCAATGTAAACTGGCAATCATCACTTTTTTTCTATAAAAATTAATATTTCCGCCATCGCAGAATTCGCAGATTTGTCTTGAGGATGGCCAATTTAAGTCAGTTCTGACTAAGGAGCAGAATAAATAAAAATAAAATACTTTTCGTTTTTCAGATAATCCAAAACAAACCGTCATTTATTTCAATACTTGAATCGATCAAAGTTTTCATTCCACGACTAACAGTAACAGATTCACCTTCAGTCATAAGTTTATTGCAGATAAAGCAAAATTGTGAATTTTTTTTAATATAAATATTCACCGGCACAAATTGTAATAAGAAAAACAAGCAATAAACACATATATTCACTACAAGGGAACTTTCAACATTACAAGCTAAGAGAATAGAATATACATATATAGCTAAACTTCGCAAAATCCACTCGAAAAAAGCAGATATATGACCTTCGCCATGAGGAGAATAGAGAACACCGATGTTGTTCAAGGTCCTATGGGTAGACTGAATGCTTTTGAGTTTATATTCTCAGAGTTGTATGGTTTATACGTTTAAGAGACATGTACGATATATATCTGGCATATACGTCCATATTATATAGAATATAATTCCTTCAACTTTTAGAATGGCGATATCTCAGAAATGGTGACTCTTAGAAAAAAAGTATTAGGACAATTGTTGTAGAAAGCAAAAATTTTGAACTTTGATCTTGAATAGCTTTCGCATGCATGGGATTGATTGGGACTTTTGGCATTTTATATGTAATAGTGTACCAAAATTCAGCTCTGTCGGAATTTTTGGTTTTTGAAAACTATTTTTATTTATTATTTGACCGGACTACTACTTTTTGAGATTTGTTCATATAGATTTTATTGGTTTCTTTTTTAGAAACATTATGCCTTTTAAAGTTTCAGATCATAAGATACATTTTTAAATGTGAGATTTGTTCATATATTTTATTTTTTTTTAGAAACATTATTCTGTTTAAAATTCCTTTCATTTCAGATCATAAGATATATTTTTAAATGTCTTTTAAATCTAATATTCTTTTCAGAAACAAAAATTTAAAAACCGTTTTTAATTTTTTGCATATGAATATTTTAGTATAATTTAATATACTTTTATAATTTATAAAATTGAATAGAATAATTCTTTTAGTTAGTCAGTCGTTTCTTTTTTCCTAGTATTGTATTTTTAAGTTGTTTTCGTTAAATGAAAACTTTTCTTATATATCATTGTCTGTTTCCGTCACTTGACTTCTAAACCAGTTACTTTCTCTGAGAACAAATATTTGCTTTGTTTTTTTTTTCAATGCGGCTCTGTGTTGTTTCATTTCCCCAAAAAAAAAAAACTTTTTCCTTTAGTTTTCAGACTGCAGTTGAAAATGTTTTCCATTTGAACTTGTTATTGTCATGCTATTTATTGTATCGTGGCCATGTTTTTGCACTCGCACTCGTACTTACTTGTGTCTGTGATAAACAGATGCATTCAGTTGGGCATGATTTCGATGATGTTTCAGTTAGTTGCGAATTCCACAAGCATCCAACAGTTGTAATTGCTATGATGAGTAGCCAAGTATTGTACATTTCACGTTACTTAACACAGAAAAGTTTCCAATTGCAATACAATGAAGGAATACACTGTAAGATATAAGAAAATGTGCATACATGTTAGTTTATTAATAAACTGTCTATGTGTATGTGTATTAATCTAAAAGAAATTAAACTAAAAAGTTATTTTTTGTTGCATTTTCAGAAATAATTTCATGATGTCCAAAAAAAGAATTTCAAAATTTTCGAACTGTAAAACTAAAAATATGTTTATTTTTAAATAATATAATTTCAGTTGTTTAACTAAATAATGCATGTAATAGGATTTTATAACATTTTGTGCCATATAGTTTAAAGAATATGTATACAACGGCCACTAAAACGGAAACAGGAAATAATGTGAGGAGTTGCAAATAAAAAGTAATAAATGAAGCAAATAAGGAAAAAAATAAAAAGGAATAAGCATAAATAAACTGCAAATGTTTTACTTTTGTTAGCAATAAAATTTAAAATAATTTCCTTATCGAAAAATTTAACAACAAAAGCATTTTTGCATTTAGTTTTATTGCCTAAAGAATATAATTTGTGTCGAAAAAAGTTGATGAAGAATAAGAAAAAAACCAATGACACTTTTCACGATATGGTTGGAGTTCGATCAAACCCTCGAATTTTACTTGTTATGACTACGGCAAGTTTCTTATGGCATTTGCCATTATATGCTACTTTTGACATTTTTGAAATTTTTTTGTAAAAAAGAAATTTTTAAAAGTAAAATGCTATTTTTGCGAGTTTTTTTGATAAAAAAAAACGCAAAAAGTTTTGAATAATTTTTAGAAACATTTTTTTTAAATATGTCGTTTTAAGATTGTGGAAATAAAATTTTGGTAGGTATGTTGTGTTTTACACCAAAACAATTTAAACATTTAAAATCCTTGTAATTTACTAGGATATTATTTCAGCATTTTTTTACCGGATTCCTTCCAATAAGATTGATTATCAAAAAAATTTAAAATTTTTTAAGTTGTTTTTCTTTCTTGCCATTTAAAAAATGTATATTCTTGATTTTCGTAAAATTAATGCAGTAATATGAGAAAACATGTGGTTATCCGAAACAAAAGTCAAAATTTTGATAGCGTAATTACTTTTTTTTAATCAGCTACGCAAATTTTGTTGCAATTTCATTCCGCATACATTAGATTTTTCTAAAAAATTTTAAGACGACTTTATAACTTTATAAATGACTTTATAAAATAATTGAGCTCTAGGATAAAATAATTTTAAGACTTATAAAGGATTTTTTCTTATTTAGCCGCGTGCTCCGAATTTCTGACTTCAAATAAAGAAAAAGGCAAAAACTTTTTTAATTAAAATAATATAATCAAATTTAATAAAATAATAATATTTCAAAAAGTTATGCTGACAAGTGAGGTAATCCGATGAGGATCGCAGAACTCCCAATAAAACTTGGATACGTGATAGAGGGGACAAAAGTGAGAAATATTTGCTAAAAAAACATCCCTACCACATGGAGATTTTCGGGGGTTAAAATTGGTTTGAAGTTTGTTCGAAAATTTTTTGTTTGGTAACTTTTCAATTTTTTTTTTACTCTATTAGATAGATTTTCAAATTTTCTAATATACTACCCACTTCACAATATATTTTTTTTTTTTGAACTAATACATGTCCCTGATTTGTTTTGTTCTGTATCATCATATTTGAATTTTATTGACATCACAGAGAACCTATCAGGAGACTCTCCTTCTTAGTAATATGCCTGTGATATTTTTCCGAGATCGAGCAGTTAAAAGGCTTCTTGCAGAGCTCAACGTAAATAAGTTGCCGGGTCCAGATGGCACACCAGCTGAAATAGAGCTCTTCGACGCTAGCTCTTTCATTGGCTAACTTTTCCGTCGCTTTGTACCCTGTGGGAGTCTTGGTTTTATGCTGAAAGGTTGCTAATGTCCAGCCATTCTCTAAAATGGTGCTACTAACAACACTGAAAATTACCGCACAATCGCAATATGCTCTGCCCTTCAAAGGCGATGGAGAGCATGGTTAATAACAATTTTGTGAATTATCTGCAGACTAACTTACTTCTTAGGGATTGACAGTTTGGTTTCCGTATAAGTCGTTCTATAGGAGACCTGATAGAGCTTCTCTAGTAGCGAAGAAGTCGTTCCATCCACCGTTTTACGAAAAGCCTTAGATATTTCTAAGGCGTCCGATAGTGTATGACACCGGGCAAAAGCTCATTGCAATTGCTGTCAGTAATAACTTCGCTTGCTTTATTTCAAGTATTCTCCTAGATCACACTATACGCGTTGTTATAGATGGGGTCTCATCCGAAGAGTTTTAGCTAAATTCAGGTGTACTTTTTACTTTCCTATTCCTTAGCTTTCTTAATTACCTTCTTGACTTGACCCTACTTAGTCGTTCGCATATGACAGCCACTTTTGAAATTAATTGTTCTTTGATCGTAGGCCAAGCCTTTAGGAAGTTCGGGGTAAAAGGTAGATTATGAATGACACACTCAATCGTGACCCTTGTACAATCTCTGGGTGAGGTTGTGCAAACATGGTCGACTTCAATGCACGCAATACCCGATGTTGTATGTTAAACCATATTGCCATGAAGTCAACATCGTCACCTGTTCAATTAAATGGTATCGATTATGAGGAATATGATACCCTTAATGTTGTGGGCATGAAAATTTAGTGTGATGTCCGTTGGAATAAACACGTTGTTGAAGTGTCGAAAGAAGCATCAAGTGTATCGGTTTTTACAACGGTGTAAGAAGTACTTCACACCATCTGATTTACTCACTATTTATTCCACCTTTATCTGAAGAACATGGAATACAACTCGCATGTATGTGCAGGGGCTTTGAAGTATATTTTGGACCTTTTGGAACGTGTGCAAAGAATATTTACTCATTGATCATAGTCGGGATGAGGCTTTTGTAATACTGTTCTATCGATATTACCATAGGAAGTGTTCTGCTAAACTAAGTTACTTATTCCCAGGGCCCAAGTTTCCATTCGAAATACTCGCTTATCTGGTAGAGCACATCCGTTTGTAATAGATTGTCCAGCGATTCTACGGAGCATAACAGAGTGAATTCGATAATCAGTTGTACTAGCGGTATGTGGAATAAACTCTCCGCAGGCAAAATTACGCAAACTTTGATGCAAACATTAAATTTTGTTTAACTTTTTAAAAATACTCATTTTTTTTTTTTTTTTTTGCAAAAGAATACATTTTTGCAATTTATTTTTTTTTTATTACAACCATTATATTATAAAAATACCAATCGACATTTCTAAATTAGGCATTTTAAAAAATCTTTATTATTAATAAAACAAAAAAAAAAAAACGTTTTTGCATTTCTATCAAATTTGTTGGTCATTTTTGATTTCAGGCTAATGTGGGTTAAAGATATCCGATCAAGTCAGAATCACATATTTTGCTTTCCAAAATAAAAACAAAAACAATCGAATTCTTCCATTTGCAACTATTTGCAATACAACTGTTTCCTAACGAAAATCGAGAAATAGTTTTTTAAGGGACATCCAAACATACGTCTACATATTTTGCCAAAGTATTTACGAAATATTAAAAAAAAATTGTTTTTTGAGATTTATAAACTAAATAAATGTCAACATAAGTATTTACCACAAAACAAAAAAAAAATTAAATAAATGCATAAATATATGCATATTAGGGTGCATATTATTTTTCCACTTGCGAATTTTTAAAACCTCATTTTCCATAAACATAGGTTGATCAAATAACGGGAAAGCGTGGCTCAACCGCAATAAAGTTGCTAAAATATTCAAAAGTTTTTTGTTTTTGTATTAAAAAATAACAATTATTGCTTAGGACATTCTATATTTTCATATATTTAGTTAGAATATGGTTCTATCTCAAGTCCAAAAAATCTAATATGATTTTGTCATATTAGATTTTATTTGTTGCTTTTCAAAAAGTTTGATAGTTTTCATAATAGACAATAAAATTGTTTCATTGACATCACCCAAGTCTTCAGTTATCCGCAATAGAAAATGATAATTGGCTTTACTCAAACCTAGACATTACATACAATAGACAAAATCAACTCGATGAGAATTTGTCTGCCTTAGTGTATAAAGTGGCTGATTTGGTAAACCTAATTATAAAATCAAATCTATTTGAAATGCAACAGTTTTTACATGTGAATATACTTTGTATATCATCACATGTAGTATGTGTGTTCGTTGTATTAAAATTTGTAAAACAGCACATATCCCAACTAACACTTTTAAACAAATAGCATACCACGGCACATCACATACCAACAATGTTTGTTGGAATATGTGTTGTTGTACAAATTATGGTATACAGTGGCTTCTGAAACAATTTTTAATGGCGATCAACTACATGCGTTGCCACTATGATTTTTAGGCCTTTAAAATCAGTCTTTATGATTGTTAGCTATATAAAAAAATTTTGCGACCAGTCCCTATAATTTTTCATTAAAAATTGTTTATGTTGTAAAATAACAGTTCACGGAGCCTATTAAAAACTAAACAGCGAATTTGCCATGCGAGAAACTACCTTTTTAACAAATTTCACGCCAAAACTAAACAAAATTGGATTCAATTTTCGTATTTATTAAGTGATGGCAGGAAAATTAAGTACGTTTTGAATTTATCTCTCAAGTGTTAGGAGATTGTGTAATATCAAGTGAAATCCAAAAGCTGACAAAAAAAAAAAAATAAAATAAAAAGTGAGCTTGTTTCAAAAGATTTTTTTTTTTAATTTTTCAATATTGTGTAACGATAGCGATAAGAAATATAGGCCTATGGCTCTTAACCCATTTTATACCACTCATCGATTCGGTGAGATTTTTTTACGAAATTTGGTAAAAAGTTTTTGTATTCTTATTGCGTGGCTAGAGGCACGGTATTCGCTATTTACATTCAATTTAAACAAACTTTGGATATGTTGTAAAGGAGCAAAAACAAAGGGACACGTATGTTTTTTAGCTGCCCAATCTCACGTTGAAAGGTGGTGTTAAAAATGCCTATGTTTTTGTATGAAAATTTGTCTTTAGTTCACTTAAATTATTTGTACAGAGGGTTAAAGTACTCAAGAATTAAAACATTTTGATATACATATTGCCTATATACTGGACACAGAGTTACTACATTATTTGAAATATAGGAAAAGGCTCTTCGGGGAAAGTCGCATAAAAACCAAACGATTTCGAATATCGGAAAAAGCTCAGACACCCCGTCGATTAAATTAAGTATGCATTAATATGCATTATTTTTGGCTTAAATCAACTACAATTCCTTTATAAAAGGCCAGATTTAATGATACTCAAAACAAAAAACTTTTCATTGGGGATTTTTGAATTTTATTCATCGTCTTCTTAGACAGTGTGCAATTAATACTATAATTAATATGCACATATTTTTCATTTGATACCAAATTTGTCTATAGCTACTTTAAATAGAACAAAATAAACCGCAAAAAACGTAAAATCGGTTAATTTTTGTACCCACTTAAAACACACACTGGTCTCTTAAATTGTTATACTCTACAACATATCTGAAGTTCATTAAGATCTGCTGGACTGGATCGGATACCTTCCTTGTATAACATAATTTTTTCATAAATAACATAATGGTGTCCAATTGTTTCCATGTTTACAAATTCACTGAGATCGTTATTTTTGATGGCTCCAAAAAAAGATACTTAACAACATGGCATCTTGAAACTTAAAACATATGTTTTATAAGTAAGCCACTTTTCACCACAGTAATTTTTTTCAAACTACTGCAGGCATATATATATCAGGTCGGTTAATCTTGGGTCAGCACTCGTATGCCATACAAACAACATGAAGACGCATTCACAGTGCTTAAATTACACGTCCCAGCTTACCCCATACACATGTTCAAAATTACCCCATTATCAATAAGGTAAAAAAAACTGCCATAATGTTTAAATATTTGCGAAAACCTAAACGTCCATTCGTAACATACATAACGGAACAATAATGTTTTATTAAAAATGTAAAGGAACGATTTTTTCCAAAAAGCAAAAACAGCAATAAAAACTTTTTTTGTATGATTTTTTTTCTTTGCTACATTAAAGTAATAAAAAATACGCCTCCTAAAATATGGACTACTCAAATGATAAGAATTTATTAAAGAACAAGACACATTAGTTAGAAATTCTGAAAAGGCATTAACTAGTATGGGAAAAAATGCTAAGTCACAAATTACCCCACCTTCCCCTTCATACTGCACAACAAATTTTTTAATTCAAAAATTTTCCCATACGTTCTTAACCAAATCAGCATAAAACTTTCATGGCACCGGACTTATTTCAATAAATTAATCATTTTTCAAAAAAGTGTCACAAAAATTTGTGTTTTTTTGTAAATAATTAATTGTAACTTTTTTTTAATTGCAAATGCTTTGCACAAGCTTTTTACTGTAGGTGTTAATTTAAAGCAACGGCAGTGTTAAATGGGTTAAATTATTTCAGCTTTTTGCATAGGCGTAGCATAATATATGCACTTTTGCAAACTTTGTTCGAATTTAACGTATTTTACCATCTTAAAGGCCGTTGAACCACGCCTTCCTGTTATGTGATAAGCTGAACTTTTGCAAAATTAATTTTTACACCAAAAGAAACATTTATAAGAATTATAGTTGCGGTTCAAATCTCAAAAAAAACTTAATTTGGGCCACAAAAAAGAATTGAACCCTAATGTATGTACAGTACTTTTCGCATATCTTCACATCTCTTAGTTGCACACATATTGTTTACTATACGCTAAAGTGACTATCCCAGTAAAACATTTTCGTGTTTCTAGAAGCAGGATAACACAAATGCGCTGATGTAAGTACTTACTATTACATAATATTGAGAAGAGCAAATTTTGAGCTAACTGTCTTCCCTAACAAGAATGCAGGTTGTAAGCAGCTTACCCTAATATCTTAAAAGGATGCAGGTTGTAATGTAGAAAGTTTCATATCGTGGATTATAAACGATTTGTAAAAAATTTCTCGAGTGATTTCCGATAGTTTTTGGTGTTTTCGAGTATGAAATAAAAAATAATTAGTCATTTAACTGTTTCTGAAGAGCTAGCACGTGCAGCGGTAAAACAAAATAATTATATAATAATATTATATGTCACAAATTTTAACAACAAAAAACTAATATCTGTAGAATTTTATGTAGAATAAATTATGTATATTCATATTTTTACTTTTAATTATACTAATGTTGACATGAAATATGATTTTACTGAAAGCCATGAAATCACTGCTTTTTAAAAGCGCTGAAAACCGCGCTTATTTTGCCCAAAAGTAATGCTTCCAAGTGGGACTTCGCCATAGTAAAATCATAGCATACGTAAGCAGGTTTGTAAGGGATTCTTTTCATCTTACTGCTTGTATGTAAGCAGCGTTTTTTTACTGGGTATATGTCTAATTTTTATATATGCCATTTTGTTGCTTATAAGCGACTTCAAATATAGTCATCATTTGATGTGACTAAATAAAATTTAATTAGTATCGTGGAAAAGTTGGTATTTAAAAACGATGTTTAAAAAGTTTCAGCTCAATTCTCCAATTCCAATTTTAATTTTATCATCTTAAATGTTTAAGTAATTTTAAACCTAAATATGTTAAGATTTCACAATTATTTCAGAAATTTTCTGACTATAACTTAAATTATTAGCATATAATTTTACTCTCATTATCCAGAGCTACCGTGGCATACATATGCCAAATGTAATTATGTCGTTAATGGGCTATATCGTACATATGAAATTTGATTTTAGATAACAGTACAAGTGTAAAATATGGACTATATCGCTAAAGGGTCTATAAGCGATGTGACTATAAACGAAAAGTACTGTATAGTCAAATATTACTTTTACATCTCAAACCCGACATCACTATTTGTACATTAGAAGATATAACAGGACTTTAAAAACCCACTCAAATTTTATTGAAAATTCTAATCAACTAAAGACAAAAGTTTTGCAATTGCAACTGACAGCAAATTGAAAAATTATTCGCATGTATTGGTATACTAAAACGAATAAATATGTATATTAGGGGTATAACTAAATTTGTTAAGTTTAGTTCATTTTGAACTAATGCTTCGATATACACTAATTCCCCGGTTTGCGTCGTTAATTGGGACCGAAAAAATGAGACGCAAGTCGAAAGTACCGAAGCCGAAACACGATTTCCAATACATTTGTAGAGTAGTTTTTTTTTTTTTTTGATTATTTCCAATATTTTAGTTAAAACAATTTATAACTTTGATATAATTTTTATTAAAAATAAAAATTATGTTTTTTCGATGTACTCTATATTTCTTTATTAGGATATTGCCCTAACAAATTATCTATAGAGTTTTTGTTTTCAAATTTATTGTCACTGCTTTCAAAACGTGTTCTGATGATGGGAACCTAGAAAATTCCCGAAATAGATCTGTCAACACATTCCTGAAAGTGGTCAATTAATAAATTTGAAAACAAAAACTCTATAGATTATTTGTTAGGACAATATCCTAATAAATAAATATAGAGTATGGCCTCGAACTTGAATAATTTTCATTTTCATTAAAACAATTTCTTTTTCAATGAAATATACTATTTTTTATTATTTTTGGAAAAAAACGACTTTATTCAAAAAAAAATATTAATATTCAATTTCAATTTCAGTTTTATTAAATATATGATATTACATGTCATGCTTAAATTTAACTTAAATGCTAAAGAGTTTAGGAGTATATTCCTTTTCTACTTTGTTATTACTAGATTACTATTACAAGTGAGGAAAAATTTACAAAAAAACCTTTTTGAACCATTTTTAGTGTAAGATAAAAAGAATAAAATTACGCTGAGGTTAACTCATTTATATGACTGTATTCTGATGCATGGCATCTTGTATTGAAATTAGAAGTCAGTCTGTCGATTTTGTCCCTAACGAGATCAGTATTCGCGAGAGAATGTAGTCGTTGCGTAGAAAAATGCCAGGGCAAATTATATACCATTTTAAGTAATTTATTTTGAGCGGTTTGTAATTTTTTAATGTGACATTGGGCAGACGTAGCCCATACTGGAGCAGCGTAGTACATAATGGCGTGAAAAACAGCTTTAAGGACTAGAATCTTATTGTTGATATTTAGCTTTGAATTTCTGTTTATCAGGGGATATAAAATTCTTGTGAGTTTGTTTATTTTATCAATTATGTATGGAATATGATCTTTAAATTTTAACTTCTGGTCAAGTATGACTCCTAATATTTGACACTTTTTTCCCAAGTAATGTTATTGTTATTAAAGCTCAATGAATTTTGTTGTAAGAAACACGGTTTGCGTCTCATAGAAACATATAAGGCTTGTGTTTTCTGAGTATTTACCATAAATTTCCACTTAGTAAAGTAGTCGTGTACGTCCTTTAATGCTTCCTGAAGTTTTATAACGACATCAGATGCGAAAATGTCCGAGCACAATATAGCAGTATCGTCTGCAAAGATCGATGTTTTGCATTCATTTAAAACTGGGAAGTCTGAAGTAAATATATTATACAAAATAGGCGATAAACATGAGCCCTGGCGACATCCTGCTGATATAGTTATTTGCTGAGAGAAGGTAGAACCTATGAATACCTTAAAATATCTGTCGGAGAGAAAGCTTTGAGTAATTTTAATAATTTCAATTGGAAAATTTAACCGTGACATTTTAAAAACGAGACCGTTGTGCCACACCGAGTCGAAGGTCGCCTTAATATCAAGCAATATCATTCCGGTTGATTTGCCTTTTTAAAGTTTGTCTTTATCATATTCCTTATTCTTAAAAGTGGTTGAACAGTATTATGCTCTTTCCTGTAACCAAATTGATAGGTTGGCAGTATGTTGTTTGTGTTTATAAAATCGGTTAATTTATCCTTAATGACTTTTTCGAAAACTTTGCTTACAGATGAAAGTAAGCTTATTGGCCTGTACGAACCAGGGTCATCAGATGGTTTACTTGGCTTTAATATCGGTACTACCTTTGAATGTTTCCATGATTTAGGAAAGTAACAGAATCGAAGACAGGCATTTATTATCAGAGTTAAATATTTTATACCTTTTATTGGCAGAGCTTTTACACATTTGTTATTTATTCCGTCTGTGCCAGGAGATTTTTTGGCTTTAAGTCTTTTAATTATGACTTTAACTTTATCGTAAGAGACTAACGGAATATTTACTGGATCTGGGTTAGACAAGCAGAGATTACTTACAACATTTTCTACCTCAGAATTTGTTACAGGATCACTGAGATTTGTAGAAATTGTATGATTCAAATTAAAAGTTTGAGCCAATATTTCGCATTTTTCCTGTTGGGTAGTGTATACTGCAGTGTTGGCCTTTAAAATTGGAATATTTTTTGACTTCTTCTTTAAAATTGTTGACACATTCCAAAAAGGTGAAGAGCCTTTGTCCAATGTAGAGAGCATAGAATTCCATGATCTGTTTCTAAATTCTTGTAACTCTTTGGTAACAATGTTATTCAGATCTTTAAGTTGTAAAAAGTCTAGGTAATTTCTGTAGCGTTTCCAGTTTCGCCTATAAAAATTTCTCATCTGTATTAAATGTATTATTCTTGGTGGGAGTATTTTTTGTTTAGTTTTAAACTCAGTTTTAGGTACACTTTGATTTAATGCAACTTTTATTGTATCATTAAAAGAACAAATTAACGAATCTATTTGTGCTGTATCAGTTATTGTATTTACATCAACCATTGTAAGTCCTATATTTACACAACGTTCGAAGAGTGGCCAATTAGCGTTTTTAAAATCATAAACATAATTATGAATTACATTATAATTTGTATTTACAACAATTTTAATGGGGAGGTGATCGGAGGATAGATCGTTTATAACTCTTGCTGGTGACATATTGTAGCTAATGTTTGTTAAGAAAAAATCTAAAGTAGAGGATTGTCTTCTCGGATTTGAAGGCACATACGTGTGATCATTGGGGTATATTATCTGTAAATTTTCAGCATCCATTTGTTCGTATAACAGGTTGCCCCAACAATTAGCTCTTTGACATCCCCACCAATTATGACGACAATTAAAATCCCCACCAAGGATATATTTGTAATTGGAGCAAGAAAGTTTTCGTAGGTCCCATGTAACAGTTGTTTTCTGCTGTTATCCTCACCTGCGTTACCGCCAGCAAAATAGAAAGAATAAATATAAATAAATTCATTGTTATCCAAATGAAGTTTAATTCCAATATTTTCTATAATATTAGTGTTTAGTATTGGTAAAAGAGTATAAGGTATATATTTTCTAATAAGAATAGCGACACCTCCACCTCCTCTATTTTCACGATCGTATCTGTAGCAGTAATAATCTTGGTGCCTGATTGAAATAGTTTTCTTAAGCCATGTTTCTGATAAAAGGCAAATATGGATGTTGTTATTTATTAAAAATTAAATAGCTCGTCTTTTTTATGCCGTATGCTCCTAGCGTTCCATGATATAATATTGAGGTTAGTCATTAGTAGAGGAATTTGCAAGCGAGGCCCGTTATGACCTCAAATTGATCTGCACGAGTTTTACAGTTTTTTAGACTTGTAATTAACTCCATTGTAAGGTTCTTTATTTCTTGTATCGAAAATAAGTTATTATTGTTGTTGGAATTCGATTGTGTATTCCAATTGCTAGCATTTTGAGTGATATTTTGGTTCAAGGTATTAGGAAAACTTATATCATATTGAACAGGGTTGTTCTGAGTGTAATTTCTATTAGAAGGAAAAATTATCCTACGAGTATTATTAGGTCTCGGAAGAGAGCGCTGTCTCATCAGTAAATATTTTTCCCTATTTGGACAGTCAGGGGACATAGCAGTATGATTTCCGTTGCAGTTTGCACATTTCTCAACGGTTGCATTACATCCAGCACATTTAACGCAAAACGTTTTCACTCTGCAACGGCTGGAACCATGTCCAAACATTTGGCAGTTATAGCACTGCGTGACCTTTGATCGGTTTGGTGATTGAAACTCCCACCTAACTTTGACATAGTCGAATACTGAAAAGTCTCTTCTTAATTCCCTAATTGTAGTCGACTTTCTTTGAAAATAAACAACGTTATTACCGTCCCTTGCTTGAAACTAACTTAACATCCAGGCATAATAAACCCTTTTCGATGAGTTTATTTTTCAATATTAATGGATCTTGTTTGTCAAGACCTAGTAAAATTGCCTTGTATGGTTTCTCATTTTTAGTGCCATATGTAAAATACTCAAATTTATTTGCAAGACCATTACAAATAATATTAAAATCATATTTATTTTTACAAAAAAGTTTTAATCCTATTGAAATTTTTCGAATCGAATATTCACTAATTTTAAGAGTTTTACATAACTCATGAATATTTTCAATTTTAGTTTTAATAATAGTGATAGGTGGAATGTGGATTTTTGGGCTTTTTTCCAAAATTACTTCGTCATTACATTGGGCTTCAATTGTTTGAAGAGGATGGTAATAGTTTTGGCTTTCAGCTCTCTTTGTAGGGCTGTCCACATTAGATCTTTTATTTCTCATGGTGTTTAAGTTATGCCTCGATGAGGTTGTAACATCATTAACAAGTGCACGTTTTATTTTTGTTTTTTAGTCTATACGTTAGTAAGTATTACTTGACTAACGGTGATGATATTGTTTTTTTTTGTTTTGTTTTATACTCGCGAAAGAATAACTCAATAGCTAGATACGTCTGATCACATTAACGAGCAGTAACCAACTGAAAATATTAATATTTGTGGATAAAACAGAACAACTGCGGTTTTAAAGGAATTATTATAATACAAAACGTTTGTGAACAACGCAACTTCGAAATGATGCAAATCGAAGCGTAGTTTTAGTGTACTCAAATAAAATGTTAATTTCATATGCCATTTAAAAAAAAAATATTCAGAAGTTGTACCCCTAATGGACAATATCACAACCACACAAATCGATGTATACTTTTACTTTTCTAAAACTATGTAAAAGTGAATAAAAATTAAAGCTGTATGCACTCAGCGCTTAAAGGAATTAATTCGTTAAATAACTTACTAAACAGGATTTAAATTTAACGAGTTTATAATTTTTTTCATAATATAAATTTTAGTTAACACTAGGGTTGTCATTTTTTCGAGTTTTTATTATGTTCGAATAAACGATCAAACATTTTTTTTATCAAACGATTAATTTTTAAAAATTATTCGATTTATCGAATGAATAACGAATAAAAATAATTTTAAAAATACATAAACAATTTAAGAATTTCAATCTATTATCTCAAAATTTTATGAATTTTGGTATCAATTTTATAACTACAACAATACCAATTCTCAAATGCACTCATCTTAGACTATAGACTTATATATTTTATTTTATTTTCTTAATTAATAATCATATAATTACAAATTATTATTACGCGCCTTCGGCGCGTTGTAGCGAAAACAGACCAGTGCCTCTGGTGGGAATCGAACCCACGACCCCCGAACAGATAAGCCAGCACGCTACCAACTAGCCTACCGGGGCGCACATAATGTTAACTATAGACTTATTCCATATTAAACAATCTACCCCCTTCAAGTTTCACCAAACTTGGTATGGAAGGCAAGTGCCATATAAATATGTGATTGTACAAGTTTTGGGTTGTTCGCGCTTTCGGTTGTGCAAATATCTTATTTTAAAATATGAAACAAATCTAAATTTAATAAAAAGTAGTCGCACTTAATCGTTCATATCTTTTTAACGGTTACAGCTACGTGACTCATAGAGACTCATTTTTTGAAAGCCACTGTTTAAAAAAAAAAATATATATGTAATTATAAACTATTCTTCTACACCGTTACCAAATCGCTATGTGGTACTCCTGTATTTTTCTGCATTATCGGCTTTTCACATTTTTATTCTTAACTCAGGATAAGAGCTCCACATAGGGACTTGGACACGGCATAGCGAAGTAATTTATACTTAATATATAATTTTTTAAAAATTAAAAAAAAAACAGTTTTTTGAAATACAGCTTTTTTAACTGCAGTTTTTGAAACAATGCATTTTGCCGTGGAGAAGTGAATAATTTGTGCACACTAGTAAAACCACAATTTAAACAGTTTTAAAATGAGGTATCAATGATTCTCGTAGCTTAAGCGCTAAAAAGATATGGACGTTATGTACACTTTTTTTAAATTTTCGATTAGTCTTCATATTTTGAAGCGCGATATTTCAAGATCCACTGGGATTAGCTGCCCCATATTTGGACGCGGTTATAGTTATACGATGTACATCTGCTATACATAACATTTAATATAAAAATACAAAACAAATTGTATAATAAACTTTCCAGGGATGGCAACAAATTTATTACATTAATGTTATAAAAATACGATGTTTACACTATATACGACATTACATGAATCCAGCTATTAAAAAGTTACATTTATATCGGTGAAAGCTTAAGTATGGAATTCACAGTTTATGTGCTAACTTGCTTCAAAAATCTTGCTAAAGGGTCCGCCAAATAAATTTTTTTTTTTTTGAATTCTTGAACCAATTGGACTTTGTATGGCGTCATAACAAGGTCTTTATGCAAAATTCGTCCCAATGATGTCTCCGAAATTTTCAATTGTTGAGAACGACGGTGAATTAATGTTGATGGCGCTTCACGCACACTTTCTGCCACAGCAGCAATATTCTCGGGTGTACGCACTGTTTTTGGCTTTTCACGCTTTGGTTTATCGATGAAACTAATTATCTGTTAAATCAGACCTGAGCTAAGTGTTACCATTCACGAAATAAGCACTAGTTGAAAAAAAAAAGTTAGATGGCGGACCCTTTATATTCAACGATATAATATCGCTATATCTGTGAATTTCGTCCTATTGTTTGCTTGAAAGACAAATTAAGTATGTGTTATTAAAGTGTCCATATCTTCGAAAACTATTAATAAAAGTTTTAAAGTTTCAGTTATTTCTTCAAAAGAGTTGTATCTATTTTGTCCATCATCAATTTTTATTCAAATTTTAAAAAATTGCTAAATTTTTGATAAAGTTTTATTTAAATTATTCATTTGCTTCGATTATTCTTCAAAATATATTACAATTCTTCGTCATTCGAAAATCATGTTTTTTAAATTGTTCGTTCGAATTTTCTATTTATTCGTTCGATTAATCGAATAATTTTTATTCGAGTGACAACTAGTTAACACTAAATTTACTAAGCCGGTAAACTTGCAAGTTTTCGAATTCTAAAATATCGGATCTTGATTAATATGAGTATGGGAAGTTCGGAAATGCTATAAGGTTTACTGGCCCCAAGGCCGTATCCAAAATGGTTTCCACAATTTTTGAAAATGTTAAAAAATCAAATTTTTGGAAGAAGGCTGTTATATTTTTTAATAAAATAATACATAGATTTTTTTTCTGATTAAGAAGTTGTAATTCTTCCATTTTAAAATTGTTTAGCCGGTATTAGCAATAAAGCATTCTAATTTCGTGGGGTTTGTGATTACCAGAGAAGATAAAAAAAAAATTCATTGCGATTATGGTAAAAAGATGTTAGAACAAAAAGAAAAACAGCAAAAAAATTCGAAAAATTACACATTCTAAGAGAAATGGGAAGTAAATTTGAAAAAAAAAATCCAATTAAAGCGAAAAACATAGGAAAAAGTAAATTTGAAAGCTCAAAAATCTTAAGAAATAAATGTTTTTAAGCCCAATGATGAAAAATATAAAAATGGCAAAATAAGCAACAGGGGGCAAAATTGCAAAAAAGTCAAATTTGGTTTCTTTAGTGATGACAAAAATTATGGAAAGCTGAAAACCTTTAGTTGATATGTGGGAAAAACTTAATTGTCAAAATGTGGGAATTCTCGCTGACTACAAAAACAAATATCCAAACAAAAGAAAGAATATTTTAAATTATTTGCCAGAAGAAAACTCAAAAACTTTTTTATATATGAAGTTATTCAGACTATTTCTGAAAATTTTTATAAAAAGCATCTATTACCAAATTATAAATTTTCTGTTATCAAATTACAAATCTCAAAAGCCTTATACAAACTTTTACATACCTATTCATGATTTTTTTTCTGCACTGAAATCTTGAAATTTTAAAATCTTTTATTTATAAAAAATGCTTCAGGTTCTGAATATTAATTATAAAAAATCTCTGCTTCAGTTTAATTTTTTGAATTTAAAATTAAATTTAAAAGACATGTTCTTCTTTTCATTTTGACAAAACTATGACAAACGTGTTAGTAGTGGCACGCTGGCGGATTTTCGGTAGCACGCTCCATTTTCTTGAATATTTTCAAATATCTTAATTTTATTAGAAAAAAGTAGAAATTCCTACTCAAAAAGTGTAATAACAAATTTAAATAGATGAAATTTTGTTTAATCCTTAAACATCTCTAGGAATGTTTTACTTATAATCTTGCTCACATCTTCTACGAATTTTAGATTTTATTCAGAGAAATGAAAATCTAGAATAAGAAATTTAAAATTTTGTAATAAAATTGTAATTAAAAAGAAAGTAAAAATAAAAACTATAAAACGTTGAAAAAACGCTTAAAAAACAACAAAGTTAAAAATAAACATTTTTTAATACAGAAAACCTCAATAAAAATTTCCACGAGCGCAAAGAAGTTAAAATAGAAAATGCTCAAACGAAGTTTTTTTTTCTGATGATGACAAAAAATTTTCCGAATTTTAAAAGATTGCAATAAAAAATCGCCGAAATTGAGAAAAAAGTTGTAAAAATTTACAAAAATCACAAAAATTTAAAAATTATTGCCAAAATTTAAAAAATTGCTAGTAAAATTTGAAGAAACAACGTCAAAAAATTATCTAAAATCGGTCGAAAAACTCTGGAATCTTGATTGTAGTTAAACTTGACTATATGACGTTACAATAACACTGTACTTTAAAAAAATTTACATTAAGCTGACAATTAGTTGAAAAAGATCGCTAAAATTAAAAAAAATTAAAAGAAAAAAAGATTGTAATAATTTAAAAAAATTTAAAAATTATCGCCAAAATTTTAAAAACTGCTAGTATTTGCAAAAAATACCGTACAATTTAAAGAAACACCGCAATTTAAAGAAACACCGTAATTGTGCGAGTAGATAAGTCTTAGAACAGTTGTTGCTCGCCACCTGATGTAGAGTTGGTGAATTTATTGAAGCTTTTTGTTTCATAGCCCTAATTCATTATTTTACTTGGGTGGGGTTAAGTGCTATGGGAACACCAAAGGTGGACGCAGCGAAACATATAAGTGATAGAAAAGTGATACATATTATTTTTCTTAATTGATGTTGTCGTCACCGGGAATCGAACCCGGGACCATCTGTGTAACACTCCAACGCGCTAACCATTACACCACAACGCCCACAACTGACCAACACTGGTTTCGATTCCATAAATTTTTTACGAAATAAATTTGGTGAAAAATTTCTATAAATTTTTTGATATATATTTTAATTTATTGAGTAATCAAAATAAATATCCTTTTTAGGCGCTCACGCTTTCCAACACTGTTTTTGTAATTTAAATAATGATATACGATTTTTAAATATTAAGTTGTGTAAAAATGGTATTTGGCGATTTTTCATGACGGGATGTTTTATTGACTAACAAGGAAACTACACAGTGGTGAAGCCTCAGATTTGTATGAAACTTGGGTATGCTGTTGAGGACAAAAAATATGAGACACGTTCTTTTAGGAGCGCATTCACACGTTTCGGAGTTTAATAGTTTTTTTTTTGTATGAAAATATGTTAAAAATTTAAGAAATTCCGATTTGTACGCAGCATTAACCCTCAACTGGTATACTATCATCCAGGATACGTGAACCGTACACAGGTGTGAATTGGGATTTTTCATTTTCATGTTAGGATTTGAAGAATAAAAATATGGACAAGGTATAATAACAAGTATGATATATGATTTTGGGGTAGAAAATTTGCCAACAATCTATTTTCAAAATAGCATCTTTTTAAAAAATATAATTTTAGGAAAAAAAATCATATTTATTTTTTTTTAATAAAGATATTAAAAAATACCGAATAAACGCTTTTAGATAAATGAACATTCTTTCTAGAAAAAATAATGTTAATGGCATTAAAATATTGCTAATATTTTTTAAATGTGTCAAAAGATGGGTATTTTTATATGTATTATCTCGTAAATTAGGTTCATATATCGGCAGCTATAACTTTAAATGTCGATTTTTGCATCTATTAAGATTACTTTCATTAAAAATCCTAATAAATAAAAAAAAAACAATATTTAATTTGTATTGCTATTTTCTGGTTTTAACGTTTCAGCTAACGATATGCTTAGTATTTCTTATTGTTTATTGTATATTTTACATGTATATTTTCTATTATTAATCTGACTTATCTATTGTATCAAATTACAAAAAACACAATTTTTTTCACACGAAAATTTCATCGTGTTGATATTTTCATGGGTGCTAATTAGAACCTGTATACCGCTTGAGGGTTAACGTACTCGAGAAAACAAACATGTTGATACCCGTATGTCCTATGCCGTGATCACAGGGTTGCCAATTATTTGAATTATTTGAAATATGGGTTATAGAAGCATTTCGAGAAAAATTGTGTCAAAGCCAAACGACTACGAAAATTGAAAAATCCAGTTTTCGAGTTTTTGAGCGATAACCCAAAAACTAGGACTAATTCAGTAAAACCAATAGCAATATCGAACTCCCAATACTCAAAGTAATCAATATCCGATATAGTCTTCGAGACACCAAAGCCGGAGTTCCGCAGTGTTGCATGTACACCTGAAATGCGCTTGGACGTAGAACATTTTTTTAGGCTCTCCACATTGTATTTTAAAAAAGGTCTTTTTGAGCATTACTAGTAATTTTGGAATAAATAAAATTACATTTAATAACCAACACTATGCTGAATTTACCCCTGTTTTTATTTCTCTTAATTGTTAGATTTGTTAGGCTTGTGGGTGTTTGGTAAAAGTTCGAATTTAGTTTCAAAAAATAGTTAAAAATACCTGCAAATTCAATGTGCAATTAAAAAACAAATGGTTTTTTTCAGAAAATTTCTTTTAAATCGTTAAATATACTATGTTCGCTTACGATACCATTTTTTATATTTTATTTTTATATTTAGTGGCAGAATCGTATTATATAGAAGTGGCAGAATCATATTATATAGCAATACCTTCTTTTATTAAGAAAAAAAGCCTTAAACTTTATGTTTATTTATCATTTATTCAAGTCACCACTCGATTTCCTCCACCCATTCCGATATCAAACAAACTCAGTCCCGGTTCACACACGGCAATTTTACTTGCTCAAGTCTTGAATTTAAAGAAGACGGAGGAAAAGAGAATGGAAGGGGGTACAGACTTTCCTATTTTGGGTTGTCATCCGCAATTTTCAACACGAAGTTGGCTGCAGGTTGATATACGAAAATTTGCTGAAACAAACTTTTCCTGTGTGAACACAAAAGCAAGTTCAATGGAGAATTGAAGAAAACTTGCGCAAGGTAAATTGCCGTGTGTGAACCGGGACTTAGTACAGTAGATGTACATCATATAACTACAACCTCGCACACATTTACAGCTAATCCCAGCTTATTTTGAAATATCGCGTTTCAAAATATGAAAACTTTCCAAAACTTTTCAAAAAAGTAGTCGTACATAATGTTGCATGTCTTTTTAACGGCTTAAGCTAAGGGAGTCATTGATATCTAATTTTAAAGCTACTTAAATTGTGGTTTTACTACTATCACGTTTTTTACTATTGCACAAATTATTCACTTCTCTACTGCAAAATGCATTGTTTTCAAAAACACAATTCAAAAAAGTGTTTTTTTTTTAATTTAAAAAAATATTTATTAATTATAAATTACTTCCCAAATACCTATGTGCCCAAATACCTATGTGGAGCTCTTACAGTATCCTCAGTAATGAATAAAAATGTGAAGACATTTAACTAAAAGACGATAACTTAGAAACATGCAGGAAACCAGTTTTTTTGAAATACAGCGGTTTGAACAAGGGATTTTGCCGTCAAGAAGCGAATTATTTTTTGAACCAGTAAAGCCACGATTTAAGTACCTCTAAAATTAGGTGTCAATGACTAATTTTTTCAATAAATTATGATTTTATGTAAATCTTATTTTCCTCTATATGTAGTACACTTTTTAGATTTGTATCCATAGCTTTGAACAACATATTAATTTGACAAAATCATAGTGGAATAAATTATAATTAACATATATTTTTTTAAAAATTTTAAGAAACCAGTTTTTTAAAATACAGCGTTTTAACCCGCGGATTTTTTAAAAAAAATCATTTTACATCCAAACATTTATTTTTTGCTTATCTTATTTAAAGCACGACAACCGTGGCTTAAAATTGAGGTATTAATGAATTCCGTAGATGTGACCATTAAAAAGATATGGACGATTAAGTTCGATATTTCCACAACCGTTAGAGCTAACAACCCAAAACTTGTACGATGATATATTTATATAACACTTACCTACCATACCAAGTTTGATTAAAACTGAATGGATTAGAGGTAGAATATAATTGTTGATGGTTTTATATAGAATGAGTCTATGGGCTTTCTATTGAGTTTTTCGACACAAATACGTGATTTTCAAAAAAACCGTATTAAGTACTTCGAAAACGAGATATTGACATAATCAGAGAAGGAAACTGCACAGAAGAGGTATACGAATACTAATTTTTCATAAATTCTAATATAATAACCCGAGTAAAAATAATTATATATGGTCTTATGTTTGTTTTTCTTAAAACATATTATAATCTGTGTCATGCATGGCCATTAGAGTGGGGCGATTTGAACATCTTAATGGGCGCTTCGCGTTTCTGATTCTTGGGATTGTACTGAGCAAAAAAGTCCACTAGACCTTACGTCTACGGTGAAAATCGAGCTTCCAGATTTTGACTTTTTAGCCGTATTTTGTGAAAGTAACAATGTGTGGGATGGACATATCTCAGGAAGTAGGAGGAGCTTATCCAAGATTATGGTATCAATCTCTTCTTTGGAAGATTCTCTAATTAATGCATCAATCATGTTTGTGGGTGGGGTTTAAGGGGTCAATTTTTAATTTCAAAGTAGGGCTTTTTTGCCGTAAGGTCAAAATCTGGAAGCTAGATTTTCACTGTAGACGTATGGTCTAGTGGACTTTTTTGCTCAGTACAATCCTAAGAATCAGAAACGCGAAGCGCCCATTAAGATTTATTTCCTTCCATACTAATCGCCCCACCCTAATGGCAATATCTTATTATATGTTTATTATGTGGTAACATACATATATAACGATATATTATTATATATTGACCTTCACAAAATTAGATATTAAGCATATATGCTATACATAATAAGATATGATAGATCTATTGACATAAAAAATAATACATTCTCATTTATCACACAATATGTAATCATATATGGTGACATATAAGCTATATAATTTGAGATATAATAATATATACTGTGTTATTAAAAATATTTTGGTGCAACATAAGATATGCTTATATATGTTTCCATATATATAATGTCAGATGTAATTCTTGAAAGAATATTTCTTTTGAGAATCACTACTTAATAAATAAAATTATAAAAAAATTAACAACAAAACAAGCAAAAATTTATTTTGTCGTTTATTTTGAATATATCTGCTTAATATGAGTATAAAGCTATGTACAGACGGTTGTCAGATCTTACAATATTGTAAGATCTGGCAATGTGCTTTCAATGTACTGCCAATGAAACATGTTTAGCAAAAGGTTAATTGTCAGTTCAGACGATTGTAAGAAAACCTTTCAATTTCATTGCCAGAGAATTGTCAAACAATAGATTTATCTGCCAACGAAAATTGTCAGTTCATGCGGTTGTCAGATTCGTGTATGGCAAAAATTGCCAGATCTGTTGTCAGACATTGCCAGAACTGTTAAAGCATTTGAAAGAAATTATTAATTATGTGATTACTTAAATTGAAAAAGTAATAATATTAGTTGTCATGGAACAAAAAAAAAGCAATTGCAACGATTTTAGCTGCATATGTATTAGAAAGTAGCGAGGATGAAGACAAAATATTTTTGCAAATTGTAGTGGAAAGAGGTGCGGTGATTTGCCCATTTTCCTTTGCAATCGTTCACACTTATCTGGATGGCATCTGCGACCTCTCGTTATAAAATATCTTTGGGAAGTTTATACTCAGCGCAACCTGGGAGCCTCTTGGCGACTGGGAGCCTCTTGGCGACTGGGTACGAAACCTCAAGTCAGTTGGCTTATAGCTGCAATCTATGACGCAGTTTTCATTAATGGAAATGTCGCCATCCATTTTTTTATTTAATTCGATTTCTTATTTTGTGTCACTTTTGATTTTTAATATTATTAATTATTTTTTTCATTATTTATGGACAGTGCCGCCAATAGAAACATTTCTGTGACAATACTGCCATTGTCAGATGCATTCATTTAAACACATCTGTCAATAAAAAATAGTTTACAATGTCTTGCAATTATCTGACAATGGCACCGTAAGGTGTTCACACGAATGTCAGATGTCTGACAATATTATTGTCCTACAATGTACAGACAATGCTTTTTCTGACAATGTTGCAAGACAAAAGTTGTAAGTTCACACTGTTGTTAGACATTTTCTGAACATATTTCTTACAATATTGTAAGATCTGACAATCGTATGTATATAGCTTAACTTATGAACTAAAAATAAGTTAATTTTATATTAGCACAAGTTTAAGCGCCTTAAAATTTAAGAAAACCTAACTTGATTTTCAGATATTTTTACTAGATTTAAGCAAAATTTATACTTAATTTAAGTCGAAAATATATATAAGTTTCATAATATTTTAGAAAAAATTGACTAAATTTTAATACATATTTACCTAATTGAAATAAATTGCTTTTATTTGTTTTTAAGAATGCTGTTTTCTTGATTTGAGTAACATTTTACTTAATTTGAGCTAAAGTTTCTTTAGAGCCAAAGTATATCAAATTACAAATTCAAGATATTTCTTAAACTTTATTTTGAGTGCATGCACATCGTCATGAGTCAAAGACTACTGTGTAATTTAAAGAAATTTAAGTAATAGGTAGACAAAATTAGAACTGATTTTTTCAAAGCTTACAATATCTATTCATTGTTAAAAGAAAAATATGTTTAAAATTAATTGACTAAAAAAATTAGTTAAAAATTTCAGTAATTCATCAAGGCAAAATAGCAATATGTTTAACAAAAATCTTAATTTGAACGTGCAAAGTTGGCTTTACTAATTTTTCTACGAAATTTTTTCTATGAGGTTTAACCCAGCCTGGTTGGCCTGAAAACCAAATTTCTAGGTTTAACTAACGCTTAACTAATAAACATAACTAATATACATCCCAAAAATAAGGCCCTAATGGCGTTAACTTAAAATTGTTAACGCTATCGTGGGCTTTGATTACTCCCCGAGTCTCAGTAATTCAAAATTTGTATATACCAAATTTCAAGAAGATTGGGTGACATTTAGAGCTTGCGCACTTTGACCACTTTTGCAAAAATGCAAAATTACGATAGTTCAATGTTAGTTACTTTATCATTAAAAAAACTGTGCATGAAGACTATTTTCGCCCCCTAACTTACAAATTAATTTTTTAATTAAATTCAAATATGATTATATATGGCCCATTATAAAGCTTTTACAGATTTTAAATATATAATTCTTCAGTTAAGATTTTTGAGTTAGTTCACAAGAACTACTCTAGCACCTGGTTCGCACTTGCGCAAAAGTATTAGCTATGTTCTTTTAGATGAAATTAACAAACGTTAAGCCTCTCCCACAACATACCTCATGTTAAGAGTGAAACAAATCTGAGAAAAGTTAATTTTTCTACAAAACAACCATGTTCGGAGTTAAATTGTTAAAATTGAGTCATGATTTTTTGGCTTCACAGTTTTACTTTCTTAAAAAAACTGTGGAAATAATATTTGTCACATATATTAGTTTATGAAATTAGATATAATTTGATATAATTTTGATAAAAACTAGGAAATGTTTGTATCAACTTTTATCTAATGATATCGACTTATATCTAATTCGATACAATTATATATAATACACAAAAATTTGTATAGGGAGAAAATTCAGATGAAATTGTATCTAATATACATCAAATTGTAAAAACTTGTATTTAATTGCATCGATTGCATTTATTGCATTAATCTATCTATATATATAAAATACAATGTTTGTATGTTTGTCCTCTATAGACTCTAAAACTATCCAACCGATTTGGCCCAAACCGGTTTCATTTGAAAGGTTATAGTCCAAATTATACCAAAAATTGATATATATGAGCTATCAAACTCTTAAATCGGTTATGTAGTTCCGAAGATATTTACAAAAAACCTATGTTAATATTTACAAAAAACCTATGTTAATCTTCAAGCTATGTTACACGAACACACCAGCCTCATCCGTCTATTCAAAACAGCCCTAGACCAGATGCCGACAGATGAATTTACGGTTGTGATAAGAGCTGACCAGACAGCGGCTGGTGAGCATGAGCGGCGCTTTAATGCACCGGTAATAGGTGACGTCGCAGTTGTTATGGCAGTTGTTTTCAGCTATTAATTTTATATACTTCAGCAAATAAAGGCGATAGAAGGACAAAGAGGCGTTGGGCTTCCCATGAAATTACAAATTTTAAAATGATTTACTAATGTGAATTTATTTTTTAAATTATTTATTTGCGTAAAAGAAATTTCTTGATTTAAAGAATTAATTACAATTAAAATTTGAAGGCAAAACTACGTTTGCCTGGCCAGCTAGTAGCATATTATATAATTTGACGTATTTAAGATGCTATTATATGTTCTAATTTTTCGGATCAAATTTTATCTCATCGAACATCTAATTCATATTTAATTTGATGATTAATAAAATTTTTGCTGAATATTAGTAAGCTACCAAAAATTAAAAAAAAAATGTGGAAACATTTTTCTCTTTTAATTTGGCATTTTCACCGATGAATTTAACATTTGCCTCTCATTCCAAATATGATTTTTTGGAAATTTTTCTGCCTAAACAACTTCTTGGAAGTTATTTAGGCATAAAATATTCCTAGGAAATTGTTTTTCAGTATTAAAATTATGATTCCTTCCTATGACAAGTCAATGTTAAATTCATCGATGAAAATGCTCGATTAGAATCATTCCTTGGCAGAACAGTTTTTGCTGGATTATTTAATTTATTTGCTGAACATCCTAAAAAAATTCTAATTCTTTAAAAAAAATTGTCAAATTATCTTTCTTTCGCTTTAGTATGTTTACCTAACAGTTTATTTGTTTGCAATTTTTCCACAGTCCATAAATTACACTATAAAAATTTAGTGTACAAATCCACATTTTATTTTATTAGATTTAAATATTTTATTTTTTCTTTAATTTAATAAGCATTTTCTCTGACAAGCCGGAATCAACAAATTATTTCAATTTATTAGAAATTTATATGAAATGTGTATTTAGTAATTTTGTATAAAAACATATACAAAATCTTCTATGGTTGATTTTTGTATATGTCTTACAAGAGTTGTACTTTTTGGTATCATTTTCCTCGTCTCTACTTCATCTTGACATGCAGCGACATCTACTTCATTCTGCGTATAGTTTTCAATCTGATTTCCGCCAACACTATTAATGTGCTTATTACAATTTTTTTTAGCAAAATAAATTAATAAAACAATAGTAAAACATTTGTTCGAAACAGTTCAGGCTGAATTAGTAAAACTACAATTTTTGCTGAAAACACAATTGCAGCAACAAATTTGCTTTACAAGACGTTTTACTAGGTTTTCTACCAATTGTCAACAAGCATCTGCCTGAAGTTGGCTGTAGTTGCGCATGCCAACAGCTGAAGTAAATGACTTCTAGAGGGCGTTTGTGAAAGCAGTGTTGCCATCACAATTTTTTCACTGCCACGGACGGTATTGAATGTAGGCGCCCGAATAGGTATTTCAAATAGTTTCTTCTTCCCGGTTTAATTTGTTGACGGGGTTTCCCCTTCTTTCCGATTAAATTTATAGACTTTTAGACATATTTTCCTAATAAACCTTAAACATACGTTCATCTAAAATTGCCATTCCTACACACTGAGAAAAGTTTAGCTATTTGTCAACTAAATCTCGGTTACTACTAGATACTTAAATTGGTTTATACAACTGAACAGTGGTATTCACAAAAAATTTCGGTTTACACAACTGAATTTTAGTTGCAACACCCAACATATTCATAAATCACATTTCAATATGTTTGTAGTAACCGAATTTATTAGATGTAGCTACCAAAATACACTTTTCAATTCGGCTGACACTTTATGTTTCCTTAGACAAATATTAAAGGTGTATTTAAGCAACTACGAAAACATTTTTGATGTGTGCATCTGGGAAATTACACAGCAGATCTAGTATATCCCATCTACTTAAAATTGTGTTGTGACAAGACAACTTGAAGGTATGACACCTTTCAATATTAGCCCATCACACGTTTCCGGGAAATTATTCGGTATACAAATTAATAATGTCGATTTTTTTGCTTGAAAAATGCAGTTATTATAATAACAAAATGAATTGATACATTATTCAAAGTATTGTCCATCGGTAGCCACTCCTTTCAATCAAGCCAATTTCTGATACCCTGTTCTGAAATGAAGCGTATTCCAGTAAGGGCGTTCTGCATCGATCGAAGCATATGGTAATCAGAAGGGGCAAGGTCTGGGCTATAAGGGGGGTGAGCCATAACTTCCCATCCACTATTTTCCAAATAGTTTTTGACCGGCCTTGAAACATATGGCCGAGCGTTGTCATGATGGGAGATTATGGCCTCGTGACTGGTCGAATATTCCGGTCGTTATTCGTTGATTGCTCTCTGCAAACCAATCAATTGTTTTCGGTACCCTCTGTTCGTCTGACCCGAATTCAATAGCTCATTATACAAAACTTATTCCACCAAATACAGAGCATTACCTTGGCGCCATGGATATTCGGCTTCGGCGTTGATTTGGCTGGTTGGCCGGGCTTTACATATTACTTTTTGAGATTGGAGTTATCGTGATATATCCATTTTTCATCACCAGTAAACAATACGAAATCAAAAATTACTTCTTTTTGTAGCGTTCAAGCAGCATTTCCTACATGCAAAATCACCTTTCAAAGTCTCTCGCCTTCAATTCATATGTGACCCAATTTCCTTGCTTTTGAATGAATGAAAATGAATAACGTAGAGAAATGGCTTGCTGTGTGGCTCCCAATGATAATGCAATTTCTTCTTGTAATCTTCGCGGAGTAATGCTTCCACTGCGTCATCTTCAAACTTTTTCGGCTGATCACCAATTTTGAAGCGCGCAAACCATCTTTCACAAGTTTTTTGGGTTGGTGCATGTTGACCGTAAGCTTCTACCAACAATCGATAACTTTCAGCAGCCGTTTTCTTCAAATGAAAGAAGGACTTCCCCGCAAAACATCATTTTTAGGCACAAAATTCGACATTATTATAACGATTGAAAAAAATGTGTATTTACACTTTGGCGTCTATCGAATAATGACAGATGTTTACCCTCCAAAATACTATATTTGTTATTATTAGCACAAACCTTATGTGATAGTTATGTCATATGTTGTCCAAATTATTAACTTGTATACCCAATAAAAAATATAAACAATTCCTTTACAATACCAATCGTTTTGCAATGGACAAATTTAGAGAAACTGCTACTAAAAGCTCACCACCTATTTTAGCACACAAATTTCATGTTTGTATTAATATTAGAAATTTTATTAGTTTCACTGAGAGAATTCTCTGCATGATATAAATTAATGTTTGCATTAGATCAATGAAATGTCACTGGAACTCGTCAATTGAAAATTTTCATTTAATTAATGCAGGTTTTCATAAAATTTAATGAAAAATTTCATACGACTAACGAAAAAGTTTCTTTAAAAATAGTTTTATTAAAACATCAAGCTTTTTCGTAAATTTTAAGAAATTTTTCATTCATGTTGTTCATCAGTTTAGTGAAAAATTATTGCATTAAAACTCGTCCAAGAAATTCTCCCTAAACCATACTATATATAGAGCAATTCCATATGAAAACGATCAAAATTGGCAAATTTTTGGACGACCCCTCTCCGATTTTAAAATAAATAGTCTCAATCGATTGCCCAGCAAAAAATAATGTACCTACATATTTTTTTTTTTTATAGTGACTGGTTTAGTGGTGGTGTGCACCACTGTCATGTGACAAAATTGAAGAATTCTTCATAAGGGACCTCATTGAAAGTTGTTCATTGTGATAGCTCGTTGGAAAGGTATTGAATCAGGCTTTAATTGAAAAATAAAATTTTCCTAATTTTTCTTGTTAAATAATTAAAAATAATTCAATTATAAAAAATATAAAACAATGAGAACAAGGTGGTCTCTTAAATGCTCTTCTCCTGTCCAAACAAGGAGTCGGGGCCCATTTTTTTATTGCTGATTCTTAAAGCAAAAATTATGAGGAATCCAAAAAAAATAAAATTAGCCGGAAAATTTAGGAGCTTCTGTGGAAAATCGGAAAATTTAATTTTCATGGGAAAATTTAATTTTCATGGGAAAAAAGGTAAATTTCTGAGAAAAATTAGGAAAATTTTATTTTTCAATTAAAGCCTGATTCAATACCTTTCCAACGAGCTATCACTCGTTGCGATCGCTTTAGTAGGTTTTTTAAAACAACTTTCAATGGGGTCCCTTATGAAGAATTCTTCAATTTTGTCACAACATGACAGTGGTGCACACCACCACTAAACCAGTCACTATAAAAAAAAAAAAATATGTAGGTACATTATTTTTTGCTGGGCAATCGATTGAGACTATTTATTTTAAAATCGGAGAGGGGTCGTCCAAAAGGTGATCGCTTTCATATGGAATTGCTCTATAATAAAGGGTCCGCCATCTAACGTTTTTTTTTTCAACTAGTGCTTATTTCGTGAATGGTAACACTTAGCTCATGTCTGATTTGACAGATAAATAGTTTTATCCTTCCGCTGAACGAATATGGCTGTGTATACGCTTGAACAACGCTGGGAAATATTGCGACATTACTTTGAAAATCATGGAGGATATTGGCAACATTTGGTTTCAACAGGACGGCGGTACGTGTCACACAGCAAAAGCTACACTCGATGTTTTGCGCCCTGTTTTTCAAGATCGCAACATCAGCCGCAGAGCTGATGTCGTTTGGCCACCTCGGAGCTGCGATTTGACACCGTTGGACTATTATTTGTGGGGTGCCGTCAAAGATAAGTGTTACGCCAACAAGCCAGAGACAATTGACACTTTAAAGGACAATATTTGTGATGGACGAGATTAATGAAACTTTTCACTAAATTAAATATTTGACTTACGAAGCTAACGAACCTTACGTTACGACTGGACTGATTTCCACTACCGGAAAGTTGAGCTCAAAAATTGCTGATTGTGAAAATCTTCCGGAATGTAATTTTTATAGCTGATTCTTTACCATTTTTCATTCTATTTTTAGCTTTTATGTTTTCTTTTCAGGTGGTAACCGATTTTGAGGAAATCGCTTTGGATTTAAATCCAGAAGAATTATCTACTGATTCGAGGTACTTGATGTTAATGGCCAATGCAATTTCTAATGGTGTGGTTCCTGCGGACTTGTCTCACATAAAACCAGGGCCGATTGCACATTCTCGTTGGCTGACCAAAGCCAAGAGATTATTACGGTTTTATGTGACAACTAATAATCCAACTGAAAATTTAAAAATTCTGGCTAACTATATAATAAAAGTATACACGCCAATGTATTTCAATGTTAAGTATTATAGCTCCGTCGCAGACGGTAGTACATTACTTTTTAAATTTATTACTTGGACACGATTTTTACCACCGAATTTACTTAGAGTTGTAAATACAGTAATTCAAGATAATCCATATTTTGCACACTCAGAAAATATCTTGCTATCTATGTTGTTTGATGATAGAATGGAAAAACGAAACATTGCTATAAAGAAGATTTTACATTACCGAAGAGATATTGTCGACCCAACGGAACTTAGAGTTTATAAAAAATCTCTTATAAACTTTAATTGTACGGAATATACAAATATGATTGATTTAAATGACGATACCATTTTATTCGAACCACCGTTTACGCAAAGTTATTCGTATGAACATTTGGAGGGATATTTTTTTTTTTTTTTTTTTTTTTTTTTATTTCCCATTTTTATTACACCTGTCAACAAAATGACAATAAGCAATAGAATTTACAGAGGTGGGTTGTTAATTATCTTAAATCAGTACCTAAGATAACTTAAATCGAATGTAAGAATGATAAGTGATATATACAAAATTTATTTTACACAGCATTTTGACTCTCCTAGTAACGCTCAACTAGTTCTGAAGGTGCATACCGCTTAAGTCTTCTTGGTGCCAGGATTTCGTTTGCCGGCAACTGTCTGAGTTCCATGTTGGAATGTTGTGTTAAACGAGTAGTATGTTTGAAGCTGCTAATACGTATAACTTCTTTTACTGTTTTGACGTTTAGATCCCGATGTATGTCCTCATCTCTAATATACCATTCCGCATTGACAATAGTTCGCAATATTTTAGATTGAATTCGTTGGATAACTTTTAAGTTAGTTGTGCTAGCAGTACCCCCAAATTTCTACGCCGTACTTCCATATTGGCGCTATAATTGTGTTGTATATGAGCAGTTTATTTTGAGTTGTTAGTTTAGATTCTCTCCCTAGCAGCCAAAATAGTTGTCTAAACCTGTTGTTTAATTCCTTTTTCTTTTGAGTGATGTGGTCTTTCCATAAAAGTTTGGAGTCAATTATCATGCCAAGATATTTCGCCTTTGTATCAAAAATAATTGGTAAACTATTTATTTGAATTGGTTGAAAATTTGTTATCTTTCTATTAGTGTAAATTACTTGAACTGTTTTTTCACTGTTAACTTGTATTCCCCAACTACTGAACCAATTCAGCGTATTATTGAGCAGTTGTTGTAGGTTTTGCATAGCCCATTTGATGTTTTCGTGTGATGAAAGTAAAACAGTGTCATCAGCAAATGTTGCTATCATATTGTTATTTGATGTAGGAGTTGGGATATCTGATGTAAACAGGAGGTATAGCATTGGTCCGAGGACACTACCTTGAGGTACTCCAGCTTTCATAGAAAGTATTTTTGAACATTCGTCTTTATATTTAACATAGAATCTTCGGTTTTGTAGATAACTTTGTAATATTAGAAAGAAATCTTTAGGTAATTGGTTTTTTAGCTTATAAAGAAGACCTTTGTGCCATACACTATCAAACGCTTTTGCAACATCCAGATATGTTGCAACACAAAAGTTTTTTTTGTCAATATCAGACGATATTTTATTTGTTACTCGATGAATTTGTTGTATCGTAGAGTGCTTTCGCCTAAAACCAAATTGGTGTTTAGGGATGAGTTGCCTTTCTAAAAGAATAGGTTCAATACGTTGAAAGAGGAGTTTTTCGAAGAGCTTTGACAGTAAAGGCAGTAGGCTAATTGGCCTGTACGATGTTGTCTTTGACGCGTCTTTGTTTGGCTTTGGAATAGCGATTACCTCAGCGACTTTCCAAACTTTTGGGAAGTACTTAATATCAATAATTGAATTAAATATATTTCTTAAATACACCAGGGCCTTATTTGGCAATTCTTTTAAGAGTTTTCCGGTAATCTGATCGTAACCAGGAGATTTATTATCCTTTATATTTGTTTTTATTGTTTTTTTTATTTCATTAATTGAAATTCGTTTGATTTGAGAGTTGGCAATGCTGTTTGAAATACTTTGTAAAGATGGCTCGTTTTCTTCCATTGGGTTTGTAAAGGTTTTAGAGAAATGATCTGCAAGAACATTTGCTTTTTCTTCATTTGTGCGGGCCCACGTAAGATCTGGTTTTTGGATCGGTGGCAGGTGTAAAATTCCATTATTAATTTTTTTGGTTGCTTTCCAGAGCGAATAGTTTGTTGTAGCTGACGAGCCAAGGTTAGTAAGGTATCTTTGGAGTTTATCTTCTTTGTCTTTCTTTAACAAATTTTTAAGATCTTTTGTGAGCCTATTAAGGTGTGTTTTGTCCTGGGTTGACCTTGTAGTTTGCCATCTTTTTCTTAATTTTCGTTTGGCTTTTATTTTCTCTTGTATATGAAGAGGGATACTGTATTTATCTACTGTGTGTGTTCTGGATGGAGTAGAATCACTAGCCGCGCTTATAAGCTTATCGTTAAGAAAAGCTATAGAATTATCCAATTCTTCTTCAGTTTTTAACGATATATTTGTGTCGAGACTTGTCTCTAAGATCTCCCTGAAACAACTCCAGTCGGTTTTCTTGTTGTATATAAATTTATTTTGATTCGATAAAAGTACATCGGTTTGATATTTAAGTACAACTGGAGAGTGGTCTGAAGATAATTCAAAACTTGATTTTATATTCAGAAAATCATGTCTTATATTCTTGGTGAGAAAAAAGTCTAAAAGATCTGGTTTTTTGTTAATGTTTGTTGGCCAATATGTAGGCTCTCCGGTACTTATAAATTTGCATTTATTTTCATTTATTGCCTCTAGTAAATTTTTCCCTTTCGGTAGTGTTAAACGAGATCCCCAAACTGTATTTTTAGAGTTAAAATCTCCTCCCGCTATAAACCGATTACCAAGAGATTTCAGGAGTTCAAGGTATTCAATTTTTGTGTTATTATGCTTTGGAGGGCAATAGACTGCAGATAATACAAATGGACCGTGCATGTCTTCTATTAAAACGGAAGTTGCTTGTATGTGATCCTTTTTAAAATCTTGAATTTCAGTGCATTTAATAGATTTTCGTATTATTATTGCTGTACCCCCATGAGCTGTGTTATCAGGATGATTGGTGTAAAATATTGAGTAATTTGGTATGGCTATAAAGCTTTTTTGTGTGAAATGGGTTTCAGAGACAAGTAATATGTCTACTGAAAAACGATTTAAATATGATTTTAGTTCGAGTGCGTGTTGGATAAGGCCGTTTGCGTTCCATAGTACTATATTAAGTTCACTTTGTCTGTCCATCAAGCTTAGTTAGAAGTACTGTTATAATGTTCATCATGTTTGATACTTGAGAACAGGCACGTAGCTAGGAATTTGTTTCGGGGGGGGGCTTTTCGATTTTTTATTTTGATTATATATTTTTTTTTTGCACACTAGAGTAACAGCTTTTTTTTTTTTTTTTTTTTTGCTTGCTAAATTTTTACCTACACGTAATGGGCAATCATGTATTAATAATAGAAATCGCTTTCTCAGGTCATTTTGAAACAAAAACCTCCCGCATAAAGTGCATTTCCTTAAAATGCCTTTTTTTAATTTTTTACTTATTGTATTCATTATTTTGGGAATTTTGATGTCTATATCACGAAACAACGCTTTAATCTGTTTGATCACAATCCGCGAAACACGTCAAATTTGAAAACGTTTGTGTACTTTAAGTTGGATATGCATCGTTATTGTCTAATTACGTTAAATTTTTAGCTAAATATTAATTTTTAGTTTAATTAAATAAAAAAAGGATTATGCGGATAACTTTTTGAAAACCGCGAAAAATAAAATTGCGTTACTTTATATTTTTATGTGCTAATATACGTCTAGGGTAGCTAAAACTTGATAAATGTAAAAAAAAGTAAAAAAGTTTCAACTTCTAATAACCCGATTAAAATTAATATGATGCTTTATAAAATCATACGAAATTTAATATGAGTCTTAATACAGTTTTATCCTAGAAATGGGCATAATAATTAAATAACATTCGAATAATGACGCGATACAATTTAATACGATTTTATATAGCGGTATAAATTTATATCTTAACTGATACTGATATATACAAAACAAGCTATAGTTGTATCCTGTTTTTAATATAAAAAAGTCATGAAAATCCGAAATATCTATTAATCCTTTTAGACTTTAGCCACTTGCAAAAGGTTTACTACTTTATAATTTGTAACAAATTCCATAGCATTTGGAAATTATATTATATTCAAAAATAAAAAATAATATAATGAAAATGAAGATTTTGTGGAATTTATTAACTTACACCATTGAATAACAAACACGGAAAAAACGTTGAAACTAAATTTAGAGTTTTAGATTGAAAAAAATCTTTTTATAGGGTTAAGAACCAGAAAGATATCAATTCAAAAGACAAAAATTGCGGTAAATTTTGTGTATAAAATTATACACAAAATGATGCAACTATTTGTACTATTGTATTGATGTAATACTTATTTACATCCAAAATATAATTGACAAATTTTCTAGTGTGACTCTGCATGGGGTAATATACAATTTTATCTAAAATAAAATTGTGTTTTTTAAAATATGATATAATATCAAAATATATATTATTTTGCAATGTCTAGGTATATAAATATAACGTAATTATTAATTGGATTAGTTTTAGCGTATTCTAAATGCAATATACAATTATACGCAACTATATATGACATCATATTAAATTTTTCTACGAAATTAATTTTATATATGAATTTATATAATTATGTCCGGTTAAATGCACTGGCAGACAAAACCTTATAAGTGTATATAAAATAATGTATTATTTTATGCAAACGTTTTAACTCTAAAAAAAAAATTGAGAAAATTTAAATCACATTGGACCACGTTAACACATTATGCATATCGATCAAAGTTTGAGGCTTAAATTTGTTTCAAAATATTAAAAAAATATATGAGATATCGCAATATTGTAAAAAAAATACTGAAAACTATGTTACCAGATGCGTGCGTAGCAAATCAAATTTAAATAAAAAGATTGCACAGTAAGTAAAGTAACGACTTTTACGGCACAAGTAAACTTAATTTTGAGTCTTAGTGGTATCTCCATTTTAAAAGATTATGTCAAAATACTCAGAAAAAATAATTGTGGAAAAAATTTCAATTAAACTTTTGTTCGATTTCAAACTTACTTTCAATTAACTGTTTAATTGAAAATGAATTTGGTATAAAAATAATTTTCAGTTTTTATATCGTATAATACCAACATTGAAACAAATGCAAAAATTTTAAAAAGTCGCCAAAACTAAAAAAATCGTTTAAAGTTGAAAATTCGCGTTTCTTTAACTTTGGTGATTTTTTTTAAATTTTTTTCGAATTTTGGCGTTTATTTTGGGAGTTTTTTAAATTTCTGCAATTTTGAGGATTGTTTTTTTAAATTTTGGCATTTTTTTTCCATATTTTGCGATTTTTTCAAATGGTCTCGATTTTTTGAAATTTGGCGATTTTTTTACAATTTTGGTGATTTTTTTAAAATTTTGTAATTTTTACCAATAGTAAACAATATTCAATTAAATTTTTAATAGATGTGAATAAAACTATATGTAATTGGAAATAATATTAATTAAATTTTAGTTGTTACTACAATTGCATCAACACGACCGAATTCAGTTAAACTTTTGCTGAATCAACAAATATTTTAATTAAAACTCAATTTTAGTTTTTTCTGTGTAGACATATTTAATTTTTAGTTTGCATTGTCTCAAACAATTTTTTGATTATATTTTAAGTCAAAGACTTCGAAATCTCTTATGAAATGATTTTATTTATTGCTTTTTGTCGAAAATCAACTCTAACAATGATAGCCGCCCATTTGCAGGCGATGTTTTCTAACGAAATTTTAAGATTCGAATCATATAAAACTATTTCCTATTTGATCTAAGTCAAAAATAAATATTTTCATATTAAATTTATCAATAACATTGTTACTTTTTAACGAATTGTATTAAGTTTTTAAATTTGTCAAATCATTTCGGGGGGGGCTCTAGCCCCCAAGCCCCCCCCCCCCCTAGCTACGTGCCTGCTTGAGAAGGATATTTAAATTACGAAGTGCCACCGTTCGATGATCCACAAATTCCTTTACACATTCAAGGAACGGAAAGACATGTCCAATTGCTGGCTGCCACTGCTAAACGAGTTGCAGGAAAGAATGTAGAAGGCGCTATGGCGACTACATTATAAAGCCGTACGAAAACACCCAGACTTGAAAGCAAACAAGACTTTCAGAAAAAATAATGTTTTTTTTCACATTTTGTCTTCTACTACACTCAAATTGAATATTTTTTTTTGATAATAGGTTGATAGATACTTTATTATCTCTTAATTTGAATTTTTGTAGAAAAAAAAATAAAAAGGGAAAAAAAATCAAAAAGTTGGTTTTATGTGTTATTTTGTTTTAGCAATATCGCATGAATTAATCAACCGAATTCAATAAATTTGGGCTTAAACTCTTCGTTTTGAATTGTAAATTGAATTAAATAATGGATTGAGCCAAAAAAAATGGCCATGAAAGTAATATTCTTGGACAAAATCATGAAAAAAATGGAAAAATGGTCCAAAATTTGGACAAAAATGCCCGTAATGTTTGAACCGTTGGACCAATGTTGGAGATTTTTTTTGTAAATTGATCAAAATGAGCTCACCTTTCCAACGCGCCTACTGGCGATTAAACCCGATCGATAGTTTTTGAGTTATGGATGTGAACGTGTAGGTAATATTTCATACGAACGACGATTTGGGAAAAAATCTACCAACAAAAACTAGGGGACTCGATTTTAACGATAGAGGTATGGTTCCTTCGGCAAATTTTCATGGAATAACCCATAGAATACGGAAACCATAGGGAAATTGGTGAATTTTTTCACTCCCTACAATTCGACCCGCCCTAATATATATATATTTTTTTTGTATTTTTATATTTCTATATTTATATTTTCTGTTTTTTTTTCTATTCTTTAAACAGCTGTTTTATGAATAATGATCATTAATTTTTTGACATTTCATGATGCTACCATACTTTTGTCGCAAATAAATAACAATTACCATTTAAGACTGAAAAACTGAAACTGCATTTAAATACAACTTAAATTTAAATGGCAATTAACTAATTGCATATTTAAATACGAAGTTAAAAACTGGGCATAAGAAATAATAAAAAGCTCATTTAACAACTTTGAATTCAATGCATATTTTAAAATATTTTTTTAATAATTAATTTGACGAGAAGTATCTTTAATAAGATAAAATATACCAGACAATGAAAAAAAGTAATGGAGAAGTAGTTTAACTACAGGTAGGGAAAAATGGCCTGCAATGAAACGAGTGTGCCTTGGAACGTAAGATCTTTCAATGTTTCACGTATTTTTTTCTAAAGATCTCGAGAAAGAGGTCGGTAAAAACTCTATAGGTAAATTAAATTTATATATTTAAACTGAGTAAAAGTTATTAATTAATTAATTTACTAATTAAATATTATTATTAATAAACTAGTTTGCAAGATTTGGCTTCGATATTTTTCGTATTTGCTAATTTTTTGAGATCCGAAGGAATAAAATTAAAAATCAAATTTTTTTACCTAATTTGTTTGAATATTGCACACGTTTCAAGGCATACCTAAAAAGTATATCTTGAAACAAATATGAAAAATTCGACAAACTAATTTTTAGCAGTCAAATACATCTTTGTATTTTCTTAACATCATAACAATAAAAAATATAAAACTTTAGGTTTTTTTATATTATTAAAAAAGTTTTACAACATGTTCATTCGAAAGGTAAAAAAAGGTTTTTATCAAATAAATATCTGTCAACTCTGGATAACAATTTCTAAAAAAAATTTCTTTATGATTAAAGTCAAGATGTTTATTATTTGGTCGTTTTAAATTATTTAATTATTTCAAAATACACAGAAAAAAAACTGAATTAAATAAATAAAAAAAAAAAAATACTAAAAAATGAATAAGAATTAAAAAAAAATATAAAAAAATGTATCTCCTCAGTCCGGAATCGACCTTCACAACCTTCTGATTGCAAATCCAACCACTTACCACCTCAACCTCCATATAAAAAAAAAGAATTTATGAACTTATGAAAAAGCACTTCTTATGATGTTATTAATTAGATACCAATTAATTTATATGGTGATGCAAATGCTGTTGAAAATAACTTTAATTTAACATTTTTGGCAGTTGTTAACAATAGCTTCTATGAAAGCGCAAAAATGTGTGTATACTAATGCTTTGGAAGTCAAGTTAAAAGGGTTCTTAAAGCACTACTTCCACTTTATTTTGCTGGGAAATGATAAAATTGAAAATTTGAATAAACAATTGTTTTTAATTATTCAGAATTTTTAATTTATGATATGAGAAAAAACTGACATACTAAAAAGGTGAACAGTAACAATTTATGTAATTTAGAACTAAAAAATTCGGCTGAAGCTTACTCTGTGGGCACCCCTCAAAACAAAAATTATGTGACCACCGCTAGAATGAAAACATAATTTTGTTTTCTATCGTCGGTTACGGGGTTACAAAAAACATATAAGTGTGGGTTCTCACGATTTCAGAAATGCATTTTATTTTAAGGTTTATAACATGTAGCTGCCTAACCTACTCAAAAAACGAAAATTTACCCAATGAGTTTGCATTTTTAGATTTTCTTTCCTATTCTGATATATGTAAAAAATCCCTGTGTTTCGTTATTTTTTAAATAAAATTAAAATTATGAAGTTTATATTTAGTTGAATAATTGTTGTTCGATTGGAGATCATTTTATGACATTTGCTGATGTTTGAAATGATAAGCAACGTAAATAGAACATTTTTGGTATTCAACGTAATGGTGCTTGTTAGGAAAAGACCCTAGCCACGTGTTTGATTACTAAGAAGATAAGAATGGAGCAAAATTGAGGTTTATATTTGAGAACTAGAAGGACCAGAAATCTGAATCTTTGTCAGAGTATTTATTTTGTAACAGGTAACGTTCGTAACAATTTGCATTTCATTTGGAAAGGTGCTGCCAACTCATTGGTTGATTTGACATGGATCAACTGTAGCTTGAACACTTTTGTAAATGAGCCATTTCATATCTTTTACATGGATGGTAACCGATTCGATGCGGGTATCGGTAAGGGTAATTCTATTTTCATCTATTTCGGTAACGGTATTTAAGGGCTACGATATTTCAGTTATTTCGGAAACGCTTTTTTAGCGTTAACGGTATTTTATTTATTTCGATATCGATATTTTAGCGGTAAAGTTATTTTAATTTCGTTAAAGGTGTTTTAGAGTTAACGGTATTTCACTGATTTCGAAAACGGTATTTTGACGATAACGGTATTTTAGTTATTTCGGTAACGGTATTTTAAGGATAACGGATTTTAAGTTATTTCGGTAACTGTATTTTAAGAGTAACGTTAGTTTATTTGTTCAGGTAATGTCAATGCACATAGTTGTTTTTAGTCCCATTGTGCCCGAATTCTGGCTAGTTTTTGATGAAAATTTAGGAAAATGTATCTATTTTTGTGATCCTATCAGCTTATTTCGGTAACGATATTTTAAGAATAACGCATTTTAATTATTTCGGCAAAGGTATTTTAGCGATAACGGTATTTGGGTTATTTCGGTGACGTTATTTTAAGGATGTTGGTGTTTTAGCTATATCGGTAATGGTATTTTACAGATAACGGCATTTCAATCATTTCGTTATCGTTATTTTAGGGATAACGATATTCAGTTGAATGGGTTCGACTCGAAAAGGGTATTTTAGCGGTAATGTCTGACATCCCCGATCTTTTGTAATCTCAATTTACAAAAAAAAATAAAGAATTATCTGTTTTTTTTTTTTCTTTAAATAAATTTAATGTTTTTTATTAACAATTAGATCACCCAATTTAATAAATCTTTATGATTTATAAATTCTGTATAATATGCTTAAAAATGTTTTTATTTGTTGACTATTAAAAAGAAATTAGATCTGACTAAAATATTGCGATATTATCACTATATTTGATCTAAAAATATCAAAGTTAACAAATGTCAAAGAACAGCATTTTAAGCTGAAAAATCAGCCGTCCAAGCGCCGCAGCCGCCGTAGTTGAATTGTTGCAGGATCAAAAATTACTTAATTTTTTGTTTTTTTCGGTTTAGTTTGCATTGTTTCACAGAAAAATCGATGCAAATGAAAGAGTTTTTGAGTTTTTATACAAATTAAAACAATCTAATATATTTGTTAAGGAATTATAGTTAGTTGAAGATACAAATTGTGTATACTAATGCCTATTTAATTTAATCGAGGGCGTGTCTGAGCATTTTCCAAAATTGTTCGGTTTCAATGAGACTTTTCTCGAAGAGCTTTTTTTCCCAACATTTCAAATAATTCAGAAATACGGCCCCCTCTGGGTCCACAATGTAGGCAATATGGGTATCAAAATTGTTGTTGTCTTGAGTACTTTAACCCTGTCTACAAATAAATGATGTGTGCAGAAATCTTTAAATTGATTAAACATTTGAAAGCTTTGTCATACAAAATGTGCCTATAAATTTATTTTAAAAAAATCATTGAAAAAATATGGAATTCTTTTAAACTCTTTATATGATTGTATACAAAATAAACCATAGAAAAGTCAATACATGCATAGAATATACTTTACTTATGTTTATAAATCACTCGAATATCGTTGTGGAGTTAAACATAAGGAACGAAGGACGAGTGTTGTTGTGTGGGTGGGTGTATGTGTGTGGTGTATGTGATAATGTTTGGAATTTTATGTGGTTCAGTGTTAAGGGGCGTTTTGGCAAAGTCAAAGTTTGTATTAGTTGCTAATAACTCTTTGAAATTTCATGCTAGACTATACTTTGGGGTAAAATACAAGTAAAAACCTTCTCTTCTCATTCGTAATTGGGATTATTTGCTTTGCATTGTCTTTTGGGTTTCTTCTTCTACCAAGTTTTTACTAGAGCACTTCAATGTATGGAAATGGATGCATTAAATACGACTAAAGTTGTAAGTAAAATTGTCGAAATTTAAATATTTATGTATGAAGAAACGAACAAACATACGAGTAAGTATACTTTGCCCCCAAAACCTGAACGGTATTTAAAATGCAATAACTTTTTACTACCAAAAATTTTAAAGTTGACCATCCAACTTGTAGGGGTTTTGGCAATGAATTATGGTCATGGGTGTATGAACTCGTAATATTGTATAAATGTACCAGCATTTAGTTCTGCTCAAGGGTCTGGCAAATAAAAGTCATTTGCTGCAGAAGTGAATAAAGAAAAAAAAAACTAAAATTGTTGTTGGCCAAACTTTGTTTAAATATGTTTTGAGAGAGAAATGGCTTTATTTATATTGCCAATAACGAGAACATATTAATTAAAAATTAAATAACTTATTATATTTTTTATTAAAAGGTTTTTAATAGAAGATGAAAAAAGATACACTGCGAGAATTATATTCACTTCAGTAATGAATGGCTTCATAGCTTTAAAAAAAATTGTCATTGAAACTTTTCATAGAATCTATGCAATAGGTTTCGTTTAAGTCAATGTTTATGAAATGTTAGTGAATTAATAAAAATCTTCATAAAACTAATGAATCATTCCGACAATGCAGCGTTTATAGAATTTATGAAACAGCTTCATATTTTTTTTTAATATTAAGAAGTTTCCTAAAATTAATAAAATCTTCATGAATGGCTTGAAAATGCATTGGAACTAATACTATGTTTTCACTTACGCGTTTTGAGCTATACATGTGTTTTTTGTAAAAAAAATTAATTGGAAAACATGTCTAAACCATGTTTTATTTCAAAACACGTTCAGTGGAAATGTAGTATGTATATGCCAATGAATGAACCGCTTCTTATGATTTTTTAAACAATTTTATTGAAGTCCGAAATTAATAAAAGGATATATTGAAGCACCCAGTAAAATAGTAAAATCCAAATAATTGGTTGTAGAACAACTTAAACTGTATTACAGTAGGTTCTAATTTCTGTTCTTCCACCGATTCTTTTATATGGAGTTCGCCCCGTTTGCAATAGGTTATTTACCTCCAAACAAGAACAGGTTGCTTTAGAACTCGTTGTAGAACCAGTTATAGAACTGGTTCTGGGACAGTGACATCTTACATTGCGACTCCCAGGAACCTATTCTAGAAACGGTTCCATGTAACCGGTGGTAAAAGAAGTTGTTCTAAAACAGGTTCAGAGGTAATCTGCTCTAAAAAATGTTGCTGGGCACTTTATAAAATATGCTGAAAAATTGAGAATTAAATCTTAAAACTAAAATTTGCAATGTATTAAAATTAACGAAATTATGAATTTTTATGAAAAAATAAAAAAACTAAGTCTTTAAAATAACTTCATAGCTCTAAAGAAAATGTTCATAAAATTTGTGAAGAGATAATTTATAAAATGGAATGATTTTTTTTATGAAACTGAACTTTTATGAAAAAGTTTATGCAAAACCTCTTAATATTAATAAAATTTCTAGGATATAATGAAATTATTCATTAAATCTACTAACAGAATTTTATGAAATTGTTTCCGTAATATCATGAAGGATAATTATTTCAGTGTACTTGAAAAGTTTTTCATGCTCGGTAGCGGTATTAAACCGTGACTTTGATATTAATTGTTATAAAATATTAACAAGCAATCAAAGAAAACAAGTTCGTATCAAGTTATTGTTTTTGGGAATGGGTAACGGTATTGCTTTTGCTATGGGATTTCTAAACAGACCGGTCTATTCGTGTTTTTAGAGACAGAATCTAATTTGACGACTTTAGCAGTACTCGTAAAAGAATAAATAGTGGGTATCGAATATTTGACTTTTTTTGTGGTTACTCAATACCTGAAAGTAACTACTAGTTATTTTCAGAGTTTTTTGGACATGAAAATAATACAAAAATGCGAATCCGCTAAATTAACTCTGCTAGGAGAAAAAAAATCAAAGGTGAAAAGTTAAAAGAAAAATGTTGAAAAACTATAACAAAAAACTTTGAATAGTTTGTAAAAAAGTTAAAATATATATTTTTAAAATTTTAAAAAAGTGAACATTTTTTTAAAATTAAAAAAAAGTGAATTTTTAATTAAAAATTGTTAAATATATCCAGTTTTTTTTTCTTATTTCCTTATCATTCTTAAGGACCTTCTTGGACAACGTTTCTATTCTATTTACTCTTTTGCAGGTGATAGCAGCACTTGTAATACATTTTTTGTTCGATCATCGGCCAAGCCTTTTTGAGGAGAAGCTTCAAAGTTTACTATCAGCTTTTTATTTTTTACTTTGAACAAATTCTCAGCGGATATTCCCGTTAGTGCCTACATAGTCTTGCATTGGTGAAAAGAAGTTTTGGTAAAGAATATAAGAAAGTGTGAGTATATTTTAAATAACAAAAAAGTAACTTGCGAAGAGCTTGTTCGATCCACTAGCCACTAGATAGATACTAGATAAGCGAGAATTTTGAACCAGAACTCATGATAAGGTCACTTGGCTTGGCAAAATATCTCGCATGGTAAATTGACTTGAGTTTTGCCTTCGCCATTCTTAAAACACGGTGTAGTATCACCAATATAGGCTTTGGAGCCCCTCTTTATATATGTTATTTTCTTTCCAAAATAACTGCACCGCTACAGGGAAATGTATATAGTAACAATGCCAAACTAACAGTTTTTGTTCTTTTATAAGTGTCAAAAAAATGTGGAAAAACTGTTTAAATTATTCAAAAAATAGGCTACCATTGTTAAATATTGACTAATTTTGCGCTCAATTTTAGTATATTATTTACACACAGAGAAATAATGTGCCAACCGAATTGAAAAGTGTATTTTAGCGGTAACAACTTATAAATTCAGTTATTACAACGATATTTACATTAGAATTCTGAATATTTTGGGTGTTGCAACTAAAATTCAGTTGAATTAACCGAACTTTGTTGTGAAAACTAATGCTGAGTTGAACCAACTGAATGAACTTCGTAATAACCGGATTTGAGTCGAAGTAGCTGAATTTCAGGTGGCAAACAGCTAAATTTTTCTCTGTGTGTATTATTGAACTAAATTTAACAAATTTTAATAAAGGATGTTTTCTATAGAGGTATAGAAGTTTGAAAATTTTAAGGAATAAAACTTTATTCGAAAGATAATCGCTGGCATTATAATTTAAATATGACGTCTGGCATATGCCCGCCACGACTGGCTCGGACGTAGTCTAATCTGGAGGTCCAATTTAAATTGGGTTGTTTTTATGAAAACCTGTAGGTAAGTGAATAATATTTTTTACTTTTTGTAAACAATGCATATTTTTACATTTTTACATGAAAAAATTAAATTGTTATGTTTGTAATATTCCTATTACATTGAGTTACTATTTGTTTTGATTTGATAGTTAGTATTATGGGAAGATATAAAATTAAGATACTAAGCAAAAGATGGCAGGTTCGAATGTTCTATCATTTATTAGACCTCACTATGGCGAATTCTTGGCTTGTATACCGAAAAGTCTGGAAGGCAAAACACATCACCGACAAACAAATGTCTTCAGCAGATTTTCGACTTCAGGTAGCTGAAACTTTATGCAAATTTGGCGTGAAGACTAACACCAAGACTCGAAAACCAATAGAAAACGAAATTCAAACCAAAAGATATAAGGGGCCGGCGCAACATGTTCCTCCAAAGGCAGTTCGTCAGGATCAAATCGGCCACTGGACAATTTGGGTAGAAAAGAGAATACGTTGCAAGTTCCCCCAGCGTAGTGGCGTATCACAAATAATTGCGAAAAATGCGGTGTATCATTATGCTATAACAGACAAAATAATTGTTTTAAATCCTTTCATACCACATAAGTATTTTCTTTTTTACTTTAACTCAGTGTAACAGCAATGTCACAATCCCTAAAATGTAAAATAAATAATAAATAAAGGATATTTTTTTAATTTCTAGGTAATACATTTTTTTATTTACCTTAACCTTTCCGGCACCATAAAAATTTTTAATTTTTAAGTTCATGGGCTCCAAAGGGTTAAAAAATTTTGAGAGCTTGCCAATTATACATTTATCAACTGATTTAAAAAATTAAATATATCTGTAATCTGATTATTATTTCCAACAATAAATATGATTACTCAAGTGGGTTATCTCTAAAATTGCACAAGCTATCCGTATTTGAATATCAAAATTTTTGCATTTTTGCACTTATCTGTTCCGGTTTTTTGTCAATGGAAAAATCAAATGAAGTCCAATTGCTTTCAAAAGTGTTGGTGATATTACCAACAATTTATTTAATTAAACAAAAATAAAAAGGTCTGCCTATTATGGTGGCTCTATCTTTTCTAAAACTTCGGGTTCTTATGAAATCTTTAGCCAGATCGAAATACTAGTATCAACCTAGCTAATATGTTTGATTTGCTTTATTTTTGTAAATATTCGGAGGTTGAAAGCTCGTTATGAATTGAAAATAACATAAAAATAATTTCGATGTATATAAAAATAAAAAACTAATATAACTGTAAAAAATATTACTTAGAACATTTTTGGTCTTCAAAGTTTAGTAACGTCATGATGCTTTTTAGGAAAAGACCTAACCACGTGCTTGATTACTAAGAAGACAAAAATGGAGCAAAATTGATTATTAATAGGTTTTTTGTAAAATTTCTGCCTATTATGGACGCTCTAGCTTTTCTAAAACTTCGGGTTCTGATAGATCTTTAGCCAGATCGAAATACTAGTATCAACCTAGCTAATATGTTTGATTTGCTTTATTTTTGTAAATATACGGAGGTTGAAAACTCGTTATAAGTTAAAAATAACATAAAAATAATCTCGATGAATATAAAAACAAAAAACTAATAAACTGTCAAAATATCTAATATTCAATCAATTTTGTTAAATTTGTGTAAAGAAACACTCATTTAGTCAAGAAATCTCACGTGTTTACAAAAGATTGGATTTTTCTGACATCAAATGTTCACAGGTTCCATGTTTCACATGTGTAGAGTAACGTTGACTTTTCGTTGAATTAAATAATTGGAGTTTCGTATGTAACGAAATATTAGAAGTTCTCCAGACTTTGGTCAGCCTTCCAACTGTTTGTCTTGTCATATTGATGCAGTACTGGATAAATGAAGAGTTACCACCAGATTTATTAATTATCGAACCCAAGTCTTATTAGTTCTGAATTAATCCAATGGGATATTTTTGAATCTATCATAATCTTAAGTTATATATTATTGGATCCCCCAATTTTTAGATCAATTTTGATCTAATTTTATAATTAATATTTTTGAGGGAACTAATCGGATATTACTGGATACCGCAATTTAAAGATAAACTTGGAAAAAAATAAACATCGATCTATATCAAATGGGATCTGATTTTGTATTTGAGACATAACTTTTTTTGATTGGGTGTATTGAAAACTTGTTTTGTAATCTTCATCAATAATTTAAAAAGTAGCTTAATATCATTTGTTTGTTCCGAGTTCTGGAAAAAATTCAAGAATTTTTTATAAAAATTTAACTTTTTTGCCCTCACTTTTTGTTCAAAGTTCGATTAAGCTAATATATTGTACACATAATCTGACGATTTATAGTTATTAAAGTGAAAATGTGCACACAGAAAAATAAAGTGCCAACCGAATTGAAAAGTGTATTTTGGAGGCTCCAACCTATAAATTTGGTTAGTTCAACCAGACGCGGTTCCAGGAAAAGATTTTAGGGAAGGAAATTATAGTAGTTTTTATTAAATTTGCTAATTTCTTTTACACTTTGTATTGAAAAATTTAATTTTGCGAGAGGAAATGTTCCATTTTCTCTGGATCCGCGCCTGGTACAACCATATTAAAATTTGATTTTGAAATATTTTGGTTGTTGTCACTAAAATCAAGTTAACCGGATTTTATTATCAACACCACTATTCAGTTGTACCAAACCGATTTCAGTCGTTTTAACCGAGCTTTAGTTGTCAAATTGCTAATTTTTTTCCTGTGTGTGTGTCGAAATTTTTTTTGATTTCACTCCTTATAGTTTTTATTTTGTTTCAAAATTAGTCAGCGTTCTGAAAATAACAAAAAGCATTTCGAGACAGAATCCTTTTGTTAATGAGATTTTATAAAGTCATTATTTTGTAAACTAGTGTAATCAGAAACTGATTATAGTTCTTCATAATTTCTAAAAACTAAAAGCCGTTTAACCATATTATGGTGTACAATAAAAATTTACATATTTTTTTTTGTGTTGTAATTGCAGTAATCACGAATTGTTTAAGAAGAAAGTATATAAATTTAGTCAAGTTTCTGTGACTCCAATAGCGTTCTTTTTTTTTTTTTTTTATTTAGCATGCTTCACCTAATTCGGTTTAATTGAGCGGATATGTCTTGCGATGGTATGTGTGTGGTATGCACAACTGGAAGGAAGTCATTTCACACAAGTACTTCCTTAAGCAGATATTATAATATGACACACAATTTTTGCGAATTATTATGAGTTGTTATGATATCATTGCCAAAATAAAAAATGAATAATAAAATGTAATAAAGTTATCTTGCTTAAAATATAAAATGAAATATGGAATTGAAAAACCGAAGAAAATATCTTTAAAGTGGAGTACACACGTTAAATATTATTGATCAATTTTAGTTTGTTTACAAAAAAACTCAATATGAAAATTAATCAATTAAATTGAAAAATTAAAAATGATTAGGATTTTTGATTTTCAAATCCATATTATTGAAAACTTTGTTGGCAATATTGAAAAAAAATGTTTTTTTGAAATTAGTTATTTTTTGTTTGAAAATTAATAAATTAAATAAAAAAGTAATATTCCAAAAAAAAAAAAAAATAATATCGGTAAACGTTGTTTTATTATAAAATTTGTGAAATTTCGTGAATTTTTTAACAAATAGAAAATATTGATCAATTTTAATTTAATTTATAAAATTTCAATAAAAATTAAAGTGTATGTGCAAATATCAATAAAATGTTAATCAATTATATTGACCATTTGTGCTCGGCTTAAGAACAATAATGTCCGATCGCACAGTTCGGCCAGAAAATGCTTTTGGTCTGTATTCGGTATTTTAAAGCATTATGAACAATTTAGGCGAATGGAAAAATGTTTATTGGGCTGATTGGATGCGATTTTGAGTGTAAAATTTAAAGAAAAGTCCGTAGTTAAGCAATGAAATCACTGTTCGGCCTCCGAAAGCTTGGCCAAATCGAAAATAATTAGGGCGGCCGAACTTATACCTTTTAGCTAAACTTACGCTTTTTTCCTTAAATTTTATACACAATTACACACAATCAGCTCAACAAACGTGTTTCCAATACCAAAATTTATCATCATTTTCTCTAGATATCTAAAAACCGAACAAATGTAGCTTTTTTGCAGAATTGTTCGCTCGGACACTAAAGAACAAATCCTAGAAAAACTAATCTTGGTAAAAGATATTTGCAAAATTATTAAATTTTCTTAATTACATAGTAAAGTAAAAAACATACATACATACTTTATATAAATAACTATGTAATATTTGTAAATTAGTATTGGGTCATATGATTCTAAACACAGTACTGCGACAAAAAGTTTAGGAAATACCGCTAGCCACAGATTTATTACACACAATAAATTTTAGAACAAAAATCGCTAATATTAGAAAAATTTAGAAATTATTGGTTATTACAGTAGTTCCCGCTTAATGCGCCCACTTAAGTGTATTCCCCGTTTAAATGCGCACAAAGTGCTGGCAAACAATATATTAGTATAAAATGCATGGAAATAATTACGTTTAAATTCGTATAGCTTAATGAGTTATCTTTCGGCTGAATTAAGTGAGTGAAGTAAAAACGAAATTGATTAATGCTTATTTGAAAATATGAGCTTTTTGCCTAAAAATAATGCATAATATAGATGAACTTTTTAAAAAAGACAAGGATGGATCAAAATTTATAATTAATAGGTTTTTTATTAAAGCTCTGCCTATCGTTTAGGCTCTAGGTTTTCTAAGACTTCGGGTTCTGATGAGATCTTTAGCCAGATCGGAATACTAGTATTAACCTAGCTAATATGTTTGATTTGCTTTATTTTTGTGAATATGTGGAGGTTGAAAGCTCGTTATAAATTGAAAATAACATAAAAAATAATCTCGATGTATATAAAAACAAAAAAACGATTAAAACTGTAACAAAAATTATTTGAGCCAGAGTAAAAACTAAACATTTTTTATTATAAATAAAAAAAAATAGAAAAAAAATTTAATTAAATGCGTTTTTACGCATTTTGAAGATATTTTCCTAAATGCATTACAGCGCATTTATCCGAGTTTTCCGATTTTTTTCCGGTTATAAACACACTTAAAATGAGAGTATTACACTGAAAGAAGTGATGAGTTTTTCTTTTTGTTTTTTCTTACAAGATTTGTTTTCATTGTTATAACAGTTATGAAATTATTGAATATGTTGCGTTAAAAAAATATAAATTTTAAAAATAGGTATATACATAAGGGTTATGACTTTTTTGTTGCGAAAAAATTACAAGGACAATATTGTTCTGATAAAAAACAATATTGTATTGATAATAACAATAATGTACATCAGTGGTCTTCATAAATATCACCCGGAAAACGTTTTATTTTTTGTTTTTATCAATAATAAATATCAATAAAATTTAAAATGTTTTTAGAAATCAACAGAAATGAAAAAATTCAAATATACTTCAAATTAAAAATATCCCTCAAGTTGAAAATCAAAAAATGTCTTAATGTATAAATATTAAAATAAAAAAAATATTTTGGAAAATATGTTTTTGAACAATAAAACGTTTTAAAACGTTTTTCTTTTTTTATATATTTTTTTAATTTTAAAACTAATAATACAGATATTATTGTGGAAAGCTTGTTTGATTACTATAAAAACCATACGATTTCAGTGCAATTTTTTCTGATAAAGTATTATTTTAAATTTTCATATTTTCATATTTTTGCAAAAAAAAACAGCAAACAAAATTTGCGAAACTATTTGTATCAATTTATTTGTTTGTAGAATGTAAATTAAGGTTTAAGTTTGAATATAAATTAATTTTCAATTTAAAACTAATGTGTTCATAGAAAATAAAAAAAGTTTTGCCCACTCAATATCCCACATATTCATTAAATATTTTAATTTCAAATGCTGTAAAGAAATATATATTCATACGAAATATAAACAAACATGCATAAATTTATGTAGCTTGTTATCAAAACTTCTCAGTGTATGAAACAAAAATGTAGCGTTCTTTAAAAACGTTAAAACGTAAAAAGATCCGCTATACTCCTACTCTGTTGAAAGCTAACTGCACTCAAAAAAATAAGTTAGTACAAAAGTTAGTAAAACGTCTTGTAAATCAGGTATACTATTTTTTAGCAAATTTTTTTGCTAAAATCGTGTTTTCAGCTAAAATTTTTGTTATACTTATTCAGCACTTAACTGTTTTATACTAATGCTTTACTAATATACTAATGTTTTACTAATTAATTTTGCTAAAAAAATATTGTGCTGATAAGCACATTAATAGTGTGGACGACAACCAGATTGAATGATATACGCAGAATGAAGCAGATGTCGCGGCATGTCAAGATGTAGAAGAGAAGAGGAAAATGATACTAAAAAGTACAACTCTAATAAGACATATAAAAATATTAACCATGGAAGTTTTTGTATCTGTTTTTCATACATAAAACAAAATTGAGGATTAAAACAACTTAAATTTTGCGTTGTCACCGGCTTGTGAAAATAATTGTCTATTAATAAAATAAAAGACAAAAGAAAATATTTAAATTTAATATGTATTTCTATAATAAATGTTAATAGATTAATAATCTAGTGTGGTCAAATTGCAAACAAACATATACAGACATGTAGACAGAGTAAAGCGAAAGACAAAGACACACACATCTTAGTATGGTTCCTTTTTCTTATTGCAAAAAAGGGTTGTTTTTTTCGTTTCGTTTGTTTTTGTTTATTTTTTCGTTTCGTTTCTATAATTATCTTCGGCAGTTGCGTCCTTTAAAAGAAAGCATCATTTAGACTACCAGTGATGTAATCAGTTGAAAGAAAATTTTTTTTATGTTATATATATTTTTTTTTTTTTTTTTTTTTTTTTTTCTCGCAACTATATATATAGCTGCTTATTTTATTTGAACAAAATTCATTATTACAAATTTCAATTTGGCCTCTGCGCCAAAAAGGCATTATTGAGGCAAGTTGGCAAGATAATTTAAAAGATAACTGTACAAATAAAATATAAGTTAAAAAAGTAGCTTATAATATATAATTATTACGAATTTTATAAAAGTTTTATAAAGATTATAAAGATTTATAAAGATTATAAAGATTTTATAAAGATTACATTAAAAGCGTTTCAATTTTATTAAGTAAGTATTCTTTACAAGAGGACTTAAAAATGGAAATTCGATCAATTAGTTTTAAAGCTGGTGGCAAATTATTAAATTTAATTCCTCCAATATAATCAATTCGCTGCTTGGTTGTTTCTAACCTGCATCTAGGAATTCTAAAATTTGCTCTGTTTCGTGTATTAAAAGTTATTTGATTTTGCGCAAACGGTATAGTGTGGTAACCAATATTATTTATACATTTAAAAACAAACAATAAAACTTGGTATTCATGCAACCCATAAATTGGTAATATTGCTTTGCTTACTTCTTTATATAAAGGAATAGTTGAATACAACAACGGTAGATTATATTCAGTTTTTAATGCTTTGTTTTGCATACATTGAAGAGATTTAAGTAGTGCATTATTTTTATTATGAGCATATACAATGGCCAAGTAATTTAAATGAGATTGAATCATGGATTGATATATCATCAGTTTTGATCTGTTTTCCAATTTGTTTTTCAATTTATATAAAATTCCAATTGCTGGAGCTATCTTCCTTTTTACATTATTTATATGCAGATCCCAAGATAAGTTACTTTGAAGAGTAATTCCTAAATACTTTACCGAATGGGTTTCATGCACAATTTTTCCGTCTACATATACATTAAACTATTGCTAATACTCAAAGAGTGTGGTCTAAAGCGAATTAGATTGGTTTTATTAGGATTGAGCAATAATCGATTCAACCTCGCAAATTCGAAAATCAGTGAAGCATCTCTTTCAATTTGAGTTTTGAGTACCAAATCATATTTATATGGATACAATACACACACATCATCAGCAAACATACACAGCTGACCACTTAAATTCAGATTTTTTATATCATTTAAATATATCGAGAATAATAGCGGTCCTAGTCCACTTCCCTGCGGCACACCATATTCCACAGAACCAACAAAACTCGTTGAATTATTTATCTTTACATATTGCTTTCTGTTTGAAAAATAACTTTCAAATAACAAAAGTTCACGATCTTTAACACCATAACACTTTAACTTATGTAGCATTATCTGATGATCTACTAGGTCAAAAGCTTTAGTAAAATCAAAAAATATTCTAGCAACTCCAGAAAAACCATCATCAAGACCCTTACAAACAGTTTTAACAACGTTAAGGACCGCATCTTCGGTACCACATCCTCGTCTAAATCCAAATTGAAAATTATACAAAAAATTATTTTCCTCCAGGTAAAATAGCAGTTTATCATACAATATTTTTTCACAAATTTTATCAATTGAAGATAGAACGGCAATCGGTCGATATTTATCTACAGTATTCACATTTATTCCTTTTGGTATTGGTACTAATTTATGAACTTTCAAAATATCAGGATACACTGAATTATTTATCATTTTATTAAAGATGTCGCATAAAATTGGAGCAATTTCTACTCTACATTCCTTGACAAATTTTGGTGAAATATTGTCATAGCCTGGACTTTTATTAATATCCATACCCAATATTACGCCAATTACATCATTGACATTAATGTATCCAAGGGTGAAACGGTTCAGTGAATGAGAAAGCGTCCGTAGCAAATTACAATTGTCTCCAGGATAGATTTCAATTTCTCTCTTGAGGTTCTTAATGGCCGTTAAAAAATAGTTGTTAAAACAATCAACCTTAGTTTGATCACATGTAAATCTCTGCCCTTGATCATTATTTAGGTGAACCTCATTATTTTTCTTACGACCGAGAGTAGTATTAATAAAATTCCAAGATTTCTTTGGGTCATTTCCGATTTTAGATAAACTGTCAGAATAATAATTTGCTCTACAGTTCTTTATAGCAATTTTTATTACTTTACTTATTCGCTTCAAAAAATCATCTAAGCCCTGCTTGCTTCTAGATTTCCTTCGTTTCCTTAATAGTTTCTCTTTTAATAAAATTAATTCTCGAAGATTTTTGTTAATCCACGGAGTAAGCTCAAACCTTAACTGTTTTTTGTGTTTACTAACTATGGTTGAATCATTTATAGCAGCTTTCATGCATGAAACTAAAGTATTTGTCAATTCTGATGCATTAATTGAAGAATAATTCTCAGGTAACTATTTTGTAGAATTTCTCTTGCTTTTAAATAATCATAGTGTGTTTTTGTTATTTCCACATATTCCTTATTTATTACATTGCTTTCAAACTTGCAGCAGACTATATTATGATCTGACAGATTGCATTCAACAGAATCAACATAAATTGTATCAGCAAAGTTGCTAAACACCTGATCAATACTTGTTTTACTTTGGGGCCTCGTTATCAAACTATGCGCACTATCACAATCATAATTTTGAAACATCGTAAGCAAATCAATATAATGAGTATTTTGAAACATATCTACATTCGAATCACCAACTACAATAATTGGATGACGAGCATGAACACTTAAAATAGAATCAATAATATTTATAAAATCATCTACGTTGCATTTTTGGGAACGATAAAACGAAATAAGTTTCAGGAGTTTACGATCTACTTTAAAATTGCAAAAATTAACAACTATACGTTCAACAAACTGCTCACTTTTGCAAATATCTACTTCATAATGAATATTTTTATTTCTATATATTTTCAGATATTAAATTAATTCATGACATCAATGTGGGAAAATGAAAATTTTTATGCCATTTTCCATCACTTTGGCCAAAACTTCCGGCGACAGGTCATCACATTCTTGACGGATATTGTCTTTAAGAGCTGCAAGAGTCTGAGGCTTGTTGACATAAACCCGCGACTTCAAAAAGCCCCACAAAAAGAAGTCTGGAGCGGTCAAATCTGGCGATCTTGCTGGCCAGTGCAAATCGCCAAAACGGGAGATTAGGCGCCCGGGAAATGCATCGTTCAGCATATCGGTTGTGGCACGTGCAGTGTGTGCCGTTGCACCGTCCTGTTGGAACCACATGTTTTCCAATCCCAATTCATCTAGTTGCGGCAAAAAGAACTCGTTGATCATTGCTCTGTAGCGCTCACCATTCACAGTAACCGTTTGGCCCGCGACGTCTTCGAAGAAAAAAAGGTCAGTTGACTCCTCCAGCGAAAACAGCACACCATACAGTGACTTTGAGCGGGTGTAATAGCTCTTCGTGGGTTACACGCGGATTTTCAGTGCCCCAGAAGCGTAAATTTTGCTTATTTACGTACCCGCGAAGATGTAATTGGGCCTCATCACTCATGATTATTTTTGATGAAAAATCATCTTCCTCTTGGTGGTGATTAAGGATGGCTTGAGCGTATGTTACGAGCGATTGGCGGTCAGCACCTAACAGCTGATGCACCGCGTTCTGGAGCAGTGTAGCGTAACATTGTTTATTAACGTGTATTTCGCATGTGTTTACTACACAAATGTCAAAACAGAACTGACATTAGGGGCCAATCGCAAAATTTATAGCATTTTCTGATAGGAGGATTACTTTTGCGCCACCTTGTATATTAACTAAATTACAATTTTTTTTACAATTTTTTTTGCGTTTTTTTCAGTCTACTAAAATTCAGCAAAAATTTATTAATTTTTACCAACGCTTTTTTATTTCTAATCTACTAAATGTTAGCAAAACTTTTGCTGAATCTACTAATTTTGTTGCTAAAAATCAGCTCGCTGATTTTCAGCAAAAGCTTTTGCTGACATTAGCATTTTTTTTGCTAGCACCCTCCTGACTAAAATTTTGCTGATTCAGCAAAATTTTTTGCTTACTTTACAAACTTTTTTTTTTGAGTGTAGTTACTGAATGAAACATTTATCTCACACACATATTTATTGTTGTAATTATGGTTGCCGTTCAGTACGATGCAAAAAACAAAGAGTACGGATTTTTTTATGAAAGATTTTGTAGCGTTGTTAATTTATTACAGTTAGTTAACTTTTTGATAGGAAAATAAACAAAAAAAATCTTTCTGAGAGTTATAAAAACAATTTGGGTAAATACAGTACGATATTAAAATTTAAAGATATTCTAATAAAGATTAGCCATTCAGGTAGTTTTGGTACATTTTAAGAAGCTGTTTTGTAGGATTTTTTTACTTTGAGCAACCCTGGTTATAATATTCACGAAGAGAATAAATATATACCCGAAAAACTTTGTCACCTGGGTGATATGGACCACTGAGCCATATAATAATAATCCAAATATATGTAGTGATTGATATGATTATATATGGTCAGATGCTAAGTCTTATTAAACTATATGTGACGCCATACTGAAAATATTTTCTTATAATTATAATCCCATACATATTTTGGTAAAGTTCATTATCAAATTAAGTTATCTACAAGTAAGACTTTATTACATATGGCTTCACATATATCCATACTGATTTTATAACGAAATCATTTGCAAGTGATTTATTTTATATAATTTCAAAAAAATAAAATGTTTTAAGATAATACCACTTAATTTTATATAATTGAAACACTAACTTTATTCTTGATAATTTTTAATCATTTCGTTGTTTCATTTAAAAAATATTGATATTTAAAAACTGTTGATTTCTAAAAATTTAAATTTTAAACTTAAATACTTTTAAGCATAACTTCAAGTTACAAAAAGCATACCTACTATCGGCTAAAATTTTATAAAAAACAGATATATTTGTATCTAATTAGATTTTATTTAATGTCCCGAATATGGACAGCACATGGATAAAAGTGTATCAAATTATATCTAATTTGATATAATTAGAAAAATGTAGATGACCCAGTTTTTTTGGATAAATTTGTATGCGCTTATATATGGGAACTTATCAAATGACATATAAATTCCTTACACTTCATATTAAAATTTTTACCCGGGAATATGTTTCATAAATGTTAAAAGACGCTTTATAAATACGATGATCTGTGGTTGCGTACAAACACAATAAACGCTTCGGATAATGACGAAAATTTATTTTTAATACATTATTTTTAAAACCCATATTTTTCTAACTTTAATTCAGAATATATCAATTAAGGCTCAGAATTTCAAATTGAAATTCAAAAAATATCAACTGATATTCATTACACTAGTTTATAGTGATTTTGACCCACGACATATGGGATATATATTCTATGTAAAATAGTGCGCTGAATCCGAAAATGAAGTCGAAAACTCCAAAAGTATAACAGTTTTTAAGATATCGCCAACTTTTCAAATTTTCGATTTTTAAAAAAAGTGGTTTTACTTCAATAAAAATATTTCCGGACCAAAACGGTGGATTTGAATGTTTTTATTTTTAAAGCTAATTAAACGCTTTATGAATTCTTTATACAATATTTTTCAATTCGATTATCGCCTTAGAATCTATTTATCGATATATCGACAACTTTGCTTCAATTTTAACGAAATTTAGAAAAAAAAGTAAATTTTATTGTAAATTTCGCTAAGTTAACGGCTTGTTTTTACAATACGTGTATAATTTCAGACGAACGTGTGGCACCCGAACGAATACGTAAGGAAATGAGTTTTTATAATTCGTTCGCCTGACTTACGTTTGAGTGCGTTAAGCTTTATGTTATGTCAAACAGTAAGATTGCCATGACATTGCTTTTCGGTTTTTGTTAGTTTATTTCATATACAAATAACTCATTTTTCGTTGCTAGATGGCAACCCAACACTATAATTGAAATATAAACAAAAACAGCTGATTTTTGCTTAAAAAAAATTTATTTATTTTGTTTAGAAAACAATAAAAGTGGATATAAATATATAATTTGTATAAAAAAAAAAAAAAAAAACATTTACAACTAAAAATGTAAATAAATATAATTATAAATGAAAATAAAAATAAAAATCTTTATTCTTTTTTTTATTACAATTTTTGTTAAAAAGTATTACAGTAAAATCCGGTTAAGATGAACTCCGAGGGACCAAATAAATTAGTTCGTCTAAAGCCAGGTTCGTATTAAGCGGGTATTTTTAACGATAAAAAACATGTATTTATTAAAACAAAAACAAGATTTTTACATAAATGGTAATGTTGCAGAATGTGTGCCGATACACCCAAAACGAGTCACTGTTTGGTGCGGGATTTTGGTCCAGAGGCATAATTGGGCCATTGTTCTTCGAAAATGAGCAAGGAGTGGCCGTTACAGTCAATGGCGATGGTTATCGGACCATGTTGAACAAATTTTTTTTAACAAAAAATGGAGGAAATACAGCTGCACACAATCGATAATGTGCTTACAAATTGGACCGATCGTGTAGGCTACTGCATGGCCAGCCGAGGCAGCCATTTGAATGAAATTATTGTACTTTCAAATAAAAAAGAAATTTGAGAAAATATTCAGTAGTTTTTTTTTTTATAGCATTTTGAAAAAAAAAAGTTATTTGGCAGACCCTTTATTACCAAAATATTATTGTCAGCTTCTTCGGCACACGATTTTGTTTGAATATATCACTTGACTATATCACTCGTACTCTTTACACTAGTTAAAAAATTGAGTAACAATATATTTGTACTGCTTTAATTTAGATTGTCAATACAAAAACTATACAGTGTCATACGGGCTTAAAGTATGTGACGTCAAAACATTAGCATCTATATCTAGAAAGTCATCCACGGATATGAAATTCATATTAGGTCTATCCCATTAAACGGATAAAGAGTGTACTAAACATGGTAATTTGTATTAAAGCGAGTTTTTGGGACTGCTTAAAACAGTTCGTAATAACCGAGGGTTCGTGTTAACCGAGTTCGTATTATAAGATGTATTTTATATGAAAATTTTTGCCAAACCGTCGGGACTTTTAAATTAGTTTGTATTAACCGAGGGTTCGTCTTAACCGAGTTTTACTGTATTTTTTTTGAATATTAAATTGTGTTGCCTTTTTTCTTTGACGAATATTTTTTTGTGGACGTCTGTTTTTTGACGTTTCAAATCGCATTGTGGAAACCAAAAAAAGAGACGAAAACGACAACTCTTACGTTTTCACTCAATTCAAAGTGACATTTGCGATACAAAACCCCAAAATGAATTTCTTCACTCATTTACACGAATTTTTTGAGTGACACGTCTTACAAAAACAGAACGTAAAATTGTTTTAAAATTTATTTCTCTCTTTGCAGTTCAAGTCTGCTCCATTACAAAGAAAATAAGATGCTCCTGACTACAATCAGTTTAAAAATTGTAGACGCTACTTGCATTTGAGTAAAAATGCAGAAATTCAGTTTTTATACAAATACAGCTGTATTTGTTATTTTGTATATTTCTTATACATTGCAAGAATATATAAATGCATTTTACACGGTGCTCTCGAATATATATAAATGCAATTTTTTGGTAACTCTAATATGATAGCGGATTTAGTTTCTAGATCATGTATGGATGAAAATAGAACTTAAGAAGAAAAAAAAAAAAAATCCTCGACTTTTTGGCGGCATATTCTTTTTTAATTTGCGAAAAAAATATGCCGCCAAAAAGTCGTGGATCATTGTTTTTTTCTTTCTTTACTCCTATTTTCATCCATACATGATCTAGAAACTAAATCCGCTCTCATATTAGAGTTACCACAAAATTCCATTTATATATATTCAAGAGCACCGTGTAAAATGCATCTAATTTGCAAAAATCTATATTATTTACATACAAAGATGATGTACTTGACAAAAGAAACAATTTGATACCCATATTGCCCTATTTAAAATGAAGAGTTACCTCCCCATTGCATTTTTGTCAAAACGCGAACTAGCTCGAATTTCAAAAAAAGCTGAGACCCGTATTTAATTAAATCGACTAAAGATTAAAATATGTTAATTTGGCATTTTTCTTACAAACAACCCCGAACAAAAAATTCAAAAATCGTTTTTTTTTTACAGAATATCCTTAAAAAAAGGACATGGGTGATCATCCTTGGACAAATTGTATATACAGTTTGACGCGCCTTAAAAAACCCTTTCTTATTGTATGTGTTGGTAAGGAAACAGATTCTCAAATTAACAAAACATGCAAAAATAGACCCATTTTCAAAATGGTCCAGCTCACGAGAGGTCAAAGCTGGAGCCGAAATATTTTAAATGTCATCTTAAAAAAGTCCAAGGTTCATATTTAGGAGGGTATATCGAGCACTTTTTTTGGTGAGTCGCTCTAGTGTATATATGTCTTTAAATATTCATTTTCTATACTCTCATTTGGACTTCTTCCCGGATAATCTTGGCGATGAAAGTGATGAGCACGGCGAACGTTTTCACCAACAAATGACGGAAATGGAACGTCGCTATCAAGGATTTTGGGACGAAGCGATGACGGGTGACTATTGTTGGTTTCTCACTAGAGAAACTAGCAGTGCACATAAAATGAGTAGCAAATCAAGCCTAAACAATCGTTAGTTAATACATCTAGATATTTTTAATGTAAGATTACACTTAATAAAGTAAAAATGTATAAAAACTGAATTTCTGCAAGTAGAGTCTACGGTTGTTAACCGATTTTATTAGGGAGCATTTTATTTTCTTTTTGATGGAGCAGACTTGAAGTGCAAAGAGAGAAATAAATTTAAAACAATTTTAAATTAGCGAAATTTACAATAGAATTTACTTTTTTTTTTTTAAATTTCCTTAAAATTGAAGCAAAGTTGTAGATATATCGATAAATAGATTCTAAGGCGATATTCGGATTGAAAAATATTGTATAAAGAATGTATAAAGCGTTTAATTAGCTTTTATTTAAAAATAAAAACATTCAAAGCCACCGTTTTGGTCCGGAGATATTTTTATTTAAGTAAAACCACTTTTTTTAAAATCGAAAATTTATAAAGTTGACGATATCTTAAAAACTGTTCTACTTTTGGGCTTTTCGACTTAATTTTCGGATTCAGTGCGCTATTTTACATGGAAAATAAATTCCAAATGTCGTGGGTCGCAAAATTTTTTAAAATTTGTAAACCAGTGTTATTGTTAATTCTCAAAAATAAATAATTTGAAGTTAAGAATTTTGGTTTGGAATTGAAAAACATGAATTAAGATTAACAACATGCATTTCCATCGCAATTTAGGATAATTTTATTTGTATTCAAAAAATTCTATATTAAATTTAGAAAACATCAGCTGATAAGCATTTCTGATGTTCAATTGATGTTATGATAGTTTCTGAATTTTAAGTGGAGTATATAAATTACACTTTGTGAATTTCAAGTGAAAAATATTAGTTTCTTTTGATGATTTCTATATTTCAATATATATATATATATTTCAATAATTGATTGGAAAACAAATCAAATCAATCATTTTATGAAACTTTGTTATAAAACAATGAAGATTAATGAAGCATTTGTCATAAATTTTTCTGAAACCCTTCATCATTTCTATGAAAACTTCATAAATGTGATGCTTTGAATAACTGATCCCAAACGTTTATAAAACAACTTCATCACTATGATAAAAAAAAAATTATTGAGCGTATGCAAGGTTTCGTAAACGTTTCATAATGTATTTAAAAAATCGATCACATCAAATAATATTTGAAATTTGGAACATCAATTGATGTTCCAAATTTCAAATAATTTCTCGTAGTTTTTGAGTTTCAAAAAGTCTTAATGATAAAGGGTGTAAACGAAATTTTTTTTACAAGTTCAAACACGAATTGCAAAAGTTCTACAAAAGCTAGAATGAAAATTCAACTACTCTTGGAACCTTTAAAACAAATTTCATATCTTTTTTATTGCTAAAACTTTTTTCAGATCAATATTGTCCAAAGAAGAACAAATTAATATGGACACATTTTTTACCCACTATGGTTTCTTATATGCAGTTACAAACCACCAAGAGCAAACCACCTGGAAATAAAAATAAATTCCATAATTCAGTTTTGGGAAACCAAAGTAAAAATACATAAACCAATATCGAAATTAGCTTTTTCATAATTATTTGACATTTCATTAGAGCCTTTGAGAAAAACAAAAATGTTGGCTATTGGAAGTGCTAAAAAGGAAGTATTTCTAATTCTCTTTTATTTGATAATTCTCTTTTATTTGATACCCCAACTTTATATAAACTAGGGTTTCCCTTAAAAATAGATTTGTCATTACAACTCTAGTTTTATTACAAATGCTTCCAAATGGAAGAAATAAATTTTTTTTTGGAAAACCGCTGTTCATGCGAAAAAACTAATGTACTAACAACTTGAATTTGAAATATAGAGGGCTCTAAACCCTTATACGTTGTACTTAAACAACTCTGTATAATGTTGGTACATTGTCTGTTCGCTCAGTTTTAGTTAGTTAAGTCTTAGCCCTACGAGAAGAAACATTGTTAAATAAATAATTATCTACTTGGTAATTTACCCTGCTTGACTTTTATTTGACATTGGAACTCTAGTGAATGAGACTTGGCTCTGGTCCTTCAATCGCACACATTTTCATGGTCCTCCACGAACCGGATAACTGAGTCCTAAGGAACCTACATACAGTCAACAATACGTTATTTTCTTTCCAAAAAGAAAATATTTATTCAATTGGTTTATATTTTCTTCCCATAAGAAAATATAATTCAACGAGTGTTTAATTTCTTTAAGAAAAGGAAACATTCATATTTTCTGGCCAAAGGAAAAGATATTATTCGTCGTTGTTTCCTTTTGAAAAGAAATTTGTTCAAAAATAGTGCTTATTTTCTTTCCAATAAGAAGATAAATTAACAAACATACTCATCCATTCCGGAACCTTAATTCAGCAAGTACTCTGAGTATCCATTAAAAGAAGCTAGGCATTCAAACTTCATTAAATTACATCGTTTATACTCCACATTCATTACATCATTTAAATTAATAGACAAAAATGCAATCATCATCCAGTGCTTACGAAAATAAATGAAGCTGCTCCATATATGTATATTCTACATACATCATAAATCATTAAAGAATACTTCCATCATCACAAGAGGGTACCGATTACATAAGTAACATCACTAATTTAAAGGCACATATGTAAGTTACACTCTTTAATTTTTCCATATATTCCTTTAGTAGTGCTGTGTTCTACATTCGTGTCGGTCAAATCTACATCTTAATCGGGGTCGAAGTAGCAAGTGTTGCAGGGGTCCTTGAAGCGTATATACAGCAAATCTATTGATAATGCCATAGCCTATCAGGATTCCAAAGACCGACCATGCGTGGTTCAGTACCACACCCGGCTAGAGGTGTCCCTGCTTTCGCAGAACATGGCGGATCTAGAGCGGACACTCGATAAAAACCCGTAATCCCCGGTGTTACCTTACCGTGCCCATGGGATGAATAGCACTACGTTAGTGTGTTTTCGAACGGTGGCCTCCAGGACGAGGCGAACCCTGGTTGTATTAGCCCGCTGGTAGCACAGGGCTCTGCTATTATGCGTTCTTTTTAATCCCTTATTATTCTTTATTTATAGATGGATTTAAAAAACCAAAAACTTAATAATGAGCAAGAGAAGACCGACGCAGGTCAATCCTCAACCAGTCAAGAGGTATTATGCCTAAAGAGCAGTGAGGGTGCAATCGAAACGGTCGGACAAGCAAAGGACATCTTCTGTCCTAATCTTGCCGAGCCTATGGATGTTGGTAATGTGTCTGAGGACCACTCGGGTCCACCTATAGACGCAGATATTAACATCCCTACGGACGAGGAAGATGAACTTTTAAGCTCTCAACCTAAAGGTGCCGCAAAAGAGGTAAAAGAAGCTCCAGGCGATCAGTCAAAACCAGTGACTGAGAGAGCAAAGCTATGCGGCGCTGCTCGCAAACGCCTGAGGATGTACCTAGACGAAGGCATTGACCTAGAGGTAGCGCGGCGACTGTGTGTCTTACCAATGCGCGAAGCCCGAATTTAGGTCAAAGCTCTTATGGGTAAAAGGAAGAGGGTACGATCTGATGGCTCAACGCCACCAGGATCGAAACAGCCTGCAAAACGGACCGCTGAAATAGCTGCGGATGGTACACCTCGCAAGGTTGAAGGTGGCTCATTGCCAAAGCCGACCTTGACGGCTCCAGCTAAGCAGCTAAAGCAAGCGGCACCGTCCTATAAGGAAGCAGTTGCCACAGTAAAGATTGGTGTTATTCCACCTGATTTTCCGGCGACAAGATGGACAGATGAACAGCTACATTCTATCCAAAGAGCTGTCTTGTACAAGATCGCGGAGCTGAGAAAAGGGACCATTAAGCCCAGCTTCTCAAGTTGCTCCTATAAGCCAGGTTGGCTCAGTTTCGTCTGCCGCGATAAGGACACAGCGCAGTGGCTGGAGACTCATGTCCCCACTCTAAAGCCATGGAGTGACGCTGTGTTGAAGGTAGTGGCGGAAGATGAAGTGCCGAAGGCCCAGGTGTTCGTGGGATACTTTCCCGAGAAAGAGGACACGTCCAATGAAATGATTCTTGGACTGGTGGAGGGCCAGAACTGCGAACTTTCGGTTGAGTACTGGAAAGTCTTGAACAGGATCATAAAGGGTGGTATCGTTGAGCTCACCCTATCCATTGATCCAATCTCAGCTGACATACTCAAGCGAAAGAATCACAGGGTGAACTTCGGGTATGGAACAGCGCTGGTAAGACCCACCCGCCAACAATATGGGGTCGAGCGTGTCATACCCGGTAAGGAAAAAACAAATACTTCGACAGCTGCGACTAAATCCGACAAAAGGGTCTCCACCGACCCAACAACGTCGGATGAAAAACCGGGCTGTTCGAAGCACTTTGTAACGCCTAGTTCTTCTGAGCCCAAAGCTAAAAAGACGGCCAAACAAAAGGCTCCCAACAGACCGAGAAAATGGGAGAGAAACTCGGCAGAAGAGGCGGTTCTGCTGAACTCCAATAGAGGCAGGAAGGTGGCAAAGCGTGCCGCAAAACACGCCTAAAATGATGGCTGCCCGAAAAGGTAAGACGCCAAGGCACCTAAGGTGCTTACAGGTGAACCTTCACCATGCCAAAGCGGCATCGGACATCGCTCACAGAAGGTTCACCACTGATGCCCTGGATGTTGTATTCATCCAGGAACCATGGGTGCACGACGGAGCCATCAAGGGGCTTAACGCCAATCAAGGTAGGCTGATTTACGATTATCAGCATAGTCGGCCCAGAGCGGCCATCCTTGTTAGAAACAATATAACATTTCTTCCAATTTCAGAATTCGTTTTGGGAGACTTGGTTGCTATTTGGGCAAAGGTGCCCTCTTTATCTGGGGAACATGAGGTAGTACTGGCCTCAGCGTATCTACCTGGCGACACCAACACGGTACCAACAGCTGAGGTCTCGGCCTTGGTGGAATATTGCCGAATGAGGAACCTAAGTTGGATCCTCTGTTGTAATGCCAACGCACATCACACGATATGGGGAAGTACCAATATAAATAAACGTGTTGAGTACCTACTTGAATTTATATGTAGTAACAATATAAACATAGTGAATAGGGGTGACGAGCCGACTTTCAGGAATTCTATTAGGACAGAGGTCTTGGATCTCACTCTTACTAGTTCTGATATGTCATTTGCCATCTCAAACTGGCATGTATCCAATGAACTGTCAATGTCGGACCATCAACATCTGGTATTTGATGTTGCTAGTGCATTGGACTCATGCCAGGTTTATCGTAATCCCAGACGCACGAACTGGGAGGATTTCCGATACAATTTGGAACGAGATGCAGATGTCTCTAAAGGGCTCATTCTGAGCACTAGAGAGATTGATCATGCGGCATCCGAAATGCAATCGAATCTAACTTCTGCTTTCTTTTTGAGCTGCCCCCAAAAGACCAGGAAGACGAAGAGGGACGTTCCATGGTGGAATGATGGTCTGGAGAAGCTTAAAAAGGAAGCCAGAAGACTGTTCAACAGGGCAAAGGAAACAGGTGACTGGGTCACCTATAGGGCCGCACTCACTGAGTACAATAGAGAACTACGCAGATCCAAAAGGACCACGTGGCGCAACTACTGTGAGAAGATCTCTGATCTTCCAGAGGCGGTGCGACTACAAAAGGCCCTGTCACAGGATCATACAAATGGTCTCTGCACTCTTAGGAGGCCGGATGGCTCATACACGGAATCTCCCACTGAAACTTGTAAACTCTTGCTCGATACTCACTTCCCAGCATGCGTTGACAACTGCGGGTCCGCTGTGATTCAGAGAATCCCGAACCTGACAGGTAGGTACGTACACCTGGCGGGTGCAATCTTTCAGGAGAACCGGGTAAAGTGGGCGATAGATGAATTTTCTTCATTTAAATCTCCGGGTCCAGATGGGATCTATCCTTGTCTCTTACAGAGAGGGATGGACTTAATTGTCCCACAACTGGTTAGGATATTTAGATCGAGTCTATTATTCGGACATGTACCGAGACCCTGGAGGGAGGTTAGAGTGGTCTTTATACCGAAGGCGGGGAAAAAGTCTGAGCAGCTACCCAAGTCCTTCAGACCAATTAGCCTGAGCTCGTTTCTCCTCAAGACAATGGAGAAAGTCTTGGATCAGTATATTAGGGACACTTACCTCAGACGAAAGCCGATACATGAGCTACAGTTCGCGTATCAACGGGGTAAGTCTACCGAAACTGCTATCCATCATGTTGTCACAACAATAGAACGGGCACTGGAGGCAAAGAACATTGCCCTTTGTGCATTTATTGATATACAGGGCGCTTTTGACAACACGTCCTACGATGCGATTAGGGTATCCATGTCTAGGAAGAGCATTCCTCCAATCATAATTAATTGGACATTGGAGATGCTCCGCTCTAGGATAATCACGTTCGGAATAGGGACTACTTGTAGGACCGTGAATGCGACCAGAGGGTGTCCTCAGGGTGGCGTTTTGTCGCCTTTACTGTGGACACTGGTCATTGATGAATTAGTCGAGGGTCTGAACGACTTGGGTTTCAGGACCTATGGATACGCCGAGGATCTTGTCATTTCCGTTGTGGGTTGGGCTGACAGGACCATCTCCGAGCGTATGCAACAGGCTCTGAACTTCACTCTTTCGTGGTGCCGGGAAAAGGGGTTGTCTGTCAATCCGTCGAAGACAATCCTGGTACCATTCACGAGAAGGAGAAAACTTAACCTGTCTATGCCGGTCGTTGAGGGCGTAACGGTTGGCTTCTCTAGCAGTGTTAAGTATCTTGGAGTGACTCTTGATAGCTCCCTCACCTGGAACGAACATCTTGACCACGTCTCCAAGAAGGCCACCAGGGCATATTATGCCTGCCAGAGGCTTTTCGGGAGAACATGGGGCCTAAGGCCACAAATGGTCTACTGGTCGTTCAATACTATTGTTAAACCGATGATCACCTATGCTGCCCTTGCATGGTGGCCAAAAGTTGAACAGAGTAAGGCAAGGGAGGCTCTTAAGAGAATCTACCGTCTTGCGTGTGTTGGCATTACAGGGGCCGGCGGAACTTGCCCGACGGATGCCTTGGGGGTTATGCTGGGGATCCCGCCATTGCATATTTCTGTAATGGAGGTTGCCAGTATGGGTTCCTCTAGACTTAGTGAATTCGGTGGCATGAGGGGAGGCGACCTAAGGGGTCACATGAGGATCGCGCGGATCCTAATAGATGACCCAATTTCTAAGGTTGCGGACAAAGTCTCACCGGAGTGGATCTTTGATAGATATTTTGATGTGTTATTGTTTGACAGAGACATGTGGACCAATCAATCCTGGGAACCGGAAGATGGTTCTCAGGTGTGGTTCACTGATGGCTCTAAGGAGTCGAATGGGAACACGGGTGCGGGCGTCTTCGGACCAGGCTTCCAGCGTGCCTTACCTATGGGTAAATATCGGTCCATTTTTCAGGCGGAGATTTGGGCCATTTGTGTCTGTGCATTGGAATGCCTGCGAAGGGGAACTCGCAGATCTCGCATCTACATTCTTTCTGACAGTCAAGCTGCACTGAGGGCCTTAATGGCCTATAAGGTGTCGTCCGGGTTGGTCATGGAATGCATTCAGACTCTCAATAGGCTCGGTAGAGGCAACTCTCTAACCTTGGGGTGGATTCCTGGTCATGAGGGGCATGAGGGCAACGAGAGGGCAGATTGTCTTGCCAACCGCGGGGCCCGAAAGCCCTTTATTGGTCCTGAACCATTCTGTGGAATACCTGCGGGGTATGTTAGGGAAAGGCTCAGGGCATGGAGAGAGTCTGAATTCTCTAGTTACTGGGAAAACTCTCCTGGTCAGCGCCAGGCTAAAAGATTGATCTCTTTTTCCAGTAGGGGGTCGAGGCGACTCTTGTCGCTTGAAAGGGGGCTTTGAGGACCCTGACGTCGTACTTAACTGGACACTGTAATCTCAGATACCATCTGCACAAGAAGGGTCAATCGGACACGGATTTGTGTAGGTTTTGCGAGATGGTGTCTGAGACCTCGGAGCGTGTTCTCTGCGAATGTCCCAGGCTCTGTGATAGGAGACTTAGGTTTCTAGGTGATCGCTTCATTTCGCCTTCCGACATCACGAACATTTTGCCTAATAGGATAATTGGCTTTATAGGTAGCTTGAATCTGTACGTAATCTTAGGCAGCACAAAAGACCTACATTGGTCGCGGTGCATAGTGCCTTCTGATCTAATCTCTACATCTTAATCGGTAAAAATTATTAATTGCAACAAATCTATAAATTTAATTAATAATTACAAAAAAAGAATCGGTAATTTATTTAAATGATTTTTGAAAATTGTTTTATAAAAACGGACGAACATTGCTCCTAAAAACGTCGTGTATTGAAATCGAAAAAAAAGTGTAAAAAATTTAGATAAAAAAAACGTGAATAAATAATTATTTAACTACACTCATAATAATCTATGCTTAAAATACAAATATATTTTTGGTAAAACTTTTTTCGTAGAATGTACAAATATTTTGTTTATATTACAAAAGTTTCGTATACAACAAATTATATAAATTTACAAATTTCGAAAAAAATACAAACATGATTTCGTAATATTTTTTTAGTACATTGTACAAAAATTTGTAATGTTACAAATATTACATATGGATGTTGATGTGGTTAGAGGTCGGATTTGAAATCAGAAGGTTGCGAGTTCAACCCCTGGCCAGGACAAATTTTTTTTTTAATTTTTATATTTTTTTTGTTTATTAATGTTTTTTTAAATTTCTATTTTATTTTTTTTATTTCATTATTACTATTTTTGTGTTTTGATATAAATGGATATTTTGTATTTTGTTTAATAAAGAGGATTCTAAAACAAGTTAAAGAGGACCCGAAAACACTACTTCCACTTTATTTGCCGGGTTTAGTATGAAATTCAATAAAAACAAATATTTAAAAAGATAAAATATTTAATAATAAAATGCAATTAGTTTGAAATTGTTATTTAAGTTTTTTATTATTATTATTTTATTATTTTTTTATTTTGTTTTTTAATATTTATTTGATATATTTATAAAAAAATTATATTATTTTACTTAGTTCAAAAAACATAATAAAAATATTTAATTGCCGTTTTACCTTTTTTATTAAATATTTGTAGCATATTTTTCTAGTTTTCATAAAAATTTCATAATATTTTCTACTTAAGTTCCTTTTTAGTTTGTTGTATTGCATCAGCTACTTTGGTGCAAATGGTAGAGGGGTCTACTTCAACACAGCAGGACGTCACTGAAATCGTGAGTTCGATTCTGGTGTGGCACCATTACATGTTTTTTTTTTTAATTTTAAAATAAACCCGTAAGGTATGCACCACATTTTTATTTAAAAAAAGTTTTTACAAAACTTTACGAAATGTGATTTGTATATTCTACAAATTGTTTCGTAATGTGAAAATAACCAAAACTTTCGTAAAATGAACAACGGTTTTCGTGTATTTTACCTATAGATTATTATGAGTGTAAGAGAGTACGTAGAAACAGAATTGAAATTAAAACACTTGTCGTGAAACCTTAACTTTGATTTGTTTCTCTGCTTACTTTTGCTTCAAAGCGTTTCGTTAGTACATATACATTTACTTTGATCTTTTTTAAAAGAGCTTAGCAACATTTGTTACAGATCAACTACCCTATACTTTTTTACGTCATAAATAGAGCAGAGAAATTTAAATTCTTTCTTGTGTTTGCTATACATTTAGCAAACCCAAAACAAAAAAAATAAGAAACAAACAAAAAGATAACAGTAAAGTACAAAACATTCAATCAGTGAAAATAAAATCAAATTAATTTAATTCCAATTCCGGTGAAAACAATTAAAATTGGAAAAATATTTAATGACATTTTAAAAATATTTTTGAAACATTTCATGTAATGAAATTTTGTGAACAATTCAAGTACACCCAAGGAAATATTATAGTGAATTTCTGTAAATAAAAATTATGTTTTATACAGTAATTTTTTGCAAAATAAAAACAACAATTTAAACCAATATATTTAATAACAATAAAAATTTTGTTCGAAAACGTTTCATAATATCGGTAATATAATACAGTAAAAATTCGTGAACGTAACTCAGGCACAGCCACGAAAAAGTAGTAATAAAATTACATGCACAAAAATTAAGAAAAAAAAAATATAAGAATTTTGTTTATGTACAAAACAAATTAAAAGTGGAAAATTAATACACACTGGGGCAACAAGTAAATAAATTGATTGGCTACAAAAAGCAAATATCCGTTTCGTTCAATTAAACCACAACAAGCCAGAAATCATTGCTGCCGTCTAGGATTATAAAGAGCACACTCCGAACTTTAAATTATAATTTTCAACTGGTACCTATATCGTAAATAGTTATTCCATATTTTGAATTTTCCAATTTCAATATTTTCTTTTACAAATTTCCGTCTTTTCTATTCATACCCAATCCTATTTCATAAACATTTCTAAATTGATCATTATACAATTTTCGATAAAAATCTGCTGTCGTTAGTTCGGTTGTCCCTCCTACAAATTGATAACTCTTCATATTATTTTATTATTTTTAATTAACTGCCCAAATAAAAAGAAAATAACAAAAAAGATAAAATCATAACTTATTTGCAACAATTTATAAGATCCACTGATGGACTTGTTCAATTCGATGCAGAATTCGACGAGGCGCTTATTTCTGGAACCTCGATATATTTTTTAGAAGTACATAGGGATGAAATGAAGTCGATTTGGGAAGGAATAAAAACCGTTTATGAAAAATGTTTAACGGAAATTAATAGTAGTTTTATTTTTATTTTCAGCAATACATATAATTACAAAATAAAAATAAATTTATAAATATTTACGACTCTGACCATTGTCGTCAGCCGTTTAACATATGAATACAAATAACAATTCGAGATAAAGTGTTTAGTTATTAAATTCCATTATAAGAAAATTTCTATATTCTACTCAAGTTTTTATATAATTTGCCAAATAATGCCAATTAACTTTTATTCCATTTAATATTTCTAAAATTTCCCTGTCATTAAAACAAGCCTTTTTTAAATACATAATTCTAAATTCACTTAGAGCTTTACAACGACCTAGAAAGTGTTCTATGTTTTCAATTTCTCTAGAATTAAATAATGTACATATATTTGACGCATTTACTTGAAATCGGTTCCCATTTAATTTTATCAAATCGCTTCGTGCTTTAAAAATCCATGTTATGTTTTCTTGGTTACGTTCATCTGATATATATTTACTTCCGTTTACTATGTCAACTTTTCTATAAATTCTGCTTGTATAAGCTATTTTTAGCAATACATTTTCATAGTATTTAGACTTCAGGGAGTTTATAAGATTTATACGGTTATTGTTCCACTGCTGTACATTAGGGTTCGCTTCGGTCCAATCAATTCCAAATTCGGCACCTAATTTGTTAAGCACGTCCACCCACAACAGTCGTTTTTGCAGCAACATTTTTGTGAATTTTTGCGGCAAACGATCTTCTTCGTATTGAAACATTGTTTTGCATACATATCCCATATGAAGATCTAAAGTATACAAATGTCCATTTTCTATACCAGTTTCGGACAAAAGTATATATGTTGGCGTGAAAGCCGGGAGCCTTAGTATTTTCTTCAAAAAATATATTTGTAACTTATCAACATCTTGGAAGTTCGCAAATCGCCAGACTTGTGCACCATATGTCTGTACTGCTCTACAAACTGCAAGAAACAGTTTCCATTTGGATGAGATAGAGATTGTGCCTTTCTTTAAAAAGTTTTGCCATGTTAGATTGATGCTATTCTGGAGGTTGATAAAACTCATTCGGTATTTGTTAAAAACGACTCTATTAAAATCGGAGTTCACTGGATGAAATGGAATAAAAGCCAAGAATTGATGTGTGGAGAAAAGAAAGCTGAAGAAATCTTATCCGATTTGTATGGCGAAAAACTAAAATCACTAACACTTAGTTATAAAAGTCTTTTAGAAAAAATAAACCAAAAAAACTAATACGTAGCAATATATATAATAATAATAACAAAATAGAATCCTTTCTTAACCTAAAAATTTTGTCCTTTAATATACACGGCCTAGAAAATAAATGTTTATATGTTGATTTTTTTACTTATATTAAATCATTTGATATTTTTGCGCTTCTTGAAACCCATTTATGCCATGAAAAATCTGAAAATTTTAATAAATATTTCAGTGGATATGAATTATTTTGGAAACCAGCTACAAAAGGTAGCAACTATGGTGGAGCTATTGGCGGATGTTTGCTAGGCGTAAAGAAAAATTTAACAAATAAGAATTTTAGTTACTCTTTTGCAACTTTTCAACAAATTACTGTAATAAACATTAAGATAAAATCTGTGCAATTTAATTTGGTGCCTTTATATATGACAGATGCTGTTTGGAAGGACGAGTTTAATAATTTAGATTCATTTTTAAATGAAAACGATATAATTAACCCAATAGTTATAGGTGATTTAAATGTCAGGGTTGGTTTACTTCAACAAGAAATTGCAGATATATTTCAATCAAATTTTACTGCTGGAACGACAGAAAGAAAATCAAAAGATACTATTGTTAACGCTAAGGGAAAAGATTTTATAAAACTTTGTTACGACTATGGGTTGGTTATAATGAATGGCAGAACAAATGGAGATACACAAGGAGAATTTACATTTACTAGTGGTTCTGGTGCTTCGGTCATTGATATTTGCGCTGTTTCCCAAGATTTACTCCAATCAATAAATAAGTTTACTGTGGGGGATCAGATATGGTCTGATCACTTTCCTATTGAGCTTGCACTAAAAATTAAAATAGATGAATCAAACAATACTACTTCAAATTTGCTGCCAAAATTAATTTGGAAAGAAAATTATATAACAAATTACCATATAGTGGTGAAAGAAGCACTAGAGGCCACAAAAATACAACAACAAAAAGCATATCTAGAATTTAATGATATATCGCAAATTATAAAAGACTCGTATAGTAAAATCTATAAAAACGGATTTAAAATTCCACAAAAGCAAAAATGGTTTACAATAAAATGTTATAATGCTCGTAACGCCTCCTTCAAAAGGGTGCAGGAATACAGAAACTTGGGTAGCGATGTAAACAGAACGAAATACATGAAAGCTAATAAAAAATTTAAAGAAATCTGTAATGAAGCCAAAATTAATTATAATCAAAAACTAAATGAAAAGATAGAAAAAGTGAAAAATAGCAAAGACTGGTGGAAAGTAGCAAAGGAGATAAGAAATGATGATTTACCCCCAACTTTAACAATTCAGGCAGAAGAATTTATGTCGTATTTTAAAAAACTACTGAACCCTGTTCAAAACACCGTTAACATACAATATGCGTACCTTAATGTCAATGACCATGAGCTGGATAAGATGATAACAATATCGGAAATAAAAGAAGTACTTCGGAAAACAAAATCAAATAAGGCTCCAGGTGAAGATAGGGTTCCATACGAATTTTTTAAGAATGCACCAGAAGAACTATTGGAAGAAATAACAAAAACTTGCAACATATTGTATGATCGAGGCTGTGTTGATGACTCTTTTATACTAAGTATAATATATCCAATTCATAAAAAAGGCGATGCTGCATTGCCAAGCAATTATCGTGGCATCTCTTTTATGAATTGTTTACCGAAAATTATGATGGGTCTCTTAAACGAAAGACTCTCTACTTGGGCTAATCATAACAAGGTGTTAAATGAATACCAGGCAGGATTCCGTTAAAAACTACTCAACAGCCGACAATATATAGTCTATCGTCAATAGTACATTTAAATTTTGCTGAAAATAAAAAACCTATGCTTTTTTCGTAGACTTCAAAGCAGCTTTTGACAAGGTATCGAGAAGTGCACTGATCTACAAATTACACACTCTGGGAGTATCTTCGAAAGCAGTCAAGTTTATAGAATGTATTTATGAGAAAACACAAACTGCCGTATGGACAGGAAATGAACTTTCGCGACCATTTTCTACAGAATGTGGTGTAAAACAAGGGTGTTTATTGTCACCGTTACTTTTTGCACTATATCTAAATGATCTGCATGAATATTTAGAAGGTGGGCTCCGTATTGGATATATAAATATACGATTATTATTATATGCAGACGATATAGTGATTCTTGCAGACAATATTAATGTACTACAGAAAATGATACACCGACTTGAACAATATTGCAATACTTGGAATGTTGAAGTGAATTTGGGAAAATCAGAAATAATGGTTTTCAGAAAGGGTGGTAAATTGTCTCGTAAAGAAAAGTGGTATTATAAGGGTCAAGAAATAAGAACAGTCTCAGAATATTGTTACTTAGGGGTCTTACTAACACCCAAAATGTCTTTTACAAAGCACGTTGAACAAAGAAACCAACGGAAATTAATAACAAGAACGGAACTGCCGATGGTGAAACTGTTGATGCAATAGACCAAGAGACTATAACATCTAGGTATCAATCAGCTGACACAGTATTCGTTCGATTCATCTCTCGTTTAGGTGCGCGAATTCATGAACTTTCTGTTCCGGGACCTTTTTACAGTACACTACATAAATCGTCCGGGGCTCAGTAAGATTGAGAAGCTCTTTCATTTGAATAGACTTACTAGCGGAGATGCCAAAAATATTGTACAAAGGTGTCCACCAACAGTGGCAGGCTTTGACTTGGCATGGCATGATTTAAAAGAACGTTTCGAAAATAAGAGAAAATTAGTTTTCCATCAGCTTTGCGCTCTTTTTAACCTTCCTCGAATTCCCCACGAGTCTGGTGAAGAGATTTTAAAATTTGCAAAGGCAAATTAATTGTTGTGCGTCTGCTCTTAACCTTTATAATATTAGTTCTGAAAGATCAGATCTTATGTTTGTTTTTGTGAGCTATATGCGAACAGTCACTAACCAATAAAAAGGAAATTCCAACCTGGTATCAAATTAATATTTTTTTTTTTAAATCGTTTTCAAACTCTCGAGACTATTTCTGATGTTAGAGGTCTGTCGGCTTATACTTTTTCACCTTTAAATTTTCCTAGCAAAATCAGAGATCAAAATACTAAACAAAAATCTAGAATTAACAGTAAAAACGCAACTGTTTCAGGCAATGCTTCTAACCAGTGTCGTATTTTTCCGACTTATCAACATCCACTTAGAAATGTCCCAAATTTCTACAAATGAATGTTGATGAAAGAATTGCTCTTATTAAGGAATATAATTTATGCTTGAATTGTTTTGCAGGAGAGCACTATCTAAGAGATTGCACGAGCTCATTTAACTGCCGTACTTGTCGGAAGAGACACAATACTCTCATTCACAGGGAGAATATTCAAACTTCTCCGGTCCCAACTATCAACACTATTCGGAATTATCTCTAGAATCATCCACTGCTATAAATATACGTTCATGCGTTGCTTAAATTCTAAATCCATTTTACTTGCTACTGCAATGGTGAAAATTTACCACAACGGTGTTTCAATTTCCAGCGAGAGCATTTTTTGATTCTGGGTCTGTATGAACATTCATTTCAGAACGTCTTTTTAAAAGAATTGGTCTTCGGTTTAAGTCAGTTAATGCCCAAAGCATAGGCGGTTTGAATGGTTCGATTTCTGCGCAGTCAAGAAAAATGTGTAGGCTTGTTGTTAGTTCTAATGGCTATACCGAAAATAAAGTCGAAATCGACGCTCTTGTTCTTAAAGATCTTTCTGGAAATCATCCAAGTAGGGAGATTGATACAAATATTATTGAAAGAATCCCAAATTTGACGTTAGCAGATCCACAGTTTTACAAAAATTCAGAGGTGGATATACTTATTGGCGAAGATACTATTGACAAAGTCGAGCTCGATGGGTTCAAGAGAAATATTTATGGTCGTCTGAGAGCGAAGGAAACTATTTTTGGATGAGTTTTATCCGGAAACTTAGAAGAATCTTCGTCTTCTCCAAATAAAATCTTATCATGTTCTTCTAAGGTGTCTCTGGAAAAACAGCTAACGCGTTTTTGGGAGGTGGAGGATGTTCCACAGAAGCCAATAACTTCCCCAGGTGATAGATATTGTGAAGAAATTTACGCTAGAACAACTCAACGTCAGGAAGATGAGCGCTACATAGTATCACTCCCATTTAAGAAATCCTTTTTAGATGGCATAGAACATTAAGGTTATTCTAGGAAAATTGCCCTTTCTCAGTTTCTTCGCAATGAAGCACGTTTTTCAAAATATTTGCAACAAAAATTGATTTATGATTCCGTGGTTCAAGAATACCTAGATCTTGGCCATATGAATAAGATTTCCTCCCCTACTTCAGGTGATAATTTCGAAAATTACTACCTTCCGCATCATGCTGTCGTAAAGCCAGAAAGCTCCACAACAAAAGTCAGGGTTGTGTTTAATGCCTCTTGTTCAACTTCAAATGGTATTTCCTTAAATGATGTGTTACATCCAGGTCCCGATTTACAAAATGACCTTATAATTCTACTACTCAAGTGGAGATTTTATCGATACGTCTTCAATTGCGACACAGAAAAGATGTATCGTCAAATCCTTGTCAATCCAAATGATACTCTTTTTTAACGAATACTGTTTCGTAATTCTAAGAACGAAGAAATTCAAGATTATGAGTTGAAAACGGTAACTTTTGGAGTTAATTGTGCTACATATCTAGCAATTCGTAGCCTTATCCAATTGGCTTCCGATGTTAAAGAATCTTATTCACTTGCTAGCTTAATTCTTAAGAATTTTATGTACGTTGATGACGCCCTGTATGGAACTCTAGATGTTTCAACAGCAACTCAAGCTAGAGATCAATTAATTGAAGCTCTTGGTTCAGCATAATTTAATCTCCGTAAATGGACCTCCAACTCTCCAGAAGTCTTACAAGGCATTCCAAAAAATCATCTTCTACAAGAAGACTTTTGTGAATTCGAAGATACCAGTAACGCCAAGACACTTGGAATGCGAAATCTGATATTTTCTACTGAACGGCTAGAGCTTTATCTAACAGAAAAAATATTACCAAAAGGCAAGTACTATCCGAAATATCTAAGTTATTTGACCCTGCAGGCTGGCTTTCACCTTTCATAATTCTGTCGAAAATTCTAATGAGAAAAATTTGGGAATCAAAGTCCGAATGGGACGAAGTTCTTTTAGAGGACTGTCTTCATGATTGGAATCTTTTTGTTCAAAATTATCCAGATATTGTGAAAATTAAAATACCTAGATGGGTTTCATTTAATCCAAAATGTAAAATCGAAATCCACGGATTTTGTGATGCATCCGAAAAAGCTTATGCAGCGGCTTTATTAGTGTCAAACTTTTAACTGCAAAATCTAAAGTTGCACCTTTAAAATGTATTTCTCTTCCAAGGCTTGAACTTTGCGGAGCAGTACTTCTCGCAAAACTGATTGAATCTATTCTTCCTTCGCTAAATATTCTCAAATATTCACTTTACAAATGGTCTGATTCCACAGTTTTCTTTCATGCTCCAAAAACCACCTAGTCATTGGAAAACGTTTGTAGCGAACAGAGTTTTCAAGATTCTTCAAACTATTGGATGTGATAATTGGTTTCACGTGTCATCTCAATTCAATCCAGAAGATATCGCCACTCGAGGATCATACCCAAGCGATTTAGCTGAAAATGAGCTCTGGTGGAATGGACCTTCATGGCTGAAGCTCCCAACTTCTAAATGGCCAAAATCTAGCCTTAATAATCTAGAAACTGATGAAGAAGAGAAACCAATTCGTGTAAATTTTACATATTTTTCAAATTACGATGAAGTTTTAGATAGATTTTCAAAGTTTCCAACTGCGATTCGAACCCTCTGTTATGTTTTTAGATTTTTCAAAAGAACACATCCAAAGTATCGAAATTCATTTCAGTATGAGACCACTTCAATTTCACATGACGAAATCAAGTATGTTCGGAATCGTTCAACACTTATAGCTCAAAAGGTAGCGTATCCACAAGAGTATAAAGCTTTAAAAAATGGGGAAACTATCCATAAGTTCAGTTCCCTGTTAAATTTAAACCCATTTCTCGATTCCAATAAACTTCTTAGGGTAAACGGAAGACTTGCAAATTCTCCGTCCTTATGTTACGATGAGAAATTTCCGGTGATTCTTCCCTATAATTGTCATTTTTCAAAACTTTTGGTCCAATTTTCACACATTCTTTCTCTCCAGGGTGGAAATCAACAAGTTCTCCGTTTAGTAAGAATGCAATATTGGATTCCAAAATTAAAGAACCTAATAAAAACCACTATTCACAACTGTAAACAATGCGTTCTCCATAAAGCAAAAGTTAGAACTCAGATCATGCCCGCTTTGCCACCAGAGAGAACTGAATTACAGCGTCCATTTTATAATACAGGAATCGACTTCGCAGGTCCGTTCGATCTGAAAAGCTTCACTGGTAGAGCCTGCCGGATAACAAAGGGATACGTATGTGTATTTTAATGCTTTGCGACCAAGGCAATTCATCTGGAAGCCACAACTGACCTTTCGACTCCAGCCTTCATAGCAGCTTTTAATCGATTTACAGCTAGACGTGGATATCCTTTCAGTCTATACTCAGACAATGGCACAACTTTTGTAGGCGCTTCCCGATAAATGGCAAAAGAATTTCTTATAACATCCCGTTCCCAACTCATATCAGATTTCACTTATCAGAATATTCAGTGGCATTTCATACCACCAGGTTCACCACACATGGGTGGCCTTTGGGAAGCGGGCGTTAAGAGCTTCAAAACTCATTTTCGTAAAATAGCCAGTTCATTCAAATATACCTTTGAAGAATTTTCCACATTACTGGCAAAAATAGAACGCTGTCTTAACTCTAGGCCAATTTCTCCAATGTCCGAAGAGCCAAGGATTTAAACGCTTTGACTCCAGGTCATTTCCTTATAGCAAGTCCTCTTCGCGATCCACCAGATCCAAAAATTGGAAATCAACCGATGTCCATTATAAATCGTTGGCAACGGCTAAGAGCTATTCAGCAGCAATTCTGTCAACGTTGGAAAAACGAATACCTCAAGGAACTTCACAAGAGAAACAAATGGAAAATATCTGAAGAAAACATAACTGTCGGAACAATGGTAGTTTTAAAAGACGATAATATCCCTATCAACAATTGGAGGCTAGGCCCTATTTCTCAAGTCTACACTGGACCTGACGATAAGTCAGGGTGGCTGATATTATTACTCAAAGAGGAACAATCACCCGTCCTATAGTGAAACTAGTTGCATTACCAGCTTAATTCAACTACATTTTCTTTCAAAGCTTTTTATATATTTCTTTAGTGCTTTTATCGCTAAATTATAAGCCACGTTAATCATTTTAATTTTTTCATTCACTTATTCTCAAAATCGCATCTATCATTCATCACTCATTATTTGTTATCATTATTCTTATAGGTAAATCATGTCGTCTAATTGTGATTCTCTAGATTTGCCACGTCCATAACCTGATGCATTTCGATGCCGACTATGCAAAGGATATCACACTCTTCGTAAATGTCAAACTTTTCTAAATATGATCGTGGAAAAGCGATTCCGAGCTGTGTTACTGTTTGACTACTGACCAAACTGTCTGGCTCACCAACATTCAGAAGGTTAATGCATTCAAAATACTGGTTGTCATATTTGTTCGAAGAGACATCACACATTACTACAAAATAAAGAATCTACACGAAATGCTCGTAGTTGTGAAGCGAATACTACTATTCGAGGCATCCGGAAACGTGAAAATACACCTAATCGAAAAACCAACATTACATCTGCTAATTTAAATGAGTCATCATCATCAATTCTATCTTGTCATCGAGATTCATTGTTGCCTGCAGCAACTCTAGTCCTGTTTTCCAAACAAAAGCGGCAATATATTAGAGCATTCATAGACGTCTGTTCCCAGCAAAGCCGAACTGAACAGCAAATAGTCGATACACACCGGTTAACTACCTATAATCTCGACAATGAAACGTATGCTATCCTTACTCTTACATCAAGAGTTGATCGAAAAACACGTATTATCGTAGATGCTAAGATTGCCGCAAGACTACCTATGAAAACGCCATATTCTTCTGTAAACCCATCCATTGTGAGCAAGTTCTCTCATCTTCTACTCGCTGACAAAGAGTTCTATGTCTCACAAGGTATTTCGTTGGAGCTCGAAAATGATGCTTGCGGCAAGATTTTCAAAATTGGTGTTATTCCTGGAGAATATGGTCTACCACTAGCACAAGATACCGTGTTCGGATGGGTACTTTCTGGACCTTGCACTCATTAAATTTCTCCACAGCATTGCAACTATTGAATTTGTAACTATACTCAATATTTTGTATATAACTATATAAACACATTCTATTCCATTCATTAATACTTGTAATTTTGAAAATACTACATATGATCGAAACTTACTAATCCAAAATTAATTTTCAATCCTATTTTTTTTTAAATTACTTTATCAAAAAAAAAAAATCAGTTTAAGTAATGTGAATTAACTTGAATTTAAATTGAATTAGCTAATTTTTAAACTCATTGAGATTTACTTGTACTTTAATCATTACTTTAAGATATTTTTTAAAAAGATTGCAGTCCCAGGTGATGTTCATGCGAAAACCCTAATGTACTAACAACTTGAATTTGAAATATAGAGGGCTCTAAACCCTTATACGTTGTACTTAAACAACTCTGTATAATGTTGGTACATTGTCTGTTCGCTCAGTTTTAGTTAGTTAAGTCTTAGCCCTACGAGAAGAAACATTGTTAAATAAAATAATTATCTACTTGGAATGAATGAGACTTGGCTCTGGTCCTTCAATCGCACACATTTTCAACCGCCAATAATGGTTTTTATTTATTTATTTATTTATTTAAGTAAAAAATTGCGGTATAAGAACCTTAAGGTTAAACATTATTTGAATAAAAATAAATATAACATTGTCTTATCAAATGTAAGTGATATTTTTCCGAAAATTATGACACATGTTATTCTGCAAATTCCAAGTTGGTCTTCTTTGGGCCAAAAGCGTATAAATTATATGGATCATAAATTATCATTCATAATTTATTTTTATCGAGTTGAGATTTTTTTGTTATCAATTTAAAAGATTTACAATCTTGTAGTCAGTTTTAAAATTAAGTTTCATGGGCCTTTTTTGTCCCCACACCACTAAGTGGTAAAGATTTTTAAAATAACAGTATCGATAATTAGAGTCTCAATAAATGTAAGTAACATTTTGACGAAAATTATGCAAACTTTGATGAAAACATTAAAATTTGTTAAATTTTTCAAAAACTAAGCTATTTTCATAAAATGTCCTGGAAAGGTGTCGTCGCTCCAAATATTTTCCAAAAATATTTCCAATTTATTTATTTTGTTTAATAACTATTTATATCATAAAAATAGCAATCGACATCTACATTTCCATTTGGAAAGATTTGCAATAAAACTGGGGGTGTAATGAACGAAAGTCGAAACATTTTTATTTTAAGGGACATCCTAATATATACTGCTTTAGTTTTTCTATAATTTGTAGTTAAATATGTAAACAATTTTTCATATTTTCTAAAATTAATATTTTTTAAAAATAAAAAATTAAAATTTCATTTAAAACCTAAAGTTCATATTCACAAAGTTTACGAAACTTTTATATGAAATGATGAAAATTTGTCCTAAACTTTTCATCATATTTATAAAACATTATCATCAATATGATGAAACTTTTTTCTCTGAGTGTATGATCTGAAAGCTACATCCATCATTTGTCGATACACATCACACTCGGTAAAATCGTTTGGAAAGTATAGCTTATATGTACACAAAAACTAAAAATGGGACATATACCAACCATTCGTCGTCAAAGGGTTATTAAGGAGTATCATAGGAGTATCATGGTACATCTGAGGTTCAAATAGTACCATAAAAAGTAATATAGTACCAACTTTATCATCCCTGATTTAAATATTGAGCAAAAGATTTCACAACAAACCAATCCATACGCACTTTTGGCTGTCACTTAACGTTGAATTCTGTTTTCAATAGAATTGTCCGCAACCGAACAGAACGAAAAAGTAAAAACTAACCACACATACAGACTTTCAATTGAACAGAAACAAAACAGCTGATTCGTAACGGAATCAGCTGTTTTGTTTCTGTTCAATTGTTCAATTGTTTTGTTTCTGTTCAATTGAAAGACTGTATGTGTGGTTAGTTTTCACTTTTCGTTCTGTTCTGTTGCAGACAAACCTACTGAAAATAGAATTCAACGTTAAGTGACAGCCTAAAGTGCGTATGTATTGGTTTGTTGTGAAATCTTTTTCTCATTATTTGAATCAGGGATAATAAAGTTGGTACTAAAGTACTTTTTATGGTACTATTTGAACCTCAAATGTACCATGATACTCCTATGACTCATTTAGTACGATTTACATATTTTTCTATGTATGAATTTCTTGGTCCCTTTAAAATTCAATAATTATTAATTCGATTTGCAGTCCCATATGAACAATGCATTAATTTCGAACCAAACGCTGTGAATTTAATCACATGATGTCACTGAGTGCGACTGATTACAGATGATTATATTAGAGTTTTGTTAATCGATTAAGCCAATTATTGAATTCAATCACTGAGGGTTATAATTATTATTAACTAATTTTGATTTTCAAAAAGTAATAATAAAAATCGTATAAAAATGTCAGATTGACTATTAGCTGCGTGTTTTTAAAATCGAATTAGCTGCGTGTTTTTAAAATCGAATGAGTTCATCAACAAATTTGTTTGCTACCAATCACAAGGATTGAATTCGCAAAAAACTGTGAGAAACGTAATTCAATACAGCAAAATATTAATAGCACATTCAAAAAATATTAAAAATTTCGTGAATTAAAGAAAAAATATCAAAATTTTAAAAATTTTTTAAATCAAATAATTTTCTTAGTACGCACTGTTCGTTTTTACATAGCTTTATGTACATTTTTCCTAAAAGTTTGGTATTGCAAATGAGCAAAATCAGTCCAGCGGTTCAAAAGTAATGATTGACAATGTGAAAGTACCTCTAAATTGTCCATACAAATTGGTGTATAATGCACTGTATATTATTAGAATTCATTGTAATGTCTGGTGTATAATAACGTCATATTTTTCCACGAGGCGCCAAGAGGTGAATAATATTTAAAATTCACCACAAATTCTTTTTTCTCCACAAAAAAGTTTTCGCCTCAAAAATATTTTTGTTACCTCAAAACTGTTTTACATCCAAAAAAGCTTTTCACCTCAAAATTTTGTTTTCACCTCTTAACATATTTTTTTTTTTGTTAATATATTTTTGTTGTTTCATTTGCAATTGTTTATTTTGGAGGGTATAAATATTTGTTTGTTAATTTATATTTAAATTTTTATTATACTTGTGATGCCGAAAAAGTACTATTTTATATGCAGGTTGGTACTATTTTAAAATCGCATTAATCATCACTGATTTGAATGTTTTTGGTTGGAGTTTATTTTACTTTTTAAAACAGCTGATTCCTTCACAGAAAAAGTAATTACAAAATATTACCTACAGAACAGAACAACACAGAACGGCAACAGAAAGTAACAACTAATGAGGCCTTAACACCCAGGAAATTAAGAAGGTAGAAATGACTAAAATTACAGTTAAACTGACTACAAATGTCGTCAAAAAGGCGATGACTGTATTTGTCATAAAAATTACTAAACATGTAGTCATTTTTATCTACAATATTAATAAAAAACAATTATCGGAGCTGTGAAAGGCGTGGTGGAGAAGAATGAGTGTCTTTTCTAAAAATCATACCTACATTGTAAATTTTAAATTCTTTCTGAATCAGACTGCGCAGTTTCTGGTATTGAACCTTCGTCAGTGACCCTGATTTTTGATTTTTTTTTTTTTTGAATAATGTAATATTTGTTATGTTTTTAAATGTAATATTTGTTACGTTTTAACCATACGTTTTTAACCATAAAAACAAGCAACAATAAAAACAATGAACATAAATTGGAAAAACTACCGTTTTCAAGTTCTTCTTTTAATTACAATACAAGTTTGTATTTCCTACATCCTATTTAAAATGCAAAGTCAAAATTCCTAACGGTATTCCGGTTATGACGTTTTTATGCATTGCATATACAATAATATTTTCTAATAATTTGCAAATTATGACCATATCAAAAATAACAAATATAAACTGAACCAGAATTTTTAAAACTCGATATAATCTTCTATTTTTAAATAACTAACAAAATTTAACTGTATACTGAAAAATTACTGTTTTGGTAGTTGTTTTTTAAACTACTAAAATAGTGCAGTAGTTTTGGTTAGTTATTTTTTGAAATGAATGTCCATTACTACTGTTTACTACCCGATTGACTTACATGTATTTACTGTAAATATATTGTGAGTGAACCTTAAAAGTAACGTCATGATGCTTGTTAGGAAAAGACCCTAACCACGTGCTTGATTACTAAGAAGACAAGAATGGAGCAAAATTGATGATTAGTAGGTTTTTTTGTTAAAGTTCTGCCTATTATGGAGGCTCTAGCTTTTCTAAAACTTCGGGTTCTGATGAGATCTTTAGCCAGATCGAAATACTAGTATCAACCTAGCTAATATATTTGATTTGCTTTATTTTTGTAAATATACGGAGGTTGAAAGCTCATTATAAATTTAAAATAACATAAAAATAATCTCGATGTATATAAAAACAAATAACTAATATAACTATAAAATTTGTATTTAGCTGGAGCAATTTTATTTTAGCTAGACAAGCATAAGAAGCTGGACAATTCAGGCGAATCCAGCCCGTCTGGCAACCCTAACTGTAGTAGGTATATTCTGTGTACATATTTTTAAATGTACGAGTATGTTGGGCAATTCATGTGTGTATGTATGTATAACTACTTTGGATATGCAATAAATTGCGATAAACTACTTAAACCATAAACATGAAAACTTGAACCACAAAAAACATAAACCGCAAAAATTTTGCATACGTTAGAAGACAACATTTATTTAAATAAAAATCTATTCAAAGTTGTTTGTATACATATAAAAACATACAATGGGCGAAATTCGAGTAAAGGTAACTAGCTTTTCTAAATTTTTTTAAAAATACCAAGAAATTTTGGTGTTATATGATTGATGCCATAGACTACCCAGCAAAAACTGTCATTACAAAATATGTAGGTTAGGCCGAAATTTAACAGAAATTGAAATGAATGAATAGATATAGAAAGGTTTTTGCACAGACTTATAATAGAATTTCTTTTTATTATATTGGCCTTCTACACAAGAATTTGAAATCAAAGCACCTTAATTAAACCAGCCTGCCAGTTTAGGCCTAGTATACGTAAAAAATATTTTGTTCAAAACTTTGGTCAATTTTAATATAGCTATTTCTAGATCTACTTAATGGATTTCCAAGTTTAACCCCCCGTTTTATTTATTGCTTTGATTTATTGAAACTGAACGTTGTAAGTACAGTTCCAAAATAAAGACCATTTTATATACCCCCTGGGGTAAGATTTGGATTATAGAGGCCAAACTACTTTAAAAATTTAAATTACTAACAAAAAATCCGTCTAAAAATACTTTTTCCTAAAATCTGCAAAATTTTAGTTTTTATTTTAAATTCTTTGTATAAAAATGTTAAAATACACTAATTTTGATAGAGTTTTACTGTATAAAAAATCTAAAATTTTATTTTAACATCGCAATAAAGGACTTAAATTTTACTAACTAGGAATGTCTAGCCTTGGATATTGCGGACGTCTAGCATAAATTGTCACGAATCCGCACCGATCCCGAACACAAAAAAATCTCTAAAAACTCAAACAAACCTCAGTAATAATATTAATATTACATTATCTTTTTAAATAAAACGCTTGAATTTACCGGGTTTTTTTCCTAACCTCACTTCTTTTTCTTCTTATAAATGAATTTACTTTAACTCTGAAAAATTTTTTTTTTGCTTTTCCATATAAATACTCTTTTTTATACTTTTAATAATAGCTTAGCCCTTGTTTTAATTTTATATTCTTTTTAAACTTTTTCAAAAATTATCGGGTTTTTTTAATGCTTTCTGCTTTACCAAAAAAGTAATTCAATGATGGGCATTGAAAATGCCTACTTTTCTCATAAATCACTAAAATAAAGCGGGCTGTAGTATCATTAAAACAAATCCGAAATGTTGGCCTCCTCAATAAATTTTGCAACCTGATAAAATTGTTCATATCAAGTGAGTGTAATAAATCAAAAAGGTTTGAAAAATCTTCAAACAATTTGTGTCTCTGACGATCACGTCATACTTAGAACAGTGAAAAATAACATGTTCAGAGTTGTCAACCAGAACACAGAAAGGACAATCAAAAGAAGGTCTTTTCCCAATTCTCTGAAGATATACACCATCATAGGTATGCCCAGAAAAAAAGTCGATTAACAATCTTAATTTCCCTAGGAACCATTATCAGACCGCACAAACCTCGGTGCATTCGGTATATCAAGAAATAATGAGAAAAAAAAGCTCCCGTGAGTCGGGACTGATCAATGTAGTGTCCGCTCCATTCATGCCTCAGGGCGGCTTTAATCGACCTCATCATACGTAAACGCAATAACAAATGGAGTTCCAATACGAGCAGCCTGCTTTGCCATATAGTCAGCTTTCTCATTAAAGAAAACACCTACATGTGAGGGAACCCAAACCATATGAAGATCAGTAATACATGAACCATCAACAGCTCTATAAATATTATGAGCTAAATAATTCAGAGACCTAGGATTACATAAAATAATTCCTACATTACGACTGTCAGTATATATTGCCATTCGAGTAGTATTATTATCAGTAGCTACATCAATGGCCCTTCTAATGGCCAAAAGTTCACCAGTCAAAGATTAAAAACGATAGGAAAATTTCAATAAATAGAAACGATCATTGTTGATATGAAAAACAGCACAGCCAGTTACCGTATCAGAAATTAAAGCATCAGCAGCAAATGGAACGAAACCATTCTGTTTATAATCTTCTAGGGAAGAAATAAAGTAGTGCTGAATAAATTCCAGAGGAGTTCCAGTTCTCTTATCAAAAGGAGGATCGTTGATAACCTTTATTTTAGTAGACTGACTATATAAATCAAGAGGGTGAACTTTGTCAATAATATGACTAAGTTTGTGATAAACATACGAGTAACTGTTGTTAAGAGCCGGAGCGGTCTTAATATCATGAAATTGGTCCCCATTAAATAGGATCACCTTCAACAACTCCTTGGCATGTACATTAATAATCCCTTAAACAGCTGACCGGCAAATAAAAGGAAAAACACCAAGAAGAAAAAAACATCGTGGGTGAGTATTTTTTTTGTAATAATTTAATTTAATTTTAATTAAAAATGTCTTTTATTTTCAGGTTGCATTATACTAAGGACGACGGGGAAGATGTTTGGAGTTGAACCGTGCCACCGGTTCCCAGTTTGTATTGCAGTATGTGTTTTTTTTTATTAAATTAATTTTTCTCCTTTTTTGATGCTTTTCGTTTTAGCAAACAACACAAAAACAGTCGGGTAGGCTGTGGTGTGACTCGCCACATAATCTAACAAATTTACCTAAAGTAACCGGAAGTTTGGGCTGGAGTGTGGTTCGTTCCCGGAGCTCTTCCATAATTTGCATGTCGACCAACCGCAACAATGATGTGGACGAAAAGCTTCTGCATCAATCACCTCACTGATGACGCCCACGCCAATGAGTTCGTTCAGCACAATATATTCACTATCCTCCTCCACGATGGCATCTACATCTATTAGTTCGTTCACAAAAGCTTGGGAATTTGACTTATTAATATCACCTCATATTTCATTCGTTGCACTTCATTCGTTGCAAAAATTTCATCGGTGCCTTTATGCACATGATCCTCAATCGGCAATGTTGACGGAAATTATGATGAGGCGACTGATATGGTTTGGATGATGTTGTAGATGGATAAGCCTGGTGATGATGATTGGGATAAGGGGCCAATACACGACACTAGCATGCATGTACAATCAAGTGATTGTGTGATTGAGCTTTTGAGCATACACCACACCATCATGCTGGTACAGTTTTGATTTCTTTAGAAAAGTGTGTAGAAAAGGTCGTCATGGATACTATTGTGTCTCTGTTGGCATCTGTATCAAATTCTTTTAATTTCTCAACCTTTTTATTATAACAAGGGCTTTTTAAATCACGATTGAATATTCTGAACTTTTAATTTTCCATAAACACGGCATTGACTTGTAAAAATCGAGTAATTCTCCCCAAAATAATTTTTCCTTTGCATTCATGGTCTTGTTTACTGCTTGAAAACTTTTAAAAACTGAGCTAATTTCACCACACACGATACATGCATGCTGGTACAATCATAAAAATATCATACACACGGTCAGTCGGCATGCACAATCACTTGATTGCGCATGCATGCTGGTGTCGTGTATGGGCCCCTATAGTTATGATTAGTTTTGTAATGATGAAGACACCTGATTAACTTGACCACCACCTAAGTTGTCAATAAGTTCTTTAGAAATTAATGAACTCCAATGACTGAAATTTCTTCTACGTTCGCTCTTATTAGTGTTTGACTAGTAGGAGTCGTTTGAACAATGGTGATAAAAGATCAGTTCGAGCTCAAGTCTGTTTTCGCTTGGGCAACCCTCGCCTCTTTCAGCATTGTCGGCTGTTGTAAATGCGTCTCGATGTTATCTCTGTATGAAATATCTGTGGCGGGTGTCTCCGTCAACCTTGAGCGAATTTCTTAAAACTGGTTTTCAAGATTTTGTCTTTTATACATCAAGGAATAGCTTTTCGGCGCATTGCTCATTCCTGCTATTGCAGGCATCGGAGTTGTAGCTTCTCCCAATACCCAATATCAACTGGGAACAGTCGAGTCTCTTGGGATTGATATCGGTGATGATAATGGTGGTGGCAGACTGCCGGTGGACAATGCTTGCTCGTAGTCTCCAGTCTGTAATATTTGACGTGGAAGTGATAAAACTGGTCGGGGTAACCCCTCAATATAGTTGATTGCATACGGCTAACAACATTCAGCGGGGCAACTCGTCATGGTGATAACACCGGATTTGTGGATCAGCTGATTGGTGGTCGACATCCACGCCACACACGGAGATTTTCTGACAACGCATCCGAAATGTTTTCTACCATCGGTTGATATACCTAGCGTCGTGTAGATAGAAGCGGATCTGATAGTGCCATTGGGCGAACCGTCATGGAACATTGAAATGTATACATTGTGAAGAATGGCAAAGGATATATTGTTAGAAATCGATGTTGTGGAAATGGTTCAAGATGTTTGATTATATACACAGAAAAATAAAGTGTCAACCGATTTGAAAATTGTATTTTGGTGGCTTCAACCAATATATTCAGTTAGTATTTCTATATTAAAATAGCTGTATCAACAGATTTCAGTAGTACTTACTAAATTTTAGTTAACAAATGGCAACATTTTTGGCTGTGTGTACCGATGGACACCGTGTGTTAAGGTGCGCAGTGCCGGTTGGATAGTGTAGGTGACAGCACGATCTTAATTGGATCAGTACTAATGGGCATTGGAATTATAGTAGGTGAAATTGGAATATATCTCCTGAGATGGTGCTGTTAACTGGATTGGACATGATGGCACTCGTGAAGATTATAGTGATAATGTATATTTCATCTTTTATAAAACGACATTCAACATCCCTATTAATTTGTCTGTGTGTCATATGCCACGGAGCATTAACTAAGAATCTTAAAGTTTTAAACTGATATCTCTGTAATATTCCTACGTTTAAGTTACTTGTCGTACCCCATAACTGAAGACCATAGGTCCATACTGGTTTTAATATACACTTGCATAACAAAATTGTATTTTCTAGATTAAGTTCAGAGTTAAGTCCTAATAACCACCACATTTTCTTGGTTTTAATATTTAGATGATTTCTCTTTGCAGTAATATGATTCTTCCGCGTTAGTCGTTTATCAAGGTACATTCCCACATATTTCACCGTATAAGCTTTTGGTATTTCTGAGCAGTTAATATACAAGGGTGGACATTCCTCTTTTCTTAGGGTAAACATAAAATATTAGATTAGATTTCTCAGCGCTAATGCAAATTTTCCATGCACGATAAATAAAAAAAAATATATTATTTTTCATTCGATAAGACAACTAAATCATTACCTAGTTGATTAGAAGATTATTTAGAAGGTAAAGGATAGAAGGGGAGCATTTTTTTTTTTTGGAAAACGTTTTATTTATACGTAAATTATTTTTATTCCTTATATTTCTTTTTTTAAGATTTCCAAAGTAACTCAAATCGGCTAAACTGGGGTAAAGTGTCCAAGTTGCGGTTGCACAGTTGTCAGCTATAAATATTACGAAATTTGTCAGCTATAAATAAACTTACCCAGAAGAAATAGCGCTTACTAAGAAGTAGTTCTGCAAGGCATTATTTAATTACCGAGCGCTTCCGACACAATTTCAGCAGGTGAAAATCGCTTCTTTCATGTGCTCTAAGAAGCAATAAACTCATGCATTCGTAGGCAATAAAAAGCGATTTTTTTGTATGTTGACAACATTAATGTTTATGCATTCTTTACTGCTTCATTCTAAGCATTATTCACTGCTTCAAAGAAGGTATTTAGGGAACCACAATAGAATGCCTTCCCTAATTGCGTTATTGTATGCAAGGCGATGAAGTGCTATTTTGGAAGCATACAAATGTAGTTACTGCTTACCAAAGCGAGGTTGTTTTTTGCTGGGTATATATTACATTAAATAATCATAAAAAGGGATATCAATAGCTGCAATTTTAGTAAAAAATTTCTAGAAAAAAAGTTAAGTTTCTTCTAATTTGTTTAAAGAAAATTACGTCTGACCCATGTAACACATAAAACCATGTAACGAATTAATATTACGTATACGCCTTTTAAAGTGACACCATTTTTTGCTGACGAAACTACCCCACCTTGTTATCTAGCGTATGTACCCCGTGATCAGCAGCTCACATATTATTTATTTTACACTTTTTAGAAATAATTTTTAAAAAATTTGCTTTAAAATATAACGGGAAAAATATTATTAAATATAATTAATAAGCCTTTGGAAATAGAAGTTTTTCCAGAAAATTGTAAAGAAGCAATTGTAACACCAATTGAGCAAGTAGGAAAAACAAATAAATGTAAAGAATACATACCACTAAATACTTTAAAAATATGCGAAAAGTATTAGAAATAGTACTAAAAATACAGCTGGAAAAATATATTTAAAATAAACCTGTTTTTGTTAAATATCAATCTGCTTCCAAAAAAAAAATCTCATATGACGCTGCAGTAAACTACGTAATAAATAAGTTAAAAAGTATTGAGAACAGTAAGAAAGTTATCGCAATATTAATAGATTTTAAACGGGCATTTGAAATAAATAATAGAAAAATAATGATACATAAATTATATACGTACAAGATGTTGAACTTGAATGCTTCAAATCCTATATAGAAAATCGAAAACACACTACTAAAGTAAATGGTGTAAAATCAGCAGCAATAAATAATGATTTTGGAGTTCCACAAGGTTCAATTTTGGGTGCAATATTATTTATTATATACATAAATGATATGCCAAATACTTTGGAAAGATGTAAAAGAGTGCAGATGATACTCTTATATATTCAGAAGGAGAAGCAGAAGACTAATATAGGAGCAATATGATGCACGATATAAATATTGTTAACGCATGGCTAAAGATGAACAAACCAAACGAGAATAAAACAAAATTAATGGGAATTGTTAAAATAATGATAAATAATTGAAAAGAGTAATCATATAAAATACTTCGGCTTTATAATTGATAAAGAATTAAATTTCAAAGAGCACATAGAATACTCATGTAAAAAAATAGGAGTTTTTAAAATTATAAGGGATACTATAACAGCTATACATATATACAATACAGTTCGATTTGTGTTATCGACTGTGACGTAAAGTTCAATTTTTTTGTTTGTGCGAAAAATTGAACTTTACAAAAATTAAAACTTACTTAAAAAAAAAAAAAAATAATTGCGATGTCGACGAAATGTCTTCATCCAAATTTCAAAAAACTAATGTTAATAATAGAAATCCGCGGAATAATTATTGGATGCCTTTACAGGCTCTGGACGACAATGCAGATGATTCCGGTGAAATGGAAGACTCTAGTGATAACCAGAGCCAACATTTAAATAAAAATACAAATTATTTACCCCGCGCCCGGTAGGCTAGTTGGTAGCGTGCTGGCTTATCAGTGCGGGGGTCGTGGGTTCGATTCCCACAGAGGCACTGGTCTGTTTTCGCTACAACGCGCCGAAAGCCATAGTAGCTAGTGCTCGGTTAGGGAAATAGTATATAATTTGTAATTATATGATTATTAATTAATTACCCCCAATAAAAGTACTGGCACAAAACATGTGATTCTTTTCAACACATGAATTAATCAGAAAATTTAAATTTTTCTCTTATGAGAATAAAAATGATCGTAAATTTAAAGTTGTAATGTATGGATTAGAAGGGCGTCCAGATCATGAAGGGAAGTTAAGTCATCTCTAATTTCACTTGGTTCAAAATGTACTGATGTCAAAACAGTTATAAAAAAATTCGATCGTTTTTAAGATACTCTTTACATTGTTTCTTTTGAGAGACTTAACGATCTACGACAACAAGTTAAATATCTGTTTAGAACCATAGTTAAATGGGATTATCAAAGAAGAATGAAAAACAAAATATTCAATGTAAAAAGTGTCAGATGTTTGTGCATGGGGAAAGATCCTGCTTTGTAAACATCAAATGTGCTAATTATGCCGGCAAACACCTTACAAACGTTTGTTCCGATGCAAATAAATCACGGTGTGCTAATTGCGATGGGAACCACAAATCCACTCATAGTGCATGCTTAAACCGAAAATTATTTTTAAAAATTAGAGACAACAGAATATCGTGCCATCAAACCGTCAAAATGCTTCTTCAACAAATCGTGCTGTGAATATTTTACATAATTCCAACGATGAGTTTCCTACTTTGAGACCAAGTTCGAGCTCTCAGCCATCTTCTGGATTAACTCCAGCATTTAATCCTACATGGAGTCAACCTTTGTCAAACCAAAATAGTTCACAACAGCTTGATGATTTAACTTCGGAAATAGTTTTAGGTCTGAAGAATTGTAAAAATAAGCATGATCAATTGAACGTAATCGCTCAATTAGCTGTTAAGTATCTAGGTGTAAACCGAAATAACAAATAATATAATGGCTACTGACAATATGATTATTATTTTTTGGAATTGTCGAAGTGTTCGTAATAAATTTATTGAACTTTTTGATCACCTTCAAAGAGAAAACGTAGATATATGTTTGCTTTCAGAAACGTGGCTTAAAAGTACCAATAAACTTTTTCATCCTAATTTTAATATAGTGCGTTCTGATAGAAAATCTGCAACAGGAGGAGGTGTTGCCATATTAATAAAAAAATCTATTCCTTGCTCTGAGTTGCCCATAATTAACACGGAAATTATTGAAAATGTTGGTATTGGAATTCGATCCAACAGTTTAACAAAAGTGAAATTTGTAGAGTAAGAAAAATACACCATGATTTGTTTTGTTTGGGCTCTGATGAGCAACTGTTTTATTATCATTTATTGTACTTAAAATTTACCTTAATTATATTTCGTGGGTAACCATCAAATGAGTGGTTCCCACGGTTCATATTATGAAGGTGTCAGATTAATCAACCAAAAAAGTACGGCTTTTAGCCAATCACAATTAAGTGTCAAGTTTATGACAGTGATTGCTATTGCACGACAATGTTGACTTATTAATCACACTACACCTCCCTTTTTGGGAAAAAGATTGATCAGTAGCTAATTGATCAATCTTTTTATATAACTTAGTTAAATAAAAATTAATTTTAGTTTAAAAATTAATTTATATATTATATTTCTATTTTATTTAATATTTATTTCAACATTTTTTTTTTTTTTTTTTTTTAAAAAAAATTAAATATTTTTCTTTTATTATATTTATTTGTTATTTTTAAAAAAAATTATTTTTTTTGTTTTTTAATGTAAAAATTATAATTTAATTATTATTTTTAATTTTTTAAAAAGTTTAAAATTTATAATTTAAGTTGCAATTTTATAAAAAAATTTTATTCTAGAAATTTTTTTTTCTTATAATATATAAAAATATATTAGAATTTAATTAAATAATTTACAATATTTACAGTTGGAATTTTCTAAGACGATTTTTATGGACTTTCATAATCCTTGTATCGTCGATTGCTAGTAAACAATTGCCATGGTCATCCACTTCTTTGATCTCAAAGGGACCCTTAAAGAGTGGTTCTAATTTATGACCGGCATTGTCCTCCAAAAGAACTAGATCTCCAATATTTACGCTTATCGGCCTTGTTGTCCCATCATATAGGCCTTTGTTGGTCAATTTTGCCTTTTCGAGCATCAATGCAGCCCTCTTCTGTGCTGTCTGGATTCTATACTTCACTTCTTTCTCATATGAATCTATGTTATAAAGTGGACTAATTTTATCCGACTTTAAAGCGTCTATGGATGGTGGTATTTTACCAAAGACTAGTTCATATGGACAGTAATTATGTACTGTTGAAGGTGTTGTATTAAAACAATACGTGAAGTAAGCTAACCATTCATCCCAATCAGTTCTATCCGAGGATATGTACGAACGTACATACTCATTGAATGTTCTATGGGATCGTTCTATGGTACCCAATGTCTGATGATGATAGGCTGTTGAAGTGACGTAGTCGATATTCAACAATTGACATAATTCCTTTATGGTCTGATTCTTATATTCGGTTCCCATATCAGAAATCATTTTCCGCATAGGACCATAAATCAAAACAAAACCTTCGAAAATCGCTTTGGCGACTGTTCGAGCAGATTTGTCAGGAATTGCTACTGTGACTAAGTATTTGGTCAAGTCACATATTATTGTTATAGCGTATTCATTACCCTTGTTTGATCTCATAAAAGGACCAATTGTATCGATAATGATGGTATCAAATGCACGCGTTGGCGTTTGCGTTTCGATCATCGGTTCTCTTGTTTTCGGTAATGACTTGTTCTTTTGGCACTCTACACAAGATTTCACATAACGGGTAATGTCCCTCGTCATGTTCTTCCAGTGGTATTGCAATCTTATCTTCCTGAGCATTCGTGTAATGCCAGGGTGACCTCCAAACAATGGGTTATTATGGTATAATCTCATAATTTCAAGTTTTTCGGAATCTGTTTTGACCTTTGTCAATGTTGGTGTGAGTACTATGTTCAATCTTCGAAGCTTTCATTACCTACTTTCTTGAAGTGGTCTAATTTTACGTTGGCCAACAACGCACTGTCCAAAGACATGCGAAGAGTCGTGATTTAAGATTACTGGCTACTTTTTCAAGCCTTGGAAATAGATGATCTAAATCAACAGTTCCATTAGTAATAAAATCTCGTGACTCAAATTGGAAAAGCCTGGTTTTCCCTTTTGGATAACCAGCTTGTCTTTAGCAAAATGCAATCTTGCATTTTTATTGTACTCTTGGGCATTTATTGCCTCATATACCCGTATATTCACCGATTCCGTGTTTGGTTTTCCGTTGGTCACTTTGTCTAAATCTTTGGCAGCCTGAAGTCTCGTAGTTACCTTCAGTATTCCATAATTTTCTGCCTTTTTAATGTCTTCGAATTCTAATCGAGACAATGCATCAGCTGCGTGATTTTCATTCCCCCTGATATATTCCACTGTAAAATCATACTCCTCCAGATCCAATCTCATTCTCGTAAGTTTTGATGATGGATTTTTCATGGAAAATAAGTATGTTAAGGGACGGTGATCACTTCGGATCAAAAATTTTCGGCCATAAATATATGGTCTGAAATATTTAATTGCCCAATGGATAGCCGCTAATTCCTGCTCAATCGTAGACTTATTGCTTTCGCCTTTTGTAAAGGATCGTGAAGCATAAGCCACAGGTAGCTGCTTATCAAAGTATTTCTGACTCAGAATTGCACCACAAGCAAATTTGCTTGCATCTGTTGTTATGCAAAATTCTTTTTCGAAGTCAGGATACTGCAAAATAGTAGGATTCAATAATTGGTTTTTTAGATAATTGAATGATTTTTCACATTCACTGTTCCAATCGAATGGTACATTTTTCCTACATAACCTTGTTATGTGCCTTGAATACTCGGCAAAATTAGGAATAAATCTCCGATAATAGTTGCAGAAGGCTACGAAGCGTTTAGCTTCATCACCGTTCTTTGGTGTTGGGTAATTAAAATTACAGAAAATTTTCCATCGTCAGGCAATATACCTTTGTCTGTACACTTGTGTCCCAAAAATGTGACTTCGTTACAGAAAAAAGTACATTTGTCTGGATGCAATTTCAAGTTATATTTTCGACAAGTTTCGAAAACATTTCTTAAATTTTTCAACATATGTTGTTCGGAGCAACCAATTACTACTAAATCATCCATATAAAGAAACGCTTGGTCGGAAGATAATCCCGAAAAAGCTAGCGACATCATTCGCTGAAATGAGTTCGGAGCAATTTTTATACCGTATGGTAATCGTTTAAAACGATATGATCCCTTATCCGTCGAGAAAGACGTTACGTCCCTAGAGCCTTCTTCTAATTCAATTTGATGGAAACCTGACATTAAGTCAAGGCAAGAAAAGAATTTGGCTCTGCCCAATTGGTCTAGAATATCATCTATTCTAGGGAGTGGAAATTTATCGGCTACGAGTTTTTTATTAATTCCTCTGTAGTCAACTACCAATCTCCATCTTTTCTGATCCGTACCGGGTAAAGATTTCTTCGGTACTAATAAAATTGGGCTGTTATATTCCGAAATGGAGGGTTCTACAATGTCATCTCTTATAAGCTTATCAACTTGAATGTTCACCTCTGCTTTGTGAGAGTGTGGTATTCTGTACGATTTTATATAGACTGGGTCATCATCCTTTAATCTGAGCTTTTGTCTGTAGAAATTGTTGGTTGTCATCTTTTCAGATTCCAGTCCAAAAATATCAACATACTCAGAACATAAGTTCTTAAGTTTGTCTTTTGCAAACTCCGGGAAATTTTTGGATAATCTATTCAATTTCTCCTGGTCTCCGCGAGGATTTTTGGTCGGGTAGACAATTTTATAGTCGTTAAGACTTTCGGTTTGAATTTTAATATTCAAAATAACTACATCCCTATTGGTTGTGTTAACAATTTTGACCAGTGGTCTTGATTTTGAGACTATGGTGTTCGCTATGAATATTCCATTCTGAATTATTTGACTCGGAATTAGTACATTTTCTTCATCAGTTTGAATGTTAACGTGACGAATTACCTCAGATCTTGCAGGCAATGAGATCGAGTTAACTTGTGGCGCACAGCGCATTGCTATTGCAATGTGTTGTGGAAGATTACCAGATCTCAGGACTAACCAATCTTGGTCATCCTGGTAATCCAGAAGACATTTATATTCACGCAAAAAATCCATACCAATGATTCCATCAGAAGGAATCTGGAAATCATCCTCGACCACATGAAATGTATGCGGTATTAGGAGTTCCTCAAATTTCAAATCAGCATGAATTTTACCAAGGGTAGTTGTTAATCCTTGGCCAACACCACTTAATTGCGTCGTTGTAGTCTCATCTATTTGTCCGTTTAGGATTTGTCCGACCTTTATTATAGAAATATCCGCTCCCGTGTCAACTAATAGTGTTGATTTTCGATTATTCAAGGATGTTCTACAGGGAAGATAGCTATAGAGATTCAAATTTATATTGTATATTGTGTGGTTTAACTCAGGGGTACCAGTTCGTTTCCCGAAATGTTTTCGGTAACGTGTCGCACATTGTGTCGGGATCCGTTGTTATTTGAACGGTTCCGCCCACGGTTGTTATTGTAATTATTATTATTATTGTTGTTGCCATTGTAATTATTATTACGGCCATTTCCGCGATTGTAATTATTATTATTATTGTTGCCATTGTAATTATTATTACGGCCATTTCTATAGCCGGATCTATTACTATTTGGCTGATTTTGGCGATTATTGCCATTACGGATTTGAGATTTATTTTTCATAAATAGAACGGAGTTTTGCTGCCCGTAAGCTTCCGTGCAGCTATTGACGAATTTAGCCGTCACTTCGTTCATATTTGAAAAGGTTCCTGATTCCATGACCAGTTTAACCCTTTCGTTTGTCGCATTTTTTGTAATTGCTTTAACTGCCGCCTGGGTTGAGTACCTCTGGGCTAGTTGGTGTGGGAGGCCATCTGTAATATAGGCACTCTCCAATGATTTGGTTAGGGAGTCTATTTCTGCCACGTAGGTATTGGCGTTTTTGCCACCTTGACGGACATTCATTAATTTGGCCGATATGACTTCGACCGACTCGCCTTTGACAGTTCCCCTTAATGTAGTTATAACTGCATTAATTGTGGTTTCATTCGAAATTAAATTTCTGGCTGAGCCCTTTAGTTTTGTTTTAATTATATTTACCGCCACGACCTCATGGGTATCCTTTACGGAATCCAAGAGTGTCAGTGCGTCGAGGAAACTCTGTAAGTTTTCCGGTTTGCCATCGAAATCTGGTAAAAGTTTCGATGCCAAACTGAGAAATTCAGTTACTGATTGAGGCATTGTGTTTTCTATATTGGACACTATGCCACCAATATTCATGCTAGATATGGTTTTCGCGGTTTGAATAACTGGGTTTTTCGGATTCCACACTTAAATCTTGGCTAGTCCAAGCATTAACAAGAGCAGGGTCGTAGACCACTTTCTCATGGATAGTTTTGGTAATTCCGCTTTCAAATTCCTCTTTGTTAATAGGTTTGAAAAAGTTTATTACGAATGTCATCGAAGAATGCATTCGCTGCCAACTGATGATTATTGGTGAGACGAGAATAATGTTCGTCAAATAATGCCCTAACTTCTTCAAGACTGTTGAACAAATTCTTAATGTGTTTTTCCACCGTTTCGTTCCTTGAAGGTCCTTTGTAGGTATTTAAACACTTAAAGGATTTGTCGAAATCCTCTCTCAGAAGTCTTGCTTTGGCAACTATCTCTATCCAATCCATAGGATGGCATGATCAATTTAAGTTGAAAAATTTAGGACAAAATGATGTGATAATAGAAAAAATTAGACTCTATCAAGACCGTTTCCTAAGGACGCGGTTCTGATGTAATTTTTTCCTCAACGACCTCTTATGTAGTTGATACATAGTCGTGAGTAATTGAAGTGCTAATATACATATTATTATTATTAAGTATATCACTGGAAGGTGTACTTCTACAGTGATTTCATTAATAACATTAGCGTTGGGGTTCTCGATTTTCGAATCGTGATTCCCCATCTTTAATTATTGTTAAAAAAAAATATAATTCATAAAAAATATTTTGTTAGTATGAATTCAAAACAAAAATTCAGTTATGTCACATCATCCCCTATCCGTTTCCTTCAGGACAACAGATTGAAGTGGATGTGGCATAAATCAGTCACTCATTACTTGGTGACTGTATGATTTCTGTCGCGCTGTGAGAGTGTCCCTTTAGAATCATCCCAGCCGACGGAAATTAAAAAAAAAATTGGTTAGTAGTTAAAAGAGAATTAATTATAATTAATTATTTTTTTTAAAAAAAAATTTATTCACCATAATGGACTATTAAAAAAACACTTAAAAATTATAAATTTTATTTTAAAAGTTATAAGTATTAATATAATAATACTTTTTTTTTTTTTTTTAAAAAAAAAGAAATTTAAAAATTTTAATTTAAAAGTTCTAAAATTTGAAAGTTATAAATTCAAAATTTTAAAAATTGAATTTTTTGCTTTAAATTAACGATTCATATTGCACAATAAAAAAAAATTATTTAAATATTTCAATTATAAATATATATAAGAATTAAAATAAATTTAAAATAACTAAAACAGAATTAATTAATTTTCGGCTTACTGTTGTTGTAGTTTTAAGTTGTTGGTGTTTTTGTTAAAGATGTTGAGTTTTAGTGTCCGATGGTGTATCGGCCACACCATCCTTGGGATACTCGGCGTGGTATCCCGCAATGTTCATCCACATTGCATCTTCCTTCATTTATAAATCAGGATGCACTTGCTTCGTTATTTTGTAAATGTAGATGGCGTAATTTTTCTTACGTATTTATTTTAGTTTATTACTTATTTTGTATTGCAAGTCATGTTGTTGTTGAAGTTGTTAAGTTCAGCTTCTTTATATTTCCTGTTGGCATGAGTTTCTGGTTTTTAAGGTTTCACAAATTATTTTTATTATGTAAATTATTGCTAGCGAAATCAATAATACTATCGATATAATTTCAACATAGCCCATTTTTTCAGTTTTTCTGTAGCTTGCTCATTGTTAGTAGTCAGCAATGAGTTACGGGATTGTTGAAAGAATTTTTTTTTTTTTTTCACCAAGTCATTTTTTTTAAGAATTGTTTTTTTTTTAAAGCATGAATTGTTTTTTTTTTTTTAAAGCACCGCTATTTGGTTTGGTGTTTTTTTTTTTTCACTGGTACGTTATGAAAGAGTTCAGTAATTTAAAGTTATAACTGTTGCTGGACTTTTTGTTTTTTTTTTTTTTATAATTTTCACTAGTACGTTATAAAGAGTTCAATAATTTTAAATTATGTTGAGTCCTATTGTATCATTCGTATCAGTAGCAAAAAAAATTTAACAATTGTTAGGTTATTTCATTTTGATTAAATTTGTTTTAACTTTTTTATTTCACTTCACGCTGGCAGGATCGCCATGTAGAGTAAGAAAAATACACCATGATTTGTTTTGTTTGGGCTCTGATGAGCAACTGTTTTATTATCATTTATTGTACTTAAAATTTACCTTAATTATATTTCGTGGGTAACCATCAAATGAGTGGTTCCCACGGTTCATATTATGAAGGTGTCAGATTAATCAACCAAAAAAGTACGGCTTTTAGCCAATCACAATTAAGTGTCAAGTTTATGACAGTGATTGCTATTGCACGACAATGTTGACTTATTAATCACACTACAAATTGTACAAAATTTATTTTCCTGGTGGCCAAAGCTCACCTGAACTTCAACGTAAATTTAAAATTAATTTAAGAAAAATCTGTTATAATAATGGACCATTTATTTGCTGTGGCGATCTAAATAGCAGACACCGAAATTGGGGTTGTCTGAGAGCGAACAATTGGGGTAATATTTTAAATGAATTTACCACATTTTTTCCGATCTCAATATTAAATTCTGATGTTCCCACACATATTCCTTTTTCCTCAAGGTCATCATCCATCCAATATCGATCTTATTCTGACAAATACAGCTTACCTCGTTTCACATCCATCTGTTTTAAATAATATAAGTTAAGACCACCTACCAGTACAATTTTTATTAAACTTCAACTAAGGTCGCAATAACAACTTAGATCTTGACTATAGTAAAGCTGATTGGCATAGTTTCAGATCTTATTTAAAAACAGAATTTTCAAATTTACCAACTACTATTCAAGAAAACGTTACTACTGCTATGGTTGATGAAAACATCACATTGTTTAACAGTAAATTGTCAAATGCAGAGGCTGACTTCATACCACCCAAAACATTTTCAGGAAATTATATTAAATTACCAAATAATATTTTACATTTAATAAAAATTAAAAATTTCTACAGAAGGCAGTGGGTTAAGTATACATAGACTAGTTAATGGTAAAGAAAAAATTAAAAATCTAATTACAATTATTCAAAAAAACATCTTTGCATTAAGAAATCGTGTCTGGAATAATAAAATTTCTTCCCTGAAAAAAGAGATAAACCATTTTGCAATATATTTAAGGTTTTACGTAAAAAACATCCTTCTATTTCACCGCTAAACCTGCCAAACAACACACTTGTTTTAAATCAAGACAAAGCTAATGCATTAGCTCAGGAGTTTTTTCAAATCAAAATGTATCTGCTAATCTTGGAACACCTTCTAATAACCAGATGATATCTACCTTTATGGACCGATTTAATAATACAAGTATTGAAATTCTCAATTGTGACTTTGTGAATTGTGATTATATTAGTCACATTGTAAAATCATGCTCAAACCAAAAATCATGTGGCATGGATGGAATCAAAATGATTCTTTTAAAAGAATCTCCAAAAAAAGATATAAATTACCGTACATATATTTTAAATTATTGTATTAAACTTCATTATTTTCCCTCCTCCTGGAAAAGAGCCAAGGTAATTCCAATCCTCAAAAGCGGAAAACCGTAAAACATGGTAAATAGTTACAGACCTATCAGTTACTGAGCTGCAAAGGGAAATTTTTTGAAAAAGTCATCCGAGATAAATTGCAATCTTATGTTGATGATAAAGGTCTTATACCAAATGAATAATTTGGTTTTAGAAGCCTACATAGTACATCACATCAAGTTAAAAGAATTTGTATGTTTGTAAGGCAGGCTTTTGATCGTAAAGAATCAACAGAATTGGTTCTAATAGATGTGGAGAAAGCTTTTGATTCAGTCAGGCATGCTGGCCTTATAAATTCTATAAATTCTATAAATTAGTAAATTTTGGGTTTCCTTTAAACCTTGTTAAAACTATAAAAAGTTTTTTAGAAAATCGTTATTTTTTGTATCCTTAAATAACGTTTCTTCGCACAATATTCCTTTTCCTGCAGGAGTCCCACAGGGGTCTGTAATATGCCCACTCCTTTATTTATTATATTCTACGCAGATTTTCCACGTTTAGAAAATTGCAGTTATTCGTTATATGCTGATGATGTGGGGGTTTTTTCATCACATAAATCTCCACAAATAATTATCACAAATCTACAAAATGCTTTGGAAGAAATTAACGATTATATGCTAAAATAAAGCTAAATGCAAACAAAACTGATTCCATCTTTTTCCCGAGAAAGAGAAAACAGTGCAAATTTCCGGGAACATCTTAGAAAATGTCAGCATATAATATTCCTTGGTCTCAAAATGTGAAGTACCTAAGAGTTCTCTTAGATACTAAATTAACTTTCGATATCATATTTCTTTTGTTAAAAACAAACTTAACATAGCAATCAGAATGATTTACCCTTTAGTTAATAGATAACAAAGTTTTATTATTTGAAACAGTTTTTCAAGCTATACTTTTATATGAATGCCGGGTATGGGGAAATTGTGCAAAATCGCTGTTAAAACCTTACAAATACGTCAAAACAAACTTTTGAGAACGATGTTAAAGTTACCATGGGACTACACCACAAATAGATTACAAAGTCAGTCAAACATTAAACTATTGTTACACTCAAAAAATAAGTTAGTACAAAAGTTAGTAAAACGTCTTGTAAATCAGGTATACTATTTTTTAGCAAATTTTTTTGCTAAAATCGTGTTTTCAGCTAACATTTTTGTTATACTTATTCAGCACTTAACTGTTTTATACTAATGCTTTACTAATATACTAATGTTAATTTTGCTAAAAAAAATTGTGCTGATAAGCACATTAATAGTGTGGACGACAACCAGATTCGAATATATACGCAGAATGAAGCAGATGTCGCGGCATGTCAAGATGTAGTAGAGAAGAGGAAAATGATACTAAAAAGTACAACTCTAATAAGACATATAAAAAAATCAACCAAGGAAGACTTTTGTATCTGTTTTTCATACATAAAACAAAATTGAGGATTAAAACAACTTAAATTTTGCGTTGTCACCGGCTTGTGAAAATAATTGTCTATTAATAAAATAAAAGACAAAATAAAATATTTAAATTTAATATGTATTTCTATAATAAATGTTAATAGATTAAGAATCTAGTGTGGTCAAATTGCAAACAAACATATACAGACATGTAGACAGAGTAAAGCGAAAGACAAAGACACACATCTTAGTATGGTTCCTTTTTCTTATTGCAAAAAAAGGGTTGTTTTTTTTCGTTTCGTTTGTTTTTGTTTATTTTTTCGTTTCGTTTCTATAATTATCTTTGGCAGTTGCGTCCTTAAAAGATAGCATCATTCAGACAACCATTGATGTAAGTAGTTGAAAGAAAATTTTTGTTATGTTATATATATTTATTTCTATATATTTTCAGATATTAAATTACTTCATGACATCAATGTGGGAAAATGAAAATTTTTATATTTCGTAATTATTGTAAATTATTTTTAAAAAAATCACAAAAATATGTTTTATGATTTTCAGCAAATATATTAACTAAATTACAATTTTTTTACAATATTTTTGCGTTTTTTCAGTCTACTAAAATTCAGCAAAAAATTTATTAATTTTTACCAACGCTTTTTATTTCTAATCTACTAAGTGTTAGCAAAACTTTTGCTGAATCTACTAATTTTGTTGCTAAAAATCAGCTCGCTGATTTTGCTGACTCAGCAAAATTTTTTTCAAAAAAAAAAAATTCAATATATACAATAATCAAACCACATTTTGAATTTGAATTTCTGTGAAGCTTGATCCACTAAAGTGGCTTAATATAAAACAAAGGCTGCACTCAAAAAAAAAAGTTTTGTAAAGTCAGCAAAAAATTTTGATGAGTCAGCAAAATTTTAGTCAGGACGGTTCTTGCAAAAAAATTGCTACTGTCAGCAAAATCTGAGCTGATTTTTAGCAACAAAATTAGTAGATTAAGCAAAAGTTTTGCTAACACTTAGTGGATTAGAAGTAAAAATGCCTTGCTAAAAATTAATAAATTTTTTGCTGAATTTTAGTAGACTGAAAAAAACTCAAAAAATTTGTAGAGAAATTGTAATTTAGTTAATTTATTTGCTGAAAATCATAAAACATATTTTGGTGATTCTTTTAAAGATAATTTACAATAATTACGAAATATAAAAATTTTCATTTTCCCACATTGACGATATGAATTAATTTAATATCTGAAAATATTTAGAAATAAATATATATAACATAACAAACATTTTTTTTCAACTACTTACATCAATGGTTGTCTTAATGATGCTATCTTTTAAAGGACGCAACTGCCGAAGATAATTATAGAAACGAAAGGAAAAAATAAACAAAAACAAACGAAACGAAAAAAACAACCCTTTTTCGCTTTACTCTGTCTACATGTCTGTATATGTTTGTTTGCAATTTGACCACACTAGATTATTAATCTACATATATACATTTAGTTTAGAAATACATATTAAATTTAAATATTTTATCTTGTCTTTTATTTTATTTAATTAAAAGACAATTATTTTCACAAGCCAGTGACAACGCAAAATTTAAGTTGTTTTAATCCCCAATTTTGTTTGATGTATGAAAAACAGATACAAAAGTCTTCCATGGTTGATTTTTTTATATGTCTTATTAGAGTTGTACTTTTCAGTATCATTTTCCTCTTCTCTACTACATCTTGACATGCCGCGACATCTGCTTCATTCTGCGTATCTTTCAATCTAGTTGTCGTCCACACTATTATTAGCACAATTTTTGTTAGCAAAATTAATTAGTAAAACATTAGTATATTAGTAAAGCATTAGTTAAGTTCTGAATAAGTATAACAAAAATTTTTGCTGAAAACACGATTTTAGCAAAAAAATTTGCTAAAAAATAGTATACCTGATTTACAAGACGTTTTACTAACTTTTGTACTAACTTATTTTTTTGAGTGCGGCATTAAGCACTCTAAACTTGATTCCAAAAATGAAAACAAGAGACGCACCAGAATATCTATGTGAACAGATTTAATATGTAGGAGATGAAAAAGAATACCAACTGAGAAATGCAGAAAACTTCAGGCTTCAACAAGTAACATCAACGGCGATGCAACGATCGCTATTCTACCAAGGTCTGAAACTATTTAACACACTACCAAATAATTTAAAGACATAAGAAATCAAAATATGTATATTTAAAAGAAACTGTGTAATTTTCATAACAAATAATGTTTTTTTATTAAAACTTGTTAGCATTTTTTTTTTATATTATAAATAACACATAAAGTATTTAAAATACTAATAAAAAACAAAAAAAAAAAAATAAAATTACTAGTTCTTTGTATTAAACACGTCAATAAAAAAAATATCATGCAATTTCACATTATAAATCCTTCTAAATCTTCAAATTTGTCGGTACTACATATTTCTTTTTAAGCAATATTTTTTTATTAGCAAATCGCGCTCCGCAAAAGTGGGTAAAGCGTCCCAAACAAGTGTTTTCCACAAATTTTAAAATAGTTTTAGTCTATGGCATTATTCATAATGCACGCTCCTTTAAGACTTCTGTATCTTAGTACAATATTAAAGAAAAATATGTTGCATTTAATATAATTTCGCCCAGTGTATATAATTTTTTATACAAATGTATGTGAAACTTATAGCTATGTTTGTACATAAATACACAGTACTTAAATACAACTTAAAAATATTATGAAACTTATGAAAACATTTGCAGAAAATTTAGATATGTACTCGTATTTAAAGGTGTCCCAAAAATTGTAAATTGTCGCGTTTATTCTATTTAAAATTAAAAGTACGAATTCAACCAAAAAAAAAAAATATTACAAATTTAGCCCCTGCCAAATTGCATTTCTGAAATAGCGAAGCTTTAAAATTTTGATATGCTGATCACGGAAATATTTAATTTAATAAATGTGTACGAGTTGTATCTACTTTATTTTCACTAACAATCTAAATTTTCCTACATTTATGCCCGTAATTTCATGCAATATTTACCTACCGGTGCTTAGATACCTACCCGATTTTGTTCGTGTATACGGGTAGATATCTAAGCACCGGTAGGTATCTATTGCTTGAAATTACGGGCATTATTACTGTTCAATACCGTCGGTGTTTTGTTACCTTTCATTTGAGATATTTTATATTTAATTTCGTGTTCTTGATGATATTTTTTGGAACAGTTTAAAATATCCTTGAATCACTACAACCCTTAATTATACTTAAATGTAAAAATAAATCAAAAAAATAGCTATTTTCTTCGAAATATTTTTTGATTGTAAAAGAAAATCAAGTGGAAAATCGATTAGCCTACGTAGAAAGTTATATGAGAGTTTATTTATAATGACTTTTTATCTGGCTGTTAATATCCAAGCATAATTACGAATTTTCTAAGTTTCCAAAATGCTTTAGTGGCGATGTGACAGGGATCAACGTTTTATACATTTTTCTTTGCCAAGTTCGTACACACATCAAATTTGATAAAATCGTCAATTCGTAACGTATGGGACATATTAATGTACATAATAACATATTTCAACTTTATGACTTTGGAAATAGTACATAAGTATAAAATAGTAAGTAGTACATTAGGGGTATAACTTTTAATTTTTCAAATATTAAATATTTCCTATCTTGGTACACGTATTTTTTTGCTACACGTATTTTTTTGCTACATATCTAACCTTTAAGGGTTAAAAATTCATTTGTTTTTGTATGAAAATTTGGCTTTAATTTACGAAAACTGGATTTGCTTTTACGCAATATTGAAATACTGAGGAAAACAAAAATTTTGATACCCATATTGCCTATATAGTAGACCCAGAAGGATCTTCGGGTAAAGGTTTCGAATATCGTAAAAAGCTCAGACAACGCCTCGATTAAATTAAATATTCATTACGGTGCATTATTTTTGACTTAATACAACTAAAATTCCTTAATAAAACGTTAATGGTACACAAAACGCCTTTTTTTAATCCGTATATGCATGAAAGACGCTGCCCTGGTAATAATTATGTGTAAGGTAAAAAAATTAAATTGCTCATAATAGCACTCTAAGTAAAATGTCAACTTTTGAAATGACACACCAAAACCCCGAGTCACGTAGACTTAATTTTGGTCAAAATAAAAGGATATTTCGATTTAAAATTTGCATTGACTCAACCAATTTTTTAAGTGTATTTTAAGTGAAAGACATCCAAATAAACTGATCACAGTTATGACCTTGAAAAACAGATTTAAATAATATTTCCTTTTAACAATGAATATAAGTATATTAAAAGCGTTAAAAAAGGCAGTGTTTATTAAATTAAATTCTACATTTTTACTTATTTTTCCATTGTTTTCATTTTTTAAATTGCGCTTCAGTCTTTCACAGATACACTAAAAAAAAAAAATAAAAAAAATAGTAAAACTTCTTGTCAATCAAGTATACTAATTTTTTCACAATTTTTTTCTGAAATTGTGTTCTCTGCTAAAGTTTTAGTTATACTTATTCAGCACTTAATTGATTTGAACTAATGTTTTACTAATATTTTACTAATGTTTTATTAATTTATTTTGCTAAAATAATTGTACTGATTAGCACATTAATACTGTCGACAATAACTAGATTGAAATATGTGCGCAGAATTAAGTATATGTCGCGGCATGTCAACCTGTAGTTATACGATAAAAATTATACTAAATTATATTATACTTTTTTAAGATAAATAAAAAAATCAACCATGGAAGTTTTCTTTGTTTTTCATATGTATAGCAAAAGCACAACAACAATGTGTATACATAAAAAATTTGTAACACATCGGGTTCAAATGGTATCAAAGTGGCGATTAATTGAAATTTAGAAATAAAGTTTTTATAATAAACTTTGGCATATGGTAAAAGTATATAAAATTTTGCATCACTAGACGTCAAAATCAATCAACTAAGTTGTTTACTTTTTTCAGTGAGCGGTCAAAGTTTAGCAAATTATTGCTGGTTTTAAAAAAAGTGAAAAAAATGGAAATTTTTACAATTCAAGCGATTATTATTAGTGTTGAATCTATTAAAAGTAAATCTTTTATAATGGAACCTTCAACATCAGGTATTAAAGTATATAGTAAATTTTTTTTTTGTTTATAAAAATTATGTGTAAATATTTTTAAAAATTTTTTTAAGAAAGGTCCAAATTTGGGATAACTTCCGTATTTAATGGGCAACAAGTATTAAGTTAGTAAGAGTTGGAATTAGTTTTATGGATTTTAGAAAAGTATAGAATATCAGCTTATATTTATATAATTGTTTTTGTTGATGGACTTTGTTTTTTTTAGAGATGAGTGCGTGAGTGATTTCGGTCACTTAAGCTCACGTACAAAAAAATGTATCACGCGCAATTTTTTTTAAAGCTGTGTTTTTATGTATTAATGATTATTCATTACTAAAAAATTATGATATTCTCTTTTGTGACTTTTTGAAATAAATTTGTACATCTATGCGATTTTTTATTTTGATTATATTTTTTTTTTTTGCACGCTAGAGTAACAGCTTTTTTTTTTTTTTTTGTTTGCTAAATTTTTGCTAAATTTTACCTACACGTACTGCGCAATCATGTATTAATAATAGAAATCGCTTTCTCAGGTAATTTTGAAACAAAAACCACCCGCATAAAGTGCATTTCCTTAAAATGCATTTTTCATTTTTTACTTATTGTGTTCATTATTTTGCGAATTTTGATGTCTATATAAATTGTGGTAAATTTTGTATATAAAATTATACACAAAATGATACAATTAATTGTACTATTGTATTGATGTAATACATATTTACATCCAAAATATAATTGACAAATTTTCTAGTGTGACTCTGCATTGGGTAATATACAATTTTATCTAAAATAAAATTGTGTTTTTTTAAATATGATATAATATCAAAATATATATTATTTTGCAATGTCTAGGTATATAAATATAACGTAATTATTAATTGGATTAGTTTTAGCGTATTCTAAATGTAATATACAATTATACGCAACTATATATTCTACGAAATTAATTTTATATATGAATTTATATAATTATGTCCGGTTAAATGCACTGGCAGGCAAAGCCTTATTCTTATATATAAAATTCTCGTGTCACAATGTTCGTTCCCTTACTCCTCCGAAACGGCTAGACCGATTCTCATGAAATTTTGTGAGCATATTAAGTAGGTCTGAGAATCGGCCACCATCTAAAAATGGGCGTGATCGGACCAGTGGGCGTGTCAGCTTCCATACAAAGTAAATATTTAATATCATATATCTACAGTTCTATAATAGCCAGAGTCTTAGAAATTTGTGCACATTGATTATATTATGAATAGTCATGGGAAAATTGGGGCGGGATCATACCAGTGGGCGTGGCAGCTCCCACACAAAGTGATTATTTAGCTCATACACAAAATTAATATTAATATTAAATATCTAGGGTTCTATATTAGCTATATAGCCTTCAAATTTTGTACGAGTCCATCAATTACAAATATTAGTACACGAACTGAAAATGGGCGGAATGGGATAAATGGGCGTGGTACCAAAAGCAAAAAACAAATAAGCATTAAAATAAATCATCACATTCAAGACTTTTTGCAAGGTTATTTAATAATGTTGCTCAAAAATTGTTTTAGCGCTCCTCATAGTCCTAGAATAAAGGCGATAGAAGGACAAAGAGGCGTTGGGCTTCACATGAAATTACAAATTTTAAAATGATTTACTAATGTCAATTTATTTTTTTAATTATATATTTGCGTAAAAAAATTTTCTTGATTTAAAGAATTAATTACAATTAAAATTTGAAGGCAAAGCAACGTTTGCCGGGTCAGCTAGTAAGTGTATATAAAACAATGTATTGTTTTATGCAAACGTTTTAACTCGGGAAATTAAAGATTTATAACCGTCCAAAAAACAAATTAAAAGCAAATATCCTATATAATTTGCCTGAAACTTACAAGGAAGCTTTTCCGATCGGTTCCCTTTGAAATTAATTAAATTCGGATAGGTGATAAAGCAGCAAAAATATATGAAAAACGTATCTATTTTTAAAATTGGTGGTGAAACTTAACACATCTTTGTAAAATATGCTTAAAGTTTAGGAAATTTAGACTTATTTAAAAACAGCGTTAAAATGCTCGAGAAAACACACATTTTGGAAACCATTTTGACACTATGTCGTGGACCCCGGCTGCCACTTATTTGAATTATTTTAACAAATTATTTACTATTTTTTGCCCCTTTTTCATATATCCCACTTTTTTTAAGATTGGGGCTATACTTCATGTCTTATATTAAAAAAATCGTAAATTTTACAAGCAAGCGTGATTGTGGTCTGAAAGAAGTAATAATAAAGAAGAAATATAAAATTGGAAAATTTAAAAATATACCTGACATCGCCTAGGTCTTATTTAAACTAAATTATGTATTTCCAATTCACTTTGATTTATATTTTCGACAATTTCAAACGCTTTTCAAATTGTCTTTAATCAATTTTTTAAATTAAAACCCTTTAAAATGTCTAAAAAAAAAAACTACATCGTTATAACACAAAGACTGGTTTAGCTGATTGATTTTAAAATGTCGCATTACAAGGAGCGCCGATAGAAATTTGTTTACATTTAGTCAGATTGTTTTTCACAATTTGTTAAATAAGTTTTGGGACTTTAGCACATTTAATTACTATAAAAAAATTGAGATAATTTAAGTCACATTGAGATAATTTAACACATTATGCATATCGATCAAAGTTTGAGGCTTAAATTTGTTTCAAAAAATTAAAAAAATATATGAGATATCGTAATATATATCTAAAAAAAAATACTGAAAACTATGTTACCAGATGCGTGCGTAGCAAACCAAATTTAAATAAAAAGATTGCACTGTCAGTAAAGTAACGACTTTTACGGCACAAGTAAACTTAATGTTGAGTCTTAGTGGTATCTCCATTTTAAAAGATTATGTCAAAATACACAGAAAAAATCATTGTCAAAAAAAATTTCAATTAAACTTTTGTTCGATTTCAACCTTACTTTCAATTAACTGTTTAACTGAAAATGAATTTGGTATAAAAAAAATTTTCAGTTTTTATAACGTATAATAACAACATTGAAACAAATGCAAAAATTCTAAAAAAATCGCCAAAATTAAAAAAAAAAATCGTTTAAAGTAGAAAATTCGCATTTCTTTAACTTTGGCGATTTTTTTTAAATTTTTTCGAATTGTGGCGTTTATTTTGGGAGTTCTTTAAATTTCTGCAGTATTGAGGATTTTTTTTTTAAATTTTTAAAATTTTTTTTTTTTTTCAAATTTTGCGATTTTTCAAATGGTCTCGTTTTTTTTTAACTTTTGGCGATTTTTTTTTACAATTTTGGTGGTTTTTTTAAAATTTTGTAAAAAAAAATTTTGGCGTTTGTAATTTTTTCAGAAAACCGTTTATTCTTCTTCGTAACCTCAACCTTCAAATTAGAAATTAGATTTATAAAATGCAAATTAATTAAGTATTAATGTAAGTAAAATAAAGAAGTTTTTCAGTAACTCTATAAAACTGTTCTTCAGAAAAAAACCAAAATTTCCTCCAAATTTATGAAACCAGTTTTTAATGAAAACCAGTTTTTAGTGAAAGAAGATTTTCATAAAAACTTGGATTGTCTTAATAAAAAGTTTCAATAGACAAATTCGAGTGCAATATTATTGATATAAAGTAGAATCTAAGAAATTAGAACCACTTTGTACATCTAATTTCTGGACATTTTTTTTACAGAAAATTATAATTAAACTAGTTTTATTTAGATTTATTTTAACATAAAACAATTTTTATTTATTAACCCAGCAACATTTTTTAGAACAGATTACCTCTGAACCTGTTCTAGAACAGCTTCTTTACTACCGGTTACATGGAACCGGTTCTAGAACAGGTTCCTGGGAGTCTAAATGTAAGGTGTCACTGTCCGAGAACCAGTTCTATAACTGGTTCTAGAACCGGTTCTAAAGCAACCTGTTCTTGTTTGGAGGTAAAAAACCTATTCCAAATAGGACAAATTCCATATAGAAAGAACCAGTTGCAGAACAGAAATTAGAACCTGTTATAATACAATATAAGTTGTTCTGCAACCAGTTATTTGGATCTTACTATTTTACTGGGAATATTTAATTAATTGAACATATTAAATTCATAGAAAAACTTTAAAATTTTTTTTTATTATTAGGTATTTAATTTTGTACAAGCAAATCAAATTTCACATGCATATGACCGAATTGTACTCACCACAAATAACTCGGGGATTCCCGTTTTATTTTTACTTCAATGAGCAAAAAAATAATTTGTAGTGAAAATACAAAACAAAACAAAATAAAAAAAACTTCCAGAAATGAGAATCACAGGTTCTAATTTCAGAGCGTACAATACATTGAAATGGCCGATTCTAATTTCTGGACGGTTCTAATTTGTGAGAGTTCTAATTTGTGAGATTCTACTGTAATGCAAAAATTCTTTAATATTATGCAATATCGAAACTTGTTTATAATGCTTCATAAATGCCAAAAAAAAACACGAAAAATATATTTTTGGCCAAACTGGTAGATCAAATAATACACTGAGAGAATTATCTTCATGATATTACTGAAATTTTTGTATCGTATATAAGCAATTGGAAATCGCCCTAATTGAAGTTTCATAAAATTTTATCAAAAACATCTTTTTTAATTAATTAATCAATAAAATATTTCATTAAAAAATTATATTCGTTAAAAGTAATTAGCTTTTCATTAATTTTTTAGAGATTTTTGGTTCACTTTATAACCCTGTTATGTATGTTCATATGAGGAATAATTTATGTTCATCTGCACGCAAAGAAAAACATGGTTGAGAGAACCATATTCGAAGAGCATCATACATTTTTGGGTTTATGATTGCGACAACAATGTTACTGTGGTTATTTTTATATCATAATATGATAATTAGATTGCCATTTTATGGTTCCAAATATATCCCAATATTAACATATTATGGTTCTCGAAATTTTTATGAATTATCATAATATGAGCCCAACAGTATTCTCCCAGCATTCTCTTAAAGCTGGATTAAAAAGATATGCGTGTTTTTTAATAGTGTATTTATTTAATAATTCACATATTTAAATAAACTAAGGTTTAAAATAATTTAAGTAATCAAATTGTCTTTGCGCTGAAGAATACGCTTTGTGAAATATTGTGTCCGCTATACAAGCTTTACATGTGATTACAGAATAAAGCGAGCATAAAAATATTGTTAAAAATACAATTTCAAAATACATTTATAATGATCAAACCTGTTTGTAGCAATCATATATTTGCATTGTAACCATATTATAGTTCTAGTTATCATATTATGATCATAGACACGAATTTCGTCATCATCTATTACCATGTTATGATTATTGCAAACATATTATGATTACTTCGTACTACATACTTAAAAACACGTTCATTTTGTTTAAATTTTTCCTTCACATTTTTTTCCTTTAACAATATTTTTTTGCTTAATTCCAAACAATTAAAATATACAGCACTTTTTTTATCACCTTATTTAACGGGTGCGCGACAATTAAACTTTTGCCTAGACTTCCAGGGCAGACCGAGTTGAGACTACAATTTATTGCTTCTTAAACAAAACAAAACAAATCACACTTTTGCCTCAACTTCCAAGGTAGATCGGGTTGAGACTACAAACTTACATATCTACAAACTTATTCCTTCTTGTCCATTTTTAATGTATTTTTGTATAATATTATTTAATTTGTTGGGGCTGACTGTTTCTCATAACTTCTTTTCACAAAATCTCAAACAAGAATGAAACTAAAAGAGTGAAGAAGCTCATAAAAAAAAAACCGACTGATCATCTTATAGTTGGTGCAACTCTAATATGGCTACAGTTAGATAGAGGAATATGATAATAAATAATATAGTATGATTGTAGACAATACAATAATATGATAACTGAAAAAAAGAGAAATTTTTACTGGAACATGATAAAAGCACCCATATTATTGGTGAAATATGATTGATACAATAACAGTTTAATTGAAACAACCATTTATTGCTGTAGGAAAAATAGTTTTGTGGCCGCAATCATATTGCAACCATATTTTTTCTCTGCGTGTGTGTGTATTAACGAAAATTGATGTAATATTTACATATATAATAAAACATGTCTATCCATTTCCATACATGGTGATATGTGTACACTAACGAAAATTGAGGTAATATTTACATATATAATAAAACATGTCTATCCATTTCCATACATGGTGATATGTGTACACTAACGAAAATTGATGTAATATTTACATATATAATAAAACATGTCTATCCATTTCCATACATGGTGATATGTGTACACTAACGAAAATTGAGGTAATATTTATATATATGATCACATATGGACTCTTATGAAAATATATGAATCCTATATGGTGGTATATAGACAAGTATGACCTCGTATCACATCATATATGAGCATGAATGAGTTCATACATGTTCATATCAGAAAAGAATTAGCTGAAATCAGCAACTTTTTTACTAAATGTGGCTGACTGTACTAAAATTTTTTTGATTGTTGCATTCCGATCTAATAAAGACGAATACAACCCTGTATTTTAGTTATCTTATAAATAAAGTTCTGTATTTTATTTGTCGTATTATTTATAATGCACATTTTCACGAATAGATGGCACTTAGTTATCAGCAAGTCCGTTTTCTTGCAATCAACTAAAAATTTTCCTAAACATTAGTAGATTTTACAGTTTTTTTTTGTTTATTTTATAATATTAATATTTAGCAAAAACATTCTGCTGAATTTACTACTTTTTCCTGCAACATAATTTTTAAAGGACACAAGCTAAAATAAAGTTTTCGCGTATTTTAATAAAAAAAATATACAGCTTTATTTGGCGATGTGGTTATAAAATTCGTAGAGCAACGAGCACATAACGTCATTTAGAAAATGGTAGAAACGTGAAAAAGGTAGCAACGTGAAAAGGTTTTTGATACTAAACTACACGAAGAAGTGTTATAACCCTATTGTAGATACACCCAAACATATATAAAAAAAACTTCTTTAGTAACCCTTTTGGGGGTTTTGTTTTTATATGATACTTTTGAATTTGTTTCAGACTTCCTAGTAGAGTAATTTTGATTTAATCACATCAACTTTCATCACGAACTTCATTACTGTCAAGTGAAAGCTATCAAATCTTATAAACAACAAGAGCAACAACATTAATTTAACACTTACACATACATGCATACCTACATATACATTTATGTACGTTCAAGTTTATTTATGCTTGGAAAACTTATCTTCTTTTAATCCTTTTATTATGTTTGTGTGTGCGTGTCTAGTTGTATATGCGTGTGTGTGAAGAGGCAGAAGTGGAAAGGTTAGAAGTCAAAACATTTTTGTTGTTATTTTAAGTAAATTATTTGTGTTCTTGTTCGTTTTGAATTTTTTTTGCCTAGCTTAAAACAAAGAGAGGCCCGAATCTTTAAAATTTTTGAAATCCTAAAAGCTAAAAAGCTTCAGTTATCAGCAAAGGAAAACAATAATTGGCTTAACACAAACCGATGCATTACATACAACCGACAAAATCCACTTTATGAAAGTTTTGTCTGGCTTAGTGTACAAACCGACTGATTTGGTAAACCTAATCATAAAATCAAAACTATTTGAAAGCACAACTTTTTACATATATATATACTTTGTATGTCATTATATATAGTATGTGTATTACAATTTGTAAAAACAACATACATCCCAACAAATATTATTTGTATGAAAAGATCCTAGGTATGCTGATTGTTCAAAAATGTTTTAATTTTTGTATTAAAAACTTTCATATTTTCATATATTAAGTTAAAATATTGTCCTACCGCAAGTCCACAATCAAATGTAATAGATTAAATTGTATTTGTTGCTTTTCAAAAAGCTTGATTATTTTCATATAGACAATACAATTTTTTCATATGTATCGCCTTTTAGCAAAGAAAACGATAAAGAGCTTCATTCAAACCGATACTTTACATACAACAGACAAAATCAACTATATAAACTAGCTGATTCTAATTAAATATAGAAAATATAGAGTGTTTTATTTTTAATATAAAAATTAAGACATTTACCACGGCTCTTCTAATACAAAATTGTTTGATGGGATATATGTATGTTGTTTTTACAAATTGTAATACAACAAAACAAACACATACTACATATAATGATAAACAAAGTAAAGGGTGATTTTTCCTTACTTTCTTTTTGGCAACACTGTTTTTGGCAGCTCAGCTGTTTTCGTGTAACATGTTACTGTTAAACATGTTCAGTTTGGTCTATAATTTAACCATGAATCGACTTACACACGAACAACGCTTGCAGATTATTGAATTTTATTATCAAAATTCATGTTCGGTTAAGAAAGTGCATCGTGCACTTCTTACAATTTATGGTCTGTTTGCGTGACCTTCTGAGGCGGCTATTCGGAATCTTGTAACTAAATTTCGCAACAAATTTACATTATTGGATATTAAACAACCAACACGTAGAGTGCGGACAGAGGAAAATATCGCAGCTGTATCCGACAGTGTTGTTGATGACAGTGAATAATCGATCCGCGCCGTTACAAGGAATGTAACGGAAGGATTTGGGTGTAAAACCTTTTAAAATGCAGCTGGTGCAGGAATTGAAGCCCCACCTACCAGAACGGCTAACTTTTGGGGAATGGGTGCTGGCAAAGTTGGATGAAGATCCGCTTTTTTATCGGAAAATTGTGTTCAGCGATGAAGCTCATTTCTGGTTGAATGGATATGTGAACAAGCAAAATTGCCGTATTTGGTGTGAAGAGCAACCTTTCAAAGACGACGAAGGCAGGAACGTTACTGTGAATGGCGAGCGCTACCGTGCCCAAAATGGAACAGCTGGACTGGGGTGACATGCGGTTTCAACAAGACGGTGCGACATGCCACACAGCACTCGAAACAATGGCCCAGTTGAGAGGCGAGTTCGGTAAACAGTTTATTTCACGTTTGGGGCCGGTCAATTGGCCGCCTAGATCGTGCGATTTAACGCCTTTAGACTTTTTTTGTGGGGCTATGTTAAGGCTAATGTCTATAGGGACAAGCCCGCAACTGTTGACGCACTGGAAGCCAATATTGAAGAATTTATTAGTGAGATACCGGCCGATATGTTGGAGAGAGTATGCCAAAATTGGTCCCACCGTCTGAACCATTATAGGCGTAGCCGCGGTTAACATTTACATGAAATCGTATTTAAACACTGAATTATATAAACCGTTCTATCGACTGAAATAAAGAGTTCATACATTTCTCTCAATTTGATGTGTTTTTTTTTTTAAATCAAATCCGAAATTTCTTAAAAAATCGCCATTTATATTAATATCAGAGCCTCCCATTTTTTTTCGAATGAATTTAAATTTTAGGAATGAATTCCCTGACCAACTTTAATGAATTCGCTTTTAAATTTATTTAATTCCCAAAGGACTTAATTTTTTTGACTCCCGAATACGTAACTTTTAAAAGTTGAGTCCCTAAGGACTTAACTTGTTTGTTTAATTCCTAGAAAGAACTGCATGCAAGGCCTAATAATACAAAAATAATAATCAACGAAGCCGCAGTTTGTTCATTAAATACAATAAATCCCGGATCTGTATTTTAATATTTTATAGGTAATTTTTTTCAAAATAACGGCTGATGTGCTTTTGTAACGATAAAACCAAAAAAAAATTAAAATTGGTTATTGGGAAAAATAAAAATAGTGGAACAAATGCATTTTAAACCTCCACCGGATTTTTTATACAAAAAGGATTTTTGTATTTAAAGATCATATAGTTCCTTTCAGGGCAAGTTTTATTTTTCAACCATCCCCAATTTAACCAGGAATTACTCAAAAACTCACCAGAGCACTACTTTCCGCTCATAAGTTGCATTGTATTCTAACAATCTACACACACGTGAAAAGTTTGTGTTTTGGAGCAGTAAGTAAAAATTTTAAATTCAGGGATTTTTTTCCCTTAGGAAACTAAACAAGTGGAAGCATTAAAGTCCGATGTGCCGAATTTGGTATTAAAAAGATTAAATTCGGCTGTGACGAATTTTTGGATACCCTCCATCTCGGTGTTTTCATAAACCAGGGAAAGTGCAAACAATATTAATATCTATATTCTTTGTAAAAATAACAAAAATAATGTTGTTTTTATAAGTAAAACAAAATATGACTGATTGATTAATGTATTTGGGATGTTACAAAAGAAAAAATGTTTAATTAAAGTTTACTAAAATGAATCTGAAATTCTGCATGCTTATAACAGTGGGTATTCAAAGGTTATTCTGATTACCTAAAGAAGAACGTGTAGTGAAAAATATATATATTTGTATAGTTCCTTATGATGTTAAAAAAACTGTTGTAAAATTCGCCTGTTGTTTGTCTCTTTGCCTATATAATAATGAAAGAAAGTTACTAAAATATATTTTTGGATCGTTAGAAGAGATGCAATGAATACAAACGCATAAAAACAGTTTCGAATAATCAGAATTTTATATAAATTTAAGGGAACAAAAATACACTTGCGGAGACATACATAATGAAATAATTATGAAATGCCAGTTTACATTACAACACATGTGTTTATACTATACATCACATAAGTAAAACGGAAAGTGTGATGAAACTAAGTTTGTCAAAAATTATAAAAGAAAATCTTTCGAGTGTTTAGAGTGTTTTCGAGACACAAAAAATTAAAGAAACTGGTATTTCAAATTATTGTTTTTCAGCTCAGTTGCTTGTGCAATTCTCGTTTACGACTCCTAGAATAAGAACCCTAAGAAATTTTCCCAAAATTCGATTGGTTTTTACACATCAATACTTTAATTTAGATAATTTTTGTATGTATCAAATAAAAATTGGGCTTTTAAGGAAAACAAATGCATATAATCAAAAGATTTTAAGATGAAGTATGCACCTTATATGTCTTAAATAAAAAAGTTCTGAAAGTGAATGTCCTTTAAATTGAATGGGGTTTTTAATAAATGTAATTAGAATGTAAGAGTTTCCTTGCAAATTTATTAAAGGTTGAGAATGAAAATAAGTAAAAATAGTGTACGAAAAAAAGTTATGAATTTACATTGTTGGATTCGGGGATTTTGTTGCTGGATATTTTTTTGATCTGATAACGATTAATGTGTCTGGCAACTCCGGTTAATGCAGTCAAATAAATAAAGAATTTTAACTAAACTATTTTGTTCCACCTTTTTTCTAATTGGTGATTTTTTGATTTGTTGGGGTTAACAAAAAAAGGTATATGGCAAGCCTGGTATATGGAAAACAAAAGAATACTTTATAAATTAGCTTAACAATTTTTCGAGGGCTTCTCGCATTTGCACTTATAACCAGTGTTGCCAGTTTTGCAAAGCATAAAAACGACAAACTTTCTAGAAAAAATCGTCAAAATCGTCATCATATTTTGAAAAATCGTCAAAATAAAATATATTTGTTAGAAGAGGGATAAAGTTTTAATAAAAAATAAAATACAATAATGTTATTCACATTTCAAATGTTAACGTGTTATCGTTGTAATATAACACGATTTTTGACACTTCTCTTTGGTTTAAACTTCGAAAATCATAATATTTTACAACGATATTCATATTTATAAAATGTTGAAACAGTGTGCCCCAGTAGGCTAGTTGGTAGCGTGCTGGCTTATCAGTGCGGGGGTCGTGGGTTCGATTCCCACCAGAGGCACTGATCTGTTTTCGCTACAACGCGCCGAAGGCCATAGTAGCTAGTGCTCGGTTAGGGTAATAGTATATAACTTGTAATTATATGATTATTAATTAATAAAATAACAAAAATATAATGTTGAAAGATCAAATAAATACAACTTTAAATCAAACTAATTTTACCACTTGAACTGTTAAACACTTATATCTGCATAATTCTGTGAACAACATTTCAGTGGCACAACTTTTTAAATATTAAATTCTTTTACAAAATTTGGAAATTCTTTAACAATAAGTCTGTTCGATTACTTTTCCTGTAAAGTTCAGTAAAAACTACTCAGTAACAAAATTACAAATAGTAAGACAAATTTACAAAAAAGTAAACGAACAGAAAATTTGTAGGAATTATTAAATTAGATAAAGCAGCTTGTTTTAAATATTAAAACAAAATCAACTGGTCATTATGGAAAAGGAAAAAGTTAATTGAAATTATCGACCAAAAATAATTTAAATGTTTTTTAACTTCTTCCATAGTTAATTATTTAATCATTTTCACTTTCAATCCATAAACAATTAAAATTTAATTTAATTTTTGTTTACTAAAAATACAAGCATATTTTTTTATCTTTTAGTCATATGTTTTTTTCATCTTACAAATTCTTTCTGGCAAAAATGTATCCAGTAAAAACTTGTAAGTTCTTTGGCATCAAACTGTCACTTTACTCTCTCTTTTTACCAGTTTTTACTGCGTATTTGTCTAAACGAACACCTTCCAGTAAAAACTTGTACAAATTTTTGTGTTATCGAACAAACTTAATGTTATATTTTTAATTATTAAATTTTGGCACTTTATTTATATTATTAGGCCTGTTTTTTAAGCACCGGATTTATTTTTGGATTTATTTTGTTTCATTTAAAGTTGTATATATATCATCTTTCAACATGAAATATATTCGGGCTAGAGATCTGTTTGTTTCGCAAAAAAAGTCCATGCCTTGTGTTTTAACATGAAAATTTTTTTATTTTTATTTAAATCTAACTCCAATTAAATTTTATAAAAATTTAAAGAAATGTTCGAAACATATAAACACAGAAACTAAATTAAGCTAAACCCGTAATGAATTTATAAAAAAATAAATGCGGTTTGGATTAAGTTTTATTCAATTCTAGGATTTGCATTTTTGCAAAATTGTATTTCACATCATATTAGCATATAAAAGCTAGCTATCGATCAAAAAACAATGTTTTTGCTTTCAATTTTTAACGAAATAATATAAATTTAATGATCGAGCCGGCGATTTTATGAGAATGATAAATAAGTAGATCTTGCTGCCATATTAAATTATTGTCAAAAAATCGTCATTTTGGAAGCAAAAGTCGTCAAATAGTCATTTAGTTATTTTGGGTATTAAATATCATCAAAATGACGACAAATCGTCAAACCTGGCAACTCTGCATGCGATTGCTACTAATTCATACGTACATACATACTGTATACAAAACAAAACAAAAAAACAACAACAATATTTTGTGGGTTTTTTTTTGTTTTTAAGTGTTGATCATGACCATGGATGGTAACCGATTCTATGTGGTTATTGGTCTTAGTAACGCTATTTTCTTTTATTTCGGTAACGGTATTTTAGGGGAAACTATACTTCAGTTATTTCGGTAACGGGATTTTAGTGTTAACGGTATTTTAGCGTTAACGGTATTTTATTTATTTCGCTAACGGTATTTTAGCGGTAACGATATTTTAGATATTTCGGTAACTTTATTTTAGGGAAAAGATTTTTCAATTATTTTGGTAACGGCATTTTAAGGATAACGTTATTTTAGTTATACAGGTAATGTTAATGCACACCACAATTCTTAACCGCATTATGCCCGAGTTTAAATGACTGTCTAGTTTATGATCATACTTTGGGAAAATATATCTATTTACAGAAGTTTTTTTGTTCAGATCTTGTTAGATTATTTCGGTAACGGTATTTTAAGGTAACGGTATTTTACGGATACCGGTATTTCAAGAATATCGGTAACGGTATTTAAGCGATAACGATAGTCAGTTGAAAGGTGTTAGAATCGGGGACGGTAATTCAGCGATATTTACAGCCATCCCTGCTTGCGTATATTCTTGTGTATAAGCATTGAATGTACGTATGTATGTATGTATGTATGTATGTATGATGAAATAAAAAAAAAAAAATTTTAGAGGTCTTCCCACATTTTCACTCATAACTTTTGAACGCGTTAACCGATTTTGATCATTTTCACTAGAAAACTGCTCATGATATCAACAAACAATTTGACTGAAAATTAGCAGTACCTCTTCTGTATTGGAAGAGTATTTTGTGTTTCCACAGACAGACGGACGGACAGACGGACAGACGGACAGACGGACATGGCTATATCGACTTCTCTATCCATGCTGATCAAGAATATATATAGTTTATGGGGTCCCAGAATTTTTTTAAAAGAATTACAAACATTTGACAAAGTGAATATACCCTCCTGCACTATGGGATGGAGGGTATAAAAATAAGGCTACGTCCCAAGGGACTTATATCAATGCTTAATATTTTAATGCTTAATGCTTTAGTCAATGCCTTCATGCTATAAATTTGAATTCATTCACAGGAAATATTCATCAGTATTTTCTTTTGAAAGAATTCAGGGGGGGATAACGTTTATTTGTATTTTTGTATGAAGAACTTTTCAAGAATATTGTGTGAAAATTTAAGATGAATCAGAGCAAAATTAACGAAGATGCAGTGGTTTAAGCCACCACGGCTCTTACATGACTCGGCCGAGCGGATCCAGAAGCTGAAAAATATACTAAAGAAGGCATAATTCGTTGTAAACAGGACCAAAAAGATGCTTTAGACATAATGGATGATAGAAACATTCTTTATGGACCTGGCATCGATGATTCAATGTGAATAAACCGATAAAACCCGCTTATAAACGATTTATTCCAAATTTTTTAGCGTTCAAAAATCTGAAGTGTTTTTCCCACTCACGTTTTTTAAGTCGGTGCCCCTCATAACCTCAAAACTATTGCACCGATCCTTTAGAAACTTTAAACACTATTTCTGTACATAATTTACGAGGTTATGGTAGAGAGTTTTTTAAATGTTATATTAAAATCCTGTCAGTGCATGCAAATGATTTCTCAACTCTTTGCAAAGTTTTTATCAATTCTGTAAATTTTCACTACTGATTTTAAAACCCACTATTATCCCGAAAAAAAACTTCCTTCATTGAGAACAAACCTGCAGAATAACTTTGAACATTAATTTGTGTTTCCGTGAAAAATAAGATGAAAAACATTTAAAGTTTTTATTAATAAAATTTAAAATATAATATTCCTAATATGTTTAGATCAAATCGGTAAGTTTTTCGCTAAAATTTAAGTGTTTTTGTATTTTATACAATTCATTTTCGTTACATTGCCAAAAGCCTATTTTGTGGCTTTTTTCTACTAAAATCCCGGGTTTTGTTTTATAGAAAAATAATTATTTCACTGCTACATTATATGTAAATATTTAATTTACGGATAATATTATTTTCTACAAATAATGGGTACTTTGAGACATCGATTTGTGCTTTTCCCCTATTTGAAGTGTTATAAGCAAACTGCATTTAATTATTGTAATACAACTAGGCTTTTATTCTCGATTTTGATGATACGCAGTTTGATATTATTGCATAATTCTTTTTATTAATCGAGAATTACATCGATTTTCAATTAGATTTTTTTCCTTATCAAAAAATACTTGAAATACATTGAATTTAAATTAAGCTGAGTTTATTTTTGTCCACATAGCCCTCGGTAATCGAATGTTAGGTTTATATACCATCCATCCCATAGTGCGGTGGGTATATTCACTTTGTCAAATGTTTGTAATTCTTTTAAAAAAATTCTGGGACCCCATAAACTATATATATTCTTGATCAGCATGAATAGAGAAGTCGATATAGCCATGTCCGTTTGTCCGTCTGCCTGTCCGTCTGTCTGTGGAAACACAAAATACTCCGACAATACAGAAGAGGTACTGCTAATTTTCAGTCAAATTGTTTGTTGATATCATGAGCAGTTTTCTAGTGAAAATGATCAAAATCGGTTATACTATTTATTTCATCATACATACATACATACATACATACATACATACATACGTACATTCAATGCTTATGCACAAGAATATACGCAATCAGGGATGGCTGTCAATATCGCTGAAATACCGTCCCCGATTCTAACACCTTTCAACTGACTATCGTTATCGCTTAAATACCGTTACCGATATTCTAGAAATACCATTATCCGTAAAATACCGTTACCTTAAAATACCGTTACCGAAATAATCTAACAAGATCTGAACAAAAAAACTTCTGTAAATAGATATATTTTCCCAAAGTATGATCATAAACTAGACAGTCATTTAAACTCGGGCATAATGCGGTTAAAAATTGTGGTGTGCATTAACATTACCTGAATAACTAAAATAACGTTATCCTTAAAATGCCGTTACCAAAATAATTGAAAAATCTTTTTCCCTAAAATAAAGTTACCGAAATATCTAAAATATCGTTACCGCTAAAAATTTTGTAAAAGAATTTAATATTTAAAAAGTTGTGCACTGAAATGTTGTTCACAGAATTATGCAGATATAAGTGATTAACAGTTCAGGTGGTAAAATTTGTTTGATTTAAAGTTGTATTTATTTGATCTTTCAACGTTATATTTTTTTTATTTTTTTAATTAATAATCATATAATTACAAGTTATATACTATTACCCTAACCGAGCACTAGCTACTATGGCCTTCGGCGCGTTGTAGCGAAAACAGATCAGTGCCTCTGGTGGGAATCGAACCCACGACCCCCGCACTGATAAGCCAGCACGCTACCAACTAGCCTACTGGGGCACACTGTTTCAACATTTTATAAATATGAATATCGTTGTAAAATATAATGATTTTCGAAGTTTAAACCAAAGAGAAGTGTCAAAAACCGTGTTATATTACAACGATAACACGTTAACATTATTGTATTTTATTTTTTATTAAAACTTTATCCCTCTTCTAACAAATATATTTTATTTTGACGATTTTTCAAATATGATGGCGATTTTGACGATTTATTCTAGAAAGTTTGTCGTTTTTATGCTTTGCAAAACTGGCAACACTGGTTATGAGTGCAAATGCGAGAAGCCCTCGAAAAATTGTTAAGCTAATTTATAAAGTATTCTTTTGTTTTCCATATACCAGGCTTGCCATATACCTTTCTTTGTTAACCCCAACAAATCAAAAAATCACCAATTAGAAAAAAGGTAGAACAAAATAGTTAAGTTAAAATTCTTTATTTATTTGACTGCATTAACCGGAGTTGCAAGACACATTAATCGTTATCAGATCAAAAAAATATCCTGGAACAAAATCCCCGAATCCAACAATGTAAATTCATAACTTTTTTTCGTACACTATTTTTACTTATTTTCATTCTCAACCCTTAATAAATTTGCAAGGAAACTCTTACACTCTAATTACATTTATTAAAAACCCCATTAAATTTAAAGGACATTCACTTTCAGAACTTTTTTATTTAATACATATAAGGTGCATACTTGACAAACACTTTCCGTTTTACTTATGTGATGTATAGTATAAACACATGTGTTGTAATGTAAACTGGCATTTCATAATTATTTCATTATGTATGTCTCCGCAAGCGTATTTTGTTCCCTTAAATTTATCTAAAATTCTGATTATTCGAAACTGTTTTTATGCGTTTGTATTCATTGCATCTCTTCTAACGATCCAAAAATATATTTTAGTAACCCTTATTTCTTTCATTATTATATAGGCAAAGAGACAAACAACAGGCGAATTTTACAACAGTTTTTTTAACATCATAAGGAACTTTAAAAATATATATATTTTTCACGACACGTTCTTCTTTCGGTAATCAGAATAACCTTTGAATACCAACTGTTATAAGCATGCACAATTTCAGATTCATTTTAGTAAACTTTAATTAAACATTTTTTCTTTTGAAACATCCCAAATACATGAATCAATCAGTCATATTTTGTTTTACTTATAAAAACAACATTATTTTTGTTATTTTTACAAAGAATATAGATATTAATATTGTTTGCACTTTCCCTGGTTAATGAAAACACCGAGATGGAGGGTATCCAAAAATTCGTCACAGCCGAATTTAATCTTTTTTATACCAAATTCGGCACATCGGACTTTAATGCTTCCACTTGTTTTCTACTAAATTCGTTTACAAAACCAAAGCTTTTTTTCCCTTCACAATTTTATAGGTGGCTCCAGTTATTCTTCCAATTAGATCGTTTCTCATTTACAATTAGATATTAAATTAAATTATTAATTCACAATATATTTATTATTTTTAAAACAATTTTTTTTCTTATTACTTCCCTTTAAACCTACCCCTTTATAACTTAATAAATGGCGCTATTGCCAATTTTCCCAATTGGACTCTTCCAACTATTGCAATTGGATTCTTCCAACAATATCAATTGGATTTTAACTCCCAATTCAAATATATATTTAATATCATATAAATTAAACATAGCGATTTCGGCGCCATGAATGTCGACGATTTTTTTATAGCAAAGACACAAACCATATATGATGAATTGTGTAAATCTTTATCTGTATTTATATACAATGCAGTTCGCTTTTAACGAAGGAACCCTTAATTGATACAACATTTTTTTCTTCATCCCAAATACATTAATTAATCATATTTTATTTAACTTATAAAAACAACATACACTAAAAAAATAAGTTAGTAGAAAAGTTAGTAAAACGTCTTGTAAATCAGTTATACTATTTGTTAGCAAATTTTTTGCTAAAATGCTGTTTTAAGCTAAAATTTTTGTTATACTTATTTAGCACTTAACTGTTTTGAACTAATGTTTTACTAAATTATACTAATGCTTTATTAATTTATTTTGCAAAAAAAAATTATGCTGTAAGCACATTAATAGTGTGGACGACAACCAAATTGAAAGATATGCGCAGAATGAAGCTGATGTCGCGGAATGTCAAGATGTAGTAGAGAAGAGGAAAATGATACTAAAAAGTACAACTCTAATAAGACATATAAAAAAATCAACCATGGAAGACTTTTGTATCTATTTTTCTTACATAAAACAAAATTGAGGATTAAAACAACTTAAATTTTGAGTTGTCACCGGCTTGTGAAAATAATTGTCTATTAATTAAATAAAAGACCAAATTAAAATATTTAAATTTAATATGTATTTCTAAACTAAATGTTTATAGATTAATAATCTAGTGTCGTCAAATTGCAAACAAAAAGATTTTGCTGACATTAGCAATTTTTTTGCAATTTTTTGCACCCTCCTGACTAAAATTTTGCTGACTCAGCAAAATTTTTTGCTCACTTTACAAACTTTTTTTTTTGAGTGTACTTATTGTTATTTTTACAAAGAATATAGATGTATATATTGTTTGCACTTTGCAAATACCGAGATGGAGGGTATCCAAAAATTCGGCACAGCCGAATTTAATCTTTTTTATACCAAATTTGCCACATCGGACTTAATGCTTCCACTTGTTTAAAATATTTTGTATTATTCACGAAATATTTTGTTAGTTAACACGGAATTTGATGAAACTTGATTTAAGACTAAGAATCGAATTATAATACATTGTTTGATTAAAATATCCCCATAATTAAAATACTCAAGAAAAAGTCCATAAGGTTAGCAAAACAGTTAGTTGAGTCAGCAAAATTTTTGCTGTTAGGATAATTGTAGAAAAATTGCTAATACACTCAGGGAACTTCTGCTTTAAAAATATGTAGTTGTTTGGGTTGTAATACAGTTTCATTATTTTTAATGTAAATGTAAGTCATTTGTAGAACAAATAACATTTTTAAGTAACATTGTAGTTCATTTAAAAAAACAACTCACATCAAATGACTGTTTTATGATTTTACATTCATTTTTTACAGTTGTTTTTTGTTATTTAAAAAAATAAAAAAAAAAGTTATGGTTTATTTTTTACTACCATGTGGTTCATTTTTACTACAATGTTAGTCATTTTTTGAACATTAAAAAACAAATGACAATGTTAGTAGAATTTAATGAAATGTAAGTCGTCCTTTTTTTAAATGAAATTTCATTTGTTTTTGACTACAATTGCAGTCGTCTTTACCAACATAATTTCCTAAGTGTATTAGCTGAAATCAGTGAGCTGCATTTAAGCAAAAAAAAAGTAAAATCAGTAAAATTTTTTTTTTCAATGCAAATGAAAATAGACTTGTTGAAATCAACAATTTTCTTAGTAGATTAAAAAAAAAAACTAAAAAACTTACTACCTATACATTTTTTAATTTAGTTAATTTATATTTCTTAATTTCTAAGTCATAAATCTTTTTGTGATTTATATAAATATATATAAAAATGTCAGGACTTCCACATGGTTAACATAATGTAATTAAATAAAAAATCTACAAATACACAAAAAAGAAATATGAATATCATAAAAACTACTTCTCTTTACATAGAAAATGAAATATGCACATAGTTTGCATTTTTTACTACGTGGTGCGTACAGTACACCATGCCGTATTTTATATGTGTTTTCTCTCTGCCTGAATCTGTTGACTTCACAAAGGATTCTTAAATTTTCAAAGTATTATTGTAACACAATCATTTATTTAGTAATTTTTGTTTTTTATTAATTTAATTTATTTATTTTTTAATATTCCCAGTCTTTATGTAAACACATTTTTTTTGCCGTGTCCCTTTGATTTTAAAGTTTTGTATAAAAAATTTAATAAATAAAATCAAGTTTTATAATGGTTGTATTTATTTGTATCTTTTATTTTCTCGCTACTTCGTCTAGACAAGCTGCGACATCTAACTATATCTCGTATTTTTATTTGTTCTCCGTGCTATGAATGTGTTTATCAGCACAATTTTCGTTAAACATTAGTTCTAAATTAGTTTTTTAATAAAACCGTGTAGCTAAAATCTGAATTTCTGTATGTTGGTTAAATATTTTAAATAAACGTTTATCCAAATTTTCAACAAACTTTTTTTTGAGAATACAAAACTTTTAGTTATGAATTTAAAATTTAAAAAAAAAAAAAAAAAAAACACCAAAATAAAAATAGATTTTCAATAGATTTTCGCTACAAATTTTCTTTAGCCAATCGCCACCAAACTTTAAATCAGTTTTTTTTACATGCAAACAAAGAAAATATTCCTTCGGAACTATTATAATTCAGCTTCGCTTTTTTGGACGCCTTTAATGTATATAAGAATATATTTTTAAGATTAAGATAATTAAATTAACTCAAATGAAAACTTTTAATGTTATCATTCAAGAGACTTTTATGTTACACGCAGTTCATTCACCTTCTTTAATAATTACGTACATTTACGATAAATGATTGCGTATTAGCGCAAGTAAATACGTATGAACTTAAAAAAATAGATTACCTTAACCCTTTCACATTTTAATGGACTTAAACTTATGGCTCAGATTTTAATGTGTATAAATATTCGCCATTATATTGAAATAAATTAGATCTTAAAACCTCAAAAAATTGAAATGCAATTTTTTATACGAAAAATTTTCAATACACTCGTAGAAAAAAACCTGTAACAATATATCAGAAAAGCCTACTAAAAATTTGTTGCAGAAACTGCTAGAATTATCAGATTTTTTTGCTAAATATTTGTAATACAAATTTACAGAATTTTTGTTGTATTCGAGTTAAATTTTAGTTAATCGAAAATTTATCTCGCTAATATTTAAAATCTGGTAATTTTTGTAGTTTTTTTTGCAACGTCGGGTTGTGATGAGATCTTTAGATAGATCCAAATACTAGTATCAACGGATGTTAAAAGCTCGTTATAAATTGAAAATAACATAAAAATAGTCTCGATGTATATAAAAACAAAAAAACTTATAAAACTGTAAAAAAAATATTACTTGAGCCAGAGTAAAAACTAAAGTTTTTTTATGTAAAAAGCAGGGATCGCAGGCAATACCACTAAAATACATTTATCGATTCAAACCCCTTTCAACTGACTATCGTTATCCCTAAAACACCGTTACCGAAATAATTGAAATGCCGTTATCCGTAAAATACCGTTAATGAAATACCAATATCCTTAAAATACCGTTACCGAAATAACTAAAATACCTTTACCGATATAATAAAAATAGCGTTATCCTTAAATTACAGTTACCGAAATAATCAGTCAAAATGAGAAAAATGAATCGCTGTAAATATTTTACCAAAGCTTGATTATAAACTAGCTAGTCTTTACAGTTCGGGCATAATAGGGCTAAAATTATAGATGTGCATTGACATTACCAGAATAACAAAATAATGTTGTCCTTAAAATATCGTTACCGAAATAACTGAAAACCCGTTATCCCTTAAATAACGTATTCGAAATTATTAAAAAAACTCTTACCGCTAAAATACCGATACCCAAATAAGTAAAATACCGTTAACGATAGAAAACCGTTACCAAAATATCGTTATCTTTAAAATACCGTCACCGAAATAAACAAAAATCGCATTACCCTTACCGATACCCATATCGAATCGGCTACCATACATGGTCAATAGAATATTTTTGGTCTTCAAATTCTAGTACCGCCATGATTCTTGTTTGGAAAAGACCCTAGCCACGTGTTTGTAAAAGAATGGAGCAGGATTGATGATTTATAGGTTTTTTGTTAAAGCTCTGTCTATTCTGAAGCCTCTAGCTTTTCTAAAGCTTCGGGTTCTGATGAGATCTTTAGCCAAATCGAAATACTAGTATCAACCTAGCTAATATGTTTGATTTGCTTTATTTTTGTAAATATACGGATTTTGTAAGCTCGTTATAGAATAAAAATTACATAAAAATAATCTCGATGTATATAAAAACAAAAACCCTGTTGAAAATCAACAAATCTGGATCCATACATGAGCACACATGTTTCATACATGTCCACATGCATCCACACATGATTCATATATGTTCATATGAGGGATCATATATGTTATTGTGTGTGGTACATATTACTGGATATCCAAATTTTAAGATCAGCTTGGATAAGATTAAATATCGAGCTATATAAAATGGGATATTATTTTATATTTGAGATATATTTTTTTTTTTTTTTGTAATCGGGATAATCCAAATATAATTTTTTAGCAAAAAGTCATGTTTAATATCGCTTAAAACCCATTTTTGTAAATAACAAATAAACTTATAAGTTTTCGGACATGTTTCGTGTACCAGTTAATGCGTCTTCCAAACATCTTTCATTGGGTATCCCATTTGTCTAAAATTTCTCTGAAACAATTCAAAAAATGCAGAAAAAAAACAAAAAATTCGGTAATTTTTTACCCCACTTTTTAACTCCAAAACATTAGATTGTGCAGATAAAAAAACATACGTGTTTCTTATTTTTGTTTTCTTTATGACATATCCAAATTTCATTAAGATCGGAGAGAACCCGTGGGGAGACTCCCCAATTAAGATTAAGAATTTAAATTCCAAACGTTGTTATCTAATATGGTATATTTAGAAGGCATTATTGATGCACTGATAATAATCCATGCATAAAAATACCAATAAATGTCAAAATAACAAAAACTTTCGTAAAATAAAAAAATATTTTTTTCATTTTACAAAATTTTTTTTATTTTTACATTTGTATCTATTTCTGTAGTCACCTTCACCATAAATACGCGCCTTAGCTATTCTATAATACGCTAGTGATGTGAAGAAAACATATATTTTATGGTGATCATCGATACATTCTATAAGAAGCGTTCGACGCGCATTTTAAAACATGAAAATTCCTTAAATTTTTAGATATTTTTCGATTATTTAATTACAACATTTTTGTCTCTTTGTCTGTCAAGACAAAATAAATTAAGATTTTTAATGTGTTTTGAGGTTCTTCTTCTCTTTTTTTGTTTACTTTTAGAGATGGAAATGTTGAAACTGAAGAGCGATGTGCGTATTGTCAAATCGACGTGAATATTTACATCTGTAATCAAACATATCTATACATTTCCATACATGGTCATATGTGTATATTAAAGAAAATTGAGGTAATATTTATCAAAAGTTTGTTATAATTATTATTTAAAAAAATTAAAATTATGTTTTTTTCGAACTATAATTCCGTTATAAAAATGAAAATTTATTCAAGTTCAAGGTCATACTCTATATTTCTTTATTAGGATATTGTCCTAACAAATAATCTATAGAGTTTTTTGTTTTCAATTTATTAATTGACTACTTTCAAGAATTTGTTGATGGTTCCACTTCGGTGATTTTCTAGGTCCCCATCATCAGAACAAGTTTAGAAATATTTATTATATGATCACATATGAACTCTTATGAACATATATGAATTCTATATGTGGACATATATGAGCATGGATGAGTTCAGATATGTTTATAAATGGTTGTATATATGTTGACTTCTAACTGGGTACTCTTAACAACAAAAGCCCTTCTCTCCCTACATCTTCGAATTGCTTTCCCCTACAAAAATGTTTACTTTTTTTATATTATAAACAAAATATTTTATTAAAAATTGTGTAAATGATTTTTTTTGCAATCCTAAAAACTTTCGACGAGTTCTCATTGAGTTTGTGATTTAACATAACAAATATCTCTAGAAATTCTAATAACAAAGTCCCCTGAAGATTTCCTTAGGCAGGAATGAAATCCGGATAGGGACACGCCTACATCAGATTGCTTTTCACAATTTGTTAAATAAGTTTTGGGACTTTAGCACATTTAATTACTATAAAAGACAATTCTAATTATTTTCGAACTTTTAAAAATCAATATTCGGAAAGAATCGGTAACTTTTTCGAAAACAAATTGAAAATATAATTTTGTTGAATTTTTCAAAATATTTTTTGGAGTAGGCCTCAGAGCATGTTCTTTGCGAATGTCCGAGGCTATGTGAAAGGCGTGCCAAGTTTCTTGGCAATCGCTTTGTCTCCCCTTCGGACATTATGAAGATTTTGCCTAATAGGATTATTGGCTTTATAGGTAGCTTGAATCTTTAGGGTAACTTTAGGCACCACAAAAGACCTAAGTTGGTCGCGGTGCATAGTGCCATATAATCTAATCTAATCTTACTAACAGTTTCTTTTTCGTCAAAAAGTCGTTTTTATTTTTAACATTATTGAGCATAGTAAAAATTGTGCGGTAAAACTACTTCACAAAAATCCTATTTAGAATTCTTCTTATGACAAGCCAATGTTATATTATTCGATGATACGCCAAATTAGTAGACAAACATTTGTTTGAGTTAAATATTATTTTATGGAAAAAGGGAGTTAAAAGTTTTTCATTATTTAGAAAAAGTACCTACATTTCCACTAATTGACAATATCTGTCTCTTTCCCCCTACGCTGCTATTTTTATAGAAAAGTAACCTACTTAAGACACTTAGCTAGGGCGTGGGGTGGGCAAGGAGGCTAGAGCCATGCCCCGAAATAATTTGACAAATTTAAAAACTTAATACAAATCGTTAGGAAATAGCAATGTTATTGACAAATTTGATATAAAAATATTTATTTTTGACTTGAATCGAATAGGAAATGTCTGTTAGTTCAGTATTATATGGTTCGAATCTTCAACTTTCATTAGAAAACATCGCCTGCCATTGGGCGGCTTTCATTGTTAGTGTTGATTTTCGCCAAAAAAGCAATAAATAAAGTAATTTCATAAGAGCTTTCGATATATTTGCCTTAAAATATAATGAAAAAATTGCTTTAGAAAATGGAAACTAAAAATTACGTGCTTATGTGTAAACAGAAAAAACTAAAATTGAGTTTGAATTAAAATATTTGTTGATTCAGGTAAATTTGCAATTGCACTAGGCCCTATTGAGAAAATTGTAGTAACAATTAAAACAATTTGTAACTATTTAATTGATATTATTTTCAATTATAGTTTTATTCATATCTATTAAAAATTTAATTGAATATTGTTTTGCTTAAATTAAAAACAAATCGACAAAGTTTTAAAAAAATAGCCATAATTGTAAAAAAAATACAAAGAATTAAAAACAGACGAAAACATTTGAAAAAATCTTCAAATTTGAAAACAAATTGCCAAAATTTAAAAAAAAACAATCCTCAAAATTGCAGATATTTAACAAAATTGCCAAAAAAATATCCAAAATTAAAACAAAGTTGCTAAAAAAAACGGTAATCGATTTTTTAATTCTGGCGATTTCTTTAAATTTTTACATTTGTTTCTATGTCGTTATAAAAACTGGAAATTTTGTGTGTACCAAATTCATTTTCAATTAAACAGTTAATACATATTATTAAACATTTAATTGAAATTTTTTTGAAAATAATTTTTCTGTGTATTTCGACTTAATTTGCCGTTGTGTGTCATTTCAAAAGTTGATACTTTACTTACAGTGCAAACTTTTTATTTTAATTTGGTTTGCTACCCAAGCAACTGGAAACATTGTTTTCAGTATTTTTTTTTTACAATATATATTACGATATCTCAAAATCCATTAAAGCGACTAGAGTTTAGCACACAGAGATTATTTTTTTTAGTTTTTCGAAATAAATTTAAGCCTCATACTTTCATCGATATGCATCATATGTGGACGTGGTCCAATTTGACTCAAATTTTCACAATTTTTTTAGACTAAATGTAAACAAATTTCGATATGCGCTCTTTGTGTTATAACGATGTGTTTTTTTTTTAGCAATTTTAAAGGGTGTTTATTTAAAAAATTGATTAAAGAAAATTGTAATTATTGACGAAAAAGTTTAAAATGAAGGGTAAACACACAAGAACGCTTGAAAAGTATCTGAAATCGTCCAAAATATAAATCAAAGTAAATTGGAAATATATAATTTAGTTTAAATGAGATCTGGGCGATGTCAGGCATATTTTTAAATTTTCCAATTGTATATTTTTTTAAGCATTACTTCTTTCAGACTACAAATACACTACTGAGCCTAAACGCTTCTTTGGAAAGCTTAGGATTTTGTTAATACAAGACATGGCGTATTGTACCGATGGGCTCCCTCCGATCTTAAAAAAAAGTCGGATATATGAAAAAGGAGATAAAATAGTGAATAATTTGTTCATCAATATTTAAAATATTTCACGACATTGTTTCAAAATGGCTTTCAAAATATGTGTCGTCCTTGTAAGTCAGGTAATCTAAAGGGTCCGCCATCTAACGTTTTTTTCAACCAGTGCTTATGGTAATAGTAACACTTAGCTCATGTCTGATTTGACAGATAATTAGTTTTATCCTTCCGCTGAACGAATATGGTTGTGTATACGCTTGAACAACGCTGGGAAATATTGCGACATCACTTTGAAAATCATGGTAATGAGCAAGGAGTGGCCGTTACAGTCAATGGCGATCGTTGTCGGGCCATGTTGAACGAATTTTTGTTCACAAAAATTGAAGAGGAGGATACTGGCAACATTTGGTTTCAACAGGACGGCGCTACGTGCCACACATCCGAAGCTACACTCGATGTTTTGCGCCATGTTTTTGAAGATCGGATTATCAGCCGCAGAGCTTATGTCGTTTGGCCACCTCGGAGCTGCGATTTGACACCGTTGGACAATATTCGAGAAATACAGCTGCACACAATCGATAATGTGCCTAAAAATTGGACCGATCGTGTAGGCTACTGCATGGCCAGCCGAGGCAGACATTAGAATGAAATTATTTTCCATTATTAACGGGAATAATTGTACTTTCAAATAAAAAAAGAAATTTGAGAAAAACAAACACACTATAAATAGAAATCGTTCGTGGTAAATTTCATTCTAACTCAACACACAGAGTAATGTGGGATTTAAAGTCACCCAATTCCTTTAACGTGTGAGTTAAATAGAAGATATTTACGATTAACACTAAATGGCACGAATAATGTTGATGAAGACCGTAGTGGGTCAGAAAATGCATTCCATTCATGCTAGTGTCTAATAACTTTTTCTGTGTTTTTACTAATAGTCAAAGTAAATTATCATATACAAAATTTTAATTTTTATGTTAATTTAGAGAAAAATTTGTCATGACCTCAAACCGAACAAATAAAATCTCACACATAAAGTTATAGATCAACGATAAAATTCACTATTTGAGAAAATATTCAGTAGTTTTTTTTTATAGCATTTTCAAAAAAAAAAAAGCTATTTGGCGGACCCTTTATATAGGATATTTGCCTTTTAATTTGTCTGCAAATCAAAAACTTTTGAATTCACGAATATAAAATACTTAGTTTTTTGGACATAATAATACATTACTACTCGTATATACGCACTTATAAATTTTTGTCTGCCATATAATTCATATATGAAATTCATTTCGTCGAAAATTTTTAATATGATGTCATACGTAGTTGCGTCTTATCTCATCTCGTTCAATATATAATTGCTTATTGCATTTATAATACTCTAAAATTTATCCAATTTATAATGACGTTATATGGGCTATTTCAAATTTTTTGAGCACCTGCTGAAACCGACATACTATGGCTCTTATTTCGTTAAGTTTTATGAATTGAAAAAAACGTTGTACAGGGTTTGGATGACTATACTTGAAGGATATGACGTGCAAAGTTTTACATTGAAAAGTCTTCACCTTAAGAATTGGTGGACATCTAAAATTCGAAAAATTAAAAAAACGACTTGAAACTTGCAAGAGTTTTTTCATTCATTCCGTTTTCTCTGTAATAGTTTTTAGCTTTCAGATCCAAACCAATACAAAATATAGTCACTAGACTTGGAGGATATATCCACAAAAAAAAATTTTTTGATATCGCTGCTGGGTGAAAAGTTGCCTGGTGGTTTACAGGTGGAACCAAAATTTTCCGAATTTTGAACTTTTTGAAGATTTTTAATAGGGTTTTTGCGCCGTTTAATAAAAATGAGTTTTAAGCGCAGAATTATAAAAACGGCGTAATTTTATAAAGTTAGAGGTATATCAAGTTGGTGTCAGCGCACCAATAACGTATCACGGACATCACAAACTTAAAAGAAATTAGCGTAAATTTTTTGAAAATATATCTTTCTTGTGTCTGACAATCTGAATTGTCTTTTTAGTTGGCTAGTGTATTGCGTGATGTGAGTAACTTCGTAAAGTACATCTCCGAGGCGAAAACGCACTTTAAAATTTTTAAACGCAAAAATTTAATGAACTTTTGAAAATTTGTACAAAAAAAACAATATCAAACTGATAAAGTGCAAAAAAAAATAATTTTTTTCAATCCTGGCGCGTGCAGTGGCAGTTTTTTCCAAACACATTTCGCTTTGTGACAACTTAAGCGCTGTATCAATTCCGCTCAAACGTACATCGAATGGAAGACTTTACTGAGCTTGATACTTAAATCGAAAACGCACCAAAAAATTTTAAGGACTTAAAATTTTATGGAGGAAACAAAATGTTTCTAACCTTAAAAAGCATCCTTGTATGAAATATTTGATTTTGAAAATTTAAAAGAATTATTTTTGAATTCGGGTTAATAAGTAACCCAGAATCCCAACAAGTATTTTATAATCGGTCCAATATTAATATTTGCAAAAAAAAAGACGCGTTTTTTTTGAACCCCTAGAAAGTGAGACTATATTTTTAAACAATATTCACTAGGGCCACCTTAACAAATTTCAACAAAACAATTAAAACATACTACCGCGAAAACCGCCAAATTACCGCCGATGCAATGACGTCTTAAAGAACTTGCTTTATTATAAAAACTCTATGATCATAATAGCCTTTGCTGAATGCTTCTAAGAATAAATATTTGAGTTTCAATTCAGTTTATTTTATTTATGTGCGTGAACAGTCGTGAATAAAAATTAGTAAAATGGTTTCAGATTATACATTAAAAAACGTGAAATTCGTAAAAACTGAGAAGCGAAACAAATTAACCGATAAAAGACGCGAATATCGCCAATCTGAAAAAATAAAAAGCAAAAAAAAAAAATTAACAAATCGCAAATTGGTGTAAGAAAGTCAGTTAGGTATTCAGTTTTAAATAACAATAATAATAATAATAATAATAAAAACAATGCCATCAAAATAAAAAAATGCGGATTAAAAAAAATTGAAAACGTCTTAGAATTTATCACTAGAACCCAAGATTTAACTAACGAAAAGTTAGTTACAGCTTCCAACTTGCAGAACAATTTCACAAATCAAAATGGCAAAAAATTATGAGTGGTAAAGTTTAAATGGTTATATCTCTTAAACCATTAGCGGTAGACAAATAGTTTTTTCCCAAAATATTACAAATTATGTCTTATACTAGCCGTAATTTTGTAAAATGTTTAACAATTTTAAATAAATTTTTATATGCATACACGATCAAAAAAAAATTTTTTTTATTTATTTTTTCAGTGTATTTTAAAAAGTATTGAAGCTTTTACAAATATTTTAGTGTGCTAAGAAAGCCCTTAAGGGGTATTATCCACACGCGTTATCCTTTTTCAATTTTAACAAAAACTTTAATTTTAATATTTTTTTTTGAATTTTTATCTTTAAACCGCCGCTCAAATATCGCCTTTGATGTCAGACAAAAAAAAAAATTTAAAAAAAAAAATGTCTAGGTGCTGTAAATTTTTGAAGTTGCCCATATATTTTTTCAAAATGAAAAATAAATCTAGCTTAACCTATTGCGAACGGTTAGATATAAGGTCTTTTTTGCTATCCATTCGTGGTATTCTGTTACGGCTTTCAATAGTAACTGCCATAATGTCGTCACGATTACTGTCTATTGTACACCGAGAGACATTGTTTAGCAATTGTACGAGTCTCGCATAAATTCCTTAATGTGCTCTGGAATCAATCCACAGGAACAACGATTTATTTTTAAAACGCACTGACATTTCCCGATATAAAATAAATTGTTTGTTGTGTTCAAAAATGCCATGTTACTGTTAGTTGTGCATTTATTTCTTGTTTCCTTGTAGTACCTTTTCAGCAAGGACTTAAGGTTTTTTACAACACTTCGTAGTATCCAATTTTTGACAAATTCCAATCAATCTATCCGCTACTTGAGAGGTAAAACTTCCATAGGAAAACATTTTGCAATTAACTTTATAACAATCGCTCAAATAAAAATAGTACTTCAAGACATAGCGTCGGCTAGGTAAATTTAGTTCGGAGAAGTCACTTGGCAATCCAAAAGCTCTATAATTTTGATGGGGCATATGACATAAATTTGATTCAGAAGACTCCATACTTCATTAAAATTTTGATTAACTTTCATAAATACCTATATTCAAAATTAAAACAGCAAAAATTAAAATCACTTGTATTGCTTAAAACTACCCAGGTAGAAAAATACAATCTTTAAAACGTTTTAAAAGCATTTTTCATGATGGTACAAGCGTTTTCAGAACATACCAAATTACAAATTTAAAGCGTTTTGAGAATGTGCAAAATGATAACCCAAATTTACGGTCTGAGGATGGTATTTTATAACGTTCTCAAAACATTGCAAAACAAAATTTTTGAAATGCTTTTTCAATCGTTAAATAAGTATTTGCAGAACATTTTGGCTTACAGTTATTAAGCGTTATGAAAACGACCCAAATGATAACCGCTTTGAGGTTGGTAATTTTGAACATTGTCAAAACGCTCGAAAGACAAATTTTAAAGATCTTTATGAATTGTTCATAAATACCAATTTACAGTTTTAACGTTCTCTAAGCGTTAAAAAAGCTACAATTAAAGTACTTTGTCATTGTTTTCAACACAAATATCAGAATAATAATTTTAAACAATTTTATATATTTACATTTTGAAAAATAATATTTTTATTGAATTTAATTAAAATATATTTTAATAAGCTTGAAACATAAAAGTATTACTTCAGGGTTTTAAATTAAGGGAAATGTGATTTAGTATAAAAAATAATAACATAAAACATAATTTTGACGAAACGATATTGTGACAACCACAAAAGAAAAAATAGATTTAAATTTTATAAAAAGTTTGTTATAATTATTATTTAAAAAATAAAAATTATGTTTTTTTGACCTATAATTCCGTTATGAAAATGAATTTATTCAAGTTCAAGGCCATACTCTATATTTCTTTATTAGGATATTGTCCTAACAAATAATCTATAGAGTTTTTTGTTTTCAATTTATTAATTGACTACCTTCAAGAATCTGTTGATGGTTCCATTTCGGGGATTTTCTAGGTCCCCATCATCAGAACAAGTCTAGAAAGCAGTGGCTACCTCTATAGATTATTTGTTAGGACAATATCCTAATAAAGAAATATAGAGTATGGCCTTGAACTTGAATAAATTCATTTTCATTTAAATTTTATATATAAAAACATATCAATAAAATCAATGAAATTAAAAATCGAATATTCAAATATGAAAATAAAAAGCCCTCTATTGGAAAATAGATATATTTCATTATATAAAACAATTGCATAAGAAACCGAGTTCGCATATAGATAGACCCCCTTATGACAGTGTTGTTTTTTAATCAGTAAAATATTTTGTAAAAAAAAAGTATTTCTAAAGTACTATTGGCAAATGTTAGAAAAACGCTTTAACGCAATGGTTTTACATTGGTTTCATTTTATAAACCGTTGTAAATTTTGTACGATAAGAACTTCTAAAGTACTTTTTACAAACGTTGGAAAAACGCTTTGTACCAATGTTTTTACAGTGTTTTTATTTCACAAATATTTGTAAGTTTTGTATAAAAAGTATTCCTAAAATACTTTGTCCGAACGTTCGAATAGCAATCCAAAATAATGTTTTCTAAATGCTTTTTTTTTCGTATTATTTGCAATTATCGCTTTGGAAACGCTTTTATTTTAGTACCATCAAAAACAAACGTTTTGAAAACTATTCGTTTTTTGTACCATCCCAAATTTCTACCTGGGTAGACTCACAATAAATACATATACATTTATTTAAACTGTTCTATTAGTACCTTATTTAGAAATCAAACTTTACAAAATTACTAGCTGACCCGGCAAACGTTGCTTTTTTGTAATTAATTCTTTAAATCAAGAAATTTTTTTTACGCAAATAGATAATTAAAAAAATAAATTCATATTAGTAAATCATTTTAAAATTTGTAATTTCATGGGAAGCCCAACGCCTCTTTGTCCTTCTGTCGCCTTTGGTCTAGGACTATGAGGAACGCTAAAACAATTTTTGAACAACATTATTAAATAACCTTGCAAAAAGTCTTGAATGTGATGATTTATTTTAATGCTTATTTGTTTTTTGCTTTTGGTACCACGCCCATTTATCCCATTCCGCCCATTTTCAGTTCGACTACTAATATTTGTAATTGATGGACTCGTAGCTAATATAGAACCCTAGATATTTAATAATTATATTAATTTTGTACATGAGCTAAATAATCACTTTGTATGGGAGCTGCCACGCCCACTGGTATAATCCCGCCCAATTTTAACATGACTATTCATAATATAATCAACGTGCACAAATTTCTAAGACTATGGCTATTATATTACTGTAGATATATGTATGATATTAAATATTTACTTTGTATGGGAGCTGACACGCCCACTGGTCCGATCATGCCCATTTTTCCCATGACTATTCACATTAACAAATAATCAACGTGCACGAATTTCTAAGACTCTGGCTATTATAGAACTGTAGATATATGATATTAAATATTTACTTTGTATGGGAGCTGACACGCCCACTGGTCCGATCACGCCAATTTTTCCCATGCCTATTCACATTAACAAATAATCAACGCGCACGAATTTCTAAGACTGTGCCTATTATAGAACTGTAGATATATGATATTAAATATTTACTTTGTATGGGAGCTGACACGCTCACTGGTCCGATCACGCCCATTTTTCCCATGACTATTCACATTAACAAATAATCAACGTGCACAAATTTCTAAGACTATGGCTATTATATTACTGTAGATATATGATATTAAATATTTACTTTGTATGGGAGCTGACACGCCCACTGGTCCGATCACGCCCATTTTGAGATGTTGGCCGATTCTCAGACCTACTCAATATGCTCAGAAAAATTTCATGAGAATCGGTCAAGCCGTTTCGGAGGAGTAAGGGAACGAACATTGTGACACGAGAATTTTATATATAAGATGGACTTTATTACTTATACTTCAGTATACTTATTATCAATTAAGTTTTTAGTTTTTTGTTTCTGTTTAAAAATAATATCCATATTTATTTGCATTATATAGGATAATGAATACTATAAATTTGGCATTGATACACTATTTTTTTTTATGCTGGACCTCATATACGATATTTATAATAAAAGTATTAAATGTTAAAACATTTTATTCGTTAGTTTTTTATCCCCATATTAAAAGTATGATATGCTGTTTAATTTTTTATTAAAATTTCATCTTTAAAATTAATGTAAAGTAAAATTGTTATAACCATTTTTTTATGATAATAGAAATACATACATAAGCAGTTTTATACAAAAACATACATACCCAGTCAGAAACCGCCAGTGGTACAAAAATCAAGCTAACCGTGAAATTGTAAATATACTACAGGCAGAACCCTTGCTTAAGACGCTTTACTACCAGCGTTTCCAAAAAGCGTTTTGGCAGTATTTGTTTTACAATAATTTAAGTGGTCCACAAAAAAAAACATTGGCAAAGAATTGGCAAAAAGTGTTTTCCCAGTTTTCCCCAATAAGAAATTACCAACGGCACAAAAGTCTAACAACTGGTAAAGCATTTATTTTATAAAAATGATGGTGCTTTGTTTAAAAACGTTTGTGGCCGGAGGTTCCGAGTTTGATCCCAGCTCCAGCCATACACGTTTTTTTTGTGAGTTTTTTATACTTTTTCATAAATTTTTTTAATATAAAGCTCTTTCAGAACGAAATCTTCTTTTTGGTTTTGATTCCAACCATACCAGTGCTGACATATTTGAGCAGCCAGCTGTTACCCAGGAGTTTATTATTCACTTAAGTTTTAAGCTATCAATATTATCCCTGCGGGAAATGGACCAGTCACTGGTATGGTCACGTGACTAGAACTTTGTGTGTATGAACCTGTCATAGTTTCGGTTCTGTTATATGAAAGTGACCGGTACTTTTAACATGGGGTTGTCATAGGAGGTGACAATTGGTACCTGTAGAGCACTGTGTGACGTAGCGAATAATTTGACCAAGGTAACCTATCACCGTACCGACTGAAATGAATATACTACGGGACAAGTTAGAAGTAGGGAGTGTCAAAGTATGACCATTTTAGGATTTATGTGATATGCAACAGAACCAGTGGGGAAATAAAATTATCACGTGGATGGTGTAGGTGTACGTGTCGTAGAACTGGAGAAAAATTGTTGAAGGAAAACTGGTCACATATTAAGAGCAATGTGTTCTATTATAGAGGTAGTTTTAGTGGAGTCGTTTTGTAAACTACCACTGCATTGGTCTAAGGGGTACATGTCGCCGGGCATGCGAAAAGTAATTAGCAAGTAACCAGTCACTGTTTATTCAGCATGTGTCATATTATGTAGGGGCTGCTAAATAGCCCGTCCGGAACCAGTCACTGTACTTATTCAAAACAGCGTGTCATACCAAATGTTTAAAAAACCTTCAAAAAGGCTCAACAAAAATCAATTTTAAAATTAGTTTATTTTGTCTATACCCAACACAAAACTATAACATTAATTTTATAACAATTGAAATTTGGAAAAGTACATGAACTAGACAAGATAAAGATTTTTTTGCAGGTTTGTTCTATATTTGCTAACATTGGTGTTATCAAATAATTTCTACCAATTTTTATGTTCCAACACTTCTAAAAAGCATTTCATGAACCTTTTTATTTTGTATGCTGCATTATAATTCTAGTTCACAATAATATCTCTATAAAAAGAAGGAGCCGCAACAATTCAGCACAAATTTAATGTATAACTTAAAAAGCAGAGTAACAAAATATATACTCAGTTTCAATTTTGTTCCCAAAGAAATTCTTAAAACTCGCCAATTACTTACACATAAAAAATCGTTACCAAAAAACTTGTAAGTTATCTTAAAAAAATATTTTGAAACCAATATGCAGAAATTTTTCAATTTTAATTTACATTCTTGTAAAGTGTTTCAAACTTTTGAAAAAATTGTGCAAAAAATCATATTCTGGTGATATATTTCTGGTTTTTTGTAGCGATATTTTATGTCTAAAATCTCCATTCAATCGAAAAATCACCATAAAAGTCGCCAGTCGGCATTTCAAAAATTAACTTACCAAACGAGTATTAAGATCGCGACGTTTGGAGAAAAATCGCCATATCTGACAAACTTGGTCACTGTCTGAACAGTTCCGTACATAACAAATTTCTTCAGTGTTGTGTCCACTTGGTAGCAGTCAAGAAACTGCATCCTTTGGTACTACTTGTCATCTTTTCATCCACTGCTTGCGGTTTTGAACCAGTTCAATGACCAGTACCAACTTCAACTGCAACGACCCTAGTTGCTTCTGTACACTTTGATGTTATATTACTTTTTCTACAGTAGCGTGATATATCTGGTACCAACCAGTGAATGTTTTGTCACCATAACTATAGTCACGTGATTGGACATTTCACTCAAATTAACACTTTTTGGTGCACCACAGTTTTGGTTTCACCAGTTGCGTAACGTGCTCCCCAATCATACATCACAGAATTACCACTTTGGATCAATCGACCCTGCATTTCCCGCAGGGATATGTCTCGTTAGCTCAGTGAGAGACCAAAAAAATTATAAATTAAGTTTTTTTAAATTTTTTTTTGGAAAACCTATTTTTAGACCACCTATTTTATGGTTTTGCAAACGTTGGAGATTTTGTTCCCCCAGTGCTTGTCCGACACTTTTTGAACAGACGTACCTTTTGTCTAATGATGTTATCATTTCGGGGTTGGGAAAGCACTTGTACCAGCTGTTAAAGTGCCTGTTGCAACGGTGGTATGTTTGCCGTTTTCTGACTGGGTACATGTACATACGTTTGGTATACAAAGTTTTATACTAAATAAAGTAAATTACATAAAATTTTAATATCGCTACACTATGAATTGATATGAGAGCGTAAATTGAAAACACGTCAGTGCATTTTTATTTGCCCGACACGCTGCAGCTAACATCTAACGACAATTCTAAAAACTGGCCATAAAATAAGCACTAAAAGTATAAGCATAAGCAATAAACTAACTCGAAAATGTACCATCACCATCGTCATCTCTTTTGGAAAATGTGCATTGCCAGCCAACATCATGGTCAGGGCAACCAGCAAAACAATTGACAAATTCTGGCATCGATTTGTTAGAGTATATTTTTGCATGTCGTCCATTCCATGAGAGAACGTTCCATAACGATAATTTTTTATTATATGTATACTCTGGAATGTGTATTACTCACTACCGTTTTCAGTTCCTCGAAATTGTTTCAACTGGCGTTTCCAATTTTTAAAAAATTAAAAAAAAAAAAATGCTAAAAGTAGTAAACATTGAAGAGCCATATTTCCCAAATTAGGTGGACTATTTCTAAGATTTAAGAAGCAAATGAAAGTTTCAATTGTCTTTTTAACGATTTTTAATTAAAAGCAACCACTCTTTCACGAAAATGCATTTATAATGCAAATGAAATTTTTGTTTGCATTGTGCACTTTTCTCCCCAACGATTTTTAAAACATTGTGATTTTTGAAATATACATTTTTTTTAATAAATAACAACTTCGACTTTTTTGGGACGAGAATACTAACTTTTTTTGAGATTTTTTCAAAAATAGTTTTCTACATTTATAAAAAGACAATTATTTAGTATTTTAAAGTTTTTTTTTTATACTTTTTGGTTATATAAAAAATCATAACAGCACTGAACTTTTAATAACATTATCTTCTGAAGTTAATGACTATTGCAGTATATTAAAAAGGGTCTGAACCCATTGTTGTCTTCTTTACGACTTGATTTACAAAAATAACGTTTCTTATTCAAAAATGCAATTTAAACGCAAGGTTCATTGAAAAATAGCATTTGCATTTAAAATGCATTTAAGAGAAAATCGTGATTTTTGATACACAAATAGTAAACTAGACAGCTACAGCTTTCAAATGATTTTTAAATTAAAGAAATTGTCAACATACTTTAGAAGAAGAATTACAAAAAAAAAATCTTAAATCCTAAAAAAATATATTTTTGTATTAAAAAACATAGTAAGCTATTTTTGAAAAAATTATTAAAAATAGTTAGCATTTCCCAAAAACGGCCAAGGTTGGGAAAAAAGTGCAAAATGCATTCAAAAATTGTATTTGATTGTTTTTAATTAGAAATTGTAAAGTATACAATTGGAGCTTTCATTTTAAATCTTTGAAATAGTCCATCTACTTTAGGAAATATGACTTTTCAAACTACACAACTTTTCAAATTTGTTTGCTTTTGATTTTTTAAAAACTGAAAAAACGGCAATATAAAAGCAAGTTTGCAAAATTTTGCAGAAACTGAAGACGGCAGTGACTAATATGCGTCCTAGAGAATACGTGTACAAAACATAAAGGGATTTATATGATCCCCGGTAAAATTCTGTCCGATATTTCATGAAATGGACGATATTTGACTTTAAATATCATATTTTAAATAAAAAGTCTTTTTAGACCATATTTTTGTAGTTTTTTTTTTAGAACAAAAGCATATTTTTTGTTCTATAATTGTTTTTTTTTTTTTTTGAAATACAAAATTTTCAAAAATTAGTTGTTAATATTTTCTGGTTTTTGCTACACCGATATCAGAAATTCAATCCGGATTTCTAAGAGCATATTTTTTTAATTTTTAAGAGCAATTTATCCTTTTTTAGGCCATTTCTATGTGCATAAAATGGATTTATTTTGAGCACATTTCTGGTTGCCCTGTATATGGGCATCTTAAATGTGCACACATACATATGTAGTGTTTCACTTGCATAAGTACTTAATAAAAATGTGTTGATGGAATAGTGCGGTAGGGGAGTAACTGATTATGAGTCAGTTTAAGGTAACTTGTTCAGGCTACCCCAGATATTTGAAGCCAAAGTGCACTTGGTATTTTTATGAACAGTTAAGTACAAACGAAGAATTTTTATATCATTTGCTGTGAGTACTTATGATATGAAATAATTTTATTACCTACTAACGTTTGTAGAAAACAATTTCACTTATTGTTAGTTATATGAAAAATGTCACCAAGGACATGTTAAACTAGATTTTAATTAGGAGTGGTTTAAATTTAAATCCAGTGTTGCCACAAGGGAAATTCAAAACCGCACATGGTATACACTGATAGAAGTTTGTTCGTAGTATTAATGAATTCCTTCATTAATACATTTAATTTTTATAAAAAGTACCCAAAGAAATGTTTTATTGAATCAATGAAACATGTTTTATTAAATCAATTTGAACTAATGCAATCCCAATGAAAATTTCATAAAGTCTATGAAATTTGTTTCATTAATTCTAGTATAAACATTATGAAAGTTTCATGTATTTAATGATTACAATAAAATTCAGAGTTTTTATGAAAAATTTTAATTACTTTTTGTTACAAAACAAAAGCTTATTTCTTTATAATACGATACACTTTTTAAACACAATTTTTCTTTAAACTAAAAAAAGGAATAAAGCAAATCTGCTGACTTTCTACAAAACCACTTATGTCGACTTAATATTTTAAAGAATTTTGTAATCATTTCACATCAACAAATAAATTTTTTTTCAAAGTTTTTGTTAACCTTTTTAATAGCCTTGTACACTACAATGCACACATTTTTAAAACAATACAAAATATATGACAAAATATTTTTTATTTAAATATGTTCTTTAAGATATAGACAACAGTTTAACCGTTCAGTTGACAGTTTAACTGTTCTTCAGGTAAATATACGAGGGCAATCCCAATATTAGCCGACCTAACGCAAAACGCAACAAATTTGGGCAAATTTTATTTATATCGCAACATCATCTCCTCTCATCTCTTCATTGTTAGCAAATCTTTTACCACCGAGCCTTTTTTCAAGTTTGGAAATAGAAAATAGTCCGAGGGAGCCAAATCTGCCGAATAAGGTGCTTGATGAAGAAATTCCAACTTTAATTCATTGATTTTGGCCATCGTAATAGTGGATGTGCGACCTTTTTCGCCACATGTGGACTTTTTCTCCTAATGCAATCACTTAAACGCTGCAATAAGTTTGCATAAACTCGTTGATTGCATAAACTGTGTTTGAGGTCGTGTAAGAGTACATGTATATTATGTGTATATGGTCTTTAAGGGTACATGTATGTTATATAATTGTAAGACATTAGATTCAATTAACGACTGTTGTAAATCAACTGACTACTAGTATACATAGCAGTCCAGTCCATGCTCATTAAGTTTTCTTCCAAAAGCTCATAATTTATTTTTGGAAATTCGCGGTATGTAAATTATTTATTTTAATTTTTTAACTGAAAATTATATGAAACAACGACAAGGTCGTGCTTAGAGAAACATGGTGCCGATATCTGATCATAAAGTAATATACGATTGCGGATCAATAAGTCAGTGACTTTTCGAACTTCCCTCCTAGTTATATGAAATGCAACACTGCTCCTATCAAGTACCACCTGTTATTAGAATACTGTCAAATTTTGAGCAAGTTCAGTCATATACTTTGCGTTTAATAGCTGTTCAAAACATACAACCTCGTGGATTTTTTTAAAAATGGAAAAAAAGTGAATTTCGAGTGCTCATTAATCACTATTTTTTGCGAAAAAAACCGTCAATCAAAACAAGGAACAGCTTGATAAATACTATGTGTACTCTGCACAATCGATTTTAATGGTAAAAAAGTGGTTTACTGACTTTCGTTGTGATGGCACAAGTACAAATGACGCTGAACGTTCTGGATGGACAATTGAGGTCAATACACCGATAAATTCTACGATATGGTGTTGAAAAACAATAAACGGCGAATATTATGCCAACTTATTGGACCGATTAAAAGAGGATTTAAAAAAAACGACCCAATATAGCCAAGAAATGCCTATTTTATGGACCTCGAGAAATCCAATTTTTTAGAAGGGATACAAAAATTGGAGAAACGTTGGACTAAGTGTATTAAGCTAAAAGGAGATTATGTTGAAAAATATTTTTTTTTTTTTTGCAACAAAAACTGTGTTTAATTCAAAATGTTACGGACTTTTTACTTGAAGTCTAAACAGAAAAAAACTAAAATTGTGTTTCAATTAAAATATTTGTTGATTCAGTTAAAAGTTTAATTGAATTCGGTCCTATTGAAAAAATTGTAGTACCAATTTAAATAATTTGGAACTATTTAATTGATATTATTTTCAATTATAGTTCTATTAATATCTATTAAAAATTTAATTTAATATTGTTTTTATTTCAAACAAACAAAATCATCCAACAGAATAAAATTCGTAATAACCGAATTTGAGTCGTTTTAACCGAATTTCAGTTGGCAAATAGCTAAACGTTTCTCTGTGTTTAGAAACTATTAAAACCGTAATTAAAATTAAAAAACAAAAAAATATGAAAAAAATTAATCGAAAAAATTACAAATTTTTAAACAAACACCAAAAGTAAAAAAATCAAAAACAATCCTTAAAATTGCAGAAATTTAAAAAAATTGCGAAAATTTAAATATCGCTAAAATTCGAAGAAAATTCTAAAATTAAAACAAAATTGAAAAAACCGCCAAAATAAAAAACGTAAATTTTTTACTTTAATCGATGTTTTAATTATTGCATTTTTTCTATGTTGTTCATATACGTTTTAAAAACTGGAAATTTTGTTTATACTAAATTCATTTTCAATTAAACAGTTAATACATATTATCGAACGTTTTATTGAAAGTAAGTTTGAAATCGAACAAAAGTTTAATTGAAATTTTTTTGACAATAATTTTTTCTGTGTATTTTGACATAATCTTTTGAAACAGCGATACCACTACGACCCAAACTTAAGTTTACGTATGCCGTTGTGTGTAATTTCAAAAGTTGATACTTTACTTACAGTGCTTTTTTTAGTTAGGTTTGCTATGCACGCGTCTGGTAACATATTTTTCAGTATTTTTTTACGATATATATTACGATATCTCAAAATCCTTTAAAGCGACTCGTGTTCAACACATACAGAGAATTTTTTTTTTTTCGAAATAAATTTAAGCCTCAAAGTTTGATCGATATGCGTCATATCTGGACGTGGTCCAATTAGACTCAAATTTTCACAATTTGACTAAATGTAAACAAATTTCAATCGGCGTTCCTTGAAATACGACATTTTAAAACTAAACTAGTCTCTGTGATATAACGATGTTTTTTTATAAGAAACTTTAAAGGGTTTTTATTTAAAAAATTTATTAAAGCTAAATTGTAATTATTGACGAAAAAGTTTCAAATTAGCGGTAAGCACACAAGAACGCTTGAAATGTATCTGAAATCGTCCAAAATATAAATCAAAGGGAATTAGAAATACATAATTTAGTTTAAATTTGACCTGGGCGATGTCAGGTATATTTTAAAATTTTCCAGTTGCATATTTTGTCTTTATCATTATTTCTTTCAGACTACAATCACACTATTGAACTTAAACGCTTCCTTGGAAAATTTACGATTTTGTTAATACAAGACATGGAGTATAGCCCCGATGGGCTCCCTCCGATCTTAGAACATATATATGAAAAAAAAGTGAATAATTTGATCACCAATATTTAAAATAATTCAAATAAGTGGCTGTTTTTAAATAAGTCTAAATTTAATAAACTTTAAACATATTTGCATATACAGATGTGTTAAATTTGGCCGCCAATTTTAAACCCCAAAATATTTGATTGGGCCCAAAATATTTGATTAATTTCGTCCAACAATTTTGATATGATATCATATATAGTTGCTTCTTATCGCACCTCGCTCAATATATACAGTAAAACTCGCTTAATACGAACTCGGTTAAGACGAACCCTCGGTTAATACGAACTAATTTAAAAGTCCCGACGTTTCGGTAACAAATTTTCATATAAAAGACATCTTTTAATACGAACTCGGCTAATACGAACGCTAGGTTTTTACGAACTATTCTAAGCAGTCCCAAAAACTCGTTTTCATACAAATTACCATGTTTAGTACACTCTTTATCCGTTTAATGGGATAGACCTAATATAAATTTCATATCCGTGGATGACTTTCTACATATAGATTAGGCCGGGTCGATTTGTGGGGAGGCAAAAAAATCGCCCAAAGCTCAGTGAAAATCGTATTCTAGGGATCAAAATAAGAAACTTTGCGGAATTAACCATACCTCTAAAACGAATTCTACTACCCCGAAACTGTTGACTTTTGTCCCGTAGGGTCAAGTTTTGAAAAATCCCACTTTGACCCATGTAGAGTGCCCCAATCGAGTCCAAATGTATGACCGACCCCCACTAACTTTGAAGGGCCGATCCACCCATGCTCGTGGCACACCCCCCTGGAACTCCCCTGGGGGGTTCCCCATACAAACATTTCAAAAAATCTCCATTTTTGGCACTTTATTTTATTATTTTTTATTTATTTTATTTATTTTTAATATTTTATTTATTTTTTCTCTTTAGAAATTTATTTAGTCAGAACATATGGGTAATTTTCAAAATTTTTTCATATTGATGAAACTGACTTAATTTTGCAATAACTTTTGTATTTTTTAACTTAGAGCATAGCGGTTTACGGGTTTTTGTTAACGATTAAAAAAACATTCTTTTGGCAAATTTTCAGAACATTTGAGGCAACAGGCTCGTAGTTATGTACGCTCAAAGTTAAAATTTCTTAAAAAATCGTTTGAGTCAGCGTCAAAATTTGTCAGTCTAAAGGGTATATTATTTGCAGCTTATGACGTAGAAGTCTAAATCATGGAATATAAACTCACTACACTTGAAGTAATTTACACTATATGTAAGGAAGGTGTGCCACCAATATGTAAAAAGTTATATGGTGGTAATATTTTGAAACCAAATTTTTTCGATATTTACTTTTTTTGAAATGATTGGCCAGCAAATGCGCGGCCCTTTACGTATCGTATGTTAAGAAAGTGTTTATAAAAGACAACTAAAGTTTGGTGCATGTCGCGATAATGTGCCATTAACACAACCAGAGTTAGGGTTCCACAAACATGAAAAAAAAAACGTGATTTTTTTAAAAAACTGTTATTTTCGCGATGCACATTCATAGTTTTAGTGTCAGATGGTCCGAATATGGTGTGATCGTAATATTATACCATTTTACACATATGTGCAAAAGGCCGCTCTGAAATGTTGCAGTTTTGTGTTTTTCGCATTTTTCCATAAATTGTGCAAAAACTGATTTTTTAATTAATTTGTTTTTAGCGGAATAAAGCATTAACGTTACCGTTTTTATCCATAAATATTTGTGTCGATAACTATTAAACAATTTAGTGTGCAAAAATTTTGATCAAATGTCATCGTAAGTGAATTACGCGATAATCTTAATTTAAGAGTTTTTGCCTGGGCACACTCAAACCGTTGATGACAATGCTGAAGTAAATAGAGAAATCTTAATAGCTTTAATAGTGTTACCAACAACCAAGAGGCCGCAAAAAAATTTTGAGGAATAAGGCGTATATGGATCTTTCAATATTTTATTGATCTTATTCAGCATCACTTAATAGAATAAATAATTAGTAAAACAAATAAGTGTTCTTTATGTCACATTCTATCAATTTGGTCGTGCTTATTTTAGTTATGCCATCAAAAATTGTTTATCTGCTATAGATTTCGCGAAAATCGCGATTTTCTTAAAAAAAAAAATAATATTTCAAAAGGACATGGAACACTAAGTTGACCAGTTAATAAATCCACTTAAAGATTAAAACGAAGTTTTGCATTTGGTTTTTAGCGAATTAAGTCATAAAACGATACCACTTCGTGGAAATGATTCTAATTCTAGTTTAAAAAATTACTCATAAAAAATTTTAAACTGCTATAACTTTTGCGGCCCTTGATTAAAATGATGCACGTGAACAGATTTCAGTTTCTTATGTTGAGTATATCACGTGTACAACGCTTCATTGATGTGCCGTTAAAACAATGTAACTTTTTCATCACAAGTATTAAATATTTTCATACAAAATATTTACAATATGATATTAAACCACCATTATTTCTAAAGCAATAGAAAAAATTAAAAATATTCTGTATTGTTCTCAAAATGTGATGGATATTTTTAAAATTTTATCGAATTTGTATGTACTTTGTTATTTTTATAAACATTATATAATCAAGCCATTAAACAATTTTTGGATCCATTTACATTACTTAATTTGTTTTTTTTTTTTTCAATTTTAAACGGAATTATTAATTATGGTAAATAGACTCAAATTTTAATCACCTGTGCATAGAAAACATTATGACATGTAACCCTTGTTCTTTGTTTAAAGAAATCATTTTTGACAGTTCACTAAATAATTTTAAAAAGTTTATAAACGTTTCAACTTTTAATCAGGAATATGGTATCTAATAAAGCTATAAAACTGCGGGAAAAGCGAAAAATTGCATCCGAACGTCAAAAGAAAAAAAATGAAATTAAACGAAATTTACGTAAAAGTAAACGTGTTAAGTCAGACAAAGTGATAGTTCGGGATAAACCAACAAAATTGAAAAGACTGCAACAAAAACATCAATTTGTAGATGTTACAAATGAAAATGTTGAGGAACTTTTAATCAAAAAAGTATTAGGAGCTAGTGATTTTGAATGCGAAGAAAGCCAACTTCATGAAAGCCTTTTGGATGAGCACAGCGGTACTGATGTCAGAAATAACATTGAAAATGAAAAGGAACAGCCAGAAATAAGTAACACTATCGATTTTGATGACTCCAATAACGAAGAGGATGATCAACAAACTTTAGAATGTAATACTTGTATATTAAATATTAGTGATGACTGTAAGGAAAAGGATTTGAATTCGTTTATGTCAATGGAAAAACAACTTAAATCCGCTCGAAAAAGAGAACAAGCTTTACGTAGAAAAGTTAAAAACCTTGAAGTGGCCATGGAAGAAAAGAAAAAGGAAGTTCGGTTTTGGAAGCAAAAATATTACAGAGCGATAAAAGCAGAGGAAACAACTCCAGAAAAAAAAGTAAAAAACACAATGCGACAAGGCCATGAGGCAGTCCGCAAACGGCTTATGTTTTGCGAAGTATTGGAAAGTCAATTAACGGAAAATCTTAAGAAAGTTGGCCAGCAGAAAGAAAAAGCTATATTTTCTAAAGTTGTGTCTGGAAGAATCATAAAAAAGCATAAACTCTCACAACGTGTATCAAATTTAGTCAGTCCATATTTGCAAAAGAAGCACTTAAACAGTACTAATCTAAAAGTAAGTAGATCAAACAAACCAAAAACAATTAAAAATGTAATAAAAGAGTTTCTGGAAAAGGATGAAAATTCTTCACTTGCCCCGGGAAAACGTGACTTTATTAAAAAATTTGGAAAGACCATGCGTAAGAGGTATTTGCAAGATACAGTTACAAATTTATACAAAAGTTTCGTAGTGAAACTAGGTCGAAAATTTCATTAACAACATTTTTCAGATTTAAACCATTTTATATTATTTCTAAAAAAATGACAGCACGCGACACTTGCTTATGCAAACAACACGCTAATTTTAATTTCATGATACAGAAACTATCTAGATTAAAGATTTTTAGTTCAGCTAGCACAACTGCCTTTACAAATTCCGTAACTTGTAATTCAAGCTCAAAAGATTGTATGTACGGTGATTGTCAGATTTGTAAGGATAAACGTATACCTTTGCCAGATAATTATTCTATGTCAACCTTTTATTATCAATGGAGCCAAAAAACGGTAGATAGAATTGGAGCAAAAAATGTAAACTACCACGTAAAAATTACATCTAAGCATATAATCGAATGTAACGTAAAAGAATTGGTTGAGGAGTTGAACTCGAGAACTGCAGTTTATTTAAAACACGTATATGATACTGGCCATCAATATAAGTCTATTGATAACATTAAAATTAATTTGGATTGCAATGAAGCATTATTAGTTATAGATTTTTCAGAAAACTACTATTGCAAATGCGCAACTGAAATTCAAAGTGCTCATTTTGGAGCTTCCAAAAAACAAGTTTCTCTTCATACGGGAGCTTTTTTTTATAAAGACAAAATATCGAACACAATAAAATGTATTTCATTTTGCACAGCGTCAGAATGTTTGCGTCATGACGCTGCTGCTATATGGGCCCATTTGGGTCCTATTTTAAAACTTCTTAAAAGACATGTTCCACATTTAAAGACTCTTCATTTTCAAAGTGATGGCCCATCGACTCAATACAAAAACAAAAACAATTTCTTCCTTTTTGAATATCATTGTCAGCTTCTTAAGTTAAATTTTGCTTCGTGGAATTTCACAACATCTGGCCATGGTAAAAGTGTTGCTGATGGCGTTGGTGGTTCCGTGAAGGGTCTTTGTGATAGAGCAGTGTCTTTTGGAAAAGACGTAACATCTGCTCAAGATATGGTTAATATTATTTCTGCTAATAGCTCAAAAATAAATATGTCTGTAATTAATGAAAACGACATGCAAAACATCGATAAGCTGCTTATAAAAAATTCTCAACAAGCTCCAAATACAAAGAAAGTCCACCAGATTATTTGGACAAACAAAGAGAAAGGATCGCTGTATCTTAATTACTTAAGTTGTCCACAGTGCACTAAAAATCCACCTTGTATTCATTATGGCTTAACTCCAAACAAATATTCAGTTGTTGGAAAAGAAAAGAAAACAAACAAAAATAAATAAATACCTACTCGTTTTTTTGTAATTATGTATTGTTATAGTCGCTTAAACTTTAATAATATAAATAATTTAATTTATGCTAGTTTATACTAAAATCTTTATAAATTTTTTTTTATAAATTTTAATCCAAAATAAATTTAAAAAATAAATATAAAAAAAAAAATTTAAAGGTATACTTTATTTTTTTTCCAGCTTGTTCCATTCCAGCATACCACATTCTTGAAAATAATTAAAATTCTCGTTTAAAAATGACCCCAAAAAATTTTAAAAACCGCTATAACTTTCGCGGCCCTTGCTCAAATTGATCCACGCTAACGGATTTAAAATTCTTATGTTTAGTATTTCAATTGTACAAAACATCATTGATGTGCTGTCACAAAAAAAAAAATAATTTTATCTCTTTCATACTAAAATTGTTTATAAAAATTATAAAAAATATTATATTCAAACCCCTATATTTTCTAAACCAATTAAGATATTACCTTAAAAAAAACTGCGAAAACTTTAGCATTGTTGGCAAAATGTGACGCATATTTTTGAAATTTTTTTCAATTATAATTTACTATGTTATTTTTAAAAATAGTGTAATTTAGGCATCAAAAAAAACTTTGGATCCCTATATCTCTTTACGCTGAAGAGATAAATCAAAAATTTAAACGCAGTTTTAAAGATGGTAATGATTTCAATACATACCGCCAACAACTTTTGAAATTTACAAGCAATTGTAATTTTGAAAATTTTTTTTAATTTGCATCTTTAAACCGCTATAACTTTCGCGGCCCTTGTCCAAATTGATGCACGCGAGCGGTTTTAAGTTTATTATGCCTACTGCTTCAAGTGCACAAAGTGTCATTAATGTGCCATCAAAAAAAATTTGATTTTTTTTTTTTTCATAAAATGAAAGGATTTTGAAAATTACCCATATGTAAATGAAAAAATTAATTTAACTTAGTAATAGAAAAGAAAAGATAAAAATTACTGTTTGAAGTCTTTTTTGCTTTCAAGTCTGGGCAATTTCGCACGGCTCTCTAACGTCGTCGCCATAACAGCCTCTACATTTTCCGGTATAACTCGTTTGGAAACGCTAGCTAGCAATTGAACGTGTCGTTCTGTTCCTTGTATGTGTGATGGAATTTTTGGATCATTAAACGGTGGATCATCTTGATTTAAATATTCTTTCAAAGTATCGTATGGAATGCTTCGAGTGAATGGGTGGTGCAAATACGTCATTTATGTCATTCATATTGATCATTTCCGTGTAACTTGTGCAATAAAAGTTTATATCTGGTTTTTTATAAGCTCTAAGTCCCGTTGGGTCGTCAACATCGGTTCGATAGCGTAGAATTATCTTGATAGCACAGTCGCGCTTTTCTTTGCTATCATCAAACAACATTGATAACAAGATATTTTCCGAATGCGCATAATATGAATTATCTGTAATTACTTTATTGACAATTTTGCGTAAACGAGGTTCTAGAAATCTTGACCAACTAATGAATTTGAAAAATAATCTACTACCGTACACGACAGAGCTGTAATACTTAATATTGAAGTACATTGGCACATAACATGTAATTATAAATTCAACCAGTATTCTTAAATTTGCATCTGGATTTTCCGTTGTCACATATAATCGTAATAGTCTAGCGGCCTTGGTGAGCCACCGAGAATGTACAATTTTCCCTGGTTTGATGTTAGCCAGATCCACTGAAACCACGCCGCTAGAAATTGCATGGGCCATGTCGTATAAGTACTTGGAATCGGTGGAAAATTCAATTTTTTCTGGAGCAGGGGGCATATTTTTCAACTCAATTTTCTGAAAGCCGTCCACCACCTGAAAATATATAAAAATAAAGCAATTAAAAACGGTTGACAATTATAATAAATGAGTGATAGCAATAACTTACCGGAAGAGTTTCACAAGTTTCGATTTGACGGCTCAATTTTCCGGTTGCCGATCTTGGTCCAGTGCTGGTTGTTTTATCCAAAGCTTCAAACAAATGCCGAAACGGAAGTTCGTTGAAGTGTAGAAGGCAAACGAACCAATGCAATGGTCTTTTTAACAGCAATTCGAATCGTCGTATAATTCCACCGTGTGGGCCAGTGTTTGTTGGCTCACCGTCAACGCATATGCCAATTAATTCATTCAGTGATATATTTTTATCGTTAAAAAAATCATTTAATTTGGTTGTTTTGTATTCAGCGGTTTCATGTTCCAGTCTTACGTAACCAATCCATTCAGAATTCGGTTCTCTCAAAATAACAAGATGAGGTTCTTTTACCATCCTAGTATGATACTTCTCATCAATTGCATCTCTCGTTAAAGTATCATCTTTTCTGCCATCGAATGAAAATGCTAACAAATTGGTATCATCTAACCGTTTGCGAAGCACTTCTTGTCTGCATTTCTCTTTTTTCTCGGCGAACTTTCGATTTATCCATGATGAGAGGTTTGCCATGGGTATCTTTCATTTTAAAATCTTGGAAAAGAGCGGTTCCCATTGCTGATGCTACTCTATCAGGCACACCAAATCTGTCACATACCAAGGCAAAGTTAAAACAATCGTATCTCTGTGTGTATTGTGAACTTGTGCTTATATCCAAATCTTCTTGAACCGGTGGCGGTGCGTATGTTGAATCATCGGGATCTTGGTATGTTGGCATTGATGACATAGACGTTGCTCCTTGCTCTTCAATTTCCATCGCAAATCCATCCATTGTTAGTCTTCTCTGATTATGTTGATCGTGCATAAACTCTTTGAGGCGTTCGGGAACCAAACCGCATGCACATGGAGCTGCCTTCAAATCGCATTTACATGTTCCAATGAAAAAAATTGTTTCCAGAGATTTTACATACTCTGTAAATTCTTGGTGTTTGTTTCTATTCTTGATTTGCTCTTGATATTTGACAAGCAATCTATTCAATTTATTATATACACTTTTTTTCAGCATTATTTCCATACCAAGTTTTTTCCAAATTCCAATCAACTTATCTTGTACTTGAATAGTGAATGATTTATAGAGCAATTTTTTTTGTTCGCTCAAGTAAAAATAATATCTCAAAATATCCAGATGGGTTGGTAAATTAAGATCAGTCAAATCAGTAGACACACCAAAAACAGTAACATCATGCCTGGGTATATGACTCATTGGGTTTTCGATAGTTGTTGATGTTGTTATTGCTTCATCTTGCGGTGTAAAGGATGGTGGATTCATTGTAAACTTTTTGATTTGGAATGATTTTTTTTTTTAAATATTTTTTTATCTGAAATTAGAACTTCACACTTTGAGTTCTTCACAACGACTTAATGCATTCACAAAAACTGTTGCGTTATATATGGTCTACGAGGTAATAAAAATGAAATGGTAATTTTAATTCTACCTGTAACCGATTTTGTTGTTAAAACTGCCCATTAAATACTTACATGTAAATTAAAAGTTAATCTGACCACAAAATCTGTTAAGCAAGTGCGCCTTTTATTACTTCTGGAAAATCCTTTATGATAATTTTATGCTCAATTCTACCTGTAACCGATTTTGTTGTCAAAACTGCCCATAAAATACTTACATGTAAATTAAACGTTAATCTGACCACAAATACTGTTAAGCAAGTGCGCCTTTTATTACTTCTGGAAAATCCTTTATGATAATTTTATGCTTTCTGTTAAGCAAGTGCGCCTTTTATTACTTCTGGAAAATCCTTTATGATAATTTTATGCTCAATTCTACCTGTAACCGATTTTGCTTAAGTAAGTTTACGACATGCAGCTGTGTCTTGTGGTGGCTTAAAAAACCCACACAACCTATTTTACGACCTGCAACAGAACGACACGTTCAATTGCTAGCTAGCGTTTCCAAACGAGTTATACCGGAAAATGTAGAGGCTGTTATGGCGACGACATAAGAGAGCCGTGCGAAATTGCCCAGACTTGAAAGCAAAAAAGACTTCAAACAGTAATTTTTTTATTTCTTTTCTATTACTAAGTTAAATTATTTTTTTCATTTACATATGTTCTGACTAAATAAATTTCTAAAGAGAAAAAATAAATAAAATATTAAAAATAAATAAAATAAATAAAAAATAATAAAATAAAGTGCCAAAAATGGAGATTTTTTGAAATGTTTGTATGGGGAACCCCCCAGGGGAGTTCCAGGGGGGTGTGCCACGAGCATGGGTGGATCGGCCCTTCAAAGTTAGTGGGGGTCGGTCATACATTTGGACTCGATTGGGGCACTCTACATGGGTCAAAGTGGGATTTTCAAAACTTGACCCTACGGGACAAAAGTCAACAGTTTCGGGGTAGTAGAATTCGTTTTAGAGGTATGGTTAATTCCGCAAAGTTTCTTATTTTGATCCCTAGAATACGATTTTCACTGAGCTTTGGGCGATTATTAAATCGACCCGCCCTAATATAGATGCTAATGTTTTGACGTCACATACTTTATCAGGTGAAGAAATATTGGAAATTGTTAATCCAGCCGATGTTGAAAATTTGTCAAATGATATATTCGAACAAAATCGTGTGCCGAAGAAGCTGACAATCATATTTTGGTAATAGAAAAACTTATAACGAATGAAATCGTTAATTCAGTCATTCAGAAAAAATAACAGATTTTTTTTTTTTTTTTTAAATGAAGAATTTTAATTGAATTTTTAATTGTGAATGCATGAAATGCTAATTTTATTTTTTATTTTTTATTTATGTAAAAATCTTGTTTTTGTTTTAATAAATACATATTTTTTATCGTTAAAAAAAACCGCTTAATACGAACCTCGCTTAAGACGAACTAATTTTGTCCCCTCGTAGTTCGTCTTAACCGGGTTTTACTGTAATTGTATATGGTATTTAGAAGACGCTAAAACTAATCCAATTAGTAATGACGTTATATATACCTAGGCATTGCAAAATAATATATATTTAGGTATTATATCCATATTTAAGAAAACGCAATTTAATTATGGGTAATATTGTACATTACCCCATTCAGAGACACACTAGAAAATTTGTCAATCATATTTTGGATATAAATACGTATTACATCAATGCAATCCCTATGGGGAATGAGAAGTCAATTGACCTAAAAGTGACTGGTTAAAGAAGGACTTATCACAGGACTGGTATAATTTAATACTGAAGTGGGTTAAGCAGTGTCAACTGTCCTAAAATTACCAATCCTGTGACTGGTAAAGGGAGAACATACCACTTAACCAGAATGCTTACTAACAAGAAAAAGCCAGTTGGCCAGAATTTTACACATTGGAAGCTGTTTAGTTTTCGTTTATTTTTATGCCCATCTTTTGTTAGACTTGGGGCATGCCACTATGTGGTTTAAAGCAGAACAAATGACCCCCTCTTATGACAAGCAAATGTTGAGGTTGCCAGTTGTACATTGGGTAGGGTTAAGCAGAGGATCGGTCTCTGGCACGAAGGGACCGATCCTGTGGCACACGCAGGGCGGTCCCATTCCCCATAGGGAATTAATTGCCTAAATATATCATTTTGTTTATAATTTTACCCTAATTTTTGTCTTTTTTTCTCAACAACTAATTTCAGAGAAGTTTTTAATAAAATAAAATGTCCAAATGAAAAGGAATTTGCTACAAATTATAAAGTTGTAATCTTTTTGTTTAATTAAACTAAAACTTAGTATTTAGCTAAAATTTTACCGTAATTAGTCAATATCGAAGCATGTCAAACTTAATGGTCACAAACGTTTTCATATTTGACGTGTTTTGCGGATTTTGATGAAACAGATTAAAGCGTTGTTTTGCGATATAAACACCAAAATTCGCAAAATAAGGAAAACAATAAATAAAAAGTTATTTCAAATATGTTATGCAGTATTATTGGTCAACTAGTACAACTTTAATATTAAAAACTTAAAAAATGCATTTTAAGGAAATTCGGGAAGTTTTTGTTTCAAAATGACATGACGATATAACAAAACAAAAGGAAACAACAGCTTTATGATATGACATATGATCAGTACTGGACACACAGCTGACTTCAAAAATGTAAAAATATTAGATAAAGAATGCAATGAGAAAAAGAGATACACGATTGAAAGCTTACGAATTCAGCAAAACACAAAACGAACAATGAATCATAAAGAAGACACTGACAAAATAAGCACCTGTTACAGGGTTGCAATAAGTTAAAAGGAAAAAGTACTGTGATATTAAACTTAAGCTGTGTTGTTAAAATTATTGTTTTATGTTAAATGTTTCTTGTTTTTTGTATAAAAATAAACGTTTTAATGTGAAAAAATAATATTCATCTTATTGTAAGTCAATATTATTTAATGGTGTATAAAAAATTTTGTAATAATGTATGTTTTTTCTAATTAAAATATAGACAAAACCTTGAAAAAGTCAACAAAACCATTGACGAAACGTCGGTTAAACATGTAATTAATTGTTTTTTATTTACATTCAAACGTTAGGCCTTATTAGCTTATAAAAATATCATCAAAAGATAAAAAGCGATTTCTATTATTAATATATTATTGCCCATTACGTGCTGATAGGCAAAAATTAAGCAAAAAAAATTTTAGTGTGCGCATACATATTTTGATAAGTTTTCCTTGGTTACAAAAAAAATACATAATCAAAATAAAAAATAGAAAAACATTTCTCCTATAGAAATATTAACAAAGGCCTTTAAATTTTTACCAGTTTTTCGTAAAGAGTTTTTTTCCTAACACTTGGCATTAACAGTTTTATAAAAAAATCCCACAGGTTCTGGAGATAGAAAGGCCATTAAATATTTGCTATAGAAAATTAGCTAGATTCTGATCTATGTGGAACTATTCGCATAGATAAGCAATCCTAAACATGTAAATTGTAATATATGGTTGCATTTTAGTCAGATGATAAACTAAAAATATATTCGCGGAAATTATTAACACGAATATCTTTTACTTGTAGGCTTAAAATGGCGCGATGTATATAATTTTAACATGAGGAACCAAAAATTTGAGCTTTTCTTTTACAATTACTTGTAATTTGTAATTTAATATTTTTTTTAAGTGTAAAAAATTTAATTTTTGTAAATTTTGCTATATTAAGTTAAGTGTATTTATAGTTATGAAATACTAATTCATTTTGTTATTGCTTTTTAAATAGCAATAAGTAAATTAATTGTAAAAAGTAAATTAATTTTTTTTTGCTAAATATTATTAATTTTCCATTGTTTTTATACACTGATAATAATCCATGCTTAAAATTACCAAAAAATGTTAAAATAACCAAATTTTTTGTAAAATAAACGAAAATTTGTACATTTTACGAAAGTTTTTGTAGTTTTGATAATAGTTTCGTATTTTTATGCATGGATTATTATGAGTGTATATATGGCGGTTAAACACTTCTACTTTTCTTTTAACTTAGGAAATTTATGAGAATTAATTTGTAATTATAGTTTTGCGACGCATTACATAATTTCAACATAGCCTAAAAATATACACAAAGATAAACAGGTCAAAATTAAAATTGCACGAGACAATATTAGACGAGATAAGACAATATATCATTTTGCACAATAAAAATTAAAAATGTTTTGTTTCACTTCATAATTTTGCTCAACCTTAACAGAACACCGTGAATATGTTTGTACACTAGAGTGGCAGAAATCTCCCGACTTTTGAATTTCAGCCCTACCTGTACAAATTATTATACTACCAGATCCAAAACTTATGTAACTCATATTTAAATTAATCAATTTCGCTACACCAGGGTAAAATTTCGTGTTTTTCAGTGTTAAAAAAGCTTTAAACGTTAAATTTGAGCTATTTGATTTGGCCCAAAGTTGGCCAATCTTCATATAATATCCGATATTGAAAACAATTGCACACATATTATAATACATGCTTAAAAATACAAAATTATTTTCCATAAATTTATTTTCGTACAATGTACAAATATTTTGTAAATATTACAAAATTTTCGATTATAACAAGTTTCATAGATTTATAAATTTTTAAATAATACGAACATGATTTCATAAATTATTTTTAATAAAATGTACAAAATTTTCGTAAATAATACAAAAGAAAATTATTAAATATAAACAAATTTACGAAACTATTTTGTATTTTAACAATATATTTGTGTAATTACAAAATTTTTTTGTGTTTTTATAAAGTTTCGTAAAATATACAATTTAGTTTCTTAAAGGAAATATGATTTGAATGTATTACAAATATTTTCGTAATGTCAAAATAACCAAAAGTTTCGTAAAATTAACCACACTTTTCTTGCATTTTACCTAACCTGTTAAAAGTCGATATATGTGTCTCCATACGTGAACACACATGCTTCATACATGCCCACATGCATCCATACATGCCCACATGCATCCATACATGATTCATATGTGTTCATAAACCATTCTTATATGTTCATACGAGGTAATATTTATATATATAATCATAAATGTCTATACATTTCCATACATTAACGAAAATTGAGGTAATGTTTATATTTATGATCACCTCGAATCACTTCATATATGACCATGAATGAGTTGATACATGTTCATAAATGGATGCAAATATGTTGATCAGGGTATGGATTATTATGAGTGTACTAATATATTTGAACGATGAGCAGGGATGGCAGACAATACCACTAAAATACCGTTATAGATTCAAACCCCTGTTAACTGATGATACTTGTGCCTAAAATACAGTTACCGAAATAATTGAAATACCGTTATCCGTAAAATACAGTGACCGATGTAACTAAAATATCAATATCCTTAAAATACCGTTACCGAAATAACTAAAATATCGTTATGGCTCAAATACTGTTACCGAAATAATTGAAATAGCGTTATCCTTAAAATGCCGTTACCGAAATAATCTGACGAGATCTGAAAAGAAACATCGTTGTAAACAGATATATTTTCCAGAAGTTTGATCATAAACTAGACAGTCATTGAAACTCGGGCATAATGGGACTAAATTTATTGGTGTACATTGACATTATCTGAATAATAAAAATAAAGTTAACTTTAAATAACTGAAAAATAATTACCGAAATAACTGAAAACCGTTATCTCTAAAAAAACATTACCGAAATAACTGAAATACCATTATCGCTCAAATACAGTTCCGTTACCGAAATAACGGAAATATCGTTAACCCTAAAATACCGCTATCGAAATAAAAGAAAATAGCGTTACCCTGACCGATACCCGCATCGAATCGGTTACCATCCATTGTGATGGGCAATATTTCCCAAGAAAGTGGCAAAAATGCTGAAAAGTAGTTGAGTTGTTTGATTTTTCTCAAATTTGGGTCACATAAATTTTTGATCTAGTAGTATATCAATCCGCCCGATATTTTGAAATCCGACCAAAAATATTTTTTCATATAGCACAATTGACTCCCCTATGGGGAATGAGAAGTCAACTGACCTAAAAGTGATTGGTTAAAGCAGGACTTATCACAGGCGTGGTATAATTTATTTTAATACTGAAGTGGGTTAAGCAGTGTCAATTGCCCTAAAATTACAAATCCTGTGACTGGTAAAGGGAGGACATACCACTTAACCAGAATGCTTATTAACACGAAAAAGTCAGTTGGCGACAGTCTTGCGGTATGTCCATCTTTGGTTAGTCCTCTGGCATGCCACTATGTGGTTTAAAGCAGGACAAATGACCCCCTCCTATGACAAGCCAATGTTAAAGTTGCCAGTTGTTTACATAGGGTAGGGTTTAGCAGAGGACCGGTCTCTGGCACGAAGGGACCGATCCTGTGGTCTCATAGGGTCTCTATTGTACAACGCGTTAATTGCGGTCAAATGATTAACCAGTTAAATGCTCAAAACTTCTGCATTTTTTGTTGTGCATTTGAGCGGGTAATACTGTAATTGTGCAATTCATTAGTTAAGACTTGTTTTGAATGATTATGATGAACATTTTTGAATCAAAGTGTTAAAAAAGAACTCTTACATAAAATTTAAAATGCCGCGCTTCCATTTCTTTTATTTTAAATGGATTGCTTTAAATAAGCTGTTAGTCATTGTACGATACATAAATTCCGTAATGTTTTGCGACTGCAAATTTGTCTATGCTGTGATCATGGCCGTAGCCAAGAATTATTTTAGGGTGTGTGGCGAATTTTTTGCACCCATATTTTTTTTATTTTAGCCAAATTTAGTTAAGAGCTAAAAAAAAATCACGTATTCAATCACGAGTTGAGAGCTAAGAAAAACCAAGTTTAAACAGAAAGAAAACTTCAGAGTTTTTCTGCGAGAATAAGATACAATTTTCTGGAAACTGATAGTTAGTTGAGTTTGTTTGTAAAATTTAATTTTACATCAAAAAAGTGTTACAAAATTGCTTTAATTTTGTTTATTTTTAACAGAAAAATGTTATCCGTCTTCCAAAAATATGTTATATATACACAGAAAAAAACTTTAGGTAATATTGTCTAAAATTGTAGGTGCGATTTCACCTATATTCTAAGGCAACATAGAGTTTGCTATGTTATACGGCAATATTAGAGTAAAACATTAGTAATTTCTATTTGACTTTTGAGTTTGAAAAATCACCTATACTTTTTGTTAAATTAACTGAGAAGAATAGGCAAACAAATTGGTGATATAACTTAAATTTGAAATATTTTGTATTTTAAAAAGCTCCTCCTATTAATGCATTTTTATATTTTATCAAATTTGAATTTATTATTTATTTAATAAAAATTAAAAAAAACAAATGTAAATTTGGCTAATGATTTAATAATAGCAATTACAGATATTATAACTACATTATACAACATAAGTTATCAGAATCAGAGGGTTTTTCTATAGGAAAAATTCCTCAGAATCTGAGGGGTTTTCTATAGGAAAAATTCATCAGAATCTGAGGGTTTTTCCATAGGAAAAATTCCTCAGAATCTAAGGGGTTTTCTATATGAAAAATTCCTCAGAATCTGAGGGTTTTTCTATAGGAAAAACTCCTCAGAAACTGAGGGTTTTTCTATAGCAAAAATTCCCCAGAATCTGAGGGTTTTTCTATAGAAAAAAGTCTTTATAATCTGATTGGTTTTTCAAAAGAAAAAGTATTGATTTTTCGTTGAACAGGAAACCATTAGTTTGCCATCGCACTTAAATATTTTGTGTACAATGAAATATGCTTTCCGAGGAGAATGAAAAGAAAATTAAGTTTTCAATTTGATATAAAAGGAATAACGTATTACCTAACAAGGTTTTGAAAAGGTTTTAAGAAATTTACTTCTGACCAAAATTTGTTCAAATTCTTGAATTCCCCTAAAACATTACTTGGAGTGGGCCTAATAAAAATAATAAAACTAGTTTAAAATTTTTAAGAAAGAACATGCATTTTTAAATCTTACGCCTAATTTAAAATTGAACATCATTTGGTTGAAACTTTTATTTTGATTCAAAATTAAGTGGCAAACACCCATTTAGGCAACAAATATATATTTAGTTAGCTAACATTTCAGCTGAATTTTAAATCGTTAAACGCTCTGAAATCTATTTGGCATTAAAATATATATTTTTTTTAAATACAAACTAACGCACATAAAAAATAATTGTTCATGGCATTTAAATTTTCAAATTAAATTTTCGAAGGGTAACCTATTTGCATCAGTTGAAACAACATTGCCAATAGGCAAATCTTTTACACGTTGAAATAGATAATAAAACTATTTTTTAAATTTTATTACATTATACCCCGTATTATTTTTTTGTTTGCGAGTACATTTCAAAAAAATTGTCGCGACCCTGGCTGTGTTGCTTTGGTTAAAGATAGATACACGGATTGTTTGAAAATTTCAAAGCTCTTCGAAATTTTAGTTTAGGTTTATGAGCCACTAAGGATTACATGTATAAGGCAATACTAAAAAGTTTACAGGATAAATTAAACGGTTTTATAGTCAGTTGTTACATTACACTAAGAAATGGTTGCTAAAAATATTGCTGTTATAATGGGAAAATTAACTATTTTCAGCCATGCCGCATATTCTGCTAGTTTTGGCAACACATGTCTGCTGAGTTGTAGTACACACAAAGAAAAATTTAGCTATTTGCCAACTGAAATTCTGTTATTACGACTCAAATTGAGTTATTACGAATTTCAGACGGTTGTCACACCTTAGCATTAGTTTTCACAACAAAGTTCGGCTAATTCAGCTAAATTTCAGTTGCAACTAACAAAATGTTCAATACTCTAATGCAAATATACTTGTACTAACTGAATTTATAAGTTGTTCCCATTAATATAAACTCTTAAATTCGGTTGGCACTGTTTTTCTCTGTGTGTACAATTAAATAAGTAGTACAAATTGGTAACCGCTACAAATACTTTGTAAAATTGAAAAAATAATAAGTAAAAATAGGTTTTCAAAAAATTTCGAGATCATTATTTTATACCTAAAATAATGATAGAAATAAGTACTTACTGGTCTCATTACTGGTAGTGAGAAGAATAATGATATGTCAGTACTGTTTCTAAACTGGTATGAATTTATAAAAAAATTTAAAATAAAACATTTATTGTCTTTCATCCATTGGCGACTAAATAAAATGTCGATTTTAATCGTTTAGACCAGGAGTGCCCAAAAGTTCCTTATGGAAGAGCAAACACCAATACATTTAAAGAAAAAAATATTTCAATGTTTACCAGCAAAGCATACGAAAGTGTTCTTGCTTTGCGCTTGCGTGTATAAAGTGAAGAACGACAAAAAAACTAATAAGACAAAGTTGTTTGTGTATTTCGTATTGCTAGTGCTGAGCACTCTATATATGTATTAAAACACACAGCCTATAGCTAAGTGTTTTTACAAAAACAAATGAGTACCAAGCGCATAGGCCGTGGGCACCCCTGGTTTAGACTATATTTCTAGTAGATCAACATTCCTCTAATTTTACATATGAAATTAAAAGTTTTATTTCGCAAACCAGTTTTCGCAAACTGGTTTTCAAAAATAAGAAAAATGTTTTGCTTAAATCAGCAAATCAGTACAAAATTCAGTAATTTGAAAAAATGAGAATATCATTTACTAAAAATAATTTAATTTGCATTTTAGTTTTTCATACAGTATTTAAATGTTATTACAATCGTATAAACCAGCGGTTACCAACCTATGGTACGCGTACCACTAATTAAAAAAACAAATAAAACAGTGGGTCGCAGAATTAATGCAATGGCTTTAAACGTAAAAGAACTGTTAATAAACCAAGTTAAACAAAGCTATTTTCTCTCTCTTCAAATTGATGAAGGCGCAGATATAGCTCATTGTGCGCAATTACTAGTGTTTATTCAATATATTTTTGATTCGAAATTAAAAGAAGGTTTTTTATTTTGTGAAGAGCTGCCAACTCGTACGACATCAGATGATATATTTAAAAAGTTAAATGAATTTATGATGGAAAATACCGCTAGACTGGATGCGATGTGTTGGGTTATGTACAGACGGTGCTTGAGCTATGACAGGCAAATACAATGGGGTAATCACAAAAGTGAATTCTGTTTCTCCCGATTGTAAATTTACCCACTGTGTTATACACCGGGAAGCATTAGTGTGTGAAAGAATTCCTGATGGCTTGACAGAAGTGCTTAATGATGCTGTCTCGGTAGTTAATTTTATTAAATCTAGATCCCTTTACTCTCGCTTGTTTGGTGTGCTGTGTACCGATATGGATAGTGCACGCACCAGTCTGCTTTTAAACACTGAAGTAAGATGTCAAGAGGAAAAATGTTAAATCGTTTGTTAGAACTAAGAACAGAAGTAGAAATATTTTTCAATTAAATGAAATAAGAGTTCCACAAACGATTTTTGGATGATATTTGGTTACAAAAATTATCATAACTTGCTGATATTTTTACCCGATTAAATGATTTATACTCGTATTTACAAGGTCCATCAAAAATACCTTTTATTGTAGAGGGAAAAATAAATGCTATGAATTAGAGTTTGAAACTAATAGTGGATACTGTAACTCAAAATAATTATCAGTCCTTGCCGAGCTTAGAAACATTTTTAATCGAAAAGCAAATTCAAGACTCATGTTAAATTAATACTTCAATTATAAAACACTGCAATTTAGCAATTTCGATCAATATTTTAATGAAGAATATGGGGAATGCTTGTGGATTCATCCGCATTTTGAGAACAACAACCTTCTACAATGTGTTTTAAAGGCCAAGAGGCATTAATTGAGCTCTCTTGCGATCCTACGCAGAAACAGATTTTCGAAAATACAGACCTGTACTTTCTGGATAAAATTCGTCATACAACGAAGCTATGAAATTATTATTAAAATACACGTCCACATATTTGTGTGAAGCTGGATTTTCATCTATGGTAGGAATAAAAACAAAATTTAGAAATAAATTGCATTTAGAACCTAATATGAGACTTTAATTAAGTAAAATTGAGCCAAATATTGATATTCTTTTATCACAGGCTCAATGCCAAACATCGCACTAAAAACTGAACTCAATTTAATTGTTATTAATTGTTAAGTTTTGATACCTCTAAGTTTTTTTTTTTATTTTTATGAATTTAATGTATGAAATATAAATAAACCTTACAATATTATTTTTTTCCTATCTTCTTAAGGATATTAAAAAAATCGATTTTACTATTATAAACTTTTAAGTTTTTGTTAATTTTGAATTTTTTTGTTTTGTTTTTTATAAACTTTAAGTTTCATATACAAGAAAAAGTAACACAATTAATTAAACTTTACAATATAAGTTGTTCTAATTTTCTTACCATATTTATAAGTGAAATTTATTGACAAAACCAAAAAACTCGTTAGGGGTACGCAGCTGCCAAAATTTAAAATTAGGGCTACGAGAGCCAAAAAGGTTGGAAAGCCCTCTTATAAACCAAAGAAAAATTAAAAAAGTTTCTCCTGTTAAATTATGATTTTGTCTCTTAGTTCTTTTTGGCGGTTAGGGATCGATATATCGCTCAAGTCAGGTATAGTGCGTAACTTTTTTATTTTTACATATTTTTCGTTAAAATTGTCACACTATTATAGAATTGTGAAACAAAAAATCAAAAATCTCAAAAAATAAAACAAATCTAAATGTTATTGTATAATATTATGTTAAAGAGTTTTTTTGTCGTATTTTATATAATTTAATAAATAAAAATTTCATATAGATGCAATCAAACAATAAAAACCATAACAAATAATTACAGTATTGTCAAAAGGATTACTGATGAAGGTTGTGTTACCAGAAACTGCGCAGTCTAATTCAATTAAAAATTTACAATGTAGTTATGATTTTTAGAAAAGTATGCTTAATGTTCTCTACCACGCCAATCTCAAACAATTGAAAATATGTGCATATTAATTATAGTATTAATTGCACACTGTCTAAGAAGACGATGAATAAAATTCAAAAATCCCCAATATAATAAAAATTTTAAGTTTTCTTTGATCTTCTTTTATTTAATTATTCTTATTTTAAACGAGCTTAAGATCATTTATTTATTAATTATAATTATTTATTTCTAATATTTCGTCTTCACATTGGGTGACTTCTTCAGGGAACAATTGTCACAACTTGATTGAAAAACTTGTTTTAATAATTAAAAACAAACATAACAAATTTTTTAAAAAAGGCGGCAAATCAAAATTTTTTTCTGTCAATATAAAAAAATAAAAATATACCAGAAATCATATATAATATATTATTATTGTCGTTTTTCTTGTAAACCAAAAATAACTTGGTTTGCATCCAAAAATCAAGATTAAGACAAACAATTATCAGACAACTTACGTACAATGAAAAACATGCAACATAAGCGACTCTTTTTGCAAAGCGGCGAGTCGACAAAACTATAAAAAATAAAGAATATAAACGGTATTTTGTGCTTTCGAAAATGGGAGAATAAAAGAAAAGTCTACAGGAAATAAATTACGTCGCCAGTGGAAATATTTAAATGATTTGAACATAAATTACAAACTGAATTGTGACACATTTGCAGGCAAAGCTGGACAAAATGTTAAAATGCAGGAACATAGGGATTCGAATAAAATTAAAACGGGAAGATTTACATTTTTATTTAATAAATAAATATTTACTTATTATGCGAACATGCCTAACTATAGAATTTAGGTGTGAATTTAAGTATCTAAATTTATAAGTGCAGTTACAAGTGCTATAAACGTATACACTCAGAACAAAATGTATGCAATTAACAAACATTTTAGTAAAAGTTCCAAAAATTGTCTGACAGTTACTCAACTATAAAAACTTAATGTCAAATTTGTGTACACGCTGATTCATTTACATAGAAAGGAATATATTAACGGTATTAGGGTGATCGATTATTCGACATTTTTCGAAACCCGGTTTTCGTTTTTCCGAATAGTAGAAATTTAAACAAAAATCGGTTAACCGGTCTATCAATGTCATACAATTGAAGCGCTTAGTGCAAAGCCACACGTTTTCAAAAACTGATTTTATGTGTTCATTGCATTACCTAACGTGTTATCAATATCCACTTAAATGATTTAAGCTATATTCCAAATATTCCAGATCTAGAGCAAATGTTACTTTTTACAATTCGACTATATTTCAATATTTTTTACGCAAGAACATGATATGCCACACCAATAAGATACACTTCTGAACAAAAAGATTAACTCTGAAGAAAATAAAAGCAAACTTGAATTTTTTTGTAAATATATTAATTGAAGTATGGTCGATAAAGATTATTTTCCAACAGATGATCTACTTATTTAAGAAACCATCGATGTATGATTTAATTTAACTTTTGTGGCTTATCAAGTTATTCTAAATTCTAAATAAATTTTCTGTAAAAACTTGATAATTAAAACATTAATTTAATAAAATGTTTTTTACTGTCTTCTAGTCTCCCAGCGAGGAACATGTAAAAGAAGCACCTTTGTAAAAGAAGCATCTTTGCACTTACAACAACTATATTTATCACGAAAATCTGTCAATTCAGCTATCTATTCTTTAAAATAAAAATATTGTAAATAAAATTTCTGCAACAACTTGATAAGCCACATTAATTTAACAAAATGGGTTTTACTGTATATTAGTCTCCCAGCGATGGATATGAAATAGAAGACATATCTTTGCACTTAAAGCAAGTATATATATCATGAAAATCCTTGAAAAAAGCTACATAGTCTTTAAAATAAAAAAAATTCCAAATAAAATTTGTGCAAAAACTTGATATGCCACATTGACGTAATAAAATGGTTTTACACTCTTCCAGACTTCCACCGACGGAAATGTAATAGAAGATACAAACTGTCACTTATTATAAGCATTTATAGGTCAAACATCTTGCTTAACAGCTGTCTAGAAGTCATTGAAAACCATTTCTTTAAAATCAAAACATGATAAACCATGTTTTTGCAGAAATTTTATTTAAGATTTTCTTATTTTTAGGAAAAAGTCGCTGTTTTTCTGGACTTTTATATTCTAGATACTTGTAACAAGTGCCAAGAGGTGTCTTCTATTACATTTCCATCGCTTTAAGACTACAAGGCAGTGAAACCCTTTTTTTTTAAATCCACGTGGCTTATCAAGTTATTGCAGAAATTTTCTTTAAGATTTTTTTATTTTGAGGAAATAGTTGCTATTTTGCAGGATTTTCGAGCAACAGATACTTGTAATATGTGCTAACATATCTTGGCATTTATTACAATTTCCTACAGCACGAAATGCCTGAAATACAGATATCATTTCTTCTAAATTAAAAAATTCTAAATACAATTTCTGCAAAAACTTGATAAGCCACACTGACTTAATAAAATGGTTATTATTGTCTTATAGTCTTCCGAAGAAGGTCATGTAATAGAAGACACATTTTGGCACTTATTACAAGTATCAAGAAAGACCATCCAATTTGCTACCAATTCTCAGACTATGAACTTCTTTACTTATCTTTGTGCAATAACTTGAAAAGCCACACTTTTTTTTTTTGTAAAAAAGCAGTTTCCGATGGATTTCTATCATTCATGAACGGGTATGTGATGGGAGCCTTCCTTAAGCATCTATTATGTATGCTTACAGTCTGGTTTAGTTAAAGCCTTATTTTCAACATTGTTTTTAAACTTTGAAGGCGATTATTTCATTATTTTAATGGCTTATCAAGTTTTTGCACTAAGCCCTTCAATTATACTCAAAAACAGATTTTTGTTTATAAATTTCAAAAATTTTAGTTTTTTGTCTGAAATATTATTATTTATTTCGAATGACCTATAGAAATTTTTTCGATGATTTTCAAAAATCAAAAATTATTTTTACAAATCATTTAAAATTTTGTTTTATTCCACACAAAGCAATTTATTAAAAACACCCAGTGTAAAAACGGTAATGACACATCAATACTTTTTTGACTAGCAGGAATGACACCACCATTCTGCATTACTTTAATACAAATAATAATTAACTAGAGAGTTTTTCCCATTGTTTTAATACAACAAATAATGCTTTGCCCATAACTACTTATTTTTATAATTATTTTAAATATAAAGTAATGATCTCAAAATGTTTTGAAAATCTATTTTTAGATTCATTATTTTTTCAACTCTTGTAAGTACATTAGGGTGGAAGAATTAAGAAATATTTTTTTTTCGAAATTTTAATGAATTTCGCGCGGATTATTGTGCCACTCGGTGTAAACAATTAATGGTAATAGATTGCAGAAGATCGGATAACTATTTTCCGTGCCCCAAGGAAATCTGATTTTAGAAGTTTCTATATTTTTCACAAGCTTTGTTGTAAGAGTTTGTTTTTTTTTGCTCTTAGATATGTATAAAATTGCTACACTTGTGCTTCTATGTGAAAAAATCATAATCAGAAGAAAGAAAGAAATTTAAAGTAACCCTTCTGTGCCCAGTGGGTCATAAAGTTTTCTATTTTGGATAATGTAAAAACCTAATAGTTTGCAATTTTTTCAATAATCTGAAATATGCTCTCAAAATAATTATGAAAATTTAAAAATCACACTAACAAGAACTTTATCATAAAAATTCAACAGTTATTTAAAAAGTTAATCCGTAAAGTTGTTTCAATTGAATATATTGCTAAATTACAAAAGAAATATATTTTTTAACTTTTCTGTGTATTATTCCTTAAACAAAGAAACAGACTTTCGGTACAGTTGAAAATAAACTAAAAAATACAATTGTCTTAAATGAAAAGTAAGTAGTTCTTTTTTTAACTGATTTTCTATTAGTTTAGTCTTTACGGCAAAAATAATGCGAGTGGACTAACCCTTTTTCTACCATTCGAGTCAAATTACTTATTCCTCTAAAAGTTTATTAAAATTAATTTAATTAAAAGTGTAAACAAAGCTTCACCTTTTTAATTAGAGCTTTCATTTAAACCTGTAATTTGTATTAAGTAAATAATGGAATACGGGATGCTTTACTTATAATCGCCTCTTAATTTCTGTAAATTTGCTTCTTTAGAAAATAACTGGCTACACTCACAATACTTTGTCGTTAAAACCGAATGAATATGTACTTTCGAACTACTTAACATATTGTTGAAGAAACTTCTACTCAAGTTTCTTTTAAATCAATTTTTTTTTTTTTCATTTACTTTTAACTATTAAAAAATTAACTCAAAATCCGTAAAAATAAAAGATTTTCTTTGGGGGTTTAAACGATCATTTTGTAAACATTAATGCCCTTTCTCCGTTGTATAACTTTTATGATGATTTATGCATCGTTCCTATCGAAAATAGCTTTAGTTTCCGTTGTGTTGACCAATGTGAAGTTCTTGAAAGCCTTTCAACTATAAAATCGAATGCAGTTGGTTTGGACGAAATGAATCCAGTATTTTGTAAAGCCATTATACAAAAGCTCTTACCATTTATTACACATTTATTTAACACAATCCTCACAAAATCCATTTTTCCAGAAGTATGGAAGCATTCAAAGATTAGTCCCATTCCTAAGCAAAACAATGATTTTCGGCTATTGCAATCCTTCCATTTTTGTCAAAAGTATTGGAAAATCTCATGAGTAGACAGTTTAAAGATTACCTTAGTCGACATAAACTCTTATCCGATTTTCAATCTGGTTTTGTGAAGGGCAGAAGCTGCATAACAGCGCTAACGGGCGTGATTGAGGATTTAAGAGCTAAACTTGATAGAAACATGGTTTCATTCTTAGTTCTGTTAGACCATAGTAAAGCCTTCGACACTGTAGATCATTCAATACTAATAAAGAAAATTGAATAAATGCTTTATTTTTCTAGTTCAGCATGCAAGCTTATTAAGTCGTATCTCACTGACAGATCGCAGCTTGTAAGTTTTAACGGAAGGTACTCAACAGCTCTCCATGTAAAAAAAGGAGTTCCACAAGGATCTATACTAGGCCCTCTTTTATTTTGTTTATATATAAACGATTTACCCGATGTAATGAGACACAGCAAGGTGCAAATGTATGCTGACGACGCACAGTGGGTTCGATGGTACCCAAACTGGCGATTAATTCATAGAAGCCGTAGTTTTAAAATATTATATATTTTTATTGATGAGTTATTATAAGCACATAAAAACACAGCATTTGAAAAAAAAAAAAAAATTAAAAGTTATTTTTGTTTAACCCGTTAAGCGCATTATTGTTTTTTGGAAAAAAGAACTTAGTTTACAATTTATGCTGTAACTTTGGAATGAAAAGCGATAAATTAATGAATGAAATTGGAAATCAAAGCATACTTAATGTGCTACTAAAAAATTCAAGGAGTAAATTTATTATATGCATTTATATTAGTATAAATTTAATTTAAAATCCAATTTTTGTTGTTCACAAAATCTCATAAATGTACAAATTTATTTCAAAAAAGTCACAAAAGAGAATATTATAATTGTTTAGTAATAGTATAGAATAGTCATAAATACATAAAAACACAGGTTTCAAAAAAAATGGAAGAAACAATTTTTTTAACCTGTTAGTCGTTTTTTGTTTTCGGAAAAACATGATCCACAATTTTCCCTGCAACTTTGAAATCAAAATAAATAAATAAATTTTTATCCAGTTTTTGCTTTCACTAAATTCAGTAAATGTAAAAATTAATCTGAAAAAATAAAAAATTTAGAACTTCTTGGGGAATCTTTGTTTTCGTTTTACCTTTTTAATAAAAAATATATTAACATATTTGTATTATTCTGCATTTTCAAATACATCACAAATATCCCAATTATCATACTTAGCAGAAACGTATTGAAAATATCTTCATTGGACTTTGCCCGGCTGCATTTGCGAGCAAAGTGCTCTCTATTATTTTTAAAATCGTGATTAAATTAAAATTTAATCACTTCAAATTTTAAAACAGCAAAAAAACACCACTGGAAAACAAAACATAAAAACAAGCACAAAAATAACGGCAATAGAGATGGGCGCGTGAAACAGTTTATTCACAAACATTATTATTTATAAATTACGATAGTCAGTTTAATTTCAAAAAATATTAAACGTCAAACGCATTGGTAAAAAAAAAGTTGATTGCCCAAAGTACGTGATTGAAAACAGTTATTATATAGGCGTGACTATCTCGGCACGGCCAAATTTGTATAAGATGTAAAACCATCACTTGAATTTGGTAAATTATTAGAAAGTCCTATTTTTTCGCTTGAATTGAGTGTTAATTTTTCTTCTTTTCTGGTAAATTGGTCACCCTTTTGAACATAGGTGATCAAACGCCACTCACGCAGTGATATTATTATCAAAATATATAGACAATAATATCAACAACAACAAAATAGCTAACATTGAGAGTAAGACAATAGTAACAACAACAACCCACAGTGTATGGTAAATTAGGGAATTTTGAAAACACGACTTTTTACATAAAATTATTAATATCTTAAAACGGGGCAACAAGAAGGCAAACTTTTTTGTCTGTAATATCAAGTAGAAATCCCATACTTTTCAAAAAACACAATTTCAAAGCCGGCACTTTACTACTTTGTTACTTCTGGTCCATCATATATGGAAAATATTCCGATTTTAGAGCTTTTTTTAAAAAAATATTACAAATATTTCCACACATATTTTTATAAACACAAAATCATTTTTTGTACACTTAAATACCTGAAGTTGAAGGTTCCATCATAAAAGTTTAACTTTATTAATTTTAAATTTAAAAAAATAAGCACTGCTTTTTATCAAATTTCAATTTTTTCACTTTTTAAGAAAACAGCAATAATTAGCTAACTTTGACAGCTCACTACGGCTGAAGTAAACAACTTAGATGGTTCAAATTTTAAATAGTGATGTAGAATTTTATCTAGTTTTATTCGATACCAATCATTATGGCAAAAACGTAATTCCAAAATTTTTATTAAGCGCCACTTTGGGCCCATTTCAACCCAGTGTGAGACGTCCAAATCTACACAGTACATCTATTAATGAAATAAATCTATGCGTAGAAAATATTAATGGTGATTTAGCCAATATACACAACTGGGCTGTTGCCAATGGCTTAAGCATAAATCCTTCAAAATCTAAATGCATCTTTCTGTCAAAAAGTAAAAGAACTTTAAAACTTGAAAGAACAATATTATCGAACTCGTAGACTCATCGAAAAATCTAGGAGTAATATTCAATTCTAAATTAACTTGGCCAAAAAGCCAGAGACAATTGACGCTTTAAAGGACAATATTCGTGAAGCCATTGGTAAAATACAGCTGCACACAATCGATAATGTGCTTAAAAATTGGACCGATCGTGTAGGCTACTGCATGGCCAGCCGAGGCAGCCATGTGAATGAAATTCTTTTCCTTAAAATTATTATACTTGAGTCTATATCAGTACGATTGAGTCTATTGTGCATGACACATATGTTTCATATGTGCAATATGATGCGTTGCACACTGATAGAAATTTGTGCGTAGTATTAATGAATTCCTTCATTAATCCAATGAATTTTTTCATAAAAAAGTCCCCAAAGAAACGGTTCATTGAGTCAATGAAAGGTGTTTCATTAACTCAATTTAATGAATGGTTTCATTGACCCAACGAAAATTTCATAAAGTATATGAATTTTTTTCATTAATCCTAGCCTACTCGTTATGAAAGTTTCATGTGTTTAATGAATAAAATTCATAGTTTGTATGAATATTTTCGTTGATATTTAATAATTTGCACTTTTTATGATTATTTTAGCATAGCATTAATTTGGTGGTTATTGAGAAATTATCACTCGTTGTTGATATTATTTATAAGGTCTGGTCTTTATAGGATCTATAAAATACTTTTATAAAAAAAGTTCGAAAAGTTCGAAAGAAAACATCACAGGCTGTTCTGCAAAAGCGATGGCAGATTTTTATTAAACTCAGTCTGATTCAGCAAATTTTCGTTACTTGCAATAGGATGACATGTAAAAAAGTTTAGCATAAGGTTTTTGTGTAACATCGTCAAAACGATAACAATTTAGGTCTCGTTTTGAACAAAACTATATCGTTTTTCTTAGAGAATCTGTTCCCTGGAATTTAGTGACCAACTATTCAAATTCGTCAAAAACTGTTAGCTCTAGGCAAACTTAATAAAAAAAATTTATTTATATCAAACTTTTGGTTAATTCTGTTTAAAAGAAATTTTTCAGTTTTTTTCATTTCAAAACGATAGTACAAAAAAAAATATTTTTTTCTTATTACAAGTCAAAATTTTTATTGAAAAAAATTTGAATTTTTGTTGTTGTTTTTGTTTTTGTTTTTTCTTTGATATTTTAAATTTTGAATCTCGCTCCTAGACGAGGACAAGAAATTCTCATTGAGTTTGTGATTTAACATAACAAATATCTCTAGAAATTCTAATAACAAAGTCCCTGAAGATTTCCTTAGGCAGGAATGAAATCCGGATAGGGACACGCCTACATCAGATTGCTTTTCACAATTTGTTAAATAAGTTTTGGGACTTTAGCACATTTAATTACTATAAATGCAATTAATGTTTATCCCGATGAAAATAAATTTCAATAAATTAGAAAAATTTTCATTGATTTAATGACTTTTTTTATGAAATTATGAAAAAATCATAAAAAATTTTAATGAAAAAATACCAATATTAATGAATTTTTCACTCAGTTAATGAAATTTTTCATTAAACCAATGAATCGATTTTAATGAAATCGTTTCATTAATACTACGAAGGAAAATTCTATCAGTGCACTCGATCGTACTTTACAATAGTGTTAAGGTAGTCGTAGAATGAGTGGATACACTACATTATTAACCGGAAGGATTGTACTTTCAAATAAAAAAGAAATTTGAGAAAATATTCAGTAGTTTTTTTTATAGCATTTTCAACAAAAAAAAGTTATTTGGCGGGCCCTTTATCTTATCCCCGTTCTGTTATATGTCTGTGAAACTTATGCAAACTGCGACACTGCGGACTTTGGAAAACTTAAAGTTGCTTACAACAATATTGCAAGATATGTCTTCAACAAAGGGCGCCGTGAATCTATATCCAGTTTTTCATATCAAATTATTAAGATGAGTTTTGAAAACCTTCTTAAATTTAGGAGTCTTATTTTATTCCATAAAAAATTCGCGTCAATGCAACCTGTCTACCTATACAGCAGAATAATATTATCCAGAAAAAATTTAAAAACCTATTATCACAACGCCAATTTTTCATTTACACCACTAGTCTTTGGAACCTTCTTCCTAATCGAATTCAAGTCATAAACAACGCAAACAAATTTAAAAATGAGCTTAAAATATACTTTGGTTATATATTCAATTTGCCAATTATTTGTCTAACCTTTGATGCCTTCCTTATTTTAAACACTTGTTACTTTTAATTTTGTGTTTTTATCTTTGTATCGGGTAAAGTGTTCATCTTTTGTCATCAGAAAATTATAGCTTTGGGTAAATCTTCTACCCCGTCCACATTGGTTCTCTGATGATTGTAGGTGACGCTACATGAAACATGTAAGGACCTGTCAGTGGATTAAAATCTGCATTAAGTTGCGGATGAAGAATTTTTTGATTAATAAATATCGTTGCACGGTTTTTTGTTTAACAAAAAACAAATGATCTTGAACTTGAATAATCTTGCTCACATCATAATTTATGATAAAAGATCGAAAAATAAACTTTTGGTTTTAATTTATTAAAACTTAAAAGTAAAATATTTGAAAATTGCAAAGTACGGCAAAAACTGATCTATGGTCCTAATTCTATAGTCAGAAACTGTTATTGTTTATTACTAAACACTAACAACACTGTGTACTATGGCTAGAGATTCTAGCCTTTACACAAACAACGATATTTGTTAGTTAAAGAAAAAAAGGTTTTAATTTTTGAATTAGTTGGATGCTTCCGTGCTTTGTTTTTTAAACTTCTCATGAAGTTTAAAAAACACTACGGGTAAAGTGTTCATCTTTTGTCATCAGAAAATTATAGCTTTGGGTAAATCTTCTACCCCGTCCACATTGGTTCTCTGATGATTGTAGGTGACGCTACATGAAACATGTAAGGACCTGTCAGTGGATTAAAATCTGCATTAAGTTGCGGATGAAGAATTTTTTGATTAATAAATATCGTTGCACGGTTTTTTGTTTAACAAAAAACAAATGATCTTGAACTTGAATAATCTTGCTCACATCATAATGTATCTTAAATATTAAATTTAACTTTGTTTTTTAATTTTATTTAATATGTGTAATGTTTTTTATACTCACTAGCACTATAATTTATAAGATTTGCATCTTGTTGTGCTAGATTATCTAATAAATATAATAACAATAATAATAATTTAAGAAACCCCCAAATCCGTAAAAATAAACGATTTTATTTTATTTAAGCTATCAAAAAATAACTCACAAGTTATTAAAAACAACAGTTTTTCTTTCATTTTTACTATCATTATGATTTTGGTTCAAATAAAAATTTTTTTTGTAAACAGAAAATTTTAAATGAAAATAATAACTGTTAAAGAAAAGCAGTATTTATGTGTAGTTTGTTTTTTAATAACTGGCAAAATAAGTTGAAAAAATATTTCTTTGGAGTTTAATATATATTCCTTACAAAACAAAGCTTACTGATTACTTTTTAAATATTTTACAATCAGTTACTGTTGAAATATTGTGAGTGTACAATTTGAGACAAAATAAAACAGCAAATGTTATCATGCACATCTTAAATTATATTAAATACTTATACCAATTGTTATTCCTTTAAATAAATGCTGGCTCTGATCCTTATAATTTGTAATTTTTTCGTGGTATTACTTTACAAATTCCTATTTTGGCGCAGTCATACACTAGTTTTAAGCATAGCTGTTAAGTAATGATTACTAATCGTAATAATTAGTAATTAGATTATTTTTTTTTTGAAAGGTGAAGTAATGATTATATTGTGATTATTTTAAGATTCGCACGATTACTAATTGATTACGATTACAGATAATCCAAAAATAATCAAGATTAATAAAAATTACGAGAAAATAATCAAAAATAATAAAAAGTAATCAAAAATAATTCGACTACTTTCAAAGATTAATTTTGATTGTTTTAAATTATTTTTTTATTATTCGAAATTATGGCAATACTGTCACAAAAACGTTTTTCTACATGAAATTCTACCAGTATTTAATTTCAGTTATTTTTTCATTTTTTTTTTAATATTATTGTTGTTTATCGATTTTTAATGTTGGCAATTTTTAAAATTTATGGAATTTTGAGGATAGTTTTTCTAAATTTTGCATTTTTTTTTTCAAATTGGGAGGCTTCTTAAAATGTTTTTAATTTTTTTAAATTTTTACGATTTTTTTACAATTTTGGTGATTTTTTTAAAATTTTGTAATTTTAATTTTTTAATAGATATGAATAAAACTATAATTGAAAATAATATCAATTAAATAGTGACAAATTATTTTAATTGTTACTACAATTTCCTCAATACGACCCAATTCAATTAAACTTTTAACTGAATCAACGAATATTTTAATTAAAACTCAATTTTAGTTTTTTCTGTGTTTTTTTGTCGAAGATCCAAGTCAAAAATAAATATTTTTATATTAGATTTATCAATAACATTGTTACTTCCTAACAAATTGTATTAAGTTTTTAAATTTGTCAAATAATATCGGGGGCTCAAGCATCTTGCCGTACTAACCCAAAGCATCAAAATTAAATGGCTCAATTTGTTGCAGAGATTAAGTACAGAATTGCCGGAATTTATAAAGAATGTCTGCTGCAAATAAAAGGCATAGTATTAAAAACAAAATAATTTGCTGCCAATGCAATTTGCAAATATTGGAAAGTGATGATTCCATTCAGTGTGATTGTTGTGAAAAAATATTCCATCCAAAATGTACAAAATTGAACAAAAAGGAATTTCAAAAGTTTTAAAAAAATGATTCCCTTGTTTATAACTGTCATTTGTGTGAGAAATCAGAGAGTACAATTGGAAACGATTTGTCAGAGATCAACGCTAAGTTAAATCAGCTGGATGAAATAAAGAAAACAATGAAGCTTATGTCATCTCAATACGATGATATTTTAAAAGGTGTTTTAAGGCAGAATTAGTTGTACGTTCTGTTCTGTTACGAATCAGCTGTTTTGTTTCTGTTCAATTGAAAGTCTGTATGTGTAGTTAGTTGTCACTTTTTCGTTCTGTTCTGTTGCGGACAAATCTATTGAAAATAGAATTCAACGTTAAGTGACAGCCTAAGTGCGTATGTATTGGTTTGTTGTGAAACCTTTTTCTCAATATTTGAATCAGGGATGGTAAAGTTGGTACTATAGTACTTTTGTGGTATTATTTGAACCTCAGATGTACAAATTTTTCTATGTATGAATTTCTTGGTCCCTTTAAAACTCAATGATTATTAATTCGATTTGCAGTCCCATATGAACAATGAATTAATTTGGAACCAAACGCTGTGAATTCAATCACATGAATTTACTGAGTGCGACTGATTATAGATGATTATATTAGAGTTCTGGTAATCGATTAAACCAATTATTGAATTCAATCACTAAGGATTATAATTATTAACTAATTTTGATTTTAAAAAAAGTAAATAATAAAAATCTTATAAAAATATGAAATTGACTATTTGCAGCGTGTTTTTAAAATCGAATGAGTTCTCAAACAATTTTGTTTGCAACCAATCACAAAGATTAAATTCGCAAAAAACTGTGAGAAATGTAATTTAATACAGCAAGATATTAATAGCACATTCAAAAAATATTAAAAATTTGCTGAATTTAAGAAAAAATCTCAAAATTTTAAAAATTTTTTAAATCAATATCGGCTAATTTTCTCAGTACGCACTGCTCGTTTTTACATAGCTTTATGTACATTTTTCCGAAAAGTTTGGTATTGAAAATGAGCAAAATCGGTCCAGCGGTCCAAAAGTAATGAGTGACAATGTTAAAGTACCTCCAAATTTCCAATACAAATTGGTGTATAATGGACTGTATATTATTAGAATTCATTGTAGTGTCTGGTGTATAAAATATAACGTCATATTTTTCCACCAGACGCTAAGAGGTGAATATTATTTAAAATTCACCACAAATTCTTTTTTCTCCTCAAAAACTTTTTTTTCACCTCAAAAATAGGTTTGTTACCGCAAAAAATGTTTTTCATGACACAAACTATTTTTTTACATCCAAAAAAGTTTTTCACCTCAAAATTTTGTTTTCACCTCTTAACATATTTTTTTGAAATATATTTTGGTTGTTTCATTTGTAATTGTTCATTTTGTAGGGTACAAAGATTTGTTTGTTAATTTATATTTAAATTTTTTTTATACTTGTGATGCCGAAAAAGTACTATTTTATATGCAGGTTGGTACAATTTTAAAATCGCATTTATCATCCCTGATTTGAATGTTTTTGGTTTGAGTTTCTTTTAATTTTTAAAACAGCTGATTCCTCTCACAGAAAAGGTAATTACAAAATATTACCAACAGAACAGAACGACACAGAACGGCAACAGAAAGTAACAACTAATGAGGCCTTTAAGCAACAAAAAGAAAATAGAAAATCTACAAAAAGAAAACAAAGTGCTGGAAGAAGAAATTAATAATTTGAAATCTTCTGTTAAATTTTTAAACGATTCAAGGGTAAAAAATGACTGCGTAATTAGTGAAGTGGATCTTCTTTCTGATGCATCTGTGTCAGCTGTAGATGTGGTTTTAGAAATTGCTGAAAAAATTGGTTCTAAAATTTCGGAAAATCAAATTGATGTAGCATTTTTCGTTGGTAACGAGAAGGATAAAGATGGTAAAAGGAGAAAATATTGATTGTAGTAAAGTTTAATAATCAAACAGGGAAAAGAAATTTTATGAGTGAAAAATTAAAACTTAAAGAAAAAGATGATCTGAAAGGTGTTTACATTAATGATTATATGTCGAAAGAAACTATGGAATTATTTAACTACGCAAGGTCTACAAAGGCTGTTGGCTTTAGTTTTGTGTTTCATCAAGGCAATCGAATTTTTGTCAAGAAGAATGATAAATCTAGAAAAATTTTAATAAAAAATATGAATGATTTCGATAATTTGTTACAAAAATCAACATGTGGAGTGCGTGATCATAAAAATCAACATATGGCCATTGATGATGAATTATCTGAAGATGATGTGGATGAGGACGGAAGCTCTTTTATGTCTCCAAATTAAAATTTGAAAGCAACGTAAATATAATTATCAATAATATCGTATTTACAACCCTTTTTTCTTATTGTAATGAATAATCAGTACTTCTTCAATAAGATATCTTATAAAAAAATTTTAAAAAAAGTAAATTTTAATTTTATTAACATATTATCAATAATATAAGAAGTGTCTCTTCAATTTCAAAATTTTATAACTTTAAATTTCAATTAAGCAAATTTCCAAAATTACCAGATGTTTTAGCGATTCAGGAATCGTGGTTTGAACCAAGTTGTGAGCAATTGTATTCTATGCCTGGTTATACAGCAATTCATTGTAGTCGGAGTGACGGTTACGGAGGTACTTCGGTTTACATATCTTCAAATTTAAATTTTAATGTAATTACTACAGAAGTAGACAATTTATGGATTCAATTGTTATTGAATTACCTGAGGTTAAAGTAAATGGAAAACCTTTACACGTAGTATCTATATATAGATCGCAAAAATGTAACTTTGAAAATTTTTTAAATAACGTTGAAAGTATTCTGCTAAAAACTAATTATAAACCGTGCCTATTTGTTGGAGATTTTAATGTTGATATTCTTAAAAGCGATAGTCAAAGTTTAGATATGCAAAATTTATTTTAGAATATGATATGTATGCTTATCATACTTTTGTTACTAGACCAGTTAGTGGAACATCTATTGATGGAGTATTTGGTAACATAAAGGAGAAAATAGTAGTGCACTGCATTGAAAATCGGTTGACTGATCATAATTATATTAGCTGTCTACTTCAAACTGACGTAGATGCAACCCATAATACTGAGAATTGCATTAGTAAAATCAATTATGAAAGCTTTGGTAAATTTATTGATGAAATTCTTGAACTAAATATAAATACTATTGATCCATCGATTCAATGTGAACATTTAATTAATACTTTTAAAGCAGCTTTAACAGTAAGCACTGAGGTTAAGTCAATACACAACGATTATCGTAGAGAACTAACACCATGGATAACCAAGGTGTGGGTTGATCTGGTATGTTTTAAAAAGAAATTACTAAAGACAAAAAAGAAAAAGAGAACAACTTAAACGAATTAGTACAATTATTAAAAATTCTAAAAAGACATTGAAGAATTCTTATTACAAACAAAGTATAAGTTTATGTAATGGTGATACAAAAAGGTATGGAGATTTTTAAATAAAGAATTAGGAAGAAACATTAATAAATTTAACACTTTAATAAATTTAAACGGCAAGCAAATATTATCTGATATTGAAAAGGCACAAGCTCATAACAAGTGTTTTTACGAAACAATAAAAGAATTACGTGCAAACATATAAACGAATCCAGATGATAATGTTATCTACTTCAGAACTTTAAAACGGTGTAGAGCTAATTTTGGTGAGCGAGAAGTAGAAATTTCAACTGTTGAAACCGTTTTGGAGAATCTTCCGGAAAATAAGGGATCTGGACATGATAATATTACCACTACAATGCTTTTAAATAGAAAATCTTTATTATCTATTATTTTGTGTAGAATATTTAACTGTATTGTAGAAACGTCGACCAATCCTGAAATTTTGAAAATTCACAAGATTATACCTGTGCCAAAAAGTCGTGGTAATAATAATATTGATATGTATCGACCTGTTTCTATTTTGTCAACTATAAACAAAGTATTTGAAAAACTTTTGTTTAATCAACTATCTGATTATTTAAATATGAATAAGTTACTTTTTAATAGACAATTTGGATTCTGCAAAGGATCTGGCATTGAGACAGCTGTTGTGAGTGTGGTTAATGATATATGCAATGGCCTTGATAAGGGATATAGTGGTGTTGCTAGCATATTTTATGATATGAGCAAGGCTTTCGATTTAATAGATCATTCAATTTTGGTTATAAAACTAAAAACATTTGGTGTTGATGATTTAACAATTAAATTATTTAGAAGCTATCTATATAATAGAAAGCATTTTCTGAAAATTGGGAATGCAACTAGTGATTTATTGCCAGTTGAATATGGTGTCCCACAAGGTAGTATTCTTGGGCCTTTGTTGTTTAAGATATTCATTGATGATTTAAAAAATATGACTTTCAAAGGAAAAATAACCACGTTTGTTGATGATATATGCTTTTTATACAATTATAAACATCCTTTGGTTCTACAAACGGAAATAGAATACGATGCTGCGATGTTTATTGAATATGCCCGCCTCAATAAGTTAATTGTTAATGCAGAAAAAACTAAATTTATTAGCTTTCGACCATATTTATTGAAAAATGATTTAAATATGTCTGTTCATATTGATGGGAAATTGGTGCCAGAGTCTGAGTCAGTAAAATACCTTGGAATAACCTTGTCAAATAATCTTTTGTGGAATACACATATAAATGCTATTAAATCCAAAATATCGTCTGGTATAGGCATTCTCAGAAAATTTAAATACAAGATAAGAACTGATACAAAGTTCCAGCTTTACTATGCCCTAATTCACAGTCATTTGGTATATCTACCAATAATATATGGTTCTAAGGATAATGCTTTAAAATCTCTGCAATCGGCTCAAAATAAAGCTTTGAAGCAAGTTTATAATTTAATAAAGGAATTTATAAAAAATTTTATAAAAGGAATTTATAAAAAAGAATTGCTGTTGTTTGTGTTTAAATCGATGAATGGAACTGGAGATAATCTTATACAGTTCAGTCGATATTTTGATTCTTCTAATATAAATACGCGTCGCAAACATAACTTAAAACCTGTGCGATGCAGATTAGAGTTAACAAAGCATCAAATTGAATTTGCTGGACCAAATGAATACAATTGTTTACCACAACATATTAAAGAAATCAATAGAATTTCTACTTTTAAATATTATATAAAGAAATACCTGCTTGAAACTTTAGAAACACTTTTGTGAATTTCCTGCTTAAATTAACTAAAATATTTCAAAATATGTATTAAATATTTTAATATTGCAAAAAAAATTATATATATATTTTTTTTTTTTTTTGTTTTATATTTTATTATACTTAAATAAGTAATTAGTATAATTTTGCCACCTAGCCTCTACAAAAGCCAATATGGCGCAGAGGCATAATATGAAAAATGTATAAATTTTAATAAAATTTAATAAAAAAAACCTATATGAAAAAAAAAAAAAAAAAAAAACTGTCGAGAATATAACCAGCAGAGTTTTATAAACACTTTACAGTTTTTACGCCAAAAATTGTAAAACATTTAATTTTGAAACTGAAATTAATAATGTAAATACTATTTCCGATTTTTTGATTTCACTGATGATGGTGAGCTCATGCGTACATTTATTTTGTTTTTTCCTTCAAAGATTTGACTTTGCAGATGATGAAATTGAAGTAAGTCCTTCACCACAAGAACAGATTAAAGTTGACCAACGATCCAAAATAATACATCAGTTCTTCAGCAAGTGCTGACGAGATTTGGCAAAAATATGATTTACTAATTGATGCATTTATTGTTTTTAATACGCCCTTAATGTCTTCAGCCGGGATCGTCAACAGTCCAAGCCGGCAATCATTGTCTGATTTTTCTTTTGAAAAATTAGTTGTAATGAAGGCCAATTGTAAATATGTGTAAATTAAAAAACGTTTTAAATGCAAATTTTTCAAAATAAAATGTATATATAAAATGATGTAAATTCAAAATTTTTAAAAAATAATCTAAAATAATCCTTGAAAGTAGTCAATTATTTTTTTGATTACTTTTGATTATTTTCTCGTAATCCTAATTAATCTTGATTATTTTTGGATTATTTGTAATCATAATTAATTAACAATCACGAATTGTTCAAAAGAGAATTATGTAATCAATACCATTCTTTTTAAAATATAATCTAATTGATTAGTAATCGTAATCCAAATTTAACAGCTATGGTTTAAGTTTGCAGTTAAAGCATGGACTAGATGGAATGTTTTAATTTTATTATAACTCCTTTTCAAATAAAGACAAAATTAAAATTGACGCATTGACAATTCAGCGCATAAATCTCATAGTTTTATACTATCAACAATAATTGGGATTTTGTGCGATACATAGCAAAATTTGGCTTTTTTCGCCTTAAATAAACCCATTTAGTTTTCGATACTTATATAAGGGAAGTTTTCGCAAATTTTAAGCGAACAATTACGCTTGTTTTGTATTCACACCCAGAAAACAGACTCGTATCGTAGTCAATGGAATGGTTCGGTTGTAGCTATCGAAATTTTCAGTACATTCAGGGAACTTCTGCTCTAAATATTTGTGCTTGCAATACACTATCTTCATTTTCAAGTGAAAAACTGTCATTTGTAGAACAAACATAACTCAAAAAACACGACTTTGCAGAAAACACGTTTAAAGTTTTCAATACATATCTGTCTCGGTCGACCCTTTCTATATTTATTTGGTCACGTTTTTTATAAATAGCTTTTTTATTGCATTTTTATCTTAGTGCGAGTTGGGTGAGAATTCACTTATTACCGAGGGACCCGTGAGTAGCACAGTTTCTCTATAAAGTATACTCTTCGCACCCACTTCCCAGATATATAATAAAATATATTTTGCGAAAAGTATAAATGATATTAATATGAAATTTTTACACAATCGACATCATTAACTCAAATATCACATTTTTGACTTATGACAGCCTTTTAGTAAATGAGCGACATTCATTTAAAAAAACAAACCACTCCAAATTACTGTATTATGATTTTACATTCATTTTAAACAGCTGTTTTTAAAAAAATAAATGTTTGTTTTTTCCTACATATGTGGTTCATTTTTATTGCGATTGTGGTTAATTATTGAACAGTAAAAAAAAATAACAATGTTACCTAACACAACCGACAAATTCAGCCGTAGCAACATAAAAATTCGATTGGCAACAAATACGGTTGCTACTACCGAGGCTGTTTTCTGGGTGCAGGTATATTATAAATGTTTTTTCAAATATTTCAAAATATATTAATAAAATTAATTCATTAGCAACTTTTTCTTTTTTGCCAGTTTGTCTTTCGAATATAAGACTTTTTATATTGACAGCGACTTTTAACTAATCACTGATTTAATAAAACACTTTCCGACCAGCATATTTTTGTTTAGAGCAAACCATAATCCACCATATTGCATCCACAAGTTTCTGCAGATTTTTTATATAAAGTTTAGAAAAAAATTTTCCATATGAACTTTGTTTTTTGTGATGATAATTTGATACTTAAAAATTTTTCGAACTCAAAGTCTGCTGGGTTTTATATTTTCTAGTTATCAGAAAATTCAAAAAGTCTCAAATTGTATTTCTAGTGCTTACCGGAGTTATATAATTATATGTAATCTTTGAAAATGTTTATTGTGTCAACGCTTTTTATTATTTTTTTACAAAAGTACTCAAAGTTATGCCATTAATTTCTTTTTTTTTCTCTAAATCTGTAGAAATTTTAAATCAGGTTAAAAGTTTGTGCGTGTTTATGGAAAATAATTCTCTTTCTTTGGCATTGACATTGCTTCGATTTGACTGTTTTATTGTTGTCTTTTCCGGAGATTCTTCATTTTAGAGATTATCATCTTCTGTAGTTGCTGAATTAATTCTATCGTCGAATAAAGCAAAACTCACACATTTTTCACTTACATAGTAAAAATTATTAAAATGCTTGTTGCATTTACATATATTGGAAGAGTTAATAATTAATTTAATTTCGTTGCTATTGAATGCAACAAAAACACGGAGACGGATGAGATTAGAAAAATAAATAAATAAATAAAATAAAATAGAATATTTGTGTTGTTAGTGTTGTCACTTCTGAGTATAATATACAATAACAGAAAACCCATACTTGGGTTTGATCGCTAAACGGTCATGACTTGGTATTGTTACGTTTGTAATGCAAGATGAGCGCAGGTTTGATTCTTACAGCCGCCGGTTGTTGAAAAATTCATCATATAGAGACAATCTGACAAGTATATGACGCTGATGAGCCTGTCCGTAAAAAAGACAGAAACTATTCTGATTTAAAAATTAATAGTGTTTATAATTTTTAGAGAAAAACGGTTTATCTTCTTTTTAAAATCAACATTTCAGCATTTCTACAAACAAAAAAAAAAAAAAAAAAAAAAAAAAAAAAAGTTAGATATAATTTTAATTGAAATTAAAAATTATGTTTTTTTCGACAGTTAATTGTGCATTGAAAATGATTCCAGTTCGATTCCATACTCTATATTTCTTTATTAGGATATTTTCCTAACAACAAATCTATAGAGTTTTTGTTTTCAAATTTATTCTTTGACCCTTTCAGGAATGTGTTGATAGATCTATTTCGGGAATTTTCTAGGTTCCCATCATCAGAACAAAGCTCTCTAGATTTTTTGTTAGGACAAAATCCTAATAAAGAAATATAGATTATGGCCTCGAACTTGAATAATTTTCATTTTCATTGCACAATTAAAGGTCGAAAAAAAACATAATTTTTATTTTAATAAAAATTATATCAAACTTGTATAAAAGACAAAGTATGGTCTTGTTTACTACTTTCCCTGTACATTTTGTTTTTAACAAATGTACATATCGAAGGAAAAGAAACCAAAGAGTCTATTAAATATTTACCAAAGGTAGACAGACATACACACAAAAAACAAGTTTTCAATTTATTTTTTAATCAATGGTGATAATCTTTTCTACTTCGAGCTCATATAATATATATTAGTTCTCATGTAGTGAGTAAACTAGTTTATATGAATGTTTGATGTTTGGCATAGCCAAAACGTGTTTGATGATGGGAACGTAGAATATTCCCGAAATATATCGATCAACACATTCCTGAAAGGGTAAAAGAATAAATTGGAAAATAAAAACTCTGTAGATTATTTTTTAGGACAATATCCTACTTGGGATATCATAACTTTTTAAAAGGTTTTTGCGACAATAAAAATAATGGCGTTTTTATTTTTAAAAATTCCAACTCCTGCAAATCCCACGCGGCAGCTAAAATCACGAATTTTGGGGTACCTTCTTTTGTAGAACAAAAACCGCTAAATATATTTAAAATCTGACTTCACGAATCGATTTACATGAAAAATTAGGCTTATAAGCAGTTTTTTACGCTTTAACCATTAGAGTGGTCGTAAAAAATCGATTTTTTTATTCTTTAATTTTTTTTTTTTGTAATATACACAATTAAAGAAGATTCTTTACTGAGAAAAATGGTATATGACTCATATCACCTCGCTGATAAAACTGAGTTACAAGAGCTACAGTTTCGCACTTTAAAGTTTTCCCTTCTTGTTGTTTGGGGGTGTGAAAATCCCATGCTCAGCAACCAAATTTTTGGCAGTTCTTGCTTTTCGTTGAGACGTTCCAAACTCAGTCATTATTTTTGCACAACTCCTTGTCGATGGAGCAAGCGTGAGAAGTTGAATTCTTTCAGCTCTACTCTGTGTCATAAAATAATAAATAAACTGGTATTTCGGAGAATGGTCATAAAATATTTCCACCTGTTTCAAAAACTTGTCTCTGGGTAGGTTTGTCATTTCCATTTTTAGAAAAGGTGGACGTCAAACTCAAAAAAGGAGGACATTTGTCTATAAAAAGAGGACAATACATTGTGGGTATTACAGTATCGAGGGTATGAAATTTTAGTTAGGTATGTAACATACCGTCGGAAAGGTTAATTTGTCTAGTTTCTCAGTAGAATTTTTATTTTTAAGGTTTTAGAAACACTTACACACAAATAGGAAAAATATTCATAATATGCTAAAAATTGAAAAACCTTTGTCTTGAGTTACAAAACATTTATTTTGACTCGCATCCCACTAAGCGATCAAAAAGCTCTTAAAGGAAAATACCTAAACTTTCTTCTGAGTAATGGGCATATTTTGAAAGCCAAGTCAAAAAAGTTTTTGATTTTGAAAAAAGATTAAAGAAATAGCTATCTAAACTATTTAGGATACATTTTGCTAAGAACAACAGGTAATAAGTTACATGGATGAGAACAAAACACATGTTTGACCAATATGTAAAATTTTGACCCCTCATTTGACCAACTCAGAAAATTCTGACCGATCTTGTTGAAAAATTGTGTCTACACTTCTATCCAATATTACTAACATTGGTGCAAATTTCATCCCGATCGGAAGACAATCGTTTTCAAAAGTTGGGTCACTTGAAATAAAACATCCCATATATAAAGATATATATATATATGTATGCACAGCGCATAGTTTAGGGACACGCCCAAAATTGTCGCCGGAATATGCGGTGTATAGAAAAAATTGTCCTCATCTTAAACGCTAAATGTATGAAAAGGCGCGAAAATTTTGGGGACAGTCCCCAAAGTAAGCAAATGTCCCTAAACTATGCGGGGGAATGAATAAATGTCTCTAGAGTATGCGGTGTACATACATATATATATATATATATATATATATATATATATATATATATATATGTATGCACAGCGCATAGTTTAGGGACACGCCCAAAATTGTCGCCGGAATATGCGGTGTATGGAAAAAATTGTCCTCATCTAATACGCTAGATGTATGAAAAGGCGCAAAACTTTGGGGACAGTTCCCAAAGTAAGCAAATGTCCCTAAACTATGCGGGGGAACGAATAAATGTCTCTAAACTATGCGCTGTGCATACATATATATATATATATATATATATGTATGCACAGCGCATACTTTAGGGACATGGCCAAAATTGTCCCCGAAATATGCGGTGTATAGAACTGTGTATAGAATTGTCCTCATCTAATACGCTTGATGTATGAAAAGACGCGAAAACTTTGGGGACAGTCCCCAAAGGAACGAATAAACGTCTCTAGAGTATGCGCTGTGCATACATATATATATATATACATATATATGTATGCACAGCGCATACTCTAGAGACATTTATTCGTTCCCCCGCATAGTTTAGGGACATTTGTTACTTTGGGGACTGTCCCCAAAGTTTTCGCGCCTTTTCATACATCTAGCGTATTCGATGAGGGCAGTTTTTTTCGATATACCGCATATTTCGGGTACAATTTTGGCCATGTCCCTGAAATGTGCGGTGTATAGAACCTTATACGCAAGATGTATGAAAAGGCGCGAAAACTTTGGGGACAGTACCCAAAGCAAGCAAATGTCCCTAAACTATATACATATATATTATATGTATGCACAGCGCATACTGTGGGGCCATTTATTCAATACACCGCATAGTTTAGGGACATTTGCTTACTTTGGGACTGTCCTCATCGGTAAAAAAAGTAGATTTATCGATATTTTTACTGAATATTTTAACTAAAACAGAACGATCGTATTTTCGTGTGCGAGGGCCGCTTCCAAAATTAGCCGGCCTGACGTATAGATGCCGGTAGTAGTTAAAAAAAAATGGTTTGGTGAAAAGTGGCAACTTTATAAAACATATGTTTTAAGTTTCAAGGCGCCACGTTGTTTAGCATTGTTTTTTTTGAATCATCAAAACAAAATTGGACACCGTTATGTTATTCAATACTTTCATTTGAAAGGTCACGGCCAATGCCAAGTTAGAATCAACTTTGGGGGAGTCTGTTACTTCGTTAATGACTATAAAATATTGGGTGGCAGAGTTTAAACGAGTGGTTGACCAATTGAGGTGTTCACGCCAGAAAAGACACAAAATGGTATTGGATGATCGTCGGCTGAAGATTTGTGAGCTGGCTGAAATTATAGTCATTTAAAAAATTGGTATACATCGCATAATGACCGAAAATTTGGAGATGGGAAAATGGTGCGCAAAATTCGTAACCATCGATGAGAGGTGGTCCACAACTTCACACCTGTGACAAAGGAACAGTCGAAGCAGTTTGCTGGAATGTGAGAATCGTGTCCAACGGCGAAGTCAGTTACATCTGCAGGAAAGGTCATGGCGTTTTTTTTTTGGGATGCGCGTGAGATCTTTTTATTGAGTATCTTCATAAAGGAAAAACAATTAACGGCGAGTATTATGCTAACTTATTGCAGTGTTTAAGTTATTAAATTAAGGAAAAAAGACCGCATTTGGCGAAAAAGAAAGTGTTGTTTCATTAAGACAATGTACCAGTTCACACATCCGCTATTGCGATGCCCAAAATCAATTAATTAAAGTTCGAATTGCTTCATCAATCCCCTTATTCGGCAGATTTAGCTCCCTCGGATTATTTTCTATTTCCAACCTTGAAAAAGTGACTCGGTGGTAAAAGCGTTTGCTAACAATGAAGAGGAGGAGTCTGCGGTTGATGGCTATTTTAAGGAGCTATAAGCAGGGGCTAAGAAAAATGTATCGAGCTAATAAAATAAGATTATGTTCAGAAATAAAGAAAATGTTTCTCAGATTTGTTATGTTTTCTTTGTTAGGTCGGCTAATTTTAAGATCGCCCTCGTATGTTATACAACAGAAAAAAAAATATTAAAAATATATTAGTTTTGTTTTTTAAATTATTTATTTATTCAATTAAATGAACTTTACAGATTTACTTTAAAATAATTTTCTTCGGTTACTGTTAAAATATTGCGAGTGTAAATGAATTAAAGTACGAATGAATTTCTCATATTACGTTCTTTGTTATTTACCATTATAAAGTACATAATGTAGGTAAATGTATGTTTGTATGCACATAAGTAAATAAACATTTTGCTTTTGGAATATAACCAAAACTAATTTAATTTTCGCTGTTATTTTTTTTTTTTTACTCTTTAAAGTGCATAGTTATTGTGAATTTACACATTTTAAATGAATGCTTTACACACACACACAATCAGCCAGCTCACTATGTGTATGACCCACAATATGATGCAATTTTGGGTTGTGAACATATTCTCCCTCTACTATGGGTGCGCCAGGATGTTGGGCAAAGAATCATGCAGGGCTCAAAGTGAAATATTGGATAATAGTGATCTTCCCCTTTACAGGTCCTAACACAGCCCAACACTTTTCCAGTAGATATTCAAGTTGGTATTTTTTGAAATGTATGAGAAATACTTACAAATTGAACATACATACGAATTGAACATGAAGTCCGATTTTAAAAATTTGTAGACAGGGTGGGCCAAATAAGATATACCAATGTAAAATACGTATAACTCTTATAATAATAGACGACGAGTTGAGACAGATGGATCATTTGCAACACTCTGCCGCACAGTTTACATGTTGCCTTCAGTACGAATATATCGATGGCGACCTCTTTCATTACATTCGGCCACTGAACCCCGTTCCTTAAAACGTCTGATCTAATTCCATATCATGAAGGCTGTGGGTGCTAATCTTGAATTAAAATGTTGACGATACTTTCGCTGAGTCATAACTATTGATCTTTGACAAGAATAAAAGAATTCGATCATTTTACACGTTGTTGTGTACTGTATGTATCCATCATAAATTTCGAAGAACTCAGTTATAACTTGCAAAGAAAAAAAACACAATTATATTAAAAAATGAAAAATTTATTCGTGTTTAACATTGGTAGGTCTTATTTGGTCCACCCTGTATATCTCATTTTAAAGCTAATTTCTTCTTCTCTGTAATACGTAAAAGCATATTGAAAACACAAAAACTTGAAACTGTCATTAATTAACGAATATCTCAAAATCCACCAAATTTTTGTTGTCTTAAATTTTTGTTTGCAGATTTATCAAAATGCCCTCTAAAATATATAATAAACACAGATGGGCTCCATTAGGTTAATTAGGAAAACGGCTTTTTCCAATGCAACTATGATTAATTTAATATGAAAGAACACAAATATCAAAAATTTAAAAAAATATTGAGTTTAAAAAAAAAATAATCTTTAAACCCCTGCCAGCTAAATTTGGATACGTTTTTAAGGGTTCTTATACCATTACATAGATCTCAATCTTTTTGCCATGAGCTGTGAGTGCATTTACACTGTATAACTTAAAAATGCAGTATTCGGAGCAGATGGCGTATCTTTTAGACATGGTTTGAGTCTTTAATAACTTATATGGCATTATGGAGGGTAAATATCTGACATTTATTATCACTTGGTCATTCAACGAAATAGTGTAAAAACAAAGTTTATTTTTTGCTTCGAAAATGTCGAATTTTGTGCCAATAAAGCATCTATGGCAAGAAGTTTTGCAATTTGGACAAAAGTGCAACTGAAGCACATCGGTTGCTCACCAAGGCTTATCCTAAATATGTTCCATCGATTTTAATTAGCGGTTTGTGCGGTTCACAAGTGGTGATTTTGACACGGAAGACAAAGACCTTTTTGGCTGATCCGGCCCAAAATTTAGCAATTCTACAAATTTTAAATTTTGTATAGATTTTTTTAATTTTGTATATATATTTTAAAAATTTGTATAGATTTTAAATCTTGTATAGAATGCGCATTGAGTACTATTCCTTTTTTTTATTTTTTAACAGGGCACCTCTACTGCACACTAGGATCGTTTTGTTGTTTGTTCAAGCTTAATTCGAATGCTCATGGGGTTAAGTATTTTTGTAATGTTTTTCAGAGTTTTGGAAGAAGTTTAGCTGTCTCGCAAATCGATCTTCCCTAAAAAACGAGGTTTTTGAATGTTTTCTGAATTATACTTATAACTTGGACAATAGCCAAAATTTTCTTTGATTCGGAGTAAATATTTTTATAAGAGAAATATTCAAACTTTATTATTATGTGCATAAACCATAAGTTTCGGCCATAATGTTGGACCTTATATTACTTTTTTCGTTATTCTTGCATTCATTATGAAAATAACGCTTTATAAATTTTAAAATTTCTACAAAGATTGAATAAACCAATGATGCAGTTTAAAAGATTGATAAATTCTAAACAATGTAGTCAAAAATTTTATTGAATTTGCTTTTACTGTTCCAGAGTTATACCCGTTTAAAGCGTTGTGCACATTTAAAGGGATGGATACATAATTGGATACATATATCACCATACATGCTTCCACATATCTCCATACATGTACATTAAGCAAATTTGAGGTAATATCTACATGTATGCACATTAGGGTGGGGCAATTAGTATGGAAGGAAAAAAATCTTAATGGGCGCTTCGCGTTTCTGATTATTGGGATTGTACTGAGTAAAAAAGTCCACTAGGTCATACGTCTACGGTGAAAATCGAGCTTCCAGATTTTGACTTGCAGTTTTTTCTCAGACTTTTGTCACGTTTTTCTGGATATTTTGGCCTATAACAGCCAAACCATTGATTTTTGATCCAATACTAAGACAAAATATGTAGCCAAGACAATAGTTAAGAACTCTAGTACATCGCAAAAGCATTGGAACGCTCCTTCAGGCAGTTTTGGCCTTGTGAATGTGCAAAGGGACAGGGTTACTTTTACAAAATACGGCTAAAAAGGCCTATTTTGAAATTAAAAATTAAACCCTTAAACCCCTCCCAGAAATATGATTGATGCATTAGTCTGCTAGAGAATCTTCCAAAGAAAAGATTGATACCATAATCTTGGACGGCAAAAAAGCCCTATTTTGAAATTAAAAATGAACCCCTAAAACCTCACCCACAAATATGATTGGTGCATTAATCTGCTAGAGAATCTTCCAAAGAAGAGATTGATACCATAATCTTGGATAAGCTCTTCCTACTTCCTGAGATATGTCCATCCCACACATTGTTACAAGCAAGTCAAAATCTGGAAGCTCGATTTTCACCGTAGACGTATGGTCTAGTGGACTTTTTTGCTCAGTACAATAACAAGAATAAGAAACGCGAAGCGCCCATTAAGATGTTTAAATCGCCCCACCCTAATGCACATGCATGATCACACATGGACACGCATGAACTCCCATGATCATGTATGTAGATATTAATGCACTTGTATTGAGGCATATGAAAGTACACTCAGGGAACTTCTGCTGTAAATATTTGTGGATGTTTAAGTTGTAATACAGTAATCTTTATTTTTAAGTTAAAAAAACATTAATTTATAGAAGAAATTTAATTTTTGGTTCATTTAAAAAAACAAATTACTGTATTATGATATAACATTCATTTTATGCAGTAGTTTTTTTAAATTTAAAATATAAAACAAATGTCTGTTTATTTTTTACTACATGTGTGCTTTATTTTTACTAAAATTGCGGTACATTTTTTGTTAGTTGAATTTACCGTAATTTAAATCGTCCTTTTTTCAAGTGAAATTTCTTTTGTTTTTAACTACATTTGCTGTGCTCTTTCCCTACATATTATTCTAAGTGTATGTATGGAGATTTATGCATCCACGTATGGATATGTATGCATGTTTAGGAACATGCACAAACATACATTGAATCTTTATGGATCCAAATATGAAAATTTTTACCTTGCTCAGACGAGAGTTTTTGGCTATTTCATTCCGGGGAGGCATATAGGGGAAAATTCTTTATGATTACACTTAATAGTGTTTAATTCAGAGCTAAGGTATTTTTGGAACTCTCGCTAGGATCGTAGTAAAACTGGAGCTTATGAAGATACACATTTTGAATTTTTCATAAAATATGTTTTCAAAGATAAATAGTTTAAAAAGTTTAATCACCTATACAAAGCCCATAATTAAGAAATCTGAGACTTAAAGCTGCAGCATACAAAATAAAGAAAGAATTCTTATGAAAAAGAATTTAGTTTTCTTTTAAATATATTCCGGTGTTTAAAACTACCGGTAACGAAGTATTGGGTTTTTAAGAAAGTTTAGCTTATATAAATCGAAACGGATTACTTCATAAAATGGTCCACAATAAATTTATATCTATTGCTTTCACTTTTTTTATTGAAATTTACAAAGATAAATTTCGAAGGTAGTTTTTTGCAACTACAGGTGCAGAAAATAAAATTACAGACTTTAATTTTTTTTTTCTGCAATAAATAGTTTAATAAAATTTTATAATATCATCATATTCAATACAGGAACGTGTAAAAATGTTTGAATTTTATAATGTTTCCGGACGATCAATTGTTAGAACAGAAAGAAAATATCGTAACAGTATAAAGATGATAATAAGTTTATTTACCTGTTTTGAGAACCGGCAAATGAACCACGAAGACCTCTTGCTAGACCTTTTCGCACTGGATAAGCCGTGGATGCTGTACGAGAAAGTGTCCGCATTGGTCCATCTGATTATACTCGTCGACGTGCTACTCAATTGGGATTCTCAAGAACATCGCTGCGGCGCATTCTGAAAGTTGATCTGGGGATGTTTCCATATGAAATTTAATTGGCTCAAGAATTATTGCCTATACTAAGGATATTATGTAGGTAAAGACAATAGCAATTGTAGTCAAAACCAAATGACATTTATTGGAGATTTTTGAATTTTATTCATCGTCTTCTTAGACAGTGTGCAATTAATACTATAATTAATATGCACATATTTTCAATTGTTTGAGATAGGCGTGGTAGAGAAGATTAAGCATACTTTTCTAAAAATCATAACTACATTGTAAATTTTTATTGAATTAGACTGCGCAGTTTCTGGTAACACAACCTTCATCAGTAATCCTTTTGACAATACTTTAATTATTTGTTATGGTTTTTATTGTTTGATTGCATCTAAAGTCCTGAGGAAAGGACGACTAAAATTTCATTAAATTCAACAAACATTTTTCATTTGTTTTCACTGTTCAAAAAATTACTAACAATTGTAATAACAATGATCCACATACGTTAGTAAAAAATATACAAACATTTATTTAACAAAAAACTATTTTAAAAAATTAATGTAAAATCATAAAACAGTCATTTGATGTTGTTTTTTTTAATGAGCTACAAAGTTAGTAAAACAATTAATTTGTTCTACAAATGACTGACATTTACATTAAAAATAAAAAAACTACAAATTCTTAAAGCAGAAGTTTCCTGAGTGTAGGGATGCATCACTACAACTCATACCGCGAGAGACACAATGAATAATTTAAAAAAATTATGATTTTGCCACAACATTTTTTTTTGTGGTTTCTTGAAGGGACGGGTTTACATCAACAAACCACAAAACATTCAGCAACTTTAGCAGAAAATGCGAAGATATATTGCGGAATTGGAGCCAGAAACGTATTGCAAAACGTCTTGAAATTAGCCATTAAATGCCAACAGGAAAATGGACGCCATTTAATGTATACCATTTTTCCTACATAAAACATTTTATAAGTAATTCTTTCATTTTAAAATATAAATAAAATAAAAAAACTGTAGAAATAAAAAAGTTATAAGCATTTCAAATCAGTCAGTCAAAGTTGGCCCACCCTGTAGTGTTTGCACATAGTTTTACACAAAGTCTTAAAAGGTATATAACATTTACAGTGAAGATTCTAAAAATTAATTTAAGATGTAAATTAACTCAATTGATTAAGAAATGCTTAAATGGCACACACAGAGAAATAAAGTAACAATCGATTTGAAAAGTGTATTTTAGTTGTAACAATTTATAAGTTCAGTTAGTACAACGATATTACCATTCGATTGCAACTAAAATTCTGTTGAATTAACAGAACTTTGTTGCGAAAACTAATGTTCATTTTGTACCAACCGACTGAAATTCGTAATAACGGAATTTCAGTTGGCAAATAGCTAGTTTGCTGCACTTCAAAAAATGTCTCATTTACTATTAATCACCCGTTATGAGCAAAAAAGTTAATTGAATGAAAAAACTCTTGTAAGTTACAAGTAATTGAATGACAAAACTCTTGTAAGTTACAAGTAACTTTTTTAATTTGTCGGCCATCAATTTTTTGAAGACCTTTAAACGTGAAACCTTGCATGTCCTAGTTTTAAGTATAGTCTACCAAACGCTGTCCATCGTTTCTCTCAACTCAGAAAACCTTGGGAAATAAGAGGCATCAAAAGTCAGTTTCTACAAGTGTCGAACATTTTTGAAATACCTCATATGTTTTTTTTTTTTTGTATCAAATTATACCTTAACTACCCACCTTTTAAATGATGTATCATATGTCGTCATTTCATACAAAGAAATAATATCAAAACGTAAATAAATAGTCCTTAAGCACATATTTTTTTTTTATTGAAAAGCTTGATTAAGCCTTAAGAATTATTAATAATCTAAAACAATAATAAAAAATAAAATATGATTATGACATATTTTTGTAAAAGTTTTTCATAGCATTGAAATAAAACATTTTTTTAACATATTCCCATCACAATCCTTTATCTTATTTGGTCTTTGAGACAACCCAGTAAAAACCGCTGCTTACCAGCAAGCTGTTTTGTAAGAGAGTAAGCCAAATAGAATCCCTTACAAACCTGCTTACATATGCCATGATTTTTATATGGCGAATTCCCACTTGGAAGCACCACTTTTGGACAAAATAAGCGCGGGTTTCAGCGCTTATAAAAAGCTGTGATTTCATGGCTTTCAGTAAAATCATATTTCATGTCTACATTATTACGATTAAAAGTAATAATATGAATAATATATAATTTATTTTACATAAAATTCTACAGACATTAATTTTAGACATAATATAATAATTTTGTTTTACCGCACCTCGTGGTAGCTCTTCAGGAACAGTGAAACTACTAATTATTTTTTTAACATACTCGAAAACACCAAACACAATCGGAAATCACTCGGGAAAACTGGTTAAAATCGCTTATAATCTACGACATGAAACTTTCTGCATTACAACCTGCATCCTCGTAAGGGATTAACGTAAGCTGCTTACAACCTGCGTCATTGTAAGGGAAAACAGTAAGCTCAACAAAATTTTTTGTTTATTTTTATACGAACAACATAAAAGTAAGCACTTACTTCAGCGCATTTGTTTTATCCTGCTTCTAAAAACACGAACATTTTTTACTGGGAAATTAAGTTTCTATCCGATAGTGCAAATGTTTTCTATGAAATGCTGCGTACAGTTGTTTGTAATTGTAATTTTAGTCTTTAACTAAGGCTTCATACATATTTTAAACAACAAAAGTTTGCATTCCACTACATTTTTTTTTTTAACCCTCTTACCGGCAAGGTATAAGAAATCCAAATTTGCAAAATATTTTGTGAACTAATTTTTTGTATACATGGCACGGGTTTTAATCGAGAAAGCGTTAATATTCATTTTTCATTTATAAAAACATCTTTATTTACAGTACTTATTTATATATTTACATTTTTCGAGATTCTATCTTAAGATATTTCAGCGAGTTAGTTTTTTAATCAAACGTATTGAATATTGTTATGTTATATTATACTAATATTATTTAAAGGAAAAATAGGAAAACCTTTACATGACAAAAGAAAGAAATAATCTCAAATATTACTGGAAAATATATATGTATGTAATTGAATTATCAACAGATAATACATTACATACATATGATTTTCGATTTGGTGATTTTTGTTTTAAAGCTGCATTTAGGCCGATTCTCTACAATCTCTTATCAGCTGATAAGAAGAATTTTCAATGTTCTCATGATATCTATCAACGAGTCTTTTTATGAGGACATCTATTCGCTCATAACCGGTCTCGCTGTGGAGCTGCACACTGGGGATTTTTGTATGGAGGTGAGGAAAAAAATATATTTTTCAAAAAATATAATGATTTCATCACAAATTTAGTTTTATTTATATAGTAATACACAAAAGTAATCAAAATAAAGAAAGTTAGAGAAATATATATCGTTACCTACAATGTAAAAAGCCCTAACTAACAAAAAAAATTTAAATGATTTTTTTAATTCATTATTTATTTTAAATCTATTTTTAATTTCATCACAAACTTAGTTTTATTTATATAGTTATATACAAAAGTAATCAAAATAAAGAAAGCTAGACAAATGTATATCGTTACCTACAATGTAAAAAGCCCTAACTAACAAAAAATTTAAATGATTTTGTTAATTTTTAATTATTTTAAATCTACTTTTTAATTTATTATTCTAAAAGCGCCTTAACTTCGTCGCTTATATCACTATGCTTTTTCTGGCTAAATGAAGGAGTCAAGTGTGAGATCATGGTATCTGATGTTACCATCATTCGGTGCATAATATCTTCGTTCGTGGCAATTCGACTGCATTTTCTGGAGTGTCTAAGGCGATATTTTTTATAGTCTTTGTTACGACTTTCCTGAGCCTCTTCGGATAACAAGCCTACAGAAAAAATACACTTTTCAATTATATATTTTCCATGAATCAGAATTTTGTAGAGTGTTGTGGTCATATTGTACCACTCGTACAGTGCAACAAACTTTTTTGCCGTCTCCAGACAAAAATCAACAAATTTTTTCGGATCTAGCGCCTCGGTAATGGTTATAGCTTCAGTTATAATTAAAAAAAACGGAGAAAAATCGGTTGTACTTTTCGCGTTCGACAGTACTTGTTGAATGACAAAAATCGATCAGTGAACACCTATAAATACTACGTAAGTTTCAATATTTTACTGAAAGGTACTTATGAATTCGCGCATCTTTTAAAGGTGGCTATATACCTGTTTCGTGTGCGTTTAAAATTTTTCGAAACGTTCTAAAACATGACCACTCATAAATGTGGGTGCAATTTGGGTAAAAAAATCATGCAGGTAGCCAACGAAAAAACCCAAATAATTAAAAAAGTGCACTTTCCTTTTTTCCTTTCAATTTTCCACGCACATTTATTACCGCTTAATAGTTTGCTACCGCAATCATAAAAATCAAATAACCTTTTGTTTATTGCTTTTTTTTTTAATTCTGAGAATCATAAAAAAAGTCATAAATGTTTCTGCAAAGAATTTTGTGCATATCTCGAGCAAATTTTTGAAATGCATACCTTCACTTAATTGTGAATAAAAGCGAAACGCGTTCATCGATTTTCATGATTTATGTCTCATTTTTTTCATAGGTTATGCGACTTTACGTGAAGGTAATAGGACTTGAAACTTTTTTGTACTGTTTTGGATTTTTTATGAATTAAAAATAAAAAATTAAAATTTTTTGGGCAAAATATATTTTTTTTCTTCATACATTTATATATAACTGCGAAACTGTTGCTTATGTAGCAAAATCTTATATAAACAGATGAAAGTAATTGTAATTATTGATTTTTCTAAATTTTTTTCAGCAAAATCCGACTAGTGGTTCTCGAGTTATGTTAAACAAAAGAGCCTTATCAGAATTGAGTCCCGAATCAATCAGCTGAAAAATGTTGTACTGTGTAATGCAACAAATTGAGAGGTGGCACCTGGTGGCACTTGAAATTGATTAATAATGTTAAAACAGATATAAGACAATGTATTAGTTGTGATTTCAAACTGAGGAAAAGTAAAGATAAAATTGCAGGTCCAAATGTTTGGAGAAAAATCGGATTTTTGTTATATGTTCATAAAAATACACAAAAAAAAAACTTAAGTCTCTGCAGAATTTTTTTTTTAATTTTAGTATACTGAAATATACTACTTTAAATAGAAAAAAAAAGAAAAACGTTAGCTCACATAGTAAAATAATATTCGTATTTAAATTCTTAGGTTTAAATTAAGTTGGTTCGGTAAAACACACAAGTTCTGAGTTTGAGACGGATATAAAAAAAAAACTGGCAGTCAGATCGGAGTAAATCTGTTTGATTTCATTGTACCATTTAGTCTAAATTGCAACATATCACTGCATATTGCATGAAGACTATGTTGACAATTTGACTTTTTTCCGCGAAATCCCCAGTGTGCGCTGTGTAGAGTATCTCCAGTGCTTGTTGTTTACGATCTTAAGGCACTAGTTTTGTATTATCTGAAGTTTCTTCAGATGTATTTTTGCAGCTTTATACCAAATTGGACTTGCGTATGTCAATGTTGGTCTTACAACGCTTTTGTATAATAAATTTTTATTTTTTTGGGTTGAGTAACGAGCGTTTATTTAACATTGGCCACAAGGCTCTAATCGTTTTAAGTGATTTTTTGCAAGCTTCGTCAATGTGCTCTGCAAAGTTCAGTTTCTTGTCCAGGTGCGTACCCAGGTACTCTACGTCATTCTGTATTACAAGACTCTCATTTTCAAAATTTAATTGACGCCTTGGTAAACGTTTTGGGGATTTATTGTAGGGAAATATGATAGTTTGGGTTTTGTTGGGTTTTGTTGGGGTTTATTTAATTTTCCACTTATAAAAGTATTTTCTGCACGCTGAAAATCCCTTTTCCATTTTTTTCAGTAGCGCCTTCGTATGTTTGCTTGATGTAATGAGGGCAGTGTCATCTGCATAGTATGCAACCTTCAAATAAGGGGGAGGAGAAAAGTCCGAAGTATAAATAGAGTACAGTAAAGGTGACAATATAGAACCTTGGGGTAACCCAGTTTCAATAAGTTTTGGAGAAGATAGTGTGTTATTAACTGCGACTACAAATGTTCTATCGTTAAGAAAGTTTGCAACAAGTCTGGCTGATATACTGAAGCAGTTTATATACCAGCCCGTTGTGCCAAACTGTGTCAAATGCCTTTTCTACGTCCAAAATTACAATGCCTGTAGATTGTTTTATACGTTTATTAGCTTTGATTATATTTGTGATACGATTGACTTAATGTACAGCACTGTGTTGTTTTTTTGAAACCAAACTGTTCGTTAGCTACTATCGACGTATTTTCGACAACATCACATACTCGATTTTGAATTATTTTTTCAAACAGTTTTCCTAAATTACTCAATAAACTAATAGGTCTATAACTGCTTGGAATATTCCTAGGCTTATTAGGTTTTGGAATTGCAATGACTTTTGCTTTTTTGAAATGTTTCGAAAAATATTGTATTTGTAGGCAGCTATTAAAAATAATCATTAGCAATTGCACTGCCTTAGGAGGTAGATTTTTAATGAAAACGTTTGAGATATCGTCTAGACCAGGTGATTTCGATGGTTTAAGAGATGCAATTACAAAATTTATTTCATCTAATGATGTGAGAGCAAAGTCATCAACGTTGATGACAGTTGACTTTTGAGTTAAGAATTTTATCATTTGAATGTTTATAAGAAGACGTAAGGTTATTTGAAGCGGAAAATGTTTCACACAGTAGTTTCGCCTTCTCGTCATCAGTTATAATTTTTGTATTGCCTTGGTTGAAGTGTGGTATTTGTTTGTTGTTTTTACCTCTTAAGCTTCTACTGATTCTCCAGAATGATTTGTCACCCGGCCTTAATTTTGAGAGCATTTTGTTCCATTTATCCTTACGGTGGGTATAAATTTTGTTGTTGATCATAATAGTAATCAGTTGGATACTCTGTTTATAAAAATTTAATTCAGATGAGTTGGACGTCCGTTGGCGTTTCCTTATTAAAGTTTTACGGGTCTTTATTTAATTTAAATATCCATAGGTAAATTCGTTTTGCCAGAGAGACTAAATTTTGGGGTACATTGATTTCGCGCTTCTAAAATCATGTGTATAAACTTTTCAATTTCATGGTCAATTGCGGTTTCTGTGCTGTAAGTTTCTGTGTTTATAATGATACCGTTGTTAATTATGTTTCTAAACGTCACCTAGTCTGTTAGTTTGTAATTATATTGACTTGTGTCTAATTCGTATGCCGTCGCATTTCCAATTTTACAGACAACAGGTCTATGGTCTGATGGAATACCGGGTTCAATTACTTCCACATTGATATCTAGTGTGATGTTGCTTAGTGCCAAGTCAATAACTGACGTATTACGGTTTCTTTGGTATGGATAAAATGTTGGGCTATTAGGATAATATATAAAGAAGTGTCGGTTCGCGCATATCATGCATGCTGGGAGACGGTTGCAACGTTCACCACCGTGACCATACATAAGGCAGTTCCAACATTGCGTTGGAATTTCTGACTTTCTTGGTTTATACTTTTTCCAAGATACAATAATGTTGCATATTGCAGTTACCTTACCTAATGATTTTGGGTTTAAAATTGTTTCTTACGAATTGTACTTTGTATACTGCATTGTCGACAGAACTGAATTTTGTATTTATTTCAGTAATGGATGAAGGTGTTTAAATTGTAACCTTTGATATCTTTTTTGATATCATCGGTACTAATTTTTGGGAGTCCATACAGAAATACAGTGTACAGACGATTTTCTTTGGAGTTGAAAGTATGGAACTCAATATCTTTTTTCAATAAAATCTTTTTGCACTTTTCGTAACACTCAGTATCTTTTGGAAAAACTTTTGTTCCAATTGATGTTCGTTTATATATTGGATCTTTACCAATTCAATTTTGAAGATCTTTAAGAGGAATTTTATCATCAACTACAAGTGGTGGAGGTTTAACCTTTTTAAACCTCAGTTATGTTGGACATTGGGTCCAATTCCATATCGTTGGTTTCTGGAAGTTGTTGGTAAGTCCAAAAACATACTTAAATTCAGGGGTCGATACCATTTTTGTTTCTTGGTGGTTGACTTTTTAAAAGTTAAGATATTTGATTTGGCCCCCGGGGCCATAGTAGGTTTGCTATCCCTGCTGTTAATGTAAATTGTCACACGTGTGAGTTCAAATAAGAACAACAGAAGACAACTACAAAAATAAAGAAATTGTTTGCTTTTTTAAACTTTGATACTTTTGTCAATAACAACTATCCGCTACTTTACAAGAGGCGACCGTTCTCTACGAATCTTAGTATCGAACCGAAAGCGTTAATGTTAAAATTTCGTAAAATGTCAAAAAATAAATGTTTTGAACTGAACACAATTTTTAAAAATATTGAAAACATATTTATATTGACTAGAAACCGTTGATACTAAACACAAAGTAAGGTTTTTAAAAAGCTCTAATGTTGGTCCAAGGACATATAGGATTCTAAAGGGATACCTGTAAAGGACATCGCCTTAACATGAAAGCGTATGGACAGATTTTCATGAAATTTGGCAGTCAGATTATATTAGGTAAACTGATAAAATGTTGCTTTACGGCATTAATGAATCGATTTCTTTAAAACGGATTTATTTAATTACTGAATATTTTCATTAACTGAATGAAAATTCATTAATATTGTTAATTTTTTCAATAAATTTTTTTATGATTTTTTCAAAATTTCATTAAAAAATTCATTAAACATTATTCGGTTTTTTTTTTTTTAATAAAACGCTGAAGTTAATCGCATCATACCAAAACTTTGGAATACATTGATTTGAGGCGGTCTGATATCATTTATTGTATAAAGTGTTGATGTGAAATGACTACAAAATTTTTAATAAAAATGCTTAAAATTACATAAGTACGCAGAGGAAATTTCTTGGACGAGTTATAATGAATTTTAAATTTAATGAAAACTTTCAATGGACGAGTTCCAGTGACATTTCATAGATCTAATGCAAAAATTCATTGATACCACACAGAGAGTTCTCTCAGTTTAAAAGCCAACCGTTTTTAAAGTTTTATTTTTTTAATTTAAGGGGTCTTCTTGTTTGGACGGTTGAATTTAGCTGTTTTTAAAAACTTGTGAAAAGATAAGTGGGCTGTTTGAAAGGGGGAATTGTTCACTATGAATGCCTTTATCGTCCTATGCTCAATTATAAAACAAAAATTGTATTTATCCAAATGGCGGACGTTTGAAAATTAAAAATCGATGTTTGACCGTTTTTTTTTTGTAGTCTAGATGTAGTCAGATGATTGAGAATGGGACGATAGCCACGTCAATTATGCGTCGATTAAGCCCTATATCATCAAAATCGGTTCAGTAGAAGTTAAAAACTAGTTTGAAAAACATGGTTTCGAGAAAAACGCGTTTAAGTTTAATTTTCTGGCACACAATGAATGCCGCATTTAGGCAAAAACCTTGCCTTTGTGTATCGCACTTTTAGAATAATAGTTTTGAGTATCTAAGCTAAAAAAAATGGGAAACAAATTCCAAACTAGAAGACCCCTTAATGAAAAACTTGTTTTTAGCTAATGTCTCAACTTCTTTAAAAATTTTATTATAAATAAACAAATAAATATTTGTTTTGTAATAAAATGTAATGAAAATATTTCATACAAACTATAAATTTTATTCATTAAACACATGAAGCTTCTATGACGTTTATGTTAGAATTAATGAAAAATGTCATATGCTTTAATGAAATAAGTTTCATTGAGTCAATGAAACATTTCTTTTGAGACTTTTTTATGAAAGAATTCATTGTATTATTAAATAATTCATTAATACTATGCACAACAAATCGCCAGATTTGGACTGCAGTTAAATATTGGTAAGACGAACAATTTGTGCCAAAACTTTTATGGACTAATTTTTAAAATTCGTACAAATCCTATTTTGGCCCATATCGCCTAAAATAGGCAACGAAAACCATTTTGGTAGAAGAACATATCCTTTATTATTTGTGCCGAACAAGTACTATAAATTACATTGCAAAAAATCTCAGGCCGGTTTGAGGGTTAAATATTTTAGCACAACATTGAGGGAACAAACGACATTCCAGACAGTGAAACTAATTTTTGGCATATTCTATATATTACTGTTGTTGATGTAGCTGTTCCGTTCGTTTGCTCATTTTGACGTTTTTTTTTTTTTTTTGTTTTTTTTTTGGTTTTTCTTTTGCAAGCTCTAGTTATTTTCATTGTTGTTTTCATTAAGGATGAATAATGAGTCTTGGTTTTGCATCTCTGTGTTTGTATATATCTGTGTATGCATACTACGTGTAACTTCCTTGTCCTGTGATACTTGTCGTAACAATATTTCTCTAGCATTGAAAAATGAAATTAAAATAATTAATTCAGTGGAAAATGCAAGCGGTTTCTTTTTGTTAGCTATTCATAATAATACGAATTAGGTGGAAATTAGTTTAAAAATAAATATGGTTTCTTAAATTTTTAAAATATTTTCCATGAACCTTACTAAACCTAAGGAAAAGTAAAGCCAGAAAAAATTGGTTAGAATTCGATCGCCGCTGAGCTTGAGTGGAATTTAAATGAGGGGTCAATGTAAGACTCAAGCTGCATGCAAAAAGTTTTTGATTTTTCAAGTTTAAGGTGAAATATATTAAAAATATTACACTTTTCCTGTAGTTATACAGCATGAGGAGTGGGGATCTGAATTGGCATCTTGAGATTGCGAAAATGTTCGCTGATGACCCGGTTATTAGGGTCAGTGACAAGATACTGCCTGTGCAAGTATTTGTTAGGCACTTTGTTGTTGTGATTTTCGACAGGAGCATGTGGTTGAATGGATCTTGGGTACCGGAGGTTGGTGCACAGGTCTGGTTCACGGATGGCTCGAAACAGTCGAACATGGATACGGGGGCGGGTGTCGTCGGACCCAGATTTCAGCGTGCTCTGCCCATGGGCAAATATCCCTCCGTTTTTCAGGCTGAGGTCTTCGCTATCTGTATCTGTGTGGAAGAGTGTCTGCGGAGGAGGACACGGGGGGCCACGATCTACATTCTATCTGACAGCCAAGCGGCACTTGGTGCCTTGAGGGCTCAAGATGTGTCGTCTGGTCTGGTTAAGGAATGTATCGACTCTCTAAATCGTCTAGGACTTAACAACTCCTTGACACTGGGCTGGGTTCCAGGCCATGAGGGGCATGAGGGCAACGAACGGGCTGACTGTCTAGCCAACTGCGGAGCTCGTCGACAATTCATTGGCCCGGAACCCTTCTGTGGCGTACCCAATGGGTATGTCAGAGAGAAGCTCAGAAGATGGAGGGAAGTCGGAGTTTGGGGCCTATTGGGCCAGATCGCCTGGGCAGCGACAGGCGAGGCTGTTTATATCTCCCTCTGGGGAGAGGTCGCGGAAACTCTTGTCTATGACGAGGGGCGAACTAAGGACCGTAACGGGTTACCTCACAGGACACTGTGGCCTTAGGTATCAATTGTACAAGATGGGACGATCCTCTACGGATACGTGCAGGTTTTGTGAATTGGAACCCGAGACCTCTGAGCATGTTCTCTGCAAATGTCCGAGGCTCTCCGACAGGAGGGTGCGTTATTTTGGTGATCGAATAGTGACGCCATCGGACGTTTGGAACTGTTCACCTGGTAGGATAATTGGCTTCGTAGGGAGCCTGAACCTATAGGGTGTATTCGCTGGCAGCACAAAATACCAATTTCTGGTCGCGGTGCATAGTGCCACTATAATCTAATCTAGCTAATCTAGTTATACATATTTTATGAAATATAACTTAGTTAAAAATATAATAGAACTTTTTCATCTCAATAAATCTATTACTATTCGAAATATTCGCAGGCTTAGGAGAAAACATCACAGCTCATAATCGTAAGCGTGGGTCTCAAAGGGATATGGGGTTTCTTGCCAGAAAATGGTAGATTAACCTTTCATAAACAAAGTTGGTTAAAAAAACAAAAATCATAATTTACAAAAAAAAAAATCGCTATAATTTTTCTCAAATGGTTTTAAGAGCCAGCTTATATTATGGAACTGTTAATAAATAGGACATCCTAAAACAGCTCTTAAGGCAATGTTTTAAGCGCTTAAAAAGGAATCGAAAAACAGTAAAACATGCCGTTTAAATATAACAATAAGCCGTCAAAAATAAAACCTTCAACTTCATAACTTTTCATAAAAATCGTTACTACAAATAACAAAATTTGTTCCTTGGAAGTTCGTTTGTCAAAAAAGGCGCAATAGTGAAGCTGTTTTTCTTAGGCTTCAAAGTACCAATTGGTCTATCAAAATATGTTTTGATAAACCAACAACAAGCAACATTTCACAATTTTCAACCGTCAAAAAAAAAAAAATACTTCACAAAGCTAAAAACACATAGCAAAAATGATATTTTTTAAAGAAAAAATGTAAAATAAGTTAAATTTTTCAAGAAAAAGTCAAAAAGAAGCTCACATTTTTTTAAGCTAAAATAAGTAAACATCAGAAAAATAAGCTTAAAAATCTGCAACAAATATAGCTTCACATTTATATATTTTGTTGATCAGTTTTTGTATTTAGTCTAAATAGTTCTATCCTTTCAAATAAAAAATAATCTCGAGCTTATTTGCGGTAGCACTAATAATGAACATAAACGAATTGGTTGCAACCCTATCCAAACCCCGCTAAATTCACAGTGGACACGTTGCAAATGTATTCGATCATTTTTATTGGTTGATCGGATTTACACAAAATATTTTACACAAGGTGGTGTCCGCTTAAGAAGCTTAAGTTCCACAGATTGTAGGCAGTTGCTCGTGTCCCTATGACATCTCCATGTTTAATCTCACATAAAAAAAAAGTTAGATTAAAAGTTTCTTAAAACTGGTTCCTATTCAGTTGAACTAACTTTATTTTTGTTATCGTTTAAATCAGTTATTTATATAAAGTTATTAGTATCTCATGTTACCACAAGAACTAATTTCATTCGTATTTGAACTAATTTTTCAACCTTGGAATTCAGCAATTCGTGATTCTCAAATTTGTCAGTTAATTTTGTATTTTTTCTTTAAAAGAGAAGCAACACTCAGGAAATTCTTCCTATTTAATTGTGTTGCTTTCTTTGGAAAGCGGATAGAGGAGAGGATGAAAGTTGGGAAAAGGGCTTTAAACATGGCAACACTGTAATTGCGCGATATAAAAAGTCTTAGAGCAGATGTTTGTAAGATACCTGCGGAGAGTTTACGAACTTATTTAAGCGTTCTGGTTCATAGCCCTGATTCATTATTTTATAGTAAAATTAACAAAAAAAAATGTTACTCCATGCATAACCATTCGGAACTATCTTCCAAACGAATTGATTCGGTTGCTGCAACTCATACAAATAAGTCCGTAAAACTATCAGAAGAATTACTAAATTTGTTAAAAATTTCGTTGCATAAAAATTAGTAACCCCAGCAGAATCTTTTTGCTAACTATTTGTACAAACAAAATAAAGGAATAATAAAGACGAATTATAGACAGATACAACTCTGTATTATTGTAGATGTTCAGAATTCTGTATAGGGATTTAGTTTAAAAATTTAGGTCCGTTCGGACGTCGTTACCGTGAATGCCAGTGGGAATCCAATAAATAACAACAATTTACACACAATTTTGACAATACATACACTTACTTGCTAGCGCTAACGTACGTCGAACAAAGCTTTTGTTTGCCCAGCGTTTTGGTAGGCATTGACTACTTCAAAAATATGCTTCAAAAATATCGCTTAACCTTCATGCAATTACTGACGCTGGTTTAGATAAACTAAAACGAAAAAACTATTTTTGTATTTTTAATACAAAAATTAAAACATTTTTGAACAATTAGCATACCACAGCTCTTCTCAACAAACAGTGTTTGTTGGGATATATACACTTTTTACATATTGTAATACAACAAACATACATAAATGTAGTGACATATAAAGTATATCGAGATGTAAATTGTTGTTTTTCAAATAGTTTTTGTTTTTATAATTAGGGTTGCCAGATCAGGCAGTTCAGGCATACAAAAAGATTCTTATAGAGTTTTTTTGTCTGTTGTATTTAATGTCTCGTTTTGAGTTAAGCCAATTGTCTTTTCCAATTGTAGACAACTGAGGATTTGGGTGATTCCAATGAAACAATTGCATTGTTTATCATAACAATGATCAAATGTAATGAATATCAACAAATAAAATCCAATATGACAATATCATATTAGAGTTTTGGGCTTGAGGTAGAACAATATTCTAACTAAATATATGTAAATATATATTTTACGAAATTTAAAGAGATATTATTAGTGTCTGGCCAAAGTAATCGTTAAGTCAATATATGGATGCGATTTTCAGATTCAAATTTAAGTCAAACTACAACGAATTCACTTTTTGGCGGCCAAAGTTTTTCCAAATCGGAAAAAGTTTGGCATTAAATTTGCTTTATACACTCAAAAAAAAAGTTTGTAAAGTCAGCAAAAAATTTTGCTGAGTCAGCAAAATTTTAGTCAGGAGGATGCTTGCAAAAAAGTTGCTAATGTCAGCAAAATCTTTTGCTGAAAATCAGCGAGCTGATTTTTAGCAACAAAATTTGTAGATTCAGCAAAAGTTTTGCTAACACTTAGTAGATTAGAAATACAAAAGCCTTTGCTAAAAATTAATAAATTTTTTGCTGAATTTTAGTAGACTGAAAAAAACGCAAAAAATTTGTAGAAAAATTGTAATTTAGTTAATTTATTTGCTGAAAATCATAAAACATATTTTTGTGATTCTTTTAAAAATAATTTACTATAATAACGAAATATAAAAATTTTCATTTTTCCACATTGACGACATGAATTTATCTGAAAATATATAGAAATAAATATATATAACATAACAAAAATTGTCTTTCAATTACTTACATCAATGGTTGTCTAAATGATGCTATCTCAACTGCCGAAGATAATTATAGAAACGAAATGAAAAAATAAACAAAAACAAACGAAACGAAAAAACAACCCTTTTTGCAATAAGAAAAAGGAACCATAAAAAAATCTACCTGTCTTTGTCTTTCACTTTACTCTGTCTACATTTCTGTATATGTTTGTTTGCAATTTGACCACACATATAAACATTTAGTTTAAATAAATAAATATTTTATTTTGTCTTTTATTTAATTAATAGACAATGCAAAATTTAAGTTATTTTAATCCTCAATTTTGTTTTATGTATGAAAAAGAGATACAAAAACTTCCATGGTTGATTTTTTTATATGTCTTATTAGAGTTGTACTTTTTAGTATCATTTTCCTCTTCTCTACTACATCTTGACATGCCGCGACATCTACTTCATTCTGCATATATCTTTCAATCTGGTTGTCGTGCTTATCAACACAATTTTTTTTAGCAAAATTAATTAGTAAAACATTAGTATATTAGTAAAGCATTAGTATAAAACAGTTAAGTGCTGAATAAGTATAACAAAAATTTTAGCTGAAAACACGATTTTAGCAAAAAATTTTGCTAAAAAATAGTATACCTGATTTACAAGACGTTTTACTAACTTTTCTACTAACTTATTTTTTGACTGTAGTTTTCGTCTTTTATTTTTTGAAATACAACGAATTCACTTTTTGGCGTCCAAAATTTTGCCAAATCGGAAAAGGTTTGGCATTAAGTTTGCTTTATAGTTTTCATCTTTTACTTTAATTTGGATTTCATTGTCGCAATAAATCGACACAGCAAACATTGTTCCACTCAGAGAGGAAAAAGAAAATTTTCAGTAAATCAATGAAACTTTTCCTTACAAAATTAAAGAGAGTTTTCTTAAAACTAATGAAAGTTAAATTAAAATATATTTCTTTAAACCACATTCGCACTAGACAGCAAAATACGTGTTTTGCCAAAACACGTATGTAAGCTGTTTATTATATTCCAACGGTTCTTTATTCTTTTCCACTCGTTTTGGCAACACACGTGTTTTGCAATGTAGTCTGAATGTCGCATAACTCTCTTTAATTTAGGTTTTCTTATATTGCGATTTTTTTTATTTCACATTCGTTAGTTTAAACTTTTTTAATAAGTTCGAAAAATTCGCAGAAATATAAAAGTTACTGCTTGTTGAACAAACCCCTTGACCTAAATTTTACATGTGCAATAAATTTTAATAAATGCCCTTTTCTCAAAACAATTTATTGAAAATCGGGTGTCACTGTGCAGCCTTAACGGATGGCGGTTGTTTTTGTTTTGTAGAGTACTGGAAAATGAAGTCCCAAACGTTGAGACATTTTTAAATTTTTTTCCTAGCTTTTTTTTGAAAATAAAATAAAGCATTTCTTTATTTCTTTATAATTGTTTTAATATTGCTGGTTATATTAGTTGCTAAAGAGAGATTGATGTCATAATACAATTCTTTAGTATCATGCAGATAATACTCTCAGTGCAGTATCAAAACTTGTCTATAATGCCTCCAAATGCCAAAAACCGATTAAAATATGATTTTTTGACCAAACTGAGAGAATTCCCTGCATTACATTAATGAATTTTTGCATAGAAAGCAATTTTATGAAAAATATAATTTAATTTATTAATTTCATTCATTCACCCAATGACGAAATTTTATAAAAAAAAACTAGTTTTATTAAAATGCGTTTCCTTAATTTTAAGAAAATTTTCATTCACTTTATAAAGAAAAATTTACATTAGTTTACTGAACATTTTCTTTATTTTTCGCCCACTAAAATTTTTTCTGTGTAGAATTTATCTTCAAAAATCATACTTTTTTTAGGTTGATCTGTTTATCACAAACCGCCGAAATTACCCTGCAATGTAAAACAGATTTTTTTTATCAAAAATAGAGAATTTTACACTATTATAAATAAAACCACTTAATTTAGACCAATAATGCTTTTATTGGGTATACCTCTTGTTTAATAGTCGAAACTTGAAAAATAGAAACATGCCGATTATGCAGAGTGCCAAATAAAGACGAAATATTCTTGACATATAAAAAAAAAAATTATTTTGAATGAAAAAAATTTGATCAATCCATCACCCCTAACAGACAAGCTGGATCCGCACCTGTTTTATATATATGATACTTTTTTTTCAATGACCAAGATCCCAATGAACATATTTAAACAAATATATTAAGTTTTCCGGCATTATGATATTGTTTTTAAAAAGGGCAATGGAAGGGTTTAACATTTGCTAAAAAAGTGCAATAAAATAAACTCTGTTAAAAACTAGAAAAGATTTGAATGGTGTGCAATGTATAAGTGAAACCTCCCCTTTTATACTTAAATTTCATGACAAGGCACACATGGACAAAAAGATGTAGAAGCCATATCGGATATAAAGGAAATCACAAAAAAGGAAGATTGAACGCAGCGGAACTAAAAACTGAATTTACTTGTTGAAAGAAAAAATTCACATTATAAGATTTTAAAACATATTTTGAAACACAGTAAATGGTCCAGTAAAGTGCATTCAATAAATATATATTATATGTACACTAGGGCTATAACCAAATTTTTGTACCGCCAGGTGGATTATGTTGTTTTATTAACGAACAACATTACTTTGGGTCATTTTGCAAAAATAACTACATAAAAACAAAAAAAAATATTTTTTTTTGTTATTCAAATTTATATCATAAGGTACGAGTATATATAATGGTTAAAATTCGCTTATGACGTATTACTTATTACTCAAATTTAGTTAAATCAAAATTAGAAAAATTAAACATTTTTGCAATATTTTTTATTGAAACTGCAAAAAAAAAATCGTTGTTGATGAAAATATGGCATTTTTTATTAAACATTAACAAAATACAAATTTAATTTAATTGGTGGGTGAACTTTTTTGACGCCAGCAAAAAAGTAAAAACGTATTTCTTCATAGTTTTTTATGGTTTATTCGCATATGCTATGCCAATCTAAATATATGCAACAAATGTTAAAAAGTTATCGCCCTAATGTACATATAATAAGTGCAAAATTATACATACCCGAGTGAAAAAATGTATATATAGTCCTATGTGTTTTCATCTTAAAATATATAATATATGTTGTCATGCATATCCATGCATATCCATATATTATTATATATTTCTTATGTGGCAACTTATATAACGTTGAATTATTATATAGTGACCGTTCTGAAATTATAAGCATATATTAAGCATATTATGTCATATATGATATTATAGATCAATTACAATAATACATTATAATATATAACATAATATGTAGTCATATATGGTGACATATAAGCTATATAATTTAAGATATACTAGTATATACTATCTTATAATAAATATGTTTTTGTGGCATATAAGATATGTGCCATGGTGCCATATGTATAATACAACTTAAGACATATTTATATATGGTATCAAATGATATAAGATATAATTATTGAAGATACCATATATGACACAAGATTATTAATATAGTCTGAGATATGATTATGTATGGTCCACCATCATTAATATTTTCTATGAGTAAAATATATAAGAATATACTGTTATATATAACCCCATACACAATTATATATGCGCCTTATACTAAATCTTTTTTTTGCAATTTTTTATGGGATTTGAATATTTAATGGAATTTAAGTAGATCCAATTTAATCTTAAAATATCTTACTTGATCCATCAAAAATTACCTTTTTGGATCTAATTAGATCAAATTGAATCTAATTAGATCATAGTTAATTCCATGGGATATTTTGGAATCCATCAGAATCATAATAATATCCCCCAATTTTTAGATAAATTTTAATCTAATTTTATCCAGTAATATACTTGAGGGATCTCATTGGATATTACTGGATAACCCGATTTTGAGATAACTTGGATAAGAATATATATCGATCTATATCAAATGAGATCTGTGTTTGTATTTGAGACATCACGGTTTTTGGTCGGGTAGAATAAAAAAACTTGCAAAAGGCATTGAATCTTTTGTATTACTCCGTACGTAAGAAATACAGTCACAATTTTAACACACACCGAGCGAATTCCTGGACTAGTTTTAATGAATGAAGTTTAAATGAAACTAATTTTAATAAAACTTTATCATTAGATATATGAAATTGTTAATAAATATTATGGAATTTTTCATTAAATTTTATTATAAACTGCATTTATTTAATGAAAAGTTTCGATGGACTAATTCCATTGACAAATCAGAGATCTAATCTACAAATTTATTGATATCAAGCAGCTAATTCTCTCAGTTTACCTAATTTAAATTTTTCATAATATATAATATATAATTTTTAGTTTTTGTCAAAACAACAACAACTTTCGTAAAGTGAATCAATTTTCGTCTATTTTACGAAAATGTTGGTAATTTTAACATTTTTCGTATTTTTAAGCATGGATTATTATCAGTGTGGGTGTGGATTTTTGTAAAAATGGCCATCGGCTGGTAATAAATTTATCTCAAAACACGTAATATGTAATATTTCTTTTTATTTTATTTTTAATCGAAAGAGGTCATATTTTTCCATCCATACAAAAAAATTAAGACAGCAGTTATTTTTTATTTTCCAGAAAGTTCTGCAAATAAATAAAAATTTTGTTTTTAAAAGAAAGATAGTTGTTTCCAAAAAAAAAAAAATATTAAATGATTGGTATAAAACACAAATAATACGCCCGGCACTTTGTAATTTTGCATATTCCCGAATGAGGCCCTTCAAGCCATGTATGTGCACATCCATGTTATACTACATAAAAATTGCAAAAAAAGGTACCGTTTAGTTTGTTCTAATAAAATTTTATCACAAAAAAATATATATTTTTTTTGTGCAAAATCTCTTACTGCCTTGGATGGCACAGATGGGTGTGGCTGATCGGATTGCCAAGAAACTTCACACAGCCACAGTAATTTCAAGCTTAAGTTTTAAAGAAGAGCTAGACACCAAAGTAGGGCATGTCTGGTATTCAAATGTTATTTGAGAGCTTGCCAGTCGAATGCTTCGGTTGTTGCGACAGAATTTCTCGGTTGTAATAAAAATCGTTCGATTAGAATAATAAAAATTCTGACACGACAATTAAATTTCGATTGCCGCAACAGAAATTTGGTAATAACTACCTGTTTGCGCCGGCCTGCCACCGTAAGAAAAAACTGCCAACGGCGGTGCAGTCAGTCGATGGTAGCCGGTGTTTCTACATGCGTTATCTTTTTTCTTTAATCTCACTGTCGTTTATTTTAAGACCATAGGCGTCTATCGTCTTACAGAGCTCAGGCCCGATTGTGATCACTCCAAAACATGTGCAGTGTAAACGTAGTATTCTTTCATTATGAAAGTGGGGCATATTTATGCCAGCACTTTCGTCAAGTAATGTTGTAAAAACAATTCCACTGCTGCCAACTTGTGGCAACTATCATTTTTTTATATATTACAAGTTTTCTTACCGGCAACACACGAGCGGCAACTAAATTAACTATTTTAAAAATTTAAATAAATAAAAGAAAATGGAAGTTTTATCTAAATAATAACAATTTAAAATTATAAAGGTTTAAAAATAAAAACAAAACCCAACAAAACAAAAAAGAAGAAGTGCGTTGTTTCTTTAGCCCCTGGAACACCAGGACGACACCAGCAACATCATCCACGGTAGCTCACAGGTAACCAGCCCAACACTACTAAAATATTCAATAGCTAAAACCGAAGCATTCAATTAGCTGCAAATACGGTTGCTACTACCAAGTCGGTTTTCTGTGTGCATTTTAATCGATTTTCGCAAATGGATCTGAATTTTATGTTCAACGTATCAACCGAATCGGGTAAAATTTTCGGATATCCACTAATTTTGGTTTTTAATTTTTGGAAAATGTTTAACTTTATTTTGCAATAGAATATTTGTTAATGAACGTATTGTAATGACATCTAATACTACAAAGAAAAATTGTTTACAATTTCTTTTATTACAGCTTCTTTTATTACAGCTTCTTTTGCAACCGGTTCCATAGAACCGGTTCTTAAACAGGTTCCTGGGAGTCCAAACCAGTTCTATAACTGGTTTAAGAATCGGTTCTAAAGCAACTTGTTCTTGTTTGGATGTAAATAAAATGTTGCAAATAGGGCAAGCTCCGTATAAAAAGAATCGGTTGTGGAACAGAAATTTTAACCTAATATAATAATATAGTATATCCTAGAAAAACTTTTTAGATCAGCTTCTTTTACCACCGGTTGCATGGACCCTGTTCTAGCACACGTTCCTGGGAGTCAAAATGTAAGACACTGTCCCAGAACGAGTTCTATAAATGGTTCGAGAACCAGTTCTAAAGCAACCTGTTCTAGTTTGGAGGTAAAGAACCTATTGCAAATTGGACAAACTCCATATAAAAAGAATCAGTTGTAGAACAGAAATTAGAACCTGTTATAATACACTATAAGTTGTTCTGGCACCTGTGATTTTAATTTTACTATGAAGTTCTTTTGCAACAGGTTATTTGGATTCTACTATTTTACTGGGAAGTTATTCTGTAACCTGTTATTTGGATTTTTCTATTTTACTGGGTAAGCTGTACCTCGCTATTATTTTTATAAAAACAGAAAAAATTATATAAGACTAAAAAAAATCATACAATTCTCAAAAAACTGTACAAATTTTCAGAAAATGGGATTTTGTTCATTTATTGCCGTATTGTCCACATTTGAAGCGAAGTGAAAAAATCATATATGCGGTCATATTAGCTCTAAATTGGGGCGTCTGCGCCAGCTATTTATTTTCTCATTTCACTGGTGTACCTAGAGAAAATATTGGTTAAAGTTGAAATTTGAGGAAAAACATTCGGAGGGGTCTAGGGAAAAATAATTAGCAACTGGTGAATATTATTTTCGTAAACCGCATCTAAATAAAGTAGCATTTTCAAAAATATAAACACTATATGTTTTCTTCAAAAAACTTTTAATCTGGAGGCAAAAGAGTCTTGCTACCTTTTTGATAAAAAGTTCCTCAAATAACGATTTTTTATAACTTTCAAGTGTGAAAAAGATATTGCATTCAAAATTCGTTTGTTTAATTAAATAACTTTTTAAATAGTCTGCCTTGATTTGCCAAAAACCGGACCAGATTATTCGAAAATGCTAAATTTTCATTTTGAAATTCACATAACTTATGCAGTTTAGGTGATATTTAATATGAGTAAGCATGTTTACATGAAAATCTGGTTTTGATAAGCGGTTTTTGATTTGGGATCTAATTGCCCAGTGTTTGAATAAGCCACTTACAAGGAAACAACAAAGAGGTGAATCCTCAGATTTGAATAAAAGGCTAACACAAATATAAGATAGCCCAGCTAAAAATTATCATATATAAACCCATATCTCCATACATTAACGAAATTTGTCTGGGATTTTTTCAATTTTCGTAAAGGTTCGACTTTATCACGATTTTACCGAAGAGCCTTTATATCCCATATTTTAAATATTTCAAATAAAGGACAACCCTGGGCCCACATCATAGGCAATATTTGTATACAATTTGTTGTTTTCTCGAGTATTTTAACATTGCGTACAACAATAGCTGAATTTCTTTCTAAATGTGCGATTGCGATCCTAAAAAAAATACATGGGTATTATATTTTTCATCAAGAACATGTCCATGTTTCACTAAAATCGGCGGATTCATCACTGTGTAGTTTCCTTGTTACTGACAAGATGTTACCGTTAGAAAGCTATGGTGTTGTAGGTTGCTTTAGGAGTTGTTTAATGTTCATACTAAATGAGTGGTAGTGTGCGTAAAGGTGTAAAAAAATCAGTATTTTCACTTTTATCGGAAATCATTTTGACCGATTGCAATAAAAGCCTTACACAGAGAAAAAAATCATAGCTATATCAATTATTATTTCATATTTAAATTAATAAGAATGTTAATAAAGTAAATATGATTCTAGTCAAAACAACCTTTTTTATATTTAGATTAATATTTCAACATTATGGATGTCACTTCCGCTTTTTGAAAATAAGTAAAAACATATTAAAACTAAATAGAAAACAAACTTTGTTTGATTTCAACGCTGTTTCTACTTAATTTAATGTTGTTTCTACTTGATTTTTAATGATTTTTTTCCTGTGTGTATTAATTTTAAATAATCTCCCTTTTAAATCATTTGATATATTAGCTAGCAGCCGGTGGTGTTCAATTAAAAATAGCTCTCGTCATTACTGTGGCTCCGAAGTTCATATAAATGCAAGTTTGTTGTCGTTAGCTGGAGCACAAAGTAAACCAAATATCTTTGCGAATCAAACAATTTGCAACAAAATGGTATCGATTTTATTGTTCCATATTTAGCTGTAAATGCATATTTGTTTCACCGAAATGTGCGTTTTTAGAAAGTTTATATATTTTATAATTTGGCTTAACTGCGTTTGCCTTCAAGTGGTCAGCTTCATAATTAAAAAGAATATTCTTGAACTTGTCCATTTAAACTTTTCATAGAATCTATGAAACAGGTTTCAATAAAGTCAATGTTTATGAAATGTTTGTAGAATTAATGAAAATCTTCTTAATGCTAATGGATCATTCCGGCAATGAAGAATTATAGAATTCATGAAACAGTTTCATGACATTTTTGATTATTAAAAAGTTTCCTTGAATTAAGAAAGCTCTTCATGAATGTCTTGAAAATGCATTGGAATTAAGCCAATACCGCTTCATATGATTGTTTAAAACACTTTCATTGAAGTCCACAATTAATACAAGGCAACATTGAACTAATAAAACTCTTTGTAAGATTTGTGGAACACTCGGGAAATAAATCTTAAAACTAAAGTTTGCAATGTATAAAAATTAATGAAATTATGAAATTGTATGAAAGAAAATTAAGTCTTTGAAATAATTTCATAGCTATAAAGAAAAGTTTCATTAAATTTATAAATAGATAATTTATGGAATCGACTGATTTTTTTTATGGTGTGGACCTAGAAAATTCCTGAAATAGGTCTATCATCACATTCCTGAAAGTGGTCAATTAATAAAATTGAAAACAAAAAACACTATAGATTATTGGTTAGGACAATATCCTAATAAATAAATATAGAGTATGGCCTCGAACTTAAATAATTTTCTTTAGTTAGTCTCTTTACAGGAAGAAGAAGAAGAAAACATTTTTATTGAAAAGTTTTACGGAAACAAGGGATACACCAGACTGCCGCAGTTTTGTCCCCCTCCTAGGACTCGTCAGTGGTTCATTTATGTGTCAATTAAACAAAGTATTTTATATTGTTAATTTGCTCTATATGAAAAACTTTGTTTTTTTTTTTTGCTTTTTTGGTGTCGTACTGGTATTCGAACTCACTGCCTTAGCACCAAGCTATGCATCGCAATCTCACCTCTTAACGAGTTGAGCCACGGTCGACACAGCGATGACTGTGGCTAAGTGGAGTTTTGTCACACTACGTACACACAAGTATTGTTTCGATCAGAAGAGACAGAATTACCTAATAGCAATGCACAATTAATTTCTCAACTAGAATGCTTCTTCTTCTTAATACTATCTCTCTTTCACAAGTAATTATCACGTTTTTGATCGCTTTATTCACATACAACAGTTGGATACCAAGTATAGGTTAGAGATTGAGTCGCCGTTAAGAATTTTTAATAATAATAATAAATAATTTTCGTTTCCATTGCACAATAAAAGGTCGAAAAAACATAATTTTTATTTTTAATAAAAAGTACGAGTATATCAAACTTGAAACTAAGAAATTTTATAAAAAAAAAATTTAAGAATAATTTTTAAATACTAATGCAATTTCTTGTATATAATGAAACTCTTCATTGAACGTACGAAAAAAGTTATATGAAATTGTTTCCTTAACATCAAGAAGGATAATTCTTTCAGTAAAGTAACATATAAGTGTGGGTACTCTAATGGCAGGAAATTTCCACATGATTTCAAAAATGATATTACTTTTAAAATCTATGATACGTAGCGCCCTCTACACCCGTTTACCAATTTGCTTGCGGCGCTATTTCCGAATGCATTTACAAATACATCGAAAAACAACAAAATACATTTTTTTTTTGATAAAATTGCAAAACTGAAAAACTTTAGTCAGTGAAGCCACTAAACTTCCTATAGCATAGGCGAAAACCCCTAAGACCAGTCGAAGGCCGGTCACGCAGATAGACTTGACCGGCCGAAGTCACTAACTGGACACAGAAAAAAATTTAGCTATTTGCCAACTGAAATTCGGTTACTATTATTCAAATTCGCTTATTACGAATTTCAGACAGTTGGCACAACTTTACATTAGTTTTCACAATAAAGTCCGGTTAATTCAACAGAATTTTAGTTGCAACACCCAAAATATTCAGAAATCTAATGTAAATATCGTTGTACTAACAGAATTTATAAGTTGTTACCATTAATATACACTTTTCAATTCGGTTGGCACTTTATTTCTCTGTGTATGCCTATTATAGTAGAAAAACCCCAAGTCCTGCCAAAGACCGGTAAAGAAGAAAAACTGTCCTCAGCGAAGTCGCGCTTTGGACGATCTGGAGGACAAAACCCTTAAGCCAATAAATGTGTAATATCACATCCACTCGGCAATCCATGTGTAATGCCAATGCTAGCAACTAACATATAGAAAACTCTAATTGTTAATAAATGCAAAGGAAGATGAAAAATATTATCGGGATCAGCGCTAGAGGCCCCATTTTTGAAATCCTGAGAAAATTTCTTTCATTTGAGTACCCACACTTATATCTTTCTACGCATACCGGTTTTTGCGCCCTGGGGGTCCCCGGCCCCAAAAACCGAAAATAGAATACAACTTTCTGTTTTAATTCCAGATGGGGTTTTATTTTTTTTTCTTTTTTTTGAGGAACGCCTCATAAAGTGCATTGTGCCATAATTTTTTCTTAAAAATTAAAAATTTTTTTTTTTAAACACATTTTAAAATCACGAAGACAAAAGTAATAAAAACGTATTGTTACTAATTTTTTGATGATAATTGAAGCTAATTTTGAATTTTGTATCCATTTTTTATAACGAAGTTACTTAAATTGTGTCAATTATGTTGCAAACCTAGAAAAAAATCAATAATAAAAGCATATTTTTAAAATTTGAAGTACATATTTTACGATTTTGAATAGTTATTTTATGTACATAAAACACTATTATAAATGCATTAACTTCCCAACCCTAGTCATTACATACAGCACACCCCGACGTATACATACTATTATTTTATCTAGATATATCAAAATCGTATGTTTGCAATTAAATATTCGTCTACAATAATAAACATATGGAAGCCATATTCACACCTTATGTTCCTTTGATGCTCTGCAAATTTATTTAATTTGTTTAGACACGGTAGGTGGCGCTGTGGTTGATATTTTTATGAAAATTTATTATGACCCGTTTTGGAAGGTCAAAATTTTACATAAAACTCTGCCGATATTTAGCACTAGAGTTGTAAAACAGTATTTGAAATCAGATTTGGCCCATATTTAAAATGTTAATTAGTTATATATCCCGTGTGGGCACATTTTATTTGAAAAAAATATCAATACAAAATATTTATTTTTATTTTATTAATTCATAATCATATATATTACCTTAACCGAGCTCTAGCTACTATGGCTTTCGGCGCGTTGTATCGAAAACAGACCAGTGCCTTGGTGGGAATCGAACCCACGACCCCTGCACTGACAATTTATTTTTAGACTCATTATATTTGTCCCTACTGGTAAGCATATAGATAACCACATGTTTTGATCATCACTAATATATCATTATTTTGCGCGACAACCCGATATAAAAGTAATGATATATGTAATGACAATTGTAAGTACTTGTCATTACCACAATGTACTTATATAACCAATTATATGATAATGCTTTTCTACACTGAGAAAATAAGCTAAAATAAGCAAATATAGCTCATAATTTCAAGATCAGTACTTGTAGTTAGACTTAATAATTAAATCCTTCCAAATAAAAAAGAAGCTTATGCTTGGTTGCAATACGAATAACAAAATATTTTGGTAACCACTTATTTTTTATTTTTTTGTAATGCAACAGGTAAGCGAGGTTACAAATTTTGTACGTTTTTTCATTAAGTAAATATGTGAAACTACTTACAAAAATTACCTCGTCGAACAAAAATAATGAGTTTTGACGCCAAATTATATGCAGTTGGACCTAATTCGACTGGTTATGTGGATACTGGTAATGAGAGACCACTAGTAAGATTTTGCTGGGTAATAAATCTTATTGTTATTCTAATGTCTTGTCGGTTAAAATATAAATGATTGTTTTTAACGACTTTCAATAGCTTTTATTACTACTTTTAAATTTAAATTCAGTAATTCGGTTTCTAATTATTTTTAACTAAATAATATTGTGAGTGTATTAACTACTTTAGTCCATAGTTCGTTACTTAAAAATAAAAGAAAAACAAAATCAAAAGAAAAATCTGTATGTAATGTGTTGCATAGTCTCGTTGTAGTTTTATATTCTGTACAAAGCTGTGGAAAATATTGCCGACATTATTGTAAAACATTAATGCGACCAAGCAAAAACACAATAAAACCAAACCAACTAGGTGGCCAACAAAATAAACAACAACGCCATTGTTGTGTCTATCTTCTTGCATACAGCATATCATGCATTCCATCGAAGAGCACGGGAAATATTTCTGGCCTCATGCCTCTCAATTTTCTTCATATCAAAAATATATGAGCTATATCAAATTTTTTTTTGACAGCTAGTGGAACTGACTTACTGCCATACATAAACAAGAGCGGCAAGCGTTTTCTAGCTGCCAAAAATTCTCATGCCCATACAATTCGTATGTAGCATCCCAAAATAACGCGGCGGCAACTCTGTGCAATTGGAAAATCCGATTTTGACAGCGCGTTTCATAGTGAAGTTAGTTGCAAAAGGCAACAAATGTAAACAAATAAATAAAGAAGAAGAAAAAATAAGCGAGAAAAAAATATATATTTGTTATTTATATATATTATATTGTTATTTTTATTATTATTTATATATATTTGTTATTATACAAAACATAAATCACAAACACCAATATTGTAATGTGCTTTGTTGTTAAACTAATCAGGGTTGTTATATTTTTTATTTTGACGTTATCGATTTGACGTTTAGGTTTAGGGATGACATTTCAGCGTTAATGCTAGGGGGTAAAAACGTTCCGCTTTCCGCTCTTGTTTAGGTATACCTGTTAAGAATGCTTATATTTCTCTAGGTTTTTTTTTTTTTTGTTTAAAAAGAGAAGCAACACTCAAGAAGTTGTTCTTTATTAATGAATTGCTTTCTTTGGAAAGGGGATAGAGGAGAGAAGGTGAAAGGTGAAGTCTTAGAACATTTTTTGCTCGCCACATGATGTAGAGTTGGCAAAATTATTAAAACTGATTGGTTCATAGCCCTGATTCATTATTTTACTTTGGTGGGGTAAATTGCTATGGCCACAACATTTGTGGGTGCTGCGATGCATATGAGGGGTAGAAAACGCATAAATTATTATTTTTCTAAATTGATGTTATAGTCACCGGGAATCGAACCTGAGACCAACAGTCCAATGCACTAACCATTACAACACAATGCCGAGAAAAAGGATGGACAGGGTTAGGTAGACTATACTCAAAAACTAATTATGACTTGAAAAGTTTCACGTTAAAAAGTCTTCACCTAAAGAATTGATGGCCATTTAGAAGTCGAAAAGTGAAAAAAATGTCTTGAAACTTACAAAGTTTTTTCATTCAAAATGAATTCAGTAGACTTGGTAGATACATTCACTAAAAAAGTAATTTCTATATCGGTGCTTGGTGGAAAGTTGTATGGTGGATTACAAGTGAAACCAAATTGTTTCGAATTTTAAATTTCCGGAGTTTTTTCCATAAGGTTTTTGTGCCGTTTAATGGAATTGAGTTTTGAGAACAGTTTTTAAAATCGGTTTAATATTAAACAGTTTGAAGTATCGTTAGCTTATTATTGACCTATACACCAAAAAGTCGAATTCGAGAAAAACAGCAAGTAAAGTTTACAATAATTTTTCATAAAATCTACATGATAAATACTTGGTTTTGGGTTTGCCATTGCTTGCGGCACATATTCTATACAAAACTACAAACTTTAATATAAATTAAAGTAAAATTTTGTAAGCTTTTGTTTTGTGCTACACATCATTTAATTTTACGTTCTTTAATAATAATTATTATTAAATAAAATTTTAAACTTCTATATGTAGTATGTCAATTGCAGCAAAAAGAATAATAAAGATTTTTTTTTTTTAATTTGAGTATATAAAATTTACTTCATATGCCAAACAGACCAATTGTTTATATAATGTAAAGGCGATTCTGAATATCTCAGATATACTGAACGATATCGAGAAACTGGTTTCGGAATTAGAAAGAAGATATTTGCAATATATATAATCCATTTGTAGCTTAATTTTCTAAAAACAGTCAGTCGGTCAAACAAATAGTAAGCTGACGATATAACAACTTGATATAAACATCACAAACTTATAAGGTTGGTGTTATTGTTTTTTGAAAATGTATATTTTTTGACATTCACAATTATATTTGAAATTGATTAGCGATTTCCTTGAACTGAGTTTCTTATTAATGAGAAAAGCATTTTAAATTTAATTTAATTATTTCGCATTTTGTATAACAACCATGGCTTGAGAACATACGTATCTGGAGTTAATCTTCACGACAGACTTAATTGACAAAGTGCAAAAAAATTAAATTTTTTTTTCATTCCTGGCAGGTGCAGTTGCAGGTTTTTGAAAACACATTTCGTTCTGTGATAAAATACATCGCTGTATCAATTCCGCCATAACGTACATGAACTAAAAGATTTTAATGAGCTTAATACTAAAATCGGAATGGCATAAAAAATTTTAAGGACTTTTAATTTTATGAAGCACACTAAATTTTTATAACGTCATAAAACATTCTTATATTAAATTTATAATTGTGCGAATTTAAAAAGGACAAGGTTTGGCTAAGAAATCATTTCTACTTAAAGTTCAGTTTTTATTGAAATGTCAATTTATAGTAATAGATAATAGTTTATAAATAATAATAATATTATAGTATATGCTCCCTCCATACATTAAAATATGTGTTTATGAAATAAATACACTTAGCAAAATTAGGAGTGCACTTGAAAATATTATGTATTTACATATATTTCATGAGGTAAATATAAGTGAATGTTTATTTAATTCGTCCAATATTAATATGATTTCCTGCAAATTTGTAAACCAATTAAATATCGTAAAACCAACAAAAAACCAGTGGTTTCCAAAAATAATTAAAATAATTTAGATTTTCCAAAAATTTAGAAAAAAAACTTTGAAGAGCCATTATCGCTAAAAAGACGTAAGCGTTAGATGGAAATGAAATTAAACTATGGTTAAAAGACCAAAACATAGTAAAAACATTTTTTTTTAACTGCCAAATCTCACTAAATAAGGTGGACTAATATGACCCCATTTTTGCAGTATTTCTTGTTTGGTTGAAAGAAAATATATGTATGTATACATATTGTATAGCAATAAGTCTTTTGAATTGCGTACTCAACGCTGATTTATTCATGCTTACCCGTGTTCAAGATCTTGAGTTTCTCAGTTTGTTCGACATGAATTATAGCTAACGCCTTCTTTGATCAAATTCCTACACACAGAGAAAAAATATGGTTGCAATATGATTCCGGCCACAAAACTATATTTCCTACAGCAATAAATGGTTGTTTTAATTAAACTATTATTGTATCAATCGTATTTAATCAATAATATGCTTGCATTTATCATGCTCTAGTAAAAATTTCTCTTTTTTTCCAGTTATCATATAATTGTATTGTCTACAATCATACTATCAGTGTTTTTTTTTTATGAGCATCTTCGCTCTTTTTGTTTCATTCTTGTTTGAGATTTTGTGAAAAGAAGTTGTGAGAAACACTCAGAACCAACAAATATTAGACAAAAAGACAAACAACTTAGTGGTGGTAATAGTAATGGTGATTTGTTTTGTGGAAGAAGGAAACAATTTTAATCTCAACTTGGTCTGTCCTGGAAGTCTAGGCCAAAGTTTAATTGTCGAGCACCCCTTAAATAAAATTATTGTTTATTATAAAAAAGTGATACAAAAGTGCTTTAATTGTTTGTAGTTACGCAAAAAAATATTGTGAAAGAAAAAAAAAATGTGAAAGAAAAATTTAAACAAAATGCACGTGCTTTTAAGTATGTAGTACAAAATAATCATAATATATTTGCAATAATCATAACATGGTAATAAATGATGACGAAATTCGTGTACATGATCATAATATGATAACTAGGACTATAATATGGTTATAATGCAATTATTATGATTGGTGCAAACATGGTTTAATAATTATTAATGCATTGTGAAATTGTATTCTTAACAATATTTTTATGCGTGCTTTAAAATTCAATCACATGTGTAGCTTGTATAGCTGACACAATATTTCACAAAGCTTATTCTTTAGCGCAAAGCCAATTTGATTACTTAAATTATTTTAAACCTAAGATTATTTAAATACATATGTGAATTATTAAATAAATACACTATTAAAAAACACGCATATCTTTTTAATCCAGCTTCAACAGAATGCTGGGACAATACTGTAGGGCTCATATTACGATATTTCATACAAATTTTTAGAGCCATATTATGATAATATTGGGATATATTTGGAACCATAATATGGTACAGAGGCAGATAAGAGTATGGTTGTCACAACCATAGCAACATGTTTGACGCAATCATAAACCAAAAAATGTGTGATGCTCTTCGATATGGTTCCCTCAACCATGTTTTTTCTTTGCGTGTAACGGTACTTCCTAGAATAATGAAATTTTGAGGCAAGTCGGAAATGACGATAAAACTAAGTACACCACTGAAATCAGCATGTCCGTAATATATATAATTGATGGTCAGATCTTTATCCATTTTTAGAAGATAACATTTTATCTTCCTGTATAATTAGTTAACATTTAATCTATAGTTTCTGCAAGTTCTAATGGAAAATTCCAATTAAGTTGTTTTATAAATTTAAGCTAAATATATTAAGATTTTTGATGAAACTATAAATAGAAAAATTACAAACTAAAATATAATTTGAATTAGAATTTTTTTAAATTTTTAATTGCAAACAACAATTTAGTTTGTAATGTTCAACATGTCCAAAGAGAAATTGAATTTTCAATTTAAAATTGTCATTAAACACTTTAGCTTCGATGTGAAGCTAAATTTTATTATGATACCATACATAATGTTGCATTAAGCTATATACAATTATATATGAAATCATGCCAATTATATATACCATATATACTTATATTAAACGATATGTATTTCGATATTAATATGTATGAGATATGTATGAGTATTTACATAATGTTATATTAAATAAGATATGATTTTATATGAACGGTTGTACTCGGGAGTTTGAAATACAGAATATACAATTTACAAAACAAAAAACGTGATTTTTTAAATTTATATGTGTTCAAAATTCATTTTAAAAGCATCAACAATATATTTTTTTTGGACTTTTGAAGAGAAGTTCGCTGGTATATAAAAGATAAGTGGCATTGAAACCGGTGCTTTGTTAAGTAGTTGTCGTTGGATTAGGCTAAAAATTATATTTGTATTCGGTTGGCTTTTATGCAACTTCTCCCGAAGAGTTTTTCCCCCCTATAATTACTACAAAGTATAAATGTATGTCTGAAACCGGATCGAACTCGAAACCTTTTAAATTAATTACCAGGGCAACCAGAAACATTCTCTAAAATCGATTTTATGCCCATTACCAAAGCAGTAAAAATGGAAAATATGCTCTTAAAATTAAAAAAAAAAGTGGTCATAAAACATAATTTTCGTTCAAAGTAAGCATTTCAAAACTTATTTTGCGAACAGTTAGAGTAACTTTTGTAAAATATAAAATATAAAATATTAATTATAATTTAAATCGGTGTTGCAACTCCAGAAAATATTGAAGCATTTCTTGTTAATTTTTTTTTATTGAAATATAAATTGTTCAACAACGAAAATTAAAAAAAAAAAACACGGTAAAATAACACATCCAATATGGGACCAATAATACATAAATTTTTATCCGATCAAACATAAACTTTATTTTGATTTGGTTTTAGATTAACTGATTCGGATTTTGCAATTAGATTTTAGAAATTCCAAATGGCAGACGAAATAAAGCCGCCGAAAATATTCACACCATGTTCTTTTTGTCCAAAAGTCTTTCCCAGGTGGCTGAAAATTTGCATCAAAATGTTTTGGCGGTTGGTAATTTCAAAAATTGATACAAAACCTAAAAGTTAAAAATGGCGTATATAATATGGCGAATAAAATAGGAAATTTTTATCCGATTAAACAAAAACGTTGTCATAATTTGAGTTTACGGTTACTGATTCTGATTCGTAAATCGATTTTAGAAATTAAAAATTTCGGACGAAACTTTTATTGACAACTTTTATTTTTGTTCAAAGTCTAAAGACTAAACATTCAAAATGGCGGATCCAATAAGTCGGAAAAGTGCGTCGATTTGGACCAAAATTTGTTGTCAAAAATATATATTAATATTAAATTTGATTCTGTATTTAGAATTTTAAAATGTCGGACCAGATATCTCACCCAAAGTCGCTAAAAATGTTAAACATTTAGCCAAAACTACGAGTATATAACACGAATAGTTTAAGAATTTTACCACAGATTTGGATTTCAAATTCAAAAATTTCGAGCTCATTTAATTCCTCCATCTTATCTCGTAAGTATGCCGATGAACTGTTTCAAAAGCTTCGTCGTAATAAGTCGAACATTTTAATTCAGGAATTACAAAGATTACAGAATCTGAATTAGATAAACATTTCATTAGCCATATTTAACCCATCATTTAGTTTTGTAATTTGCTTCACTAATTTTAATATATATAATTATGCAATTGTAATCTGTTAATATTGTAAATAAAGCTGTTGAAAAAATATATATTTTTTTTTTTAATTAAAAAAAAAAATATATATAATAATAATACCATAAATTCACATACAATCGCCCTTTATAGATTCCGCACATTATAATCTTTAAATTTGCACCTATATGTGGTTGATATGGTGCGGTGCAACTTGGTGTAACTCTTCGTAAAAAGGTAAATAGCAAACAAAAATCGCACACAGAGAAATAAAGTGCCAACCGAATTGAAAAGTGTATTTTAATGCTATTTACATTAGATTTCTGAATATTTTGGGCGTTGTAACTAAAATTCAGGTGAATTACCCGAACTTTGTTGTGGAAACTATTGTTGAGTTGTACCAACCGACTAAAATCCGTAATAACAGAATTTGAGTAATAGTAACAGAATTTCAGTTGGCAAATAGCTACATTTTTCTCTGTGTGCGGGTTTTTTTTTCTATTATAATGTCCCAAATTTTTACGGATATATTATTTTTTATCCCGTTTTTTGGTAATTACAATTGCCATATTATCAGATTCAAATTGACATAAAGAGAATTTGAAACTTCAGAAAAGTACTTACATTTTTACATAATATTTTAATAGATTTTGTGACAGAAAATAATTGTACGTCAAGAAAATGTAAATGTAAATATTTCATTAACTACCAAACACACTGGCATTGTTGATTTTGTTCAATTCCAAAAAAACCACTTTTGGTCAAAAAGCGGCTTCTCTGGCCCTCTGCACTTACTATAAAATATGGTCATATTTTGTTTGACGAGGTCGTTTTTATAAGCAACCAAGATTACGCGCTACTAATTATTTTATTACAAATATAATGGGTTTTTGTCAACTACTTATTTTTAGTATAAGGGTAAGCCTTTTTAACCATATATTTTTCTACTTGCCTATAAGCATACTGATAACTAATTTCCGCTTCGTCGAACAAAAATAATGAGTTTTGATGCCGAATGCATTTGGCCTAATAATACTGCTTATTATTTGGATATTGGCAATGAGAGCCAATTACTGAGATTTTGCTGCGTAGTTCAAATTTGAAAAAACGTTAGTTCTGACATCTCCAATAAATTTGGGCAAAATAATTACAGAGGATAGCCAAATTGGCATAGACATCTTCAAATTGTCTGAATTTTGGATGAACAATTTCTTAATACTGCTTAATGCTTGATACTAAAATATGGTATATGTTTTCCAAAGTAATTAAAAAAAAAAATGTGGACATTTCTTATATATTTATAAATTTTTTTAAATACATATGGTAAAAGCATGCATGTTGACAGTGTTTGCAGGTTGCACATTCAAATTATTTGTAACTCAGGATTGTGAATTGATTGATTTTTTTATGAGTTATGGACAAAACACTAAGGGGTGGCAACCTGCTAGTATTTCCCCTACTTTTATTTTGTGCTTCAAGATTGTTATACATTATTTGGAAATATATTAACACACCTTTGCAATCTGAAATTTACGCACTGAGGCTAAACATTTTGTAAGGTTACTATATATTTGTCTAGGGTTGCCACGTTTTTTTTTGGTTCAGTCTACATCCAGAGGAAAAGCTTCATCATATTTATGAATACCTTCAGAAATATGATGAAAGCTTAATTGTTTTTAGTCCAATGATGCGTTTTGGAATTCTACCCGGATATGGCTCAGTTTAGATTCCGAAGGGTAATATTACTCCACTAGACTAAAACACTTTTCCGTTTTGTCCTATCTGCTTTGGTTGGAGGTGGACTTTCCGGTTAGAGGTTTAAATATTACCTCAATTTTCGTTAATGTACACACATGAATATATGGTCTCTCATATTAACATATATGAATCATTTATGAACATATATGAATCATGTATGGACCCATGTGTGCTCATATATGATACCATATATGTCGATTTTTAACAGGGAAGTAAATAGCTTTTTTTCTTTAATTTTCTGGATATTTGTTTGTTTTGATGAACAATATAAAATATGTATATACCCAGTCAGAAAACTACTATAAGTCATTGTCAATGACTATAAGTCATTGTTATGAATTACCTACTTTATTTATTTTCATTTATTAAATAAAGATTACAATACAATACAATACAGTCAGAAAACGACAAACGGACCACCGCTGTCAAGGCACTGGTACAAGTGCTGGCAACAAGTGCTTTCCCAAATCCCAGAATAGTAACATCTTCAGACAAAGGGTCCGTGTGCTCAAAAACTGTCGAAAGAGTACTGGGAAAACAAAATTTTCAACGTTTTGGTCCTGCCGGAATTCGGCCGACAGCTCTACCCCTTGAGCTGACAAGACATATAATAATTGCTAGCTTAAAACGTATGTATGATAACTGCTGAATAATCGTTACTTGATCAATTATGCTAGCACTGGCATACGATTTCCTAGAACCAACTTACCAACTTTGGGAAAACAAAAATTGGTGTTGAAAGAAATTGTACAGAAGCAAAAAAAAGCTATATTATATAGAATAAATATTTATAAAATTAAACCAGGATCGAACTCGAAACCTTCTGACTACAAACTTTTTAAACAAAGTATCATCATGTTTATAAAATAAATTCTTTATCAGTGGTTAGACTTTTGATCAGATTACAATTTAGTTTTGCCAACGTTGGCATAGCGGTTTCAGCCAATTCTTTGGCAGTGTTTTTTTTTTTTTGTATGCCACTGAAATTACTGTAAAACACAATCTGGTAAAACCATTTTTGAAAACATTGGTAAAACGCCTCCATCAAGTGTTCTGCCAGTAATTTATTTACAATTCCTCGGGTAGCCAGTGGTACGCCAGTGCCAGTATTTTTGTACCAATGGCAGTTTTTGACTGGGTACGCACAATAACAATTTATATTTGTGTGTCCAAGTTACTCTACAGTTCTTTTTCCCCACTTTTTTGATTCACTTGCACAAAGTTGTATCTACCTTTACAACAGAGAATTGTTGTAGAAGTTTTGCATTACCGCCGTGAAATTTATGGTGATTTTCCGTTGTACGTATATTTTATTAAATTTTGTTTTGGCTTAACATAGTTTGGTACTTTTGTTACAATTTGTTTCTGCAAAAACGTCTCTTTTTTATTCGTTAGCATAATGCAATATTAAAGGCACTTCTATATATAACTACCCAGTCAGAAGTTTCCAGTAACTGGGTACACATGTAATTGAAAATAAATTCCTTGCAGAATAGTTATTTGGGACACTTTACAAGCTTTCAGTGGGTTTTTAAAATATAGCAGTGGCAAAGAATTGCCTTATACCTCTATGCCAACGTTTGAAAAAATATGGATTCCAGTGCTACTCACAAGGAAAATACACAGTGGTGAATCCACAGATTTTAATGCAACTTGGATATATTCTAGAGGACAAAACACAGTTTAGAGGTTAAAAAGTTGTGTTTTAAATTACTCAATTTTACTTTTGTTTTTATTTTTATGTTATTTATATTAAATTTATATTTTAAAGACACATCCACTGGTATATAAAACATGTCCATGCATGTCCTAACATTTTTGTTATTAAAAACACTTTTCGAATAAAAAACTTGTATAGGAAGTTGTTGTGGGTTTGAGTTTAAGTTAACATATAATAATGCTTTTTTCATTTTATCGAGGTGGTGTCTAGACTTTTTTTTTTAAAATTTTCGTAATCGTTTGGCTTAAACACGACTTTTCCCCAAGAGCTTTTATAATCTATATTTTAAATATTTCAAAAAAGTGGCACTCTTCGGCCCACAGCATAGGCAATGTGGGTGTCAAAATGTTTGTTTTACCGAGGACTTTTATACGTACAAAAAAAATCTGAATTTATTATATTTAAACATGTTTTCATATAAAAAGTTGTACTTTTTAACCCCTAAACGTGCACCTAAAATCTGAGGATAATCCAATGTGTAGTTCCTTGTCAGGCAGAAACTACCAATGGACAGTGGTAAAATACGGTCATTAATATAAAAATTCTTTGTTTATTAATTTGAATAGCTCAAATTTGGTACATGAGAAAAGAATGTATTTTCTGCTTTGTCATCTAAATTTGGTTACAATAAGTACAGGGTTGCCCAAGTTAGAATGGACATCTAAATTGTATTGAAAATGCACTTACATGTTTTACAATTGGTCTGATATTTGGGCAAATTATTTATAGGTATTGCCTAATGACTGATATCGAAATTATAAAATTCGGTCTATGCATTCAGAAATTACACTAGAAAACAGGCTCGGTAGTAACTAACATGTTTGTTGATAATAGAATGTTTCGGTTGCTGTGGCCGAACAACAATATAATATCAATTGGCTTAAGAGAATTTCGATGATTACTATAGAAATAGCTACAACCGAACCATTCGATAGCTGCAACCGAACCATTCGAATGGTTACAATACGGTTGCTACTACCAAATTAGTTTTTGGGTGTATGTGTAAAAATATTAGATTTTCATACATTTGGAACCAGTTCGGTATAAATTGTCGGTGATAAAAATATGCAGTCGTTTAAGGGTGTAACTAGCGCGCTGAGTTCGAAAAAGAAACAAACGTTTTTGTAGGGGTGCCAGCTTTTTTTATAGCATTCCCACATTTTTTTGCTGCAACCCTAAACAAAAATACGATAAGTTGCATTTTTAAGCTAATCGAATGATTCTCACCGTACTATCAACTTAATACGATAGTTTTAAAGAAATAAAAGATTTTTGACTTGGATCAAATAGGAAATAGTTTTATATGATTCGAAGCTTAAAATTTCGTTAGAAAACATCGCCTGCAAATGGGCAGCTATCATTGTTAGAGTTGATTTTTGACAAAAAGCAATAAATAAAATCATTTCATAAGAGATTTCGAAGTCTTTGACTTAAAATATAATAAAAAAATTGTTTGTGACAATGCAAACTAAACATCAAATATGTCTACACAGAAAAAACTAAAATTGAGTTTTAATTAAAATAATTGTTGATTCAGCAAAAGTTTAACTGAATTCGGTAGTGTTGATGCAATTGTATTAATATTATTTTCAATTACATATGTGACTTGCTCCACGAAAAGGGACCTCTGCGCCGAAAAAGAAGTTATTGAGAAAAACGCGTTTAAAAAAGCGCTTCGTTTTTCCGTGTTTTGCGCATGGTTATGCAACTCTTCCTTCAACCTGATCATCTGGCGATGTATTTCGACTCTCTGGTACTTTGTACGATGTTCACTATGCAGTGTTGCCTCTATGAAAATTATTTATAACAGTTAAAAACCTGTTTTTGCTAATTTTGTTTTCAAAATTACTAGAGCTGTTTTATTCCTTATCAAATTATCAATGTTTTGGATTTAAGCCGATAGAATTGAATCTATTATTTATTATTATTTAATTTATCTATTATTTAATTAATTTCAGGTTAAAATAAATCTTTATTAACGTAAGAAAATGTGTCTGGAAGACGAATTTAAGAGTGTTGAAGAACAATACTTCAGCGATTGTTTGGAAGAATGTTTACCTATAGTCAGTGATGAGTCGGATGCATTTTCATCGCCAGAAGTTTCAGAAGCGCTGCAAGTATCTCTTCAAGATATTGAGGAAGAGCAAACTTTATCGCAGTTTTTAGAAAAACCTTGCTGTACGAATGGATGCAATACTGTAATTCCGGAAGAACGAATTGTTTTTGCAAGAAATAAATTTTTGGAATTACAGAAAGATGAACAAGATTTAGTTATTCTAAGCCAAATTCAGTCTGGTAAAGGGCATGACGATTTCAATGACGCCTGTAAGTAAGTCAACTCAAGACAGCTCAAAAGGGCACGTACTTTTTTACTTTCATCAGTTGCCCATCTGCCGCAAAATGTTTCTATTTCTACACGTTTGTGGACTGAAGAGGTATTAGAGTTTACTCACACATTCCGATCGCCATGGTGTTGTGATGCGAATTCACGCATCGAAGAACAAACCCTGCACTAATCCGGCCGCACTGCACCCGGAAGAAATCACTAAAGTAGTAGATTTTATAAAAAGTACGGCAGATAAATTAGCGATTCCATTACCCGGACGTATGCCTCGTTTCAAAGATTATAAAGTAATGCAACTCCCCTCATCTGAAACAAAATCCTCTTTGTATCGAACGCAAATATCTTCACTTTAACCAGAAGATAGAAAATTGAGTAATCAGTCAGTCAAAACGTCAATTACCCCGTCAGTCCTCAGCTGCCGGGCAGTGCATATTTTAAGGCTGGTAGAAAGTGCTCAGTGTTCGGCATTACTAATGAATTATTGAAGAAGCAGGTACCTTTTCATTCATTATTGAATTTTTTAATTCCATCACAGAATGTGACCTTGACGATCTTAACATTTTTTTTTCTTTTCAGTTTTTCTACTTGATTGATGAACAAGACGAAATAGGAAAAGGCCCAAATTGTACCATCAGCTTATTGCATTACCATCTTTCAACCTCATCTGTACCTGGCAAAACCTTGATATTATTTAGTGACAACTGCGTTGCGCAAAATAAAAATAATGCGGTTCTTGGATACCTTATGTGGAGAGTGGCCAGAGGATTAAACAAACAGATATATTTCAACTTTCTTCTAACGGGGCCCACCAAATTTTCGCCAGATACTTTGGAATTTTTAAAGCCAAGTACGCCATCAGTAATATTGATACTTACGAAGATATCAAGAACTGCGTGACTCCTCTTCTCCATCCGGCTGTAATAAACCAGTGACAATGGAAAACGTCACATGGTATGATTGGGTTGAATATTTCAAGAAGTTTTTCAAACCATTAGTTGAAATTACGACCTTTCACCACTACACCATTAGTAAGGATGGCGTGGAAGCGAAATTATTCGCAGATAGCCAGGATACAAGAAAATTTGAGCTACGTATTTGCACCGATGATTTATCCTATCCTAACGTTATTACTCCGGATGGATTAAACTTAGAAAGACAATGGTATTTATACAAAAATATAAGAGAGCTTGTTTTCGATAAGAAAAAGTGCGATGATGTGGCTCCGAAGCCACAAAAACCGATGAAGAAGAAGGCAGCAAAATCCGAAGAATTGACATCAACCGAAAACAAGGCAGTCACCAAAAAAAATAAGAACAAAAAAAAACTGACTGAAAACAAAACTGAGACTCCTAAAAACTCGGTAGCAAAAGTGGAAAAACTCCCTAAGAAAGACAGCTGCTGTTGAAAAAGCTCAAGCTGATGTGAAAACCAGAAACAAAGACGGAGATAAACAATCTATAAAGAAACGTGCTACAATGGTGAATAAAACGGAGATGAAAATAACAAAAAAAAAAACTGTAAGAACTTCCTAAAAAGAAATCAGACAAAGGGGAAAAACAGCAAAATACAAAAGAACCACCAAAAAAGCGTGTTAGGAGTAAAAAAGAGTAAAATTTTGATATTTTTGTAATTTTGTACCTTTGATATTGAACTTTTTTTAAAATATTATATATATTATCTGTTTATATCACATTTTTAAATTTTTTCATTAATTATGTTCATTTTTACAGGTGATTTGTAAAAAAACTAAAAGACATAGAGACTTGCGGCTTGCGGCATTTGAAAGTAAAATAAAAAATATAGTTTTCTTCACATCTATTAAAAATTTAATTGAATATTGTTTACTATTGGGAAAAATTACAAAATTTTAAAAAAATCACCACAATTGTAAAAAAATCGCAAAAATTTAAAAAAATCGAGACTATTTGAAAAAAATCGCAAAATTTGCAAAAAAAAAATGCCAAAATTTAAAAAGCAATCCTCAAAATTGCAGAAAATTAAAACACTCCCAAAATAAACGCCAAAATTCGAAAAAAATTTAAAAAAAATCACCAAAATTAAAGAAACACGAATTTTCAACTTTAAACGATTTTTTTAATTTTAGCGACTTATTAAAATTTTTGCATTTGTTTCAATGTTGTTATTATACGTTATAAAAACTGAATTTTTTTTTATACCAAATTCATTTTCAATTAACCCGGCAATTCCCATACCCTCGCCAAAGGAAAAAACAATTTGTTTTTAGTCTAAATAGTAAAAATACGTCTAGTTTACACTATAAAAAAGTTTAAAATAAAAAAATATTGGTAGTTGTGTTTTTACAGCGGTGTCACCTATAAGTGACACTGGGCATAATTTATTTGATTTAACAATAATTCTACAATTTTTTATTTGTTGTGGAATTTATACCAACAGTTTATATGAAGGCCTATGTCGCATTTGGCACACATTTTTCTAATGCGTTCATGACAAAAACCGCAGCGACCTTGTGAGCAATCCTGCTCAATATGGTCCTCTGAACACGCTCCCAATCTAGTTTCATTTGAAACTCTTAACACAATGGGAACGCCACAATTGTTGCTCTTAGTTGGCTGCGTCCCGTATTTTTGCAAATATGACAACACGATTGCCCTACGGAATTGACAATAAGTCCAGCTGTTATCGCATTTTCTTTTGATGAGCCAAGCGAAGAAACCACAATTTTTTTCCACATAAAGCTACTCTCATAGAATCAACATTATCATCAAAGCGGTCTCCACCACCCATATACTTATTATACATTTTTACAAGTGCTGGGCAATCGACTTGAATTCTAGCTACTTTTGTGATTGGTGTCAGTCCCTGACAGTTAGAAGCAATGACAGTCAGAGGCAATGTTTACGATGCTATTGTCATGCCAGTTTGCTACAATTATTTTTTCAGAAGTCTTGTAATCTATCTCTCCTCTTGGCTTCTTTCGCATATCTTTAGCATTTGGAAGACTTCAATTTTCAAGGAGATTTTCTCTAATCGATCCTGTTCCACCAATGTTATGCTCATGCAAATAATTTAGCAAAGGCAGACCAGTAAAGAAATTATCAAAGTACAGATTTAAAGGACCTATTTCTTGAGGTAGTCTTGAGTGAAGCTCTTAAATAACTGCGGCACCTAGGCCATACTCTGACTGCAACTTCAAGATTGGACCACTTGCTCCTTGATATAATTCGCAGTTTACTAAATATCCTTGTGCCGTAGCTGCAGACCAACTTTTATACCCAAATCGTAATGGTTTCCCATGAATATGTTGCTTTGTGCTATGTCTGCCATAATATGGAACAATAGTTTCATCAATTGAAATTTGCGATGAACCGGCCTTATCGAAATTGGTGGTAAAATTAGCAACAAGCAACTCAAAGTATTTCCGAACCTTGACAAATTTATCATATTAATGCGTTACTATCACACAAATGTAAATATTGCTGTATTTCAAAAAAGCGATTTCGCCTTACACTGCTGGATACCAAATCATTGTACGTGTGCGCCTTTTTTTCCAAAACATTCTCATGTATTTTGGTGTCATGTACCCAGTCAACAGTAGTATAGCAATATAAACTCTAACTTCATTCTCGGATACATTCAATGTATGGTTCCTCTGTAGAGCATACAAATTGCTTATATCTGCAATGAGGCTTATTAAATCTTTGTTGTACAATAACTCAAAGCAATCAGTGATACTGATATCTTCCTGAAATGTGCCTAAAATATCTTGATCGCTGTCCGCTTTACCGCATGAAGAAAAAACTTAAGTAATTTTTGACCACTTCTTTTTCGTCAGTTCTTTCTTTTTCTTCTTCGGAGCAGGTTCCACTTCTTCATCTTCTCTATTGGGTCTGGTTTACACTTCAACCTCTGAGCGCAACATTCGGCTAGGAAGGTGAATGAAATTGGCATCATTTTCATCTCCACTGTCTTCATCAGTAACCTCACCATCCTCAGGAGGAAACAATATGATGTCACCAGGGTCATCTCCAGCCTCTAGTATTTGTACAATTTCGTGCAAGTTTAATCTTTCATAAAACATAAAAGCAATAGTCAATATTTTGCAAGATATAAAATTTGTGGTATGCATTCATACACATGTATGTATAATACCCAGTGTCACCTGAAGGTGACACTTGAAAAACAGCCCATAATTTTCGGTAAAATATAATTTATTTTCTAAAACTACTTGCTCACATTGTTAACCTGAATATTTAGCAGTATTTATAAAAAAAATTATTCTGATACTTACCCTTTTGGCATTTTATAACAATTTATTTATCATACGACACACCAGTATGCTAAAATCAAAAACACAGCTTAACAATTTTTAAAAATCCCCTAATTAATAAAATTCTAGCGTTGCCAAAATAAAATCAGATATACAACAGGGTGTTTTCTGTATATAAATACTATTAATATTTATCTGTAATGACTGTTTCCATATTTAAAAATACCGTTAATCTTTGCCACCTGTAGGTGACACTGGGAATTGAAGAGTTAAACAGTTAATTAAAAGTAAGGTTGAAATCGAACAAAAGTTTAATTGAAATTTTTTTGACACTGGTTTTTTCTGTGTATTTTGACATAATCTTTTAAAATGGAGATACCACTAAGACTCAAAATTAAGTTTACTTGTGCCGTAGAAGTCGTTAATTTACTTACAGTGGAATCTTTTTATTTAAATTTGATTTGCTACGCACGCATCTGGTAACATAGTTTTCAGTATTTTTTTACGATATATCATATATTTTTTTAATTTTTTTAAACAAATTTAAGCCTTCAACTTTGATCGATATGCATAATGTGTTAACGTGGTACAATGTGACTCAAATTTTCTCAATTTTTTTTAGACTAAATGTAAACAAATTTCTATCGGCGCTCCTTGAAATGCGACATTTTAAAATCAAGCAGCTAAACCAGTCTTTGTGTTATAACGATGTAATTTTTTTTTAGACATTTTAAAGGGTTTTTATTTAAAAAATTGATTAAAGACAATTTGAAAAGCGTTTGAAATTGTCCAAAATATAAATCAAACTGAATTCGAAATACATAATTTAGTTTAAATAAGACCAAGGCAATGTCAGGTATATTTTTAAATTTTCCAATTTGATATTTTTCTTTATTATTATTTCTTTCAGTCTACAATCACGCTTGCTTGTAAAATTTACGATTTTTTTTAATACAAGACATGAAGTATAGCCCCCGATCTTAAAAAAAGTCGGATATATGAAAAAGGGGAAAATATAGTGAATACTTTGTTAAAATAATTCAAATAAGTGGAAGCCGGGGTCCATATATTTTTGCTGGTTTATCATCTACCCGATTTTCATTAATTTTAACGAAAAGCTTCCTTGTAAGTTTCAGGCAATTTATATAGGATATTTTCTTTTAATTTGTTTTTTGGACGGTTATAAATCTTTTCTTTCCCGAGTTAAAATGTTTGCATAAAATAATACATTATTTTATGCAAAACTATGACAAGCGTGCCACTAGTAGCAGCACCAATACTGTTAAAGTAATAGAGTTTTAAATATTAATAATTGATACAAAAATGTGATCTTTAAACTGATTATTGTGAAATTTGGCATAAAGATTGTAAATGATGAAAAAAGTGCCAAAACTACTACTCTTTTACAGAAATTAGTAACCAAAAACGTTTTTTAAGAAATCTAACACCATACGTTTTAAATATTAGATAGACTTCTGTAGAAGTTGAAATATGTATTTCGGAAGATAAATACGCCATTTTAATTTTTTTTCGGAAGCTGTAATTTTATTTCAGAAATAATCAATTATATCTCAGGTTTATTAATTGCATTTCGGAAATTATCAATTGAACTCCAGAAACTACCAATTGCACTTCAGTTTTATCAATTGTTTTCAGAAAATATTGAATTTAATGTTTTTCCGAAATCATCAAATTACAGAATTCAACAGTTTCATTTTGAAAACGACCAATTGCTTTTGAGGAAGTTATAATTGTATTACAGAAATATTCAAGTGTACACCCAGCAAAAAATAGGAACAAGTTTCATAAATTTCCGTCCAATGTATCAATTTCATTAATTTTAATGAAACATTTCGTAAACAACAAGAATTATAATGAAATATCATAGTCACTATGAACTTTTTTCTACAAAAAAAATATAAAATCCTTACTAAAACAAAATATTGCTCTTATATATAGTAAAACATTTCATAAATATAATGAAATTGATTTTAGTTTTTATGAAATGTTTCATAAATACTATTAAACGTTACATTCTACGAAAATCTATGAAATATTTAATAAATATGATTCAGCTTTTCCTTTTAGTGTATTTTAAAAAATATCAATTTTATTTCAGAAATTATTAATTGTATTAATTAAGTTCTCAATTGTTTGTTTATCAGGAATTATCTATTATTTTTTAAAAATTATGAATAGTATTTCAGAAATTATGAATTGAATTTCAAAGTTAAAATTATATTATAAGATTTATTATTTATAACCTCTGAAATACAACTAATAATTTCTGAAATACAATTGATAAATATGAAATTCAATTGACTATTTTTAAATATAATTGATAAGTATGAATATCAATTGATAATTTTTGAAATACATATGAACAATATGACATTCAACTAATATTTTCTGAAATACAGTTTATAAATCTTAAAAACAATTCATTATTATTGAAATACAATTAATAAATCTGAAAAACAATTGATAATTTGTGAAATTGTGTAGTCAAATACAAATTTATTTGTTTTTTAGATTGAAAAAAAACAAAATCTTATAATCGAAGGTATGGAAAAATATAGATAATTGGACAAAAGTGGGAAACAGTTTGTAAAATATTCAGATCTAAAAAAACTGAATATGAAGATGACAACAAGTGCTTTTAAAAGATTTATAATATTATAGTGGCACGCGACATATGTTTAGAAAAAATTTGGCTTTTTGTTTCACCCCTGTTCTAGAATATACGTATGAGAAATTTTAACTAAATGAACCACAAAAACAATCTATTAGACAAACTTTTTGTTTCTTTTTCCAACGTTGACAAGTTAATTCCAGCTAGCTTTATGCCAGTGCTGGCATATTAGCGCAAATGATTTCTATACCACCCACTTTTGAGTTATGCCAACATCGGACATTTTCGTTTCCAGTGCTTTTCCGACAATTTTCAAACAGTCGGCCCTTTTGTCTACTGATTTTATCGTTTGAGATTGGGGAAAACTGTTTTGAGAGCACCCTGCTAAAGTGCTTTGCCAGCTCTTTCTTGTTAGTATTCTTCTGAAGGGGTATATTTTTGTTTCATTGTTTTCATTGTTTGTAAGCTAGAAAATTAGATTTTGATTTCGTTACATTTATATTAGTGCAAGAGTTCTCTTAATATAACAAAAATGGGTAACTCCGAACATCACATTAAAAACTTATTAAAACTTTGGCGTAGATATGCATATGTTCGAGCACTATATATAAATATTTATCACTAGATTTTATAACATGCCATAACAGTAAAAACAAAATAGAATGGTAATGGTCGGAAGTCTGGCACATCGCATTTACATCTGAGATAAAAAAAATTGGAAAAATTATAGTTTGTGCAGTTTACAATAATACAAAAAATATTTTCAAGGTACTTATTGGGGTAAACGATGTGGCGCCCCAGGTAGGCAGTGGGGGATATAGGATTAACTTAAAGGGGTGGGGTGTTTTTTTTTTGAATTTTTTTTTATCTTAAAATATGAAAGTCTTAAATCTGCAAAAAAAAATATTGAGGAATCAATTGCTCATCAAAAATTAAATAAATTCGTTTATTGTGATCCAAATCCGATAAATCTAAACAATCTGTATTTATTTCTGAAGAACACAATATTTGTATTTTTCGGAGTTCCGCGCACTTTTACCAACTTTTTTGCGACTTATTTTACGCTAGAGAAATCCCTGTGCCAAATTATAGACAATATGTACTTCAAACTTACTCTCTTAACAAGAATATTAATTTTAGCCTTTTTTTTGAAATTTTCGAAGCGCCACCAAACGAAGATGTACCATTCAAATAATGGGAATTGACATTAGAAAAGTATGAGGCTAACTTTGGATTTGAATTCTCTATTAAATAATTTTAAGTATATTTGTATTGAAAATTTATGTGCTAATAACAAAAAACAAGTAACTTGAACTGCAGACAAATTTTCAATTGAAAATTTAATCATATATTTTTTTAATCATTTCACGATTTTTGTAGGTAACTTATTTTTTAATAAACAAGTTAAGACATCGCAAACTGTTTTGTTTTTTTTATAAAAAGCATCGAAAAATGTTGTAACATTTCTCCGAACCTTTAAATCCTGCAGTTTTTCATATCACAAATGTTTTACATGGAAACATTCCAATCTCAGTTTTTCGGAAGCAATTAAGTTTCGGAATCTGATAGATTTTCTAAAGAAAATGTGTTCAAGTTTCATAATTTTCTTTAAAAGAACACTTCTGGAAAAATATTACAAAAATTAAAAAGTCAAAACAAAATAATTTATTTTCTTATAGTTCGCATTATATTTGGCCAACAAGTAAGGAAATTTTACAGAATTATCAAATCAAACGTATTTTAAAGACTTATCCAACAAATTTTATTGCACGCCAATGCGAAGCCTATTTCTGAGGTTATTGAGGTTTGAATTTGGAAACTTTTGAGTTTTTTTTTTTAAGGTACTCAGAGTGACCCTTAAACTAATAATTTGTACCCCGAATAATTTTTTTAGTAAGCTTGAACTCTTGACACAAGAGAAAAAAATTAATAAAAAATAATTTGTTTTATAACCTATTTTTTGCACATAATTCATTTCAGCGACCTCCTGAAAAAATTCTGGAAACTCTTTTGGGCCATAAGTATGCATATTCCGCTAGAAGAGTTATAAAAATCCAAAAAAGTGGAAATGCTGAAACTCCATTAATGTACAGTTATATGTACAGTAGAGCGACATTTTTTTTTTAACTTCCGATTTTTATCAATTATTTTTGCGATTATTTTAGAATTAGATCTAAAAGTTAGATGGTAAGAATTTGAAAAAAAATCGGATAGCATTAACCCATGGCGCCCCACGTACAGATTTTTATATTTATGAAACTTTCTTAAGTTACTTTAATAAAAATATGTCTAGCGGCACATCATTTTTGATTAACTTAAAAGCGCGAATACTTAAATTTTTTTTAAATCGCATTAACGGTTTTCGAGATTGATTGACTTTTACTGAAAAAGCAGTTTTTCCTCAATTCTAGAATTTTTTTTAAAATGATTCTAAATTTTTTATTTTTGCACTAGCAAAAGAGATAAAACTACTTTTCATTTGAGTATAATTATGTCAATGTTGGTTAAAGATAACTTCTAAATTTACCTGCAAATATCTCGGAAAAAACAGAAAAGTTGCTTAGTAAAATTGTTATGATTTTAAATTTTATACACATGATAACATGGTGCAATATTAGTGCAGACATCGAGTGGAAACTCCTTCTCGTGTGGAATTTATCGAAGTACTTATCGAAACTAACCCTATTTGGGCTTTGCTAGTTTAGCTGCTATTCGTATTTTAGGGCCTCATGTACATTTTGGCTAAAGCTTGATTTTTCCAAAGAATATGCAATTTTTCTCACGGTTATATATCGGAAATCAATTGGAATTTTGTTTTACTGTCTTCGGCACAATTGTAAAACGAAAAAACTGCATCTAGTGATTCAAAATTGCTGAAATATGGAAAAATTTTTCAGTTCTTCTATCTTTTTTTAAAAAAATTAATCTTCATAAAAAATTTTCCTTATAAAATAATTCATAAGTCTTCAGAACATTATAGTACTGGAAAATGCTTTTTCATATTTTTCAGCTGTATATCATGTAGCCGCATACTGTCATTAATATGATAAGACATATTAATTTCAATACACAGCGCAATAAGATGTACAATACTTTTGCGCAAAATATGGCACCAATCATTTGTTCTTTTTCGGAGGGATATAAAAAATTGCCTAATTTGACAGATTTATTTTTGCTACTCTTATCTAATATTTAACAAAAAAATCTGCTAAATTTAGCAGTTTTTTCTGCAACGTAATATTTAACTAATTTTTAGTAGTGTTAGCAAAAATTTTACTAAGTTTTTTCTATCAGTTTGTTAAAAATATATTTTTATATGAAATATTTTTTTTACTCTTGCATTTAAAGCTTGTAGAAAATTAGTTAAAGCTTGAAGTTTTTTTTCTAATTATTTCAGGACATTTTCAATGGATTTGCAATTTTAATACAAATATTTTTTTATTGCAATGTCTAGTGCAAAATGTTAAAATTTTAAACCTTTTAGCATGCATAAAATTTAAACTGAAATAGTACAATTTTCAAATTCCTTGCAATACCAGTCCAATATCGTGACACAAACATCGATATGTTGTTACGAAAATTAAAGATGGTTTTGTGTAATTATATTCTCTTAAAAATTTATATGATTTTGCAATTAAATTACGAAAAATTTAGCAAAATATACAAAAAAAGGGGGTGCATGAAATTTGTGATATTTTAAAACCGCAAAATTAGAAAAATTTTGTTTCCCGTATTTGACTTCAGGTGTATTTTAAAGCCACGTTTTTTTTCCGTTGCTTCGTGTAATTGTATATAAACATGATCGATTGTTTTTTGTTAATTTCTACCATAGAAATTAAAAACAAATATTTTAAAATATAAATATAAAAATAAGCTGTTTAATTTAAACAAATACACCGTTTAATTTCTTTTTTTTTTTTCATTAAAATCGTTACAACAAAAATGTGTCGAAAATTTGTTCTTTGGAACTGTGTCAGTCAAACAAGGCTGCAATAGAAAAATTGGTTTCTTAGGCTTCCAAGGTCAAATTGGTTTATCAAAATATTTTTTTAATGAAGCAACACCGTGTAATATCAAATTTTCAACTTTCAGTTAAAAAAAAGTCTTCAAAATAACGATTTTTAAAAAATAGCAAAAAACTCAATTTTGAAAAACAATCTAAAAAAAGCTTATTTTTTTTAAGGAAAAAAGTCAAAAGTAACTATTGTTTACAAAATAAGGTAAAATAAGCAAATGTCCAAAAATAAGCTAAAAAAGGGTATAATAAATATGGCTTAAAACTTGCGTAATTTACCGATCAGAACTTGTTTTAAGTGTAAATAATGCAAATAAAAGAATAAGCTATAGTTCATTTTGGTTGCTTTCAATATACAAAATTTTAATTATATCGGAGTTGAATTGTAGTTAATTAAAAATAACAATTTACTCTGCTCAAATCTGTAAAAGCTTTGGCTAAATATTTGTAGGCAAAACTCAGCAAAATAAAAACAAAAAAAAAATGTTGACATATTTACCTTGAAGTTTATTGATTGCAACTAACAGTATATTTTGTTAAAATCAGCAGAAATATTTGCTAAAAAATTTTACCCATTTTAGAGGGTTTGGTTTTTAGTTGCTTAAGAAAATTAAAATTTTTTTATTTTTCTTTTAATTAACTAAAATTTTGCACAAATGTAACAAAGTTGTTGTCTATTTAATAGATTTTTTTTTTGCTATTAATGTCAAAGATGAAAACAATAAAGTTACTGTGTCCAAAAGTAGACGAATTTAGAAGACTGGGTTTTGCTTTGTTCGGAAAATCTGATTTATAACAAAAAACGCTTTCGAATACGGCTTTAAATTTGAATTTGACTGATTAAATTGCCGAGATCGGTTTTTTTAGATCGCGCTGTCATAATCAAAATTTAAAAAAAAAAAAATTAAAAACCGTATTACATAAATATTGTATTTTAGAGCTCTTATAAATATCTTGAATTGGTTGGGAAATGTATCGTGTTCCAGCAGAAAAACTCTAGAATCTTGATTCTGTTTAAACTTGACTTAAGTTAATTTTTCAGTATTCAGCTAAAAATTGTTTAAGACTTTGAAAATTGCCATATCATTTTTGTATTTGTATTTGTATTTATTAAATTGATTTTCTAATACAACAAGACACAATATCTTATAAATTATAGTATTAGAATCAGACAAGTTAACTTAGACAATATAGCAAAATCTATAGTAATAAAAGATTTACATTTATAATGAAAAGAAAAAATAAAATAAATAATATAAATAATAAATATAATAATTAAATTTTAACTTAATAAAAATAAAGTCAAAGGTAAAATTAAAATTAAAAATTTATGAAAAATATTCCCTAAGTAAGCTTCTAAACCTTATTGCGTTGCTAGCTGTTTGCAAATTATTTGGAAGATGGTTCCAGAGACGTATGGTTAATATAAAGAATTGGCATTCTGAAGCATGGTCACGATGCCGAAATTGAATTATATCTTTTCCTCTGCTTGATCTTGAAAACTGCAAACGTTCATAAAGATATTTAGGCTCTTTTGTCATAACAATTTTGAAAAGAAAAATAACGTTTTTAAACTTAAGGTAGTTTGAAAAGACATGTTCAGTACACGACAAGAATACTGCGATACATTATCAAACCTTTTCAAAGAAAATATATAACGGACGATGTTATTGTACGTTACGGTAAGCTTTCTCATATCATGTGAGTTGCATCCAGTAAAAATTTCGGATGAATATAAAAGTGTCGGTAAAAGATACGTTTTTGCCAGTAATATTCTAATACTCAGAGGGGTAAAGTGTTGAGTGGGCCATAAGCTTCGCAGCATACCGTATACTTTGCCACATGCATGGGTAATATGATTAGTACAGGTTAGACTTTTGTTAAATGTTACTCCTAAGTTTTTAGCAGAATCAACAATATCAATTTTTGAACCACCAAGTAATATATTTAGTTCATTATTTATTTGAAATGATTTTTTTCGTATTATTATACATTTTGATTTGTTAGGATTGAGTCGCAAACCATTGGCCGAAGCCCATAAACTAATTTTATCAAGATCATGATTCAATTCTTGTATTTTAGTTGTAATTAATTCTTTGGAGCAACTAAGATATAACTGAACGTCGTCGGCATATATTTGTATATTGGAGTAACAAAGTTGTTGAGGAAGATCGTTAGAATATAACGAGTATAACAGGGGCCCAAGAATTGAACCCTGCGGGACACCTCTAGTAACCAGCAAAGGCCGCGAAACAGACCCACCGTTGGTAACTGATTGAGATCTATTTGAGAGGTACGACGACATCAATTTGACAGCAAATGTAGAGAAATTAAATAATTTTAACAATTTTTTACATAATAATGAATGGTGGCACAGTATCAAAAGCCTTTGAATGGTCTAATAATACCAAAAACGTTATTTTCCTCTCATCTAAATTTCTTCTAATTTCCTCTATAACATCAGTTAATGCTGTAATGCAGCTACGGTGAGGTCTAAATCCTGATTGACGATCAGTTAATAAGTTGTTGTCATTAACATGCTTATAAATTTGTTTGTGTAATAAATTTTCAAAAACTTTGGATAAATAGGGGAGGATCGCAATTGGACGATATTCATTTCCAGTTTTTGGCACCGGAACAATTTTGGCATGTTTCCACTCCATAGGAAAGTATTAGTCATTATTATTGTATTAAAAAGGTGTGTGATGTAACGAATTATCCATGGTAGAATCATTTTTATAAATTTAGGATTAATGTTATCTAATCCTTCTGAATTAGATTTAATCGCTTTAAACGCTTCAGCTACTTCAATCACATTTAGAAATTGAAAATTGAATACACTACTTGAAATATTAGTTGAAATTTCGTCATAACTTCTCCATCAAAACTAAATTGGACTAAAACAAAAAATATGTTAGAAAGCTCAATTCTAAAAATAACACGACTTTACGATTTTGGACCTTATGGTTTTGGGTGATATTACCAAACGTTTTTATTTTGAATGTTTGGAATTTTTTGTGTTGTTAATAAAGAAAAAAAAAACAATTATGATATCTTGAAGATACATATTACCACATTAAGAACATTTTATATATATCATCATCCTCTTTCTACAAAACAGAATAAATAATTGACCGTATAAGGGACTTTACAAATTAAGAAACAAAAATCTTTGGGTAAAGATTTGTACCATTTCCCTGTTGGTTAAAAATTACAAAATAATCATAGAGATAATAATACAATCTGTTAATTTACCTTTTTCAAAAAATTTCCGTCGATGCAATATGCTTTGGCCAAATAAGCTTTGAAAAAAAATATGGAATTATCATGGGATTTATGTGTACAATGCCTGTGTAATCAGTTGAACAGTGATAATGATGCGGCTTACAATAATGTCAAAAATCATAAAACCGAAAGATTTTATTACACGCACGCACATACACAAGTGCACAAACACAAACACAATGCCTGATAACGTAGCACTTTTAATCTATTTTATAATGTAAGTAAGAGTGCTGGTAGTAGTTGTAGTAATTATAGCACAGGATATTAATGTTAATAATTAATACACATACCCACACACACACACGCACGCACGCATAACCGACTACCCATTACACGACCTACATGCACCAACACATTTACACACATGTATAGTAGTAATACGTTCACTGTAAAACGCGCACAATTTAAATATTTCCGAGATAATACAGAATAGAAATACGATAATATAATGAAAATCACAAACACCCACATACAATGACAATGAGGTAGGTAGAGGTGGTCAACCATAGACCATGATATACATTTTCAACATGGAGCTACAATGTATGTAATGTAATACACCAATTTATTATCAAAAAATGGTTGTTGGTTTTTTTTTTTTTTTTTAATTTCAAATATTGTTCTTGTTTATGGTGAAAATTTAAATATCTTTTCACTAGTTATTATATTCTCACGTAATGATTTATATTTAACGATACTAATAAATAAGATAGAGGAGCATCACTCTTAAGGGATATCAATCAGTTATACTATTTATAATATCATTTACTGCATGTGCCACAGAATGATAGACAAATGACAAGACGTAGATAGAGATTCAATAGCTACACTTTCCGTTATTACTTGGACTTTCCGAAAGCACTATTTGCAAATGAGGGACTTAAGGTGGTGGTAGCACTAGTGGTGTTTTAAAACTATCATATTTCGACCGTAGTTGCATGATAGGACATATGGTTCATCCGCATCCGGTACCGGTATCAACAAGATTCAATTCGCAACTAATTCAAAATCCTTTAAAAGGATTATAAGCTCTAATGGCTGGCTGGAGCAGCTTCGCTGAGCATCGTTTGCCATATAAATCAACATACATCCATTCGTAGGGTTTCGTTTAATATCTACTTTCCATATAACGGTTAACTAATAACAAATAATAAAGTAACGAACTCTTTTTTAAATGGAAAGTTTAGAGTAAAACTGAAGATGTGTATCGTTCTTTTTTATGTTCGTATTCTTACGATTTGTGACTCCAATGAATGAGCACCTAAGGACTATCTAATTTTTCAATGGAAAGAAAATAAAAGCTTTTTTCTCTTTCCATTATTATTTTTGATTTTCTCTTTATGTGTTTCGATTCCATGTTGTTTTCTTGGTCTGAGTACTATTTTCAATGCTGTTTGGTTGTAGTTTCATTAACATTTTTACGTTTGACCTTTTTCATCATTTCTTTTGGGGCACAACAAAGCACGTGGTGTATTGTATTCCGTGGAGATTCATTGCGATTTCCATATGCGTAACATTTGATTAATGTTTTCATCAACATTTTATTGTTATGTTTTGTCTGGCATGGTTTATTTTGTATAAAAAAAAATGTTGCTGATCTATGGAAATATAAATTTTGTTGGAAATTTTTATTGTCACCAGTGGGTGTTTTTTTTTATATATATATTTAGTTCGAGTTCTTTTGAATTATTTACGATTTTGTGGTGGCCGAATTATTGACATGTACATAAATATACTGTACAAATATTTAGGCATATAAAAAAGTTTACAAAGGTTTCACTTTAACTTATGTAAAATATTATTACAAATCAATTTGATTAATATGCGATATGTACCGTTATTATTGAAAGCGTTTCAAAAAAATATAAAAAACGTTTTAGAGTATTAAGAAAACTTAAACTATTTAAATAGAACATTTTTGGTCTTCAAAGTTTAGTAACGTCTTGATGCTTGTTAGGAAAAGACCCTAACCACGTGCTTGATTACTAAGAAGAGAAGAATGGAGCCAAATTGATGATTAATACGTTTTTTGTTAAAGTTCTGCCTATTATGGAGGCTCTAGCTTTTCTAAAACTTCGGGTTCTGATGAGATCTTTAGCCATATCGAAATACTAGTATCAACCTAGCTAATATGTTCGATTTGCTTTATTTTTGTAAATATACGGAGCTTGAAAGCTCGTTATATATTGAAAATAATTAAATTTATTGATTTTATATAAAGTAGGGGAAGGTGGGCTAATTTGGGACTTTGCATTTTTACCCATACTTTTATTACTTTTATGTAGCTAATAAAAAAAATCATAAAAAAAAATTGTTATTGGTGTTTTGTCAGTTTTATTACTTTGGTCATAATAGAGCATATTGGATCGTGTGGGTGGGACAAATTTGGAAGTGTAATTTAAGCAATTTTAACGCATCTTCATATTGTTTGTGTGGCATATATTGTAAATTATTAATATATTTGGACATTACGTCGCGGAAGTACTGCAAAAAAGCAGCGATGCTCATCCTGGAGCATGATTGATTAAAAGCCATACAGGATATCAAACTTGAAGAATTTACAGTGTTCAAAGGTTTCCGTTAAGAAATATCATGCTTTAAATCCAGCTATATACAACCATTGCTGCATAATCTATCCCAATAACTTTGAAAAAAAAAATTCAATTAATTTTTTTTTAGTGCCTAAATTGTTTTTGTACACAATATTTTATTAACCAATCGATTTCCTCCCTGCACTCATAATAATCCATGCTTAAAAATACAAATATATTTTTCGTAAATTTTTTTTTCGTAGAATGTACAAACATTTTGTTTATATTACAAAACTTTTGTATAAAACAAATTATATAAATTTACAAATTTCGTAAAAAATACAAACATGATTTCGTAATATTTTTTTAGTACATTGTACAAAAATTTGTAATGTTACAAATAGTACATATGAATGTTGATGTGGTTATAGGTCGGATTTGCAATCAGAAGGTTGCGAGTTCAACTCCTGGCCAGAACAATTTTTTTTTTTTTTTTTTTTAGTTTTTATATTTTTTTTTGTTTATTAATGTTTTTTAAATTTCTATGTTTTATTTTTTTATTTCATTATTACTATTTTTGTGTTTTGATATAAATGGATATTTTGTATTTTGTTTAATAAAGAGGATTCTAAAACAAGTTAAAGAGGACCCGAAAACACTACTTCCACTTTATTTGCCGGGTTTAGTATGAAATTCAATAAATGAAATAGTTAAAAAGATAAAATATTTCATAATAAAATGCAATTAGTTTGAAATTGTTATTGAAGTTTTTATTATTATTATTTTATTATTTTTTTATTTCGTTTTTTAATATATTATTTGATATATTTAGAAAAAAAAATTATATTATTTTATTTAGTTCAATAAACATAATAAAAATATTTAATGGCCATTTTACCATTTTTATTAAATATTTGTAGCATATTTTTCTAGTTTTCATAAAAATTTCATAATTTTTTCGACTTAAGTTCCTTTTTGCATCAGCTACTTTGGTGCAAATGGTAGAGGGGTCTACTTCAACACAGCAGGACGTCACTAAAATCGTGAGTTCGATTCTGGTGTGGCACCATTACATTTTTTTTTTTAATTTTAAAATAAATTCGTAAGGTATGCACCACATATTTATTTAAAAAAAGTTTTTACAAAACTTTACGAAATGTGATTTGTATATTCTACAAATTTTTTCGTAATGTCAAAATAACCAAAACTTTCGTAAAATGAACAACGGTTTTCGTGTATTTTACCTATAGATTATTATGAGTGCGCTTTCCGATTTCAACCAATCTTGGGATAGACTTGCTAGAGTTTAGGAAAGCTAGTAAATGTGGATGTTGCAAAATAGCATTTCAAAATAATATGAAAATTATTTGAAAATTTCACAAAAGTTGTCGTACATAAACGTCCGCAAATTTAACAAAAATAGTTGTATATAATCGTTTATATCTTTTTAACGGTTGGAGCTACGCGGTTCGTTAATACATGATATTAAAGCTACTGCTTTAAATAAAATTAGATCAAAATAATTGTTTGAAGATAAAATAAATATTTTCAAAATCCGCGGTTTAAATCGATGTATTTAACAAATTCTTAAAAAAATATGTTAATTATAAATTATTTCACTATGTCGTAGCCAAATCACTTTTTGGAACTCTTACGGAATTCAAAATTATAGAGGAAAATGCAAAAAAAAATATAATTAAAAAACTGATTACTTTAAAGCCCCCAGGAATATCATATAGGGATTTTGCAACGGTATAGAAGAATGATTTAAAAATAACATACATTTTTTTTTAAAGAATTTGGACATCCAGGTTTTTGAAATTCAGCGGCTTGAATTTTGAAAAACTGCATTTTGGCTTTATACAGTGAATAAATTGTCTGTTCAAGTAAAACAACGATTCCAGAAGCTTTAAAATGAGTTGTCAAAGACTCTCGTAGCTTAAGCCGTATAAAAATGTATGGGCAATTATGTGTAACTTCTTTTGTAAAACTTTGATTTAAAATATAGACGGAGGAGATTAGAAAAATAAACAAAAAATCTAAAAATAGCATATTTGTGTTGTTAGTGTTGTCACTTCTGAGTATAATATACAATGACAGAAAAAGCTAATAGGAAAGAAAACTGCAATTTAGCTGCAATACATTCTAGGCCATACTTAGGTGTGAGCGCTAAACGGTCATGAGTTGGTATTGCTACGTTTATAATGTAAAAAGAGCGCAGGTTTGATTCTTACAGCCGCAGGTTATTGTAAAATTTATTATATAGAGACAATCTGACAATTATAAATACACAAATAATAATACAATTTAAATGAAAAATCACTGATGACGCCTGTAAATTAAAAAAGGCAGAAACTAGTCTAGTCTGATTTAAAAAATTAATAGTGTTTATAATTTTTAGAGAAAAGCGTTTATTCTTCTTCTTAACCTCAACATTTCTAAAATTAAATTTGTTAAATGCATATTAATTAAGAATTAATTGCGACTGTCTATATGACGTGAAAACAACACTGTACTAAAATATTTTTTTATGTTAATCTTTTTATCTACCACCTTAAGGCCCGATTACCGAATGTCCAGTTAGCCACTAACTGGGATTTTAACTGACACAATTGTTGTTGTTTCCCATATACTTTTTGTTATATTTTAACTGGACATTCAGTAATCGGACATAAGTATTACTTTTCCGATTTTTATTGACAACTTCGGATTTCGTAAGAGTTCCATAAAGGGATTTGTCAACGACATACAGGGGAATAGTTTGAAAATAACATATTTGTTTTTAAGAATTTGATCCGCGGACTTTTAAAAAAATGCATTTTACCCTCTAATTTTATTTAAAGCACGATAACAATAGCTTGGTTCTCAAGGATATAAACGATTTTATACGACTACTTTTGTTAAATTTTCGATTTATTTTTCAAATTTTAAAATGCGATATTTCCACAACCGTGAGAACTGCCAACATAAAACTTGGATCATGTCATATTTATATGACATGAAATGGAAATGGAAATGGATCGAGGTCAAAAATTCGATTTTAATGTTTTTATATGGTATGAGTCCAAAGTTAGACAAAATCGGAAAACTTTCCATAACAAACAACAACAACAAGGAAGTTCGAAAAATTCTGAATTCAAAATGTATTTATTTTACAAATGTCATAGTTTTAAACATCTAGGAGGATTAAGGTTTCGTATATACCATGATTTGAAAAGTTTATTTAATTAAATTTATTTATGAATCACTAAATATTTCCAATTTTCTAATAAAGATAAGATTGTTATTACTTTTTAGTTTATTCACTTTTACTTTTTATCATTTCCAACAAACAGGTGTCAAAATCGAGCAGCTGTTCAAAATGTAATACTCAGGGCAACCAGAAATATGCTGCATCATGTTTTTTCCCTGCGTCCAATTGAAAATGGATGAGATATTAATCCGTTTGAGAACAATTGACGAATTGTATTTTTTCATATTTTGCTCCTAACTGCGTATTTTTGCATATTTTGATCATAAAACATATGACAAAACACCGTACACTGAGAGAATTATCTGCATGATATCAATGCATTTTTTTGAATTGTCACTGGAACTCGTCAATTGAAACTTTATATTAAATTAATGCAGCTTTTCATAAAATTTAATGAAGAAGTTCATATTTTTTCAAGTAAAACATCAAACATAATATGCTAAGTGTGAGTATTTGAAATCTAGACACCGAAAATTACCTTGACCAATTAAAAAAATAAAACTAACATACATTTGTATCTTGAATAGTTCAAAAGTTGTGTGTATGAATGAACACGGGTTTCGTAAAATAGACATGTAATTTTCCACTAAAATAATGTTTAGGACGGTAGTTCATCTATACTTAATAATATTATAAAGAGGTAATGTTGGTATGTTTTTTTGTTTGTTTGTTTGTTTGTTTGTAGAAAGTAATCTCCATAACTAATAATACGATTTCTAATTTTTTTTACCAATATTTATTTGGTCCCCCAGGATGGACATAGGCTATATATCGTTCCGGATTTTTTTTTTTTAAAGTTATGAGCGGAAACATAAAAATAATATATATATAAAACAGGATGTGTGTATGTATGTAACGTATGGACTCCAAAACGGCTGTGCCGATTTTGATGAAATTTATAGGGAATCTTCAGAATATTCAGGCGGGTGACACTGTGAAGTCTGATTTTTGATTTTCTGTCTGTGGGTGGAGGGGCGTGGCGTGGCAAAATCCAATTTTCATATTGTACCACCAATGACATATACATATATTTTTTTTTTGCTTTTTTTTTATTTATTTTTTTTGTTTTTGAAAGCCGTTGTCATGTTTCTCAAAACGAGATATCAAACTCTTAAATCGGTTATGTAGTTCCGAAGATATTTCCAAAAACCTATGTTAATCTTCCAGCAATGTTACACGAACACAACAGCCTCATCCGTCTATTCAAAACAGCCCTAGACCAAATGCCGACAGATGATTATACGGTTGTGATAAGAGCTGACCAGACAGCGGCTGGTGAGCATGAGCGGCGCTTTAATGCACCGGTGATAGGTTACGTCGCAGTTGTTATGGCAGTTGTTTTCAGCTATTCATTTTATATACTTCAGCAAATAAAGGCGATAGAAGGACAAAGAGGCGTTGGGCTTACCATGAAATTACAAATTTTAAAATGATCTACTAATGTGAATTTATTTTTTTTAATTATTTATTTGCGTAAAAGAAATTTCTTGATTTAAAGAATTAATTACAATTAAAATTTGAAGGCAAAACAACGTTTGCCTGGTCAGCTAGTTTACTATAAAAGCTACGTAATCTCAAACTTAACAACTTCTGGAAACGTAAAAAAAGAATGACTTTAAAAGTAAATGTATTAAAAATGGATATACGAGTGCGGTCACATATAGATGGCAACACTACAGAACATATGTTTTTAGTTTCAAAGTACCACGTTGATTAGTTTTTTTTTGGAGCCATCAAAAATGAACGATATCAGTGAATTTGTAAACTTGTAGTTCAATACAATTATTTGAAAGGTCTCAGTCCAACCAATATTTAATCTGAGCTAGATTCTAATATAGGGGAGTCTCCTCCTTCGTTTACAATTATAAAATATTGGGTGGGAGATTTTAAACGAGGCCATACGAGCAGCCAATACGAACACCGTAGGTCGACACCTAGTAGGTGTCCACGCCAGAAACTGTTAAGAAAATTCAGAAAATGGTATTGGACCATCTCGGCGTACGTAATCAGGCTAAATTAGAGGCATTTCAAAAAGTCCTATACATCACATATTAACAGAAAATTTGGAGAATTTTTGCTCGTAATAGAACAAAAAAGGCCACATTTGGCGAAAAATTTTGGAACCGCGATCGTATTTATTAAAAATATGGAAACAAAGTGTTAATAACTTGAAAATATAGCTCTAATATTTTAAAATGACTCAGTTGTTTTTTTTCTGCTATACTTTTTTTAACGACTGATTTGGTGGTTAAGAATACATAAGTATTTAAGACTTTTTCTCAAAATTTTAGCTGGAAATGATATTTTTATTGTAGTAAGATGATAGAAAAAGGAAATTTGTCATCAATGAATAAAATATTAAGAACGAATTGCAATTTTGTGTGTTACGATATCTTGTGAATTTTCGATGAATATTCACAAATTTCAATTTGACTCCTGATTTTTCAAATCTTTTTTCAAAAATATTTTCTGTTTGGCACATTATTGTACATTTTGAACGTTTTGTAAAAAACTGTCGCTTTTGTTTTCAAAATTTGTTCATTAACCATAGTTTTGGGTTGTTTCGAGTTGTTTCTCTAATTAAAACCATATATTTTATTCGTCATATTTCATTATATTGTTGTAATAACGTAACGAACTATGCCCAAATTAGCCAAGTATATTTCTAAAACGAACTATTTAGTATTAAGAGGTTCAATAATGTATTCTGTGACAATTTACTTACTGATGCGGTAGTTTTTTTGTATTTAAATCGCCTTTTTCACTGTACGAAATCAGAATAAACTCCTATTTAACCTGTTCCACTTATAAAAATCATAATGTTTTGCATTTTTTATTTTGCATAACTCATATTTTAGTACAGTGTTATTTAACGTCATATAGACAGTCGCTATTAATTTTTAATTAATATGCATTTGACAAATTTAATTTAGAAATATTGAGGTTTAGAAGAAGATTAAACGTTTTTCTCTGAAAATTATGAGCACTATTAATTTTTTAAATCAGACTAGACTAGTTTCTGCCTTTTTATGGACAGGAGTCATCAGTGATTTTCCATTTAAATTGTATTATTATTTGTGTATTTATAATTGTCAGATTGGTTCTATATGATAAATTTTTCAACAACCTGCGGCTGTAAGAATCAAACCTGCGCTCTCCTTACATTACAAACGTAACAATACCAAGTCATGACAGTTTACAAATTAATAGTGTTTATAATTTTTAGAGAAAACGTTTATTCTTCTTCTTAACCTCAACATTTCTTAATTAACTCTGGCAACGTTGTGAAATAGAGACAGAGAGGATTAGAAAAATAAACAAAAATCTAAAAATAAAATATTTGTGTTTGTTACTGTTGTCACTTCTGAGTATAATAGACAATAACAAAAACTAATCTAGTCTGATTAATAGTGTTTATAATTTTTAGAGAAAAACGTTTTTTCTTTTTCTTAACCTCAACATTTCTAAAATAATTCATATTAATTTATCAATAAAAATTAATTAGAAAAAATTATAATACTAAATATATTTTTATTTTTTATTTTATTAATTAATAATCATATATGTAATTACAAATTATATACTATTACCCTAACCGAGCACTAGCTGCTATGGCCTTTGGCGCGTTGTAGCGAAAACAGACCAGTGCCTCTGGTGGGAATCGAACCCACGACCCCCGCACTGATAAGCCAGCACGCTACCAACTAGCCTATCGGGGCGCACTACTAAATATATAAATATAAATAATGTTATAAAAAAAATACATTTTCTTATAGCTACAAAAACCAGTCATCTTCCCGCCCATATTTAAAAAATGGTAACAGGGCATTCTGAATGTCCTGGATGCAGGATCAGAAAGTTTATTGCAATTTGGTTTCTATTGACTTATGTAATTTTTAAAGCAACCAAAATACCTTTTCAAAATTCAACAAAAAATCTAGGGTGTTTCGGTTTAAGGTGGATTAACACATTGACGAAACTATTTGTTCGTATTGTAAAATTTTTGTAAAATATCTTTTGAAAAAGCTTTTTGCATTCCCAATACTGTAACATTGTAGATAGAGATGGTCCACGTGTTATTAGCATACTAGTCGAAAAATTTAATTTTTTTATTATTTACAGTGTCCTCAATTGCAGTTAGTGTTTCCAAAACGATAAATCGGATTTAGGCCACATTACGGGTTTCGACAAATCTTTTTTTCTACCGTTAAGCTATATTTATTATGTACCAATGTAATAATTTGAAATTTTATAAACATGACCAGGGTAGAAACGGTAATGCCATGCCATTATTTTTTTTACTACCATTAATGACACCAGCTTGCTCTCTGCATTACTTTAACACAAATAATATGGACATACTTAATAACTAGTTAATATAACTCATATTTCGCGAATACAACTCATATTTCGATTTTGTCCCTTCTGTTAGTAATTTGGCCGAAAGAATTTCTCTTACATATGAGTTCAACATTCGAGATATTGATCTATCTCTCCTTGAAGGAGAAACAATACGAGGCGAATATGTTTCTACATTTATTGATGGACTCCCTGATTCATGCCCAGAAAAGTTTTCTAACCTAAAAGAAAGAGTGGTCCACGACGTATATGGAACCAATTATGACATTAGAGACCTCCATTTGGATCACAAACAACTACGCAGAAAATTTTCAAGGGCCATCCTCATCATCTGTTACCATGGCAACCACACCCACATCTTCCACGATTGTACGTACTCAAACAATTCCTGTGGATGTGCCTTCACAAAATGTTTACAAAGACAAATCAATGGAAGATTTGCTAGAAGAGGCATTCCAAACTGGAAATTTACGATCCTGCACTGGCGCAATCTCACAAACTATCAGCAGAAGGATTCCCTGGAGTACTTACACTATAACATCGCCAGGAGAACGTGGTGTACCAAGTAGTGAAGTTAGATGTTTTCGATTTTTTGAAGATAACAAAAAAGCCGAAGACGGAATGGTGGAAGGAAGTCAACTATCGATCAACATTCATAATCCAATCACCTTTGCATCCGATGCATCAGCTGGTTATGAAATTGCTTCTATCTGCGACGAATCAAATAAATCAAATTCCGGTGGTAAAAAAGAGAGAAAATGAAGACAAAGTAATTGACTTTCTAAAACAGCATCCAACTGCTCCTAGTCACACCTCCATGTGGCTATCTTCTGAATTTCGGTTTTTTGATATAAATTCTACAATTAACTATAATTGGAAAAATAATAACTATTTATTTTTTGCTTTTTGTAATCTGGAAAGTAGATATTTTCTGAAAGCAAGTCATTTATGTTTTTATCTTTCAAGTGTAACATGTCGAGATAGATCAGATGGTAGAGCAGCTGATTAACAACCTGGAGGCCCGGTAACGAATCCAGTGGGGCAAATTTTATAAAAAAAAAAAAATCAATAAAATATATTTTTTTTATTAAATTAATTTTTTTTTTAATTTAATTTTGGACGCATTATTTTTGCCCATACTGGTAAGCATATAGGTAACCATATATTTCTATATTTTTTGTAAAGTGTTTAGTAATGCTATGTCATTATTTTGCGTGACATCCCCATATAAAAGTAATGACAATTGTAATGACAATTTTTAATATTTGCCATTACCAAATATGTATTTATATAAGCACTTATATGCTAACGTTTTTTCTACACTGGGTGGATAAGATAAAGCAACAATTCAAACAATTAATTTTATATTCATTATCACAATGCCCCGTTAGCTACTAACTGGTAATTTAACTGTTGTCTCACATAACTTTTCAATTGAACTGTGTAATTAAATTTTAACTGGACATTCGAGTATAAGCAATTGTTAAAAAACTGATTTATTTAAAAATAAGTTCGGTTTATTCGATTTGAATTCCCTAGTAAAAACTTTGTTTTTAAGCATATTAAGTTGTTTTACAGTGAAAAAATAGCTCGAAATTTAAAGGAACTTTAAGCAATATTTGTACTTTTTTAGAAAGATAAAATCACAGCAAATACAACATGTTGTACCAAATTTTGCGTGAAATTAATTCTGCGAATTAAAACTAAATAGTTTGATAAAAAGATTTTTAATATAAAATTTTCGCCTGCAACGCTTGATAAATAATATAAACAAAAAATAAAAAGAAAAAAGCTAATTTTCGCCAGCAAAAAGTGTGATATTAAAACTCCCCACAAATTTGAATACCTTAAATTACTTTTATTTTAACAATTTCTTATAAAATTAAACTCAAAAATTAAAGAAGTACACAAAGCTGCGGGTTATTACGAATTTAAGCATCTAATGAAGATAATGTCTATTTACGACTGAAGACTTTCTCGTTAATGTTCATAATAACTTTAATTAAAATCGGAGTACCCCTCTTACCATCTGGCAATAAAATTGTGGTTGTGCTTCTCGAAAAGGAGGATTCTAAAAAAATTACTTACATTTATTTTCATATTTGTGGATGTCTTACTTGCTTACTTAACTGCCCGCAATTTTAAGGTGTTTCGTTAACACTTTCTAAGTATTCGTTACCTAAAGGGTCGTACTGGCCAAAAAAACTGCAAAAAAGTGAAAGTCGAACAAATTTGGTCTTAAAACTTTAAGAACATATAACTTTTTAGGTATTGGTATCACAGCATCACTACGCATGGCGTAAATTTCTTCAAGTGTAGTGAGTTTTTTTTTTTCAATTTATAACGAGCTTTAACTCCGTATATTTACAAAAATAATTCAAATCAAACATATTAGCTAGGTTGATACTAGTATTTATATTAAACGATTTGGCAGGTCCGTAGCCAGAACCCCCCCCCCCCCCCCACGGAAATAATTTCACAAACTAAAAAATTGTAAACATTAGATAATAAAAACATGTTTTTTTAATTACCCCCGTTAAAAATCAACAATTATGTTTCCATTTAAGGGCATGTATGAACTTATTCATGTACATATGAAATCTTTCGAGTTCTTACATGTTCATATACAACCATATAGGATTCATATATGCTCATTATTACCTCAATTTTCGTTAATAAACACACATGAACATATATCTATAAATTTTGGAGGTCCGTTGGTCAAAAATTCTTAGTCCGAATTTACAAAATCGAAAAGGCCTAAAACTCTAAACAGGTATTATGTACTAAATAGTCTATTTATATATATTTTTTATAACAAAATTAGGGAATATTAAACGTTTTTTATTTGAAAATTACGAAATAAAATCTAAATTGAGCTTTAACAGTTTTTATTGAAGGAGTTACTGTCAAAATATATTTTTTTTTACTGGAAATAAAAATAAGCAAAGAATATTATTTGACCTTTAATTACAGAAAAAGTGCAGAACTTAGTTTTTTGAGATATAAGTGAAAAGTTCACAAACAGAAAAGCATTGAAAATGGAAAACAAAAAAAATTCTATAGAAAAACTCTTACAACGAAATTACTATTTAAGGAGAAGAAATCTAATTTCAACCTGCCTCTATTTATGAGACACCTCGAGAATTTAGGTGATGAAAAAGCTGGAAGAAGTTCTGTTTTTTCGCACTTGTTCAACAAAAGATCCATATCGACATACAATGGTCATCTCTAACCCAGATTTTTAGAGTGGGTAGAGACGACCACTGTATACCGTTTTCTCGCAAAAATAAAATTTGATTTATTAGAAGAGGTTGTGCAGCGTTTAATGGTTGTTTCATTCACACGCATTGAACATACAACAAACGTTAACACACAAACACACTAATCAAAGCAACTTTTTGTTGCTTGTCTATATGTTTAATGCATATGAATGAAACAACAAGCATTGCACACCATCATCTTTAACTTATATAATTTTCTATACCGAGATACGTTTACGTCTGGCTGATTAAGCCTTAACTCTGACGACTTTTAACTTTCAGCAAGCCAAACTTACCCTTAAATTTAGCTCAAAGGTTGTCCATTTATTCATTAATGTAAATCTATCAGCCGCTATTTTAACAGTTCAAAATTAAAGAAATTATTATAATTCAAATTGCAAGAACTTTGTGAACTTTACACGCATATATAAACCCAGTCAAAAACTGGCAGTGGTACAAAAAATCAAGCATTGGCGTATCGCTGGCTAACCGAGGAATTGTAAATATACTACTGGCAGATCAGTTATTTAAGATCGTTAACCAGCTTTTCCAAAAAGCGGTTTGAAAGTGGTTTGCAATACAAAAAAAAAAAATGGGCAAAGAATTGGCTGAGACCACTGGCCCAACGATGGCAAAATTGGTTTTCCCAGTGCTATTCAATCAGCAATTACCAACGGCTCAGAAGTCTTAACAACAGGTAAAGCATTTATTTTATAAAAATGATGAAGCTTTGTTTAAAAAAGTTTCAAATCGGATGGTTCCGAATTCGATCCCGGTTTCAGGCATACATTTTTTTTTGTGGTTTTTTTTATACTTTTTAATATATTTTTAATGAAATTTTTTTTCTTTCTGGAAAAGCTCTTTTAGGACCTTTTTTTTTTGTTTTCCCAACGTTGGCAAGCTGTTTCCAGCAAACCGTACTCCAGTGCTGGCATGGATCAAATATTATATGCTTCGTTAGCTCAGTGTTTAGAGCTGTAGTCTGCCAATCTGCTGGCCAGGTTTTAAATCCCGGCGGGACCAAAAAACTTATAAATGAACTTTTTTTTATTTTGGAAAATCTATTTTTATATTTTTATTTTTATGTTTTTACCAACATTTTACCAGCTTTGGAAATTTATTTTCCACAGTGCTTGTCCGACACTTTTTGAATAGAAGGAACATTTGTCTAAGGATGTTATCATTTTTGAGTTGGGAAAGCACTTGTTGCCAACACTTGTACCACTTGTTAAAGTGCTTTGCCAGCTGTGGTCCGCTTGCCTTATTCTGACTTGGAAGCCATTCCGACTATATTAGTTTTCAGTGTGTGTGCACACATGGTGCAAATAAAAATATAAACAAGTGAAAGCATTACAGTCCGATGTGCCGAATTTGGTATAAAAAAGATTAAATTCGGCTGTGCAGTATTCTTGGATACCCTCCATCTCGGTGTTTGCATTAACCAGGGAAAGTGCAAACAACATATATATTAGAGCGACTCAAGTTGTATGGAAGCGAAATTCGTGCAAGGTGTACCCCTCCCATAATGAACATTGGTATTTTTTACGTCTAAAATATTTCGGCTCTAGCTTTGACCTCTTGTGAGCTGGACCATTTTGAAAAAGGGTCCATTTTTGCATGGTTTGTTAATTTAAGAATCTGTTTCCTTACCAACATATATAATATGGGTCTCATTAGAATGGCTTGTTTAAGGCGCGTCCAACTGTATATACAATTCGTCCAAGGACGATCATCCATGTCCTTTTTTTAAGGATATTCTGTAAAAAAAACGGTTTTTGAATTTTTTGTTCGGTGTTATTTAATTAAATACGGGTCTCAATTTTTTTTTTAAATCATGCTTTTTCGCGTTTTGAAATAAATGCAATGTTGTGGTAACTCTAATATGATAGCGGATTTAGTTTCTAGATCATGTATGGATGAAAATATGACTAAAGAAAGAAAAAAATGCAAAAATATAAAATCAATATAAATATTGTATCACATCGGTGTTTGTCGGTAATCTATTTCGGTTTAATTCAACTAACGCGAAAGGCATTTTAATCACGACACAATGAGCAATTATTTAAGTTTTTTTTTAGCTTAAACCCAACGATATTTGAACTGATAAACTTTAATTTACAATTTGGTTTTTATGCATGAAATTTTTACTACAGCATACTTTGATTTTATATTTTTGCATTTTTTTCTTTCTTTAGTCCTATTTTCATCCAAACATGATCTAAAGGGTCCGCCAAATAACTTTTTTCTTTTTTTTTGAAAATGCTATAAAAAAAACTACTAAATATTTTCTCAAATTTCTTTTTTTATTTGAAAGTACAATCCTTCCGGTTAATAATGGAAAATAATTTCATTCAACTGGCTGCAGTAGCCTACACGATCGGTCCAATTTTTAAGCACATTATCGATTGTGTGCAGCTGTATTTCACAAGGCCCACTTACCGAAGCGAAAACGCATTGGATGGTCAGTTGGCTTCAACTCCTGAACCAATTGGACTTTGTATGGCGTCATACCAAGGTCTTTATGCAAAATTCGTCTCACGAACATACGGAGCTGACGGTGCTTCTCTTCTTCCAAAATCCGTACGCAATTTTCGCAACATTACCATGATTTTCAAAGTAATGTCGCAATATTTCCCAGCGTTGTTCAAGCGTATACACAACCATATTCGTTCAGCGGAAGGATAAAACTAATTATCTGTCAAATCAGACATGAGCTAAGTGTTACCATTCACGAAATAAGCACAAGTTGAAAAAAAAACGTTAGATGGCGGACCCTTTAGAAACATATCCGCTATCATATTAGAGTTACCACAAAATTGCATTTGTATATATTCCAGAGCAACGTGTAAAATGCATCTAATTTGCAAAAATCTAATTATTTACATACAAAGATAATGTACTTGGCAAAAAATTTGATACCCATATTGCCCTATTTAAAACGAAGAGTTACCACCCCATTGCATTTTTGTCAAAACGCGAACTAGCACGAATTTCAAAAAAAGCTGAGACTCGTATTTAATTAAATCGACTAAAGATTAAAATATGTTAATTTGGCATTTTTATTTCAAACAACCCCGAACAAAAAATTCAAAAACCGCTTTTTTTTACAGAATATCCTTAAAAAAAGACGGATGATTGTCCTTAGACAAATTGTATATACAGTTCGACGCGCCTTAAAAAACCTTTCTTATGATACCCATATTGTATATGTTTGTAAGGAAACAGATTCTCAAATTAACACAACATGCAAAAATAGACCCATTTGCAAAATGGTTCAGCTCACGAGAGGTCAAAGCTGGAGCCGAAATATTTTAAATGTCATCTTAGAAAAGTCTAAGGTTCATTTATGGGAGGGTACATCGAGCACTTTTTTTTTGGTGAGTCGCTCTAATATATATATATCTATATTCTTTGTAAAAATAACAATAAGAATGTCAGTTTTATAAGTAAAATAAAATATGATTAATTAATGTATTTGGGGTGAAGAAAAAAATGTTGTATCTTGTATCATTTAAAGTTTCGTTGGTTAAAAGCGAACTGCACAGTATATAAATACAGATAAAGATTTACACAATTCACCATAGATGGTTTGTGTCTTTGCTATAACAAAATCGTCAACATTCATGGCGCTGAATCGCTATGTTTAATTTCTATGATATTAAATTTAAATTTCTATTGTGAGTTAAAATATAACTGATATTGTTGGAAGAATTCAATTGCAATTGTTGGATAGATTTAAAGGGACAGTAGTAACAAAAAAATTGTTTTAAAAATAATAAATATATTGTGTATTAGTAAGTTAATTTAATATCTAATTGTAATTAAGAAAGGATCTAATTGGAAGAATAACTGGCGCCACCTTCTAAATTGTGAAGGGAAGTTTAAATAAAAATAAAAAAAATATTCTTAGGAAAAAAACTTTGGTTTTGTAAATGAAACGAATTTAGTAGAAAAAACCTAACACTCTAGTAATAAGGGTTTTGTGGACATAAACTCAGTTTAATTTAAATTCAATGAATTTAAAGTATTTTTGACAAGAAACAAAAACTAAATGAAAATCGATGTAATACTCGGTTAACAAAAAAATTAGACAATAATATCAAAATCAAGGGAAAGCAATACCGCGTGAATAAGCCTCTAGTTGTATTTCAATAATTAAATGGAGGTTGCTTATAATACTTGAAATAGGTGAAAAGCACAAATCGATGTCTCAAAGTACCCAATATTTGTAGAAAATAATATTAACAGTACATTAAATATTTATATATAATGTAACACTGAAATAACCGGGAAGTCTCTAGATAAAAAGCCACAAAAAAGGCTTTTAGCAATGTAACGAAAATGAATTGTATAAAGTACAAAAAACACTTAAATTTTAGCGAATAACATTTTTATATAAACATATTAGGAATATAATATTTTAATAATATTAATAAAAACTTTAAAGGTTTTTGATCTGATTTTTCACTGAAACACAAATTAATGTTCAAAGTTATTTTGCATGTTTGTTCTCAATGAAGGAAGTTTTTTTCGGGATAATAGTTGGTTTTAAAATCAGTAGTGACAATTTACAGAATTAATAAAAACGTTGGAAAGAGTTAAGAAATCGTAAAGGTTAGCTTTCGATAAAAAACAATTAATTTTTGGCGAAATAATATAAATTTAATAATCGAGCCGGCGATTTTATGAGAATGATAAATAAATAGGTCTTGCTGACATATTAAATTATTGTCAAAAAATCGTCATTTTGGAAGCAAAAATCGTCCAATAGTCGTTTAGTATTTTTGGGTATTAAATATCGTCAAAATGACGATAAATCGTCAAACGTGCCAGCACTGTATGCGATTGCTACTAATGCATGCATACATACCATTTATAAAAACCTGATGAATATTGCTACATAAAGAAAATCACATAATTTATTTTTTCAATACATCCAAACATTTCTTTATTTGTTCATTTGAAAAGCAATACATTTTAATTAAGTATTTTTAATGGCTTTGAAAAAATAATTTAATTAAAATGACTCCCATGCCCGATGACGTCAAATTCAAGCGAAATTCCGTGAAAATTATACAGAAAATTCCAAGCTAAGTGTCAAGTTCACTGCGTTCAATTTGCTTGTTATTTGATTTTGTAAAGCAAAGAAATGAAAATCTGTCCGTATTAACTGTCTGGTGATACATATTTGACGGCAACGCCAGCCTCCAAAGCATTGTAGTGGTGCAAAATCAAAATGTTAGTTTCATTTTCCTTAAATTGAAAGACGAATCAATGAAACCAAAAAAAAAAAATGGAACCGATTAATAACTGAGAAAAAAGTTTTTACGTTTTTCTGTATTGGCATTTATTAGCCACCCTGTATTACAAAATAAAACAAAAAAACAACAATATTTTGTGTTTTTTTTTTTTTTTTTGTTTTTGTACGTGTTGATTATGACCGTAGATGGTAACCGATTCTATGTGGTTATCGGTAACGGTAACGCTATTTTCTTTTATTTCGGTAACGGCATTTTAGGGGTAACGCTACTTCAGTTATTTCGGTAACGGGCTTTTAGCATTAACGGTATTTTATTTATTTCGCTAACGGTATTTTAGCGGTAACGTTATTTTAGATATTTCGGTAACGTTATTTTAGGGAAAAATGTTTTTCAGTTATTTTGGTAACGGCATTTTAAGGGTAACGTTATTTTAGTTATTCAGGTAATGTTAATGCACACCACAATTTTTAGCCCCATTATGAGTTTTAATGACTGGCTAGTTTATGATCATACTTTGGGAAAATATATCTATTTACAGAAGTTTTTTTTTCAGATCTTGTTAGATCATTTCGGTAACGGTATTTTAAGGTATTGATATTTTATTTATATAGGTAACGGTATTTTACAAATAACGGTATTTCAATTATATCGGTAGCGGTATTTTAGGGATAACGATAGTGCGTTGAAAGGGGTTAGAATCGGGAACGGTATTTTAGCGATATTGACAGCCATCGCTGATTGCGTATATTCTTGTGTATCACCATTGAATGTACGTATTCATGATGAAATAAATAGAATAGTTTAAAATTTACTTCAAAATTTTTAGAGGTCTTCACACATTTTCACTCATATCTTTTGAACGCGTTAACCGATGTTGATCATTTTCACTAGGAAACTGCTCATGATATCAGCAAACAATTTGACTGAAAATTAGCAACACCTCTTCTGTATGGACGGAGTATTTTGTATTTCCACAAACAGACGGACATGGCTATATCGACTTCTCTATTCATGCTGATCGAGAATATATATAGTTTATGGAGTCCCAGAATTTTGTTTAAAAGAATTACAAACATTTGACAAAGTAAATATACCCTCCGCACTATGGGATGGTACGTATAACAAAAAGCATATTAAACTGAAAAAAGTTTGATAACTGAATAAAAATTTATTTTAAACTGAAAACTCATTTGTATTAAATGTTTTTGTCAGTTATTTAAAAATATATAAAACACCTTCTTTGAATCGATTTCATATAAAAAGTCAGTAGATTTTGAAGTGTCTTTTTACTGTCCAAAAATAAATTGTTTGGCCTAGTTGCGTATGGTCGCATTGAACCGCTTTTAAAAAATATCTTTATCTAATAGTTTGTATTGCACATGCACAGATTTTTAGCACAGCAACATATTCGGCATTCTTTAAGTTTCGAGCCGCCCTAACGTACATACATATTTATGTATAATTTTCACAAGGCCATTATTTATTATGCTCTTCAGAAACAATACTAAGCCAAATAAAAATAAAAAATCTTTACCATCATATACAAATAAGAGTTACTTTTTAGAACCACAAGTTATCAGCTAACAATACAATAACCGCAATGCGTTTTTATGATTTTATTAAAATATTGTCTGGAAAAGATACCAACAATAACAAAAATTGATTTCACATCAAGGGGATACTGAAAAAGTTAAACGAGTACATTTTTATGCTGTATGGGAAGAGGAAATCAATGGAAAAAAACTTTTAAACTTAAAACTGCGGCTTTTTCTTAATCACCATGGTTTTTCATAAAAAAATATGACATTGTTGTTAAAAATTCGATGTGGTAATAAAGAAAAACATTGGGTAAGCACTAAATGACTTAGGTCTTGCAAAAATAAGCATTGTCAGAGCAGTTATTTAAACGCTTTGCCAACGTCTGAAAATTTGCTTTTCCAGCAGATGTTAACAAAAACAAAACAAAAATATTTATTTTTTTTTAAATCATTTTTACATAAAAGCATCTTTGCATATTACCCTTTAGAGACTCATACTGCATGTAAAAAACTCTTGCTTTTTAAAGTTCAACTTATACACCGCGTTGCAAAACTGTAAATACACATTCATTTCACATAATTTCGAAAGTTAAAAAAAAATAGAAGTAAATGCAAAACCAATGGAAAATTAATTATATTTAAGAAAAAAACAATTCATATATTTTTTATTTTACTATTTAATAACAAAATCCATTAGTATTTTATAACTATAAATACACTTAACTTAATATACCAAAATTTACAAAAATGTCCGAAAAATATTTTAAATCAGCAGTTTCAATAATGAAGTGGAGCCTCATTTTTTTGCATCAATTCGAAAATTTGATCAGTCAAACTGTTCACCAGATTTATTAGAAGTTCTTCCGTTATAGATCTCCACGCATCAGTAACGGCTTCTTTTAGATGAAAAACGATTTCATATTACCGGTTTTCTGCGTCGACTCGACGGTTTTCGGAAATTTCTTTTTGATAAATATCTTAGTTCCTGACGTAGGTCTCTCCAATAGCTGTTAAAACCACCTGGACCATCAATGTTGAACATTTTGTCGTCAGAAAAATTCACCTTTTAACGAAATTTATGTTTAAACAGTCGTACCAATAACAGCGATTATTAACTTACCTTTATCCAGTTAGTTTGTAAATTCCTTTTAGCGAATTCAAGTTCAAGTTTAGACTCTTCATTGAGTTGTTGGCACATTTGATTATTTTACTCCGGTCCCGATCAGAAATACGACAAATTTTCTTTTACATAATTTAAATAATCGCTTAAAGTTCACACAATAAGAGATCAGTTATCACACTCTTAAATACAGTTTTAATTTTTTTTGTAATATTAGAAAAAAAAAATAGTTATGCAACGCAGTGTATATATAAATACTCGCAGCTTTAGGAGGAAAAATCAAAGCTTACAATCGTGAGCTTATGTCTCATAGTTCTTAAAACATCAATTACCATTAAAATATCAATTCTCATTTAGTTTATAGAATTTATTTCTAATAGTACCGAGGTTTGTTAACTTAATTGAAGCTAGAATCCAGTTTAAGTTTTAAGTAATCTTTGACCTGCAGCCGAATAATGCCGGATAAACCGACAAGATTGCAGTTTTAGAACCTTTATCCCATTTCACGATCGAAAGCGACTCACTTGCAGATTATTTTCGTGAGTTACTTTTAATTATTTACTACTCGTATTTTAAAACCTTTTTCCATTTCTCGTTAGTTACATAGAATTATTTAATAATCGTATTTCAAACGTTTTCCCCATTTCACGATCTAAGTCGACTCCCCTAAATATTATTCTCGTGAGTTACTTAAAAATATTTGCTAACCGTATTTAGAACCTTTTGTCCTTTTACGATCTAACCCGACTCACCTGCCGCTTATTCAGTGAGTTCATTAGAAATGTTTACTAATAGTATTTTTAACCTTTTTCCCAATTAACGACTTAATCTGACTCACCTGCCAATTATTCTGGTGACTTAGTTAGAACTAGTTACTAATATTATCCAGAACATTTTTTCAATTTCACGATCTAACCCGACTCACCTGCCGAGTATTCTCGTGTTCAGAACCTGTTTCAAATTTCACTAGTTAACCCGACTCACTGCCGATTATTCTCGTGAGTTATTTAATACTCGTTAGTCAGTTAATTGGAATTTGGAGGAACTGCAAACACAGCTACAGTTGCCGAAAATGGATGTAGCCGAAGCCTTTTACCAGAAGCCGAGTCGTTAGATTTAGTAGTTTAAGTATTTTTTTTTTTAAAGAGAAGCAATACTCAGGATATTATTCCTATTTATTTTATTAATGTGTTGCTTTCTTTGGAAATGGGATAGTGGAGAAATGAAAGATGCTGAAGGATGAAGGGCTTCAAACATAGCGACACTGTAGAACAGTTGTTGCTCGTCACCTGATGTAGAGTTGGCGAATTGATTGAAGTTTTTGTTTCATAGTCCTGATTCATTATTTTACTTCGATGGGTAAAGTGCTATGGGAACACCTATGTTGTTCTTACCGGGAATCGGACCCGGGACCATCTGTATAACAGTCCAAAGCGCTAACCATTACATCACAACGCCTACAACTAATTATATGATCTTGGTTAATAAAAGCTGTGTGCGATATAAGATCGTGCAGTTGTAGTTAAACATCTAATACAATAGCTGCTTTTTATTTCAAAGGAAGCAGACCTTTGACGAACCCGGACAGACTGAGTCGTTCACCAGCATTACATTCTTTTAAGACTATTATTATTTAGGAAATCGAAATTTTATTACTTAGAACTTTTGATCAGAAAACACTCCAGAAAAATTTTTTAGAACAAATTTCCTTTCAACCTGATCTAGAATAGCTAGAACCGGTTCTATAACAGGTTCCTGGGAGTCAAAGTGTAAGGTTTCGCTGTCCCAGAACCAGTTCTAAAACTGGTTCTGGAACCGGTTGTAAATCAACCTGTTCTAATTTGGAGGTAAAGAACCAATCGCGAATAGGACAAACTCCATACAAAAAGAATCGGTTGTAGAACAGAAATTAAAACCTGTTATAATACAATATAAGTTGTTCTGCATCCTCTTATTTGGATTTTACTATTTTACTGTGATGTGCTTAATATACTTACCTGAATATTGTTATCAATTAAGATTTGTCACAGACTCCATATTGTTAAGGCATAAATATTATGGCTGGCCAATTTGTATGGAGCCGAAAAATTCGATTAGAGCCGCCCCCTAGGATGATTCTATGGACAATTCTAAGCAACTTTGGTGAAGGAACCATAGGTCTATCTCGATTTTCGAGTCTCCCACTTTTCAAAAAAATGATTTTTTCCCTATAACATCATTTTGATTCGAAATTCGATTTTTTATTCATCGTTATATTATCTTTTTTATGAGTATATGGGGGGTTTTTGTGGTCGAGAAATTCATTTCTGATCTTTATTTTTACCTATGACCACCGCCAGAGGGCGTTTCATGCATATTTTAATTTCAACCAAAATTGTTTTCTGCTGCTTTGGGGACTTTTTATCTCTGACATTTATTGTTCTTAATTTTAAATAAGTCAATTAAAAACATTTTTTTTCGTTTTTCGTTTCAAATCAAAATTTGATATTTGAATAAGTTACACGGTACGAATTAAATGCCCAAATTTAGTCATAAAATTGTAACTTTTACCATACCTTCCATAAGTAATACCTTTCAATATAACTCTGTATGGAGCTTATCTCCACGTATAGTTTTAAGAAACGTCATAAGTAATACTTTTCAATACAACGCTGCAATATAGTATGGAGCGTCTCTATACTCACGCGGCTAGTTTTAAGTTTGGTCAGTTTTTCAAGTTAATAAAGCGAAGACACGTTCACATAAGTGAACAGCAGAAATTAATTAAATAAACTCTTTTAATTAAATAAAAAGGCCCACATAGTGAGTAATAAATAAAAAGCCCACATAGTGCGTAAAAACTAATACGTTCTAACAAGAAACGTAACTAATATAAATAAAATTCTCACCATTTTGACCACTGTGTATTTACCAATTTGTAGGTGGAAAAAATATTTTCGAACCAAATGTTTTAAAATATACTAATTTCAGTTATTTTTTTAATTCTTTTAGTAAAAGTATACAATGGATCCAAATGCATTGCCGTCTACCAAATTAATGCTTATGGTAAGCTTTTTGAGGACTATGAATCTTTAAAAGGAGTAACTTCGCCTTTGATACCTTCTCCAACACGCCGAAAATCTCCAAGAATCTCTAGTAAAGAAAATTCTGCGCCCTCCAATAAAATTCCTTCTAATGAATGTTTCGCTTTTCCTAATCCAAACCAAAATATTTCTTCAAATAAACCGGCAACTCCGAGTAATATTGAAATACTAATAACGCAGACATCTAATAACGCTAATGGCGTACAAAATGCTAATAAAGACTACGTTAATACCGATCGTCTAATAAACTTTGATTCTGCATCTCCACGTCCTGGTACTTCAAATTCTACAACCGTTAATTTGTCAGGTGCTTCTGTAGTATGCCCATCTGTTCCACTTTCTACTCAGCTATCCGCAATTTCCGATTCAACTCGTCAACCATTAGTCAATTCTGTAGCATATTCTACATCTAATTATTCATCAGTGACAGCATCAACGACAAATGCGTTATCTGCTCCTAGAGAGTTAAGATTTGTTTCTCCAAGGAAAACTATTTTTGCGTACCGTTTTGCAGCTGATACTACTGCTGATGAAGTGAAATTTTATATACAATCTAAATTTCAAAATTGTAATATCGAAAATGTTGTTGTGCATAAAATGAATTCTAGATATAGAGCATCATTCAAAATAATTGTTCCTGTAGAATTGTTTGATCAAATTGTTGATTCTAATAATAGGCCTAAAAAGGCTTTAAACGCGAGTTCATTTATCGTGATGAAGATAATGCCCGTCTTCCTAAAATAAATGATACAAATTCAAAAAACTAATATCGATTGTTTATCAAAATGTCAGAGGAATAAACTCGAAACTCTCATCATTATATTGCAACAGTGCCGGTTTTACGAATCATATAATAATTTTTACTGAAACTTGGCTCAGTAAAAAAATCCTTAATAGTGAGATTTTTTGCTCAAAATATCAAATTTTCAGACGTGACAGAGATAGTTTAAGTAGCAATGTTGATGCTGAATTAAATGCGGTTAAAAAAAAGACTGGTGGTGGAGTATTAATTGCTGTATTAAATGTATTTTCTTGCGATGCAATTATTTTAAATGATTTCTTACATATTGAAATTATATGTGTTTTAGCAAAAATAAATAACAAAAACATCTATATAATTTGCTCATACATTCCGCCAAATTCACCTCATTCTGTTTACATGGATCATATTAGTGCTGTCAACGTAGTATTGAAAAATCTAAAATCATCTGACTTGGTAATGTTTATTGGAGATTTTAATATGCCATCGGTTATTTGGGAACATGCTGTAGACACAAATTATCTGACCCCTTCTAGTTCCTCAGATTCTTCTACAGAATTTATTAATAATCTTTTGTCTAATTGTCTTTTCCAAATTAATTCGATATTTGTCTTTTCCAATTTAACTTTTCCAAATTAATTCGATAACAAATGCCTGCGGTAAAATGCTTGATTTAGTATTCGTCAATGAACCAACGGATTTTTCTATAGAACGTCATACTTCAATATCTAATCCAGAGGATATATATCATCCAACTATTGAATTAACTTGCTCGTGCTTTTATCCTGCTCAGCATAAAAATAAACAACACAACACAAGTAAAATTTATTGTTTTAAACGCACAAATTATGACATCTTAAAACAACATATTTCTAGTATCAATTGGTTAGAAGAATTATCTGCTATCAACGATCTTGATCAATGCTTAACAACTTTTTATTGTCGTCTCAATGAATGTTTTTCGGCTTCTATACCAATGAAGGTTCCAAATGCTGTAAGTATCTTTCGCGCTTGAAAAATAAAAAAAAATAATTTGTATAAAAAATATAAACAATCCAATTCATCTTTATACTATATGAAATACTCAATTGCTAAATCAGCATATACTATTGCGAACCAAACAGCCTTTAAAAATTATTTAATTCGAGTTAAGGATAGCTTGAAACACGACCTAAATCATTTTATAAATTTGTTAACTCTAAAAGGCGTGCCGCTGATTATCCATCAATAATGAGGAATGGGGATTGCGAGTCATCAGATGACTTAAATATCAGTAATATGTTTGGTGATTTTTTTTCATCTACTTACTCATCATCGATATACAACTCTCATCAGTATCCTTATACAATTTATGAATCAACGCGAATTAATATGCCTCCTATTAATGAACAAGCTGTGCTAAGTTATTTAAATAAGTTAAAATGGTCCTATGCTGCGGGTCCGGATGGTATTCCTAGTTGCATCTTAAAGCAGTGTTCTCATCTACTATATATTCCGCTGACATTTATATTCAATAAATCGATTCAATTGGGTTATTTTCCATCTATTTGGAAGGAATCATTTATTATCCCGCTGTTAAAGTCTGGATCTAAAGCGGTTGTTTCTAATTATAGAGGAATAGCAAAACTAAGTACTTTACCAAAATTATTTGAAAAAATCGTTTATGATTCTATGGCACATCAAATTTCATCTATTTTATCTCCGAGTCAACATGGTTTCCCCAATTCTTGTTCTACAGTTACAAATTTGCTGGAACTTACTACTTATGTGAATGAAGGCTTTATCAATAAAAAACAAACTGATGTAATTTATACTGATTTCAGTAAAGCGTTCGACCAAGTTAATCACAAACTTTTGTTGTACAAACTCGATAAGATTGGCTTTAGTATATTATTTCTTAATGGATTGGTTCATATTTATACAACAGAAAGCAGCGTGTTAAATTTCGAAATTCGTATTCCAAATATATTGATGTTTTATCTGGTGTCCCACAAGGTAGTCATCTTGGACCTCTATTATTCACATTATTTATAAATGATCTTCCTTCAGTTATTACGCATTCTAATACTTTAATGTATGCAGATGATGTAAAAATTTATCTTTCATTCAACAATTGCAACGATCAAATGCTACTACAGAATGATATAATTCGTTTTATTACTTGGTGCAAAATAAACTTAATGAGCCTTAATGTTAAAAAATGCAAGTACATGATATTTTCTAGATCCTCTCCTATTAATGGTCGCTACGTGATGAATGATGCTACTATTGAGTTAGTGGAGTCATTTAACGATCTTGGCATTCATTTAGATAGAAAGTTAGACTTTAGATCTCACATATCTTTAACAATAAATAAAGCTACTGGAGTACTTGGATTCATCAAACGCTGGAGCAAAGAATTTCGTGATCCATATACTACAAAACAATTATTTACAACGCTTGTCAGACCGATTATAGAATATGGTTCTGTCGTGTGGGACCCTCAGTACCTTATCCATTCAAATTCTATTGAATCCGTTCAAAAACAATTTTATTATTCTGCCTTCGCGGCTTGGATTGGAATCCAAATATTAATCTGCCCTCATATCAACAACGCCTAGCACTTATTAAATTACCTACGATGAAAAGCCGTAGACAAATGCTGAATGTGTCCTTCTTGCTTAAGTTGATGAATGGAAGTCTTTATTCACCATATCTGCTAAGTAAAGTAAATATGAATATTCCTTTTCGTTGTTCAAGAAATTATGAATTTTTAAATATTAAATATCATAAATCTAATTTTGCAAACTTTGATCCAATTCGTAGAACTTGCGATGAGTTTAATATGTTGTTTCAGTTAATTGATTTTAATAAAAGTTTAGATATTGTAAAGAGAGACATTATCTTATATTTAAATTCCTTAAATTAAATAAGTAATTCTAGTATTTCTATTGTAAAATATTTTAATTTTATAGTCTGCACGGATTATCTCCATAGACTTAAATAAATAAAATAAAAATAAAATACATCGCAAACCGCAACAACATCAACGAGTACCGAAAGTCATTTGAAGCATTTGCCTTCGCACGATGTTGCTGTTTTTGGTGCATCTTGTGATGTGAGTGGACTCAATCTGCCAACGAAACAGGATATTTTAAGATGTTTTTTTCTTGGCCGAACGTGCTAAACTCCAAAGCAAAATGTTTTCGTATAAAACATTGGTACCGCACCGTAACAGACAAATTGATTGAAATTTGGTAAAATTGCATTTAATTCATCTAATTTCTTTTTTTCCAGCTTGTAGATGAATTCGAGATAATCGTGCTAGAGAACATGCCACCTGATTTAGATCCATTTGAATTATCCACCGATTCAAAGTACCTATACAAAATGGCCAATGCAATTTCGAATGGTGTTGTTCCTGCGCATTTGTCTCACATTAAACCACACTCAGGGAACTTCTGCTTTAAAAATATGTAGTTGTTTGGGTTGTAATACAGTTTCAATATTTTTAATGTAAATTTAAGTCATTTGTAGAACAAAAAAAAATTCTAACTAACCTTGTAGTTCATTTAAAAAAACAACTAACATCAAATGACTGTTTTATGATTTTACATTCATTTTTTACAGTTGTTTTTTGTTATTTAAAAAAATAAAAAAAAAAAAAAATTGGTTTATTTTTTACTACCATGTGGTTCATTTTTACTACAATTGTTAGTCATTTTTTGAACATTAAAAAACAAATGACAATGTTAGTTGAATTTAATGAAATGTAAGTCGTCCTTTTTTTAAATGAAATTTCATTTGTTTTTGACTACAATTGCAGTCGTCTTTACCAACATAATTTCCTAAGTGCAGGACCAATAGCACATTCACGTTGGCTCACCAAGGCGAATAGATTGTTGCGGTTGTATGTGTCAACTGAAAATCCATCAAGGAATTTGAAATTCTGGCAACATACATAATGAAAGTGTATGTGCCGATGCACTTCAACATCAAGTACTATAATTCGGTGGTCTTCGGTAGTGTATTATTTTACAAATTCATTCGTTGGACACAATATTTGGATACAAATCTACGCGGAGTTGTGAATAATGTCATTAAAGACAATTCATATTACGCACATTCCCAGCAAAATAAGAGCTGAGGAGGAAGTAGGTAAAACACCACATCTACTGATCTGGATGTGGTGCAAATTTAGGTGAATCATTAATGATTTTAACATTGTCGTGTCATCGGGCGGATGGAGTGAATATATTACTTCTTTAATAGCATTTTAAACAGTGCATGATTGCTATTTTTCAATAGTTCATGGATGTCTTTTTCAAATATATATTATTATTTTTATTTAATTAAAATGAGCAGCATACTTTAGGAATGTTTCTTTAAATATTAAAAAAAAAAATCTTTTGATGCCAGCGAGTATTGAACACACGAATCTGAGTTACGATCTGCTGTATTAAGTAGACCGCTCTACCATTTGCAACCAAAGTTACTTATGTAGTACAACAAACTTAAAACGAACTTATGTTGAAAATATTGATATATTTTTATGAAAATAAGAAAAATATGCTACACAAATATATAATAAAAAATATAAAATAAAGATTTTTTAAACATTTTTATTATTTGATTTCGTATCACTGAGATATAAATTATTTTTAAAATATTTTTAAGTTTTGATGAGGTTAAAAAAAATATTAAGAAATAATAAAATGCTCATTTAACAATTTTGAATTCATTGCATATTTTAAAATATTTTTTTAATAATTAATTTGACGAGAAGTGTCTTTAATAAGATTAAATATACCAGACAACGAGAAAAAAAATATTGGAGAAGTAGTTTAACTACAGGTAGCGAAAAGTGGACTGCAATGAAACGAGTGTGCCTTGTAACGTAAGATCTTTTAATGTTTCCCGTATTTTTTTCTAAAGATTTGAAGAAAGAGGTCGGTAAAAAACTCTATAGTTAAATTCAAGTGATATATTTAAATTAAGTAAAAGTTATTAATTAAAAAAAAATTACTAATTAATTATTATTATTAACATACTAGCTTTCAAAATTTGGTTTCGATATTTTTCGTTTTTGCTAATTTTTTGCGATCCGAAACAATAGAATTAAAAAATCAAATAGATTTTTGAAGCCAAATTCAAATTTTTTAACCTAGTTTTTTTGAATATTGCACACGTTTCAAGGAACACCTAAAAAGTATATCTTTAAACAAATATGAAAAATTCAATAAACTAATTTTTAGCAGTGAAATACATCTTTGCATTTTCTTATCAACATAACAATAAAAAATATAAAACCTTAGGTCTTTATATATTTTTAAAAAAGTTTTACAAAAAGTTCCATCGCAAAGGCAAAACATAGATTTTTTTCTAAAAAAATTTCTATGTGTATGATTAAAGTCAAGATGTTAATTATTTGGTCGTTTTTAAATTTCTTAATTCTCTTAAAATACTCAGAAAAAACTAAATTAAATAAAAAATACTAAAAAATAAAAAAAAAAATTATCTCCCCGGCCCGGAATCGATCTCGCAACCTTCTGATTGCAAAACCAACCACTTATTACCTCAACCTCCATATAAAAAAAAAATATATGAACTTATGAAAAAGTACTTCTTAGGATGTTATTAATTTAAATAAAATTAATTTATATCATGATGCAAATGCTGTTTAAAATAACTTTAATTTAACATTTTTGACGTTGTTTTTTTTTTTTTTTTAAAAAAAAGAGAGGCAACACTCGGGAAATACTTCCTATATTTAGTGTGTTGCTTTCTTTGGAAAGGGATAGTATAGAGATGAAAAGTGGGGAAAGATGAAGGGCTTCAGACATGGCAACACTGTAATTGCGCGAGATGATAAGTCTTAGAACAGTTGTTGCTCGCCACCTGATGGAGAGTTGGCGAACTTATTGAAGCTTTTTGGTTCATAGCCCTGATTCATTATTTTACTTCGTTGGGGTTAATTGATATGGGAACACCGAAGGTGGACATTGCGATACGTATGAGGGATAGAAAAAACTCATACATATTAATTTGATGTTGCCGGCACCGGGGATCGAACCCAGCACCTTCTGTGTAAAAGTCCAACGCGCTAACCATTACACCACAACGCCCACAATGTTAGCGATGTTATTTGATGATAAAAAAGAGACACGAAACATCGCAATCAAGAAAATTGTACACTACCGAAGAAATCTGTACGACCCGGCACATCTTAGAGTTTGTCAAAAACCTTTGATAAACTTCAATTGTACAGATTATACGAATATGATTGATTTAAGTAAAGATGATGTCTTATTCGAACCACCGTTTACGCATACCATTCCGTTTGATAATTTGGAACAATATTTAGAATATGATGATCCACCATTGCCTGATCCAAGAATTCCGGCACACATACAAGCAACGGAAAAACATGTTCAATTGCTGGCTAGCGTTTCTAAACGTGTTTTAGAAAAAAATCGACGCAGTGTTATGGCAGTTACATCAAAAAGCCGTGCAAAATACCCCAGACTTGAAAGCAAGAAAGACTTTCAAAAATAACTTGTTTCGCTTTTCTTCCATTAAATTATTTTTTTTTTTTTACACATGTTCTTATTTTTTAGGTTGAATTTCTGTTGAAAAAAAATAAAATAAAGATCAATTTTACCGAAAAACTTGTAATTTTTCTCGGAAAATAGACGATAAATAGTTAAAATATGCATGAAACGCCCTCTGGCGGTGGTCGTAGGTAAAAATAAAGATCAGAAATGAATTTCTCGACCCCAAAAATCCCCCATATACACATAAAAAGATAATATAACGATGAATAAAAAATCGAATTTTGAATCAAAATGATGTTATAGGGAAAAAATCATTTTTTGAAAAGTGGGAGACTCGAAAATCGAGATTCACCAAAGTTTCTTAGAATTGTCCATAGAATCATCCTAGGGGGCGGCTCCAATCGACAAAAAATTTGGCCCGCCCTAATAAATATGTATAAAGTTTTTGTAGTTTAAGCTATTTTTTCCTTAAACTAAAAGGAAAAGTACCCGAGTTTTTCATAGATTAATTAACCTGCCATGTTCGCTAAAGGCAAATATTAAAGTTTTAGATCTTCTATTCGTTTTATATATTTTATTAGTAAAATCATGAGAAACTTCAACTATAAATAGATGCATAGGGAATATTATCTTACCTTCTTCCGGAGAAGAAGTAGAGACCCTAATCCTTTAAAGACTCCTCCTACTTTCTGAAATATCTCAATCCCGAGATTTGTCCATTTTGCTATAAAAACACGGCTAAAAAGACCCTCTTTCAACTTTAATTTTAACACCTTAACGGGCACCTAGAAGTAGTGCCCGTTAAGAAGAAGAAGTAGCTCCCATAACCTTGGAGATTATATTAGATTATAGTGGCACTATGCACCGCGACCAGAAATTGGTATTTTGTGCTGCCAGCGAATACACCCTATAGGTTCAGGCTCCCTACGAAGCCAATTATCCTACCAGGTGAACAGTTCCAAACGTCCGATGGCGTCACTATTCGATCACCAAAATAACGCACCCTCCTGTCGGAGAGCCTCGGACATTTGCAAAGAACATGCTCAGAGGTCTCGGGTTCCAATTCACAAAACCTGCACGTATCCGTAGAGGATAGTCCCATCTTGTACAATTGATATCTAAGGCCACAGTGTCCTGTGAGGTAACCCGTTACGGTCCTTAGTTCGCCCCTCGTCATAGACAAGAGTTTCCGCGATCTCTCTCCAGAGGGAGATATAAACAGCCTCGCCTGTCGCTGCCCAGGCGATCTGGCCCAATAGGCCCCAAACTCCGACTCCCTCCATCTTCTGAGCTTCTCTCTGACATACCCATTGGGTACGCCACAGAAGGGTTCCGGGCCAATGAATTGTCGACGAGCTCCGCAGTTGGCTAAACAGTCAGCCCGTTCGTTGCCCTCATGCCCCTCATGGCCTGGAACCCAGCCCAGTGTCAAGGAGTTGTTAAGTCCTAGACGATTTAGAGAGTCGATACATTCCTTAACCAGACCAGACGACACATCTTGAGCCCTCAAGGCACCAAGTGCCGCTTGGCTGTCAGATAGAATGTAGATCGTGGAGAGATTCTTGGAGAGATTTCTCCTACTTTCTGAAATATCAAAGTGGGATTTTTCAAAATTTGACCCTACGGGTCAAAAGTCGGGACATCAAAATTCGTTTTAGAGGTATGGTTCCTTCGGCAAAGTTTCTTATTTTGATCCCTACGATACGATTTTCCTTGAACGTTGAGCGATTTTTAAATCGACCCGCCCTACTATATATATATATATATATATGTATGCGTAGCGCATACTTTAGGGACAAGATCAAAATTGTCGCCGAAATATGCGGTCTATAGAAAAAATTGTCCTCATCTTAAACGCTAGATGTATGAAAAGGCGCGAAAATTTTGGGGACAGTCCCCAAAGTAAGCAAATGTCCCTAACTATGCGGGGGAACGAACAGCGCATAGTCTAGAGACATTAATTCATTCCCCCGCATATTTTAGGGACATTTGCTTACTTTGGGGACTGTCCCCAAAGTTTTCGCGCCTTTTCATACATCTAGCGTATTAGATGAGGACAATTTTTTCCATACATCGCATATTCCGGCGACAATTTTGGGCGTGTCCCTAAAGTATGCGCTGTGCATACATATATATATATATATATATATATATATGTATGCACAGCGCATACTCTAGAGACATTTATTCGTTCCCCCGCATAGTTTAGGGACATTTGCTTATATGTATGTATGCACAGCGCATACTCTAGAGACATTTATTCGTTCCCCCGCATAGTTGAGGGACATTTGCTTACTTTGGGGACTGTCCACAAAGTTTTCGCGCCTTTTCATACATCTAGCGTATAAGATGAGGATAATTTTGTCTATACACCGCATATTTCGGCGACAATTTTGGGCGACCGCATATTCCGGCGACAATTTTGGGCGTGTCCCTAAACTATGCGCTGTGCATACATATATATATATATATATATATATATATATATATATATATATATATATATATATATATATATATATGTATGCACATCGCATACTCTAGAGACATTTATTCGTTCCCCCCGCATAGTTTTCATACATCTAGAGTATAAGATGAGGACAATTGGTTCTATACACCGCATATTTCGGGGGCAATTTTGGGCGTGTCCCTAAAGTATGCGCTGTGCATACATATATACAATAAAATCTAATTTACTCATGTATATTAAAATATTTAATTTTAAACACATATTTTACTACTAAAAAATAAGTATTGTTCGCCGAAGTTGTGTTTTTTTCATACAAAGGAATCAAACTTGCCTATTTTAAAATTTGTATATTTTTTACCGAATATCGGGAAAATATCAATGCATTTTATTACAGAAACATTATTTATGACGAATGTAATGATTTTCAAAAATATTTAGTACAAAATAGCAACAAAGATCAGTATAAGTACTTTTATTAAACGGTTTTTTGTTTGTCATTCGAGTGTCAAGTGTAATCGTGTTCGATTGTGTCACATATCGCTCTGTTATTTTTATTTTATTTGTACGGATTTAAACAACATACATTATTTACACTTTCTTTAAAAATTAATATTATTTACTGGTAAATAATACTAATATACTAACTAAGCCCATATCGTTCTTGTGCGTTTTATTTTGCACACAATATATAAATATAGAGCAATTCCATATGAAAACGATCAAAATTGGCAAATTTTTCGACGACCCCTCTCCGATTTTAAAATAAAGAATTTTTATGAAGAATTCTTCAATTTTGTCACATGACAGTGGTGCACACCACCACTAAACCAGTCACTATAGAGCAATTCCATATGACATGTGACAAAATTCAAGAATTCTTCATAAGGGACCTCATTGAAACTACTAAAGCGATCGCAACGAGTGATAGCTCGTTGGAAAGGTATTGAATCAGGCTTTAATTGAAAAATAAAATTTTCCTAATTTTTCTTGTTAAATAATTAAAAATAATTCAATTATAAAAAATATAAAAACAATGAGAACAAGGTGGTCTCTTAAATGCTCTTCTCCTGTCCAAACAAGGAGTCGGGGCCCATTTTTTTATTGCTGATACTTAAAGCAAAAATTATGAGGAATCCAAAAAAATAAAATTAGCCGGAAAATTTAGGAGCTTCTGTGGAAAATCGGAAAATTTAATTTTCATGGGAAAATTTAATTTTCATGGGAAAATTTAATTTTCATGGGAAAAAAGGTAAATTTTAAAACAACTTTCAATGAGGTCCCTTATGAAGAATTCTTCAATTTTGTCACATGACAGTGGTGCACACCACCACTAAACCAGTGACTATAAAAAAAAAAAAATATGTAGGTACATTATTTTTTGCTGGGCAATCGATTGAGACTATTTATTTTAAAATCGGAAAGGGGTCGTCCAAAAGGTGATCGCTTTCATATGGAATTGCTCTATAATTGTTGAAAAAGCTAAAATAGTCCAATTGTTTTTTACTACAACCATTACAAACAATTTAATAAATAATCCAACTGTTAAATCAGCTGTTGTCCATTCATTATCATACCATTATAATACAACACTATTGGTTTGAGAATTTGCTAACGTTGCAGCACCATCTTTCAAGGAGTAGCTTCATCAACAATACCCAACAAGCAAAAATAATAGAACTTTGTCTAAAATCATGGCATGTGTTAAAAAAGTTTGTAAACTGGATAGCGATGCTGAGAGGATGATTATTTGTTGGCTTTGTCATGGTTTATGTCATTTTAAATGTAGCGGCCTCTCTCTAAATCTAGCGGTTGAATCGTTATCAAAGCATAAAGACCTGCAATGGCGTTGTAATAACTGTCGGAAAATTTATACTGATTTCTATTGTTTCTTTCACAGCTCTAAAAAACAACTTCATTTAAATCCAATATAATCTTAGTAACTTAACTGGCCAAATTAATGCGTATGGTAAGCTTTTTGAAGATTTTATATCTTTAAATGGTGTGAATTCGACTGTGATACCTTCTCCAACGCGTCGAAAATCTCCACGAATCTCTAGTAAAGAAATTTCGCATTGACATTTCTTCTAATACACGTTTCGAGTTTCCTAATTTAAATCAAAATATTTTTTCAAATAATACAGAAACTCCGAGTAATGTTGATATTATAATAACACAGTCATCTAATAATGCGAATGATGTACACTATGCTAATAAAGACTATGTTAACACCGATCGTCTAATAAATTTTGATGCTGCATCGCCACGTCTGTGTACTTCAAATCCTACAGCCGTTCATGCGTCAGGAGCTCCTGTAGTATGCCCATCTGTTTCAATTTATACTCAGTCATCTGCAATCTCTGATGCATCTTTTCTACCATTAGTCAATTCGGTTACATATTCTTCATCAAATTATTCATCTGTCACTGCATCAACCTCAAATGCTGCAACTGCTCCTAGAGAGTTAAGAAATGTTTCTCCAAGGATAACAATTTTTGCGTCTCGTTTTGCAGCTGATACCACTGCTGATGAAGTGAAATTTTATATACTGTCTAAATTTCAAAATATTAATGCTGAAAATGTTGTTGTGTATAAAATGAATTCCAGATATAGAGCATCATTCAAGATAATTGTTCCTGAAGAATTGTTTTGTCAAATTGTTGATCCTAATATGTGGCCAAAAAAGTCGTTAATACGTGAGTTCATTCATCGTGATGAAGATAATGCCCGTCTTCCTAAAATAATTGCCTCAAATCCAAAAAAATAATTTCGTTTATTTATCAAAATGTAAGAAGACTAAACTCGAAACTCTCATCATTATATTGCAACAGTGCCGGTTTTACAAATCATATAATAATTTTTACCGAAACTTGGCTCAGTAAGAAAATCTATAATAGCGAGATTCTTTGTTCAAAATATCAAATTTTTAGACGTGATAGAGATAGCTTAAATAATAATAATGCTGACGATGATCAACTAAAAAAGGAAAAGAAAGGTGGTTGAATTTTAATTGCAATCTTAAATGAATTTTCTTGCGACGATATTATTCTAAATGATTTCCTACATATTGAAATTATATGTGTTTCAGCAAAAATAAATAATAAAAATATCTATATAATTTGCTCATACATTCCGCCAAATTCACCTCTTTCTGTTTACATGGATCATGCTTGTGCTGTCAATATAATATCCAAAAATCTAAAATCATCTGACTTGGTTATGTTTATTGGAGATTTTAATATGCCATCAGTTATTTGGGAAGATGCTGTCGATACAAAGTATCTGACTCCGTATTGTTCCTTCGATTCGTCTACAGAATTTATACATAATCTGTTGTCTAATTGCCTTTTCCAAATTAACTCAATAACAAATGCCTGCGGTAAAATATTTAATACTCGTCAACGAACCAACGGATTTGTCTATAGAACGTTATACTCCAATATCTAATCCTGAGGATACATATCATCCTACTATTGAATTAACCTGCTCGTGCTTTTATCCTTCTCAGTATAAAAAGAAACAACATAACACAAGTAAAATGTATTGTTTTAAACGTACAAACTATGACATCTTACAACAACATATTTCTAATATCAATTGGTTAGAAGAATTATCTGCTATCAACAATCATGATTAATGCTTAACCACTTTTTATTGTAGTTTCAATGAGTGTTTTGCGGCTTCTATACCTTTCGCGTTTAAAAAATAAAAAAAATAATTTGTATAAAAAATATAAACAATCCCAATCATCTTTAAACTATATGAAATACTCAATTGCTAGATCATCATATACTATTGCGAACCAAACTGCCTATAAAAATTATCTAATACAAGTTAAGAATAGCTTGAAACATGATCATAAATCATTTTATAAGTTTGTTAATTCAGAAAGACGTGCCGCTGATTACCGATCAATAAAACTTGAGCATCACGAGTCATCAGATGACTTAAATATCAGTAATATGTTTGCTGATTTTGTTCATCTACTTATTCATCATTGATATACAACTCTCATCGATATCCATACCAAATTCTTGAATCAACGTTTTTTAATATGCCTCCTATAAATTAACAAGCTGTACTTAACTATTTAATTAAGTTAAAATGGTCCTATGCTCCGGGTCCGGATGGTGTTCCTAGTTACATCTTAAAGCAGTGTGCTTATGTACTATATATTCCTCTGTCATTTATTTTTAATAAATCGCTTCAATTGGGATATTTTCCTTATACTGGGAAGGAATCATTTATTATCCCGCTGTCCAAAAGTGGTTCTAAAGTTGTTGTCTCTAATTATCGAGGAATAGCAAAACTAAGCACTATACCAAAATTATTTGAAAAAGTCGTTTATGATTTATGACTTGTCACATCAAGTTTCATCTATTTTATCCCCGAGTCAACATGGTTTCCCCAATTCCCGTAAGGCGTTCGACCCCAATTCCCGTAAGGCGTTCGACAATTTTTTCTATACACCGCATATTCCGGCGACAATTTAGGGACACGCCCAAAATTGTCGCCGAAATATGCGGTGTATAGACAAAATTGTCCTCATCTTAAACGCTAGATGTATGAAAAGGCGCGAAAACTTTGGGTACAGTCCCCAAAGTAAGCAAATGTCCCTAAACTATGCGGGGGAATGAATAAATGTCTCTCGACTATGCGCTGTGCATACATATATATATATATATATATATATATATATATATATATATATATATATATATGTATGCACAGCGCATAGTCTAGAGACATTTATTCGTTCCCCCGCATAGTTTAGGGACATTTGCTTACTTTGGGGACTGTCCCCAAAGTTTTCGCGCCTTTTCATACATCTAGCGTTTAAGATGAGGACAATTTTTTCTATAGACCGCATATTTCGGCGACAATTTTGGCCATGTCCCTAAAGTATGCGCTACGCATATATATATATATATATATATATATATATATATATATATGCACAGCGCGTAGTCTAGAGACATTTATTTATATATATATATATATGCACAGCGCATAGTCTAGAGACATTTATTCATTCCCCCGCATAGGTTAGGGACATTTGCTTACTTTGGCGACTGTCCTTAAAGTTTTCGCGCCTTTTCATACATCTAGCGTATTAGATGAGGACAATTTTTTCCATACACCGCATATTTCGGCGACAATTTTGGGCGTGTCCCTAAAGTATGCGCTGTACATACATATATATTTATTCGTTCCCCCGCATAGTTTAGGGACATTTGCTTACTTTGGGGACTGTCCCCAAATTTTTCGCGCCTTTTCATACATCTAGCGTTTAAGATGAGGACAATTTTTTCGATACACCGCATATTTCGGGTACAATTTTGGCAATGTCCCTAAAGTATGCGCTACGCATACATATATATATATATATATGCACAGCGCATAGTCTAGAGACATTTATTCGTTTCCCCGCATAGTTTAGGGACATTTGCTTACTTTGGGGACTGTCCCCAAAGTTTTCGCGCCTTTTCATACATCTAGCGCATTAGATGAGGACAATTTTTTCCATACACCGCATATTCCGGCGACAATTTTGGGCGTGTCCCTAAAGTATGCGCTGTGCATACATATATATATATATATATATATTTTTTTTTTTTTTGTTTTTATTTATTTAAATTCAGTTTTACAAAATTTAATTCTTAAAATAATAGAGCCTCAGCGCCTCTAGGGCATTGTTGAGACAAAGTTGGCAATGAGATCCATTTAACAAATTTTATACAATGTTATTATTTATATCAAAAGCATTTCAATATTTTGTAGTAAATATTCTTTTAGTCTATTTTTAAATGAAGAAATTAATACACAATCTTTTAAACATTGAGCTAAATTATTGTATTCTATACTACCGATATATTCTATTCTTTGCTTGTTCACTTCTAGCCTACATCTAGAAGTTCTTAGGTTATAATTGTATTAAAAACATATTGATTAGTTATAAAGCTGATTGTATGATGACCAACGTTATGCACGACTTTATAAATGTAAAGCAACAACTGTAATTTAAACAGTCCATATATTGGTAAAACTTTTTGAGCAACATCCTTATATAGGGATACTGTGGGAAACAAATATGGGAGATTAAAGACAGCTTTTAATTAGCTAATTTCAGCCTAACTAAAAAGTGGTTTTATTGGGGATATTTGAATTTTATTCATCGTCTTCTTAGACAGTGTGCAATTAATACTATAATTAATATGCACATATTTTCAATTGTTTGAGATAGGCGCGGTAGAGAAGATTAAGCATACTTTTCTAAAAATCATAACTACATTGTAAATTTTTATTGAATTAGACTGCGCAGTTTCTGGTAACACAACCTTCATCAGTAATCCTTTTGACAATACTGTAATTATTTGTTATGGTTTTTATTGTTTGATTGCATCTATATGAAATTTTTATTTATTAAATGCAATCCTGACCATGGCTTGAACCTGCTTTCATTTGCCACATGCACTTCGCACTACACTTTACACAGGCGTTTTATCCGCTTGAGCTAAAGTAAGTTCGATTTTTGCTGTGGCTTAAAACCAGTTTCAATTATACGGTGTCGATTTTTTACATTTATTTGTAATTGCAGAAGATAGCTAAGACAAGCTTTCGGTAAATTGCTAAAAAAATAAACCGTTCACATGTGATTGTCATAAATTTAGCAAATAATCCGAGAGCTTATGGTAAAAAAAAAGTCAGCCCGATTGGGACCGGCATAAAATAATCAACTGTACCAGCAACTCACTGAAGAGTCTCAATCTGATAATCGATGAATGTAAGGTAAATGTGTCCAAATCAAACATAAGTACACTTAGAATACTATCTAGGTAAAGAACACTGCAAATGTAGTTCAAAACGAATGAAATTTCACGATTAACATTTCAGTAAATTCAACTAACATTGGTCATTTGTGTTTTACTGTTCGAAAAATAAACCACAATTGTCATAAAAATTAACCACATGTTAGTAAAAAAATAAACAAACATTTATTTTTTTTATTTCTTTAAATAACAAAAAACTACTACAAAAAATTAATGTAAAATAATAAAACCGTCGGTTGATGTAGTTTATTTTTTGTAATGAACTATATGGTTAGTAAAAAATTTAATTTGTTCTACAAATGACTGACACTTACACTCAAAAAAAAAGTTTGTAAAGTCAGCAAAAATTTTTGCTTAGTCAGGAGGCTGCTTGCAAAAAAAATTGCTAATGTCAGCAAAATCTTTTGCTGAAAATCAGCGAGGGTGATTTTTAGTAGATTCAGCAAAAGTTTTGCTAACACTTAGTAGATTAGAAATAAGAAAGCCTTGCTACAAATAATAAATTTTTTGCTGAATTTTAGTAGACTAAAAAAAACGCAAAAAAATTTGTAGAAAAATTGTAATTTAGTTAATATATTTGCTGAAAATCATAAAACATATTTTTGTGATTCTTTTAAAAATAATTTACAATAATTACGAAATATAAAAAGTTTAATTTTCCCACATTGACGACATGAATAAATTAAATATCTGAAAATATATAGAAAAAAATATATATAACATAACAATAATTTTCTTTCAACTACTTACATCAATGGTTGTCTAAATGATGCTATCTTTTCAATGACGCAACGGTCGAAGATAAATATAGAAACGAAACGAAAAAATAATCAAAAACAAAATGAAACGAAAAAAAAACAACCCTTTTTTGGAATAAGAAAAAGGAACCATAAAAATCTACCTAAGATGTGTGTCTTTGTCTTTCGCTTTAAGCTGTCTACATGTCTGTATATGTTTGTTTGCAATTTGACCACACTAGATTATTAATCTATAAACATTTATTTAAGAAATACATATTAAATTTAAATATTTTATTTTGTCTTTTATGTAATTAACAGACAATTATTTTCACAAGCCGGTGACAATGCAAAATTTAAGTTGTTTTAATAATCAATTTTGTTTTATTTATGAAAAACAGATACAAAAATCTTCCATGGTTGATTTTTTGATATGTCTTATTAGAGTTGTACTTTATAGTATCATTTTCCTCTTCTCTACTACACTTCACATGCCGCGACATCTGCTTCATTCTGCGTATATCTTTTAATCTGGTTGTCGTCCACACTATTAATGTGCTTATCAGCACAATTTTTTTTAGCAAAATTAATTAGTAAAACATTAGTATAATATTACTAAAGCATTAGTATAAACAGTTAACTGCACGATTTTAGCAAAAAATTTGCTGAAAAATAGTATACCTGATTTACAAGACGTTTTAGTAACTTTTCTACTAACTTATTTTTTTGAGTGTACATTAAAAATAAAGAAACTGTATTACAACCCAAACAATTACATATTTTTAAGCAGAAGTTCCCTAAGTGTAGGCTCTTAAAGAATTCCCCCTGAAGAGAAATTGGTGCCACTTATTGAAAATAGCAACGAAGAGTTATTCAGTTTCCAATAAGACAGTGCCTCAATACTTGCACACAGAGAAATAAAGTGGTAACAACTTAGAAATTCAGTCAGTACAACGATATTTACATTAGATTTCTGTATATTTAGGGGGTTGCCACTAAAATTCATTTGAATTAACCGAACTTCGTTGTGAAAACTAATGTTCAATTGTACCAACCGACTAAAATTCGTAATAACCGAATTTAAGTCGTAGTAACCGAATTTCAGTTGGCAAATAGCTAAATTTTTCTCTTACAGTCGTCAGGCGATGTAATGGCTATCATCAAAAAACATAAGGTTTTAGAATGGCCCGCATGTTCTCCGGATCAAAACCCCCTTGAGAATATTTGGGGAGTATTAACCCGTCAAGTTTAGGCAAACACGTTAATATCAAAGCGATTTTCATCTAACAGAAGCAGTTATTGATGCATGTATATCTATATAGGAAGAACTTTGAATAAATCTGGTAGACAGTTTGTCTGATCAAATTTTCTACCTGATGCAAAAAAATCAGGCCCCACTCATTATTGAAACTGCTGCTTTAAAATTTTTTTTTAAAATTTTTGTAAATTTTGATATATTAAGTTAAGTGTAATTATAGTTATGAAACACTAATTGATTTTGTGTTAAATAGTAAAATCAAAAATAAATTAATTGCTTTATTTTCTGTTAAATATTATTAGTTGCATTTATAGTAATTAAATGTGCTAAAGTCCCAAAACTTATTTAACAAATTGTGAAAAGCAATCTGATGTAGGCGTGTCCCTATCCGGATTTCATTCCTGCCTAAGGAAGTCTTCAGGGGACTTTGTTATTAGAATTTCTAGAGATATTTGTTATGTTAAATCACAAACTCAATGAGAATTTCTTGTCCTCGTCTAGGAGCGAGATTCACAATTTAAAATATCAAAGAAAAAACAACAACAAAAAATTGTCACAATTGGCTTTGTCATCTTCCAAATACTACTCTGTTTTTTTGACAGACTTAGCAATGTAGTGACGTTTATTCAAGTAAATCAACAATAGAAAATCATATGTTTTCTATAGTATTTGGATGATGACAAAGCCAATTGTGACAATTTTTTGTTGTTGTTTTTGTTTTTTCTTTGATATTTTAAATTTTGAATCTAGCTCCTAGACGAGGACAAGAAATTCTCATTGAGTTTGTGATTTAACATAACAAATATCTCTAGAAATTCTAATAACAAAGTCCCCTGAAGATTTCCTTAGGCAGGAATGAAATCCGGATAGGGACACGCCTACATCAGATTGCTTTTCACAATTTGTTAAATAAGTTTTGGGACTTTAGCACATTTAATTACTATAAATGCAATTAATGTTTATGCCGATCAAAATAAATTTAAATAACAAATATGCAGGTGCTTGTGCAAATTTAAATGTAACTGACACTAATAGAAAACATATGATTTTCTATTGTTGATTTACTTGAATAAACGTCACTACATTGCTAGGTCTGTCAAAAAAACAGAGTAGTATTTGGAAGATGACAAAGCCAATTGTGACAATTTTTTGTTGTTGTTTTTGTTTTTCTTTGATATTTTAAATTTTGAATCTCGCTCCTAGACGAGGACAAGAAATTCTCATTGAGTTTGTGATTTAACATAACAAATATCTCTAGAAATTCTAATAACAAAGTCCCCTGAAGCTTTCCTTAGGCAGGAATGAAATCCGGATAGGGACACGCCTACATCAGATTGCTTTTTACAATTTGTTAAATAAGTTTTGGGACTTTAGCACATTTAATTACTATAAATGCAATTAATGTTTATCCCGATGAAAATAAATTTAAATTATTAGTTTTCTATTGCTTTTGCAGTTATGCCGGTTAACCTCTTCTACTTATTTTTTAACTTACGAAATTTAGTGAAATAAATGTGTAGGAATAGTTTTGCAACGCGGTGTACAAATATTCACTATATCGCAAAGCCTTAAATCTAGTTGCATTTAGTCCTAAAGACTACAAGAAATCATAATTAAATCAGTTGTTTTATAAATTGTCTTAAGTTTTTTGAAATTTCATTTGTACCATATAATTATTTCTTATAGAATATTTTTCTTTATTTGCCTCCATTGAGCACAAAAACTATAGAATATTAAAAATAGTTCATAAAAATAATTTAGGCTTACTATAGAAACAATTTTATATAAAAGGTCCCAATTCCCTATAATTGGATAAAAAAAATAATCGAAATAAAAACTTGTACCATATATTTATTTCCATGTCTGTATTATGTATTATATGTATTATGTATGGTCTTCTGAAAATTAATAACTGAATTGCCCTCATAAGCGTTTACTGTTTAGTATCGTACAACTTATGACATAATAAACTGCCCAACAGTCAACAGAGATTATGACAGACACGTATTAAAACAATTTTGAAAAGTTTTATTAAAATCATTATTGGAATTTTTTGTTTCCTTTGTGCAATAGTTTTGTATGAGTAAAAATAAAAAAAAAATTAAATAATAAATAAATAAACTGACTAAATGAAATCACGTTTGATTTGGCAATATTGAATAAAACCTTAAAAAAAAACGCCATTTTGTTTTTAATTAGTAAAACCAAAAGTTATTTTAATTTTTGGTTTTAATTGAAAAACAATTTTCATCCATTTATTTTAGAGTGTGCAAGTTAGTTCATGTTTTTTTGTTGTTGTTTTTATTTTCGTTGTAATCCTTTAAAATTTGTTAAAATCATTTTGTGCATGTATTTCAATTAAATGCAATTTACAAACAATTATTTGCTTTATTTTTTATTTCATTCATTTTTTTGTTTAGAAATTTAATACGTTTTATTTATAGTAGAAATGGGGGAAAAAGGCGTATGCAAATATTTAAACATTTTCAACATTTGGGGTAATTCATTTTATATTTATTGTATGAATGTATGAGTTTAGGGTTCTACAAATGGGCTAATCGACCTTTTCATCTCTTCGGAAGTTGATTGTCTTCTGATAAAAAAGTCAGAAAGTCATCGACTTCCTTCTAGTGAAATAGTCGAAAGGACGACTTTTTCATTTATCATTAATTAAGGATTTTTAAAAATAAATTGTCTAGTCCACATACGTTAAGCATCAATAAATGATTTTAGACGATTGGCAATCTGCTTGATGAATTTAGTCTTATAGTTCAAATCTTATTTGTTCGCTGACAGTGAAATTTAAATTTTTAGGAATGCCTCCTGCTATTTTTGGTAAACCAAACATTTTTTAATAGTTAAATGTAAAAAACGTCAAAAAGTATTTTTTTCGAACTTTGTCTTAAAAATTGGCAAAGTCTTTGAATTTTTTTTTGAGATTATTTTTTTTTACTTGAAAAAAAGTCAAAAAGTCGACTTTTAAAAAAACGACAAAGTCGACTTTTAAAATTTTTACAATAATTGAAAAGTCTAAAAGTCGACTTCTTGTTGCAACTATATAACCCTATATGAGTTATGTTAGATCATACAAATATTATTTTCAAAATCTATACGGAATTTAACTTTAACCCGCTAACAGGTAAGGCTGCCTCAAGGTTGCCTTCATAAAATTTACAAAAAATGATGTCAAATGAGCGTTTTATACTTAGAAATTAATATATTCGGATAGAAAACTAAATTTGCTAAATATTTTGCAGAAAGAAGCCATAAAATGTTAATAGCAAAGCCTTGAATTTTGAATAATATAAATTGAAGTTTAGATACTTTTTCGCCTAATTTCACTTTTTCCAAAAAGCGAAAATCCCGATATCTTCTTAAATAGGGACAGAAAAAAATAGTTTTTCGAGCGTGGTTATATCTTGGTAAGAGCAATATGTTTTGTCCAAAACTTCTCTTTTATATGCTTTAGTTTTCAAAATGCACCCTAAAATATTTCGGCTCATATCGCCTAAATTAGGCAATGATAAATGTATAATTCGGGTTAGAGGGGTAGGGGTTTAGAGATAGGGGAATGTAAACCTTACCGTATATCTATGTCTGTCCAAAATATAATTAAAACATATATAGTTAGAAAACGTTATAATCAAAAAATGGAGTTTTATTTGGTTTTAATATAACACGGGTTTTGAGGTTAGGTTTGTTTTAAGACATCAATTTAATTTTCATTTTTTTACTTTAACTTTTAATTTGCTTTAACGCAAATTTTCACTTGTACTATTTCAAAATAAAAATATAATTTTTAATCTGTTTAGTATTTAAGTTTTAATTTGTTTAACGTTCAATCACTGTGCTGTTTGTTCTTGTTGTTGATGTTGTTGAAGTTTAGCTGTTGAGGGTTTTGTTGTTAGAACACAAGTGTTGTTTTGTTGCTGGTTAACGAACAAGTCGACTGATGTTGCTTGGGTAAAAGTTCACGAACAAGTGTGTGATCAGAGCGCAAATGCTGACAGCTAGACTTTATGCTGAGTTGCATTTGCGTGGGGTTTGCACACTAGAGGGCGCTGTTAAAGTCAGGGTTGGGATTACTTAATTGTTCACCAAAGTGAACAATAAACAATTTTGTTGATTATTATTTGTTTTTCGAGTGGAGCACATGGTATGAATTTCGTTGCAAAACATCGTATTATAAACAGGTTCAAATTTCTGTTCTACTACCGATTATTTTTATATGGAGTTTGTCCCATTTGCAATAGGCTCTTTACCTCCAAACTAGAACAGGTTGCTTTAGAACCGGTCTAGAACCAGTTATAGAATTGGTTCTGGGACAGTGAATCATTATATTTTGACTCCCACGGTCTACCCGGTGGTATAAGAAGCTGTTCTAGAAGAGGTTCAAAGGTAATATGTTCTAAACATTTTTTGCTGGGTGCAATCAACCTGACTCCTTTCTGTTGAAAGGTAAAGACAACAACTGTATTCTTATTTGAGGGACATATTTGATTCTCAAAACTGTAGATTAAAACCGCTATTTAGTGGGTTTTCTTATTTTTTTTTTCCAAATTTATACGGTTTAAGCTATTTTTATCGCTAAACCAGCAATTGACCTTTACTAATGGTCAGTCAGTAGAAAGAGCCTATTAGGAAGAGGTGTTTAATCACGAAGATACGGTGCTTCATCTGATCATTTCCATTTTATATTAACTACAAATTTTTCGAGGATCTCCGATTTTGACATAATTTGGTGGATATATTTGGCAGTGAACGCATATTTCTAAAATTATCTTTCATTTTCGATTATTTTAAAAATAATATTTAAAAAAATTTAATTTTTTTTTATAAAATTTCTGAACGCCAAATATTCTTGCTATTCCTATGCAAAAAAAAAATTCAATATCTTTCACACAACAAAAATAATAAAATCTTTTTAAATTATATCAAAATCGTAGACTATCAAAAAATTAGTCTTTGAAATATAATGGAAATGCTCATACGAAGAACGCGCGATTCATCAAAAATTGTATATAGCAGCATAGCTTTCCGAAATGAATCCAAACTCCAACTTTTATTATGTGAATAGCTGTGAAAAGTATATGTGCCAAAAAACAGCTTCAAATTTTTATATTTGAAAAAGTTTTACTAACAAAAACTCTACTTCTGTGACTAATATGTACCAAAACGGAGGTTTTCGATAAGAAAAATGTATATACATTTTTTGCTGAAAATTTGGGAACATACTTTTGAAATAGATTTACACTTCATACTAAAAGCTGGACCTTGGGATTACCTGGAAAGCTATGGTGTCATGTAAAATTTTAGACAAATCGCGAATTTTGTATAAAAAAAGCTTTGATAAAATGACATTTTTCTTAACTCCTCTTAAATAACTCCTCTTAAATTACTCTTTCCATTGCGTGAAAATTTGATTACTTTGCTTAATTAATAAATGATAGACTTAGCGGAAACGCGTAACAACGATATTGATTTTGCGCTTTGGGAATCAAATATATACCATAAGGGTGAATCTAATTATTTTTCAAATCGCGATTTTGATGCGTAACCCAAGGCATTGTGGGCTGTTAGTTTTTAATATCGAAACGAAGCATTTTCTACATACATATTTGAAAATTGTTTTTTGGGCCATTCCTACAAATTTCGTAGAAGACAAAATTTATAAGAAACGTAAAGTTCCAATCGCATATACAAGGTAAAAATTTATTTCAAAGTTTCTAATATTTTTAGCACTCCAATGGGAAGGTTAATACTAATTCGTGTTTTATTTTATAACAAATTCGTATATAGTTTATAGAAAAAAGCATGGAAATTGGAATATTTTTGTCCCCAAATTAAAACCCTTGAATGTGAAATTGGACGTAAGAATATACCCATCCTTATTAGTTTTCTCTTATCTGACAATTAGCCAACTTTTATGGCAATCGGATAACATCAATCAGCGGTGCTCAATTGTTAGTTGTAAATAAATAATATTTATTACTAGGGCAACCAAAAATAAGCTAGAGCTGGTTTTTTATTTGAAAGTCTACAATTATTTAGACAAATACCAGTTCTGATAATGGAATTATGGAAATTTTAAGCTATATTTGTTAGAGATTATTTAGCTTATTCTTTTACATTTGCTTATTTTAGCTTATTTTTAAATATGAGCTACTTTTTGACTTTTTTCTTTAAAAAGTAGCTTTTTTTCTTTCAAAAAGATATCGTTTTTGCTATTTGTTTAAAATCGATGTGGTAGTATTGAAGTATTTTTTTTAGTTTAAAATTTAATGTTGTTGGTTTAAAAACAAAAAAATTTGATAGACCAATTTGAACTTTGAAGCTTAGGAAAGACAGCTTCTCTATTTCTTCTTTGTTTGACTGACGAAGTTCCAAGAAACAAATTTTATATAAATTGTACTTGAAAAAAAATATTTAATAAAAAGTCATGGAAATAACGGTTTATTTTTTAAATTAAACACCTTATTTTTATATTCAAACGGCTTAGCTTTTTTTAAGCCCTTAAAACTGTGTTTTTAAAGCTGTTTTTCGATGCCCTAGTTCTTTTTTGACTGCATTTAGAGTGTCCAAAACGTTTTTTTATTTCAAACCCCGAACCGGTTTCGAGTATTCTAGAAACCGTTTTTACAAACACCTAAAACCCTGTTACTTTGACAAAATCATTTGTAGTAAGAATGAGTTTCAACTTATTACGATTCTCGTTTCCCTGATCATAAAAATTTACATCTTAAATACAAAATGCGATCGCATTTGATATATATCGATATTTTTTCTTATCCAAGTTTATCTCAAAATTGGGGTATAGAGAAATATCTGATCAGATCCCTCCAATATATTACCGGATTAAGTTAGATCAAAATTTATCTCAAAATTAGGGTTCCAAAAATATCTAATTAAAAATCCTGATGGATTCCCAAATATCCCTTGGGATGAATTTAGATATGCTTGGGTCTAATAAGATCCAAAAAGATAAGTAATATTTGGTGGATAAAATGAGATATTTTGAGATTAAATAGGATTTACTTGTATCCCATGACATATATTATTTTTACCAAAAATATGAAACTAATTTAAAGAAAAATAATTTGGACATCTGTGCATATATAAGTATATATTGGGTTATATATTACAATATATAATTATGTCTTATACGCCTAGAACATATTGCTTACGTTAGACCATATAGAATCATATCTCAGGCTAAATTGTTAATCTTAATGTCATATATAATTATTAGTGTTTTTTGATTTTTAAATTTTGGGATATCATTAATTTTTAGAAGATTTTTGTGTCAATAAAAATAATTGCGTTTTTATTTTTGAAAAATTCCAACTCCTTCAATTCCCGCTCGGCGGCTAAAATCGCGAATTTTGGTTACCTTCTTTTGTAGAACAAAAACCGCTAAATATATTTAAAATCTGACTTCACGAATCGATTCTACATGCACCGGATAGCCATTTGAGTGGTCGGAAAATCGATTTTTTTATTCTTTAATTATTTTTTTTTTTTTAATATACAGAATTAAAGCAGATTCTTTCCTGAGAAAAATTTTATTAGGCCTTGAACTTTGTTGCCAGTAACAACAAAATTTTTTTGTTTTGTAATTTTTAATACAAAGTAAATTTTATTTATTAAAAACAAAGTAAACATTTTTTATAAGCAAAACAATGATAATGATTATTAGAAACAATAAATAGTAATTATTTAATTAATTACCCTTTTTTCAATTTCTGATAGAGCTAAACAATTTAAATTATCTCTATTTTTTACTAAGCCAGAAATGTTCAACAGCGAAATTTTACCAACAAGTTGTTCGGTGTAAATGCTTGTTGAATGAATATTTCTGGAGGTTTTAATTGCATTTGGTTTCATTATCAGATTCTTTGTGCGCTTCTTCAACATCCAGTTCCTTTTCAATACAAAGTTCTAATTCTCGTTTTGTTGTCGCTCACTCACGTTCTTGGGTACAAGGAAATGGATCAGAGAGCTGGTTGTACAATCTTAGAATGTATGGTTTTTGAACTAAACTTCTTGGTTTAAAATTCTTTTTATCATTCTGAAAGTTTTTGCAAAGTTGAATGATTTTATTACGCAAGTAATAACACTGCTTTCTCTATTTGCGATACAACGGTAGAAGCTGTTACGAAAATATTGTGTTTTCCAATAGGATTAAGGACTGTTTAAAATCGACCTGTGTACAAGACCGAATATCTTAGGGGAAAATGTAACTACCCAGCCAGAAAAATACGAACGGCAAAGCATTGGCCCAGTGCTTTCAACGGTGGTATGAACGTTGGCAGAGCGTTGGATATCTGATGATTTAAGTGCTTTGCCAACCCCAAAATGATAACACCGGGCAGGGCTTGGCCGTTCCTTCTTTAAAACGTTGGCAAAGCACTGGCAATGAGAGCTTTGCCAGTACCAAAACCATAATTTTAAAACGTTGGCAAAGCATTGGTAGAACAACCAATAGAGTGCTTTTTTAATAATATAATAAGTGCTTTGCCAACCCCAAAATGAAAACACCGGGCATAGCTTGGCTGTTTTTTTAACGTTGGCAAAGCACTGGCAATAAGCGCTTTGCGGTACCAAAACCAAAAACGACCAATAAAGTTCTACTTAGTAATTCACTTCAGTAAAGAGTTGTATTATTTCTTATTGAATGATTTTGGTAATTTGAACAGAAATAACAATAGGCTTGCTTCAGCTAAGTTAATTACAAAATAACTAAATTTTTTTTTATCAAATTATTTTTGTGATAAGTTAGCACGATTTTTACTACGATTTTACTAAAGAAAGAAATTTGAAAATAAATTCCTTAAGTAAAATTTTAGTACAAAAACTATACTTTGTGCTGACTATAGGTCTATTCGTATACTTTTCCAGTAAAATCCAGTAGATGAGTAAATTTTGGGCAAAATGAAAATTTTACTCTCTTGCACAAAAAAGTAAACGAACGGAAAAATTGCAAAAACTTGCAGGTTAATTCAAACATATGAGCGCTAAAAAGCTTAGTGTTGTAAAATAAGTGTTATTTTGACTACCCAGTATATATTGTTTTCGGTACTTGATGCATTGCATTTTAATAATTACAAATTCGTAGCAATTGTATTTATTAAATGAACTTTTGTGGCAGCTTTTGTACCTGTTTAGTTTTTACATGACTTTTAATTTTGTTTCTAGTTAAATAACATACGAAAATACATGAATACTTTATTTTTGATATTCGGTACCCTGAATAATATGCAGTAAGAAGTATTCATATAATCATTAGCTTTACATCTCTAATATATTAATGTAAATAAAAACAATTAACAGAGATATTAGAAAACTGATAAATTGTTACTATAATAATTGTAACTGACTACTTTAATTTGTTTCAGGTTGAAAATAATTATTTTTAGTTTTTGCCGCCCTTTTAATTCAGCTTTTAATCTTTTAAATGTTTTTATTACTAAATGTATGCTTATTTTTGTTTGTTTACTTAATTTAATCATAAGTTTTTGTTTTCTACTGGATTTTACTGGCAAAAATTTGTCCAGTTAAAATTTGCAGGTTTTTTGCTGACAACTGTCACTTTACTCTCTTAGTAGATGCTCTCTTGCAAATTTATGTGTACGCGAACGCATTTCAGTAAAATCCAGTACAAATTTGTACAAATTTGTGCAAATTTTGGTGTAAACGAATGGACCTTATAATAGGAAACCTTAATATTCTTAACTTCAAATCATAAATTGCAATTTAGTTTTGAATTTTTCCACTCTTGTTGTGAACAAGGGATGTGCCAGTTTTTATTAAGTTAACATAGACATTTTATACTCTTGAACACTGAAAGAAACCCTCAACTTTTATATCCCATTAGAAATTATATTATTCATGAACGATCATTTCATGTTCGTGTAGCTAAGTGTTGGAACCATTTACCCTTACCACTTAGATCTTTTGATCTATCTTTAAAAACATTCAAGTGTAAACTTGTAGAATATGCTTATGTAAATGATGTTTGATGTGCAAAAATTTTCAAAAATTCCCAAAAATTTTCAAAAATTCCCAAAAATTTTCAAAATTCTCTAAACTGCAATACTTTTTGTCATGTGAGTTTATGCCATATTCTTTATTCATTAATAATTCTTTTAAACTTTTTTCTTAAATTTTTGTAAGTTAAACTTGCTATATACAAACTGTTTTATATTGTTAGAAAATAGGATATTTAAGGTTTTATAGTTTTAAGTGACATAATGAAGTTGATTGTTAATGTTGGTCTACCAACTATATATGGCCCGAAGGGCTCGGTTGGTTTTTTGAAATAAATTAAATTAAATTAAATTTTGTACATAAGTACTGGCAATGCACTTTTTGCCAATGTTGGGAAAGCGTTCTAAGTCAGTACTGTGCCAGTGCTTTTTTTATTTTTACGGTTGTAAATTTTGTAAATCAATACTGGCAAAACACTTTTTACGAACGTTGGCAGAGCGTTCTAAGCCAGAGCTGTGCCAGTACTTTTATTATTTCTACTGTTGTAAATTTTGTTAATTAAGCACTGGCAAAGCACTTTTTACTAACGTTAGCAGAGCGTTGTAAATCAGTGCTTTGCCAGCACTTTATTTGTTGGATCATTGTCAAATAGTGCTCTGCCAGTGCTTGATTTTTCAGACCATTGGCAATTTCTGGCTGGGTAGTTATATAATTTTATTAAAATAACATATAATTCATTTACCTGGAATCCGTCAAATTCTTTTTTCAGTTATTTTTTTAAGATCACACATTTCATAAAATAATGTTAAAATTACGAATAGTTTAACACAAAAAAAAAAAAAAACGTTGTAGAAAACAATATGTTCAGATTGGTGAATCTTGTAGTAACAAGCTAGAAGTATTTTGTGGAGTACCACAAGGCAGCGTTGGCCCACTTTTGTTTAAGATTTACATAAATGATATGAAAAACATAAACTTTAACGGAAAGTTATTTATGTTTGCAGATGATATTTGCCTTTTATACAACTATTTAGATGAAAAGGTATTGAGGACACATGTTGAATATGATGCTGCGATTTTGGCGGAATTTTTGAGGTTTAATAAATTAATATTAAATACCAAGAAAACGAAGTTTATACAGTTTAAACCATATAATTTAAAGAATGATGAAGTAATGAGCGTACATATTGATGGAGAAGTGATACAGGAATCTGAAAATGTTAAATACCTCGGAATTAATATAAATCACAATCTTATGTGGGAAAATCATATATCTAAGTTAAAATCAAGAATATCATCGGGAATTGGTATACTCTACAAGTTTAGAAATAAATTGGATACTGAAACTAAAATGTTGTTGTATCAGTCGTTAATTCACTCACACCTTACATGCCTACCTGTTATTTATGGTGGTAAATCAAGCACAATGATAAAATCATTGCAATCTGCACAAAATAAAGCACTGAAAATTGTATTTAAGCAACCATTGAGGCTTAGCACAGTTGAATTGTACAAAGATTTTGCAAAAAACCGTTCTTCCTATAAGAGGGCTTTATAAGCAGCAGCTTTTGTTGTACTTTTTCAAATGTTGGGTCTCATACAATCAGTTTTAATCAAAACATATCATACAATGAAAGAATCACAAGACAGGCTTTGAATCTTAATGTTGTAAGATGTCGTCTTGAGTTAACAAAACAACGTATAAGTTTTGCTGGACCTAACGAATATAACAAATTACCAGATTGTTTAAAAAATATTGAAATTTTATCTACCTTTAAAGAAAAATTAAAACTATATTTACTTCAAAATGTTGAAATGCTTCTTACAAATTAGCTTAAACTTTAATATGATATGCATATTTTTATAATGAAATTTTTATATATTGTTTATGTTGAATAAATTATTTTTGTTTTTATTTAGAATGTAGCCAACTTGGTAGCCTCTAAAATGCCATACTTGGCGCTGAGGCGAAAACTTTTAAATTTTGTAAATAAACTATTGAAAAAAAAAAAAAACTTTAAAACAAAAGAAAATAAATGTGGGTATGTAAAAATACAAGTTTAAGGAATAATAACTTTTTTACGGAAAGTAATAGAAATAAGTATAGTATACCATTTTTGTCAAGTAAGAATCCTCTTTAAATGTGTACACGAAAAAATAATTAAAATGAAAGACCACCCTAATGGCTATCGGTTTCATTACAAAAGGGGAAAAACTGCTTATAAGCCTAATTCGCGATTTTAGCCGCCGAGCGGGAATTGAAGGAGTTGGAATTTTTCAAAAATAAAAACGCCTTTTTTATTTCGCGGATTTCAACGTTTTTTTTTTTTTTGAAACAAGATTTATGTGATATTTCTTCAATATTATTGTGTATGCTGTTTTAGATGATTATAATTACTTACAATGAAGGTATCCTAATCCGTATTCGTAGATTTCAATAAACTTTGGATATGTTGTAAAGGAGCAAAAAAAATGAGTAACGTATTTTTTTAGCAGTCCAATCCCACATTTAAATGTAAAAAATTCAGTCACTTTTGTATGAAAACTTGTCTTTAGTTTAGGGAAACTAGATTTTTTTTGTAGAATTAAAGTACTCAAGTCAACAAAAATTTAGATACCCATATTGCGTATATAGTTGATCCAGAGTTGCCACATTTTTGAATTATTTTAAATATAGGGGAAAAAGGCCCTTCGGGAAAAGTCGCATAAAAACCGAACGGTTTAGAATATCGGAAAAAGCTGAGGAACCCTCTCGAGTAAATTAAATAGTAATTGCTATGTATTATTTTTAGCTTAATCCAAATAAAATTCTTTAATTAAACGACAGATTTACTGTTCCTAAAAATTTTTGAATAACAAAAATACTTTAAAATTTAGGCTTATTTTGTACATCAGTTAATGTATCTCCAAAAAACCTTTAATTTGATACCGATTTTGTCTACAGTTTATTTTAATAGAACGAAATAAACCGAAAAAAAACATAAAATTTGGTAATTATTGAATATTTGGTAAGGCCTAAATATAAGATTGAGCAGCCATAAAAATAACACGGGCCCCTATGGCCTTCGGCGTGTTGTAGCGAAAACAGACCAGTGCCTCTGGTGGGAATCGAACCCACGACCCCCGCACAGATAAGCCAGCACGCTACCGGGGCGCACAAAATATCAAATATATTTTTATTTATTTTACCTTATTTTAATTTATTTACTTTTTAAACCTAATTTACATACAGTTAGCGGGCAAGTTTTTGCAAATTTTGTTTTGGTATTACAAAACAAAACAAGTCCTTAAAACTTCTAAAAAAAATGTTTTTTTGCGTCTATCCCGGCAATTTGCGAACTTCAAATTTGTACTAGCAAATTTCATTGCGGAGAGCAAAAAAAAAAAAAAATTAACGTCCCTTTAAAGGACAGTATACACTAATGTGTTATATAATTAAAACAAACTTTTATTTCTTCAGTATAAATTCAGATATATTTATTTAGTTTTAAATCATGGATGGCAGGCAATACTGCTAAAATACCGTTAACGAATCAAAACCCTTTCAACTGACTATCGTTATCCCTGAAATACCGTTACCGAAACAATCTAAATACCGTTATCCATAAAATACCGTCACCGAAATAAGTGATATACCAATATCCTTAAAATACAGTTACCGAAATAACTAAATAACCGTTATCGTTAAGATAACGTTCCCGAAACAAATGAAATAGCGTTATCCTTAAATTACCGTTACCGAAATAATTTAACATAGCATTACCCTTAAAATATCAATACCGTTATTTTTTATTAATTTCATATTTTTAATAATTAATTTAAGTCGAGATCAGAAAAAATAATCGCTGTATAAAGATATATTTTTCAAACTTTGATCATAAACTAACCATAAAATAATAAATAAAAAAATTTGAGGGTCAGTGGTGAACGTGTGGATGTGTCTCAAAGCGTCAGTGAAGCAAAAGTTGGGTTAAAACTTTTGGCGAATATATTTTTTTCCATATTGAATTTTGTAAAATTTTGTTACTTTCATATGACACGGTGTCCATTTGGAAGAGGTAACGCTAGTTAGTTAATACTCATAAAATCTATTTTCCTAGAAATTGGTTTTGGGCCGTGCTTACAGTATTAAATTGATTAAATTGGTACATATTTATATGTGGTTTTACACATCTGAGATGTGCTTGCAGTTTGCTGGAAGGCATCACATATTTTTTATAATGCAAACATAGTCACATATTTCACATACAAATTTAGTATATATGTATGTGTGTGTATTAGGGGTTTCGTTTTTCCAAAGAAGTGATATTTATTTATGCCTATAAAAAAGGAATGTGTTCGCTAAACTAGGTGGAAATTTGTTGTGGTAGTTCTTCTAAATGTATCACGGCAAAACGAGAGGAATTGTAAAGGAATATCAGATATTTTACTTTTAAGTTTTAATAAATTAAAACCAAAAGTTTATTTTTCGATCTTTTATCATAAATTATGATGTGAGCAAGATTATTCAAGTTCAAGATCATTTGTTTTTTGTTAAACAAAAAACCGTGCAACGATATTTATTAATCAAAAAATTCTTCATCCGCAACTTAATGCAGATTTTAATCCACAAATGATCTTGAACTTGAATAATCTTGCTCACATGGAATATCAGATATTTTTACACTTCCCGGAAAAATGTGATGGACGTGACTAGCGTAATGAATTGCATAGAAAAAAAAATATAATAATTTTAAGTCTTCTAGGAGTGTAGTGAACAAAGTTTTTGCCTCTAGAAAAGAACTTAGGTGGTGTTTTTAGGTCATATTTTGAATCAGACGAACGAAAATACTATAAAAAAATAAATGTAACATAAAAGCAAAATACACGCAGTCAGCTATTAGTCTCACAAGGGATGTCTTGAGGAAACCCCATGTTAAAGTACAAAAGAAGACAACAATTAATTATATAAGAATAAACGTTGCAAAGCTATCGCTGAAATCAATAAGAAAGTCTTGCTGCTGCACTTAGGGTTGTAGTTGTTTGAGTAGTTATACAGTATTTTTATTTTTAAACGAAAAAACAGTCATTTGTAGAAGAAATTTCAGTTTTGACCACAGTTTTAGTTCATTTAAAAAACCAAACCACATTAAATTACTATACCATGCATTTACATTAATATTATCAGTTTTTTGTTTTTATTTCAAAAATAAAACAAATAAACGTTTGTCAATTTTTTACTACATTTTTGGTTCATTTTCATTTCATTTGTGGTTCATTTTATCAACAGTAAAAAACAAATGACAATGTATGTTGAATTAAAGGAAATTTAAGTCGTTTTTATTTCAAGTGAAATTTTATTTGGTTTTAGCTACATTTGCAGTGATCTTTACCCATAAAACATTCTAAGTGTATATATGGGTTTCTATCGTCATTAGCGCTAGTCCCGAAAAAGTCGAGTTTTGATCAACAGCAACGATAAATTAAGTTCAAGCTACTGTTAGATAATCCTCCTCATTTGGAATAAAAAAGTGTTGCCCTCAGTTGCCTTTGCAATCAATCGATCAATCGTGTGTTTGATAACTTTTTAATATTTCAAAAAAATATTATATTTAAAAGCAACATATAAAAAATATATCACTCAAATGACAACAAAGAACGAAAAGAGCGATAGAACTAAAAGAGCTGAAGACTGCGAACTAGCCTACTAGTTCAAAGTAAAGACTAGTTCAATTGAACTAGGTCGTTCACGAACTATATATTACTGATGAAAAGGAATCCGAACGATTATTAATATGGTTGGCTTTCCGTCACCACACCATTAACTAATATTGACATAGTGGTGTCTAGTGGGCCTGACACAAGACAACTGTAAGTAAATGGGTTTTCGTAAAATGTAACGGTTCATAGTATTTATGAAACATTTTAGAAAAACTAGATCTGTTTCATCATATTTATGAAATGCTTCAGTACATATATGAAGGATATTTTGCATAAGTAAAGATTTCGTTAAAATTCTTGTTGGTTGTGAAATGTTTCATAACTATTTATAAAATGGTTACATATTCCGAAAATTGAAGAAAGTCATTTTTGTTTTTCTCTGAGTGTAAAAATGTCTTTTGTGGATTGTACGTATGCTTAATGTTGATAAGGAAAATACGATTACCCAGCATAAACATGATAATGACTGGTAATTAAAATATAGCTTACCAAAGTAATGATATATTATTACCTCGTTCATTACTTTCCAATTCAAAATAATGACTTTCTGATAATGGGGTATAGAAGTGCTTATATGTAATTGCAAAATTGTAAGTAACTACTTATTATTTACCATAATGTAACCACATATTCTTTCACTATGAGTACCTTATCAGATAACTCATTATTCTCACTTTTTCTGTAAGCGATAGGGTAATGACACCCATGAATTCTTGGACATCTCGAACAAAAGTAATTAAGCTAGTAAATATCCTGAACTTTGTGCGTTACTCTAACGCTTTATAACTTCGTAATTTCTGTTTTTGCTGGGTAATAATGTCGAGACCAAACCGGAAAGGAAACCCCCATTCGGATACCCACATAAATGAATATAATTTCATTTGTGATTAAGCTGACGAAAATAATCCCCATGCACAATTTTTTTTAATGATAAAAGTAACTAACATTGAATTATCGTAATTTTAAAAGTGGTCAAAGTGTGGTCAATGTTATTCAATCTTTTTTTAAATTTAACAAACATAACTTTTGAATCATTGAAACTTGCAAATATTTTACATTTTATTTTTTGCCTTACGAAATGAAACCCCCTAGTGAGTATATCTACGAAGTCACACTTCTCGACTCACTAACAATTACCTCCACATAAATACACTCTTTTATACACAGAAACAATTTCCACTTGGTTGCATTGCATTTGTATGAATATGTGTATTAGAGCAACTCAAGTTGTATGGAAGCGAAATTCGTCCAAGGGTTGCCCCCCTCAAAATGAACATTGGTATTTTTTATGATGACATCTAAAATAATTCGGCTCTAGCTTTGACCTCTCGTGAGCTCGACCATTTTGAAAAAGGGCCCAAGTACATCATCTTTGTATGTAAATAATTTAGATTTTTGCAAATTAGATGCATTTTATACGGTGCTCTGGAATATATATAAATTCAGTTTTGTGGTAACTCTAATATGATAGCGGATTTAGTTTTTAGATCATGTATGGAGGAAAATATGACTAAAGAAGAAAAAAAAAACTGATCCACGACTTTTTGGCGGCATATTTTTTTTTTAATTTGCGAAAAAAATTATGCCGCCAAAAAGTCGTGGATCATTTTTTTTTTTTTCTTTCTTTAGTCCAATTTTCATCCATACATGATCTAGAAACTAAATCCGCTGAGTCATTCTCTATGAAAACACCGAAAAAAATGAAAAATTGTTGCTGGACCATTTTGGATTTTGTTAAAATTTTGTGGAAATGTTCCTAAGGGTTCCCAGAACCAAAATCCAAGATTATTTAATTTTTGCGCACGGCACTACCGGTTCACGCAAAATAAAAAAACTAAAAAGTCTTGTTTTTGTGCGTAGTGGTTTGAGCTGTTAAAATTTTTCTGCTAGAGATATCTATATGGTGAATGCATCGTTTTAAAGCCGAAGGATTATAGTTTCTATCAAAAATATAAAATTTGACTTAATTCATACACCCGAAAAATAACGTGGTATTGAAAATAAGCATATTTCATTGGTTTTTGTGTTTTTCAATGAACTCCAGTGTCGGCGCTAATGAATATAAAAGCATAATAATTCTCAAATACAAATTAGACATGTCGGAGAAAAATACAAAATTACAATTGGCTTAATCTGGCAACTCGTTATGAAAAAATCGTTACTTGAAATTTGGAAATTTTGAAAATTTGCATATTTCAGGCTACAATTTGGTCATGTTTGTTAGCAGATACAAACTTGAAAATTACAGAGTATTTACTCCCTACTTTTAACTTTATAACACTTCAAGACCCGTTTAGTTATTTTCACTCCTCTCGGATTTACAGGGTTTTAAAGAAAAGCCTTTTTGATTTTTTGTATGTATTTTTGTACTTCCCTCAATTGCTATATACAGAGAAATTAAAAAAAAACAAGTATTATTATGAGGTAACAAAGAATAATTATGGACTAAAAAATATATTTAATAAATTCAGTAGATTTTTGATGTTAAAAAATTTTACAGTGGTGGCAAAAAATAGGCAAATGGTATATTTTTATCATTTAAAGTAGAAAAGTTATAGTTTAAATGTGGGTAATTAAGAATCGTGGAATAAGTTTTATATTATTTTTATAAAGTGTTTGTTCTTTTAATATTCGAAGTTTCCAAGTTATCAGAAGCTGAAAACTTTCGTACTTTTAACTGACTGTGAGAAATCGGAGAGAAACTGTGGTAGTTTCTTGTATTTTTAATTGTGCAAACATCAATAAATCTTTTTGACAAAAAGTTTTCGATAGCATCAACATCAGGAATGGATACAAAACAAAAAATTATACCAGGAATTTGGGTAGAACAAAAATCAAACATTGCTGTAGGTGTTAGGATATGATGATCCGCAGTTCGCTGTAGACTTGCTTTCGTTACAGTCTGCTTAATTGTACCTCCTGCTCCGTGACAAGGACTTTTGCCATGAGAAGTGGCAAAAAAGTGCCACTTAGCTTCTAAGCCGAAATCGTCTTTGTGATGACAAATGTTGATAAAATTTTTTTTATTATTGTAAAATTTTTGTAAAATTTTTGTAAAATTTTTGTAAACATAAAATATCTACTGAATTTATTAATTAAATTTTTTAGTCCATAATTATTCTTTGTTTTTTCATAATACTACTTGTTTTTATTTTAATTTCTCTGTATATAACAATTGAGGGAAGTATAAAAATACATACAAAAAATCAAAAAGGCTTTTCTTTAAAACCCTGTAAATCCGAGAGGAGTGAAAATAACTAAACGGGTCTTAAAGTGGTATAAAGTTAAAAGTAGGGAGTAAATACTCTGTAATTTTTAAGTTTGTATCTGCTAACAAACATGACCAAATTGTAGCCTGAAATATGCAAATTTTCAAAATTTCCAAATTTCAAGTAACAATTTTTTCATAACGAGTTGCTAGATTGAGCCAATTTTAACTTTGTATTTTTCTCCGACATGTCTAATTTGTATCTGAGAATTGTTATGCTTTTATAATCATTAGCGCCGACACTGGAGTTCATTGAAAAACACAAAAAACCAATGAAATATGCTTATTTTCAATACCACGTTATTTTTCGGGTGTATGAATTAAGTCAAATTTTATATTTTTGATAGAAACTATAATCCTTCAGCTTTAAAACAATGTATTTACCATGTAGATATCTCTAGCAGAAAAATTTTAACAGCTCAAACCACTACGCACAAAAATAAGTCTTTTTAGTTTTTTTATTTTGCGTGAACCGGTAGTGCCGTGTGCAAAAATTAAATCCTCTTGGATTTTGGGTTTTCAGACCCTAAATATCATTTCCAGTTAGTTTGAGTAAAATCTAAGATATGCCAGCTTTGCCGATTTGGTGATTTCATACAGAATAACTCCGCTATCATATTAGAGTTACCACAAAATTGCATTTATATATATTTCAGAGCACCGTGTAAATGCATCTAATTTGCAAAAATCTAAATTATTTACACAAAGATGATGTACTTGGCAAAAGAAAAAATTTGATACCCATATTGTCCTATTTAAAACGAAGAGTTACCACCCCATTGCATATTTTGTCAAAACGCGAACTAGCACGAATTTCAAAAAGAGCTGAGACCCGTATTTAAATTATCGACTAAAGATTAAAATATGTTAATTTAACATTTTTATTACAAACAACCCCGAACAAAAAATTCAAAAACTGTTTTTTTCAGAATATCCTTAAAAAAAGGACATGGATGATCGTCCTTGGACAAATTGTATATACAGTTGCACGCGCCTTAAAAAAACTTTTCTTATGATACCCATATTGTATATGTTGGTAAGGAAACAGATTCTCAAATTAACAAAACATGCCAAAATAGACCCATTTGCAAAATGGTCCAGCTCACGAGAGGTCAAAGCTGGAGCCGAAATATTTTAAATGTCATCGTAAAAAAGTCCAAGGTTCAATTTTAGGAGGGTACATCGAGCACTTTTTTTGGTGAGTCGCTATAATGTGTATAATAGCCTGGCCCACGCTTGTACGAAAAAATAATAGTATATTCCGATTCTTTCGCCACAAGCTTGCTTTTGTTCCTATTATCCAAATATACGTGTATACCAAAAATTGGCTCAATCGGACAATATTTGGAGGTCGCTTTAAATTGTGACTTTCGTGTTTCGTCTCTAATATTACATGCAAACACTAGTGTCTCAGCGTTATTGTATTTGTTTATATATTTCTGACTGTGTATTCTTGTTTTACAGTATATTTATATAATTTGGTCATTGTCAGTAATATTCCCACTCTTTAATGTGATCTTAACTAGCTCTAAATGCTAGTTGACTTTTTGAATGAAACAAAGTTTTTTTTAGCAAAAAAATATTTTTCAACATAATCTCCTTGTAATCTCTCAATACACTTAGTCCAAAGTTTCTCCAATTATTAATGTTTTTTTTCGAGGTCCATAAAATAGGCATTTGTTTGATCAATAATTTCATCGTTGTAGCTAAATCTCTTTCCACCGAGACATTTCTTTAGGTTTGGAAATAGGAAATAGTCACTGGGGGCTAAATCCGGAGAATATGGGTGATGAGGTTCCAATTCGTAGCCCAAATCATTTAATTTTGCCATTGAGACTGCACACGTGTGCACCCGTGCATTATCTTGACGAAAACTAACTTTTTTCTTGACCATATGGGGTCGTTTTTTTAATAATCGGTAAAATAAGTTGGCTTAATATTCCCCGTTTATTGTTTTTCCGTTTTAAAGGTACTTGATGTGGATTATCCCACGTGCATCCCAAAAAACTGTTGCCATCACCTTATTGTCCAACAAACTTACCTTGGCCTTCTTCGAAGCCGGATCACCCGGAGAATCCCATTGTTTAAACTGCTGCTTGGTCTCCGTTGTAAAGGATCCATGTTTTATCCACAGTTACAAAACGCCGCAAAAAGTCATTCGAATTGCGGTTAAACAACTCCAAACAATCCTTTGAAGTTGTCACACGATTACTTTTATGGTCAATTATCTTGCAGGCAGCTTTCTTAAGCCCAACTGATCATTTAAAATCGAAACCACACTGCCATCTGAAATGCCTATTTCATCAACAATATCACGCACTTTTACTCTTTAATCGACCAACACCATATCGTGCATGTTTCCTGCATTTTTGGGGTGACCTCAATTGACCGTCCAAAACATTCAGCGTCATTTGTACTTGTGTGACCACAACTGGAGAAAAGTAACATAACATACTGAAGCAACTAGGGCCGCTGCAGTTGAAGTTGTTACTGGTCTTTGAATTGGATCAAAACCATTAGCAGTGGATGGCAATTAGTGACAAAAGATTCAGGCCCCTGAAGGAATACCACTAAAGGAATTTTATCTGTACCGACTTTGTGACAGTAGAAATGAAGACGTAACACAGCACTGGTTCAAAGGAACTGAATACAGAACTGTTTAGATGGTGACCTGGTTTGTCAGATATGTCGATTTTAAAACTTCTTTGGCGAGATAATTTTTGAAATGGCGACGGGCGATTTTTATGTAAATTTTTCGAGTGAATGGCGATTTTACACATAAAACATCGCTTGAAATATATAACCAGAATATCATTTTTTGCACAACTTATTCAAAAACTTGAAACATTTTACAAGAATCTGGTCTCAGATTCTCCGACATCAGGTGTTCAAGCTGTATTAACGAGAAAAGTGTCGTTTTTTAATAAAATGCTTCGATTTTTCACCTTCCTATAAATTTTTTATAATACTTTTAACCGCACCCTTTTTTGAATTTTTGAGATATCTTAATTTTTCGTGAAATGATCGTCGGTGGAACTTGATACTAAATTTATTTTTTTTTAAATAAATTGCAGTTACAACCTTAATTTCAATTTATAACATTTTCGTAAGGAAATATGTTATCTTCAAAATTCAAAAATTTAAAAAAAATGATAAGGATAGTTTGTTTAGGTTACGTTACAAGTGTTATGCAAAACATATATTTCCAGGAATGTGAAAAATCGGAGCATTTTGATCAAAAACTACACTTTTGCCGTTATTATAGCTCGAACGTCTGATGTCGGAGAAAGATTCTGACACCTGATTTGGATTCAGCGCACCTTATAAGCGTACGTAATACTTTTAAAAAAATTCTTAAGTTCTAATAGCAAATATTTTTCGGCCTGAATCTTTAGGTGTAAAAACTATTGACATGTAATCACTGTAGCTTCAGTATTCATACTATTAATTGTCTGCAACTCTGTGGTTTGATATAGTTTCGGTTGACAACGCTAAAAAGCATAGAGTCAGACAAAAATTAACGTTGAAACGCTGACACAAAAAATTGTTGTCGCTGTCGGTAAAATGTTTGCCAACGGTAGCAAGTTCGTTCAAACTAACGGTTATCCACTGTTATCAATCGGGTAACAGAACAATACTGTAAAGATTGTTAATCCCGCGTTCTGCCAACGCATGACCGACAGTCTCCCATTCTTTGGCAACACTGTGCCGATTGTATTTTTCTGCATGGGTTGTTTATAAAATACACTTCAATAAATAGAACCAGGAGTCAAACTTGTAAATCTTTTAAGTAAATCCAGAAATATGTGGAAAATAGACCAAAAAATGTGAAAGTACTTATTAAAATAATTATTTTTAGTCTGTTCAAAAACTCCTATAAACATAACTATATCAATATAAAATTTGAAACCTGAAAAATCGTTAATTTATAGCGATCTCTAAATAGTGACCGATTTGGCTGAAATTTGGACTGAGCAGTATTGGAATAGGGGAAGCCGTTTGGAGCTTCAAAAAAAATTTTTTTTTTTGGGCCACCCTAGTGTACAATATGTGCTTGTGTGCATATACATACGTGAATGTGTGTATGTGTGTGTGCTATATATTTAGAATACGTATTATATGTATATTAATATGGCAACATGACAGCAATTGGAATTGTGAATTTGTGACTCACGTCGCATTACAAATTCAATTACATGCTTAGGTTCATTTTCAATAAAGCAAATTTTCTTCTTTTTTTTTCTGCGAAATTACAATTGTTAAAAAATAAAGAATAGCAAAAGGAAATATTATATTTTAGTAAAAATAATCTAAAATTTGATGATAAAATAACATAAAAAAGCGACATCAATTTACATACAAGGAATTATACAATTGAGAGCAAGAAAAAAGCAGTTTTGATAGTATAACTAAAAAGGCTTACTTCGCCTTAAATTTATATCGCTCTTTTCAACTAATATTCCTAAATAGATCAATTAAAATAGCAAAATTTTATTCAAATTATTCCAGAAAAACGAATGTTGCAAATAACTTCCCAGTAAAACCACACATTACCAAATAATGCGTAAAGTAATGTATCGCCATAGGGATCCATGCATTACTTTACACGTTACTTCACTGATGAATTTTACAGTAGATGAGCCTAAAAGTAATGGCCCACCCATTACTTTGTAGGGGGTAAAGTAACTGGTTACTTATATGGTTACATGGTGGGAAAAAGTAATGTGTCTATAAATAGATTTTCATAAAAAAAATGCATAAAAAATTTTTTTACAGATATTTTTTTTAATTAAATAAATAACTTTTTTTTTTTTATTAAATAAATAACGTGGTCATGCTGGGATTCGAACCTGTGGTCTCTGGTATTTAACAATTAGTTCGGAGACAACTCTACCAACTGAGCTGCCGATACATATAATATTTTATTGCTTAAAATGTAGATGAGTTATTGTGCTTCGTGTTTTCGTTCGTGATATCAAAAATATACAAATTACCCTCATGCTTACAAAAAATCACAAAGTAATGTGTCCATAAATAGATTTTCAAAAATATATATTAGTAATTACTTTACGTTTATAATTCATGCATTATGTAATTGATAATCGGTAAGTCATTATTTTATGTTTTGAAGTAATGTAAAATGTAATGAGGCATCATTACAAGGTAATCCATGCGTGTTCAATTATCGGTAACTCATTACTTCTTGTTGGAAAACAATGATACAGGTAAGGAGTACACATTACAAGGTAATGCATTACTTTATCGCACTCATTACCAAAGTGGGTTTATTAATCAAACTTCAAATTTAAAAACCCTCAAATATTTGTTCAAACCAATCCTATAAAATTTGTTTACAAAAACAAAAATTCCAGAACTAATCCTTACACTGAAAATAATCTTTGCATAAAACTGCGAAAAAAATCTCAAAATAATAAAAACATTTATACACACAAACATAAAGTGCCATCCGAATTGAAAAGTGTATTTTGGTGGATACAAACAACAATTTCGGTTGGTACAACCATAACCAAATGTGATTTCAGAATATTGTTGTTGGTACAACTAAATATTTAGTTGTACCAACAGATTTCTGTCGTAGCACCCGAACTTCAGCCGGCAAATGACGAAGTTTTTCTCTGTGTGTAAAATAAACGAGATATTGTTCATTTTGCGAAAGTTTTCGTTGCTTTGACATTAATTTTGTATTTTTATGCATATATTATAATGAGTGTACATTGAATATTCACTCCTAACTGGGATCGATATTACTGATTAATTTTTTTAAATTGAACAAAGTATTTAAAAATAAAATATTCTGATTGGTTGATTTTTGATGAATAAAAAATGAGTTACGAGTATCATATTTTGAAATACAAATTTTTTAAATTTATGCAATAAAATTAAGCTTTCGGTGAGCCGAATTTAGTATATAAAAAAAAATTGTTTACATTGTTGGCGTAGAAAAATATAGTAAAATTGCGTATGTTCCGATAAAAATATCTAAACGGATTAATTCAACAATATTTTTACGACACAGTTTCATATATGCACGCAGAGAAAAATTTTGTCATTTTAAAAATTAAATTAGGTTGCTATGACTAAAATTGGATTTTACAACTGAATATTGGTTTGCTTAAGACGTATTAATAAGTTTGCTATTTTGTTTTACCTAACTGCGACTTTTTGACAGTCGTTTAAAAAAAAAAACAAAAATCAGCATTAAAATAAATTGTTTGTTTTGGTAAATTGTGTAAATTTAATGTTCTTTTTCGCAATAACTCATATGAACAGAGTTTCCAACTTTGACGATTTGTCTACATTTTGACGACTTTTGAAGTAAAAGATGATAAAATTACGATTGACGATTTTACAAAAATATGGAAAATGACGAATATTAAAAATTAAACATTTTGATATATACCCAGTATAGAAACGGTAATGACATGTCATTGCTCTAATCACGCCAGATTTTTCTAGAATAATAAGGACTTACTAATAAGTAGTTATTTATCCCATTATTTCAATAAAAAAAATAATAAGTACTTATTTTTATCATTTTTTCACTTCTATTAAGTACATATATAACTACTTATTTGTAATAAGCTGGAAAGTAATTACATTTTGTTCAATCGAGTAATTTATACTTTTATCTATCAAGTATAACATTTCGGGCTAGCAATGATGGTAGAGCGGTTGACTTACATCCTGGATGCCCGGGTTTGCACTTTTACTTAAAATCAAATTTTCAAAAAATAAAATATTTTGTTATTAAATTTATTTTTTATAAATTAATTTTTAAACTTATTATTTTGTCCATACTGGTAAGCATATATGTAACCACATACCTTTATAATTTTTGTAAGGTGTTTAATAATAATATGTCATGATTTTGCACGACATCCCCATATAAAGTTATGAGATTTGTAATGACAAGTGTAAGTACTTGCTGTTACCAAATATGGTAATGCTTTTCTACATTGAATATTTACCAAAGGTGTACATTACACACAAAAACCAAGTTTTCAATTTATTTTTTGATCAATGGTGATAATCTTTAACTTTGAGCTCATATATTAGTTCTCATTTAGTGAGAAAACTAGTTTATATGAATGCTTGATGTTTTGTGTGGTATTGTTACCTCTTTCAAATCGTGTTCTGATCATGGGAACACATCAACACATTCCTGAAAGTGGTCAATTAATAAAATTGAAAACAAAAACTCTTTAGATTATTTGTTACTACAATATCCTAATAAAGACATACAGAGTGTGGCATCGCACTTGAATAATTTTCATTTTCATTGCACAATTAAAGGTCGAAAAAAAACATAATTTTTATTTTTAATAAAAATTATATCAAACTTAATTTTAATTTTGTTAAAAAAATAGCCGAAATGATTTTTCATATATTTTTGGCAGGAAAATCGAAAAATGTTAATTTTTGAATGACATATTTTCAGTTTTAAACTCATTGATAAAAGACTGATTTTCCAAGTTTCTGGTTACTGCTAAATCAATAAATTTTTAAAAACCTATTTTTAATATGCCTAAATGTTGCGAAACAAAATGTAACCAACAAATATTTGTTAAAATTAATGCATCTTCTTGGAATTTTTGCAGATTTAAAAATATGTGGGTAGTATTAAATTTTCTTTTCTGCGTAATGCGTATTTATTTAAAAGTCGGAGTTGTGAGTAAAAGCGCTAATTAAGGACAGCATATGGTGCAATAATTAAATATTTCTTATTTTATTTATTTAAAAATTAGTTATATACTAGCACAACAAGATTGATATCTTATAAATGACAAAGTTTACGAGTTTATGCCAAGTTAAAAAGATTTTGTAACTCCTTTTTAAACTGCAATGCATTGGTTATGGTTTGAATTCTGTAGGGGAGTTTATTCCAAAGACTATCTGTTGAAATGAAGAATTGTCTCTTTGACATAAAAGTTTTATGTTTTTCTGGATAATTCTTTTAAATAAATAAATAAGCGATAAGAGAAAAGAGATATGCTTGCACGACGGCTCTTGTTATATATATATCTGGCTATATCTGTAGGCAACATTAAGATTATGAAAATCATGGGTATCACAGTTCGCAAAGACTTCACAACCATATAAGAGAACAGGGATGAGATATGTTTTAGCCAAAAGCATTCGAATATCAAGAGGGGTTAATAGTTGTGAAGACCACAGATTTCTTAGCATCCCATCAACCCTTCCGACGGCACCATTGATATGATTGGTCCATGTGTAACGATCATTAAAGGTTATTCCCAGGTTTTTTGACGCTTGAATAAAAGAAATTGCAGATTTATTAATGCTTATTTTTATATTTGGGTCAAGCATACGTTTACTTTTTGAGATGAATATACATCATAAGCATACATTCGATTATTACAATTGGTACAAACATCAGGGAGATCATTAATGTACAGAAAAACAAGCAGCGGCTCAAGTATTAAACCTTGAGGTAGAAATATATTTATGTTAAGAACATTAGAACTCCGTCCATTAACGTGAACCAACTGGAAGCGACACTCAATGTATGAGTTTATGAGATTACATGCAGAGTGGGAGAAGAAAAATAGTTTTTTCGAGTTTTACCACTAGAATCGAGTGATGTACAGCATCGAGTGCTTTGCTGTGATCAAGAAGCACCAGGAAGGAAACCATATTACCGTCTAGTTGTACTGGAAGTTCTTCGTCTACACCAACCAATGCTGTTATGCAACTTCGTCCTTTTATGAATCCTGATTGTTTCGGGGATAAAACCTTAAGTGTTTGAAAAAAATTGTTCATTTGATCGTATATTATAATTTCCAATGCCTCAGACAGAAATGGAAGAATGGCTATAGGACGATAATCAATGACTGATTTTGGAATAGGAATTATCTTCGAAGTTTTCCAACAATCTGGATAAAATGATGAGAATGTTGTTGAATATAGAATATAGATTGGCAGAAGTTTTGGAAGTAGGGCATTTAAGAATGTTGGATCAATTTCATTATTACCGATGGCATTGGATTTTACGTTCAAAATGATTTTTATAACATCACATTGATCAACGCATTTAAAAGAGAAAGGATTTTCAATCGGCGCAGTGGATATGGTATCATATATGTTTAAAGTAGGTTTTGGTAGATTGATTTCAACGAAGCGTCAGTTTAAGTCATCAACATCGATATCCGTGTCTATGGTTGAGTTTTTCCGGAATATGCCAATGTTGAGGATTTCCTTCCATTTAGATTTACTATCGATAGTAGATTTAAAGTTGTGTTTGTAATATGACATTGAGGAGATAGAGATATTTTAACGACTTCTCTGCAGGCTGACTTATAAAGTTCACGAAGAGTAAGGTTTTGTACTTTTTCCATATATTCTACGCTAAATCTCGCTCATTAATAAGATTTTTAATTTTAGTAGTGAACCATGGTTGTTGTTTGTTCCTGGTTAATTTTGTTTTCATATAAAGTAATTAAAAAGAACTTACTAGGGATTTTTTCATTAGCATTGGAATTTCATTAGCATTAGTTCACTAATGCTAACTCCAATAACATTTCATTACCATATAGTTGTAATGAAATTGTTCGTAATTAGCATTTGTACTACCAATGCAAATGAAGTCTCACTAATTCCTAAAAAACTAATTACAATTGAGCAAAACAAGCATTTTAAGAGTGAAGGCAAATAAGGGTATACAGACTACATTTTCGGAATCAGTTTTTTTTTTTACATAATACAATAGAACTAGTACATTTACCAATACTTGGGTAACAATTTTGCTATTTATTTGCGTTTTTATCTAAAAACAAATCATTTAAAAGTTACGTTTTTGGTAGTATTTTTAATTGCTTTTTAATATTTATTTAAAGTTTATTGCATAGAACATTGTCTTTTCTAGCACAATTTTGTAAATTCAATAGCAAAACAAAGATTTTATAGACAAAGTTCAAAGATAGCATTCTAAAATTGCATTTTTGCTTTTACATTTTGCAAAACTTCAGTTACTATAAGTGATATTTGTACTCAAAGAAGGAACATAAAAAGGGTATATATCCAAAATAAAAACAATCTTAAAAATATATTTTTAAAACCTCTGAGCACTATACTTGACTGTGATCGTCGAAGGACTAAAAGAGAATTATGAGTAAAGCGTCATTTCATCGCATTCAATTAATTAGTTAAAATTACATTACAGACTAATAAAATCTACGAAATACTGATACATTTACTTATATTTTGTAATTCCATTTCTTAAAAAAATTTCCTTGATGTCCTTGAAACTTTTCTAACTTATAAATAATGTTGTTCTGGTAATACTGTCCAATTTTAATCACTATCGGTCCATAAACCACCCTTCCAAAAATAAATTGTTCTGTATACCATTTTTCCATATTTTTGAAAATTTTTATGATTAAATTTTTTCAACTTTTGCTTGGTTGTTTTATTCAAATTTATTCTACACTGATAATAATCCATGCGTAAAGTTACGAAAAAAATGTCAAATAAAATTTTTTTTGTAAAATGAACAAAAATTTGTAGATTTTACGAAATTGAGAAAAGTTAAATGATATTCTTTAGTGTCCGAACTAACAGTTCTGACAGATAATGCATTTGGTATGTAATCGGTATTTTAAAGCATTATGGACAAATTTGGCGATTGGAAAAACATTTATTTGGCTGCTTAAATGCGATTTTGGGAATCTGAAAGTTCGTCGAAGTCGAGAACAGTTCGGCGGCCGATCTTTTAACTTTATAGAATAACTTCGGCTTTTCCTTCAATTTTCACCACAAAATCGAATTAAATCGGCTCAAGAAACAAGTGTCCAATACCAAAATTTATAATCATTTTCCACAGATACCAAAAAACCCACCAAATATACTTTTTTGGCTGAACTGTTCGCTCGGGCACTAATATTCTTGTAAATTGCAAAGAAGCAAAAAGTGAAAAACAGCTAACCTGATCGAACCGTTTCGAAATTCGGTATTGTAAAACTTGATTCAAGAGGTTTTATTAGTGCTAAATATTGATAATACATATCATAACGTGTAGTGCGAGTGCATGTGGCATTATAAATCAGTTTATCTATACCACGGTCAGTGATTGCACAGAAAATTTCCTATAGACGCAATCAAACAAATAAAAAAAACATAACAAATATTACATTATTCAAAAAAAAAAAAAAAATCAAAAAACAGGGTCACTGACGAAGGTTTAATACCAGAAACTGCGCAGTCTGATTCAGAAAAAAAAAATTGAAAATTTGCAATGTAGTTATGATTTTTAGAAAATACACTCATTCTTCTCTACCACGCCTTTCACAATTAAATTAAATAAAATTGCATATTAATTATGGTATTAATTGCAATTGTCTGAAAAAGACGTTAAAATTCAAACTCAAACAAAACTCAAACTTTGCTCTCTGGCAATTATTCCCTAACTACGTAAGCGCCATCTACAGAATATACAAAGAATATATCATAGATATGGCATCACTTACAACATATGGGGAAACCGTGGACATTAGAGTGAGGTAAGTTTCTAAAAATAGAACTGTTGTGTTGTTGGAGTTGTACTTCTGAGATTATGTATGCAAGAACAAAAACACCGTGTATTGAATAAAACTAGTTTTAATCACAACAAAACTCGACCTGACGATAGCTCAGAGGGCTAAAGCGCTCTGCCTAACGTGTAGTGCGAGTGCATATGGCATTATAAATCAGTTTATCTATACCACGGTCAGTGATTGCACAGAAAAATTTCATATAGACGCAATCGAACAAATAAAAAAAAAACATAACAAATATTACATTATTCAAAAAAAAAAAAAAAAAATCAAAAAACAGGGTCACTGCCGAAGGTTTAATACCAGAAACTGCGCAGTCTGATTCAGAAAAAAAAAATTTTAAATTTGCAATGCAGTTATGATTTTTAGAAAATACACTCATTCTTCTTACCACGCCTTTCACATATCATATTACTATTATCAAAAAATTTTAATATTCAAATTTTTAATTTAATTTTGAATTGTCAGATTTTAGATCATAATTAGATGTTACTACGTATTACAAATAGAAAACACTAATTGTTAATAAATGCAAGATTAGATAAATAAAACATTTTTCTGTGGGGATCAGCGCTAGAGCGAGCGCCGCACTTTCGACCTAAGCGGCTAGGTCATCTTCAGCCTCATTCTAGACCACCACCCACAAGCAACTCAAGTTTTGATCAGGTACATATATCAACCAACCACAGAAAATCGGTGATGTTAATTGATTACCCGAACAACATGAGTAATTTTCGTCTTTTATTAAAATTTTTCGAAAAATAATGCAAATAAAACATAAGCTAGGTTGATACTAGTATTTCGATCTGGTTAAAGATCTCACCAGAACCCGAAGTTTTAGAAAAGCTAGATCCTCATTTTGCCAAAAATGTTGCCAAAATTTTCTTTTTTTCATTTGCTGTCAAATGATGTGCATTTAAAGGATGAATGGATTATGTGATTAAAAAATCTTTTGTTCTTTGATTTCTAAATAATTTTACATTAATTATTGGATGAATAGTTCCGTTAATGGGTTCCTTAGTCCATTCAATTATTTAGTGCAATGTATGAAAATGAAGTTTTGAGTAAACCTTTACCTTTTCTTTCGAAATATAAATAATTTTGGAATTGAAGATTTTTAACCGACTTTTCATTGCCAAATTGACGATTTTTCAAACAAATGGGTTGGCAGCGCTGTCTATGAATTCTTTAATCGTCAATATCACTGTCAACCATTATTCAATCAATTTATTATGTAGATGTAAGTACCAATTGAAAACAAATATCAAATCAATATGTATTTATTAAGGCAATGAATTTATGTATTATTCTGTCTTTATTACTATTGTTATTCCATTATATTTGAGCAAACAAATTAACTTTATGCATATTTTAATATATTTACAGTGGGTGACAATACAATTGGTAACTTTTAAAAAAGTTGATTTTTATTTTTCAGTTTTATTAATTTTTTGTTCTTATCGAGATTATTTTTATAGTGGTTATTTTTAATTTAGAACGAGCTTTCAACCTCCGTATGTTACAAAAATAAAGCAAATAAAATATATTGGCTAGGTTGATACTAGTATTTCCATCTGGCTAAAGATTTCATCAGAACCCGAAGTTTTAGAAAAGCTAAAGACTCCTGAATAGGCAGAGCTTTAACAAAAACCCTATTAATCATCAATTTGCTCCATTCTGGTCTTCCTAGTAATCAAACACGTGGTTAGGGTCTTTTCCTAACAAGCATCATGACGTTACTAAACTGTGAAGACCAAAAACGTTCTTTTAATATGAAAAAAAAAAATCAAGTAATATTTTTCACAGTTTTTTAAGTTTTTTGTTTTTATATACATACATCGAGATTATTTTTATGTTATTTTTTATTTATATCTTTATACGGGTTTAAAAATTAAATTTTTTTTTATTAATTTGATAACTTTTATATACCCAAGTAAAAAAGTTTATATATATATGCAGATATAATTGTATGCAATTAAATGTTTCAATGTATACATTTATATAGTCATAAAAACATATAGGTTAAAGCATACATATTTGTATAAAGCTTTGTGGTTTTGATATGGAGGTATATACAGCCTTATATTGTTTTATATTGTCTTATATACAATTATAGTTAATATACCTAATTATATATTTCTATATATACAATAGAGTGTCCCTTAAGTATAAATGTTGGAAATGTAACCCCTAATTTTTTAATATTTGACTTAAATATAGCTCATGTGTAGTTTAAGGCCTGTACGACAACGCCTTCCCTAAGCGACTAGGCCTTAACACATGCGTTTATATGAGCAAAAATTACTTTTTTTCAGTTTTTGCAAATTTTTTTAAATATTGTAATGGCTTTTATTCTAAATGATAAATAATTAGACATAATGATTTATTCATTCAAAAAGGTATAAAAGTTCAAAATCGGTTAATAACTAGCCCAGTAATACTGCCCAAACTACTAATGTGCCAATTATAACTTGACCGGAAAATTCGAGCACACATCTTAAAAATTATTGAAATTGATTACTACAATATAATTTTTAACCTGTCTGAAGGTGATGTCAAAAACGGACAAAATTTTTGGGGTGCTTTTCAAATCTCTTATTTCAAATTTTAAAATGTTTTCATTAACAAAAGCGAAAAAATTGATATTTGCACTCCAGGGTCTTATTTAAAACATGTTTGAGAATATAACTAAAAAAAATTAAAAATTATCCCCCAGTACATTTGGGTATGGCAACGATTTGATTTTTACGGATTTCGAGGAAATTGCGGTTTTTTGGTAATAACAAGGCTTATTTGTTGTCATAAAATCTTTAAAATCGAAAATTAGCTACTTTAGTAACTTCTGTTGTTTTATTTTATAAAAGTAATCCAAGGTTGAAAAAAAATTTTTTTGAACATCATTAACCCATGTGGTCATGTGGCCCCAAATGATCCCAGACTTTTTTATTTCAATTTACAAAAAAAGGTCAAAGCTTTACTTACTACTATTGAATTTTAAGAAACGTGATCTAAAATATTATAGCACAATATCTAGAGATTCTGTGGCAATAGTTTTGAGCAAATTGAACAACGTTAACCCGTGCCGTGCCGCATTTAGATCAAAGGAGATATTGCGGGAGTTTATATATATTTAAAAAAAAAATATTTAAGTTCTTTTTTTTATAAACTTGGCTACAGCCGTTTTTTAAATTCCAAAAAAAAAAAATCTGAGCTAAATTAACCCCTATATGCTTTTGGTGCTAAAGTGACCCTCTGTTGAAAAAACTTTAAAAATATATTTTTAAGATGTGTGCTCGAATTTTTCCGTCAAGTTATAATTGTACAACATTAGAGTATACCGTATTAACATTTCCAACATTTAAACTTATGGAACACTCTAAGGGACAGTCGTATACAGCTCAACATAAATGTACATGAACTTCATGTGAACCAACATTAAAAATATTTTGTTTTATAAGCAGTTACTACATTTTATGCTTCCAAAATATCGCTTCACCGCCTTGCATACTATAAAGCAGTTACTGAAGGCATTCTGTAGTGCTTCCCAAAATGCCTTCTTCGAAGCAGTGAATAATGCATACAATGAAGCAATAAAGAATGCATACAATGAAGCATTAATGTTGTCAACATACAAAAAAAGGCTTCTTATTGCCTTAGAGGCATGAAGAGCACATGAAAGAAGCGCTTTTCACTTGCTTAATAAAGACATACCAAGTGGATCATCGCGATGAAAAATCATGCCTTCTGGATATGCTTTGGAAGCGCTTCGTAATTAAATAATGCCTTCAGGAAGCGCTTCTGATTAAGCACTATTTTTTGCTGGGAAGCAATATAGTGTTCCATACTAAATTATATAAAAATATATTAGGTACAATGCTTTTGTTATTTTTTAATTGAATTCAGATATGAATATATATGGTGCATTACAAAGGCACATTTAATTATATGGGGTACCACATGAACAATATTTTCCATACAATTTAAGATATAATTACATATATAATTGAGGAGTTGTGATTTAATAGTTCGTTAACTAAAAAAATTTAAGTTTTGTTCACAAGAACGACTCCTGCGGGCAATTATTAGCTATGTACTTTTAGAGAGATATATCTTTTTCGATCCACATTTGTTAAGTTACAAACTAACCACTGAGTAATTTAGAAGAAAAAGTTTAACATATGACAAGAGTTCATACAGACGAACAAAATAAAGATTTACGCATTTTAATAGTGAACACATCTGAGAAAAGTACATTTTCAACAAAATTACTCTGTTCGGAGCTAAATTGTAAAAATAAGGCCTTGATTTTTTGGCTACAGATTTTCACCTTTTGCAAAAAAGCTGTAACTATATAGAAAATACGCTAAATAACTAACAAATTATTATGGAGGCTCTAGCTCTTCTAAAACTTCGGATTCTGATGAGATCTTTAGCCAGATTGAAATACTAGTAACTTGATTTGCTTTGTTTTTGTAAATATACGGAGGTTGAAACTAATAAAACTGAAAATATATTTAACTACTAGAAATTAGATATTATTGTTATAGAGCAATTCCATATGAAAACGATCAAATTTGGCAAATTTTTGGACGACACCTCTCCGATTTGAAAATAAATAGTCTCAATCGATTGCCCAGCAAAAAATAATGTACCTTCATATTTTTTTTTTTTTTTATAGTGACTGGTTTAGTGGTGGTGTGCACCACTGTCATGTGACAAAATTGAAGAATTCTTCATAAGGGACCTCATTGAAAGTTGTTTTAAAAAAAAGCGATCGCAACGAGTGATAGCTCGTTGGAAAGGTATTGAATCAGGCTTTAATTGAAAAATAAAATTTTCCGATTTTCCACAGAAGCTCCTAAATTTTCCGGCTAATTTTATTTTTTTGGATTCCTCATAATTTTTGCTTTAAGAATCAGAAATAAAAAAAATTTGCCCGACTCCTTGTTTGGACAGGAGAAGAGCATTTAAGAGACCACCTTGTTCTCATTGTTTTTATATTTTTTATAATTGAATTATTTTTAATTATTTAACAAGAAAAATTAGGAAAATTTTATTTTTCAATTAAAGCCTGATTCAATACAGGTCCCTTATGAGGTCCCTTATGAAGAATTCTTCAATTTTGTCACATGACAGTGGTGCACACCACCACTAAACCAGTCACTATAGAGCAATTCCATATGACATGTGACAAAATTGAAGAATTCTTCATAAGGGACCTCATTGAAAGTTGTTTTAAAAAAAAAACTACTAAAGCGATCGCAACGAGTGATGGAAAGGTATTGAATCAGGCTTTAATTGAAAAATAAATGTTTCCTAATTTTTCTTGTTAAATAATTAAAAATAATTCAATTATAAAAAATATAAAAACAATGAGAACAAAGTGCTCTCTTAAATGCTCTTCTCCTGTCCAAACAAGGAGTCGGGCCCATTTTTTATTGCTGATTCTTAAAACAAAAATTATGAGGAATCCAAAAAAAATAAAATTAGACGGAAAATTTAGGAGCTTCTGTGGAAAATCGGAAAATTTAATTTTCATGGGAAAATTTAACTTTCATGGGAAAAAAGGTAAATTTCTGAGAAAAATTAGGAAAATTTTATTTTTCAGCTATCACTCGTTGCGATCGCTTTAGTAGTTTTTTTTAAACCAACTTTCAATGAGGTCCCTTATGAAGAATTCTTCAATTTTGTCACATGACAGTGGTTCACACCACCACTAAACCAGTCACTATAAAAATAAAAAAAATATGTAGGTACATTATTTTTTGCTGGGCAATCGATTGAGACTATTTATTTTAAAATCGGAGAGGGGTCGTCCAAAAGGTGATCGCTTTCATATGGAATTGCTCTATATAAAACTCGTGAAAGGTTCCAAAAAATCTGTTCGTAATAGAAAAAGTTCGCTATAAACGATGTTCACTATAACCTTACAATTTTGTATGAAATATGTTAGTAAATGCTTTGGGACCAGAGAAATCTTTCGCTATAAAAAAAATTCGTTATAACCGGTGTTCGTTATAACCGAGTTCCACTGCATTGGAACTTTTCCAATACAATTCGGTTAATAATTGTGAACGGTAAAAGTGAAAATTTATTTGGCGATAATACAAGAAAATTTGTACAATCGATCAAATTAAAAAACAATTTTTCGATAAGCAAAAGAGGTCTGCTAATAAGGGTTTTCCGACAAATATGCCAATAAATTGGGGTTTCAGTAGATCCAACCGAATTGTGGATTGCATTGACACTAGACGCAGCTAATGATTGGTCCTAACAAAATATTTCAACTTAAATTTAGCACTTAACATTTTTAGTGTTTGTGATGTAATGGGAGGAGCGGCAGACAATTACCCCTAGTTTCCGAGTTCAAATTACGGAAAAGCAAACCCAAAAAGCTTTTTTTATTTAAATAAAATACTACAATGTTCAAAGAGCAAATAATGAAAAAAAAAAATTAAAAGTAATTTTGTCGCAATGATTACGACAAAGAACTATTAATCTGAAGACCATATTACAATACTTGAAAAACCAAAAAAGTTTTTTAATTGCTAGTTTGAAATAATTTTTATTAAAAATAAAAATTATGATTTTTCGACCTTCAATTGTGCAATGAAAATGAAAATTATTCAAGTTCGAGGCCATACTCTGTATTTCTTTATTAGGATATTGTCCTAACAAATAATCTATAGAGCTTTTGTTTTCAAATTTATGAATTGACCACCTTCAGGAATGTGTTGATAGATCTATTTCGGGAACTTTCTAGGTTACCATCATCAGAACACGTTTTGAAAGAAGTGACAATCCCATGCAAACATCAAACATTCGGCAAAATTTCAGTTTATGGGGGACACCCCTGGAAAAAAAAAAAATGCCACGCCCCCTTAAATGACCCCAGGAGTGCGAAAATCATAATGAATAAGGGGGCTCACGCCCCTTATGGGCGTGGCAGTCGAAAAACGACCCGGCCCACCTACGTAGACAATATGGGTATCAAATGAAAGCTAATGTCTTCACGATTCCAAAAATAGCCGTAGTTGCCAGATCGGGCGATTTTTGCAGCCGATATGGCCATTTTGGCAAAATTTGGGGTGGGGGAAATTTGTTTTTCCTTTTTTTTTGCTTATATTTTGTTAAAATCAAACAAAAATGAGCATTTTGTGCGAAAAGATTACTATTGTTAGCGTTACCCAGGGATTACCGCGTGGAGGTCATAGTAAATCAATCCCCTTGGAGAAGCATGAGAACTCACGTAAAGTTGTGAGTTTCCACGCTTCTCACGGCCAAGATGCCATCTGCATCTAGTCGTCTTCATCCTCATCTTCACTGTCTTCAGACTCATCTACAATCTCTGGCACGGGGTCTAGCGGATTGTACAGTTTTCCCGCAATGCGGCAAAACTCTGCAAAACGATCCAACTTGGTTAATGAAAATTTGTTATACTGGCTTCGCTTAGTAAAGTTTTTCTGCGTGACCGGCCTACGGCCGGGCTTAAGGGTTTTTAACTCCAGTATGTCTTAATTCTAGACGGCGGGGATCTCGAGTGCTCGGCCTCTGGCCGAGCTAAAAAGAAATAAACAAAAAAAAGTCCTTCCCCCATTTTATAAAAATTAACATATCTTCCTCAAATTCTGGACGATCTGGCAACTACGGGTATTTTTGGAATCGTGAAGACATTTCCTTTCATTTGATACCAATATTGCCTAAGTAGGTGGCATGGGTCGTTTTTCACCCCCGCCCCTATTTAACAAAAATGGCCGTATCGGCTGCAAAAACCGCCCGATCTGGCAACTATGGTTATTTTTGGAATCGTGAAGACATTAGCTTTCATATGATACCCATATTGTCTACGTAGGTGGGCCGGGTCGTTTTTCGACTGCCACGCCCATAGGGGGCGTGATCCCCCTTATTCATTATGATTTTCGTACTCCTGGGAACATTCTGAAGGGGATGGCATATTCAGATTTTTTCTCTAGGGGTGTCCCCCATAAACTGAAATTCAGCCAAACATTCATATAACCTAGTTATCCCACTAAATGAGAACTAATATATGAGCTCGAAGGTAACGATTATCGCCATTGATCAAAAATAAATTGAAAACTTGTTCGTTATGTGCAAGCTCTATCTAATTTCAATAAAATTTTGTGGAACGTACTACTACAACTGTATTTTAGATTTTACTACAAAATATATAATTTAATATGAAGATGGCTTTCGTATCCGCCAGAACACGTTTAGCAGCAAGTTTTGTGTCCACAAATGAGACTGTTTTCTGGGGGTTTCAATATACAAATTTATTTGAATTACAACCTCTTGCTTACTGATTAGGTGTTGTATTTTCCATCATTAACACCAAACCATTGGCTTGAATTCCTCCAAGTATCAATTTAGGTTCCTCTAAATGTGTCCTTTAGAATATGTTTGTATAGTATTTCTATTATAAGATTATCATTTTTTATATAAATTTCACCAATTCTTTGCCCCAAAAAAACCACCCCAGCCCTCCGGACCTAAGAGATATAATTGTTTAATTAGGGTCTAGTCTTTCTCCTTGGTTTGTCTTATAAATACTATTCCGGCTTATATAATATAATTAATCTTAACCACATCAAATAATAAAACACTATATTAAAATCGCTTTGACCAGTTTTGATGATCTTTGAAAGTATTTAATAGAGCAACAAGATTTTTCCCAGATATCAGTGATATCTTACTCGTACCAGTACGTATTTTTTTGTTGCTCCCCAATCTGACGTTTAAGGGTTAAGAGGTATTTTTAAAAATTAATTTAGTTTTGTATGAAAACTTGTCTTTAATTTACGAAAACAAAAATAAAAAAAAAAATCTATATTTGCACGCAGGGTTAAATTACTCAAAAAAAAACCAATATGTTGATACCAATGTTGCCTATATAGAGAAGCTAGAGTTGCCAGTTTGTTTAATTATTTGCAATAATCCAAACGATTTCGAAATCAACTCGGACACCCCACGATTAAATAGTAGGCATTGCTATGTATAATTTTTAACTTAATACAACTACACTCAAAAAAAAAAAATTGTAAAGTCAGCAAAAAATTTTGCTGAGTCAGCAAAATTTTAGTCAGGAGGGTGCTTGCAAAAAAATTGCTAATGTCAGCAAAATCTTTTGCTGAAAATCAGCGAGCTGATCTTTAGCAACAAAATTAGTACATTCAGCAAAAGTTCTGCTAACACTTAGTGGATTAGAAGTAAAAAAAGCCTTGCTAAAAATTAATGAATTTTTTGCTGAATTTTAGTAGACTGAAAAAAAACGCAAAAAATTTGTAGAAAAATTGTAATTTAGTTAATTTATTTGCTGAAAATCATAAAACATATTTTTGTGATTCTTTTAAAAATAATTTACTATAATAACGAAATATAAAAGTTTTCTGTTAGAAAGTGTTTTGCAACCGTCAGATAATGACAATCGTAATTAATTTTTATATTAATTACTGTAGAATATTACTTTAGTTAGTCTCTTTACAGGAAGTAAGTCTCTTTTCAATTTCCCACATTGACGACATGAATTAATTTAATATCTGAAAATATATAGAAATTAATATATAAAGGGTCCGCCATCTAACGTTATTTTCAACTAGTGCTTATTTCGTGAATGGTAACACTTAGCTCATGTCTGATTTGACAGATAATTAGTTTTATCCTTCCGCTGAACGTATATGGTTGTGTATACGCTTGAACAACGCTGGGAAATATTGCGACATTATTTTGAAAATCATGGTAATGTTGCAGAATGTGTGCGAAAATTGCGTACGGATTTTGGAAGAAGAGAGCTGATGTCGTTTGGCCACCTCGGAGCTGCGATTTGACACCGTTGGACTATTATTTGTGGGGTGCCGTCAAAGATAAGTGTTACGCCAACAAGCCAGAGACAATTGACGCTTTAAAGGACAATATTCGTGAAGCCATTGGTGAAATACAGCTGGACACAATCGATAATGTGCAAAAATTGGACCGAACGTGTAGGCTACTGCATGGCCAGCCGAGGCAGCCATTTGAATGATATTATTTTCCAGTATTAACCGGAAGGATTGTACTTTCAAATAACAAAAGAAATTTGAGATAATATACAGTAGTTTTTTTTATAGCATTTTCAAAAAAAAAAAGTTATTTGGCGGACCCTTTATAACATAACAAAAATGTTCTTTCACTTACTTACATCAATGGTTGTCTAACGAAACGAAAAAATAAACAAAAACAAACGAAACGAAAAAACAACCCTTTTTTGCAATAAGAAAAAGGAACCATAAAAATCTACCTAAGATGTGTGTCTTTGTCGTTCGCTTTACTCTGTGTACATGTCTGTATATATTTGTTTGCAATTTGACCACTAGATTATTAATCTATAAACATTTAGTTTAAATAAATAAATATTTTATTTTGTCTTTTTATTTAATTAATAGACAACTATTTTCACAAGCCGGTAACAACGCAAAATTTAAGTTGTTTTAATCCTCAATTTTGTTTTATGTATGAAAAACAGATACAAAACTTCCATGGTTGATTTTTTTATATGTCTTATTAGAGTTGTACTTTTTAGTATCATTTTCCTCTTCTCTACTACAGCTTGACATGCCGCGACATCTACTTCATTCTGCGTATATCTTTCAATCTGTTTGCCGTCCACACTATTAATGTGCTTATCAGCACAATTTTTTTTTAGCAAAATTAATTAGTAAAACATTAGTATATCAGTAAAGCATTAGTATAAAACAGTTAAGTGCTGAATAAGTATAACAAAAATTTTAGCTGAAAACACGATTTTAGCAAAAAATGTTGCTAAAAAATAGTATACCTGATTTACAAGACGTTTTACTAACTTTTCTACTAACTTATTTTTTTGAGTGTTGTAAATCAGGTATACTACTTTTTTTGCAAATTTTTTGCTAAAATAGTGTTTCAGCTAAAATTTTTGTTATACTTATTCAGCACTTAACTGTTTTATACTAATGCTTTACTAATATACTAATGTTTTACTAATTAATTTTGCTAAAAAAAAATTGTGCTGATAAGCACATTAATAGTGTGGACGACAACCAGATTGAAAGATATACGCAGAATGAAGCAGATGTCGCGGCATGTCAAGATGTAGTAGAGAAGAGGAAAATGATACTAAAAAGTACAACTCTAATAAGACTTGTGTATCTGTTTTTCATACATAAAACAAAATTGAGGATTAAAACAACTTAAATTTTGCGTTGTCACTGGCTTGTGAAAATAATTGTCTATTAATTAAATAAAAGACAAAATAAAATATTTAAATTTAATAATTTACATCATTCTGCGTATATCTTTCAATCTGGTTGTCGTCCACACTATTATCAGCACAATTTCTTTTAGCAAAATTAATTAGTAAAACAGTATAATATTAGTAAAGCATTAGTATAAAACAGTTAAGTGCTGTATAAGTATAACAAAAATTTTAGCTGAAAACACGATTTTAGCAAAAAATTTTGTTAAAAAATATTATACCTGATTTACAAGACGTTTTACTAACTTTTCTACTAACTTATTTTGTTGAGTGTAAAATTCCTTAATAAATCACCAGGATTATTATTACTCAAAGCATATTTTTTTAATAACAAAAACACTTGAAACTTTTTGGGCATAATTTGTACACCAGTGAATGTGTATTCAAAAAAATATTTCATTTAATACAAAATTTGTCTATAGATACTTTTAATAAAAGAAAATAAACCGACCACTTTGGTCCTTTGAGTCTTCGTGTAATTTTGCATGTTGGTGTAACAAAGTTCGAAGAATAAAATGTGAAAATAAAACAGTTATAAAATTTTTACACGCAAGCGTGATTTTTGGCCCACCCTGTATAAGTTTGGTCGAAGTGGTAACAAAACAAAAAAAATAGTTTTTTAGTGCGAGTTGTACAAAACCTAAATTCGCTACGGGAGCAATTATAATTTTCTTAGATTCTCTGATATATAATCTTTATATGTAATAATTTAAGTTTTTTAAACCTCAAGATACAGTGGAGTTCGGTAATAAGAAACACCAATAATAACGAATTTACTAATACTTATACCGAATTAATTTTATTTATTTTCTATTTTCTCTGAGTGTAGCGTACTCAGAGAGGAAGCTTCATCATATTTATGAAGCTTCATCATTGACTTTCGTCCAATTTCACACTTCATAAATATGATGAAGCCGTTTCATAAAAGTGCAAATTGATGACAGGTATCTTCATATTGATGAAATGTTACATAAATATGATGAAGAAGGTTTATAACTTTTTAAGAAGGGCTTTATACATGTTATGAAATACTTCATAAATAAAATGAAGCAGTTTTTATGAAAAATTTTCATAAATCATTATGCAATGTTTCAAATTTTTATAAAAATTTATGAACATTTATTTCCCATACATTATTTTTAAAATGACGGACTTATGGAAACAATGGTTTCGTTTTAGTTATATCTTTGATTGTGTTTTTAGTCTTCAATTAACAATATACGTAGACGTTTTACATAAAAACTAACAATTCTAAATTTGGTAAAGCGAAAAAGGACAAGTATTGAAATATTTTCGTAATGAAATTAAAACAATTAAAAAAGATTAACTTCGGCTGGGCCGAATATTTGGTAATTTTAATAAAGATAATTGGGGTGTTTTATTACTCGCGTAATTTGATATTTTGTTTCTATTCAATATTTTGATAAATTTTTTTTTATTTATATAAACAAAGAGTAACCGAAATTTTGGAACAGCAAAAGACATAGTTTTCTGTTAAATATTCAGAAAATTTATTGAATAATATTAAAATTTGTATTGTCGTTTAATTTATCATATCATAAGAAATGTTTTTTTAAGGCGCGTCCAACTGTATATACAATTTGTCCAAGGACGATCATCCATGTTTTTTTTTTTTTTTTTTTTATAATTTAACCAATACTCAGGGGATGCCCCCTACTCATGCAGTGCATTGTATTGATCAGGAAAATAAGGTATGGGAAGGAGGAAAGAGGGAGTAGTGTTTGTGGATATTTGATTTAAATCTTTCTAAATTGTAAGTAACAGGGAAGACTTCTGCGGGAAGTTTGTTCCACATACGAATCGTTCGACTAAAAAACGAATTTTCTCTGTAATGCGTTGTGCGAAACACAGGACAATCAACTACAAACGGATGTGCTCTACTAGATAAGCGAGTATTACGAATAAAAACTCGGGCTCGTGGAATAAGTTCACTTATCTCAGATGAGCATCTCCCATGGTAATATCGATAGAAAAGTGTCACACAACCCACATTCCGACGATGCTCCAATGAATCAATAGAGTTGGATACACTACTGTCATTGATAAGCTTCACCGCCCTCCCCTGAACACGGTCCAGAAGCTTCAGAATAGACAATGGAGCCCCTGCCCATATATGAGAGTTGTATTCCATTTTTGGCCGGATATAGCTGGTATAAATAGTAAGGAGATCGGATGGAGTGAAGTAAGTCTTGCACCGTTTTAGAAAACCGAGACACTTGAATGCCTCTTTCGACACTTGAAATACGTGCTTATTCCAACGGACATCACACTGTATTCTCATGCCCAGAACATCAAGAGTATCCGATTCCTCAATACCTATACCATCCATAGTTACAGATGACAATGTCAATTCCACAGCCCGTCTGTGGGTTAACATACAACATTGGGTCTTGCGTGCATTAAAATCGACCTTATTCGCGCGACCCCACTCGGAGATTGTAAAAAGGTCTTGATTGAGTGTGTCATTCATGTTCTGCCGCATGCCCTCTATCTCCAAAGAGCTTGGCCTGTGATCGAATGAAAATGAATGACAAATGTTGCTGTCATCTGCAAAAGAGTAGATAGGGTTGATGGTCTGACCAAGAAGGTCATTAATAAAAATAAGAAAAAGGGTAGGAGAAAGAACAGAACCTTGCGGTACCCCTGAATTTAGCTGAAACTCGTTTGATGAGACCCCATCTAAAACAACACGTATAGTGCGGTCTCTGAGAAAACTCGTTATAAATCGAGAGAAGACATTACCGACACCAAAAGCAACTAGCTTAGTCACGAGTGCTCCGTGCCACACACGATCGAACGCCTTAGAAATATCTAGAGCAACCACTTTACTCTCACCAAAGCGGTGGATTGACCGGCTCCAACGTTCCGATAGAAACGCCAACAGGTCTCCCGTAGATCGACCACTACGGAAGCCATACTGTCGATCATTTAAAAGTGAATTGGTCTCTAAATATTTCACAAGATGGTGGTTAACCATGGTCTCCATCACTTTGGAGAGCGCAGAGCAAATTGCGATTGGGCGGTAATTTTCAGGGTTGTTAGCCGCACCCTTTTTAGGGATAGGCTGGACATTGGCCACCTTCCAGCATGAGGGGAAAATTCCCGCACGGTACGAAGAGCTGAAAAGTTTTGCCAATGGACGTGCCAACGTTAAAGAGCACTGTTTCAGCACCAGTGCTGATATGCCATCCGGCCCCGGTGACTTGTTTACGTTGAGATCCTCAAGTACCCTTTTGACTGCCCGGGCCCGAAAGAAAATCAAAGGCATAGTATAGGATACCCTTTCGAGAACGGGCAGTGGTTGATCGCTTTCCGGCAAGAAAGAATTTCTTGCAAAAAGTTCAGCGAAGAGGTTGGCCTTATCAACCGGGTCGGTGAATGATTGATCGTCCTTTATAAGAGTTGGAATAGAAGAACTAGCATTATCCTTTACTCTTTTAACGAACGACCAAAAGGTCTTACTGCCCCGAGGAGCAGAAAGAACTTTCGCACGTAGACGCCGTTCGTATAAAACTTTTTCGCGTCTAAGTACTTTGGCACACTCGGTTCTCGCCTTTTTGCGATGCAGATCAGTAACGACGTTCTTATTCGAACGCCAATTACTGAACGCTGCCTCTCTGGATCTGACTGCATTTTTGCACGTCTGGTTAAACCAACACTTATGTTTTGATTTTCCCGAAATATGCTTCGTTGGAATAAAAAGTTTCATTCCTAGCATAATAATATTGACTACCATTTCTGCAGCGGCATCGACGTTGTCGTCGAGAAAACAAATTTTCCAGTTAAAATGCCGAAAGAAATCGTTGAGCTCGGCCCAACGAGCTTTTTCATAGAGGAAAATAGAACGTTTTCTGCGCTAAGTTAGAAACACTACGAAGAGTAGAATATGAAAAAGATGCAGAAATAGTACTGTGATCCGAATTTCCGAGAGGTGCAAGTATTTTCACTTCGTACTTTTCAGGGTGAGAAGTGAGGAAGAGGTCAAGAGTGTTCCGCAACTGCCCTTCAACACACGCATTGTGTGTTGGCTCATTCACAAGTTGTGCAAGATCATTATGCGCGGCGAAGAGCTCAGCGTATTGGCCCTCGGGAGTTGTATGGCTCGAATGGCGAATCCAGGATGAGTTGTGGATATTAAAATCGCCAGCAACTACGATTTCACTATTCGGACAACTCTCCAAGATTTTCGAAATTGAATCGGAAAGGGCATCGAAGCCATCAAGGGATTTAGCCAATTCCGTGCTTGGACTTCTATATAAAAATCCGAAGTGCAATATGTGTGACCTGATCTGGAATTTAACCCAAAGAGAGCTAAATTCCTTATCATTACAGTTCAACTGTTGCTGATACTGGTACACAACATCATCGCTAATGTACATTGCAAGGCTCCTATGTAGAGAGAAAAGGGATAGAAGGTGATACCCAGGTATGTGAAAATCCTGTGGATCAGCATCCTCACAAACCTGAGTTTCACATAAGGCGAAGACATCCGGCCTATGAAAACGAATGTGAGCATACACAGAAAAGTGCAATGGGGTGCTAACTCTTCGTTTTAATTAGGGCAATATGGGTATCAAATTTTTTCTTTTGCCAAGTACATCATCTTTGTATGTAAATAATTTAGATTTTTGCAAATTAGATGCATTCTACACGGTGCTCTGGAATATATATAAATGCAATTTTGTGGTAACTCTAATATGATAGCGGATTTAGTTTCTAGATCATGTATGGATGAAAATAGGACTAAAGAAAGAAAAAAAAAAATGATCCACGACTTTTTGGCGGCATATTTTTTTCGCAAATTAAAAAAAGTTATTAAATATTATTGTTTCTATAGGGTTCGCCATCTAACGTTTTTTTTTCGATGCCGATTTTGCCAAAAAAAATTATCTTTTCAGTTGAAGCTCATACTGCATGGCCAGCCGAGGCAGCCATTTGAATGAAATTATTTTCCATTATTAACTGGAAGGATTGTACTTTCAAATAAAGAAGAAATTGGAGAAAATATTTAGTAGTTTTTTTTTATAGCATTTTCAAAAAAAAAATAATTTGGCGGACCCTTTATTTACAAAACTGTCCTCAAAAACAAAAACGACTTGCGAGTTTATCATAGATTTAAAATCCTCTTAAAAAGTTAACATGCTCTAATTGTCTGTATTTTGGAATTGTAAAACAATATGGTTTTAGTTTTATTCCAAATGAAAACACAATGCGAGCGTATTTTTATAAAAAAATTTATATTTCAATCTTGATTTTATTTTAATAAAATTAAAGTAAAATAAGTGTTAGCATATTCTTTACTAACATTTGTAATATATTGTTTTTTGAGTGTACTATTTAGAAAACTTTTTAACATTTTCTTTCGAACTTTGCAACATAAAAGAAAGTCCCAAAATGTTGTTTTCAAAAATTAATATAAAAAAGAATTACTTCATTTAAAGTATACTAAACATTTTTTTTTTGATTCTGTAACATATTAAAAAAAAATTTTATACAGATCATTTAAGACTCATTTATTGCGATTTTAAAAAGCGTTACAGAAAATCCTTTCGTAACTCTATTTCAGTATATTGCGTGCGCGACACGATCTGGCCCATAATATAATAATAAAAAATATAAATGTTGTATCACATCGGTTTAATTCAACTAACGCGAAAGGCATTTTAATCACGACACAATGAACAATTATTTAAATTTTTTTTAGCTTAAACCCAATGATATTGGGAACTGATAAACTTAAATTTACAATTTTTTTTTATGCATGAAATTTTTCATACAGCATACTTTGATTTTATATTTTTGCATTTTTTTCTTTCTTTAGTCCAGAGATGCCCAGTAGTGGCTAATATCAGCAAATTAAACTCACACGTATACTTACGCTCTTTTGTTTGATCGTCAATCAACCAATAGGAAATCAGCATGTTGAGTGGGAGAGACAAACTACACTTGCAGAAAGAATATTTAAAAGATTATCAATTTATTTTACACATGGCGTTTTTAACAGACATTTGTAACATTTTGAATGAGTTGAATTTAAAGCTGCAGGGAAAAGATAATAATATTTCGGATATGTTTAAAATTCTTTCAGATTTAAAAACTCAGCTATTTATACTTGCAGCTCAAATTGATTCTGAAGACTTTTCGGACTTTCCGAAAACTTCTGTTATTTACGACAAGGAGAAAATCTTGAAAAAGTTGGAACTTTTGGAAGTATTAGAAACGCTTTTTAATAACTTTAATGACAGGTTTAAGGATTTTGAAAATATTCAGCATTTACTGGATATTTTTCAAAACCCTTTTAAATGCGATATATTAAAGTACGCATTTCTAGTCGAAACAGAACTTATTATACTTCGAAGTGAAATACATTTGCCGGACAATTTTGACAATATAGAATGCTGGAAAAATCTGGATGGTACAATGTGTCCTGAAATAAAGAAGATTTCATTGAAGTGTTTATCTTCATTTCCCTCACCGTATCTTTGCGAACAAATAATTTCAGATTTGAATTATATTTGTTCAAAAAAACGCAATAAGCTGAATTCTTCTAGTTTGAGAAATATACTTTTATTGCGTAACTGCAATAAGAGTATCAACATAGAAGATTTCATTACTTTTTAATTGCAAATTCAACTCATTCAATGATTAATTGAGGGAAAATTTATAAACACTTCGAATTTCGAAATATATCACAACCGCCACACATGTGCTTTCGTCGCAATCTCGTTGAAGACTAAATAAAATGAATAGCAAATTGTTTTCTTCCAGTGTTATTTCGTCACTCTCACCAATACTACTACCTTGGGCATCTCTGCTTTAGTCCTATTTTCATCCATACAAGATCTAGAACAGGGGTCAATATTTCATTGCACAATTGTGCAAACGAAAATTTATCTACCTCACACACATTCTTGTACTCTTTCATTTAGTCGTAGATGAGAATGCGACAAGTGTACATGTTCAGCGGATGCTTTAACATTTTTTTTAATGATGACACTCAAAAAATATTGTATGATCAAAAATGCTTTTGGTAACATACAATGCCTTTTATGTTATAAAACATTTAAGGAATGTACGGAATATGTTATTAAAAGACATTGCGATTGCTTCATGCTAATATAAATAATTTAAAGATGAGGAAAAAGAAGAGCTGATTTATAGAAATAAAACAATTTTTTTGGAAAAATTGAAAGGATCGTTATTAGAACAGGATATTAATAAACCAAAATCAGTTCCCAAATTAAAACAGGAGATTTCAAGTTTAGTAAGCTTGGAAATTGTCAGGAAGGGTAGACCATTTTGTGATGGTGTTTTTATTAAGCAATTGTTAAACAAAATTTGGCAAAGGAATGTACGGAATATGTTATTTAAGGAATGTACGGAATATGTTATTAAAAGACATTGCGATTGCTTCATGCTAATATAAATAATTTAAAGATGAGGAAAAAGAAGAGCTGATTTATAGAAATAAAACAATTTTTTTGGAAAAATTGAAAGGATCGTTATTAGAACAGGATATTAATAAACCAAAATCAGTTCCCAAATTAAAACAGGAGATTTCAAGTTTAGTAAGCTTGGAAATTGTCAGGAAGGGTAGACCATTTTGTGATGGTGTTTTTATTAAGCAATTGTTAAACAAAATTTGGCAAAGGCTTAATTATAATACTAAATTTATAGAGTCTTTTCCCCTGTCCAATCCAACTGTAACTCGTCGTACTGTTCAATTAGGAACAGCTGTAGAATCTGCGGTTAGGGAAAAATTAACTGGTTGTGAGTTTTTTTCAATTTGTTTAGACGAGAGCACTGACATCAACGATCTCTGCCAACTTGTAATTTGTATTCGTTGCGTAGATAGCGAATACAATATTTTTGAAACCATGTTTACTTTAGAAACATTTTATGGAAATGTAACAGGTAAGTTGTTGTATGAAGTTGTCAGCGAAAAACTTCTTTCCATTGCAGACATAAACAAATTAGTTGGAGTCTGTACAGATGGAGCCAATGTAATGGTGGGCAAATATGAAGGTTTCATAGGCCAATTAAAAAAACACGAATTTTCAGTTCATACTTTTCACTGCATAATTCATCAGGCCGCTCTTGCATCGAAATTTATAAATGATTACCCAGCTATGAAGGCAGCAGAGCAAATAATAAATAAAATTCGAAGCGGACATCACTCGATTACCCACCGAAAATTTGTAACATTTTTAAAAAACATAAATGCTGTCAATTATGATATAAAAATGTTTACAGAAGTTCGGTGGCTAAGTCGCGGTAATTGCCTAAATAGATTATATGACTTAAGAAAAGAAGTACTTCAGTTCCTAGAAAATGAGAATTTAGAAAAACATTTAGTTCAGTGTTCATTTTCAATTTCAAAACTAAACTTTTTCTATTTTTTTCCCAAATTCAATCGGGTGATTTTTCCAGTTTTCCAAAAACTTATCTTGCTTATGCAGAAATATTTGAAACACTTTTGAATAATTTTCAAGAAAGGTTTCAAGATATTGTAACTATACAACCGCTATTAGATCTTTTCGAAAACCCTTTTCGTTGCGATGTAAGCAACTACGAATTTGATGTTCAATCAGAACTAATTATACTTCGAAGCGAAGTAAATTCTCCAGACGAAATTAATATTGCAGAGTTCTGAAAAGATTTGGATGGAGTTTTATCCTGAACTTAAAAAAAACATACATATTTTTGTATCACCTTAACCATACAAAATAACATTTAATTATGTAATAACATACACTGTTATATTTAAACCATTGTTAATCAGGTGTATTTGATTATCTTAATTATTTTCTAATTTTTTTTCTTAATATCAGAAAGGATTCTGCTAGTAACATTTTTCTATGACTGTAATTCTCTCAATTTTTTCCTCTCTCTTACTCACTAATACACTACAGAAAATTTTTTGGTGATGCCTGATCTAGAAACTAAATCCGCTATCATATTAGAGTTACCACAAAATTGCATTTATATATATTCCAGAGCACCGTGTAATTTGCAAAAATCTAAATTATTTACATACAAAGATGATGTACTTGGCAATAGAAAAAATTTGATACCCATATTGCCCTAATTAAAACGAAGATTTACCACCCCATTGCATTTTTGTCAAAACGCGAACTAGCACGAATTTCAAAAAAAGCTGAGACCCGTATTTAATTAAATCGACTAAAGATTAAAATATGTTAATTTGGCATTTTTATTACAAACAAGCCCGAACAAAAAATTCAGAAATCGTTTTTTTTACAGAATATCCTTAAAAAAGGACATGGATGATCGTCTTTGGACAAATTGTATATACAGTTGGACGCGCCTTAAAAAAACGTTTCTTATGATAACCATATTGTATATGTTGTTAAGGAAACAGATTCTCAAATTAACAAAACATGCAAAAATAGACCCATTTGCAAAATGGTCCAGATCACGAGAGGTCAAAGCTAGAGCCGAAATATTTTAAATGTCATCATAAAAAAGTCCAAGGTTCATTTTTAGGAGGGTATTTCGAGCACTTTTTGGTGAGTCGGTCTAATATTAATAAGCGTTCTACTTTTGTGCTTTAGGAATACATTTTCGGATATAGCGCTGGATTTTACGTGGGTCAAAATCGCTTAAAACTAGTGTAGTTGTTTGTTCATACTATTTTGAGAGCAAGCACTAAACGCCAACGAACTTTAATTTGTATTTGTCAGTTTGGCGCTACACTGAGAGAATTATCTGCATGATATCAATGAATTTTTTAATTAGATTTATAAAAAAGTTAATTTGCTTTATTTTAAAAATAACAAAAAAATAATCTCGAATTATATAAAAACAAATCACTAAGAAAACTGTAAAAAATAATACTTGAGCCAAAATAAAACTAAAAATTATTTTTATAAATAGAATATTTTTGGTCTTCAAAGTTTAGTAACGTCATGATGCTTATTAAGAAAAGACCGTGGTCACGTGTTTGATTGATACGAAGACCAGATGAGAGGAAAATTGATGATTAGGATCTTTGTTTAAGCTCTGACTATTCCGAAGGCTCTATCCTTTGTAAAACTTCGGGGTTTGATGAGATATTAAGCCAGTCTGAAAAGCATGTATCAACCTGGCTAAAATAATTAATTTGCTTTATAAATTAATAAAAATAACAAAAAAATAATCTCGATGTATATAAAACCAAAAACTAAGAAAACTGTTATAAAGAGCATGAAGCTTTTTCATAAAGTTAAATAAATTGTTCATTCACTATGTGATTACAAATTAATTAGTATAATGAACATTTTCATTAAAACACGTGCAAGGTTATTCTCTCTTGTTAGTTCAGTCTGTCACATCTGAAATATTGGAAAAAGTGATATATTGAAATAATATGTAAGTTTTATAAGAACAGGATAACATGTTATAAATATTAAATAGGAAAATTAGAAAAAAAATCTATCTTATAAGCAGAATAATCGAGTACGAGCGTATTAATGAATACGTGTCAACTACAGATAAGAGTTGACAGCTTTTGTTAAAATCTACGTGCTTTTTATCATGAGATTATACTCAACTTACATATACAGGATGCTGACAATAAATAAAAAAAGGTGAAATATAACAAACATAAAAACATATCAAATGCATACTTTGAAATAATTCTAATCAAAATATATTCCTAGTACTACCTTTGGATCGCAAAGATGCCAATTTCGAGTTGGCCATAAAATATAAATTTTGAATGGAATTTGAATTTTAATATGGCTTTGAAATTTAAAATGAGATGGACTCACTCTGACGTCAGTTTACTGTCCTCCGCGATTTTCAGTATCTGAGATACAGTTTGAAAATTTTTTCAAGACTTTTAAATCGCTTCCTAGCTTGTCGAGACTACAATGCTATGACTACTATTGGGCTTCACGTCGCTGAATAGTCTGATAGGAGGAATCGCCTGGACAGCCGACCTATTGGCCTTCAGATCCAAGAAAATTTCCGATCTTATCGATTTTGGGATAATGAAACATATCGACAGAAGTAAGTTATCTGCTGAAACATCATTTGATCTCAATTCAGACCATTCTGCAGTAATTTTAACGTATTACTATGAACCGATTTCGGTTAAGACACCCTGTGGACTCACTTCGTCAAAGACGAATTGGCTTAAATATAAAAAATACATTAGTAGCCACATCCACATTAGTCCATCTTTGGAATAGGTGTATGTGTTCAGGACTTTACGTCCATTATGAGATCAGCAGCAGAGCACTCTTCGGCTTCCATGACCGTTGCTTCCTCTAATCGCAGTTTTTATGTTTCTAACTCCGAAATCGAGCAACTACTGGATATCAAAAGAAGGCTAAGAAGAGAATGGCAAAACAGTAGATCCCCTGCTGCAAAGCAGAGGCTGTCTGAAGCTACTAGAAACCTTAGAAAAGCCCTTCATTTAGAAGAGTATCGCATAAATAGCGTGTATGTAGAAAGTTTATCGCATAAAAGTTCAGCGCACTATTCACTTTGAAAAGCTACTAAAATTAAACCACCGGTAGAGGGCGAAGCACCGCTGAAAAAGCAATGTGGCAATTGGGCACGCAGTGAAGAGGAGAAAGCATACTCATTTGCAGAGCATTTAAGAACTGTATTTGAGTCAAACTTAGCAGAAAATAATTGTACACGCCCAGAAATGCCTCTGCATTTGAATCACAACTTAGGTAATAAATGGGTTAACGCCCAAGATGTTAAGACAATTATACGTACACACCTAAGCCCAAAGAAAGCGCCTGGGTATGACTTAGTCACACCAAACATGATAAAAAAAAACCTACCATTTATAGCGGTTAAAGTTCTAACGAAAATATTTATTGCGATCTTGCAAAAAGGTTACTTTCCGGACATATGGAAAATTTCTCAAATCAAAATGATTCCCACGCCTGGAAAAGATTTAGCTTTAACTTCGTCATACAGACCTATAAGTTTACTTCCGTGCCAGCTCATCAGTTCGGCTTTCGTGAAAACATGGAACCATAGAGCAAGTAAACCGCAGAACTTGCGAGATTTGAAAAAACCATGAGGAAAGAAAATATTGCACTGCCGTTTTTATGGATGTCGCTCAGGCATTCGAAAAATATGGCACGATGGTCTTTTATATAAAATAAAATATCACCTACCAACTATTGCACACAAACTTCTAGATTCTTACTTTCTTAATCGCTACTTCAGGGTGAAATATAAAGAAACTACAACTTCTGATTATAAAATGAATGCAGGTGATCCTAAAGGAAGTGTTCTCGGCCCTGTTCTTTATCATATATTTACGTCAGACTTGCCGATATCTGAACGTATTACAACATCAACATTTGCGGATGACACTGATTTAATAAGCACTCACTCAGACCCTCCTTGAGACTTAACAACCATCTTACGGCTGTGGATACGTGGTTCAAGAACTGGGGGATTAAAGGTAATGAACTTAAGAGCAAGCACGTTACGTTTACACTTAGAATGGGGTCTTGTGCCCCTGTCTCGTTAAATGGTGTAATTATCCCACAGTCTGAGAGTGTTACATACCTTGGTATTCACTTGGACAGATGTGGCGAAAACACTTAGAAGCCAAGAGGCTTCATATGAAGCTGAAAGCCTGCCAATTACATTGGCTAATTAATAAGCATTGACTCTAAAGTCATCCTGTATAATTGTTTTATAAAACCAATATGGACTTATGGTACCCAGCTATGGGCTACAGCCAGTATGTCTAATATTAAGCTTATACAGAGGCCACAATCGAAAATTCTGAGGATCATTACTGGAGCCCCGTGGTACGTCAGAAATATCAACATTCACGAGGACTTAAATGTTCCGTTAGTGAGAAAAGAGTTTATGGACATCAGAACGAAATACGTGGAAAAGCTTAGCAACCACCCAAATCCATTGGCGAGAGCCCTTACTCGAACCCAAACGCACACCAGACTGCAACGTGCAGACTTACCCACCATTTAATTTAGAGGCCCATTCTTCAAAATTGCTCCTAGGGAGTAACTAGTCTTTAAGCTAGTTTTGTAAGATTTATACACTTATTGTTAGGCCAAGAATGGGCAGATTCAATAATCCAAATAATAAAGTATCAAAAAAAAAAAAAAATATGAGTTGAGAATATGAATTGTCAGCGGGATATGAATGAATTTGATCAATGAATTATCACTGGAATTCTTCCATTGAAACTTTTCATTAAATTAAGGCAGTTTGTCATAAATTTTAATGAAACAATTCATGTTATTTATTAAACATTTCATACGCCTAATGAAGAAGTTTCATTAACTTTTTCAGTAACTTAAACGAATTTTTCATTCACATTGTGAAGAAAACTTCATTAGTCTAATGGAAAAACAAAATCATTAAAACTCGTCAAAGGAATTATCTCTGTGTATAAAATGTTCGTGTGTAAATAAATTTTTGATAAAATGACTTTAAGTGTATATTTTCCATTAAGTTAGCCCAAAATGACGAATGTAGTTCATTATAACTTTTTATATATATAAAAATATTTTTTATTTAAATATAGTGTATTAATGGAGAATATTTTTAACTTAATTACGAAAAATTATATCTCGCAAGTGGTGGCCATTTTCTGCTTCGCATATTCGTGCTCTTTAAAAAACATTTTCCATAACCTTTCTCAAAACTTGAGGTGTTATGTTTTTGATTTCGTTGCGTGTATTGTTTTTTATTTGCTGGATGGTTCTAGGCTTATTAATATATACTTTTCTTTTCAAATAACCCCAACGTTTTGAGCAGTTAAATCCGGTGAATGCAGAGGCCAATTAAAAACGATTGTACGCGAAATAATTAGTTCACCAAAGATGTCGCGTAAAAGAGAGATTGTGTCCCTCGCAGTGTGCACACCAAACATTACACTTAAGTGGGTATAATTGTCGCTGTTGAAATACTCTTGGGTTTCCTGCAGTTTTGCCTATTTACAAACCCGTTTAATTGGAAATTATGATTTTCTTCAAGTCGTTTCTGGTAATCTGTCGGTTTAAATTCTTGGACAAGCTGAATTTTGTAAGGAAACATTCTTATTGTATGCATAATGCTCTACAGCGACCCTCGTCAGAGACGAATTTGTGACGAACGTTTCCTGGTTGATGTTTTTCCATCTTCCCGAAAACTCTCCTGTACCCTTTTAATATTGTCATCCGTGCGTACCGTTCGTTTCTTACTGCCCCTTGTTGTCTAAAATTTGCCTCCAGACGATTTATTGCTTACTCTGAGGGTCAACACGCACATTAAAATAAGGACGATATGCACGCTGAGTCAAAACAATGGACCGTTGATTTGAGAAATAACGTTCTACGATTTGGCACGTTGTTCAATTGTGTACTGTTCCATTTTAAATTCCCCAAGTCTTCTTTACAAAATACTGAGGAGAAATAAAAAAAAAATTGTAAGGAATTCAAACGCTTCGGTAACTTTGGGTCACCCTGTATACTATTTCGAATTTTAATCTGACATTCTAGAAAGTTGAAACCTGGCACACATATTGTATCAACCTCTGAAAATATTTATCTAAAGACAGATCTTGAAATTTCGGTCTGTGTGGTGAACGGAGGGAAAAATGTATTTTCAGCAATATAAAAATTTTTGCTCTGCTTCTAAAAAATATCCCTAAATTGAATTTGTTTGTCTAAACGCATATTTACTAAGAAAGTTAAAATTTTGCATACATATGTGTTACATCGTTTCAGCTTTGCCACTTCTTTGGAATGTCATTAGGGTTTTCAAATACCCAAAATTTTTCTCGGGAATCGGTAAATTATTTTGAGCATTTCCGGAAATTCCCAAATTCTATAAAACAGTTATTTTTTAAGGTTTTAGCAATATAAACTTATTATTCTTAGAAAAATCAAAATATACATATTAAAATTTAACAAGCACTGTCCATTTTTAAATATTTTTTAACATTGATTTTACAAAAACAACTCTAAAACTTTTTTATCAAATCTTTTTAACAACTCAAAAATAAATCAAAAAAAAAAATCTTTGATTTTAATTATTCATAAGAAAATTAGTCAAAATTTCAAAATGTCTTTATGTTAGGTACTTAATTTTTTAGGGTTCCACAAACAAAAGTCTTAAAATTCGATTCATTTCTTGAGGCTGCACAGGTTCTCCCGATTTTCAATATGTTGATTTGAAGGCTCTTAAAGTAAATATTGCGCAAGTATAATAAAGGGTCCGCCATCTAACGTTTTTTTTTTCAACTAGTGCTTATTTCGTGAATGGTAACACTTAGCTCATGTCTGATTTGACAGATAATTAGTTTTATCCTTCCGCTGAACGAATATGGTTGTGAATACCCTTGAACAACGCTTGGAAATATTGCGACATTACTTTGAAAATCATGGTAATGTTGCAGAATGTGTGCGAAAATTGTGTACGGATTTTGGAAGAAGAGAAGCACCGTATGTTCGTTATCTTGTGAAAAAAGTGAAAGAAACTTGCATCGTCATCGATAAATCAAAGCGTGAAAAGCCGCAAAGAGTGCGTACACCCGAGAATATTGCTGCTGTTGCAGAAAGTGTGCGTGAAGCGCCATCAACATCAATTCACCGTCGTTCTCAACAATTGAACATTTCGGAGACATCAATGAGACGAATTTTGCATAAAGACCGTGGTATGACGCCATACAAAGTGCAATTAGTTCAGGAGTTGAAGCCAATTGACCATCTAATGCCAGAGACAATTGACGCTTTAAAGGACAATATTCGTGAAGCCATTGGTGAAATACAGCTGCACACAATCGATAATGTGCTTAAAAATTGGACCGATCGTGTAAGCTACTGCATGGCCAGCCAAGGTAGCCATTTAAATGAAATTATTTTCCATTATTAACCAGAAGGATTGTACTTTCAAATAAAAAAAGAGATTTCAGAAAATATTCAGTAGTTTTTTTTATAGTATTTTCAAAAAAAAAAAGTTATTTGGCGGACCCTTTATAAGACAAGGGTATGCCCAAAATTTTCACAGTGGATAGAAAAAAGTTCAAACTATCTAAATGTGAAATAAAAACAATCTAAAGAGGGTAAGTGACGTAAATATTGTGTAGGAATGAAAAGAAAATTTAATATTTTTAATATTTAAATAATTGTATTTCTAAATTTTAGTTTCATACCAACACCTGACATACCTCACTTAAGACAACTCTGTTTCAGCCGTGTAGGGAATTTACTCAGAAAAGTTAATCTACTAAAAACGAGATTAACTGCTTAATCAAGCACTAAACATGTCAATCAAACCAATTTTTAATATATTTCATTAAGAGTTTATAAAACGTTTTATCTGGCTTCTGTTTCTTAACGACTCTATATTCATAATACTAATTGTGTGCAACACTGTGATGTGATATAATTTCGGTTGGCAACTCTAAAGAACATACATTCAAAGTCAGGTGAATATTAACGATAAGACGTTGCCGTAAAAAAATAATGGCGCTGTCTCTAATGCCGACAGTTTCCTTGTTCTTCGGCGCCAAATTGGTATTTTAAACTGCCAAAGTAAATCTTTTCGTTGGAAAGTTTAAGTTAACGAGAAAGATTAAAAAAGGTGATTTACGTTAATCAAGTGGCTTAAATTTGCTGTCTAAACTCCCTATAATCTGCTAAAAATTATATTAACTGCTTAATCAAGCACTGAACAAGTCGATTTCAATTTTTTTTTAATACTTTTGATTACCAGTTAACTTTCTATCTGGCTACTGTTTCTAAACAATTCTGTGTTCGTGCTACTAATTGTGCTAATCGCAGTGTTTTGATAAAATTTCGGTTGGCCACAAATGGAATAAAAGCAATTATTTACAATAAAAAAATATTTCTTTTAATAAAACTTTTTCGAAAATTTACCAATTTTAAGAAAATTAAAATTAAAACTTTATTAAAGAAATAACTGAAATTTTAAAACTTCTATTAATCGTTTTCCAAGATGTGGGATGCTTTAATAATGGGTAAATATTAGGGTCTTCACTCGAATGAAAGCTATTCGATTAGTCGAACGTAAAAATCGAAAATTCGAACGAACAATTTAAAAAACATAATTTTCGAATAACGAAAAATTCGAATAAATAATGACGATTAATCGATTACCACGAATAATTAAAACAAATGCTCCTTTAATAAATTTTTTTCCAAAAATGACCAATTTTGAAAAAATGTATTTAAAAACTGGCAATAGACAAAATAAATTCACACCCTTATTGAACAAATAACTGAAATTTTAAAACGTTTATTAATCGTTTTCCAAGAAATGGACACATACTAAACAGAGCCGATACAAATCAGATGCCAAAATTGTTTATAAAAACCGTATTTATTTTAATAACTATTTTTCTGAATGTGATTGACTTATGATTTGACTTTTAAGCAAACAATATAAAGGAACCCACATATAAAGTGTTATTGTTTGAAAAAAAAGCACGACTTTTAGGCGAAAAAAACAGTAATTTGTTGAACAAATTCCATTTTTGACTACATTTGTAGTTCATTTAAAATAAAACAAAGCCCATCAAATTACTGTACTATGAATTTACTTTAATTTTTATCAGTTTTCTGTTTTCATTTAAAAAAATTAAATAAACAGACTTCAATTTCAATAAACTATTCAATTTATTACTACATTTGTTTTTAATTTTTACTACATTCGTGGTTCATTTTGCTAACAGTCAAAAACAAATGACAATGTTAGTTGAATTTAATGAAATATAAGCCGTTCTTTTTCAATTAAAATTTCAGTTATTTTTAACTACATCTGCAGTAGGTGTTTACCTCCATAATATTGTACATGTCCTACTATCATCATTAGCGCTAGTCACGAAAAAACGAGTTTTGTCCCCAAACAACGATAAATTACGTTGAAGCTACTCTTTGAAAATCCCCCTCGTTTGGAGTAAAAAAGTATTGTACTCAGTCGCCTATTGTCCTTAGTTACCTATGTTTGAACTATAGAGTTGCTGTTTCAGTGGTAGGGATTTTTTTTTGCTCTGAAAGGAACTTGTGAGCAGATAGTTGACATAGGTTTCTTGAAGTGGACCAATATTGGCAATGTGACAACAATATTTAGGACTGATCCAAGTGGCTGTACCACATTTTAAAGTTAATCCGATCGATTTTATTGTGGTTGGTTATCCGTCATCACACCATAAACTAATATTGAAATGTGTGCTGTGACATATCATCAAGTGGTCCTGATACAAGACAATTATAGCGCACGTCTTCGCTTTTTGCTTCTAACTGATTTATTAAATGGTAATTACCAAAGCCTTAACCTACGTCATCTTATGTACTAAACATACTTAGAGTAGAGATATAACGGATTATGTCTTCTATATTTACTTATTTGCATACATATCATTCCTCCCTTTTTTAAAAAAACTTAACATGAAGTAACTTAACAATAACAATTATATTAATACAACAATTTAAAGAAACATAACCAATACTCGACTTACAACAAATTATATTAATATGGCCTTTTAAATGATATATGTATATATAGTATTATTAAATGACAGTATAACATTTTTAATTAATCTCCTCAATTTGACATTTACCTTCTTCTTGTTCTAAAATTCTTTTTGCTTTTTTAGTTAACATTTTATATTCGTTATCATCTACTTTATTCCTTTTCGAATCGTTCTCATTCTCAAGTTCATTTTCAATATGAGATCTTAATTTTTTCATTTTCCTATTTGGTTTAAATTTATATGATACAAATGGACTAAACTTTATAGGTTTTGATTTTAATTTTCTCAACTGATGTTACACTTAAAATTTTGACTATTGTGCATGTTAACCATTTACAATAATTATTGGACACATTTCTGTATACAATAGTTTCTCCTACTTTAAATGATTTTATATTCTTTTCGTTATTATTGTCCATTGTTCTAATCTCATTATGTTTATCAACATTCATATCAATCCTATTGTTGAGTTTTTCTCAACTTTTACTACCTATCTCCATTCAACATTTATTATATTTTATATTGTCAATGAGAGATTTTGGTTTAAAGTTCAACATTAACTCCGACGGAGAGTTATTGATACCAATACAGGGTAATGTTCTATATCCTAATAGAAAGTTTTTCAATAAGTAGAGGGGAAATGGGGCCTTTGTAACGAATGTCGGCAGAGCATCGCAGAGCATAATTTGCCAGTGCTTTGCCAGTACTTCAGCCAGTGCTTTGCCAGTACTTCAAAAAAAAAAATTTAAAAAAAAAAATTTAAAAAAAAAATTTAAAAAAAAAATTTCAAAAAAAAAAAATTTAAAAAAAAAAAATTTAAAAAAAAAAAATTTAAAAAAAAAAAATTTAAAAAAAAAATTTCAAAAAAAAAATTTCAAAAAAAATTTAAAAAAAATTAAAAAAAAAATTTAAAAAAAAAAAAAAAAAAATTTAAAAAAAAATTAAAAAAAAAATTTAAAAAAAAAAAAATTTCAAAAAAAATTTCAAAAAAAAAAAAATTTAAAAAAAATTAAAAAAAAATTTTAAAAAAAAAAAAATTTAAAAAAAATTAAAAAAAAAATTTAAAAAAAAAAAAATTTAAAAAATAAATTTAAAAAAAAAAAATTTTCAAAAAATTTAAAAAATAAATTTAAAAAAAAAAAAATTTCAAAAATTTAAAAAATAAATTTAAAAAAATAAATTTTCAAAAAAATTTGTGCAGTGAAAAAATAAATTTAAAAAAATTTGCGCAGTGAAAAAAATAAATTTAAAAAAATATATTTTCAAAATTTGCGCAGTGAAAAAAATAAATTTAAATGAAAAAAGTGGAATTTCTGACTCAGTGAAAAAAGATAAATTTTCATAACATCTGGCCCAGTAAAAATTCTGTGTGTGGAGAATATTTTTATTACACAATTATGTTTTGCCGACGGCTTTTCACAATTTTACATCTATGAAAAAAAGAAGAATTTTCTGCTCCAGTAAAAAAAGAAGAATTTTCTGCCCAGTAAAAAAGATAAATTTTCATAAACATCTGGCCCAGTAAAAATTCTGTGTGTGGAGAATATTTTTATTACACAATTATGTTTTGCCGACGGCTTTTCACAATTTTACATCTATGAAAAAAAGAAGAATTTTCTGCTCCAGTAAAAAAAGAAGAATTTTCTGCCCAGTAAAAAAAGATAAATTTTCATAAACATCTGGCCCAGTAAAAATTCTGTGTGTGGAGAATATTTTTATTACACAATTATGTTTTGCCGACGGCTTTTCACAATTTTACATCTATGAAAAAAAGAAGAATTTTCTGCTCCAGTAAAAAAAGAAGAATTTTCTGCCCAGTAAAAAAAGATAAATTTTCATAAACATCTGGCCCAGTAAAAATTCTGTGTGTGGAGAATATTTTTATTACACAATTATGTTTTGCCGACGGCTTTTCACAATTTTACATCTATGAAAAAAAGAAGAATTTTCTGCTCCAGTAAAAAAAGAAGAATTTTCTGCCCAGTAAAAAAAGATAAATTTTCATAAACATCTGGCCCAGTAAAAATTCTGTGTGTGGAGAATATTTTTATTACACAATTATGTTTTGCCGACGGCTTTTCACAATTTTACATCTATGAAAAAAAGAAGAATTTTCCGCCCCAGTTTTTTCACTGGGATGATGGGATTATGTGCATAGAAAATTCTTTGTGTTTACATTATGAAAATATTTTTGAGAAGAATTTGTACACAATATAATCAAATTAGTGTCGCGTTGATATACATGTAAAATTAATTATAGATCGTTTTCTCAGCCTACAGACATACACCCAAACGTTTTATGATACCGTCATAAACGCATCGCAAGTATACAAAACGATTGTAACAAGAAACCCTTTTATTGTGTTTACATTATGAAAATATTTTTGAGAAGAATTTGTACACAATATAATCAAATTAGTGTAATATTTAAAATATGTGGATGATAGTATTATGTCAAGTTTTTAGGCGACATGATAAAAATTTGTCTAATATTTAAATTGTGTTTACATTATGAGAATATTTTTGAGTGAACAGATCAAATCATGATCAAAGACATCTTGTACGTCGCGTTGGTATACATGTAAAATTTTTTATAGGGATCAGCCTACAGACATAATGTGTCAAGTGTTTTAGGTGACATAGTAAAATTTGCCTAATATTTAAAATAATATACAAGACAGTGTATTTTGTATGTTTTTCATTTTATTCATTTATTAAACGCTTAGATGTTTATAATATATTTCAATAAAATTAATTATAGATCGTTTTCTCTGTCTATAGACAAAACAGCTACAAGTATCAGGTCCCTCTCTCCAACTATCAATAGACCATGGACAAGTCTACTCTTCTATCTCTTCTGGTATTTTATGTAGGTATATCAAATGCATATCCTTTAAATTTAGTGAGTCTGGGGTCTCCTCCTCTGATATGAACTCATCGTTCATATATAATACTGTGCTCCCTTCTCTTCTATTTAGTCTTGAGCAAATGGTGTCGTTCAATTTCTTTAAAGGTTGTCGTCTCCATTGGATCACTGACACCGTTGTGTTCGGGTCGACACAGACTTGAATGATAATTTTTTTAACCTGAGGCATCTATATCTTGTTTATAGAGTTGCTGGTTGTCTGTCTTATTACTTGCTTACGGATATAGTTCTTTAAATACTTTACAATGACTGTAATAGTAGTTATCATACAAATTAGTACGAATAACTCGGCACTGATGCTTATAGCTGGTGGTGCATTTGCAGTCGCAGGATTTTTCTTAGGAATATTGTTCGCTGTACTACTGCATCAGTAGTGTCCGCAGGATTGTCATATAATAAGTTAGGTGTGACACGAGTTGGGTTTTTTATTTTGTTAGTACTTATTAGTACTGTTTATTTTAAAGTTGTGTTTAACGCTAATTTTACAAAATAATTTACACTAGTATTTATACTAAAATATAGTCTTAGAACTAACTTTTCTAAAATGCTACAGCAGCATTTCAGCATTGTTTCAAGTACTTTAACGGGTGGTCAATATGACAAACAGACATACACCCAAACGTTTTATGATACCGTCATAAACGCATCGCAAGTATACAAAACGATTGTAACAAGAAACCCTTTTATTATGTTTACATTATGAAAATATTTTTTGAGAAGAATTTGTACAAAATATAATCAAATTAGTGTAATATTTAAAATATGTGGATGACAGTATTATGTCAAGTTTTTAGGCGACATGATAAAAATTTGTCTAATATTTAAATTGTGTTTACATTATGAGAATATTTTTAATCAAACACATCTTGTACGTCTCATTGATATACATGTAAAATTTTTTATAGGGATCAGCCTACAGACATAATGTTTCAAGTGTTTTAGGTGACATAGTAAAATTTGGATACTATTTAAAATAATATACAAGACAGTGTATTTTGTATATTTTTCATTTTATTCATTTATTAAACGCTTAGATGTTTATAATACATTTCAATAAAATTAATTATAGATCGTTTTCTCTGTCTATAGACAAAACAGCTACAAGTATCAGGTCCCTCTCCGCAACTATCAGTAGACCATGGACAATCAATGAAATGTTCCCCATGTATCGAGTCTAGGCACTCCTTATTTTCAAATTCATCCATTATATTCGTAAAGTTTAATATATAATGGAGATCCTCAAAAGAAATGTGTCCATCATATTCAAAAAGAAAGGTGTCAATTCTCTCTCGTAGTGTTGGATTTAATATCATTGTTTCTGATATTTGAAAATAATAATTTAAATGTTCATAATAATATTAGTGATATGTTTATGGAGATTGATAGTGATGATGATATATTTACAAATATTGATTTGGAAGATGTAAATAAAACATTGTATTAATTTTTAATTGTATTATAATTTTTATTTTATTTAGACTTAAATTAATTTTTTTAAATATTTCTTATGTAATAGATGATATTTTATAAAGATTTTAGAAAAAATTATGAAAATAACTGTGTTTGAGGAAAATTTAATTTTCATGTTGACAAATGCGACTATATGTTTTTGGCATATTGTCATTTATTTAAACAACTTTGCGTACTTGAACAATTAATCGATCATGGATGAGAATACAATAGGCAGACGTGTTTTCTGGAATATTACTGCTTGTCTCAAACTCAATTTTTATATCAATTGAGCCGTTTGTAGTAGATTCATTTTGATGGCTCACATCAATGACAATAATAGGAGCAGTATGTTTAAATTCTTGACAATTCAGGATGGGTTGAGGATCTCTCATATAATAGTTTTGTTGAAATCTCACATACATATCATAGAGAATAGCAAAGCGTTCATTAGCAAATTTAATATTAAGATCATCATAAGGATATGATTCTGAATTCAAGTGTAATTTGAGGTTAGTTAAATTACAATGAACAAATTTTTTATCGTTTTGAAAGGCTATTAATGCAAAACGAGGACGTTCTCTGTTGATAGCTAACTTTACATTCCAAATGTTAGTATTTCCAGTTGTTAGTTGAGGATTATAATGACAGTCCCAACTGTGGAATGCTATTGGTAAGTTTTCTCCGTTTTTATCACTTTCATCATATTTAATTTACTAAAATCCGATAAGTGTACATGAGGAATTCTCCATGAAATATTTGTAATTTTTATTTTGGGTTTTTCAGTAGCTACTGTTGAATATACCATGCCTTCATCACTTTACTACGCAGTAAAATTAATTCATGTTTAGATTTTAAAATTACTTTATTGAAATCTTCAGCAAATCCCATTAAAAGTTTCAGTGGAATATAAAAATTAAAAATTGAAAAATAAAAATTAAAAATTGAAAATTAAAAAATAAAAATTAAAAATTGAAAATAAAAATTAAATTAAGGTTCTTCTTATTTTTGATTGTTATTTTTTGGAATGTGATAAATTTTTATTTTTCTAAATTGTTTAAACAAAAATATTAATGATGGGTGTGAAAATATAAAGGAAAAATTTTAAATTTCTGTGTGTGAAAAAAATGTTATTCTCTAAATATTGTTTTAATAAGACATTTTTCAATTATTTTCCTTAATTTTAATTATAGGAATGTAAGAACAATCATTAAATAAAAAGCAGTCCAATAGTAAAGTCAAAAATGGATATTTCATCATCTCTAATTAATAAATTTAATAATTTCAACAGTAAACCAATTCTCTATATTAAAGACATGGAGAATTTAAAATCCTATACTGTGTTGAAAGCCATACGAATTAAAACTAAATTTGACAAATGCATAAGACTTGAAGTCGAAAATAACATTATATTTCTACCAACTAGATATAACGCCATGACTGAAGAAGAACTAGTGGAATTATCCTCTGGAAATTACTGCATTAAAAAAGAAGCTGGAGTACACGAGAAATCATATCAATTGCAGCTGGAGCAATTCAATTTAAATAATGAATATATTATTCTTCAAAATAGTACATATCCAGTATGGAATTAAAATGTAATCAAATATTATTAAATAAATCAAAAATTATATAATAAAATTAAAAAAAGTTTTCTTTTTATTTATTATAAATTTCATACAAAAATTGTAGGCATAAATGTCCACAATTAAACGAATTATATTTTTGATGTTGATTGTAGTTATATTCTAAATTTCTACCCAAGTATTTTACTACTACTTCCAACGGTGGCTGCAAATTTCCAAAACTATCAAAATATTCATTTTGTTGATTATTTTTATAGTATGCTACCCAATGTGTTCCACAGCCAATTGATACATCTAAATTAATAATTCCACATTCTTTGAGTCTAAGACGTTTGGGGAGTGAATCTCGCATAAAAATACCTCTAAAATAGGGAATATGTGTGGCAAACATCCTTAAATCAACATCAGTGAGTGGTCTTTTGGGTAGCATCTTTAACAGTTTTTTGATGATTTATTACATACAAGACCATATCCTTTTTTATATGGCTTAAGAAATAATCCTTTTCCCATTGCAATAGCCTCCATTGTTTTATTATGTTTAATGGCCTCATCAAGATTTTGCTTAGCATTTTTAGCAGTGTTAATTGCTTTAACAATAGCTGATCCACCAGAAGATAGACTACCTTAGGCTCCGAGTGCTGTAAGAATTGATACTAAAGGCAAGAAACCTCCAATTTTGGGAACATTTATTATGCGAGGTATAACAACTTTAGATTTTTTTCCTTTTAGAGATTTATTGATAACTCTACGTGCAATTTTAATAGCGTCATTAATATCTCTGGGTTTTTCCTTCTTTAAACTTTTTGTAGCCATTCTTACCGCATCGTTAAAAATTTTCTTTCCACTTTTGTATTGACCCTTTACCCCCATTCCAAATTTAACTTTTGCTTTCATTGCGTTGCTTACAAAATATGCATTTGTTTTCTCGCCAATACTACTATCCTCGGCTAAAACTCTTTCCCAAGCACGATTTTCAAGTATTTTATCAGCTTGATGTCGTTTATTAATATCCTTATTTTGGGAATATGCTATATCATGTTCTGAGGCACGATTAATTGATTTCTATACAATCATCTGTTTATTAATATCATACCATCTAAAAGACTAGAACAGCTAAAAATACCTAATCTGATAAATCAGCACAGCTAAAAATATCTAATCTAATAAATCAGAACAGCTAAAAATACCTAATCTGATAAATCAGAACAGCTAAAAATATCTAATCTGATAAATCAGCACAGCTAAAAATATCTGATCTGATAAATCAGCACAGCTAAAAATATCTGATCAGATAAATCAGAAATTTTATCAGCTTGATGTCGTTTATTAATATCCTTATTTTGGGAAATATGATTATCATGTTTAGGCAGGATGAAATGAATATTAAACATATACATAATGATCACGTTGGTATGGATATGAGCTATAAAAAGTTTTGTGATATATGTCAAGAATGTTGGAAGAAAAAATATGGATTTTTAATAATAAGTAAAGATGATGATTTATATGCAGGTCGCTATAGAAAATCGTTTAATTTTTTCATTGAAATATAAAAAAGGTAAATTCATAAATTCTACTTAGCTACGAATAGATCATTGAATCAATTAGATCTAAATTGATTTCTATACAATCATCTGTTTATTAATATCATACCATCTAAAAGACTAGAACAGCTAAAAATACCTAATCTGATAAACCAGACCAGCTAGCAGACACCTGATCTGATAAACCAGACCAGCCAGCAGACACCTGATCTGATAAACCAGACCAGCCAGCAGACACCTGATCTGATAAACCAAACCAGCTAGCAGACACCTGATCTGATAAACCAGACCAGCCAGCAGACACCTAATCTGATAAACCAGACCAGCCAGTAGATATCTGATCTTGCAGATACCTAATCATAATTTTAAAACTAATAAACGATGGAAGAAAAAGTTTTGGAAGAATTAGTAAAGACGAGAATGCTTTGAAAAGGAAATTTCAAAGTATAAAATTTGATGAATCTAACACATCTAAACAACTCAAAGATACATTTAGGCCTATAACGGAACCATTGAATGAATTTATTGATATTTCTAAAAATACGAATACAATTTCAAAAATTATTAAAGATGAAATTAAAAATGAAATGGCTAATTACTCAAATATTAGCTTTAACAAAGTACAAATGAAATTCGAGTCAAGTACTCCGAAGAAAGAACATATAAGTACTAATGGTGAAGATGAGACACAAAAGTCTTTATATAAGACAAATGATGATGAAAATTTCTATTCTCAAGAGGATACAATAGAGAATGATGATATTAATGTTTCAACAAATCCGATAGATTTATCCCGGTTGGGTAAAAAAAAAAAATATGTTGGATACTCTATAAGGGCCACATAAAAATTCTAGTGGAGAATGGAAATTTGGTAACAGCAATATAAAAATAAATGACGATAAAATTTAGGTAGGAAACCAAATGTGGCTCCTTACACCAGGTCTTTATCAGTTAATGTTTTATTCAAAACCAATGAATTATGATGAAACTGAATTGGAGATTTACAAGAAGATTTTAATTGAAACAAATGCTCATAAAAGAGATTATAAATCCGATGGACAGCTAAAAGGCACCAGAGCATATAAATATCGAAACATTATAAGTAAATTATTTAAAAATGATAAGACAGGAAGTGGTTTAATGAAATTGAATTCAAATAAATCAAATTATATATGTATATTGGAATGATCCAAATGAGTTGGTTGATCGCCTTCGGCTATTGATAGCATCACAAGTCGCTGGTCATAATAATCATAATAATGAAATAGTCTCAATAATTGAAGAATTGCGAGAAGCTGATATTGTTATATAAAATCTAATGAATATCTTGCAAATTAATTAATAAGTGCATATCATTCAACATGTGTGAATGTCACATCTATTGAAGCTTGAAATTATGAAATATATAAAGTAATATATAAAATGTTTCAACGCTGTTTATTATCAATGCGAATAACATTAACATCATTTGTCCGCAAAACTAGAAGATTATTTTGGAAGAAAAAGATGCAATCTAAAAAATGCTCATACACATATAAAAAAAAAAAAACAAAATCACAAGAGACATACATATAAAAATCAAAAATGACTACAAAACGAATTCTTGTAAATGAGTTGCATAAACAATTAGATGATTTGTGGCATTTAGATGTTAGATGTAGAATTAGATGATTTGTGTGATGAACATATATTTGTGGCAAGCTGATCTGGTTGAAATGGGAAATTATTCTGCACATAATAATGATTTCCGATATCTACTAACAGTTATTGACACATTTTCAAAGTTTGCTTGGGCAGCACCACTTAAATCGAAAAATTCAACAGATGTTGTCAAGGCAATGGAAAATATTTTTCACATTAGGTCGTATACCAAAAAACTTGCATACCGATGATGGTAAAGAATTCTTTAATAAACTCTTTAAAAAATTTATGGAAAAGCATAGCATAAATCATTACTCAACGTATAGTGTAATGAAGGCATCTATTGTGGAAAGATTTAATAGAACCTTAAAGGGAATGATGTGGAGAGAATTTAGCTATAATGGATCTTATCATTGGATTGAGCTATATAAAGAATTAGTTGACCGATACAATAAAAAAATTCATCGAACAATCAAAATGGCACCCATTGATGTCAATTCTAAAAATGAAAAAATGCTGTTGGATACCGTGTACAATCATCTAAAAATATATAAAATATCAAAGTTTCATGTTGGTGATTATGTACGCATCAGCAAATATAAGCATATTTTTGAAAAGGGATATACCCCCAATTGGACAACAGAAATTTTCAAAATTAAATCTGTAAGAAATACATATCCTACAACATATATTTTGGAGGATTATCAAGGAAATAATATTGAAGGAGGATTTTATGATGAAGAACTTTCAAAGACTCGCTTTCCTGATACATATCTTGTTGAAAAAATTTTAAAAACTAAGGACGATAGAGCATATCGCTAGCTTAGAGTGCAAAGGCGCCAACTGCACTTTTTTCCAAAATTGAGATTTTAATGTAGAACCAAAGAGAATCAAAAAATACATCGATAAAAAAAAAAAAAAGGTTGGTAACTTTTTTTTTCATATGGTTTCGTGTTGATGCGCAAAAGTGCCATGTACATAGCTGTCAAAAAGCGCGTGCTAAGTTCACTAAACACATGTGATTGTTGCTAAATTGTGCTGGTTGTTCGTGCTCCGTAAAAAATAATTTATTGCTGTTTCTAACATTAATTTTACTCGCAAAAGGTAACATATTCTTATTATTGTTTTACAAATATTAACTAAATTATTACTACATTTATTAAAAGGTCAGTATGGCAAAAGACGAAAGTAATAAAACTGCTTTACAAGCAATTGAAAACAGCAATAACATTGACCCTTTTGGAAATGATGTAGACGATGGTGTTTTAGGACTCGTGCCTTATGGTTTCCACAGCGATTCGGATTATTCCACGGACATGCCATGACAAATTTTGCAAATCAACGAAAATGTTTGAATTCTTTTTTGGATTCTTTGCCAGTCATGGAGTCGCACTATTGTCGTGCAGGAACACAAAAAAAATATCTTCTACCGGACTGGAGTTCAAAACGAATGATTTACAATTTTTACGTAAAAGATTGGTGTCCAAAACATGAAATAAAGCCGCTTTCAATTTCGGTATTTTATGAAGCATTTGAAATAAAAATTATGGATTATTTTCGCCAAAAAAAGATCAATGCGAAATTTGTGTGCGTCATTCTATGGATAACATTTCGCTTGGCCAATACGCTCTTCACCAAGAAAAAAAAGAAGAAGCCAGAAATGAAAAGCAAAAGGACAAAGCCGAAGAGCGTATCGTGCTAACTGTAGATCTGCAAGCGGTTTTAATGGCGCCAAAATCGGAAGTGAGCAGCCTATACTATCGTACAAAATTGCAAGTGCACAACTTAGTTTTCTATAATTTGATAAACCATAAAGGCTACTGCTTTATTTGGAATGAGGTTGAAGGTGGCGTGTCTGCGGAAGAATTCGCAAGCATTTGGGTATATTTTGTTGAACAAAAAATTCTTCCTTACCTCAGTGACACTGAAATCCCAGCAAAAATTATATTTTACAGCGACGGCTGCTCATACCAAAACAGAAATGTGACTATGAGTAATGCTTTATTGAATGCAGCTGTTAAATATCAAATAACTATAGAACAAAAAATTTTAGAAACTGGACACACGCAAATGGAGGCTGACAGCGTTCACTCACTCATCGAGCGTGCGTTGAAGCATCGGACTATAGACGTACCTGCAGAATATATTGCTATTTGTAAAGATGCTCGAAAGAACCCAGAACCTTATGAAGTGGAATATTTGGATCACACTTTTTTCAAAACATTTAGAGACCTTCAATTCGTGAAAAGCATTCGTCCTGGCCGGGAAAAAGGTGATACCAAAGTCACTGATATTCGTGCAATAAGGTATACAGCAGAAAAAGAAATGTTTTACAAATTGAGATTTCCAAATTCATGGCAACAACATCCTCAAAGAATAAATAAAACTATTTCTCCGTTAGATTGGTCTGATTTACCGCAACTTCACAGTGAGAGAAAAAAAATTGCAACTAGGGAATACGACGATTTGCAATATTTAAAAATGACCTTGCCAAAAGATCATCACAAGTTTTATGACGAATTACCTCACGAGTAATATACATATATCTTCAATGTAGGTGCTACATATTTTTTTATTTTATTTTATATAAGCAGCAACGAAGTAAGACTGCAACCTTGATTTCATGTGATAAAAACCTAAGAAATTAATTTTTTATAATAAAATTTAAGTCACAGCAACGAAGTAAGACTGTATACAATGCAAATGTTTTTTTTTACAATAAATATTAAATGCTATCGGCATTAAAAACACAAATAAAGTCATATTATTTAAATCAAATAAGAAAAATGTTCATATTTTTTTTATAGAAAAGGTGCTAAATGATATGCACAAATCAAAAATAGCAACAGAAATGGTGCTAAATGCCAAAAATCCTTCTAAATCAAAGATACTATTTTTTTTTTTATTTTTTTACTTACTGTATATGTATGTAAGAACAAAGCAAATAAATTTCCATTCAAAAAAATTTACAAAATATAATGTAAATTTTTTATACAGTTTTTTGTCTCTCCTGAACAATTTCAAAAAGTGCAGTTGGCGCCTTTGCACTCTAAGCTAGCGATTATGTTAAATGGTTAGGTTTCTCAAATCAACACAATTCTTGGATTAATAAAATGAAATATTATAAGATTCTAGCACTAAGTATAAAAGAGCATACTATTTTATATTTTAATTTAATCATATCGAGATCCTCAATTAGTAAATATCTACAGCACAAGAAAATGGACAAGTTTTTTAAGAGCTCTGAAGTAAAATATGAAAAATTGAAATATTGCAATTATTGTGGCAGTAGTGATCACACAGAAGATAAATGTCAACGTAAAAAGGAGGATAATAAAGCTAATAAATAAGAAACATCCTATGAAATAATTTACAATTTTAAGAGTTATATATAAATGTACTGATTATATTTAATATTAAATAAAAAAGATTTATATTGCTTAAGAAATACACATTTTTATTTAATTTATATCACTTACTATTTGACCAGCAAAATGTCAATAACATTAACATTGAGCGGAAGATCATCTGATTTATCAGCAAATTATTTTCCTCGCATAAATTTAAATGAAGACTATGAATGTGCATTGATTGATTTTTATTCATACAACAGCATACCAAATGTTGATGACTATAACAATTTATTTCAAATTGGTAATGATGTTATTAAAGTGCCCATTGGATCATATGAATTGAAAGATATTGTTAATTTTATAAAAGAGGAATATGAGAAACGTAATGTAGGAAAAGTTATTAATATGGAGGCGAATAATAATACAATGCAAGTTCAAATATTTACTTCCGATGATCCAATATTTTTCAATGGAGAAAATTCAATAGGACGATTGTTAGGTTTTAATAAAAAAAATCTTAAAACCTAAGGAGTATCACCTATCTGATTTGCCAGTGAATATTTTTAAAGTAAATCTCTTGCGTATAGAATGTAATATTGTAGTCAACACCTACATAAACAATTCTCATGCACATACATTGCATGAGTTTGCAATTAAAGTTCCACCTGGATATAAAATCAATGAGATACCGAGGAATCTAATTTATTTACCAGTGAACTCCAGAGAGATAAGTTCTATATCTGTACGGATAGTTGATCAATACGGGGATTTAATTAATTTTCGAGGAGAAGAAATAACAATTCGTCTTCATTTAAGACCAAAAATATAATGATAATTTATAATAATAAGGATTCTAATAAAAATACATCCTCATTCACAACACAATCAACAGTTAAATCAACTTTATTATCAGATAAAAAAACAAATTTTTCTCAAAGAAGCTTAACACAAACAAATATAAATTTTCTCAAATCATTAAATCTGCAATTAAAAATATAATGAGTTCAATAATAAATGTATTGGATAAACCCTTGTCGGATGATAATATTATAAAAAAGGATTATCACACATATACGCCATACTTGCAATCATTCAACAATAATGATGAAATACGGATATCCATACAAAATCAGGACTTGTATGTTTTACCTAGTGAGAGTTTTATTTACGTTGAGGGTTCTGTTGAAGACACTAACGATACAAAATTAGTAGCATCTACCAGAAATTGCCGTTTAAAAAATAATTTTGTCGCTTACTTGTTTGATGAAATACGATATGAGCTCAATGGTATAGAAATTGATCGCACTCGTCATCTAGGTGTTTCAACTACAATCAAAAATTATGTCTCCTTGTCCGCTGCGGATAGTATTATTATGAAAAATGCTGGTTGGAATAAAACTGAAGATTTGGATGTACTAAATGGACACTTTAATTTTTATATTCCACTGAAACTTTTAATGGGATTTGCTGAAGATTTCAATAAAGTAATTTTAAAATCTAAACATGAATTAATTTTACTGCGTAGTAAAAGTGATGAAGGCATGGTATATTCAACAGTAGCTACTGAAAAACCCAAAATAAAAATTACAAATATTTCATGGAGAATTCCTCATGTACACTTATCGGATTTTAGTAAATTAAATATGATGAAAGTGATAAAAAACGGAGAAAACTTGCCAATAGCATTCCGCAGTTGGGACTGTCATTATAATCCTCAACTAACAACTGGAAATACTAACATTTGGAATGTAAAGTTAGCTATCAACAGAGAACGTCCTCGTTTTGCATTAATAGCCTTTCAAAACGATAAAAAATTTGTTCATTGTAATTTAACTAACCTCAAATTACACTTGAATTCAGAATCATATCCTTATGATGATCTTAATATTAAATTTGCTAATGAACGCTTTGCTATTCTCTATGATATGTATGTGAGATTTCAACAAAACTATTATATGAGAGATCCTCAACCCATCCTGAATTGTCAAGAATTTAAACATACTGCTCCTATTATTGTCATTGATGTGAGCCATCAAAATGAATCTACTACAAACGGCTCAATTGATATAAAAATTGAGTTTGAGACAAGCAGTAATATTCCAGAAAACACGTCTGCCTATTGTATTCTCATCCATGATCGATTAATTGTTCAAGTACGCAAAGTTGTTTAAATAAATGACAATATGCCAAAAACATATAGTCGCATTTGTCAACATGAAAAATTAAATTTTCCTCAAACACAGTTATTTTCATAATTTTTTCTAAAATCTTTATAAAATATCATCTATTACATAAGAAATATTTAAAAAAATTAATTTAAGTCTAAATAAAATAAAAATTATAATACAATTAAAAATTAATACAATGTTTTATTTACATCTTCCAAATCAATATTTGTAAATATATCATCATCACTATCAATCTCCATAAACATATCACTAATATTATTATGAACATTTAAATTATTATTTTCAAATATCAGAAACAATGATATTAAATCCAACACTACGAGAGAGAATTGACACCTTTCTTTTTGAATATGATGGACACATTTCTTTTGAGGATCTCCATTATATATTAAACTTTACGAATATAATGGATGAATTTGAAAATAAGGAGTGCCTAGACTCGATACATGGGGAACATTTCATTGATTGTCCATGGTCTACTGATAGTTGCGGAGAGGGACCTGATACTTGTAGCTGTTTTGTCTATAGACAGAGAAAACGATCTATAATTAATTTTATTGAAATGTATTATAAACATCTAAGCGTTTAATAAATGAATAAAATGAAAAATATACAAAATACACTGTCTTGTATATTATTTTAAATAGTATCCAAATTTTACTATGTCACCTAAAACACTTGAAACATTATGTCTGTAGGCTGATCCCTATAAAAAATTTTACATGTATATCAATGAGACGTACAAGATGTGTTTGATTAAAAATATTCTCATAATGTAAACACAATTTAAATATTAGACAAATTTTTATCATGTCGCCTAAAAACTTGACATAATACTGTCATCCACATATTTTAAATATTACACTAATTTGATTATATTTTGTACAAATTCTTCTCAAAAAATATTTTCATAATGTAAACATAATAAAAGGGTTTCTTGTTACAATCGTTTTGTATACTTGCGATGCGTTTATGACGGTATCATAAAACGTTTGGGTGTATGTCTGTTTGTCATATTGACCACCCGTTAAAGTACTTGAAACAATGCTGAAATGCTGCTGTAGCATTTTAGAAAAGTTAGTTCTAAGACTATATTTTAGTATAAATACTAGTGTAAATTATTTTGTAAAATTAGCGTTAAACACAACTTTAAAATAAACAGTACTAATAAGTACTAACAAAATAAAAAACCCAACTCGTGTCACACCTAACTTATTATATGACAATCCTGCGGACACTACTGATGCAGTAGTACAGCGAACAATATTCCTAAGAAAAATCCTGCGACTGCAAATGCACCACCAGCTATAAGCATCAGTGCCGAGTTATTCGTACTAATTTGTATGATAACTACTATTACAGTCATTGTAAAGTATTTAAAGAACTATATCCGTAAGCAAGTAATAAGACAGACAACCAGCAACTCTATAAACAAGATATAGATGCCTCAGGTTAAAAAAATTATCATTCAAGTCTGTGTCGACCCGAACACAACGGTGTCAGTGATCCAATGGAGACGACAACCTTTAAAGAAATTGAACGACACCATTTGCTCAAGACTAAATAGAAGAGAAGGGAGCACAGTATTATATATGAACGATGAGTTCATATCAGAGGAGGAGACCCCAGACTCACTAAATTTAAAGGATATGCATTTGATATACCTACATAAAATACCAGAAGAGATAGAAGAGTAGACTTGTCCATGGTCTATTGATAGTTGGAGAGAGGGACCTGATACTTGTAGCTGTTTTGTCTATAGACAGAGAAAACGATCTATAATTAATTTTATTGAAATATATTATAAACATCTAAGCGTTTAATAAATGAATAAAATGAAAAACATACAAAATACACTGTCTTGTATATTATTTTAAATATTAGGCAAATTTTACTATGTCACCTAAAACACTTGACACATTATGTCTGTAGGCTGATCCCTATAAAAAATTTTACATGTATACCAACGCGACGTACAAGATGTCTTTGATCATGATTTGATCTGTTCACTCAAAAATATTCTCATAATGTAAACACAATTTAAATATTAGACAAATTTTTATCATGTCGCCTAAAAACTTGACATAATACTATCATCCACATATTTTAAATATTACACTAATTTGATTATATTGTGTACAAATTCTTCTCAAAAATATTTTCATAATGTAAACACAATAAAAGGGTTTCTTGTTACAATCGTTTTGTATACTTGCGATGCGTTTATGACGGTATCATAAAACGTTTGGGTGTATGTCTGTAGGCTGAGAAAACGATCTATAATTAATTTTACATGTATATCAACGCGACACTAATTTGATTATATTGTGTACAAATTCTTCTCAAAAATATTTTCATAATGTAAACACAAAGAATTTTCTATGCACATAATCCCATCATCCCAGTGAAAAAACTGGGGCGGAAAATTCTTCTTTTTTTCATAGATGTAAAATTGTGAAAAGCCGTCGGCAAAACATAATTGTGTAATAAAAATATTCTCCACACACAGAATTTTTACTGGGCCAGATGTTTATGAAAATTTATCTTTTTTTACTGGGCAGAAAATTCTTCTTTTTTTACTGGAGCAGAAAATTCTTCTTTTTTTCATAGATGTAAAATTGTGAAAAGCCGTCGGCAAAACATAATTGTGTAATAAAAATATTCTCCACACACAGAATTTTTACTGGGCCGGATGTTTATGAAAATTTATCTTTTTTTACTGGGCAGAAAATTCTTCTTTTTTTACTGGAGCAGAAAATTCTTCTTTTTTTCATAGATGTAAAATTGTGAAAAGCCGTCGGCAAAACATAATTGTGTAATAAAAATATTCTCCACACACAGAATTTTTACTGGGCCAGATGTTTATGAAAATTTATCTTTTTTTACTGGGCAGAAAATTCTTCTTTTTTTACTGGAGCAGAAAATTCTTCTTTTTTTCATAGATGTAAAATTGTGAAAAGCCGTCGGCAAAACATAATTGTGTAATAAAAATATTCTCCACACACAGAATTTTTACTGGGCCAGATGTTTATGAAAATTTATCTTTTTTTACTGGGCAGAAAATTCTTCTTTTTTTACTGGAGCAGAAAATTCTTCTTTTTTTCATAGATGTAAAATTGTGAAAAGCCGTCGGCAAAACATAATTGTGTAATAAAAATATTCTCCACACACAGAATTTTTACTGGGCCAGATGTTTATGAAAATTTATCTTTTTTCACTGAGTCAGAAATTCCACTTTTTTCATTTAAATTTATTTTTTTCACTGCGCAAATTTTGAAAATATATTTTTTTAAATTTATTTTTTTCACTGCGCAAATTTTTTTAAATTTATTTTTTCACTGCACAAATTTTTTTGAAAATTTATTTTTTTAAATTTATTTTTTTCACTGCGCAAATTTTTTGAAAATTTTTTTTAAATTTATTTTTTAAATTTTTTGAAATTTTTTTTTTTTTAAATTTATTTTTAAATTTTTTGAAAATTTTTTTTTTTTAAATTTATTTTTTAAATTTTTTTTTTAATTTTTTTTAAATTTTTTTTTTTTAAAATTTTTTTTTAATTTTTTTTAAATTTTTTTTTTTTTTGAAATTTTTTTTGAAATTTTTTTTTTTTTAAATTTTTTTTTTAATTTTTTTTTAAATTTTTTTTTTTTTTTTTTTTTTAAAAATTTTTTTTAATTTTTTTTAAATTTTTTTTGAAATTTTTTTTTGAAATTTTTTTTTTAAATTTTTTTTTTTAATTTTTTTTTTTAAATTTTTTGTTTTTTAAATTTTTTTTTTTGAAATTTTTTTTTTAAATTTTTTTTTTAAATTTTTTTTTAAATTTTTTTTTTAAATTTTTTTTTTTTGAAGTACTGGCAAAGCACTGGCTGAAGTACTGGCAAAGCACTGGCAAATTATGCTCTGCGATGCTCTGCCGACATTCGTTACAAAGTCCCCATTTCCCCTCTACTTCAATATGAATTGAAATGGCTTATTTTGCGTTCTAAAGTCTAAAATCATTTTCTTTAATGCCGATTTTAACGTTTGAACCGCTCGCTCTGCACTCCCGTTTGATTGAGGGTGGTAAGGTGGTGCTTTTGTGCATTTGATTCTATGAATTTTCCTCGAATTCATAGGATGAAAAGGGTGGACTGTTGTCCGATACCAGTTCTGTTGGTAGACCAATAATTATGAAAAATTTCCGTAACTTTTCACAAACGATTTTAGCTGAAGTCGATTTCATTGGAATTGCTTCAATCCATTTGGTAAAACAATCAAAAATTACCAAAATTATTTCGTTTTGAAATTTGCAAAAATCTATACGTATGCGCTCTAGTTTTGGTTTCTCTTGATTTTGAACACGCTGACAACATTCACAGCAGCTGACGTACTCTTCAATATCGTAATCAATGTTGGGAACCATATAATTGAACGTGCACTAGATTTCATCCTGATAACTCCAATATGTGCATTTCCGTGCAAGTCATTTAGCAGTTTTGCCTGTAGTTTACCTGGAATAATAATTCTTCCGCCATAAAACAAACATCCCTGTTCTGTGGCTATCGAGTTTCTCTTACTAAAGTAAGGCTTTATTTTTTTAGAAAAATCTTGATTCTGATTCCAACCAGTCAGCACATATTTTTTTACTTGGCATACAATCTTGTCCTAATTTAATTCTTCTAAAACCACGTCCATATTAATGGGTATTTCACTATCATCAGTACAAAAGTTTTAACACACTCATCTATATTTGTTGGTTCTGCCATATGTAGCCTGGATAAAGGATCAACATGTGCCATTTCACAACCTCTTCTATATTTAATTTCATAGTCATACATTGAAAGTATAATCGACCAACGTTGTAACCTATTTGCTGCTACAATTGAGATATCCTTTCTTGGATTAAAAATTTCTCTAAGTGGTTGATGATAACTAATTATTGTAAACTTCTGACCGTATATATATTTGTTAAACCGTTGTACTGCGAAAACTATAGCTTACGCTTTGCGATGTAATTGTGAATAGTTTTTTTCCGCAGCGCTTAACGTTGACGACACAAACATAACAGGTCTTTCAATGCCATTTACAAGGTGTGACATTACCCCACCTACGCCGTAGGGACTAGCGTCCGCTGATATTATTATTTTTAAGTTAGGGTTGTATGGTGTTAGAACTTCAATGTTTAGTACCAGATTCTTTGCTTTTTCAAATGCCTCTTCATGTTTATTCTCCCAAATAAATTTTAAATTGTGGTTTGTTAAATTATATAACTCTTTTAGTTCTGATGATAGATGTGGAATGCAATTATTATAATAATTTATCATTTCCAAAAACGACTTAAGTTGCGTTACATTTTGTGGTGTAGGACATTTTTCGACAGCGCTTATTTTTGATTTACGTGGTTTTATACCTGTGCTATTCTATTCTGGTTTCAAAAAATATGCATTTATCCAGATTTATTTTAACGTTAAACTCTTTGAGCTGGTGCAGAACTTGTCCGAGTGTTTTTCCACATTCTTCACGAGCTTTTCCACCTATTAATATGTCATCGAAATATACATGTTTGTTCTTTATGTCCTTTAAAATTTCATCTATGATTGAGGTAAAAATTTGTGGGGCTGTTTTAAGACCATAAACTACGCCGTAAATTGATAAAGTCCTCGGTGTGTATTAACTGTCAATAATTCCTGTGATCTTTTTGATATAGCTATTTGAAGGTAAGCACCAGTCAAATCAAGTTTACAATAAACATTCCGCCCTGAAATTCCTGCTAAAGTATCATCACTTCTTGGAATTACTCTATGATCCATCCTCACAAATCGGTTTATTGTACGCTTGGCATTTAAACAAAGACGCAATTTTCCATTTGGTTTTGTCACAATCACCATTTGACTTGCCCACCTGTTAGTTTTTACTGGAATCAAAATTCCCTCTCCACATAATTTGTCCAGTTCTTCATCCACTTTTTTCCTTAACCCATACGGGACAGCGTAACTTTTGGAAAAACTAAGTCTATTTCTGCTACAAAATTTTTACTTACTGATTTATTTTCTTTTGAAAAAATTAGTGAATATTTTGATAAAAAATTTAAGCTTTTATCTTTTTCAACTACATGAATATTATTTGAAAACATATTCTTCAAAAAAATTCTCCAATTAGGATATAAAACATCTAACAATGTACGGCCTAACAACGGATTAAATATTTTTGGTGATTCAATAACATATAAGGCTAAAGTATAATTCGCATCATTAAATTTAACATTCACTTAAGTTTCTCCTAAAACATCTATGTTATTTCCATCTACCATTTTAAATATTCTTGAACTTGTTTGTAGTTCCTTACTAGAAAAATATTTATCATATAATACCTTATGACACAGAGATTCACAAGCACCTGAATCACATTCAAAATAAATAACAACATTTTCTACATTTAATTTTATTAGTAAGCTTTCCTGAGAAATATTATTTATATAGTAAACATCTTCTTCCTCACTTTCATCATAGCATTCATTATTAACAGATTTTACAAAATTATTTTTGTTTTTATAACTACCATTTTTTTGTGTTCTTTTTTATTCAAGTGTCGGCATTCTCTCATAAAATGCCCTCTCTTTTTACAATTAAAACAAATAACAACTTTACGATCACGATATTGGTACTCTCCTTTTGTCTCCTTGTTTCCTCTTCTTCAATAGCCACTTCTTTGTTGACCAACGGCTCTTTCAATTTCCCTTTCGCGTATTCTTTGACCTTCAAAGTGGTTTTTTACTGCAAACAAATCTGCGCCCCTTATGGACTTCACATTTTCTGATGTCATTTCCATGGCCAATGCAATACCCGTCGCCTTTTTAAATGTGTCTAAGTTAACTTCACTAAGAAGACGGTTTCGAATATTTTCTGATTGCAATTCACATACAAACCGAATTAAAAGTGCTTTATCTAAAAACACATTAAAATCACATGTTTGTGCTAATAGTTTTAATTCAATTATATAATCTGACATTGGCTCATTTGGTTAAACTTATTTTATTTTATTACAAAAAAGCATACCATTGCAACAAGAACAAGTCTTTTTAACAGCACATGGAAAAATAATGTTACAAAAAAATTGTGTTTTTTTTTAAAAAGTATTTAAAATTAAACTTAGACAATTATAGTATTATCATAAAAAAATTAAAATAAAAGTTGTGAATTTAAAATTTAAAGCACTCGGCTATTATGTTACGTTTTGGGGTAAAATGTTCTGATAGTTTTTCGATTATCTGTGAATATGTATAATCGTTTTCCGTTTTATTCGTAATAATCGAATGTTAAATTTTGTACAATTCTGGACCACCGAGACTAATTAAGAAGGAAAGTTTTTCTTCACTGTCTTTTATGCTATTCAATATAAGAAAATGTTCAATACGTTTTACGTATAACGAAAAATCATCACCGACAGTATAACACTCTAAGGCACCGACAATGCTTTTGCACTCCATATTTCTTGTTTTTATTTTTAATGTAGAAATGAAGTTGGGTAGAAATGTGCAAATATACATACATATATACATACCAGAGTTGTGACTGAATCATTAATTTTTGAATTAATTCGCGAATCATTCATGCACTGAATTAGTAAAATTTTGAATTAATTCTTTTCGCCAAAAAAGGAATTGAATGAAATTTGAATCGATTCATATGCATTTGACTGGAATGAATTGCAATTCATTTTAAATCAAATCAATTCGGCAAAATGAATTGCAATTCATTTTCAATTCAAATTAGTTTGGCGAAATGAATTGCAATTCATTTCCAATTCATTTGACTTGAATTGTTTTTGAATTAATTCAAATGAATTAGAAAAATGAATTGCAATTCATTTGTATTAAATTGATTTTGAATTAATTCAAATGAATTTTATGTTTTTAACCAACTAACATTTTGCAATCTATTTTACAGAAATTTTTAATTGCAATCTAACTATTTTACAGAAATTAAAAACAATAATCAAATCGTATAATTAATAAAAATTAACTGAGATACTGAGTTCCAATGAACTCAATAAAAAAAGTTACAATATTGTATTATTTACATAATTATTTATTTTTATGTTTACTATTTTCTAAAGGGTATGCCTTTTCTAGAGGGTGGAACCTTTTCCGTCTTTGTAATCTAAAAGATTTATAGCTAATGTATTTGAGTGATTGCTAAGTCTATTGAGGTATCTTTCGCTGAAATTGTTAATATTGCTTTTATTTTTGGAATTCTAAGATCATGGCATATGTTATTATTATTCATAAGCCATGGAGCATTTGTTATTAGTCTTAATGTTTTTGATTGATATCTCTGCAATATTTCAATATTTGAGTTGCTGGTAGTCCCCCAAAGCTGAACGCCGTAAGTCAAAACAGGATTAAGAATTGTTTTATATAAAATAAATTTGTTTTCTAAACTTAAATCTGATTTTGGACCTACCAGCTAATACATTTTTCTTGTTTTAATATTTAAGTGTTCACGTTATTTGATATGTTCGTGCCATGTAAGTCTTCTATCAAGATGAAGCCCCAAATATTAAACAGTGTTACTTACTGGAATATTAGTTCCGTTCAAATGTAAACGTGGACAATATTTTTTTCTCAACGTAAACGTTATATGGACTGACATTTCCGTATTTACTTTAATATGCCATTTAGTTAGCCAAGCTTGTATTAGGTTTAAATTATTTTGAACTAACTCAGAAGCTATAATTGGTGAACCATTAGAAACAAGTATCATCTGCATATGTAGCAATAGTTAAACAATCCATAGTAGGCATATCTGATGTAAATATTCTATACAGAACTGGGCCCTGTACGCTGCGCTGTGGGATTCCAGATTTAGTTTATCCAAAATTTTAATTTTCACCATTTATATTTACATAGAGGTTTCTTTCTTTCATCAAGATACGATTTTATCAATAAATAAAATGGAGCAGGAATAAGTTTTTTTAATTTATATTATATTTTTATATATAAGTCCTATGTGCCACACTCAATCGACGGCTTATTGGACATCCCAAAAAAAAAAAAAAAAACGGAACAATACAATTTTAATACTATACTAATACTATAGTCAGAAGGTGTTGTTGTTTATTAATTAAACAATAAAAACTCAGAGTATTATGACTAGAGATTCTAGCCTATCACGAACAATGTTTATTAGTTAAAAATGTTTTATTTTTGATTTGAATTAGTTCAATTCTTCCAATTTTGTTTTTTACTTCTCATCGGGTAAATAAAACAATACGTGTAAAGCGTTGATCTTTTTCCTTCAAAATTTGGCTAGAATATTCTAACCCTTCTACACTGGTTCTCTGATGATTCTCGGTGACGCGAAATGAAACATGTAAGGACCTGTCAGTAGATAAGGTCTGCTATAAGTTAGCGGGCAAACACTTTTTTGAGTAATAAATTAACATTGCACGGTTTTTTGTTTAACAAAAAACAAATGATCTTGAACTTGAATAATCTTGCTCACATCATAATTTTATTTTTAATTTATTAGTAATAACATCGACAATAATATGACATTGTTCTGAAGTACCATGTTTGAGTCTGAACCCAAACTGGTATCCTGGAATAATGTTTTGTTTTTCTAATATAGGAAGTAATCTTTCCAGAAATAGCTTCTCAAAAACCTTGGAAAGAGGAGATATTAAGGTTATTTAGACATATAAGACGCAACTGATTTTTCGGGTTGATTAGGCTTAAGTATCACAACAATTTCTGCATATTTCCTTTATCATGGAAAGTGATTTAATCTCAAAATTGAGTTAAATACGTTTGCGAAAAATACTATTCCTTATTTAGGCAAAGATTTAACAGCATTGGAATCTATGTTTTCATAACCTGGTGATTTTGTGTTGTTTAATTTATTTACAACACTTTGCACCTCTGATGGAGTTAAATTCCTAATCGGGCGATCCATTTGGCAGGGTATATCTAGAAAGTTCTCAATTTCGCTGCTTTCCTTTCCAATTTATAACCACCTTTCAACCTTCGTATATTTACAAAAAGAAACTAAATCAAACATATTAGCTAGGTTGATACTAGTATTTCGATCTGGCTAAAGATCTTATCAGAACCCGAAGTTTTAGAAAAGCTAGAGCCTCCATAATAGGCAGAACTTTAACAAAAAACCTATTAATCATCAATTTTGCTCCCTTCTTGTCTAAACTAAACTTTGAAGACCAAAAATGTTCTATTTATATAAAAAAATTTTAGTGTTTACTCTGGCTCAAGTAATAGTTTTAACAGTTAAATTAGTTGGATTATTTAAAGGGAATGCGTTAAAAGTTTCTTCTAAATGATTCTTAAATCTGTTAGTGTTGCTATTTTCAGATCTACACCAGTCTCCATTGACATCTTTAATTGGTATATTTCTCCTTGTTGGACGTTTGAGAAATCTTGGTGCTTTTCATAGACTGTGCTCGTCATTATTCGTCACATTAAGATTCTTCAAAAAGTTTTTCACCGAATAATTTTTATATTTTTTCAATCATTTTTTTTTAAGTATTAAGATGCTCTGTTAAAGTTGGTTTTATCTAATGGACTTCTTGTACTTTGATATTATCCCCGTAATTTTCATTTTTCTGCAATAAGTTGCCTTTGTTCAGTTGACAGTCTAACATTATTACCATTACTTTTGCATTTTTGTGGCGTTAAAAGAAATGCTGCCTCATGAATTAAGCTTGTAAAATATTTAACAGCGTCTTCTAACTCAGAACCAGTGTTGGTATATTTAAATTTTGATTTTGGTCTAGCCAATATCCAAATATTGTATGTCTATTTCAGCAAAAAACTTTAGCCTTTTTTGCTATAGTATGAAGAGCTACACTACAGGTGGCGATTATTGGACTGTTATCAGAACTAAAATCACCACTATCCCCACAATATCTAAAAACGATCTTATTATTCCATTATAAATAATGAAATCCAATAGGTCCGGTATTTTTGAAGGATCACTAGGCCAATAAGTAGTCGATAACGCTGAATGAGACACTCATAAAGTTCTTTTCATTTAGGGTTGATAGACGAGAACCCCGCCAGGGATGCTAAGCATTAAACTCACCAAAAACTATAATTTTTTTAAATATAATCTTAAAAAAGTTTTCGTATGGTAAATAGGAAGAAAATATATTGAAAATATACTTACAGTACTATTATCATAAGTTACTTTAACACCAGCCGCGTGTGAAAAGGGTTTTGTAATTGGATATAAATTTTCATATTTTATATTAGATTTTATTCAAAATGCTGCACCTGCGTAGACTGTTTCATCCGTATGATTAGCTGTAATTGTATCATTATTTCTTATTTTAAAAACGGATTATTTTTGTAAAATATGTTTCGGAAACTAAAGAAATGTCAAAATAATTGTTTTTAAGAAATAAAGGGTCCGCCAAATAACTTTTTTTTTTGAACTCCTGAACCAATTGGACTTTGTATCTCGTCATACCAAGGTCTTTATGCAAAATTCGTCTCAATGATGTCTCCGAAATGTTCAATTGTTGAGAACGACGGTGAATTGATGTTGATGGCGCTTCACGCACACTTTCTGCCACAGCAGCAATATTCTCGGGTGTACGCACTCTTTTTGGCTTTTCACGCTTTGGTTTATCGATAAGGATGCCAGTTTCTTTCACTTTTTTCACAAGATAACGAACATACGGACCATATTCGTTCAGCGGAAGGATAAAACTAATTATCTGTCAAATCAGACATGAGCTAAGTGTTACCATTCATGAAATAAGCACTAGTTGAAAAAAAAACGTTAGATTCAGTTTCGTTTGTTTGTATTTCATTTTCGTTTGTTTGATTAGAAAGCCCATTGGTATTCCATACTGCTATTCTTAAATTTATTTGCATAACTTGGTCATTAGCATTGACATCATATTCATAAGATTTTCCATAATTTTTTCTACCCTGTCCATACGAGAGCTTTCGCTGGAATTTGATGTTCTTACAGTATCTGAAAATGACACATTAAATCTGTTTTGATTGGGCTGTCTGTTAGCAGCAGCATTTAGTTGAGGATATTCATTGGAATTCACACTAAAATTGGAATTTCTTTGGCCGTTTGAATAAGTTTTTTTGTCTAGTAGACCTGTTTGCAACAGGGTTTTGATATACTTGACAAGCTTTCTAGCTGGCTCTGTGATTCAATAAACAGTCCACACATCCATCTAAATGGATTTTTACAATTTGACTTTGTGTGTCCAAATTACTGACAACGATGACATTACACGAAATAATTTGTTCTCTTTGTTCTTTTTCAGCTTGATTTATATATTTTAAATCATAAATAGTTTTATTGTTACGATTTGGATCTAACTCCATGAAAAACATTGAAAGTGGATCTTTAGAAACACAACTTTTAGCATTTGTTACAGTTTTGACTGGTTAATCTTTTGCTATAAGTTGGGCTTTAATATCTTCAGTAGGTGTTGAATGGTGCAGACAAATTGTAGTGTTTGTTTTTAATTGTTTTAAAGAAAAAAAAATGAGTTTGATATAATTTTTATTAAAAATAAAAATTATGTTTTTTCGACTTTTAGTTATGCAACCTAAATTATTGAATTTCGAGGCCATACTATATACTTCTTTATTAGGATGTTGTCCTAACAAATAATCGATAGTTTTTGTTTTCAAATTTATTAATTGACCCTTTCAGGAATGCGTTGATAGATCTATTTCGGGAAGTTTCTAGGTTATCATCTGTAGAACACGTTTTGAAAGAGGTAACAATCCCATGCAAAGCATCAAGCATTCATATAAACTAATTTTCTCACTAAATGAGAACTAATATATGAGCTCGAATTTAAAGATTGTCACCATTGATCAAAAAAAAATTTGAAAACTTATTTTTTGTGTGTAAGGTCTACCTTTGTTTTTTCCCCTTTTTATTTGTACACTTGTTTGATCAAAAACAAGATGTGCAGTGGGAGTAGTAAACAAATACAAGTAGTAAACAAATACAAAAACAAATACAAAAACAAATACAATTTTGATATAATTTTTATTAAAAATAAAAATTATGTTTTTTTTCGATATTCTTACGATAGCAAACAGGCGTATTGTGTGCCTGTTTGCTATCGTGATCCAACAAGCAATCAAGCAGAAAACGTGCTGATTTCCACAGATTTATTTTCATTTCCATTTGACAAACTTTTCTACCAAATTATTTTAATTAACTAACTTTTTGAACTAAAATTTAGGTCACTTAAATTTAGCATAACGTGATTCTAAGCTTCATTTAAAATTCTGCTGGCTCAAATTCTGGTACTATTTTCTGTTGTCGCAGCTGAATTTTCAACTATTTATACGGACTTTTTTTATGAGTGTAGTCTAAAATGAGTGCATTAGAGAATTGGTATTGTTGTAGTATTCAAATTGATGCCAAAATTCTTAAAATTTTGAAATGAAAGTAAAAAAGTAAAATACTTTAATTATTAATGTATTTTAAAAATTATATTTATTCATTAGATCGTTCGATTAATCGAATAATTTTTAAAAATTAATCGTTCTATCAAAAATAGCTTGATAGTTTATTCGAACAAAAGGAAAACCCGAATAATTGACAATCATAATTAGAACTTACTCACGTGGAAGTAAGTAATTGGAAGAAGAAAAAAAAATCTATTTCTCTCGGGAACGTGAGCCAAAATTCACTTTTCGCAACTTTCTTAAATCCAATTTTTGTATCACAACTTTTTTAAATAAAGCGTTCATTGTTTATTGCGAATTTTACTGTATGAGTGTGTAGGTTAAGCTGTGTAGGAATATGTGTCTTATTTAAATGCATTGATAACAATTTCAGTTTCTTTTATTGATAGCATGCTTTGTTAACTTCATTTCATTGAATTCATCACACTTATTCATTTAAGGTATCATTCGTTTATACGTTTATACGTATGGCTTTGTGTTTGTGTAGCAAATGTAACTGCGTTTAAATAAACTTTATATGGGGTGTGAGTGAGTGTATTGTTACTTTGAGAAATGAATAAAACAGTATTTTTAGATCCTTGTTTCATTACCTTCGTTGACTGTTAAATAAAAAATTGCATTTTATTTACATTAAATCAATAAAAAAGAAAAAACAAAGAAATAAGCACACTATACAAAACAGCCTGCGTATCAACGAGATATGTTTCTTTCCACTTAACATTTTTCACTTTTTTTTGTTTGTTTCATTTCGCAGTGAAACGTGACACTTTTGTTGACGCTCCGTCAATCCAATCCAAAACAGTATAGCATTGAATACTTCATCTTATTTCGTCGTTGAAAGGTGATGAAATCTACAATATTCACAAAATGTACATATGAGCTACTTCAAAAATGTTCGACACCTGTTGAAACCGACATTAGATGCCTCTTATTTCTCAAGGTTTAATGAATTGATAGAAACGATGGACAGGGCTAGGTTGAAACGTTTTCATCAAAAGAATTTATGGTAATTTAGAAGTCGAAAATTTTAAAAATGACTTACAAAAGTTTTTATTCATTTTATTTTTTTGCTCATGGTTTTTAACTTTCAGATCCAAACCCATACAAAATGTACTAACTAGAATTGGGAGATATATTCACTGAAAAAGTTATTTCCATGTCGCTGCTTGGGGAAAAGTTGTATGGTGGTTTACAATGGAAACCAAAATTTTCCGATTTTTAAACATTCACAATTTTTTTCATAAGGTGTGTGCGCCGTTTAGTGGAATTAAGTTTTGAGAACAGGTTTTGAAATATTATGAAATTTTATATAGCTTGATGTATACAAAGTTGATGTCAGCGCACTAATAACGGGACACAAACTTATAAGGAATGGGGATAAATTTTATCCAAAATGCAAGCTTTTTGGGTCTGACATTCACAATTATATTTGAAATTGGCTATCGTATTGCATGAATTGAGTTACTTTGTAAAAGGCACCGCCTAGTCAAAGAAGCATTTTAAAAATTTTGAACACAAAGATTTTATGAATTTTTTAAAAATTTATCGAAATTTGATTATTTTGTTTCGCAAGTTTTTATAAAAAGCATGGCTTGAGAACATATGTTAAGTGTCTAGAGTAAATCCTTGCGACGGACCTAATTGATCAAATGCAAACAAGTTAAATTTTTTTCATTCATAGCGATAGTTTTTTCAAACACATTTCGCTTTGTGACAACTTAAGAGTTGTATCACTTTCGCCAATATGTTCATTAAGTAATGAGCTTAATATTTAAATCGAGAAGACAATTTTATCAAGCAAAAAAAATCATAACCTCAAGCAAAGCATCATTATATACAACTTTTAATTTTGTAAATTTAAAAATTTTTAATATGACAAATAAGTAACCTAGAACCAACTAAATATCATTAAACTAGCAATAGATTCGTGTTTTCCAAAATAAACGCGGGTTTCTTTTTAAGCCCAAACATTTTGTTTGAGTGTATTTTTTGCTGTTGTAATATATATTTTAATATGTTATAAATGCAATGAGATCTATAAATTGATGTAGCTTTTATTTAATTTAAGCAAAAGTTGAATTGATCGGCTAACATATACACAAAAGTTAATTTATGTCATCCAGAAAAATATTTTTAAATATTTTACCTCAAAGTGTCGACAATTTTGGAAGTTCCCCATATACTTTTGCACAAGCTTTTGTATCCACCCATTGGGATATTCAAATATAATTGCTCTTCTTTGCTCATCGATAATAAAGTGTATCGTTTTTATTACTATTTTGTCGTTTTTTCGTTGTGCTTGTTTTCGCAATCCTACCTACAAAACAAAAGATGAATGCGGTTAGTGAAACGATGGGCAAAGAAATAGCAATTTTATCGGCATTGAGTGAAAACATGTCAACTGAATCACAATTCAAATCGACCAGCTCCGATTTCTATAAAATTCGACATAACTCTCATACTCAACAAAAACAAAAATCGACGAATACAACAAAACACGATAAAATTTTATTAAAGTGTCGTTACAAAATTGACTATTACTTTTAAACTATACAAGAAAGTTGGCCTTATTCTTTAGGTTAAAAATGATAAAATGTTAGATTGATTTTGTTTTTCATGGAAGCGTTAAAGTTTATTTTTAAGTGTTTTTAGTTTAAATGCCAATATCTCAAAATGCACACACACAGAGAAAGATTTAGGTACCTGCCAACTGAAATTCGGTTACTACTACTCAAATTCAGTTATTACGGATTTCAGATGGTTGGCACAACTTAACATTAGTTTTCACAACAAAGTTCTGTTAATTCAACTAAATTTTAGTACCAGCACCCAAAATATTAAGAAATCTAATGTAAATATCATTGCACTAACTGAATTTATAAGTTGTTACTATTAATATACACTTTTAAATTCGGTTGGCACTTTATTTCTCTGCGTGCACCTTTTTTATGCTTAAAAAATATATATGCTTATAATTGAACTCTTCTCTACATTTGAGTGAAACAGTCAGGGTGGTACCTCGATTGGTCTCTGAGTTATAGCCAAAACCGTGATAAAAAAAATAAGAATCATCCTAATTTATATGAGTTTAATTAACGACATGGTATGCAAATGGTACACCAATATATAAACATACATGTAAGCATAGGAAAAAACATGTATAAAATAGGAAAAAGGATCAGGCTTTTGGCTATTACTTTGAGACCAATCGAGATACCACCCAGAATTTTTCACTCGAATTTAGAGGAGGCTTAAATAATAAGCATATATTTCTTTATGAATTTAAAATATTGTGCATTTCGAGATATGGGCATTTAAACGCAAGATCCCAAAAAATTACCTTTGGCCATTACATGAAACACATCAAAATTCATATTATTATCAAAATGCATATCATGACCTTTTTTTTCTTGTATAATTAAAAGTTATAATAAATTTTGTAACGATACCTAAGCCAATTTTTTTAGTTTTTTATGCAATTTCGATGACATCGTATTTCGGAAACCGCCATGGTCCGAAATCTGAAATTTATGCCACGTCGATTTCTTGCGAGTATGACAGTTATGGTAAATTTAATTTTCTAACAAACAAAAAATTTCCTCAAAATTATTTTTTTTTGGCGAATGACTGACATTTTTTTTTTTTTTTGAGTTTATTAATTTATTTACAAAAAGTTTATTACAAAATTAAGTTTGCCTCAGCGTCATATGACATTGTTGAGGCGAGTTGGCATTAAATTTTATCAAGTAATAAATTAATAATATTCAAAATTTCATTTAAAGTTTACATTATTTTTTTTTTTTTTATATAAAATTATAACATTAAAAGCATTTCCAAATTGTTTAACAAATGCTCTTTTAAAGAGGATTTAAAGCTGAAATTCTTGAAATATTTCTTAGATTTTGCGGTAAGTTATTATACTCCATGCAGCCAATATATTCGATTCTCTGCTTTATGGTTTCGAGTCTACATCTTGTCACTCTTAAATTTGAGCTATTTCGTGTGTTGATGGCTGATTGATTTACTCCAAAAGATATAGTGTTGTGGCCAATATTCTGCAATGCTTTAAACATAAACACTAGCAATAGCTTTTTATAAAGCCCATATATAGGTAAAATATTTTTTGAAACATTTTTGTATAATGAAAGTGTGGAATACATTATTGGTAAATTATAAACCGTTTTAATGCTTTGTTTTGTACTCTTTGCAAAGCTTTAAGTTCAGTATTATTTTTAGAACCATATACCAATACTAGATAATTCAAATGGCTTTGAATTAATGATTGATAAAGTAATAGTTTTGTTTTTTCATTAAATTTATTTTTAAATTTGTACAACAATCCAATAACTGGAGATATTCTCGATTTCAAATTTTGAATGTTCATATTCCGCGACAAATTATTTTGTAATACCACTCCCAAATACCTTATCCACTGACTTTCAAACACTTCTTCACCGTCCACATATATACTAAAACTACCAGCGTTGTTATTTAGGTAGGGTTTAAATCTTAGAACTTTAGTTTTCTTCGTATTTATAACCAATTTGTTTAGCCTGGAATATTCAAAAATGAATGCTGCATCTCTTTCCATGTATGCTTTTAATGCAGTTTCATGTTTATATGGATAAAACAAGGATATATCATCAGCATACATATAAATCTTTTCGGAAAGTCCGAAAAGATTTATATAAACATAAATTGTAAACAATAGTGGACCCAAAACACTGCCTAGCGGCACACCATGCTCAACATCACCAAGAAAACTTTGACTGCTATTTATTTCAACGAATTGCTTTCTATTTGTTAAATAACTCTCTACCCACGATTCCATAATATTCCAATTTTTGTAACATTATGTTATGATCTACGAGGTCAAAGGCTTTAGAAAAGTCATAGAAAATACCTGCCACAGCTTTAAATCCTTGATCCAACACTTTACATATATAGTTAACAACATTTACCACTGCATTCTCAGTTCCACTTCCTTTTCTGAAACCATACTGACATTCATAAATTAGTTTGTTATTTTCAAAGTACGTTAGAACTTGTTGATGAATTATTTTCTCAAAAATTTTGTCAATTATGGATAATAACGCAATAGGTCTATATTTCTCTTCGACATTAGCATTTACTTTCCTTCGGCAATGGGACAACTTTTGAAATTTTTAAAATATTTGGATATTCTGAAGTTTCTACAATACTCTGAAAAATAATAAATAAATGCGATGCAATTTCTTGACTGCACTTTAAAAATATCTTTGGGGACAAGTTATCATGACCAGAGCTTTCGGTTACGGATAGATTTGAAATTATTTGTAAAATTTCTTCGATCGTTGTAACATTACAATGGAATCTGCTATTATGACGGCTTATGGTTCTAAGATTGTTAAACGAGTCTGTGGGGTAAGTAATAATGTTTTCTTTCATAGTTTTAGGAATTTGCAGAAAATATTGATTTAGACGTGCACATTTTATTACATCATCCTTTATTAGTTCACCAAAAGAATTTTTAAGTTAATTTGAATTTTTATGCTCCTTCCTAAGCTTTGGTTTAAAAATCTCCAACATTTCTTGGGATCCTGTTGAATATTACAGATATTATCATGATAATTATTCATCGACTCTCGACATGCACTTTTTATTACTTTGCTTATTCTTTTTAATCTGTTATGTAGATCAACATTACCCGGTCTTCTTCTTCTTTGTTTTAAAATATTTCTTTTTAATAAAATCAGATTTTGAAGATCTTTGTTCATCCAAGGGGCTATTTCATTTTTTAATAACTTTTTTGATGATTTTACAACAGTAGAATTTGTATTAGCATCAGACAGGTATTTTATTAAATTTGATGTACCATTCGATGGATTACTAGAGTTCTGAATTAAAACATTATTTTGAAGATATTCCTTAAATTTATTATAATCACAAAATTTCTGAATAACTTCAACAGAATTACTGGACCGGACATTATTTTTTATCTTACAAGATATCATATTATGATCTGATAAATCGGATTCAATAACATCAACAAAAAGTGTATTAAAAAAATTACTGAAGACATTATCAATAGACGTCCCAGACATTGGACGAGTCACTACCGTATGACAACTTTTAAAATCATAAGATTCAAGTAAATTAGAAAACCCACACGAAGAATTCATTAAAAAGTCAATATTGGAGTCTCCCACAATAATACAGGAATTACGACCATATAAGCTTATTAAATTCTCTATAATACTGAAAAAATTATTGATATCACATTTTTGAGATCTGTAAAACGATATTATTTTAAGCGGCTTTCCATTGATTTTTAAATTATCTAATGATAATACAATTTTCTCACAAAACTGTTTACTCTCACATACTTCTATACTGTATTGTAAGTTGTCGCGTATATAAACAGAAGTGCCTCCGTAACCATCTGATCTGCAACAATGTAATGAATTTGGAAAATTTGAGCTAAATCTGCATCAAACCACGTCTCTTGAATCGCAATTATATTGGGTAATTGTGGAAATCTAGAAATAAGCGTTTTGAACTGATTGAACTTATCAATTGAAGAAATGCTTCTAACATTAAAAGATAAAATATTTAAATATGAAAATCTTGCTGGTTTTAAATAATTTACAAAATTTTCAAAATCAGAAAAATATTGGTTGTTATTTATAAAAGGAAAGGAAAATATTTATTTAATACAAAATTTAAAAGGTTCATACTCAATTTTAAGCTGGAGACATAAATGCTGCTCCGTTATCATCATCTGATTCATCTACGGCATTTGGATTTCTAATTACTGATCTACGTTTAGATTTAACAGTTGCAGTTTCAGTCATAATTTGGTCTACATCATCTTCATTTTTTATCAGTCTCGGTTTTGAAATTTCATTTCTCTTTACATATACTCTAGTACCAACTGTATAAACTGAACTATATCCAATTGATTTTAAATCTTTAGCATGATTAAAAAGGCTTAGAGTTTCTTTGCTCAAATAGTCGTTAACATAAACACTTTTGGTTGCTTCATTTTCTTTCAACTTAGCTTTTGACATCATTAGAGAATCCTTAGCACGCTTACTGTTGAATTTTACGACCATTGTTCTTTTATTATCATCCTTGTTACCACTTCTTTGTTTGAAAAAATAAGCATCTTCCATATTTTCTTCGTTTAAATTTATTCCAACTTTTTCAGAAATATCCATAACAGTTTCAACAGCAGTTGAGTCTTTTTTTACTTTAACACCTCTTATTATGCAATCGTTTTTGACCCTTTGACCATTTAAAATCTTAACTGATGTTTTTAATGTCGTTATTTAATTTTTCAAAACACGATTTTCTTTTTGCACTGCATCAAGCTTTTTGTTGTTTATGGTAATACCTTTTAATAATTCATCATATTGTTTTGACATGAACTCAATTGCCTCAGTTATTGAAGTCAGCTGATCCAGCTTGCTGAGTTTTGTTTTGATTTCTTTTAACTCCCCCTTCACTGATCCATCGCTGTTATCATCACACAAATGACAAACATACTGCTCAGTTTCGTTTTCAAGTAGATATTCATACTGACGTTTATCAAGTTTTGTACACAGAGAGTGAAAGATTTTGGCGCATTTGTCGCACTCAATGTTTTCTTCCTTGTCTTCTTTCACCTCCATTCTACATTGGCCACAAATTTTTTTGAAATTTCCAACACTACGACGACTTTTTGTAGCCATACTTTGATAAATTTCAATGGCTTAGTACTTGCTTGTATTAGTGTTTATAAAATCTGTGTATACAACACTAGAAAATAATTGTTTTTTTAATAAAATTAATTATCACTTCACAGAGATTTTTTTTTTTTTTGACGTTTAAAACTCTAGGGTTGCCAACTCTTTCATTAAAAATAAAGAAATAAATAATATTAAAAATAAAGAAACTATATAGCAACTCAAACAACGTCATATTTTCAAAGCACAAGTTCCCTGAGTGTAGTCATAGAGTTCGAATTTTAATTTTATATACTTCCACCCAGAAAACAGACTCGGTTGTAGCAACCGTATTTGTTGCTAATCAATGCTTCGGCTGTTGCGACCGAATTTTTTGGTTGTGATGATAATCATTTGATAAAAACAACAGAAAATCTAGCACGACACCAGAATTGCGATTGCCTAAACAGAAATTTGGTGATATCAACCAAAAAATTCGATAGCTGAAACCGAATCATTCGATTGGCTACAAATACGGTTGCTATTACAGATTCTGCTTTCTGGATGTAATGCTCTATATCTTGAAATTTGAGCAAATTGTTAAAGAAATGATAAAAATGGGCTACTGCATGGCCAGCCGAGGCAGCCATTTGAATGAAATTATTTTCCATTATTAACCGGAAGGATTGTACTTTCAAATAAAAAAAGAAATTTGAGAAAATATTCAGTAGTTTTTTTTTTATAGCATTTTCAAAAAAAAAAAAGTTATTTGGCGGACCCTTTAGTAGATAATCCTACGTATTTTATTGAGGAATTTTAATTGTATTAAGCTAACAATAATGGAATGCCGATTTTATTTCGAGGTTGTGTCTCAGCTTTTTTCTATATTCGAAACTGTTTGGTTATTGTTTGCGACTTTTCCCGAAGAGCCTTATTCCCTATATTTCTAATAATTCAAAAATGTGGCAACTCTGGGTCCTCTACATAGGCAATATGGGTATTAAAATGTTTGTTTTCTTGAGTAGTTTAACCCTGTGTACATAAATATAAATCTGGTTTTCAAACAAAAAACACTGCATTTTTAACCCAAAAACGTGAGATTCGGCAGATAAAAAAAATACGTGTCTCTTTTGTTTGTTCCAAAGTTCATTAAAATCTGCGAGTTTGGATAGGGATATCCCCCTTTTTAGTCTATTTAGAAAGATTATAAGTATATTTTCGCAACTTTTCTCTGCCACATGCTATTAATCTAAGTTTTCCTATTGATTTGGAACACTCTCTTTTAACCGTTCTATGCCATGTCTCCCTCGGCATAGCGCACCTTCGCGCACCTTGCGGGTTACATTCCAGCACTGAGTAAGTGACATCGTCCTGTTCTTTCCGGAGTGTGTGGACCAACCAAACGCATTTTCTATATATAATTTGACTAACAATACCTTGCTGACCTGTTAACAATATCTCGCTGACCTGCAAACGGTCATTACTAATTATTCTTGGCCACTAGATTTTTAGAATATTACGTAAGCCCCTGTTGACCAATGTCTGCAGCTTTTGTGTTATGATATTCGCCATATGTCATGTTTCGCACCCATACAGAAGGCTTGACTTAACACAAACATCAAAAATTTAAATTTTAGTGAGCAATGCGCTGTAAGGAAGTGGAAGCTGTTCGAGCTATCCGAAATCGGTTGCCAATATCGGCAACTCCACTTCCGATGTTTGTTAACTTTGCTACCAAGATACTCAAATATGTCTACGTTCTCCAATTGACTAGTATCTGTGATAATGGGTGGGTGGTTGTCTGTATTAAATCGTATGCATTTAAGCTCGTATTCATAAAAGAGCTTAATTCAGATTTCAAATACATTTTTGTTAAAACACATTTTAAGTCTTAAAACTGTATTCATAAATGAATATTAGCTTAAAATACCTATTATAAACCTTGTGTAAAAGTAAATATTCGTTTATGAATACAGTTTTAAGGCTAAAATTTGTGTTTCACTAAAATGTATTTGAAATTCTGAAATACGGGGGTTAGTCTTTTTTATATTTATATTCAAGCCTAGTTTCTTGGCTTCAGTAGCTGGTGTATTTACCTGATTCGGCATGTCCTGATGTCTGTTGGCCATGAAAACGATTTAATCTGCTTAGGCTAGCTCCGACAATTTTTCATTCATGCGTCTTTGAATTCCAAAAGCCGACCTAATTACTATCTGCATAACAAGATCCAATACATTAATTAAGAGTAAAGAAGATAGTGCGCAACTTTGTTATACACCACTGTGTGCTGGAAATAGTTTACTTAAACTTCCACCATGAAGAATTCTGGATAATCCCCCTCATAGGTTTTCATAATAATATTCACAATTTTATTAGGTATCCCTTTTGCAAAAAGTGATCTCCATATGTAATCTCTTTTTGAGGAGTCAAACGCTTTTTCAAATACTATTAATGTCAAATACAGATTTGCGTTGTATTCAACAGATTGTTATATTATAATTCTGATGGTGTTTATGTGTTTATGTGATTAGTGCCAATTTTGTTCGGCCTGATTCCCGCCTGTGTTGATGAAAGAATAACCCAGCAAAAAACACACCTCACCAAATTATTAGTCTAGTAATTTAAACTCGAAGTTGTGGACGTAATACCATTTATACTATAATAAAAATATAGTAGCACGTGTTTAAGGTTTTAACCCAAAATGAATAAGTTTGTGTATTGAAACATGTCTGAAATTCAGATTTTTTTTAAACGCAGCTTTAATGTACTCAAGAAAACAAAAATTTTGATTCCAACATTGCCTATGTAGTGTGTTAGGATTGCCATTTATTTCAAATATAGGTTAAAAATTTCTTCGGAAAAATGAGCATAAAAATCAAACGATTTCGATTATCGGAAAAAGCTCAGACACCCCATCGTCTAAATTAATATTAAATACGCATTACTATGCATTATTTTTAGCTTAATCCAAAATAATTCTTTAACAAAACTCCAGTTTTAATATCACTTAAACCACATCTTTTTTAAATAAAAAAAAAATACTTGAAAGTTATCGGATATAGTTAATGCGTCTTCAAACTCTTTTTCATTTGCCGAAAATATCTCTGAAACAATTCGAAGTAAGCCGAAAAATGGGTTAGTTTTTGACCCCACTTTTTAACTATTAAATATAGGGTTGGGTCGCTAAAAAAATACGTGTCCTTTATTTTTTCTTTCTTTTTCACATATCAAAATTTCATTAAGATCAGAGGGAACCCATCGGGAGACTCACCTCGCGTTTGCTCAAAATGTTGTCTCCAGACGATTTGTTGTACATTTGTATCTGTTACAAGAACACCACTTTCATCAATTATGAGTTTATTTGTAGTTTTCTTAATGCCGCTTATATTCTTCGTGATTTTAAATAACCCTTTCAAGATTCTTTTCCTTGTCTCATTATATGATTGTTTAATCTTTGTTTATATATATTCTTCTTTTAGCACAACAATTTCCATATTTGAGCCAATCAGGCGTTTGTTAACATCTCATCGATACTCTATTAATCTCCAACAATCCTCTCAACAAACCGTTTCTAACAGAGAGCGCTTTTGGACACATTACTCAACTCTGATTTTACATTAGCCCATATCTACTTTGAAGGCTGGTTATAATCGATCCTAATATTGCGTATTTTCTGGGAAAGTGTCCGTTTGTAATACTCAATGTTAAGCACTTCTACGATTACGAACGTCACAGCAGATGTTGAACCATTCACGTGAGATACAAATATGATCAATCTGAGACTGAAATTTTCCAGTATGAAATTCCCAAGTCACTTTATGCACTCTCTTACGCGGAATACGGATCCATCTATCTTCAGGATACTATTAATACATGTTTCTAGAAAAATCTCACAACTTTCGTTGCAGATTCCTAGAGCATGCTTTCCCGTAATATTTTCGAAACCATTGTTTTAATTACCAATTTGGGCAATGAAGTTACCCATTAGCACCGTAATGGCGTTATGAGATACTCTTGATAATGTTTGATCAAAAATGCTGTTAAATATTTCTTTATCTTCAATTTTGTTCTCCATTTTAGATTTATAACTTAGTCCTGCAGTTATTATCCTCTTTGATACAGGTTTAAATGAGCCAAGCGCTTTCCTTGTACTTTTATTGAGATATACACCAACTCCTCGAATGTTTGGGTCTCTGAGATTAGGTATGCCTGAGTATAATATTATTTTTATTTATTTTATTTTATTTATTTGGTACACAGTGCAACAAGAACGAATCTTTTATAGCACTGTACATATAACTTTAATCACAAATGTAGCATATAAAAAGTTTGACTAATATAAAAGATTAATATACAATTAGGCAAAATACAGTAGGCAACAAATAAATAATTTTATAAAACAGTTCTTGATGATTTAAAGAAAATACTAAATTTAAAAAAATTAAAAAAAAAAACAATAATATTAAAAAAAAAAGAAAATAATTTAATTAAAAAAGTTAAGAAATTGTTTTAAATATTTCGCGTTTAAAGTGCTTAGCATTGCTTGTTGCTTGGATATTGTGGGGTAGTCGGTTCCAGAGCTGAATGGAGCTTATAAAAAAATGTCTTTCAGATATCTGATTACGATATCGAAAACTGTTTATCTTTTTTCCTCTATTTGATCTAGAGAAGATAAGACGATTGTATAAATAGCCTGGTTGTTTTGAGTAGATAGTTTTATGTAAGAAAATTAGACAGCGGCATTTTAACAGGTTTTCAAAAGATATGTTGTATAACTGCTTTGCATAACGAGAAATTCTTGAGAACCTCTTAATACCAAAAACGTATCTGGCGATATTATTGAAAGTAACGTTAAGTTTTTTCTGACTTGCCGAATCACAGCTTGAAAAAAGTTCACAGTTGAAAACAGTCTTGACATTAGATATGTCTTTGCCAATAACATACGTATTTCAAACGGAGTGTAATATTGGGTCATCCACAGATTGCGTAACATAGAGAACGTTCTACCACATATTGCATTAATGTGGTAAGACTAGTCAAGTTTAGAATTAAATATAACACCAAAATTTTTAGCTGATTCCACTATTTCTGTACTTGAATTGTTTATTTGGATTGGCGGAAAAGATGTGGGGATCAGTTTGCTCTTACCAATTATTGTGGCTTCATTCCCACCTACGGTTTCACCACTTCTCTTAATCCGGCCGGATCTAATGTAAATTTCTTACATTCTGCATCTATAATAGCGTCTTTACTATCTTGGATCAGTGTTCGCAGGATCCATTGTCCATATCGTGTCCTTTTCCGTTTGACATAAGTCTTCATCAAGCTTTCGGCCTTTACTTATTTAATGAAAATACAAAAGTTATTCAAGTTTGAGGCCATAATCTATTTTCATTACACAATTAATTTTTCTTCCCTTAACTCGCCTTCTAGAGGAAATTTTAGCAACAAAAGTTGAATATTTGACTGCATATAAATCTTAGACTGTTAAAGATATTTTAAAAATTTAAATTTTGTGTAATTTTGTGAGCAAATATTTATGCAAAAATATATGAAAAATACATTTTTTTAAGTTAATCGATTTTGAAAATGTTTTGGGAAAGAAATCGTGTTCTTGACCATTTTTTATAATTGCGATATGGCAACGCTAACGATATAATCTTTATACGCTTAGCAGTATTTTTTCCATTTATCTATTTTCCCTGTTTTGGGTGAAAACGGAATAAAGTTTGGAATATTTTAAACTTTGTGTATTTTAAAAGTTCATCGTCCGATCGGTCAAATTTTCAAAAATTATATACAATCGATGAACTAATTTATAGCAGGAAAATACATTTTCATATTTTTCATCAAGATGTCAATCAAACATTTTAGTTTTTTTACATTTTGAAATAATTTTTGAAAAAAGTTCCATCAAAAATGTTCAAATATTTAATTTTTAAAATAATTATTTGTCAACTCTGGATACAAATTTTCCACAGTTTTTTATTAACGATTGTACTAAAGACGTTGAATTATTTTAGGATTTAGTTAATTATCATAATCCAGTTAAAAAGATATAGACGTTTAACCCTAGAATGGTATGTATTCGTCGAAACGACGAACACAGTTTTTCTGTTTGAGTTTTCTCTTCTCTTGTTACTCGTATCACATTGATTTTCTTTACAGCTCTAGTCGTGAGCTTAACCTTGCTGTGTGCGGACTGTTGCTGTTAAGTAACGCTGATAAGTAAGTTTTTTTTTTTTTTAATTCTCTGAACTCACTTCGTCGTTTCGACGAAGTTTACCGTTTGTGTAATTTTTTTTATGGAATGTTGTTTTTAACACATTTATAGATCACATTTAGTATGACCTCTAAACGTCTTCTTAACTTCGAAATTGAAAATTTTTTGAACTCCTATGATACTGATAGTTCTGAGAGTAGTGCACGTCAACTCGAGAATTTAGTACCAACATTAACTACTGATGAAAATGGCTGTGGGAATCGCTCTGTTTATCTTAGCGATGTTGAATGTATACAATATAGTGATACTGCAAATTCGGTTTTCGACAATGACGAACTTTGGTAAGATAATGACCACTTCTTTGACTGTAATATGAGCATATGCGGCGAACACAAAATTGAAGCCTGCACAGCTTGCTCAAACTTATTCCCAAATTGAGTCTTTTTGTATTTTATAAGTTTATTATAACATTAATTTTAAAAAATAATTTAGTCATTAACATAATTTCATGAAGAAGTTGCATTTTTAGTTCCTTTTTTAACCGTACCTTTAAACCGAGACTGAATTTTATTTAAATTTTTATTTTTTAAAAAATTACATTAAATAAAAAAAACTATTTGTGTAAACTACAAATTATTTAAGAAAACAATTCAAAGAACAAAATCTATTTGTGTTTTATTTAAAAATGTGAACAGTTTCTTATTAATAACAATTCAAAATAGGTGTTCGTCGATTCGACGAAGTTTACTGTTTAAGGGGTAAATAGAACCATACCATTCTAGCGTTAAAAGTACTGGGTCGAAAAAGGAACACTGAGTCAAAAATGAGTTAATAAAAATTCTTAGGTCTTAGTTTACTTTCCCTTTGAAGTCAGTAAAGTCAGCAAAACATTTTGCTGAGTCAGAAAATTTTTATTCAGCAAAAAATTGCTAATGTAAGCAAAATCAAAAAAATTTGTAAATTCAGCAAAAGTTTTGCTAACATTTAATTGATTAAAAATTTAAAAATCCTCGTTAAAAATTAATAAAATTTTTGCTGAATTTTAGTAGGCTGAAAAAACTCAAAAAATTTGTATAAAAATTATACTTTAGTTAATTTATTTGCTGAAAATCCTAAAAAAAATTTGTGTCCCTTTAAAAAAATTGACAATGCATTAAAAAATATAAAATTGTACATACATTGACGATATGCATTAATTTAATATCTGAAAATATATATAAATAATTATACATAATATAAACAAAATTATCTTTCAACCGCTTACAACCATGGTGGTCTAAATTATTACAATTTGGACTGAAGCTAAATGCCGTAGATAATTCTAGAAATAAAAGATACAATATATGACATACACACAAGAAAGCCTTTTTTTTTAGCAAATAGAGAAGTGATATATAAAAAATTATCGAACATAAGTGTCAGTCTCTTTCGCTTTATTATTTCTAAAGGTATGTTTGTTTGCAATTTCTCAACATTCTATAAATTACCAATATACAAATTAAATTTACAAAAACACATTTTATTTTTATTAAATTTGAATATTTTATTTTGCCTTTAATTTAATTAATAATCAATTTCTTTGGTAATCAACATAATATTTGAGTATATTAGATCAACAATTTATATAAATACACATTGTTGGCGTCCTTTTGTTTGAAAACCGTATAAAAAATCTTCCATGGTTGATTATTTATGTCTTACAAGGGTTGTACTTCTTAATATCATTTTCCTCGTATGCACTACATATTTCAATCTGGTTTTCGTCCACACTATCAATGCGCTTATTAGTACAATTTTTTTATCAAAATAAATTAGTAAAATATAAGTAAAACATTGCTGAGAAATAGTTTGCTTGATTTACAAGTATTTTAAGTATATCTTACACAAAACAAACAAGTTTTGTATTTATTACATTTGATCATTGGTGGTAATCTTTAAAATCGAGCCCATATATGAAGTTCACATTTAGTGGGACACGAGCGTGATATGAATGTTTGATGTTTGCATGGGAACCCCCTTTCAGAACGTGTTCTGAAGGTTTAACCTAGAAAATTAACGAAATAGATCTATCAACACATTCCTGAAAGTGGTCAATTAATAAACTGAGAACAAAACTCTATAAATAATTTGTAAGGACTATATCCTAATAAAGAAATATAGAGTAAGGCCTTGAACTTGAATATTTTTTTTTATTTTTTACAATTAAAGGTCGAAAAAAACATTTTTTTTTTTTTTAATAAAAATTAAAAAGTTTTTGTTAATATGCTTTAATTTTATCCACTAGTTCTTACACTAACGCCGAATATGATGTGAAAGTGATTGTATTGTATTAAGTTGACACTTTTTGTCAATTTTTCGTTGTTGTTTTGGGATAATTGTGTCAAAAAGATTTTTGCAACTTTACTGTTTGCCTTTAATAACTCTAGTACAAATATAAAGCAGAATTATTCGCATACACTTGGGAAATCTTATGAGTGAGAGCTTGAAATGATGTTATAATAAATTTGAAACGAAATTCTCATTAAAACGTTGAGTAATTTAAAAATGTCTTTTAAGTGCATTTTTTTATCATTTTTGTACAATATATATTTTTCGAGTGCACTAACAATAATAACAACGAAAATGCTTAAAAATATTATTTATTCTGAAATAATTTATGGAGGGTAAGTAATCTGAAAAATAACAAACACATTTTATATTTATTACTAGACGGTTTTATACCGGTATTTTAAAATTATTTCATTAGGCTTTTTTTTAGATTGTCGGAATTTTGAAATATTTTGATGGGTTATTTTAAGGTTAACGGTATTTTTTGTTGTTTTCTGAGAGTATTTTATGGATAACGGTATTTTGAATAATTTCGTTAGTCTACTTTAAGGTTAACGGTCTCTTGAGATATTTCGTTAGTGGTACTTTTAGGTTAACGGTAGGTCTTTGAATGGGTGTTTAATTGTTATTGGAATTTCTTTGCGTTAGTGTTTGCCAACCATAATAATAAGAAGCAATATGTAGTGATCGTGCCAGCGCGCCAACACCCCAACGTGCCGTCGCGCACAAAGGCAGTTATGGAGGCGGAAAAATTTTAAGACAGTGCCCAGTAAAAAATTTTCGTGTTTTTAGAAGCAGTATAAAACAAATGCGCTGAAGTAAGTGCTTACTTTTATGTTGTTCGTATAAAAATAAACAAAAAATTTTATTGAGCTTACTGTTTTCACTTACAATGACGCAGGTTGTAAGCAGCTTACGTTAATCCCTTACGAGGATGCAGGTTGTAATGTAGAAAGTTTCATGTCGTAGACTATAAACGATCTTAACCAGTTTTCCCGAGTGCTTTCCGATTGTGTTTGGTGTTTTCGAGTATGTTAAAAAAATAAATAGTCGTTTCACTGTTCCTGAAGAGCTAGCACGTGGTGAGGTAAAAAAAAAAATATTTTATTATGTCTAAAATTAATGTCTGTAGAATTTTATGTAAAATAAATTATATATATATATATATATATATATATATAGAGTTTAGTTCTGTGATTACAACATTAAAGTTTAAACTATGATATTTTTGTTTGTGCCGAGATTATTTTTTTATTTTAATTATTAAATTTGTGTCGTGACAGTCCAGTTTTTTAATTTTAATCTTCAATAATCTTGACAATGTAAAATAACTAATTTTACGAAAATAAATAAAAATAATCGTAATAATGTAGACATGAAATATGATTTTACTGAAAGCCATGAAATCACAGCTTTTTGTAAGCGCTAAAACCCGCGCTTATTTTTCCCAAAAGTAATACTTCCAAGTGGGAATTTGCCATATAAAAATCATGGCATATGTACGCAGGTTTGTAAGGGATTCTATTTGGCTAACTCCCTTACAAACCTGCTTGCTGGTAAGCAGCGTTTTTTACTGCGTGGTAATTTAGTTATTTATTTTTTAGTAATTTTTAAGCTATTTCAATTTATAATAGAAAAAACATGATTTTTGAACTCTTTGGAAAATGAATTGGCCAATCTTACTAAAAAATAAATAAATTATATTAATAGCGGTTGAATAAAACCACTGTCTTAAAATTGTTCTGCCTCCATAACTGCCTTTGTGAGCGATGCACGTTGGGGTGTTGGCGCGCTGGCACGATCAGGTGCGCGTCGCGCACAGGTCTGTGCATCCTAGTTCTTCATAATCCTTGCTTATAATCAAGGGTTAGAGCTTCCTTATAGATTTTTCATAAGCAACAGTTAAATGTTTTTTAAAAACGTTAAATATTTAATATGTTTTGCTATAGACCAGACATGGTCTACTACTTTATCTGTAGTAATGCTAATGAAATATGAGTCTAAATGAAAACTTAATTTATGTTTCTATTTTGTGAATATTATATAACCCCTTAATCGAATTTGCAAAATTTTAGCACATGATGTTTATTTATAATCCGCTTAATTCATTTATTCAAAAATCACATCAATTGTACATCAACATTTTCAGAAAATTCAATCTGAAGTACAATTTTTATAAAATTTTTTAGAAATTTATTTTGTATGAATTTACTATAGAGAAAATATAAATGGTACATTTTCTACCAGGCGTCATATAAAAACGTTATTTTTTTAGAACTTTTTTAGCATTTCAATTAACTAAAACTTTCTGATTATAATACCAACTGATTAAAAAACATGTGTTTAACATACTAAAATCTTTTTATCTGAATTTTATTAATTAGGATTTGTTACAGACTCCATATTTTTAAAGTATAAAAATATATTAAAATTTTTTAGGCTTTAGTCATAAACTCAGTAATCAATGATGTTTTCTAAAGGTTTCACAAACACATTTTATTTTTCTTTTCGTTGTACATTTTTTTATTAACGAAATCGTGAAAAATTAAAAATTTTAACTTTAAACACATGCATAGGGAAAAAAGATTGAAAGCAAAGTTCATACTATTTTAATGTTCTACGTGGCGTTTTTGTTTTCAATTTTGTAAATTTTTGCAGAAAGTGTTATAAAAAAAAAATATCCTATAAAACGTTTTGTGCAAATAATTCTTTAACTATAGCTAACTTAACAACTCCTAGTCCATATTCGTTAAAAAAAAATAGGGATTTCTATCTTTAAGAAAGAAAATTCTATTTGACAAAAAAAAAGAAAACAATAAAAAATATTACAGTATTATCAGAATCACTGATGAATGTTAAATACCAGAAACATAAACATAAAGATATGATTTTTAAAAATATGATTATTATTCCCTACCAAAAAGTCTGAGCAAAAAATTAAAAAAAATTAATTTCGAAATAAAATTAGCTTTGATGAAGAGGATCTAGCAAGTTCATATATAAACACAGTTTGGTATGTATAAGTAGATTGTGAAAATCGCAAAAATCTGGTCCTAATTATAAAAATGACAAACCTGGACATATTTTTCATCCTAATATTTGTGATCTTACTTTTTCCCGACCATTAAAAAAAAGTTCATCCACCAAACGCGTTGAAGTTTTAAGTTTGAATATATAGTTTTTAAATAAACAAGTAATAATTTTCTTCAAGTAACTTAATTTGTTGTAACCTAAATCGTTTAACACCAGCTTGCACACAAACATAAAGTTATACCCCTAATGTACAGATGTTGTACCTACTATGTATGTCTTTTGACTTTTAATTGTTCTGTTAGTTTTTTTTTTTTTTTTGTAAACAGTTGCAATCATTTCAAAACTAAAACATGAAAATTAAATTTAATAATATTTAAATAATGTTTGGTATAAATTTTTTAATAAATTATTGAAACTTAAATTATTTTAAATGCAAAAAATTAAATTATAATTAGTATTTGTTATGTATAACTAGCTTAAAAACCCGATACTTCGTTATCGGTAGTTTTAAATACCGAAATATATTTGAAAGGAATCTAAATTTATTGTCTTAGAAATTTTCTTCTTTTTATGAAAAATCCAAAAAGTACAAATTCGTACGAAAAGTTTGAAAAATGTGGTTTCGAGAAAAAAGCGTTTAAGTTTTATGTTCAATATTCTATTGTTTCAATGGGTGTGTCTCCCAAACTGTTTTGAATTTCGAAAAATTCTTTTAGGATAATAGTTTTAAATATCTAATCTTAAAAAATATGCAAAAAAGAATTACAAACCAGAATACCCCCATAAGCTTCAATCTTTCTTTGTGCTTACTACTAACGGTTTCTAGTCAAGATAATCATGTTTTAAAGATTTGTTTATTTCACAATATTTATTTTTTTAAATTTTGCGAAATCTTTACTTTAACACATTCTCGCTTCCAAACAGTGCAAATTACAGAAATAATTACTTCACAAAATAGTTTGTAGATTTGTTTTGTATCGAAATAGCTTAATTTTTTATTAAAAAACACTCATTTTGTGCATTTATGGAAAGTTTAAAGTACCACGCCTGGAGGAGGGCTCGCCGGTTAGAGGATTAAGGGAGTTAGGCACGACATAAAAATACCAGTCTTAGGGGATGCGTTTATTTTAAAGTTTCTGGCTTTAGCTGTTTAGGCTGGGCTATTAAGAGGCTATTAATTTTTTTCTTGTTAGCCCCATTTAAACCACGTTTTATTTTAAGTTTTCAATAATTACCTTAATAATGGACCAGAGGGTATGCATTAGAGCACCCATATGAAATGTGCAAAATTTTTATTTTTACCGTTCCCCGCTCATTTTCTGGTATGTTGGGGATAATAAATAATTTCCGTGTAAAAAAATTATCTTTTCGATGCAATCAGTCCAGTCAGAAGTGACATTTACCCCAAAAAATGGACTAATATTAGTTCAAATCTATTTTGGATTATAAATCTTATGCAACTGAAAAAAGCGCTAGAGAAAAGCGATATATAAGCATTTTTATGCAAAATAAAATGACAAAAATTTGTAAGCTGCGATAGTCAAAATTTGTGTCATCGATTTTTTTCAAACTTCTCCTGTATATTAATTTATAATTTTATTTCACTTAAGATTTCGACGAATTGTATGATATAACTTGTAGTTTAAATAATACTTCTAAATATGACAATTTTCCAAATGCATTAAGTAGATTCACTAATATTTGAAAAATATGTCATCATTTGAAGAAATTACTTTTCTTCAATAAAGCTCTATATTTCATAAAACCGATTTAAAGGTCTTTTGCTTCAGATTTGTATCAGGGAGTGCGTAATACTTTGAAAAGCTTTATTATAAGTCTGTGCCAAAATCTTGTATGAGTTCATAGTCCAAAAGCTTAATTTCAAGAATTTATTTAATTGAAATAAAAAGATGTTTTATTGCACTGATATGTAAAAACCTCTTAGTTTCCATAGACTTCTAATAAAACTTTTTTTAGTAGAAATCAAAAATTCTCAGTTAAACAAATTTGGTTAAAAATTTTGACCTGCTTTTTTAATATGTCTGGATTTACTCTATGAATTTGCAAGTTTTTCCCCGATATTTATTTCTAGATGTGTTTAGTATAAATACAGATTTCATGTGTTCATATTTTTAAGGAAATTTAAGTTTTAAAAGCACAAATACAATAAGGTAAATTTTAAATATCCTAAATGAGTCTTTTCAATACGCTTGAAAATTTTCCGTTTAATATTTATTGTCATAAAAGTATAAAAGATTTTGATATACCTACTTCACCGAAAAACTATCCCATAACATATATTCCACCGGGTATATAAATATGGGATTAAGAGAGCAAAATCCATAAAAAAAAATTAAACAGCTTAGTGCGGCCCACACGTGGCATATATGATCAAATCTAATTAGATCTTGAAAATGGGGATGAGTTTAGTATCTAGTTAGAACTGATCAAATCAAGGCAGAGCTTATATTTCTGGATTTGGAGAGGTTCAATAATTTTTAAAATTTTCTAGTTAATGATTAAAAGCGCTCATTTTAATTTTTATACGCTTGGGACAAATAAAGGGTGTTATTTAAACAGCTATAGAACTTTAAGTTGGCAACACTTTTTGAACTGGCGGCCATTTTGGAAGATGTCAAGTGATTTATGTTTTGTTTGTTTTGGTATTTCAGCATTAATAGACTGACGTCTAAACAACGCTTCCAAATTGTGCAAATTTATTTTCAATATCATGATTCTGTTCGAAATACGTATAGCGCACTACTCCCATTTTACGGTCAGCATAATCGCCCATCAGATTATTTTATTCGATTTACTATGGAACGTTTTCGTAATACGTTTACTCTAAATGATAATATGCATCCACAGAGACGTCGTACAGTGCGTACAGAAAAAGTCATTGCTGCTGTAGACCGTAGCGTAGAGGTCTATCCGCCAGGAATTGGATATGTGTCCATCCAGAACGTTACAGTCAACAGGTGACGTTACAGTTACAGTGCTCAGAACGTTACAGTCAACAGTGACCGCTATAGAGCCAGGATTACTGACTTTTTCGTTCATCAATTGAACAACGATGATGTTCATGAGCTGTGGTTTCAACAAGACGGCGCAACATGTCACACAGCTCGTGTCACAATTGATTTATTGAAGGAAACGTTTGGTAACAGCATAGTTTCACGTTTCGGACCCGTGAATTGGCCTCCAAGATCGTGAAGTCGCTAGTCTATGCCGATAAGCCCGAAACGATTGATAACTTGGAGGACAACATTCGCCGCGTTGTTGCCAATATACGGCCACAAATATTGGAAAAAGTCATCGAAAATTGGAGTTCCAGATTAGACTACGTCCGAGCCAGCCGTGGCGGTCATTTGCCTGAAATCATATTTAAATTATAATACCTGAAGATTACCATCGTTCGAATAAAGTAAATTTCATGTCAATGTAAAAAATTCATCTTTGTTTTATTCCATTTCAAAGTTCTATACCTCTATAAAAAAACACCCTTTATAATTGTATATGTCATGCACAATTATATATTGGTCGATATGTAATAAGATCTAAATATATGTGGCATCATATTAAAAAGTAGAAAAAAAAATTTTATATATAAACATACATAAAAATATATATTTACATATAATAGCATTCAAAAACATATATATTTATATAATGCATGCTTATTTGTAAACGTTTTTACTCGGGTACCGAGAACAGTTTACAGTACATATAAAATATTTATTAATTTTTTTTTAGTTTTCCTAAAGATTTCAAAATTTGAAAACTGAACAAAATAACAAACACAATAAAAATGATATAGAAAATTTGACTTTAAAAATTCATGTTAGATTCAGATTTTAGATCTGAATAAAAAGATTATGAAATATTTTTAGATATGAATAAATCTGGTTCTAGATATGATCCAGTATGACCAGATGATCGGAGCAATCATATTATGATCCTAAATGGCGATGAGATCGTCCTTGGTAACCATTATATGATCAGTCATATCATATTTTCATATCATCAGATCATATTTTCTCTCTGCGTGTATATCAGGAATGCCATATCTTCTTATATTCAATTATATCTAAACAGATTCAATCATAATTAGTTAGATCTGATCAGAACTCATCTTTTTAACACGGGTAGCTGTATAATTTCCAGAAAACTTTGTAAATTGTACACCTGTTTTCTACGTGTTGCTTTAGAACACAAAACTACTTATAATATCAACAATCAATTAGAAAAACAACAAACTAGCGACTACGCTACTATAATGGCGGAGTATTTCGCGTTGCAACGGCAAACATTTTTATATTGATTTTGCTGATCAACAGCAAATGTTTATATTTTATGGAGTCCCAGAATGAGTTACATACTTATAAACTTAATTAAATCCTCCTTTACAGTGCGATGTAGAGTATCGAAAAAATCAAGAATAATAGTAATAATAAATTAAACATTTTTAATACTTTTTTGATTTTGAATACCGTATGACACGACTATAAATGCATGAACTTCCTAGTCCTAATAATAACCAAAACCATTGTCATGTTTTTATCCAGTTTGTATAAAATGTTAATATGAATTTTGTAATGTTGTCTAGACCCTCACTACCAAAACCACATACACAAATAAACAATGTATGCATGTGTAATAGGGTGTCCCGACAAAGAATGTTTTTACAAATTCGCTTGAGTAATAGCACTCAAACGATCAGTATTGAAGAGCTGAATACGAACATTTTTTTAGAGAGATCTTTTATGTTCAGACAGTCGTTGTAAGATATGGAAATAGGGCTCAAAAGTTTCGTTATGTAGTGCATATTATGTGAAAAATATTTATACATTTTTTTTAAAACTGTTTTGGTAAACCGCAGCATTTTTAAATTTTCATTTAGTATATAATAACTAAATATTTTCTAAAATTTCGTATGAAACCACTTAAATGACAGTTTACTACTTTTTTATGACTTGTTGACCTTAGTTAAATGTTATTTAATATTTTTTGTGCAAAAAGTCAAATTAATAACAATTGTCATAAATATGCATAAAACTGTTCTGAAAAAAAATTTCTCATAGTAAGCTCTACATATCCAAACTTTTGAGTTATAGTTTGATAAAAAGTAAAACAATTTTTTTTTTCAAAGCGTAGCATTTCTGATATCTTAAATCGAGTGTCGGAACCTAAAAGTACCATCCAAAAATAAAATCGTTATATGTTCCATATTCAGCTCTTCAATATGCATAATTTTAGTGCTATTACTAAAATTTTATTTAAACGGGACACCCTAATGTGGAAGTATGTGTTTAATAATTGCTACATACAGGTATGGAAACAAATATATGGTACAAATCTTTATTTCGAATATTTTTTGTCCAATTATAGGGAACTGGGACCTTTTATATAAAATAGTTTCTAAACACTCACCGAAAAACTTCATAATTTTTATGAAAAACTTCAAAAATATGAAGAAAAATCCCATTGATTTTTGTCCTTTTCGTAATATGATGAGGAAAAAAATTGATGACACACTTCTTTATATTTATGAAATGTCTCATAAATATGATGATGAAGTTGCATAACTTTTTATGAAGTGCTTAATAACTATTATGAAACATTTCATCAATAGGATGTATGAATTAAATTAATTAATTAATATACTATATTAATTCTATTTAAAATTAAGAACAACTCAAATAATATTTAATTGATGTTTCAGAATTTTAAATAATTTCTCATATATTTTGAGTTTTTAAAAAATTTACTTACATATGATATTTTCTATATATCAAATCAAATCAAAAATAAAAATTTTAATTTATGGTCTCCAAATTTCTCCATTTTTTCCTAAAAAGGAAAATTTTATTTTCACAAAGTTTATTAATCTTTTCTTTGAAATGATGAATGTCTATGAAACATTTGTCAAAAATTTTTATGAAATCATTCATCATATTTATGAAAACTTCAAAAATATAATCAATAATTGATGACAAACATTTTTCCCTGAGTGTAGTAAGCCTGAATTATTTTTAGCATTCTATAGTTTATGTGCTCAATGGAGGAAAATAAAAAAAAATTTATGTGAAATAGCTCATTTGCTGCAAGAACGTCACAACTCAAAAAACACGATTTTTGAATTAATGACGCAGAATAATTCGTTATATAACTCATCATATTGTGTAAAAAGGTCGTATTGATATCTTGTATACTCACCTATTTAGAAGAAATTATTTTTTCGTTATTTTTTCTTCAAGCTGGGATTATATTGAAAACTTTAAACTCGTTTTCTACAAAATCAAAATTTTTGGGTTATGACGTTATTGCGGCAAATGAGCGATATGGTACAAGATGTCATATAGTTTATAGAATTTATAGAAAAATTATTTGATTACACTATACAACACAAAGAAAAAAATAAGAAGGTCGCGATAACGGATTCTGGTAGAGATGATTAAAGCTAAATGTACGTATAAAGTTTCCACCCCTTTTGTGCATTCAGATGGTGAATCGGCATAAGAAACTATTCGACCCTAGCATTTTAGGTATAAAATTTGTTTAGTAGACTTATAAGTATATAGGTTTTTACTATCAAATTAACTGTTTTTCGGATCAAATTAAATTATTTTAAAATCAAACACAATTTTTTTAAAAACAAATTAAATTCTTTTAGAAGCGAATTAAATTTTACTAAACACAAATTCAACTTTTTTCATTTAAAATTAAATCCTTTTTACTTCCAAAATCATTTTTTTTTCTTTAAAAATTCAATTTATTTAAATATATATTCAATTCAATTTAAAGCTTAAAATTTAATTGTTTTTTTTTACTTTTGATTGCTTTTCTCTTACACTCTTTTCTCCTATTTCCAGTATTCTCCCGTGAAATAAGTACATACAGCTTTGCACTCCTCTAGCATATAAAAAGTTTCCGTTACAATTGCGAGAGACCTGATAATAAATGAAACGTTTCTATTGAAATGACCATACCACCATATTGTTTGTTTTATGATCTAATCAAATGAAATTGTTTCTTTAATTAGGAAGAAGGTAAAACTGGTCACCTTGTTTTAACCTTACTGTTCAGATTATTGCAAACACGTGTTTTACTAGTTATTAACTTGACGCAACGTTTGTGAATTTCAAAAATTGGAAGGTCGTGAATATACATTTGAAATATGTCATCTATCACAGAGAGTAATTGTAGCTCTAATTCTGTTGCAACAAATACACGAAATTATCGTCGTATTCAACGTTTAACAGATAGCTCTTCAGAAGAAAGTGTATCGGAGATATCAACACATGAACGTCGTGGTATCAGACGTGGAAAATACGATCATATAAGTTTAGATAAAAAGAATATTTTGATAAAATTTTACGAAGAGAGAAGAAGCATAGTTGACTCCGCGGAAATAGCTGGTATAAACAAAAACACTGCTACGTCAATTATTAATCGCTATAAGAAGGATGAGTGAGTTGACACAAAAAAACCGTGGTGGTCGACGTCAATTCAAATTGACTACAGAAATATTGGACAAAATTGAGGTGATAATCGTAAGCAACCCTTGTACAACATTAAAAGGCATTCGTGAAAAAATTCGAAACACATACAATGTGGAGTTAAGTGCAACAAGTATACGCACTGCATTAAAAACTTTGAAAATTCACTAAAAACTGCCACAATTAATATAGATCGTTTAAATAGTGAATCTATGATTCAACGACGCATTCCGTATGCAGTGAATTTCGCTCAAAACGCTCCAGAAATAAGAGAAAAAATAATATTCATTGACGAGTCCGGTTTCAATTCGCACCTCCAAAGAAACAAGGCGAGATCTAAAAGAAATACTGCAGCACATGTCATTGTTCCCGCTGTTAGAGGACGAAATGTTTCCCTCATCGCAGCTATAAACATACATGGCATTTTACACCAAAAAGTAATTGCAAACTCCGCAGTTAATACTAATATTTTTGTATCTTTTATTGATCAACTTTTCGACAAATTAGCTGAACCCAATATCACAGGTGCGTGGCTTATACTAGATAATGCTCAAATACACAAAACGTAGGCAGTGAAAACTTTTCTTCCTCCATACTCTTCTATGCTAAATCACATAAAAAAAGTTTTTTCAAAATCAAAACTCTGTGCTCGGAATGTACTTTCGGATCCAGAAAATAATAATGACTTACAAGTAACACCATCAGATTACAACAATTATTATGTTGACATGACAATGAATTTGCTACTAGCTGCTTCTGGAGAGTATTTGCATTAAAAAATTCTCATATGTATAAAAATATCGCTTATTTAATAGTATTTAAATAAAATATATTGATAAGAATTAAGTAAATTTTATAAATAATAAAATAAGAAATAAACGTATTAAGTTCTTTAGAAAAATTAAGCTTAATTAAAAAAGAATTTAATTTGATATTAAAAAAAAGTTAATTTGAAATTGAAAAGAATGAATACGTAATTAAAGAAATTGTATTAGGCATGCAAAATATTGATTTACATTGAAAATAGTTTAATTTGTTTTAAATAAAGTGTAATTTATTTTGAAAAAAATTGTGTTTGATTTTAAAATAATTTAATGTGATCCGAAAAACAGTTAATTTGAGAGTAAAATCTTATATAAAATTACGAGGAACAGTTTTGTGGAACATTTTAATCCTGTAACTCCTCAATGTATGGATATTTTTGTCACTTTCATGAAAAGGTGAACAAATACCCTTAAAACAGGAATATAATGGGTTAAAAAGTTCACAAAAATATTTGTCATACAATTCTACTATAAGTCTCTGAATGCACCAAAGCTCAAAATTTAAGTTGAGCGCAACAAATAAGTCAACTTAATATGCTTTTAAGGGCTTATTTGGCGCTAAAATATCTAACAAATGCGAGTCCGGATAGCAGATGGAAGGCAACCAATATTCAAAAAAAAAAAATATATAAAAACAGTAGGAATCAAAAGCTGATGGGACATTAGGTGATCATAATATGATTCATCAAACGTTACTACCAACTGAAAAAATTCTTTTACCACCAACGCATATAAAACTGGGTGTCGTAAAAAACTTTGTTAAATGTTTAGACACAAACGGATCCACATTCAAGTTTCTGAAATCATTGTTTCCCAAACTTAACAAACCATTGATAAAAGAAGGCATAAATGCTTCAAACTTTACTTTTTGTGATAGGTTTCATACCAAATATTTTTAAAAATTGTGTATTTTTAACCTGTGTTTTTCTTGGCCCTGACTTAAAGAAGCTAGTGCAAAATGCCGAATTTGACCAAACGCTCTCACCAATTGAGCTTGCCGCATGAAAAAGCATTAAAGAAGTCATTAACAATATATTATTATTTGAAATCCATCATTAATACAATGATTTTTTTCATTAATAAGTCCACAAAGAAAGTTAAATTCGATTAATGTAATATTCAATAGTGTTTTCGATCTTTTGTTTTAAAATCCAATTAAATAAATAATCAAGCTCGAGGTCTTAGATTTTAATAAAATTATTTTATTTTTATTTTCAATATATTTCTCCATCCATCGGATGGAATCTTGAGGATTTTGTCAGCTGTCAAGTGATTTATGTGTAGTTTGGCTTGGCATTTCAACATGAATAGACTAACGCCTGGACAACGCTTCCAAATTGTGCAAATTTATTTTGAAAACCATAGTTCTGTTCGAAATACGTATAGCGCATTTTACGGTCTACATAATCGTCCATCAGAGCAATTAATTCGATAAACTGTGAAACGTTTTGGCACCACATTTACTCTAAATGATAATATGCATCCACAGAGACGCCGCAACGTGCTTACAGAAGAAGTCATTGCTGCTGTAGAGCGAAGCGTAAAGGAAGACGCCAATCAGTCTATCCGTCATAGTGCACAGGAATTGGATATGTGTCCATCCACTTTATGGAAGATTTTTCGGAAAGATATCGGTTTGCGTGCTTACAAAATCCAACTCGTGGAACAATTGAAGCCACACGATTACCTAGCAAGGCGAAGATGCGGTGAATGCCGATGATTCCGATTTTCATAAGCGAATTTTGTTTAGCGATGAAGTCACTCTTGGTTAAATGGAAAAGTCATTAAACAAAACTGCCGTATGTGGAGTGATCATAATCCTCAAGAGTATGTTGAGACACCGTTACATCCAGAAAAGCTGACTTTTTGGTGTGCTTTATGGGCTGGTGGAATCATTGGTCAGTACTTCTTCAAAAATGATGCTGGTCAGAACGTTACAGTCAATGTTGACCGCTATAGAGCCATGATTACTAACTTTTTCGTTCATCAATTAAACAACCATGATGTGCAGGAGGTGTGGTTTCAACAAGACGGCGCAACATGTCACACAGCTCGTGCCAGAATTGATTTATTGAAGGAAACGTTTGGTAACCGCATAGTTTCACGTTCCGGACCCGTGAATTGGCCTCCAAGATTGTGCGATTTAACGCCGCTGGACTATTTTCTGTGGAATATGTGGAGTCGCTAGTCTACGCCGATAAGCCCGATTGACCACTTGAAGAACAACATGCGCCGCGTTATTGCCAATATACGGCCACAAATGTCGGATAAAGTCATCGAAAATTGGACCTCCAGATTAGACTACGTCGTACGAGCCAGCCGTGGCGGTCATATGCCAGAAGTCATATTTAAATTATAATGCCAGACGATTATCTTTCGAATAAAGTAAATTTCATGTCAATTTAAAAAATTCATCTTTGTTTTATTCCATTTCAAAGTTCTATACCTCTATAAAAACACCTTTATTTTTGAAAATCTTTTCAAAATTCCAAGAGTGTCTAAAATGCCTAAAATTATTCCATATAATAGGAAAATGTGGCGATTACCTTATACCGCACAGTGGGATAAATCACAAAATTTGTGGAAATAATTCGGCCATTTGTTAACTTGTGGTCCGATTGCAATGAAATTTGGAACATGCATAAAAGACATAAAATGGAGTTTAAGTTTTAATTTTGAACCTTCCACACCCTTTGGGGGCGGTTAAATGGCTGCCCAAAGTTGGTTACTTTTTTCATAAAAAATTTTGAGTGTTTGCCATTTTTTTGTTTCTCATCCGATTTTCAAAAAATTAACATATTAGTAATCTTCTTGTAAAGATGAACAAAAAACATGCTTTAATGTATGGGTTACCTCCAATAGTTTCCGAGATATTCCGATTTGAAAATGTGAAATTCCAAATTTTGCCCGACTCAGGTCCAAAGTTTTCCGAATATCGGGAGAAAATTGAGACCAATTTTCGTTTTAAAATAACGGTTATTTAGCCAATAAAATTCATGATTGAATAAAAAAAATTAGATCAATATCTTGTTTCAGTCAAAAATTACATTAGTTTAAAGTAGAAATTAAAAAAAAAAGTAAATTTTGGCGATATTTTCCCCAAAAAGCACCAAACTTCTTATCGCTCCAGACAAAATATTTTTCTTCTGAGCATATAAAGTATGTATACTTTTCTGGAAGGTCTTTTTATATAAATGCGAGTTGTGGTAAAAAAATTTTGATTTGTAAATACTTTTCCCCCCATCCGCTTCCAAAGTAGCCACATTTTTGAGGTAAATATCAACGTTAACTCACAGTTAAAATTTGTGCACGCCTCCAATTGGGTAGTGGAAACCGGTTTTAGATACTCCAACAGATACCTAATGTAGTGTGTAAGTCATTTCCAATCCCCGCTTTAAATGACGACATGGCAGCAAAAAACGAAAAAAATCCCATTTTTGGAAATTTTTTTTTATTTTTAGGAATTGTGGGATTGTTTTCAGAAAATCATAAATTCTGACATTTCTTCCGATTTGTTGACCTTAAAGTCTAGTTAAATCCAAAAAATCATTCGATTATGTCTATTAATAAATATTTTATTGAATAGCGAAAATTTTCATTTAAGCAAAAACTGAAATTTTTACCTTCATATTTGGATTACCCAAGTTTTTGTTTTACCAAGATGGCTAAATTCAACCTTTTTTAAAAAAATTGCAATCTACAGGTAATTTTCTTTTCAACGATACCAAACACTGGTATGTTATGTTCATAACTTCTAAACAGAAAATCTTCAAATGTTAGCCCTTATTCATATATTTCTTCTAATGTGTCCTCGTATTCACATCTTACATAATTGGGACAGGTAAACAGGGTTTTATGATGTTCTTCATTAATGATATTAAAGGTTTTGTGGGCCCACCCAAAGATACGTGTTTTATGATTGCTATTTTAAATATACCCTCTCTTTTTATATTTTATGGGCCTTAGTATTTGAAGACCCAGTTACCTGGGTTATGATAGCTAATATTTGTACCTAATATTTGTATATAAATATGAATAGGTTTAGTTTTAAGTTCATAAAAAACTCCTCAATCATGGTAATAACAGTAAATCATGAAGCATTGTGTTTAACTTTGTGAGACAACTGAAAACTACAGAGATTTGAAAAGGTTAACGTTGTAGTTGCATCAATTGAATCTTCACATCACACTAAATTGGACACTGCAGAAATATCTAAAATTGACAATTTTATTAAATTATTTGATAAAAAAAATGCAGTCCGTTTCCGGCTCTATTCTTAAATTTAAAACAAAATATTATAAGTGGATGAATGATAGCCTGGAGATAAATTTTTCTGCTGTTGGTGCACCCTGTAAGCCTTATAATGATTTGTGTGCAAAATCTAAAAAAAAGAACATCGATTACTCTTTCTACGCATTCAAATACAGAAGTTTCTGACACGTTTAAGGAAATGTTAAAGAAATTACAGTTTTCAAATGTTTCCAAAGAAAGGACTATTAATAAAAAAGTATTGGGTTTTGGCATATGCCCGCATTCGGTTCATGGAACACTTCTTACACATAGCATATGATTTAAAGTAAAAGCATAGCAGGAAATGAAACAAAATCTGTAAGAAACAACGAAGAAATGTCAAAAATGAGGGCAGATGAAAAAAGGAGGATACAAGAAGATTTTAAAAGGCAGACAGGCTTAAACATAGATAAACCACTTGCTAGTTGTGGAAGTACAAACGATGGCAATACAGCAAGAAGGTTTTTTAGAGATTTTGAAATTACTGCAATAATAACAGGAATTCACAAGGAGTTGCTTCGAAAGATCAACATCATGTTAATGGCAATTAATAGAAAACATAAACTAAATTCCTCAAAATTTGGAGTATATACCGACGAAATAACAAAACTTCAATTATCATTATATCCCTGGAAATAAATGACACCCACAGTTCATAAGGTATTGTGCCATGGAAAAATCATCATTGAATCAAACATTCTTCCTCTAGGTGAACTAACAGAAGAAGCTCAGGAAGCAAGGAATCGAGATTTCAAACATGCCCAATTGTTCAGTTCCAGAAAATGTTCAAGGCAATTACAGAACGAAGATATTTCCAATAACCTATTACTGTCTTCCGATCCCGTCCTGTCGTCAATGAGAAAACGATGGATTTCTTATAACACATTGTCATCTATAAATAATGAAGAATTAAAAGATTTGCTTTATCTGTTAGATATAAATAATGATGTATCCGATTATTTTGTATTAAATAAAGAAACAACTTAATTTGCTAGTCTTTTTTTTTCATTAATGAAGAACATCATAAAACCCTTTTTACCTGACCCAATTATGTAAGAGTGAATACGAGGACACATTAGAAGAAATATATGAATAAGGGCTTACTTTGAAGATTTTCTGTTTAGCAGTTATGAACATAACATACCAGTGTTTGGTATCGTTGAAAAGAAAATTACCTGTAGATTGCGATTTTTTTTAAAAAAGGTTGAAGTTAGCCATCTTGGTAAAACAAAAACTTGGGTAATCCAAATATAAAGGTAAAAATTTCAGTTTTTGATTAAATGAAAATTTTCACTATTCAATAAAATATTTATTAATAGACATAATCGAATGATTTTTTGGATTTAACTAGACTTTAAGGTCAACAAATCGAAACAAATTTCAGAAATTATGATTTTCTGAAAACAATCCCACAATTCCTACAAATAAAAAAAAATTTCCAAAAATGGGATTTTTTTCGTTTTTTGCTGCCATGTCGTCATTTAAAGCGGGGATTGGAAATGACTTACGCGCAACATTATGTATCTGTTGGAGTATCTAAAACCGGTTTCCACTACCCAATTGGAGGCGTGCACAAATTTTAACTGTGAGTTAAAGTTGATATTTACCTCAAAAATATGGCAACTTTGGAAGCGGATGGGGGGAAAAGTATTTACAAATCAAAATTTTTTTTACCACAACTCGCATTTATATAAAAAGACCTTCCAGAAAAGTATACATACTTTATATGTTCAGAAGAAAAATATTTGTCTGGAGCGATAAAAAGTTTGGTGCTTTTTGGGGAAAATATCGCCAAAATTTACATTTTTTTTTAATTTCTACTTTAAACTAATGTAATTTTTGACTGAAACAAGATATTGAGCTAATTTTTTTTTATTCAATCAAGAATTTTATTGGCTAAATAACCGTTATTTTAAAACGAAAATTGGTCCCAATTTTCTCCCGATATTTGGAAAACTTTGGACCTGAGTCGGACAAAATTTGGAATTTCACATTTTCAAATCGGAATATCTCGGAAACTATTGGAGGTAACCCACACATTAAAGCATGTTTTTTGTTCATCTTTACAAGAAGATTACTAATATGTTAATTTTTTGAAAATCGGATGAGAAACAAAAAAATGGCAAACACTCAAAATTTTTTATGAAAAAAGTAACCAACTTTGGGCAGCCATTTAACCGCCCCCAAAGGGTGTGGAAGGTTCAAAATTAAAACTTAAACTCCATTTTATGTCTTTTATGCATGTTCCAAATTTCATTGCAATCGGACCACAAGTTAACAAATGGCCGAATTATTTCCACAAATTTTGTGAATTATCCCACTGTGTACCGTGCTTTGTTGCTATTTCCTGCTACATATTTCTGAAAATAATATCATTCGTGAATTTTATCGTTGATCTATAAATTTATGTGTGAGATTTTATTTGTTTGTTTATTTTTTCTAATAGTCAAAGTAAATTATCATATAAAAATTATAATTTTTCTGTTAATTTAGAGAAAAATTTGTCATGATCTAAAACCGAACAAATAAAATCTCACAATAATATCATTCGTCATAAATAGTGTTTCTTTTATAAAAGGCATTGATACTTTCCCAATACTCGATACACCCAGATAAAACCAGGAATACGTTTCATCTATTCTCTTCCAATGCAACAATTTCATCAATATTGATGAAACATTTTATAAACAACAAGAATCATAATGACCATATTATGGTCTCCATGAATTTTTTCTACACAAAAATTGAAATCCTTACTAACACAGTACAACATTTTTCAACACATGATTTTGAGACTCAATTCTGGGAATTGCACGTGAAAGTAGCCCCAAAAATAAGAACTTCTGCATCATTCGTTTTGGCGAGGTGGCTACAGTTATAATTTAATGGCCATACGAATTTTTTGGCTCAAGACGGATTTTTAGCACTTTTCCTATATTCACAACGGTTATATCTCGTTTTATCGTACGGAATATCTCTTTTGTGTCTGAAGCAAAGTTGTAGATATTGAATAGGAGAACAAAAACAAACCTACCCGAAAAAAGTACATTTAATAAATATGATGAAGTTTTGTTTTTTTTTTTGTGTTTTGAAATGTTTCATAATTGCTATGAAACGTTACATGTCATAAATATGATGAAGCTTTTCCATTGACAGCCATACCTAAACAAGATCGGCAAGCGTTTTCTAGCTGTCAAAAATTCTCATGCCAATACAATTTGTATGTAGCATCCCGAAATAACGCGGCGGCAACGCGGCGGCAACTCTTTGCAATTGGAAAATCCGATTTTGACAGAGCGTTTCACAGTGAAGTTAGTTGCAAAAGACAACAAATGTAAACCAGGGATGGCAAAGTTGATACTATAGTACTTTTTTTGATACTATTCGATGTTCCAAAGTACTCCCGCGACTCATTTGATACTATTGGACGATTTAAAGTTTTTAATTCATTTTATTTTTTTAATTTTTATTAATATATAAATTTTATTAATATATTGCTCGCAACTTCATAAATAAAGATGTGTTAGATAATTGCACACCGTTACAATTAAATATCCACGATAACCATATTCCGCTAAACGACGTTTTTTGTGGTACGGAAGTGGATTTGTATATAAATACAAATCAGATTGAATCCGGCACTGTAAATCATATAAAAGAAAATTCCAAAAAATGTTATATTAAATTTTGTGAGGATTTGAAGACCAGAGTAAATTTTGATAATGAAATTTTAATTTGGTTCAGTAAGCTTTTTCCTGAAAACGTTGTTTGCGGAAGAACCAATAGTATCGTGAAATTTTGGATAAAAAATTTTCCAAACGAAGAAAATAATTTTGACGCCATCAATACAGAGCGTTGGCACATTGGCAAGAACTAAAACTTTCTAGGAAGGAAAATATATGTAGTTTCTATTCGAAAGTATCTAAAATTAAAAATGAGTTAAACAAATATTTGTTTCCCGATATTTTAAGAATTGCTGCAGGTATTTTATCCATACCACATTCTTCTGCAAACGTTGAGAGAATTTTTCCATACCAAAATCTGATTAAAACCAATGGCAGAAACAGACTTCATGTTCCAACAGTATCAAATATAATACAAACAAAAGATTTATTAAATGCAACAAATTTTTGTTGTTACAATTTAAATATCTCTAACAAGTTATTATCAACCAATTTTTAAAATTCTTTTTTAGCTGTATTGATTAATTTAATTTGGATCTCATTTGGAGTTCTTTGTTCCTGTACATTAATTTAAAAAATATACTTTTTTTAAAGTAAAACTTTATTTTTTTATAAATTCATATAAACATAAATTTATGTTCAATAACATTTAATGTTATTTTAATGCATTTTTTATGAATTTTAAGAAAAATAAGATAACAAATAATTTTAGTACTCTGAGAGTCGAAAAAGTACTATTTGAAAATTTTATTGGTACCGAAACGAAATTCTCATTTCTCATCCCTGATATAAACAAAAAAATAAGACAGAAAAAAATATATTTGTTATTTATGTATATATATTATATTATTATTTATATTATTATTTATAAATATATATTTGTCATTATACAAAACACAAAACATAAATCAGAAACACCAATATTGTAATGTGCTGTGTTGTTAAAATAATCAGGGTTGTTATATTTTTTATTATGATAACCCTGTTTTTATCGATTTGACGTAGCGTTGCCGCTCTTGTTTAGGGATGACATTTCAGAGTTAACGCTTGGCGGTAAAAAACGTTGCGCTTGCCGCTCTTGTTTAGGTATGGCTGTGAGAGTAGTAAATATAAATATCTTAAGTTTGATTCCTTATACGGAGAGAATTTCTTGGAAGAGTTTTAATGAATTTGTTTCACTAAACTAATGAAGTTTTCTTCACAATGTGAATCAAAAATTTCTTAACTTTATGACTAAGCTGCATAGTTTTAATGAAACTATTTCTAATGACACTTTTTCATTAGCCGTGCGAAATTTTTAATCAATTTATGAAAAACTGCATTAATTTAATGAAAATATATGCGAGTTCCAGTGATAATTCATAGATCTAATAAAAAAATTAATTGATATCATACAGATAATTCTCTGTGTATGTATGCAAAAACCACAACTTTGACGAACAATATTTATGTTTTAGTAGTAAAATCTGTGTTTGAAATTATGTTTATTACAATCAACGTTGAAACATGAATAAATTATACATTTTTGGCACAGAATTTGTATATTTTTTTTAACACCTGCTGTTCAAGTTCTCATTTATAAGATTAGTTCAATGAAGTTACTATCCAGTTTCTGTACAGATATTCCATAAAATAAAAGACCATTTAAGAATTTTTGCATTGCAATCTTTAATATATTTCAATTTGGAGTATTTTCATCCAATTTGACCCAGATATATTTGTGCGTGAACCGAAATTTGTATACACTCGTACAATTTCTATACACAAATATACTATACACTCATAGAATTGTCCTTCGAACTATTAATTAAAGTCTTTCATTAAGTTGGATCATTGATTTAATGAATACTTTTCATTAAATGAATGAAAAATTCATTAAGTAAGCTAAATTTTCATCAATTGATTTTGGTTGATCGTTAAAATATGCAATCATTTTTATAAATTTTTTTTGTACACAAAAGTTTCATCAGATTTATACAGGCGACTCTTCAACTATTGGAAAAAGCTATTTGAATACAAGGTCTAAATAATCAGATCATTTTGTTTTGGTTATTTAGGTCAATCGGTTCAAGTCGCGTTCAGGGAGATGTCAAAAAACAGAAAATTAAAGTAAAATAAATGTGTATAATAGAATACGATATAGGAAAATAATTATTTTTCCATTTTAAGTCATTTAATGAAAATATTTCATTAATCCAATGGAACTTTCTTTGTGGACTTTCTAATGAAAACCAACATTGTATTAATGATGGATTTCATTAATACAACGCACAAAATTGTATCAGTGTACCCTCTAGCAAAAATCCAATGAACATTTGGAACAAAATGTTCAGAAAAAGTTGTGAAGTCGTATTTATAATATTGGAAAAACATTCAATTTACTCTAAAATAAAGTTTTGTGTTAAAAATTTAACATACGTAACTAAAATTGTTAAGCTATTTGTAGTTTTGTACCATATACATATTTCATGTGAATATATAATAATTTTACACAGCTTTTTCTTCTATCTCTGCGAAAAAAGGGCGGATAGCCAATAAAATTTCATGTTCTAATTAAGGGCTTATACAATATTATTAAAACATAAATAAATGTTAAGAAGGCTCGTAACTAAAAAATAACATGACTTTGTTACTTAGTACAATATACATCTTTCCTCACCTGTACAGTCATTAAAACAAATTAGTTGTTAAATTAGCTAAACTTAAATTAACAATGAAGAAAAATTAAAAATATATTTTCATGCAATTAAGTTCATAATTTTATTTCCAACATAAGGGACTAGCTTGAAATATTTTCTGTAATGTAAAAAGCGTTTAAGTTTTAATAAAAATAAAATAAAAGTTTACATCCCAAATTAAAAAATTAATGATAAATCAGTTAAATTTGAAAAAATGATCAGTTAAAATGAAAAAATTTGAGTTGAGTCACTTTTGTACTAGGTGTGCGATATGTTGAGTTTGTTGTTTCATTTGCCGACTTGTGTTTTCTTGTTCGGTTGCGTGAGCGCCTTTTGTACATACATATATTACATAGATCTTAGACCAATTGACATTAGCTGTCGGTGCACGTAACTCATGAGAATGTGTTCGACATACGTCGTATACCTATACAAAAAATATTTGAATGCGTATGAAGAAATGTGTTTTTTGTTAAAAGATATATTTGTAATCTATATATTACTAAAGGGTCCGCCATCTACCGTTTTTTTTCAACTAGTGCTTATTTCGTGAATGGTAACACTTAGCTCATGTCTGATTTGACAGATAATTAGTTTTATCCTTCCGCTGAACGAATATGGTTGTGTATACGCTTGAACAACGCTGGGAAATATTGCGACATTACTTTGAAAATCATGGTAATGTTGCAGAATGTGGCTGTTACAGTCAAGAGCGATCGTTATCGTGCCATGTTGAACGAATTTTTGTTCACAAAAATTGAAGAGGAGGATATTGGCCACATTTGGTTTCAACAGGACGGCACTACGTGCCACACAGCCGAAGCTACACTCGATGTTTTTGCGCCCTGTTTGACACCGTTGAACTATTATTTGTGGGGTGCCGTCAAAGATAAGTGTTACAAGCCAGAGACAATTGACGCTTTAAAGGACAATATTCGAGAAGCCATTGGTGAAATACAGCTGCACACAATCGATAATGTGCTTAAAAATTGGACCGATCGTGTAGGCTACTGCATGGCCAGCCGTGGCAGCCATTTGCATGAAATTATTTTCCATTATTAACCGGAAGGATTGTACTTTCAATTAAAAAAAGAAATTTGAGATAATATTCAGTAGTTTTTTTTTTTCAAAAAAAAAAAAAGTTATTTGGCGGACCCTTTAGTTCAATTGATTGGAATGTACTAATTCCATCTTCTAGTTCAATCGCTCTTTCTGCAATTTCGTTCAATGGTTCATATGACAATTTTTTTGATAATTTGTTTGACTATTTTTTAAGCGATCTGTTAATATTAACACTTAATTTAAATGCTTTTAAATTATAATGACGAAAATATAAAAAAATATATAATCCTAACAAACAAAACTTCCGTTTCCGTGCCGTTTACTGTACGGTATAAACGGAAATCGACCCTTTATTCTGGATCCGTATGCACCGGTATTTATAAGGAACATCGAAACTGATTCAAGTCCATTCACTGTTCGTCAATAGCGGACCGTTATGTCGTGCCAAAAATGGAGTGGAGTCCGTTTTTAGATTACAGCATCCGGCCTTGTATATGTACCTAAATTAACATACTTCTTTATTAAGATACACATGAAATAACTTTTCTCTGTTTTTTATTACATTTATTTTTAAATACTCTTAGAACAATTTAAAATATAAATATACCGATTTTTAACATTTTAATGGTATTCAAAATTCAGCATCTGTTCAATTTGCATTTCTATCCGTCTCGACATTGTGGTCTAGTTATTTTAGAAATCCTTATCTGCATGAAAATTAAAAAAAAAAAAAATTAGTTTAGATCAGGGCTGTTCACAAAGACAATGGTGTTCACATGAGAATGTATTGCTGAAATTGCACTGAAAAAAATTTCTGAGGTACAATTGTTTATATAGTTTTTACATACAAGGCACTCAGCTTCATTGGAAACTTTTAAACAAAATAAAAACCCATTTTCCTACTTTACAATCCATTTATTTTCTTCTTTTAAATGTATAAATTACAATTTCTTTGATAGTGGTTAAATATTTTTTTACAATCTTTGTTGAGTATTTCGTTGATCTTCGGGTTCTGCACGTGTGAAAAGCCGATTAGGTTCGTCCACCAGGGGATACGTCCTCCAGGGGATACTCGTAGTTTGGACAGCATTGATTTAGATATATTTTTATTTGCACAATTTAATTTGCATTTTGTGGAAATAACCATCGCAAGTACACCGATTAATTACATTTAAAAAATGTTTACCATTGCGTATTGATGGTTGCCAATAATATTCCATTGCCATAATCACTGACAATGTGGGTTGCCAGATTCAAATTTGCAGAATGCTTGACATTCACCAAAAAAATCTTGATTTAAAAAAAATCTTGACAATTAAAAACACCAATACGTTAGTAATTGTATTTGAATTTTATTTATGTTTTTTATAAATATATTTGGCATTCTTTGTGCATGGGAATTCAATGGGAATTAGAATTCAATATGGCAGATTCAATATGGTGGATGATCTAAAAAAGTTTCGGAAATTGCTTCAAAATGTTCACTCAATGGTTTTCGGGATCGCTGATTTCGAATCTAATTATTAGATTTCGAAAATTCAAAATTTAGTCTGCTCGATTACTTTCCCAGTAAAGTCCTGTAAAAATTACTCAGTAACAAAATTACAGAGAGTAAGACAAATTTACAAAAAAGTAAACGAACGGAAAATTTGTAAGAATTGGTTAAATACGATATATAAAACAGATGATTTTAAATACCAAAATAAAAAAAAATCAACAGGTCGTTAGGGAAAAGATAAAAGTTAATTGAAATTGTCCACCAGAAATAATTTGGAACGTTTTTAAACTCCATCCATAGTTAATTCTTTAATATTTTTCACTTTAAATCCATTAATAATTATAATTTAATTTAATATTTGTTTTTGTTTTTGTTTACTAAAAATACAAGCATATATTTTCCATCATATGTTTTTTTCTTCTTACAAATTCTTACTGGCAAAAATTTATCCAGTAAAAACTTGTTTGATGCCACTGTCACTTTACTCTCCTTTTTACCAGTTTTTACAAGTATTTGTGTAAACGAACACCTCCCAGCAAACAATCCGGTCCGTTTATGTGCCGTTTTCGGTACAGCACATACGGATCCGAAGTCCGTTTCCGTACCGTTTTCCGGATCAGTATACGGACCGGAAAACGGAATAAAAGGAACATCGAATACGGATTCGAAACAGTATAAAGCACGCTAAAACGGACCGTTTTCGTACCGTCATGCTGTCTATAAAACGGAGTGTACGAAATGAGTGTACGTTCAAAACGTACCGTAACCTGTCCGTCATTTATTTAAAAAACGGAGTGGACTCCGTTTTTAAGATACCGTCTACGGTCCCACTATGGTCCGTTTTCTTACCGTATTTTTTTTAATGGTCTATTTTTATTTTTTTTTTATTTATTTTATCTAAATGATTTCTCCTTTTTTTAATTTTAAACAAAAGTTTGGTTTTATTTTTAAATTTTTTCATTTATAAAGATATTAAAAAAAATGGATTAACAATTACATTAAAAATAAATTAGAAAAACAAGATATGTATTAATTAAAAATAAGAAAAAAATTAAATTATATACAATGAGGGTATTCACGATCGTTATTTACATTCTCTCAGCCTTGAGCTTTTACGACGATGCATATGTGTTTGTTTACATTGTAAGCAAATGACCTTTATGAGTGGCCTTAATGAAGATATTAATTAATATTATGATATAAGTATAAGAATTAATGAAAAGCTAATAAATGAATTATATACAATGAAAAGCACTGGTAAGTGCATGTTAGTATTTTGTGCACTAAAAGGTTTAGAGCAACATATATGATACTGGAACTAAACTATACTTTTTGTGAAGATGCTGGGTGCGCAGAATACGAATCTCGTCTCAAAATTGGTTTCCTTCGTCAAGCGTTCGATGTCGTTGATGTCGGATTGCAATTTTGATTCGAATTTAGCGCACATAAAACCTTTAGAAAATTGTAGTTTAATGTCTGATCGGAGACTAACAAAGACCAGTCAGGAAAATATAAAGTCTGCCAGCACTGACTAATTTTCTTAAAAATGCTGTCGATGGCAGCTCTTTAAAATATTGTGTTGTTCAATTGTGTATTTGTATTGTGTAATTCAACGTTCTTACCCGTTCTCACACGACATTTCGGTTTTTATAAACATCATTGGCATCTGTCACTTGTGTCGGGTCTGGTTAGTATGTGGTCTTATACTTTTCGGCATGAGCCGTTAGCAATTAAACACAAAGTAAGAGCCTGATCACATCCAAGGATGCAACAGTAAAATTTGAAACCAAAGGCGAAAAGAAATTTTCATACATTTTGTATGAAACGAAAAAATTCGCCAGTACCCCGACGAATTTTTGTTTGTTTTTGTGTTTCATACAAAATGTGTGGGAAAATTTTTCACCTTTGGTTTGAAGTGATTGAACACATCCAAAGATGCAACGCAACAACAAACCGCAAAACTCCATGTTTGCATGTGTTTTATATGAAGATTAAAATGCAGCCTAGGCAACAGGCTGCAAAATGTTTTGCTGCCCATAATCCAAACAGCTTTTAATTGATACTTTAATGCTGGCTGCATTTTACTCTTCTAATAAAACACATGCAAACATGGAGTTTTGCGGTTTGTTGTTGCATCTTTGGATGTGTTCAATCACTTAAAACCAAAGGTGAACAATTTTTTCTGCATACTGATCATAAACCGTTATTAGCAATTTTTGGGTCTATTTCAGTTCATTCAGCCAGTAGACTTCAGAGATGGGCACTTACTATGATGACATACAATTTCAATATCGAGTATGTAAAAACAAATGAATTTGGTAAAGTTGATATGTTATCTCGACTACATACTACCATCAAATCAAGAGGAAGATGAAGATTTTGTAATTGCTTGTGCCACACTTGAATATATCATAAAATCAGTTTTAAAGGACAATCTTCAATCGATTCCCTTGACTTTTCATATGGTACAGGAAGCTTCAGCAAAAGACACCATAATTCAACAAATAATTCATCACGTTCAATAATCATGGCCAAAGAAAGCTAAAGATCTTAGCAGCAGCAATCTACTCCCATATTATAATCGTAGATCTTCATTATCAGTAGTAGACAACTGTATTCTTAATAGTGATCGTATCGTCATTCCTGAAAAATTTAGAAAAAGAATTTTAAAAACATTACATAAAAGTCATCAGGGTCAACAGCGTATGAAATCAATTGCCCGTAGGCATGTATATTGGCCTAACATTGATCAGCAAATAGAAGATTTCGTTCGTCTATGCCCACAATGCAAAACAACACAAAATCACCACCCAAAACATCTTTATGTTTTAGGCCAATATCAACCAGACCGTCACAACGTGTTCATATTGATATAGCAGGTCCAATTCGATCTCAATACTATTTGGTTATAGTAGACTCTTTTTCAAAATGGCCTAAGGTATATCAATGTAACACAATTGCAAGTAAAAAAATTATTGATCTCATGTCTGACTACACAGACAGATTCGGTTATCCGGAAATACTTGTATCAGACAATGGTACTCAATTTGTGAGTAGAGACTTTCAACAATTTTGCAATCAGCGTGGCATTCAACATATGAGGACTGCCCCATATCATCCGCAAGGCAATGGTCAAGCAGAACGTTATGTTGACATCATTAAAACGGTCATTAAAAAATCTTATAGTAATGATTCAGAAGATAATTTACATCTCCAAGAGTTTTTACTTCAGTATAGATCAACTCCGAACTTAAATTGCGCGGAAGGAAAAACTCCGGCAGAACTATTCATCGGTCGAAAACTTCGAACTGAAATAGATTTGCTCAAACAACAAAAATCATCAGAAATCGTTCGTAATGACAAAATGGAAACCTAATTCAATAGAAAACATGGTACAACAAATCGTCAGTTCCAAATTAATCAACAAGTTTTCGTCAAAATCTATAAAAACAACAAAATGACATGGCAACCAGGAGTTATCATGGAAAAAGTTGGCAATGTTAACTATCATGTTAAACTTCAGAATTCTGATTCGGACAAAATCACCAAATCACATGCAAACCAAACTCGTGAACGTCATTTGGAAATCGATCCAATAGATGATCGCATGTCATATGATTTACAACCACTTTTTAACAATGCATCAACCGAACTTGAACATCATCCTGAATCAGCAGAAATTTTACAACCAGATGATCAGGATTTAAATGAATCTCTAATCCAGTCATCATACTATGAGAGCCCATCTAATGAAGATACTCCATCACCACCAAGGCGCTCCACACGTAATAGAAACGCACCAGTATGGCACCGGGACTACGAGGTTCATCAATAACAAGGAGGGAAATGTTGAGTACGCAACACTGGTTAATAAGCACAACTTTGTTAGAAAACCGAAGATGCTAAAAAAAATCGTAAATTAGCCTCGCAGCAAGTTGGTCGTAGTTTTTCACCTCGTATTTTCAGATTACTTTTATTATTAAATAAATTAATTAAATAAACATTAAATCGCGCGTATTTATTTAACCAAGTTCACAACAAAAACTATTTAAGATTTGTCAACTTACCTGTTATTCCGTGGTTATATCTATTTAATTATATTATTTTATTAATATTTAATTTTATTAATAAATAAAACTGTTTGATTTTTTTAAACAAAACACACTCCCGTAATACCGGAAGAAAAACGATAACGGTTGTAACGGAGTTGTAACTGATGAAAATCGGTGTAGTCCGGTAGTCCGAAACGGATACAGCAAAACGGAGTTAAAACGGATAATTTTCGAAAATTTGAGTAATCCAATTTTACTGTACGTTAATGGTCCGTTTTCGTACAAGCTTCGACGGATACGTCAATTCCGGTCCGTTTTCGTACCGTCAATGCCGGATTTATGAATCCGTTTGCAACGGACAGTCCGTAAAGTTGTTTCTTGGGCTTCCAGTAAAAACTTCTACAAATTTTTGCGTAAACGAACAAACTTATTATAAGCCGATATTTTCTCAGCAAAACGTCATTATTGAGACTCGAATCAATCTTTTTAACATTTTTAGTTTTTATATATTTTATATTTTTTTTTTTTTATTTTTAGATTTATTGATGTCTATTTTTATTTCTTATTTTTTATTTAATTTGTTTATTTTTATTTTTTATATTATTTTTTTATATTTTATTTTTTTAATTTGTTCTATTTTTTTATTTATTATTTTTATTTTTTATTTATTAAATTTTTATTTCGTTGAATCTGAGGTTTTTTATTAGGTTTTTAAGGATCGCTGAAGGATGAATTTGCCACTGCCTGTGGTAATGTTATTGGATGTGTTTGACAGATCTTAAGAGAATATTAGGGATTGAGGAATTTTCGTAGATGTCTTGATTTTTTGTATGCGATTTTTATATGGATGTGTGTTATAATCTTTGTGGGTTGTCAAGTATTATTTTATGGTTAGTGATAATCTGGTGGTATAAGGGACATTGAGTTGGACAGTTTTTCATTGAAATGGCAATTTTTAGATAGGAGGCATTTTAGAAGGATTTTAGTCACCATTTGGGTTACCAACTGCTATAACGTCGTTAATAAAATCTTATAAACCAATATAGAAAATAATGAATGATATTTATTAAATGTAAATTGAAAAATTAATAATGTAAATTTGAAATGTAACATATAAAACTTGATTTAAAAGAATTTCTAATAATAATGTCAAATATAAAAAAGTGATATTGAACAGAGTTACAACATTCCCAAGCAGCTAATTTAAGTCAAGACGATTCTACTTTCCAATCCTTTCTGAGCGTCTAGGTGTGAATTGTTGTTGACGTTTTTTATTTCGTTGCTGTATGAATTTCTGTTGTTGGTCAAGACATTCTTGATCAATCCTTGCAGTGTTTAAATGTTGTGATGAATCATTAAGGGAGAGTGGTTGCTGCTGATTAAAAGTAGCTGGTTCATTTGACATCGCACGCAAAATCTATGATGATTTATTGGAATTATCCTGGTTATTTTCTGTATATTGATTTTGTTGATGTTGCTTTTGTGATATTTCTGGTAATGCAATATCAATATCAAAATTTCTATTTTGTGGTTCATAAACTGATCGTTGTTGTGGTTTATTACTTTGATTTAATCGCCTGATTTTGATGACGTTTTATTACACCTTGTGATGTTTCTATCAAATACATTAAGTTACCTATATTTTCTTTTACTTTTCCGCTAATCCATCGGATTTTACCGGTATAATTTCGTGCATAAACTTTTTCTCCAATGTGAAATTTTGATCTGAGTTCTGTCTGTTGATGATGAATTGGAAACATTGCAGTTAACACAGTTCTAGGTTGACGACCATGTAACAATTCTGCAGGGGACTTGCCTGTTGTGGGATTTGGAGTTGCTCTGTATGTAACGAGGTATTTATATAAAGCTTGTTCGTTTTTGGTCTCTTCTTAAAATATTTTATTGAATGAGTTTTGAATGTTCTAACAAAACGCTCTGCCAGCCCATTTGAAGCTGGATGAAACGGAGCGGTCGTTAAATGTGTTATTGAATTTATTTCACAAAATATTTTAAATTCAGCTGAGGTGAATTGAGTGCCATTTTCACTGACTATTGTTTGTGGAAGTCCTTCTATTGAAAATATACTTTGTAACGCTGTTATTGTGGATAGTGTAGTGGCAGAGTTTACTTGTCTTACAAATGAAAATTTTGAGAACGAGTCTACGACGATTAGCCACATTTTATTGTAACAAGGACCGGCGTAATCTATATGTATTCTTTCCCAAGGCTGTGTTGCCTCGGCCCAAGATGAAAAATGTTGTATTGGATCCGCACCACTTTCTTGACAAATTGAACATAATTTTGATACCTTTTCGATTTCTTCGTCTATCTTAGGAAACCATACGTACCGTCTAGCGATTTGTTTCATCCTGCTTGTTCCCCAATGTCCTTCATGAAGCAGACTTAAGACTTTTGAATGTAGTGCTATAGAAATTATGACTCGACAATAATCACTATTAAGAAGAAGGACACCCTTTTCAATGGAAATCGAATGTTTTCTTGCAAAATAAGGAGCTAATTCGTTATCGGATTTATCAACATGATCAGGCCAACCATTAATCACGTAATTGGATACAACTCCGAGTATTTTATCCTGACTAGTAATTTGAGCAACATATTTAGCATCAATTGGATATTTATTTAATATAGTATTGTACAGTTCGTCGACATTTAATACTTCAGCTTCTTCTTTATCAAATTCAATATCATTACCAACTGGCAATCTAGACAGTGCATCTGCATTAGCGTGATGTGCTGTGGACTTATATTTTATAGTATAATCATAAGCTTGTAGAATTACAGCCCAACGTTGAAGTCGATGTAATGTCATGACAGGAAGTTTCTTAAAAGGATGAAATATAGTTTTAAGGGCTTGATGATCCGTTACCAATTCAAAATGTCTACCATAAAGATATTGGTGAAATTTGGTTATTCCGAAAATAATAGATAATGCTTCCTTTTCAATTTGCGAGTAGTTAATTTGACTCGAATTTAGAGTTTTTGATGCAAAGCATATTGGTTTTTCAGTTCCATCCGGAAAACGATGAGATAAAACGGCTCCTATGCCATGTTGTGAAGCATCAGTAGCTAGAATAATTGGGTATTTGTCATCGTAGTGAACTAACTTTGCAACCTTTACAATGTCGTCTTTTAGCGATTGGAATGCGCGTTCCTGTCTTTCACCCCATAAAAATTTTACATTTGTTCTTCTTAGTTCGTTTAATGGTGCCGCAGTCTTAGAAAAGTTTGGAATGAACTTGTTATAGTAATTAATTTTTCCAACGACAGCCTCTAATTCTTTCAAATTGGCGGGTCTAGGCATTTGTGTTATTGCTTCTAATCTTTTCCCTGAGGGTCTAATACCACTAGCGTCAGTGATGTGTCCCACATATTCGACCGATGATTTAGCAAAACTACATTTTTCAGTTTTACACTTAAGACCATGGTATTCTAATCTCTCAAATAATTGCGTTATATTCCGAATGTGTTCTTCATGTGTACGACCTGTTACAATAACATCATCAAGGTAAACGGCACAACCTGGTATTCCTGCCACTACCTCTTCCATGAACCTTTGGAAGATTGCCGGTGCACTAGCAACACCAAAAGGCATTCTTTGATACTGATATAACCCAAACGGCGTATTTATTACCATATATTTCTTAGCAGAGTCTGCTAATTCAATTTGTAGATATGCCTCACTAAGATCTATCTTAGAAAAATACTGACCATTTGAGAATTAACAGTCGCTTTAAAATCTGCGCATAATCGAATTGAATCATTTGACTTTTTGGCCACAACTATAGGGGATGCCCAGTTACTAGCACTGACTGGCTTTAAAACTTCAATAGACACAAGACGTTGGATTTCCGCTCGAACCTTCTCATATAAGGCAAATGGAATATTATATGGTTTCATAAACTTTGGGACAGAGTTCTGTTTTAAGTTGATATTCGCCTTCAAAGTTAAACAACGACCAAGACCTTCAGAAAAAATTCCTTAAATCGTTGTTGGAGATTATTAAGGCCAGTCACCAAGCTTCCTGAGACTCATTTTCTACTTGACAACATTTTTCTTTAGGGAAGTTATAACCAGGAATCTTAATTTCAAATCCTAATTGCCTGAACCAATCATATCCTAAAATATTTGTGACATTCTCTATATTGACTACGTGAAGAATAAGGTTTTTCTTTTGACTTCCTACTTCAACATCAACATTTATGGTTCCCTTAAGTGGCAATAATGTACCCCCATACGCCCTTAAAACTTTATTAGTTGGAGTACAATTCGGACTTTGAAGATGTTTGTAAACATTTAACCCAATTAAAGAACATGTAGCTCCAGTGTCTAACTGAAATGTAAAACTTTGATCATTTACCTTGACTGGAATCATAATCTTTTTTGAATCTGAATTTATGTTGTAAACTTTTGATGTGGATGCTTCAAGTAACTCTACTACACTAACTGATGTTTCTTCATACGATATTTCATCGACTTGTCGAACATTGTGACGATAATTACCTTGTTGCACCGCATTTTCTTTATACTGAACAACCGGAGCGGATTGACACACACTTGCAAATGTGGCCCATTTTAGAACATTTCTTACATTTTGATTTATTTTTAAAGTGATAACAATCTATTCTTTCGTGGGACTTACCAATTCGAAGAACGATGAACTGCATTAACTTCTGTTAGAGTAGCAGCTGCACCTTCCATTTCCTTACAAGCATTTGTGGTAGCTTCATAAATTGTACAAATTTGTAATACTTCCTCCAATGATGGATTGGACTTTTGTAGACATGTTGTTCACACCTTCTCATGAGGTGTATGATTAACAATCATATCTCTTATTTTGTTATCAATATAAGACTCGTTGCAATTTACATTTTCACATATAAAATTACAATCTCTGGCTGCTCCACGCAAATCTGCTACCCACTCAGAATACGTTTGGTTCTCTTTCATCATTGTATGATTGTAAAATTTGAATCTAGTTGCTAGAATGTGCTGCTTTTTTATAAAATGGTCATTTAGAGCTCCAATTATATTGTTGTATGGTATTTCTTCAGCTTTGCCATTAAACATTTTCTGCAGCAGTTCCAGTATGTTGCTGCCAACCCAACTCAAAAAACAAGAACGCTTCGTTTCTTCATTAGATAAGGAATTTGCTTTAAAAAATTGTTCCATTTGTAGGTGGTAAATTGACCATCTATCTGTTTCAACATTAAACTTTCCAAATAATGGAATTGGAAAACTTTGCTTGTTTGTTGACATTACATTTTCCAAAACGACTTTGTTTTGGGCCAGGATTTGGCTAATAAACAGATTATTGGATTCTTGAAATTGTTGTAAAACCTGTGTTAGAACGTTGAATCCCATCCTCGTCGCCAAATGCTATAACATGGTAAATAAAATCTTATAAACCTATATAGAAAATAATGAATGATATTTATTAAATGTAAATTGAAAAATTAATAATGTAAATTTGAAATGTAACATATAAAACTTGATTTAAAAGAATTTCTAATAATAATGTCAAATATAAAAAAGTGATATTGAACAGAGTTACAACACCAACACTGTAGGGTTGTATGGTGCATTTGTCTGTTTTGAATTTTCTATTTAATTTTGAGTAAATTTCTGTTACTCTGAATTTTCGGGGAATTTAAATTGTAATTTTTCTAATATTTTGATATTAGTGGGTGTTGGGTATATTTTTTTATTTAATTATTTATTTAAGTCTACGGAATAAATCCTTACAGACTATTAACATAATAATTACAAAATTTTATATTGTGAATTTTTGATTTTATATCCATTATTTGAATTCGGCGGTGTTAGTGATTGTAGAATATGTTTTTGGACGCAGGATTTCGGGAAAGGCAGCATTTGTTCCGAGGTCTGTATGTGGTATAGAGTTTTGTCAATAGTTTTGGAAATCAGTGTCTGATGGTGAGTTCTGGAATTATATTGGTGGAATTGGGTAAGTTGCTTGACTACATAATTGAAGTTAGTTTTGATTATCAGAATGAGGTTTTTTCTTCGGGGTTTATAACGTGGTTGTGAAGGAATGTTAACTTTATGATATTTTGGGGTGGGGTTTATTGAATTGGGTGGGCATTTGTGGATTGTGGTCGTTGGTTTTCATTAGCGGATATTTATTTATCTGGCTAATTTTAGATTTTAAGGAATCTATAGGTTTTTGGATCCCGCTTAAGAGTACCTTTGGCAGGGGACGAAAGCGCTCCGAGAATGGCTTTGAGCCTTAACGGCATATCAGCGTATATATATAACGTATAAGTTTGACGGATACGTGTTTAACGGACTATCATGCCGTAAATTTCGGATTTATGATTCCGTAATAAAATAAATTTAATAAAACTAATATTTTAATCATAATAAAAACAATATAAACAATATGTGTTTGGCAAACAAATATTTTTTATTTACACCGTTAAATTTAAATCTCAACTAATAGTTTTTTACCTGTTGGAAAAACTATTAAAAAGAAATAAAATTGTCCCATTAATAAAAACAACAAACTAGCTATTGAACTAAGAGAGCAAATAATGATGAACTAGGTTCATAGAAACAGAAAAATAAAGTGCCAACAAAATTGAAAATTGTATTTTGACGGTAACAACTTATTAATTCCGTTAGTACAAGGATATTAACATTGGATTTCTGAAAATTTTGGGTGTTGCAACTAAAATTCGGTTGAATTAAGAGACACATTGTTGTAAAAGCTAATGTTAAGTTGTATATATACTGAGGAGAATTATCTTCATTTCAGTAATGAATTTCTTCATAGCTTTATTGAAAATTGTCACTGGAACTCGTCCATTGAAACTTTTCATAGAATCTATGCAACAGGTTTCATTAAAGTCAATGGTTATGGAATGTTTGTAGAATTAATGAAAATCTTCATAAAACTAATGAATCATTCCGACAATGAAACGTTTATAGAATTTATGAAACAGTTTCATTCAATTTTTTATATTACGAAGTTCTTTGAATTAATAAAATTCTTCATGAATGAATGTCTTGAAAAAGGCATTGGAACTAAGCCGATTAACCGCTCATATGATTTTTTAAACAATTTCATAAAACTCTATTATTAATAATAAAGCTCTTTATAAAATATATTGAACACGTGAAAATTAAATCTTAAAACTAAAGTTTGAAATGTATGAAAATTAATGAAAAAATAAAAACCTCAACATTTCCAAATTAAATTTGTCAAATGCATATTAATTAAAAATTAATTGCGACTGTCTATATGACGTTAAAATATCACTGTAAGAATAACTCTTTGAGTTAATTTTATAGCTCTAACGAAAATTTTCATTAAATTTATGAAGAGATAATTTATGAAATCGAAAGAATTGGTTTTAGTACCGACTGATGTGCATTATAACCGAATTAGAGTCATAGTAACCGAATTTCAGTTGGCAAATAGCAAAATTTTTCTCTGTGTGTATCTTCTATTGGGTGAGTGTTCAATTGAACTAGTTCCTTTACGAACTATACAAGTCTAGTCCCAAATTGAAGTGAAAAAGCCTAAAAAATTTACCAAAATCGTATATTTTGGTCGAGAAATGTTTAAATTGTGAGTTTACTCCCTTTACTTTTTTCATATTTATAAAAATTAGTCATGTTGATTAAATTCTAGAACTTTTCAAAAGAAATTCGCCTTTTTACGCGTTTTAAGATTTTTTTGAGCTTTTTACTCTCAGAAAGTTGGCAGTACTGGTCGAAGTATCAAGCGAAATTTTTGAACTTTTTTTATTGCTGTTTTTGTGGTGTCCCGTTTTGGAAATTTCAGAAGGTGGCAAGATAGAATTTTAGTGGAAGAAAAATAATGGACATTTTTTGTAAACTAATGAAGCCTTTCTTCACAAAGTGAACGAAAATGCTCTTAAAATTACTGAAAAGCTACATTCTTTTTATGAAACTAGTTTTTTAAATGAGCTTTGTAATTAAGTGGATGAAACTTATAATAAATGAAATGATATTTTACATAATATTTTATAAAACCGTGCATTAGTTTAATGAAAAGTTTCAGTGGACGAGTTTCAGTGTAACTTCGTTGGTTCTATGCAAAAATTCATTAATATCATGCAGACAATTCTCTAAGTGAACTCTGCCAAATACCCAATAAAAGCATCATTTGTCCAAATTAATAGGTTAATGGATATTGGTGTAGCAATCTGAATTTTTGGCAAAAAAATTTAGAAAATTTATTTTACGTTGAAATGTTGAAAATGTTTTGTTTTGTGATAAACCACAAACCTAAAAAGAATGATTGTTGAAGATAAATTCTACACAGAGAAAATTTAAGTGGACGAAAAATAACGAAAATGATCAGTAAACTAATGTAACTTTTATTTATAAAGTGAACGAAAATTTCTTAAAACTAATGAAAAGCTTATTAATTTTTATGAAACTCGTTTTTTATTAAAACTTCTTCCGTAAGTGAATGAAACTATTTCTTAATGAAATTATATTTTTCATAAAATTGTATGAAAACTTGCATTAGTTTAATTTAAAGTTTCAATGGACGAGTTCCAAAATTAATTTAAATCGTGCAGAGAATTCTCTCAATGTAGCATCCAAGTGAGCAGTTTGGCCCATATTAATATATATTTTGTTTCTTTTTTGTCTTGGTGGCACACAGAGAGAATTTTATTGGTTGAGTTTTAATGAAATTTTTACAAAACTAGTGAAGTTTTTTTCACAAACCGAAAAAAAATTCTTTACTGAAACTTTTTATTAAGCTTGTGAAATTTTTAATAAATAAAATGAAATTTTTTATATTTTACGAAAAACTGCAATAATTAAATGAAACCATTTAATGGACGATCAATGCATAGATATAATGCAAAAATTGTTTGATATCATGCAGACGATATGATTCTCTCAGTCTATTAGACAAGTTTTGATATTGCACTGATAGAATTATCTACATGATATTGAAGAAAGTTTGCATTAAATCAATTAAATTGCATTGGAATTCGTCTTTTGAAAATTTTCATTAAGTTAATGCAAAATTTTCATAGAATTGTGTGAATTATGTTACTATCAGTGAAGAAGTTTCATTAGAAAACTCGTTTCATAAAGTTGTGAAGTTTTCTTGAATTTTAAGAAAATTTTCGTTTATTTTGTGAAGAAAGTTTTACTGATTTACTGAAATATTTCTTTTTTTTTCGGCCAACAAAATTCTCTCTGTGTCGAAAGGTAATTCTGAAGTGATTTATTGTGAAATGAATGTCAAATTTAAGGAAAAAGACGAAAGCTGTAAAGCAAACTAAATGCCAAACATTTTTCTATTTTGGCGGACGGGAATTCAGCCATAACTTGTTTATTAAATTCGTGATATTTGTACCTACAAATGAAAACTATGTTTTTTTTACAAAAAAAAATTCAAGCTATGCTTTGAACTATGTAATTTTTTACATTGTATGTTTCAAGACATTTCCCAATAGAAAAGCCCAAGCGATTGCTCAATAAAAGATAAGAACTTTTTTTGGTTTTGAAAAGTTCTCCCTCAAAAAAAACCTTGTCAAACTGTACTACAACATTTGAAACAAACTGACTGGATACGTGTATCTTTTCTGTGGTTTTTGTTGAAAGTCCAACTTACATTATTTCGAAAAGTTTAATAAACTTTTTCACTTACCTGCTTTTGGTTATTTATCGTGAACTAACTACACAATTAAGGAAAAATGTGTGTTAACGTTTATTTGGGCGTTAACGCGTGTGTTAACGTTTATACAAATTATTAGTTTAAGGATTACTCTGATGACCTTAAAAGAAAACATTTAAAAATTTCAAAATTCAAACCTCAATAGCTTCGCATTGGCCTGAAATAAAACTTGTTGAATATAAGACAAGTGACTTTATTTTAATGCGTCTTTTTTGTTTGAAATCTGCATCAAGAGTGACAAAATAATAATTTAGCTTAACTACAAAGCCAGAAAAAAGCAATCGGCACAGTGTGGCCAAAGCGTCGGCGACGGTCGGTTATGCGTTGGCAGAACGTGGGATTAACAATATTGACAGTATTGGCCTCTTACCCGATTGATAACAGTGGCCAACCTTTGGTTTGAGCGAACTTTCCACCGTTGGCATAAAGTTGGTAATTAAAAAAATGTGGTGGTTTTAAAATAGCTTAAATTTGATTATTTTGAGAAATATCTACAATAAAACACATATAAAAAGCAGCAATACTGCTTTGGTCTTAATCTTATAATACATCATCTTAATAAATGTGTGAAATATAATAAAACATTTAAAAAAAATCTTCTAATTGGTTGTAGTATTGGTAAATCAATATTAGCAAAGAAATTTGCACGTTGTACCGGCAGAACACATGCTTTGAAAACAAAACAGTGTTTTCCAAGTGTAATATTAATTCCACCATTGGTAAATTTTAACACGGTGGGTTGTAGAAGGCGCTTTTAGCTGTAGAAACGAATTTTGTTTTAATAGTTTGTTTTAATTTTAACGGTCATTATTGATTGATCAGCGAACCCTGGTGTCAAATATTGAAACGATAATGAAACCTTGGTTGGCAATGCAAAGTCCTGTCAAACTCCTGTCATGGGTGTAGAGTTTGATATGGCGCATTGATTTATATTTGTATGTGTAAGATAATTTGTGTGTATTTATAAGATTTGCTCATCTAGCGTAAATTTTCCACGACTTTCCACATTTGGGGGGTATAAAAGAGTCGTCCAAAGTGAATGCTTTCTCTGTTGCTGCCAAATGTTTATTTCAATCATCGAATCAAAAATTGTTTTCGGAAGATAACGAAATATCTACTGGAAATTCTTTAATTGTTCCAAGTCTCTGGTCTGCAATTGGATTTAATTTTTATTCAAACCCCCTGTTGTTAGCTATCAAAAAGCCTCCACATACAATTGCATTGTTTCGAAGGGCAACATCTGATCGGGAGTGTTCCGAACCCTACTTATTGGTTTCTATTTTTTTGGGCACAGGAAACCCTCAGAGGAAACCCGCAGCGTTTACCGAAAAACTTGATTTATCAACTGGGAACTCTGAAGGGAGATCTACACTATTTTCTACAATTTTCTTCGGAAACAACTCTAATTAAGTGAAAGTGCTAGGGTTGTTGGGAAAAACAAGTGAAAATTTCGCTGTAGGGAAGTTGTGAAAATTCTGGGAAAAAAAACTATTAAAAATTCTAAGTGATTTCTTTGAGTGTAAACTAAATTTGGCTAAGACTAAAAACACAAACGGAAAAAAAACTAACACAAAAATTTGAGTGTAAAAATAAAATTGGCTAGAACTAATGTTAAATACAAAGTTCTATTCATCTCACTTCATATTAGCTATCGATATAAGCTAGTTTTAGTTAGTTAACATGGTAAGTTGCACTAAATTTCGGATAGGGAAACATGATTGGGACCATATATAAAATACAGGCTTTCCACTATATGGTCATGGTCGGGAGGGGAAATATTACGTGTTGACACCTATACACATTCGGTCAACAGAGTGTCTTCAACTTCCTTTAAATGCCTTCCGTTTCCTGTCTCTATTTTTCCATTTTACTTTTTCACCTCTACTGTTTATAATCCTCAATCCAGCACGTACAAATAAAATAATTCTCTGTACATACAATATCTTAATTTTCGAGCTATGCTAGCCACTAGAATCCCCCCAAATTGCCGACGAGATAGAGGCCGGAAAATCATACGTGCTACTGCTATTTGTACTCGATGAAAAAACTGGCTGATTTTGTTCATTTAAAATTTGGTTATATGCTACAGGGTTTTACAAAAATAGCAGTAGTTTGCCAGTACTATATTTTTGGTACGGTTGGGAATTTCTACCTAGAACGAAAGATGAGTGATGAATATAAAATAATTAAAAGGGAATTGACAATTAAATTGTTATTTTAGTGTCCAGTAAAACAAAAATAAAACATTACTAAAAAGACAAAGATAATAATCAGAAAAAAAATAAAATAATTAATTCATATAAAACAACTAATCAAGATGCTAATAATCATTTAGAAATAAAAAAAAAATAATAATATTTGAAAAATAAAAAGTATAATAACATCAGGCCGATACATCATCAAATTCGATAATTTTTGACCCCACTTTTTGTCTCTAAAGTTTAGATTGCGTAGCTAAAAAATTACGTGTCTAATATTTTGTTGTCCTGCACAACATAGCCGCACACAGAGGAAACCAGAAATTAATTTCATAAATGTTAGCCCAATGCAACAGTTTTATCAATATTTATGAAACATTTTGTTAACATAAGAATTAAACAGGCCATATCATGGTCTATATTAACTCTTTTCTACACAAAAATAATGAAATCCTTACTTATACAAAATATCCATCATATAAATATATAGCGAAAAACATTTCATAAATATGATGAAATTGATTTTAATTTTTATGAAATGTTTCATTAATAATATGATAAGTTACATTGGACTAAAATCTATGAAACATGTCTTAGATATGATGCAGCTTTTCCTTTGAGTGCAAGTTTAATTAGAATCTTTGGATTCACAAATGTGTATTTTCCTTGTGAGCCACTTACGTTTTATTAAAAAATTTTTTGATACTAAAGTTTTGTGTTAGATAGAATAGAAACTTTTTAAATCGAAACAGGACTATTTGTTTATATTTTTTAACTTTAGCATTAGTAAGATCCATAAAAATTGCGAGCTGCACTATTCATTACAAATTGCTCTTTCTAATAGTCAAATAAGTAAGTGCTAAATAAAGTGCATTTTTTTTAATAATCTAAAAACCATAAAGTGTTTTTTTTGCAAAAGTAGTTTAAAGTACGCCACTCAATATTCGATTGTATTAAAATTGCCACAGTTATCCTATATTTTCCATCACTTCTATGTACACTGAGGAAACTTCTGCTATAAATAGTTGTATTTGTTTGAGATGTAATACAGTAATCTTTATTTTTAAGTGAAAAAACAGTGATTTGTGGAAGAAATTTCATTTTTGACTACATATGTAGTTCATTTGAAAAAACAATTACTGTATTATGATATTACATTCATTTTATACAGTGTTTTTTTTTTTTTTTTTATATAAAACAAATAAATGTTTGTTTATTTTTTACTACATATGTGGTTCATTTTTACTACAATTGCTGGTTAATTTGTTGAACAGTAAAAAACAAACGACAATATAAGTTGAATTTACTGAAATGTAAGTCGTAGTTTCTTTAAGTGAAATTTCATTTGTTTTTAACTACATTTTCAGTGGTCTTTACCTACATAGTATTCTAAGTGTACCTAAAAAGTACACTGAAGCGTATGATTAATATTAGAATATATGCAAAAATATTTTTATATTAATTATACGCGTTGTAGAACATGCTCCCATAATAAGCATAAATAACGCCTATTTAAAAGTAAAATTAACTACGCCTGATTAAGTACAAATTAAAATTGTTTTTATATACATTGAAAACACACTTCCCTCGTATAATGCGATTAAGTACTTTCATAAAAATTCCATGTTGTAGAAATTTAGAATTTTGGAAAATGTTTGTTCTACTTAAAAATCTGGTAATTGTTGTCTCAAAATTTAGTTATAGGGTGAACCACTTTGTGTGAAATTAGTTGTAATAGGGATGTATGTAAAATAGAGTATTAATTCAAACCTTCATACATTTTTCATTTGAATATTCTATATGTATATAACTAATTATAAAGATGCCTATTGTTATTTATGTACACATTAGGGCTATACCTTTTTCAAACTTTTTTACTTGAGGTGCAATACTATATTAATAACAAAAATCGCTTTTCAGTTTTATTTTAAAACAAAAACCTCCAACATGAAGTGCAATTTCTAAAAATTCATTGTTTGCGGTTTTTACGATTATAGTTGCATTTAGGGACCAGAATTAATGCCACAATCTTTTTTTTAACAAAATACGCGAAAACCACGAAAAATTTTAATATCGTACTGCAACGTTAGAGTCTAATTATTTTGAAATTTTGTCGAAATATTGATTTTTAGTTTAATTTAACAAAAAAAAAAATCCGAGCTTTAAAATTATTTATGCGGCAACATTTTTGAAAACCTCGAAAAACAAATATTATGTTTTCCAATATGTTTTTATGTACTTAACTGCAAGGATAGGTAAAATTTGGTATTTGCAAAAAATATTATAACCCTAATATACATAGTAGGGCGGGTCGATTTAAAACTCGCTCAACGTTCAAGAAAAATCGTATTCTAGGGATCAAAATAAGAAACTTTGCAGAAGGAACCATACCTCTAAAACGTATTCTGATGTCCCGACTTTCGACTCGTAGGGTCAAATTTTGAAAAATCCCACTTTGACATATTTAGAGTGCCCCAACCGAATATAATTTATACATTCATCTGCTAGAGCGTCTTCCGGAGAAGAAATAGAGACCCTAATCGTGGAAAGACTCCTCCTACTTTCTGAAATATCTCTATCCAGAGATTTGTACATTTTGCTATAAAAACACCGCTAAAAAGGCCCTTTTCAACTTAAATTTTGACCCCTTAACGGTCACCTAGAATGATGATTTATGCATTAATCTGCTAGCGGGTCTCCCAGAGTCTCTCTATAATCTTCGAGAGATTCCTCCTACTTTCTGAAATATCAAAATGGGCTTTTTCAAAATTTGACCCTACGGGTCAAAAGTCGGCACATCAGAATTCGTTTTAGAAGTATGGTTCCTTCGGCAAAGTTTCCTATTTGGCTCCTTAGAATACGATTTTCCTTGAACGTTGAGCGATTTTTTTGACTCCATACAAATCGACCCGGCCTAATACATAGTATACATATGTTGCTTTTTAAGCCAACTGCCACTACAGGAGATTAAAGAAAAATTAAACAACTTTTTAAATATTTAAAAAAAAAAATGGGCGCAGTAGGCGTGGTTAAATAGTAAAAAAAAAATATTTTGTGAGGAACAGCGCTAGAGGGAGTGCCGCACTTTCGAACTAAGCTACTAGGTCATCTTTAGCCTCATTCCAATCCATCACCCACAACGACTTAAGATTTGATCAGATATATATGTGAACCAAATTACTGAAAAAACAAATGCTGAAATATGTATGAAGGAATATATTAAACGAATATTATCTCCAAACCTAATACGAGTTACACTATGAAATTTTCTCGGTCGATAAAAAAAAAAATCCAAAATTTTTAAAAAATAAAAAATTTATTATTTATTATAATTATTTTTCTCAAATTCTTCATAAAAAATATATATTGATATAGTCAAAATTCTGGCATTTTCCAAATTCAGTTAAATAATAAATAATAAACTTAAAGTTATCACAAAATTATTCAATATTTAACTACGCCTACTTCGTCCATTTTTTGAAAAAATTTAAGAAGTTCTTCCATTTTTCTTATGGAAGAACAGGCATTGCTGGTTGTGATATACGTTTTTATTTATCTGGAGAGTTGGATTGGAAAGCAACATATGTATATGTATTCATATATTTATGAACATATGAATAATTTAATGTTTTTCTATTTAATCTTCATTGAAGAGTAGACACCGCACAACAGCAAGAACGAACGAGCAAACGAACAAATAAAAGAAAGACCATCCAATATATTTATTATTGAATTATGGTATAGTTTTTAAATCCTCAACTATAGCCTAAAACAAATGGTTCTATAAATCTGTATAAAAACATCTGCTACATACTAGTTTCTAAATACTATAATAACCATATCCACAACACTTATACATTCTCATATGAACATAAATACATACATTCATAGGAACATTCAGAAACTGCCAGTGGTACAAAAAATCAAGAACTGGCTAACCGAGGAATTGTCAATAAATTACTGGCAGAACACTTGTTTGAGACACTTTACCAGCGTTTCCAAAAAGCGTTTTGCCAGCATTTGTTTTATAATAGTTTCAGTGGTTTAGAAACAAAACACTGGCAAAGAATTGGCTGAGAGCATCATGGTGGCAAAACGTGTTTTCGCAGTGCTATCCAGTCATAAATAGCCAACGGCTCTATAATCTAATAAGTGCACAGAGAAAACAACCTCGGTAGCAAACGTATTTGTTTTTGGTAGTTATCACCGAAATTCTGTTAAGAATATCGAAATTCTATTGTCGTGCCAGAATTTATGTTGCTTCAATCGGATGATTATTATCACAAACGAGATTTTCGGTCGCAACAACCGAAGCATTCGATTGGTAGTAAATGCGGTTGCTACTATCTAGTGTGTTTTCTGGGTGTGGTAGAGCGTTTTTTTTTTTATCAAAATGGTAATGCTTTGTTTAAAAAACTTTGTATTCAGAACGTTTCGAGTTCGGTCCCCGCTTTAAGAATATTTTTTTACGATTTTTATTATACAAAATTCTTATACAAAATTAAATTTTTGCTTCTGGAGAATCTCTTTCAAAACCAAATTTTTGTTTTGTTTTCCAAACGTTGCGAGTTGTTTTCACACCCAGGAAACAGACTCGGCAGTACCAACAGTATTTGTAGACAATCGAATAGTTCGGCTGTAGCGATAGAATTCTTTGGTTGTTGTCACCGAATTTTTGTGGAGCGGATCGAAATTCTATTGTCGTTACAAAATTTTTGTTGCTTTAATCGAATGATTGTTATCACAACAAATACGGTTGCCCTTACCGGATCTGTTTTCTGGTTGCCAGTATGCATAGTACTAGCATGCCAGTACTAGCATATTTGAGCAGTCAACGGTTACCCAGCAGTTATCATTTATTTACGTTCTAGGCTACCAATCACTATATGTCTGGTTAGATCAGTGTTCAGAACTGTCGGCTGCCAATTTGGCGGCCAAGGTTCGAATCCTGGAAGGACCAAATATATTATATATGAACTTTTATGGAATTTTATTTTGGAGAATCTCTTTTTAGACCACTTATTTTATGGTTTTACAAATATCTTGACATTAGAAAGTTTGTTTTCCCAGCGCTTTTCCTACCCTTTTAAAACAGAAGTGATTTTTTTAATGATGTTATCATTTTGGAATTGGAAAATCACTTAATGCCAGAACTTGTACCACCTTTTAAAGTGCTTTGCCAACGGTGGTCCGTTTGTCTTTTTCTGACTGGGTATGTGCATATATATGTATAAGGGGGTATGTGTATTTATGTATTATACAACTAAAAAGACCTTTTGTTTTAAAAACTGAAAACGAGGACATTTTTATTGCAATGTGTTTTGGTTATTTCCGCATCAATGTTTATTTCAAAACATTTGTTTCTATTTTTTTTATTATTTTGGTGAAAAAGTTTTTTGTTTTCTGTTTTTATTTGACAATTGGCACCAATAAATACTTAAAAGTGAGAGAACGAACACCAGTCATATGAATCTTTTTAGTGTGTATAAAATTTAAATTCATATAAAATACACAACAGAGTTTATGTAGACTTAGACAAGCGGCTAATTTGAAAAAACTATTAAATAGACATTGGAGTTAATTTTGAAATTTGGATTTCATCACTTTGTAAATTAATTTTGCATCAATAAAAGTTATGGAGCAATTTTTTTTAATTTCATCTCCTTCTCCTGCCTCGCTGCGACTAAATAAAAACGTGGATTTTGAGTGACTTTTGTAAAATAATCAAAACTGTCCGATTGTTGTCAAATCGGACTTTTCTATTAGATTTTACTGGAAAAATGAGGTAAATAAGCTTTTGTTAGACTTTTCCAAACAGAATTTAGAGTTTCCCTCTCTAAAACGCAGATTTTTTTTTACACTCACAATGAAAATGTTTCCCCTCTCGGAAAGATGGTGCAAACATTTTTTTTTTTTTATTACAAGCCGTTTAAAATATATTAAACCCCAAATCATTAAGTGAAGACAAGATAATTTATACACTCAGAGAATTATCTTTACTTCAGTAATGAATTTCTTCATAGCTTTAATGGAATTATCACGGGAACTCGTCCATTGAAACCTTTCATAGATTCTATGAAACAGGTTCCAGTAAAGTCAAAGTTTGTAGAATAAACGAAAATCTTCATCAAACTAATGAGTCATTCCGACAATAAAGAGTTTATAGAATTTATGAAACAATTTCATAAATTCCTTTAAATTAAGAAGTTTCCTGGAATTAATAAAACTCTTGATGAATGTCTTGAAAAATATATTGGAATTAAGCCATATTCTTATTACAAATTACAAAGAATAACGATTTGGGGCTTAATATATTTTTAACGGGTTGTAATAGAAAAACAAATGTTTGCACCATCTTTCTCAGAGGAAAGAACATTTTCATTGTGCGTGTAAAGAAATTCTACCTATTTTTTTTTTTTTTGTGAAAAACCGACATATTCGTCCTTTCTAATTGCTGTATGGTACATTGGACATGCGTAAAAAGCTTATTTAGTAAATTTTTCCAGTAGAAACGAATATTATATATTTCAATAGTTTTGGTTATTTTTCAAAAGTCACTCACGCTTTTAGTCGCTGAGAGGCAGCAGAAGGAGATAGAATTTAGAAAAAATATCGCACCACCATTTTTATTTAAGCGAAAACTTTCTAAAAAGTGATGAAATCCAAAAATCTGGAACAAAATTAATCTCAAAACGAACTCTAATAGACATAGTAAAAGTTGAGAATTGTCATACAATTTATTTTTTTTTTCAAAGGATTATTTTCGGGAAAGTGTCCTTGCATTGTCAGGACATCAACTTAGATCCGCCAATTAAAGCTATAGATAGTACACACAGAACACAAATTTGTCAGTTTCGAACTGAAATTCAGTTACTACAACGAATATTGGTTGCTCGAACTGAATTTTTGTTGCGAGACCTAAATATTCATAAATTCCATTTGAATATGGTTGTGCTAACTGAATGTATTGGGTGCAGCAACTAAAATACATTTTTCAATATGATGGGCTCCTTATTTTACTCTGTGCAGGCCTTATATCTAGAGATGTTGATGCTGGGTGAATGCAATAACCCGACTGAAATAACCCCCACCGCCGAAATGAAATAAGCCCCACCAAATTTATAAAAAATTTAAATTGGGGCTTATCTCATTTTTGGTGGGCAAAGTTTCATTTTAATACGTGGGTATTATTTCATTTTATTACCCACCACATTTTCATTGGTGGGGATTAATTCATTTTGGTGGGGTTTAATTCATTTTAATTCTAATATCAATTCTTGGTTTTTGAATTAATTCCTACTTTTACAGTACTAGTTTTATTTTGTAAAGGTGATATTAGAAAGTACGAAAAAAGAATACGTTATTTCAATTAAAAAAACACATTTCTTCTTATTAAAAATCCATTCATGCCCATATCACCAGGTTCCTTAGTTGGTAAAAAAAACTAATAATTTGCCCTTTTACAGAATGTTGACATAAAGGTGTATCCATATTTTAAAAGGACACGGTGGGGTCCAATAACACCAACTGAAATAAAATAAAAATGGAAATGAAGTCAAATTCACAGGTTGACTTTATTTCCAACTAAAATGGAAATAAAACCAAGTTGGCTATATTTCCTTTTAAAGAATATCGTGTTATCCAATTTAAATCAATATTCCATTCATTTAATCTCAAAGTGAAAAAAAAAATTTAAAAAAAAATGTTTATTGTTTTGTGTCGCGGGCAGGAAAACTTTATTGAGCGAAGCCACCTGCCGCGTCCTACTGGAGGAAAAAACCCCTAAGAACGGCCGCAGGCCACCACACAGAAAAACTTAAATACTTTATTATTATGAATTACATGAAGTTTTTGTAAAAGTTTTATTTTATAAAATAAAAATATAAATAATGTAAAGTGGGGCTTATCTCATTTTCGGTGGGCAAAGTTTCATTTTAATACGTGGGTATTATTTCATTTTAATGCCCACCAAATTTGGTGGGGGCTAATTCATTTTCATTGGTGGGGAATAATTCATTTTGGTGGGGATTAATTAATTTTGGTGGGCACAAATTCGGTGGGGCTTATTTCATTTTCGGTGGGCACAAATTCAGTGGGGCTTATTTCATTTCGACGGTGGGGGTTATTTCAGTGGGGGTTATTTCATGCACCCGTCGATTCTCATGCATTTTTGGATAACATAAAATCAAATTTGAATATAGTGGAATGATTAACTACACTATTCTATATGAGGTCTATGAATAAGCGTAATCTTCTTTGCTATAATAATAGACGAAGATAAATTCCATTCATAAAAAAAAACCAGATATATAGTCAGAACTTAGCTAGACTTCTCTTCCTAAATATTACTTAAGTAAGAAATGTTGTTTGATATTTTCTAACTTAAATAAAACTCTGTTCTTTGCACATATCACAAAACTGGCCCTAGATTTTATTTTCTTAAATTCTTCGTGTATTTTTTTTTTAAACTTTCTCAAGTCATTTAATAAGTAAAGTTAATCCATTTATCAAGTTTACCTCTTTAAAATATGTGTGAAATAATTAAAATAAATCTAAATAAAAATAAATGTAAATAAAAGAACATTTTAAAATCATAAATTATTTAGTGATTTAGAAACTAAATTGAATCCATTTAAATTTGATCAAATTTATTATTTAACAATAACAATTATATAGTTTTTTATACAACATATTTTTTATTTGATATAAACAAATCGTGGTACGCATTTAAAAGATATGCCAATAATTATGATTTTTTATATAATGTTTTTAATTGATTAGATATTCCAAACTCCACATCTTTTAAATTAGTTCCACGTTTTAAAAAATAGTTTTATTTAAATGTGTAAATAAATCAGTTAAAAATGACTTTGCCAAAAAAGTGCTGAAATTACCAATTTTGTGTTGAATATTAGAAAGATCAGAACAGTAAAAATAATTCTGTTAGATATACAATATTTAGTTACAATTAAAAAAACTAAGTTTGTAGGAAAGTTAGTAAAACGTCTTGTAAATCAATCATACTATTTCTCAGCCATTTTTTTTTTGCTGAAATTGTGTTTTCAGCTATAGTTTTAATTATACTTATTCAGCACTTAATTGATTTGAACTAATGTTTTACTAATATTTTACTAATGTTTTACTAATTTATTTTGCAAAAAAAAATTTGTGCTGATAAGCACATTAATATTGTGGAAGTCAACCAGATTGAAAGCTATACGCAGAATCAAGTAGTTGTCGCAGCATGTCAAGATGTAATAGATATGAGGAAAACTATGCTAAAAAGATCAACTCTTGTAAAACATATAAAAAAAATCAACCATGGAAAATTTTTGTATATGTTCTTCAGACAAAAGGACGCTACATACATTTGTGATTAAAAAAAAAACTTTAATTTTGTGTTGTCACCGGCTTGTCAAAGTAACTGTCTATTAATTAAATTAAAGACAAAATCAAATATTTAAATTTAATAAAAATTAAATGTATGTAATGTAAACTAAATCTTTATAGTGATTATTAATGTAGTGTAGTCAAATGGCAAACAAATATACGTTCAGATAAACAGCTTAAAGCGAAACACCAGGACACACATCTTTGAAAAATTTTGATGTTTCCTTTTCTTATTGTAAAAAGGGCTATAAATTGTGTTTTTATAGAGGTATAGAATTTGGAAATGGAATAAAAAAAAGATGATTTTTTTAAATTGACATGAAATTCACTTTATTCGAAAGATCAATGTTTCCTTTAATAAATCAATTGTGGCACGTGCTGTGTCATATGTTGCGCCGTCTTGTTGAAACCACAGCTTCTGCACATCAGGGTTGTTCGATTGATGAACGAAAAAGTCAGTAATCATGGCTTCACTTCTGACCTGATTCAACCAGCCCATAAAGCACACCAAACAGTCAGTTTTTCTGGATGTAACGGTGTCTCAACATACACTTGAGGATAGGGTAGCCAGACGTACTTTTTCCAGCAGTACGCGTACTTTTTTTAGTCAATGTACTGTTTTCTGCATAACCCCTAAAAAAGTACGCTAAAGTACTTTTTTTTGCCTTTTGTACTTTTATTTGTACTTTTTTCCCTGTTTAGTATCTATAGTAACATTTTTTTTTTGTGCAGAAAGATTCACACAGTTAGAAGCGCCTTGTTAAAATGTCTTTACATTATTTTTTCGTGTTTTTTATATGAGAAGCAAACAATCGCCAGTCTTGACGACTTTTCTTCTTTATATTAATCAATCGACAGTCGCCAGCATTGTGATGAAACTCTTTATCAAAACAAATCGTAAATATTTTTGAAACTGAGAGAATATTCAGTTTAATGTTTACCTTTTGGAGACAGGAAAGAAACAAGCTTTTGATTGAACTGACCATTAAAACTAATTTTGAATTTACATGTGTAGAGTTTTTTTAATTTTCTAAAAACTGAAAATGCCAAAAATAGAATTGTTAACCACGTTGAAAAGAATTATAAATATTTGTAAAATTTTTTAATTATTTAAAAAATAAATAAAATATAATTATTTAATAACACTGTGCTCGAATCGGACACTTTTTTTTTGTAACAAACGGGGCACCCGGTGGGTAAACCTAATTCGAGTACGCTGAATCCTGTGGTGCTAACCGTTTTTTTTAGGTTAGCTCTTGTTTAAAAGATAATTAAGATTGAAAATTATGGTTCCCTCCCATACAAAGTAAATATTTAATATCATATATCTACAGTACTATAATAGTCTTAGTCTTAGAAATTTGTTCACGTTGATTATTTGATAGTGTTAATAGTCATGGGAAAAATGGGCGTGATCGGACCAGTGGGCGTGTCAGCTCCCATACAAAGTAAATATTTAATATCATATATCTACAGTTCTATAATAGCCAGAGTCTTAGAAATTTGTGCACGTTGATTATATTATGAATAGTCATGGGAAAATTGGGCGGGATCATACCAGTGGGCGTGGCAGCTCGCATACAAAGTGAATATTAAGCTCATATACAAAATTAATATTAATATTAAATATCTAGGGTTCTATATTAGCTATATAGCCTTCAAATTTTGTACGAGTCCATCAATTACAAATATTGGTAGTCAAACTGAAAATGGGCCGAATGCGATATTCACTTTTAGGTGACATTTGTTGGAATTTGCAAGAGGAAGATAATGATATAGAAGAATCAGGAAATGAAAATTGAAAAAATCATGAAAAATTTATTTATTAAAAAAAAAAAATTATAAATCACTTTAAAATTGTTGTAGTCAATTAAATTTTGTTGCAAATAGTTTATTGTTTCAATTTCATACATTTAAAATCAATAAATGGTAAAAAAAACTTAAAAAAATTGTTTTTTTTAGGTACTTGGAACCATAATTTTCAATCTTAATTATTTTTTAAACGAGAGCTAACCTAAAAAAACGGTTAGCACCACTGGATTCAGCGTACTCGAATTAGCTTTACCCGCCGGGTGCCCCGCTTGTTACGTTTTTGAACTAGCACAGTGTAATTATATACACGAACCAAACCGAAATGTACAACACACAAGTGATATTTACGGCTTGTTTTTACAATACGTGTATAATTTCAGACGAACGTGTGTCACCCGAACGAATACGTAAGGAAATGAGTTTTTATAATTCGTTCGTGTGACTTACGTTTGAGTACGTTAAGCTTTATGTTATGTCAAACAGTAGAGATTGCCATGACACACAGCGAGATAAATCACAAAATTTGTGGAAATAATTCGGCCATTTGTTAACTTGTGGTCCGATTGCAATGAAATTTGAAACATGCATTAAAGACATAAAATGGAGTTTAAGTTTTGATTTTGAACCTTCCAGACCCTTTGGGGCGGCAAAATGGCTACCCAAAGTTGGGTACTTTTTTCATAAAAAATTTTGAGTGTTTGCCATTTTGAAACCCTCCATCCCATAGTGCGGAGGGTATATTCACTTTGTCAAATGTTTGTAATTCTTTTAATAAAATTCTGGGACCCCATAAACTATATATATTCTTGATCAGCATGAATAGAGAAGTCGATATAGCCATGTCCGTCTGTCCGTCTGTCTGTGAAAATACCAAATACTCCGCCAATACAGAAGAGGTGTTGCTAATTTTCAGTCAAATTGTTTGTTGATATCATGAGCAGTTTTTTAGTGAAAATGATCAAAATCGGTTAACGCGTTCAAAAGTTATGAGTGAACATGTGGGAAGACCTCTAAAAATTTTGAAGCAAATTTTAAATTATTCTATTTATTTCATAATACATACGTACATTCAATGCCTACACACAAGAATATACGCAATCAGGGTTGGCTGTCAATATCGCTGAAATACCGTCCCCGATTCTAACACCTTTTAACTGACTATCGTTATCCCTAAAATACCGATATTCTTGAAATACCGTTATCCGTAAAATACCGTTACCTTAAAATAGCGTTACCGAAATAATCTAACAAGATCTGAATAAAAAGAACTTCTGTAAATAGATATATTTTCCCAAAGTATGATCATAAACTAGCCAGTCATTAAAACTCGGGCATAATGGGGCTAGAAATTGTGGTGTGCATTAACATTACCTGAATAACTAAAATAACGTTACCCTTAAAATGCCGTTACCAAAATAATTGAAAAATCTTTTTCCCTAAAATAAAGTTACCGTAATATCTAAAATAACGTTACCGCTAAAATACCGTTAGCGAAATAAATAAAATACCGTTAACGCTAAAATACCGTTAGCGCTAAAATCCCGTTACCGAAATAACCGAAGTATCGTTACCCCTAAAATACCGTTACCGAAATAAAAGAAGATAGCGTTAACGGTACCAATAACCACATAGAATCGGTTACCATCCATGGTCATGATCAACACTTAAAAACAAAAAAAACCCACAAAATATTGTTGTTGTTTTGTTTTGTAATACAGTATGTATTTATTGAAAGCTATCCTTTATTTGCAATCGCATGCAGTGTTGCCAGGTTTGACGATTTGTCGTCATTTTGATGATTTTTAATCATAGCTGTTAAGTAATGATTACTAATCGTAATAATTAGTAATTAGATTATTTTTTTTTTGAAAGGTGAAGTAATGATTATATTGTAATTATTTTCAGATTCGCACGATTACTAATTGATTACGATTACAGATAATCTAAAAATAATCAAGATTAATAAAAATTACGAGAAAATAATCAAAAATAATAAAAAGTAATCAAAAAATAATTCGACTACTTTCAAAGATTACTTTTGATTGTTTTAAATTATTTTTTTATTTTTCGAAATTATGGCAATACTGTCACAAAAACATTTTTCTACATGAAATTCTACCAGTATTTAATTTGAGTTATTTGTTTCATTTTTTTTTTTTATTATTATTGTTGTTTATCGATTTTTAATGTTGGCAATTTTTTAAAATTTATGGAATTTTGAGGATAGTTTTTCTAAATTTTGCATTTTTTTTTTTCAAATTGGGAGGCTTCTTAAAATGTTTTTAATTTTTTAAATTTTTACGATTTTTTTTACAATTTTGGTGATTTTTTTAAAATTTTGTAATTTTGGCGATTTGTTTTTAATTCAAGTATTTTTTCTTCCAATTTTGGTGATGTTTTTTTTTAAATATTAATTATTTTTTTAATAGTCTATACTAAAAATTTGTTTGAAATAAAAAACCATGTTCAATTAAATTTTTAATAGATATAAATAAAACTATAATTGAAAATAATATCAATTAAATAGTGACAAATTATTTTAATTGCTACTACAATTTCCTCAATACGACCCAATTCAATTAAACTTTTAACTGAATCAACGAATATTTTAATTGAAACTCAATTTTAGTTTTTTCTGTGTTTTTTTTTTTTTGTCGAAAATGGACTCTAACAATGGTTTCTAATGAAATTTGAAGATCCAAGTCAAAAATAAATATTTTTATATTAGATTTATCAATATCATTGTTACTTCCTAACAAATTGTATTAAGTTTTTAAATTTGTCAAATAATATCGGGGGGCTCTAGCCTCTTGCCGTACTAACCCAAAGCATCAAAATGAAATTGTTGCAGAGATTAAGTCCAGAATTGCCGGAATTTATAAAGAATGTCTGCTGCAAATAAAAGACATAGTATTAAAAACAAAATAATTTGCGGCCAATGCAATTTGCAAATATTGGAAAGTGATGATTCCATTCAGTGTGATTGTTGTGAAAAATATTCCATCCAAAATGTACGAAATTGAACAAAAAGGAATTTCAAAAGTTTTTAAAAAATGATTCCCTTGTTTATAACTGTCATTTGTGTGAGAAGTCAGAGAGTACAATTTTAAACGATTTGTCAGAGATCAACGCTAAGTTAAATCAGCTGGATGAAATAAAGAAAACAATGAAGTTTATGTCATCTCAATACGATGATATTTTAAAAGGTGTTTTAAACAACAAAAAGAAAATAGAAAATCTACAAAAAGACAACAAAGTGCTGAAGGAAGAAATTAATAATTTGAAATCTTCTGTTAAATTTTTAAACGATTCAAGGGTAAAAAATGACTGCGTAATTAGTGGAGTGGATCTTCTTTCTGATGCATCTGTGTCAGCTGTAGATGTGGTTTTAGAAATTGCTGAAAAAATTGGTTCTAAAATTTCGGAAAATCATATTGATGAAGCATTTTTCGTTGGTAAAGCTAAAAACGACAAAAAGGCTGTAGATGGTAAAAAGGAGAAAAGATTGATTGTAGTAAAGTTTAATAATCAAACAGGGTAAAGAAATTTTATGAGTGAAAAATTAAAACTTAAAGAAAAAGATGATCTGAAAGGTGTTTACATTTATGATTATATGTCGAGAGAAACTATGGAATTATTTAACTACGCAAGGTCTACAAAGGCTGTTGGCTTTAGTTTTGTGTTTCATCAAGGCAATCGAAAGAATGATAAATCTAGAAAAATTTTAATAAAAAATATGAATGATGTCGATAATTTGTTACAAAAATCAACATGTGGAGTGCGTGATCATAAAAATCAACATATGGCCATTGATGATGAATTATCTGAAGATGATGTGGATGAGGACGGAAGCTCTTTTATGTCTACAAATTAAAATTTGAAAGCAACGTAAATATAATTATCAATAATATCGTATTTACAACCCTTTTTTTCTTATTGTAATGAATAATCAGTACTGCTTCAATAAGATATCTTATAAAAAAATTTTAAAAAAAGTAAATTTTAATTTTATTAACATATTATCAATAAATATAAGAAGTGTCTCTTCAATTTCAAAATTTTATAACTTTTGCAACATCTATTGATGGAGTATTTGGTAACATAAAGGAGAAAATAGTAGTGCACTGCATTGAAAATCGGTTGACTGATCATAATTATATTAGCTGTCTACTTCAAACTGACGTAGATGCAACCCATAATACTGAGAATTGCATTAGTAAAATCAATTATGAAAGCTTTGGTAAATTTATTGATGAAAATCTTGAACTAAATATAAATACTATTGATCCATCGATTCAATGTGAACATTTAATTAATACTTTTAAAGCAGCTTTAACAGTAAGCACTGAGGTTAAGTCAATTCACAACGATTATCGTAGAGAACTAACACCATGGATAACCAAGGTGTGGGTTGATCTTGTATGTTTTAAAAAGAAACTAAAATATTTATTAATAGACATAATCCAATGATTTTTTGGATTTAACTAGACTTTAAGGTCAACAAATCGAAACAAATGTCAGAATTTATGATTTTCTGAAAACAATCCCACAACAATTCCAAAAAATAAAAAAAAAATTTCCAAAAATGGGATTTTTTTCGTTTTTTTGCTGTCATGTCGTCATTTAAAGCGGGGATTGGAAATGACTTACACACTACATTAGATATCTGTTGGAGTATTTAAAACCGGTTTCCACTACCCAATTGGAGGCGTGCACAAATTTTAACTGTGAGTTAAAGTTGATATTTACCTCAAAAATATGGCAACTTTGGAAGCGGATGGGGGGAAAAGTATTTACAAATCAAAATGTTTTTTACCACAACTCGCATTTATATAAAAAGGCCTTCCATAAAAGTATACATACTTTATATGTTCAGAAGAAAAATATTTGTCTGGAGCGATAAGAAATTTGGTGCTTTTTGGGGAAAATATCGCTAAAATTTATTTTTTAAATTTCTACTTTAAATAGGGTTGCCATTCGTACTGTTTTAAACAGTACATGTACTGTTTTTTGAAAAATGTACTGTTTTATTCACAACACCTAAAACAGTACGCAAAAGTACTGTTTTTTTGGATTTGTACTGTTTTTGTACTGTTTTTTTTTGTATATTTTACATATTTTTATATAAACAAGTTTTTTTGCGTGTACAAAGAATATATATTTTTTTAACCATGTTTTTTTTCGTGTGTACAATAGTTTTTTTATATAAATTTTTTGAATCTCCCTGTATTAATTCCACTTCGTTTCTTTGTACATATATAAGTTTGGTTTGTTTACTTTTCAAGCAATGGATGTTTGTAAACACAATTTTTTTTCATGACACTGCCCAATGCAAAAAGTAATGGCGTCCAAACTAATAATTTTAGCCAATTTGACGAAATTTAGTCAATTTGATAAAATTTAGTCAATTTTACTTCTTTAGAGGTTGTAAACTTGACGAAATTTTATTGATTTGAATAAAATTTGTTAAAAATTGACAAAATTTCGTTAAAGATCTACAAAATTTTTTTTGTTGATTTTACCTACGCTATTTGGTTCGGTGTATTAACTTATTTGAAGTAAATATGTGATGTATTGAAGTAAAAGTTATGTTAACAATAAATACAAAAATGTACTGTTGTTTTTTGAAAAGTTTTTTTTTTATGAAAAAAGTACCCAACTTTGGGCAGCCATTTTGCCGCCCCCAAAGGGTCTGGAAGGTTCAAAATCAAAACTTAAACTCCATTTTATGTCTTTTATGCATGTTCCAAATTTCATTGCAATCGGACCACAAGTTAACAAATGGCCGAATTATTTCCACAAATTTTGTGATTTATCCCACTGTGCAACAGCTGATTATTACATTATTTTAAACTCAAATGTTTGAAAAAGCCAATTGTGTAAAACTAAACGCTTACTTTTTTATCACTTGAACTGTTAAATTAAACACCCAATTTTTGAAGCGTTAGCTTTCATATTTTTAAATAACCACAAATACAAAAAAAAAATATTTTAGTTTTCTGTGTTTTATTTCTATAATATTAACAATTTGCCACTTGTAATATTTTTTAATAAAACAAAAAAACTGCGTTTTAATTATCACAATTTCAAAAAATACAGTGGTGTGAAAAAATAATAAAGCCACCCCCAAACCTCTATTTTAATACTTAAAATTTTATACAGATAATAATCTTCTTTAAACTTTTTTGTTGTTTTTGATTAGGTATTATTGTAATATATAAAAAAAAAAAACAAATTAAATATTTGAATTCATTGCTCTAAAAATTAAAATAACAAAAATTCGGTATATACAATTACTTTCTCTGTGAAAAAAATAGAGCAATCTAAACAAACCTCCTAAAATTATTAAAAAAAAGAAAATATAAATAATATGTTTAAGCCCAATAATGAAACGGGAAGCTACCGGCCTATTAGCTTACTCAGTAACTTAGGTAATGCATTCCATTCATGCTAGTGTCTAATAACTTTTTCTGTGTTTTTTTCTAATAGTCAAAGTAAATTATCATATAAAAATTATAATTTTTCTGTTAATTTAGAGAAAAATTTGTCATGATCTAAAACCGAACAAATAAAATCTCACACATAAATTTATAGATCAACGATAAAATTCACTATTAAACCACTCACCAGGTACAGTGTAAAAATCGTTTAATGTATATGCTCGACATATGTGTTAATGAAAAATCTTTAATGTTTGTTGATATGCTTTGCTAATGTAGAAGGATAGTATATGATGACATTAGAGAAAAGTACTGCCATTTAAAGTTTTAACTGAAAGTTAAACTGGCAACTATGATAATGACTAGAGAAAAAAAAAAAAACAAACACTCTATAAATAGAAATCGTTCGTGGTAAATTTCATTCTAACTCAACACACAGAGTAATGTGGGATTTAAAGTTACCCAATTTCTTTAACATGTGAGTTAAATAGATGATATTTACGATTAACACTAAAATGGCACGAAGAATGTTGATGAAGACCGTAGTGGGTCAGAAAATGCATTCCATTCATGCTAGTGTCTAATAACTTTTTCTGTGTTTTTTTCTAATAGTCAAAGTAAATTATCATATAAAAATTATAATTTTTCTGTTAATTTAGAGAAAAATTTGTCATGATCTAAAACCGAACAAATAAAATCTCACACATAAATTTATAGATCAACGATAAAAATTCACTGTTTATGAAAAAATTTTAAAAGACAAACTATTTCTTTTAATTGACGAAACAAATATTATTCCCAGGGAACAGTTTGGTTTTCGACCCTTTCATAATACAACACAACAAATCAAAAGAATTTCAAATGTCGTAAAAAATGAGCTTATAAACAAAAAGTCTACTGCTATGGTACTTTTAGATGTTGAAAAGGCATTTGAAACCGTATGGCATAAAGGCCTTGCATATAAATTAATTTCCAATGGTTTTCCGATCTATCTGGTAAAAATCGTTCAAAGCTTTTTGACAAATCGTAGTTACAATGTTTTTATTAACTCTTCATACTCAGAAAACTACAATATTGACGATGGTGTTCCTCAAGGCTCTGTCTTGGGGCCTTTGTTGTACATTTTATATTGCGCAGACGTTCCTAAAAGTCATGTATGTAACTATGCTTTTTATGCTGACGATACTGCAATTTACTGCTCTGATGTATCACCACAACCTATTCTTGATAATATACAACAGGCTCTTAACAGCCTTTATCAATATTTTGTTAAATGGAAAATTAAAATAAATGCTGAAAAATCACAAGCTATCTTTTCACAAGGAAAAGAAGTTCTTGTAACCTATCCAGTTCAAATTTATCTTTTAACAGTATAGATATTCCCTGGTCTAACAATGTTAAATATTAAGGAGTTTTTCCAGACCGTCGTTTAACTTTTAATGAACGCACCAGTCATATAATCAGAAAATTTAATATTGCCATTAAAATGTTGTACCCTGCAATTAATAGAAAGTCCAATCTTAGCACAGATAATAAAATTACCATTGTCAAGACAATTTTTCAGGCTATATCTCTATATGCATGTCCGGTTTGGGGAACATATGTAGCAACATATGTTAAGAAAATTCAAATCAGCCAGAATAAACTTCTGAAAACGGTTATGAATTTACCTTGGCACTATTCTACACAAAGTTTACATCGCCTTTGTAATGTAGAATACATCACTATGCGTATTCAAACTATAATAAACAAATTTCAAACTTCATGTAATCAATCTAACGATGATTACATTTCTAATTTATATTAGGTCCAAAACAAATTCATCACATTATTGTTGATTTTTCTTTCTTTTTCTTCTCAGTGGTAAAACCGCTTCTATCATACTTTATTAATTTATTGAAGGTTTTTATAACATACTTATTTTCCTTCTCCGATTCAATTTATTACAAATAATTTGCGTGTTCATAAACTGAAAATTATTGTTATAGATATAAGGTAGCTTTAACCATCTCTCTTTAGATTTATTTTAAGTATGTTTTATAAAACAAAAAAAAAATAATATGTTTAATAAAATACTTGCTTTCATAACTGCTTATACTACCTCAGTACTTAGTAGAACTGCGAAGCAACGCTTCGGCATAGTGTCAACTAACTTTTGACAAGTCGTGAATGGAATATTCTTCCATGCAGTCTCAACCATTGTCCACAGCTCTTCTTTATTTGATAGATTCTTTCCTCTAAGACACCTTTTAACCTCGCCCCATAAGTTTTCGATGGGATTTTGGTCAGGTGACTGTGAAGGCCATCCCAAAACCTTCACATGGTTGTCCCTACGCCATGCCTTTGCCAACTTCGATGAATGTTTTGGATAATTGTCCTGTTGGAATATCCATTCCAGCGGCATTTCCCACTCAGTATAATGCACCATGACTTCTCTTAAAATATTTGTATACAATTTTGCATCCATTATATCCTGTATGCGATATAAGGGTCCGACTCCATAATAACATGACTCCATAATTTACATAAATTGGCCCGTATCTTAATGGGGTAATATTTTGTGGTCGGATGAGACCAAAGTAAATTTATTTAACTCGGATCAAAGTTCTCTTCAAGTTCTGAGACCCAAATTAAAGAATTTTGTCCTCAATATGCCATTAAAACCGTTAAACATGGAGGGGGTAATATTATGGTATGGGGATGCTTTTCATATTATGGAGTCGGACCCTTATATCGCATACAGGATATAATGGATGCAAAATTTTATACAAATATTTTAAAAGAAGTCATGATGCCTTATGCTGAGTGGGAAATGCCGCTTGAATGGATATTCCAACAGGACAATTATCCAAAACATTCATCGAAGTTGGCAAAGGCACACACAGGGAAAACATTAGTTGAAATTCAATGATAATAACTTCTAATCTGTATCTACCTCAAAAATTTAGTTAAAATAAAAATTTATTTTGATTAAGGATCAATTGTATATCTTTATTATTAAAGCAAAGGGTGTATAACTTTTAGAAAGTCATATTGTCCATAATATTTGTTATCCCGATTGTTTCTCACAAAAATAATTTCTAATTGTATGTCTCTACTGCTGCAACTATTTTTAAATCGCATTTTAAGAGCTTGAACGATTGTTTAGTATTCACAAAAGAAATATAGAATTAAGACCAATTTTTTTTTTTACTCAAAATATAACTTTCCAAATTTTCAGTAAAAACCACCTACTGTTGGTTAACGAAACTCGTATTTTTCAATCAATATTTGTTTCCATTATGAAAATTAAATTATTGTTAGGCAGAGAAATTAGTAATATTTGTAACCGAAAAATTATTTTAATTTTCAAAATTAACCTGTCAAAATAAAATTAAATTCAAAACTTTTATAGGAAAGAGAAATTATACAAAAAAAAAAATATAAATGAAAAAAGTCCTAATAAGTGTTAAATTAGCCAACTAAAGTCGCCAAAAGGATCGTCTCTTATATAATATTGCTATAAATAAGGTTTGTTTTCAACGTTTGATTTCGCACATCCAAATATTTCATGGAAAATAATAAATAATATTCCTTGCAGAAAATGTAAAAATATGCCAACGTTTTATTTGAAATAAAACTGAATGGCTCTTAACCAAATTTATAAATCAAGATCGGAATACTGGAAAGGAATTGGAAAGCCTTTATAACAACTAAGACTCTGACGCTTTATGTTCTTATGGAAATTGTCTAAAACATTATTCATCAACACATTATTACACCGTTCACCAATATATGGTATGTAGTCATGATTTTTCGCTGATGCTTAAAGATTACTAAAAAATAAAGAATTCCTAGTTAGTATTTGTGTACTTTTGTATTATGCTGCGTTTTGACTTAAAATGTTAAAATGAGGCCTGATTTTTTCAGATTGTAGTCAAAATCTTTGTGTATTTTAATTTCTTTTTTAAATAAATTATATTTAAAACATTTCATTGATTCCATAAAATTTCGACACCAATTAAAACTGAGTTTAGATGCCTCTTATTTCTCAAGGTGTTACAAATTGAGAGAAACAATCGACAGAGTTAGGTACCTAAAAAATAGGACATGTAAAATTTCACGTTAAAAATTTTAACCTAAAGAATTAATGGCCTTGAAAATTGCAATACTTTTTTCTTTCATTTTATTTGATTGCTCATTTTAACTTTCAGATCCAAACCAATACAAAATGGATTCCAAGACATGGGAGATACATTCACTAAAAAGTTGTATGGTGGTTTACCAGTGAATCCGAAATTTCCAGATTTTAAAACATTTTTCGAAACACGTTTCGCGTTGTGACAACTTAAGAGCTGTATCAATTCCCCCAAAACGAAAGACATCTTTCATCTTGCTTTCCAAAATAATTTCGGATTTACTTTTAAGTTCTAATATATGACAAAAAAATACGTTTGAGTGTATTTTTATATTTTTTGTTGGTGTAATATATATTTTGAAATGTGATAAATACAATGATATCTATAAATTAGTGTAACTTTAAGTAATTCCAAGCAATAACTGAAATTTTAATATTTTTAGTTTACTTTCAAATTAAAACCTCTTTTTTTTAAATTTATTTTCATCGGGATAAACATTAATTGCATTTATAGTAATTAAATGTGCTAAAATCCCAAAACTTATTTAACAAATTGTGAAAAGCAATCTGATGTAGGCGTGTCCCTATCCGGATTTCATTCCTGCCTAAGGAAATCTTCAGGGGACTTTGTTATTAGAATTTCTAGAGATATTTGTTATGTTAAATCACAAACTCAATGAGAATTTCTTGTCCTCGTCTAGGAGCTAGATTCAAAATTTAAAATATCAAAGAAAAACCAAAACAACAACAAAAAATTGTCACAATTGGCTTTGTCATCTTCCAAATACTACTCTGTTTTTTTGACAGACCTAGCAATGTAGTGACGTTTATTCAAGTAAATCAACAATAGAAAATCATATGTTTTCTATTAGTGTCAGTTACATTTAAATTTGCACAAGCACCTGCATATTTGTTATTTAAATTTATTTTCATCGGGATAAACATTAATTGCATTTATAGTAATTAAATGTGCTAAAATCCCAAAACTTATTTAACAAATTGTGAAAAGCAATCTGATGTAGGCGTGTCCCTATCCGGATTTTATTCCTGCCTAAGGAAATCTTCAGGGGACTTTGTTATTAGAATTTCTAGAGATATTTGTTATGTTAAATCACAAACTCAATGAGAATTTCTTGTCCTCGTCTAGGAGCTAGATTCAAAATTTAAAATATCAAAGAAAAACCAAAACAACAACAAAAAATTGTCACAATTGGCTTTGTCATCTTCCAAATACTACTCTGTTTTTTTGACAGACCTAGCAATGTAGTGACGTTTATTCAAGTAAATCAAAGATAGAAAATCATATGTTTTCTATTAGTGTCAGTTACATTTAAATTTGCACAAGCACCTGCATATTTGTTATTTAAATTTATTTTCATCGGGATAAACATTAATTGCATTTATAGTAATTAAATGTGCTAAAATCCCAAAACTTATTTAACAAATTGTAAAAAGCAATCTGATGTAGGCGTGTCCCTATCCGGATTTCATTCCTGCCTAAGGAAATCTTCAGGGGACTTTGTTATTAGAATTTCTAGAGATATTTGTTATGTTAAATCACAAACTCAATGAGAATTTCTTGTCCTCGTCTAGGAGCTAGATTCAAAATTTAAAATATCAAAGAAAAACCAAAACAACAACAAAAAATTGTCACAATTGGCTTTGTCATCTTCTCTTTATTTGTTGTGCTGTTAAAGACAAAAGATTAAATCGGATGCTTAAGCACCGGCTAACACATACCCAATACGTTATTCATGTCATACAATTTTTTTTTTGAAAATGTTAGCCTCAAATTGTCGAAAATTTTAGAAATTACACAAATTTAACATAAATAATATAAAATTTACAAATAAGTTTTATTTCAATGACTACGGTGTAATGTACTTAAATAAATTTGGTTGAATGCACTACATAAACTCGATTGTGCCCACAAACATATTTTTTTTAATTCGGTTGGAATAATTATGAGTATCAATATTCATAACAAAATATTAGTCGATCCAATAGAGTATAAAAACAAATATTTTATTAGTACATGTAACTATCAAAATTCGGTTGGCAAATAATTCGGTTGCAACAATGAATCTTTTTTCTGTGTGCATGGTTTAGGGACAACCTTGTGAAGGTTTTGGGGTGGCCTTCACAGTCACCAGACCTAAATCCCCTTGAAAACTTGTGTGGCGAGGTTAAAGGATGTCTTAGAGGAAAGAATCTATCAAATAAAGATGAGCTGTGGACAATGGTTGAGACTGCATGGAAGAATATTCCAGTCACGACTTGTCAAAAGTTAGTTGACTCTATGCCGAAGCGCTGCTTCGCATTAATAAAAAATAATGGCAGTTCTACTTAGTACTGAGGTAGTATAAGCAGTTATGTAAGCAATTATTTTATTAAACATATTATTTATATTTTCTTTTTAATAATTTTAGGAGGTTTGTTTAGATTGCTCTATTTTTTTTCACAGAGAAAATAATTGTATATACCGAATTTTTGTTATTTTAATTTTTAGAGCAATGAATTCAAATATTTAATATATGTTTTTTTTTATATTAGAATAATACTTAATAAAAAACAACAAAAAATTTAAAGAAAATTATTATCTGTATAAATTTTTAAGTATTGAAATTGAAGTTTGGGAGTGGCTCTATTCTTTTTAACACAACTGTATGTTAATTTTAAATAAAACAAATGAAAAAAAGCTATAAACACAAATTTGAATTTGGTTTTAAATTTTCATCACCTGTATTTACATTTGTATTCACAATCACAGCTAAAGGAGTTACCAGATCATAAAAACCTGGTTTTCTCAACTTTTTGTTTTTTTAGTTCAGTACTGTCCTGTATGTAGGAAACCATAATAACGCAATGGTTTGACAATTAAAGTGATAACGTATTAGTTCAGTGTTGAACCAACGCGGTGACGTAGTGATTTATAAAATAACATGTTTTTTACTTAGCGTTTGTGTTGGCGTAGGTGAAGCGTTGAACGCAGGGGAAATACAAAATATGGGCATATATCTTCATTTTTAAAGTTTTTTCTCAAACAACTTATTTTTTTTTTGGTAATTTCAAGAGAATTTTTTGAAAAAAATGTCCAAATGGAAAGGAATTTGCTACAATCTATAAAGTTGTAAACTTTTAGCAAGTGGTTAAATTCGAAAAGATTAATAACGTTGAAGCAAAACCCGTATTAGACGGTAATTATGTCTGCAAATATTTCGGATTTTAATGAAGTTTTAAAATCAAAAACTGGATTCAACTTTAGCTTGTTTTGTATATATTAGTATCAGTTCAGATATAAATTTATACCGCTTTAAAAAATCGGATCAAATTGTACCGTCCCATTATTCGGATGTAATTTAATATGATATTGTCAAATTAAAGCTAAACTAATGCAACCTTATATAAAACTGTATTAAGACTCATATTAAATTTCGTATAAATCATCATATCATTTTTTTTAATCGGGTTATTAGAAGACGAACGTTTCTGTATGCACGTGGGTTATAACTTTTGACTTTTTTTAACTATCAAATTTTAGATAGCCTAGCCGTATATTAGTTCACAAAAATATAAAATTTATTTCTTCGCGGTTTTCAAAAGGGTTTCCGCAAAATCCTCTTTTTGTTTATTTCAACTAAAAATTAATATTTAGCTAAAATATTAACGTAATTATGCAATAACGATGAGTATTTAACTTAAAGGACGTTTTCAAATTTGACGTGTTTTGCGGATTTTGATTAGACATCAAAATTAGCAAAATAACGAACATAATAAGTAAAAATTTATTTAAAATGTGTTGTGCAGTATTGGTCAACTAAACAATTATTGATCACAAAATGACGTAAAAAAACGATTTCGTGCTGGTAGGTACAAATTTAGCACAAAAAGCTTGCTATCGATTAGATTTCCTTTGATTTGAGTATAGTATCGTCAATGAAATTTGAGGGACATTCATGGAATATCAGGAATTCTCCCATTTTAGGTTTGATTTTAAAACTTTAATATTTTCCAACGCATTTCAACATTTGTTATTCAATTTAAAAAAAAGTCTTTGGTCAACAAAATCCGATACCAGAACTGACCTAATGTTGGGTACTTTTTTAGGTATTTTTACAATATAACGAAGTCTTTAATTATTTAACATATACTTTTCTTTACCTATTTCCTGTGGATTTCCGATCAAAATATACTTAGCACAGGCTGTGGACATAACTATTAGCAAAATATAAAGGCTGCTTTAAAAATATGTAGTTGTTTGGGCTGTAATACAGTTTTTTTTTTTTTTTATTTTTAATGTAAATGTCAGTCATTTGCAGAACAAACAAAATTTTCTACTAACCCTGTAGTTCATTTAAAAAAACAAACCACTTCACATGACTGTTTTATGATTTTACATTCATTTTTAACAGTTGTTTTTTGTTACTTAAAAAAATAAAAAAAAAAAAGTTTGTTTATTTTGTACTAACATGTGGTTCATTTTTACTACAACTCTGGTTCGTTTTTTGAACATTAAAAAACAAATGACAATATAAGTTGAATTTATTGAAATGTAAGTCGTCCTTTCTTTAAGTGAAATTTCATTTGTTTTTAACTACATTTGCAGTGGTCTTTACCTACATATTATTATAAGTGTACGGTATCTCAGTTAAGATCATTTTTATATCTTCCAGATATAAAGTAAATTTTGATATTGAACACATTGATCTACCACCAAATCCTTATATTCTGGTCCACTTAAAATACAATTAACTAAATGGAAGAATTTACAAGATTTGAAGAGTGTAAATCCTCCTTAATACCATTTTTTCTACTATAATTTATGAAAGACAAACTCCAAAAAAGCTTAAAGAAAGTTAAAGCACATGTTATTTTTTTTAATAACACTATCTAACAAAACGATGGTCATGGTCTTGGGGGTGGATGATTCTTAAACTGGACGATTCTATTACGTTAGTATAGTAAAATCCCCAAAGGGTTTGGTCCTGAGTGGGTAGAGTAAAATTGTATGGCCGTTTAAAGTTTTAGTTTTTTTCGGAAGCATTGTGTTGAATAAGACTCAGAAATTAGTGTAGCAGTTCTTTTGAACTAAATTCTGAGTTCGGATGAATTTTAAGATGAATTTTTGCATAGAACATTTTAACCCTATATCTGCAAATTTTCGTGGGCCGTTTGTCCTTTTTCCAATATATATCAAAAAAGTATCATAAAATGTGCTTTTAATGGGTTACAATTTTCTGTGAATATGTTCTGCATCAAATTTTACCAGGAGGTGTCGAAGACGAAAACGTCATCCGGTCATGTTACATCACTATAAAGGTGAATTTTAATTTATCACTTGCAGCTCAGTCCATTAACCTCACAGCTGCATAAGACGTGTAAATATATACGTTTTATCAAAACTCTATTCTGTTGCGTAAGACGTATATGAAATTCTGAAATTTACAGGGAATATTAAGGTTATATTGGGCTTTAAGAAAATATTTTTTTCAAATGTGTCGACTTGTTCGAAGATGGTGTAAAACAGAAATTAAGTGAAAAAACCGAATATTAAAAATAAAAAAAATAAGTTAAAGAAAATAAAGAAATATTTTTAAGAAGAAGGTTCAAATACCTTTAAAATAAGGTATTAAACTTTAAAATCCATTCACTACTTTTAGAAAAACATTGGTTTAAAAGTTGTCATGTCGGAAGATTTTTCAGTACTTCGACGATTTTCAAATGCACATAACATTTTGAAAAAAATGTTTAATTTTTTATGGAAACACGTGTAAAATATTTTTTTATGAAGAATACGTACTGAAATTTTGAAAGAAATCGGAGACGTCGAAGTCAATATTTAGCAAAAATCGTACGGTCTGACATGGAATGACTCATATAATGTAATATTTTAATGAATTTTTTTTAGTTAATAGTTTAACCCTTTATCGTGTTTTTTTCCTGGTATTTTGTTTTAATAGGCAGAAGTTGAAACTAAGGAATTTTAAGGATTATAATGTTCCGCTTTTTAATTTTTTAAATTTACAGACTTACTTTGATGTAGTTTTCGAAACAAATTACTATTGTTTTCAATCACGATTCACCTTTTCAGTGATTTAACATGACCGGATGACATTTTCTTCTTCGTCTTAGTAAAATTTGGTGCCGAACATATTCAGGGAACATTTTAACCCATTAAACGCACGTTTTAGAATAGTTTTTTGGTATTTCTTAAAAAAAGGACTAAAATGACCCATGAAAACTGCGGATATAAGGTTTAAATATTCTACGAAAAAATGCTTATTAAAATTCTGTTGGGGACAGCTGAACCCAGACTTTAGATCAAAAAAACTATTATACTACTTTTAAGACTTATTCAGTGCTGGCGAAAGAAATGAAAACTTTAAACGGCCATACAAGTTGACTGAACCAACATAGGACCAAACCCTTTTGGCGGTTTTACTATACTAACATAATACATACATCTGTCATAGGAATTATTCACCCCCCAAAAATGTGTTGTACAGTGTAATTCGGTTTTAAATACTATTTATTATTATTATTTTTACACCTTATGTTGTATTATAGATGTTAACTTTAATATAAAATTGAAAAAATTTACGGAAGTCATAAATTAAGTGATTATACCGTTTTTTTATTACTTTACAAAACCCTCTATCTAATAAAATATTTTTTACACATCAATTTTTTTCAAATACAAAATCCTCTACATTCCACAAAAGTGCCAATAATGCAAAATTTTAAAAAGAAATTATACATGAGATTCAGTTGTTGCTTTAAAAAAATATTGTAGAACATATAATACAAGGCAACAATTTTGAAAAAATTTTAGGGGCTTTGAAAACCACTATACAATTTTGATGTATTGTGGTCCCAGTAGTACAAATATGGTTAAATTTTGAAATTCTATGGAGAGGTTTTTTTTTTTAAAAATTTTTAAGTAAAATTATAAATTTTTTTAGACGTTTCTCCACATAATTAATGATAACTAAAAAAAAATTAGTCCGATATTATTCAAATAAATTTAGAAAAACTGAAATTTACATAGCCTTTAATCCATTAATATATTGCGTTTCAATCGGCTCAGTAGTTTCGGAGTTATAATAAAAAATTGAGGAAAAAAATATTTTTTTTACGTGAAAATAGCAAATTTTTTTGTTTTAAAAAAATCATAAAAAATCGAAAACGGCAAAAATCGTTCAGATTTATTGCTTTATCGCAAAGCCACATGTAATAGGAACAAAATGAGATATCGATCATAAAAATCGATTGATTTTTTTCGAATTTATTCACAATTAAGTGAATTCGCTCATTTTCACCAAATTTTAGTTTTTTGTCTGATATACATAAAATTGAGTAGTTAATGTTCTTCTTTCGATTGATTGAATTTTGAAAACATTTTCCCCATGCTATGTACAAATTTTCACATCAAAAATGCATTACATAGTAACATTCGTGTATTTTTTGGCAAAACCCTACCTAGAATATACTGATTCTATTCTTCGGAAAGACATTTGTGTTGGATGAGCTTAAATGTAAATAAATAAATAAATTAAATAGTAGAAAATTTATATTTTATTATTCACATTTATTATAATAAATAAAACAAGAAAATAAATAAATAAATATGTATTATAAACTACAAACTCTGAAATTTTCTTTTAGTCGATTTTCTACTATTGTTGAATAACGAAGTGTTACTCTGAATACTCCAGCAAAAATCAGCCATCATGTGTGCATCCCAGCGACCCTGGTATCGTTCCTCCATTGTCCGGATATCTTAGTGGAATCGTTCGGCCTGTTCTTCACTCAAGTCTCCTAGATTTTCAGGAAAACGATCTAAGTGACTGTGCAGGTAGTGTACTTTGATGCTCATGTTGCATCCAAGATTCTGGAAGTGAGTTAACATCTCTTCAACGTGCGCAACGTAATCATCACCCTTGTTATTTCCTAAGAAATTTTGAATAACCCATACAAACGAATCCCATGCATTCTTCTCAATTTCTGACATTGAACTGCCAAATTCAGTATTGTTCACCAATTTGCGAATTTGTGGGCCATCAAATATGCCTGTTTTCAGCTTTTCCATACTTAGATTGGGAAACTTCCTTGAAATATACTGGAAACATTCACTATCTTTGTTAAGTGCTTTAACATATTGTTTCATCAGACCAAGTTTAATGTGAAGAGGGGGTAATATGATGCGATCTCGGGGCACTAGAGCCACATTTATAACATTTGGCGTACCTGGAACTAGTGTTTCCCTAGAAGGCCATTGTTTTCTCTTCCAATGTTCTGTTTTAGCTCTGCTGTCCCATAAACATATAAAACAAGGATATTTTGTAAAGCCGCTTATGTTCATCATACTTTATCTTCTTCATGACCAATGCAATTACAGAGTATTCTTCTATTACTTTGGTTGAATGTGCGATCGGCAAGGAGTGAAATTTATTTGCATTATGCAAAAGGACACACTTCAAGCTGCGTTTTGATGAGTCGATAAATAAACGCCATTCGTTTGAATCATATCTCTGTAAGCCCATGGCAGTCATCAAACCAGAAATATCTGTGCAGTACACAAAGTCATCCTCTTCAGCAAAATAATGAAGTAAGTCTTTTTCTCGAGTACGGTAATACGAAACTTTAGTTTCTTTAGTTATGAGACCTGTTTCTTTCATCCGGGACGCAAGTAATTCAGAAGATCTTTTCGACAATCCAAGGTCTCTAATTACATCATTAAGCTGATCTTGATTCCATGGTCTCGGCGAGAAATGTTTGTGTGGGATGAACTCGTCATTTTCAGCTGTAGATGGTAGTGCTGGATCTGACATATCTGATTGGTAAGACATACTTGAGGTTGAGTGTCCTGGTGAAGATGAAAGCACATGACTACAGCTTGCACCCCGATCTTGAGCACATTCTATTTCTTGTGAATGTAGAACTGCAAGTGTAAACCCATCAGCAGACCTCGTGGGGTAAGACCATCGCATATGTTTTCCAAAACCGCTTTTTGTACTTAAACAAAAATAACACTCGGATGCGTGGTTCGCTGTTTCTCTCCATAGCATAGGCTTCAAAATTTCCAAGTGTCGTCTGTAAAATGAAAAAAAAAATTGAAATCAGGAATATGAAGAATTCAAATTTTAATTAAGAAATATTGTAATTATAAAATATTCCAAATCTATTAATTTATACTTACTTTACGTTAGAAGACTTCATAGATAAATTCAATCGACATGGAATGCATATAGTACTCGGTGTCCAATGCTGGTTCAAATTGTGCGGATAGATATTATAGCAATCTTGATATGACTTTTGCAATGAAGTTAAGAAGCACTTTCGTTTTTCCCGGTGATATATTGGCCGCACACATAACAAAATAAATCTGGATCGTTTTTACATAAAAATGTTCTGGCTTTCTGGCTCATTTTTATTAATATTTGAAAATTGTTTTTAACTTCTAAGCTGTATGACTCTAATTTTTGTGTAGGTATTAAATGATGTTTGCGTTATCGCAAACACTTCTTGAATGAAATAAAAAGGGTCAAGGAGATCTTATAAATACTGATACTATAATTTGGGATAACCCTTTGTGTGGATACAGTTTGTGTGTGCTGCAAATTTTTTATTATTCCCAAGAATCCTAAAAAACATTAAGGACTTTTATGAAAAAAAAAATCATCCATTACAGGTACCTAACGGGAAATAAGAGCACTTCAGCGTACACGCACATTTATGAGCGTTTTATTACTATCCTACCGCAATCGTAAAAATTAAACAATCTTTTGTTTATTACTTATTTTTTTTTAATTATTAGAATCATAAAAATGTCATAGAGGTTTTTCCCAAAGGGGTTTTGCCAAAATGCGTGTCGTAAAATGCACCTGAGTTTTTATGTTCTGCATTTTCATTATATAGTAGGTACAATTTTCTACAGTGCTTGCAAATATGCGATACCTTCAATTAATTGTAAATAAAAATGTAAAGCATGCATCGATTTTTATGATCCATATCTAGTTTAATTCGCATGATATGTAGCTTTACTACAAAAAAATAAAAAGTAATATTTTTTGCAGTTTTCGATTTTTTCCAGATTTTTGTTTTTCAAATTTTTTTTTTTTTTGCTAACAATTTGTTTCATAACTTTGAAACTATTGATCGCATTAAAAAAATTTGTACACGTTCTTTAAAGATATTGTAAACCTTAATTTTTGTAAATTTAATTTGACAAAATCGGACTAGTTGTTTTTGAGTTATGACAACATAAGTGGAGAAATGTCTCAAAATATTGTCAATTTTACTTAAAAAATTTTAAAAAAAAAAAATTATCCATAGAATTGAAAAATTTTACCATTTTTGTACTTAGGCAGCCATGATGCATCAAATCTATATAGTGGTTAGTCAAGCCTTTTTTTGCTGTTGACCTGTGTAATATTAAAAACGCTTTTAATATGCGAAATAAAGTTTAAGATAGATGATAATGAATATAAGCCCTTGATATACAGTTTCAAATACAATGAGATCTGTAGGGTCCGCCATCTAACGTTTTTTTTCAACTAGTGCTTATTTCGTGAATGATAACACTTAGCTGATGTCTGATTTGACAGATAATTAGTTTTATCCTTCCGCTGAACGAATATGGTCCGTATGTTCGTTATCTTGTGAAAAAAGTGAAAGAAACTGGCATCCTCATCGATAAACCAAAGCGTGAAAAGCCAAAAACAGTGCGTACCCCCGAGAATATTGCTGTTGTGGCAGAAAGTGTGCGTGAAGCGCCATCAACATCAATTCACCGTCGTTCTCAACAATTAAACATTTCGGAGACATCATTGAGACGAATTTTGCATAAAGACCTTGGTATGACGCCATACAAAGCCCAATTGGTTCAGGAGTTCAAAAAAAAAAAGTTATTTGACGGACCCTTTATATTATTTTTACTTTTTGTAAATAATCAATAAAAATTATTCCACGCCGATCACAAAAAACAGAAGCTGTAACCTTGCCTGCTGATGGAAATGTGTTCGCCTTCTGTGGAAACGACTCTCCCATTCCCGTCCACTACTTTTGTTTTTTTTTTTTTTTAAAGAGAAGCAACACTCAGGAAATTCTTCCTATTTGTTTATGTGTTGCTTTCTTTGGATAGGGGCTAGTGGAGAGATGAAAGCTGGTGAAAGATGAAGGGCTTCAAGCATCGCAACACTGTAATTGCGCGAGATGAAAAATCTTATAACAGTTGTTGCTCGCCACCTGATGTAGAGTTGGCGAATTTATTGAAGTTTTTTTTGTTTCATAGCCCTGATTTGTTATTTTACTTCAGTGGGGTTAAGTGCTATGGAAACACCAAAGTGGACCCATGTCGCATCGGCTATTGAAACATAGCCAAACACTCTATTGAAACATCTTCACGAAGCTGTTTTGTTCTATTGTGAGCAAACGCGCCACTCATCTTGCCACAGCTTTCTCATCTCCTTTATGAAATTACTATAATATCAGCCAGGTCACGCAGCTTCATCCGACGATCATCCATTTGTGGATTTAACTGTTTGTGGTATGGACACTTCAATTGGTCGGCCACTACGGCGTTCATCTTGACAGCTCATGTGGAATCGTTTTAACTGCAACACAACATGTTATAGTCGTAAACGAAGTAGGAGACTACCCCAGTATGAAATCAAATTCGGCATTAAGATTGGTTGGACTGAGATCTTTCAAAAGAAAGTATTGAATTACCTAACGGTGACAAATTTTTCCATGCTTGCAAGTTCGTTTCGTTTATTTTTGATGGCTCAAAAACAAAAAAAAAAAAATACTAAACAACATGGCGCCTTGAAACGTAAAACATATATTTCACAAGATTTTAACTTTTCAGCAAAGTTATTTCTTTCAAACTACTGCCACCATATATTTGGCACCACAATTTTGGGACCGTTCTGGTATCAAAAAGATAGACAAATCTAAAATAAGTAAAATCAGTCCACGGCCTATCAAAATAAAACCAGTTAATGCACTTATTAACTCTCAAAAAGGATCAAAAAAGAAATTTTACATTTTTTAATCAGTTAAAAACTGAAAGCCAATTTTGTAATAAGCTCATTAAAACACACAAAAAAAAACGGAATATTAAAATCTTCGCCAGCTAACATTGAACTTTTTTTTTTGATTTCCTGCTTGCTGTATGTTACTGCGGTAATTCTCAAAATTTGGACAATTCATCTGACACAAATATTCAAAAGAATATTAATTCTTGCTACATATTTCATTTAACACAATTTCTTGTTATTTTTGTTGTTCTTACTTTTTTCAGTTTTTCTTTCGTTTTGCCACATTTTGTTATGGTTAATACAGTATCTATATCTGCATGCAAAATGGTAACCACGATAACTTATGAATAAATGCGCACAATTTGAAATTTTGTACAATTTACCTAGTACTTACATTAGGGACGTTCAAAATGGGAAACAATTTAAATATATAACTTAAATACATAATACAATTGAGAATATTAAAATTTTACAAATATCGCAACAAATAATCGAAATATTGAAGTTAGCGAATTCTTGTGAGCAATGTCTATACACGTCATATGAACCAGACACTTATGCACTATGTGTAATTTTACAACATGAATATATAGCATACATGCAAATAATGTACATTTCTACATACGAATATTTGAAAATTTATTCATTTGTCTTTGGTACAACTTAACTATCGTTTGTGTTGAATTTTTACTATAACCACTACTTATTCACATTTACCACATATATACATATATATATGTATGTGTTTGTGTATGTGTTTATATGTACAAGGAAACTAAGTTCACACAAACAAACTTAAATACAAAAAACAATTTATATTTCTCAAACGTTCTACAAATATGTACACTAGGTTGGTACTAATTTTAATAAAACCTTAATTTTTTATAATTTAAATTTATTATTTTCTAAATACTATAACCCGGCCAACAAACCTTTGAGCCCTCCGACGTTATGGGTTACAAATGAGTCAGAAATATGAGGCTTATAGAATCGTTTTTACTTAGGAGTCCAAAACTATTCAAATATAACACACTTTTCTGAGGTTTAAATTTTGTTGCTATCAAAACACACTCTTTTTTTTGAACGAATATAAAAGATTCAAAAAAGTCTCCAAAATAAGAGGGACATTATTTTGTCCCAAAAATGATTCATAAATGACTCAAAATTCTGGTGAAATGTGAGTAATTTATGAACAAAATGGTTTTAAAGTTGTCAAACTTTTTTTTGATTTAATTTTCAAAAAATACTAGACAAATACGAGATCAATCCAAATATCGGCAAAATTTCAGTTTATGGGGGACACCCCTGGAAAAAAAAAAAAAATGCCACGCCCCCTTAAATGACCCCAGGAGTGCGAAAATCATAATGAATAAGGGGGCTCACGCCCCTTATGGGCGTGGCAGTCGAAAAACGACCCGGCCCACCTACGTAGACAATATGGGTATCAAATGAAAGCTAATGTCTTCACGATTCCAAAAATAGCCGTAGTTGCCAGATCGGGCGATTTTTGTAGCCGATATGGCCATTTTGGCAAAATTTGGGGTGGGGGAATTTTTTTTTCCTTTTTTTTTTGCTTATATTTTGTTAAAATCAAACAAAAATGAGCATTTTGTGCGAAAAGATTACTATAAACTGAAATTTTGCCAAGCTTCTGATTGGTTAATGAAAATTTGTTATACTGGCTTTGCTTAGTAAAGTTTTTCTGCGTGACCGGCCTACGGCCGGGCTTAGGGGTTTTTAACTCCAGTATGTCTTAATTCTAGACGGCGGGGATCTCGAGTGCTCGGCCTCTGGCCGAGCTAAAAAGAAATAAACAAAAAAAAGTCCTTCCCCCATTTTATAAAAATTAACATATCTTCCTCAAATTCTGGACGATCTGGCAACTACGGGTATTTTTGGAATCGTGAAGACATTTCCTTTCATTTGATACCAATATTGCCTAAGTAGGTGGCATGGGTCGTTTTTCACCCCCGCCCCTATTTAACAAAAATGGCCGTATCGGCTGCAAAAACCGCCCGATCTGGCAACTATGGCTATTTTTGGAATCGTGAAGATATTAGCTTTCATTTGATACCCATATTGTCTACGTAGGTGGGCCGGGTCGTTTTTCGACTGCCACGCCCATAGGGGGCGTGAGCCCCCTTATTCATTATGATTTTCGTACTCCTGGGAACATTCTGAAGGGGATGGCATATTCAGATTTTTTCTCTAGGGGTGTCCCCCATAAACTGAAATTCAGCCCAAATATCATAGAGAACACTAACAATTGTCCAAATATGATTTAAAACAGCAAGATAGCAAAAGTGCGCTCTCAGTTCTCGTTAGTTTCGATAAATATCGGAAGTTCCAACTGATACAACGTTAGACATTCCAAAGTTCTTTGCTCGTAACGTATGGACATTTCAACAACGATTGCTAGCTACTACTTTTGAAACTGTTTTTTTAGACTTGGGCAATCTAGTTCGTTTGAATAAGCGCTCTTTCCAGTTTAATCAATCTTAATAACTTGGTCGTTCATCTAGTTCAAACGGTTCTTTTGCAATTTCGTTTAATCGTTCATATGATAATTTTTAAAATGGTTCATTTGATAATTTTAACGCAAACTGTTCATAGTTTACACTTTTTTTTAATGCTAATAATTAAAAACGATACAAATATAAAGGGTCCAAAGCGTGAAGATAAGTGTTACGCCAACAAGCCAGAGAGAATTGACGCTTTAAAGGACAATATTCGTGAAGCCATTGGTGAAAAACAGCTGCACACAATCGATAATGTGCTTAAAAATTGGACCGATCGTGTAGGCTACTGCATGGCCAGCCGATGCAGTCATTTGAATGAAATTATTTTCCATTATTAACCGGAAGGATTGTGCTTTCAAATAAAAAAAGAAATTTGAGAAAATATTTAGTAGTTTTTTTTTATAGCATTTTAAAAAAAAAAAAAAGTTATTTCGCGGACCCTTTATAATATAAATAAATTAAATGAGAGTAATGAAATATTTAAATATAAAACATATTGTGCGCCCCGGTAGGCTAGTTTGTAGTGTGCTGGCTTATCAGTGCGGGGGTCGTTTGTTCGATTCCCACCAGAGGCACTGGTCTGATTTCGCTACAACGCGCCGAAGGCCAAAGTAGCTAGTGCTCGGTTAGGGTAATAGTATATAATTTGTAATTATATGATTATTAATTAATTAAAATAAAAAAAATATATATAAATAATACATATGTATATATATATATATATAATGAAAAATGAGATTGGTAAAAAATAATATTTTTGATTTACTTCGTTCAATTTGGAAAATTTTTGAAATATTACTTTAAAACATTTACCTTTTTTTTTTTTTAGTTCAATTGGTTTAGTGCGTTCACCAACTACACAAATCTACTGTGTTCAATGTGAAACTATTTAATCTTTGTAATTAAAATGTTATATAACAAGAGTTTAAATAAATTATTTTCGTGGCTTTTAATTTTGCACGCCAAAGAAAAAACACAATAAAAAAAATTAAATATGCAAAAAAGAAGTAATTGAAGTTAATAAAAAAAGAGCGAAGCAACAATTAAAATTTCGACCTCAAAAATGAGTCAAAAAAGGCTCCAATCTGAGAGCAAAATTTTACACTGACACACTCAAGGCCTCATTAGTTGTTACTTTCTGTTGCCGTTCCGTGTCGTTCTGTTCTGTAGGTAATATTTTGTAATTACTTTTTCTGTGAGAGGAATCAGCTGTTTTAAAAAGTAAAATAAACTCAAACCAAAAACATTCAAATCAGGGATGATAAATGCGATTTTAAAATAGTACCAACCTGCATATAAAATAGTACTTTTTCGGAATCACAAATATAAAAAAAATTTAAATATAAATTAACAAACAAATCTTTGTACCCTCCAAAATGAACAATTACAAATGAAACAACAAAAATATATTAAAAAAAAAAATATGTTAAGAGGTGAAAACAAAATTTTGAGGTGAAAAACTTTTTTGGATGTAAAAAAATAGTGTCGTGAAAAACATTTTTGAGGTAACAAAATTTTTTTTGAGGTGAAAAAAAAGTTTTTGTGGAGAAAAAAGAATTTGCGGTGAATTTTAAATATTATTCACCTCTTAGCGTCTGGTGGAAAAATATGACGTTATATTCCATTATACACCAATTTGTATGGAAAATTTAGAGGTACTTTAACATTGTCAGTCATTACTTTTGGACCGCTGGACCAATTTTGCATATTTTCAATACCAAACTTTTCTGAAAAATGTACATAAAGCTATGTAAAAACGAGGAGTGCGTACTAAGAAAATTAGCCGATATTGATTTAAAAAATTTTTAAAATTTTGAGATTTTTTCTTAAATTCAGCAAATTTTTAATAATTTTTGAATTTTGAGATTTTTTCTTAAATTCAGCAAATTTTTAATATTTTTTGAATGCTATTAATGTCAACTTCACATTTTTATAAACTTTTTATTATTTACTTTTTTGAAAATCAAAATTAGTTAATAATAATTATAACCCTTAGTGATTGAATTCAATAATTGGTTTAATCGATTAATAAAACTCTAATATAATCATCTGTAATCAGTCGCACTCAGTGAAAACATGTGATTGAATTCACATCGTTTGGTTTCGAATTAATTCATTGTTCATATGGGACTGCAAATCGAATTAATAATTATTGAATTTTAAAGGGACCAAGAAATTCATACATAGAAAATTTTGTAAATCGTACTAAATGAGTCATAGGAGTATCATGGTACATCTGAGGTTCAAATAGTACCATAAAAAGTTCTATATTACCAACTTTATCATCCCTGATTCAAATATTGAGAAAAAGATTTCACAACAAACCAATACATACGCACTTTAGGCTGTCACTTAACGTTGAATTCTATTTTCAATAGAATTGTCCGCAACAGAACAGAACGACAAAGTGAAAACTAACTACACATATAGACTTTCAATTGAACAGAAACAAAACAGCTGATTCGTAACAGAACAGAACGTACAAACTAATTCTGCCTTCACTTTTCTGAAAAGGAAACCACACAATGGTGAATCCGAAAATGTTTTCTAATATTACAAACTTTTTTTTAGAACTTATAACTGTTTTCAAGAGTGTGATAGCTGATCTCTTATTGTTTAAAATTTAAGAGATTAATTAATTGATTTAAGAAAAAAATTGTGTAGTAATATTCTGTTAGTCTTTCATATCTGTAATTACATATAACGGTAAACAATTATTTTTGTTTTTTATGCAATTTTAATTAATTTGCAATAAAATGCCACGCGGTTACTATCTAACAAGGGAGGTATCCCGACCCGAACTTGCAGATTTTAATGAACTTTGGATATGCTGTACACGAACAAAAAACACGACACGTATTTTTTTTAGCTGCCCAAAAAAAAGTATTGTTACAAAATAATTTGTTTTTGTATGAAAACTTGTCTTTAATTTACGAAAAATAGATTTCTTTTTGCGCAGGCTTAAAGTACTCCAGACAAAAAAGTTCGTTCCCATATTGCCTATATAGTGGACCCAGAGCTGTCGCATTTTTAAATTGTTTGAAATGTAGGGAAAAAAGTCTCTTCTGGAAAAGTCGCAAAACAACTGAACGGTTTCGGATATCGGAAAAAGCTTGGACACCTCCTCTATTAAAATAATTAGGCATTGTTATGCATTATTTTGTGGTTACTAACACTTAAATTGCCAAATTTAAGTTCTACTCAAAACACATTTTTTTTTTTCATAATAAAAATAGTTGAAAGTCTTTGGGATTACTTGGTACACCAGAGAATGTGTCTTCAAAATGCCTTTCATTTGATACTAAATTTGTATATTGTTACTGTAAATAAAGCAAAATAAACCGAAACACGAAAAATGGGAAAATGTTTGACCCCATTTACTAACGCCTAAACATGAGATTGGACAGTTAAAAACCATGTTATTCTTTACAACATATCCGCAGTTCATTAAGATCTGCCGGTCCGGGTATATCTCTCTTGTAAGTGATTTGGAAAAAGGGAAAATTTCAGCATATTTGAAAAGTGTCTTAAGTTTTCGGGAAATTGCTAGAAAAATAAATCTGTATATAATTCGAGTGCTTATGGTAAATCAGATAATCAATGAATCTTAGGTAAATGAATTAACATTAACCACAAGTAGGTTCTTAATGGATTCAAAGAGAATTACTTGCCAAAAGTTGACGTCTGTGCCAAGGTTATTACTCCGCCACAAAAATGCTCGACTTGAATTCGAAAAAAGAAAAACACCTAATGGAGAAACGTAAGTCAATAAAAACATAATTTAAACATAAATTTCTTTTAAATTTCTTTTAAAACATAAATTTCTTTTAAATGTGGTATTTTATGATGAGAAAAACTTTCGTCTTCATGCTCCAGGTGGCTTTAACAGCTATTGGAAAGACCTTTTCGTTTTCGAAGGTAGAGTTGAAACTGGTGGCATTTATTAAAAACAGCAACGAAGAGGAATTCATTTTCAAACAAGATTATGCCTCAGTATATGTAAGTCATCAAAAAATATAAGAGTATTGGAATGGCCTCCATGTTCTCCGAATCAAAACCCCTTTGAGAATATTTGGGGAGTATTAACCCGTCGAGTTTGGCAGAAAACCGTCAATATGAAAGCGTTTTTCATCTAAAAGAAGCAGTTATTGAAGCATGGAGATCTATAACGGAAGAATTTCGAATAAATCTGGTAGACAGTATGTCTGATCGAATTTTCGAGTTGATTCAAAAAATGAGGAAGCCTCCCGCATTATTGAAACTGCAGCTTAAAAATATTTTTTTTTTTATTTTTTGTAAATTTTGATATATTAAGCTAACTGTAATTACAGTTATGAAACATTAATTGATTTTATTATTCCTTTTTAAATAGTAAAATAAAAAATAAATGAATTGTATTTTTGCTAAATATTATTAATTTTCCATTGGTTTTACGCTTATGCCGGTTAATCTCTTCTATTATTTTTTTTTTATTTAGGAAATTAATGTGTAGTTATAGTTTTACAACGCAGTATATGATGTTGAGGAGAAAAAATATTAAACACTTATTTATTTTTTTAGGTGCGAATTTACACGTGTTTGGGCTATAAGGACGGGTCAAAATATAGAAGGTTTTTGTGTGAAAATGTCTTTAAAATATAAAACATTCAAAGTTTTTTGTACGCAATATTAAGGTATTCGAGAAAACAATTTGCACATATTGCCTATGCTGTGAGCCCAGGGATACAACCTATTTTAGTTATTTAAAATATGGTTTGTAACTGCTATTCGGGATAAGTCGTGTTAACGCCGAACGACTACGAAATCCCAGACAGCCCATCGATTAAATTAAGTAGTGAGTATGGTATGTTTATTTGAACTCAAACCTTCGACTTTCCCCACAAATATATTATCCGAAAATTATTTTGTGAATAACAAAAATGTTTGGACATGAACTGATATGTTTAATATACCAGTGGCTGCGTCATCAAAATACCTTTCGTTTGATACCCAATTTGCCTATATAACTATTATAAAAAATATATTTAAAAAGCGTGAAATTGGGTAATTTTTTAACCACTAAACTTGATATTGCGCACCCAAAAACAATACGGGTTTAATATTTGTTTTTTGTCCTTTACAACATATCCAAGTTTCATTCAAACCCGTGTATTCAACACTGTGTAGTTTTCGTGTGAGTCACTTTTAAGTAAAAAAAAAACTTTTTGGATGAACCACTTTCATACAAAAAATTTTATTTGTGATAATATTTTTTAGTCAATTTTTTAAGTAATTTCTTAGCCAGTTTGCTGGCTGGGAAAACAAAAAATACTAGCAAACAAAAGTTCGTTAGCGGTAATATACAGTACAAATTTTAAATCCAAAATCACAATATTTTATGTTTTTGATACATAATAAAATTAAAGCTTTAAAATTATTTTTTTAATTATTTATTGAAAAATAAAAATAAAAACTGACCACAATTCGAACTAAATAAGAAGAGGATTTCGTTACATAAAACTTTTCATTTGAAATACAACATTGGTTGCCTACTCCGCGCATACGTCTGGATCGTAAGTTACTCGCGATTTTAGCAATTATTATACAGAGATATAATCACTCATACGCCATGGTGTACAAATTACTGTGATGGCTGTGTTCTGTATACATTTTTGCAATATGCCGCTGTTTGATAAGTGCGACTTTAACTGGTACAGTAGTGTTGTCTTCCATATAAAATTCTTGTTAAACTGTTGGCTTAACTTAAATGGGTTATTCAGTGAGTGAAATATTTGAAATATCCAGGTATAATTACATTTTGTAGCAGTGCATGTTTTGATTTTTTTATTAAAAAATAACATTGTGTGAAACTCCGAAAAAAACACCACGCAGTTTAAAATCAACAAATCGCTCATATACTAAAAGACTGACATAACTCAAAAAACACGATTTTATAAAAACGTGTTTAAAGTTTATAATCCATATCTACCTCTCTCGACCATTTCTCTATTTGTTTGGTCACGGTTTTTATAAATAAGGTTTTTAATGCATATTCCTCTTATTGGGTGCGAATTCGCTAATAATCGAGAGACCATTGTGTAGCACAGTTTCTCTATAAGGCATATACTCTTTGCACCCACTTACCAGAAAAAATAGAAAAATAATATGACATTTTTATACAATATGAAGAACGGCACGATGTTCAATTTGGCAGACATTTTTAGCACAGAAGTTTCAAACATTATGTTAATTTGTTTCACAATAAGTTTTTTAAAATTCAATAGCAAAGCTTTGGAGTTTTTTGTAAAATATATTAAATAAGTCTTGGTCATTTTGGGCCACAGGTCCACATGCAATAATGATATCCAAAATATTTTTTTATCACGCTTGAGTAATGATGATAAAATAAAACAACAAAAGGTACAAATGTAGGCAATGTTTGATTTTAAATATTTTTTGACAACAATTTCCTCGAAATTCGCAAACATCAAATCATTGCCCTACCCAAATTTACCAGGGGATATTTTAACTTTTATTCTCTAAGATGTATGTAATAATTCAATGAAGTTCAAATCACAATGTTTTCGATTTTGTTGAAGACAACTTTTTTAAATTTGAAATTGAAGATTTGGTAAAAGTGCCAAAAACACTGTCCGCTTATGACATCAAAAAAAAAAATATTTTGAAATAATTAAGAAAAATTTTATAGCTTAACCTATAGCGCCCTACGCACATAGTTTGTAATGTGTAAAAGAAAAAATATAAAAAAAATTTTAAAAATATATTTTGTGATACGCGATTTTATATTTCAGACATAATTATTGTCAAATAAAAGTGTGTAGAATTTGAGTCCAAACACAAAAACTTATAAAATCATATTTAAAAAGTTTCTAGAATAGAGAAAATATACGCCATTTTTAGTGAAAATCAAATCGCAATATCTAAAACAATATAAAATTTTAAAATATTCGTGTTCAGCATGCGAACATTGATAAAACATTATTCCTCGCAAGACATATTTTTTAAAATAAATTTAAACTAAATTCTTTTTAGTTTAAACGAGCTTAACATCATTTATTTGTTAATTATTTATTTCCAATATTTCGTCTCCACATTGGGTGACTTCTTCAGGGAAGAAATATTACAATTTGAAAAATTGTTTAAACTAAGAAGAATCAAATAAAAGAAGATCGAAGAAAACATAACATTTTAAAACTAAACTTTCAAAAATCCAGAACATTGGTGGCGTAGAATGTTTTACAATAATTTGAACAATAAATATAAATTTTAGGAAAAAAAATTTTATTTATACATAAAAATAGACCTATAATTCACACGCAACATTGACTGAGATGGTAAAGTGTTGGCGTGGTAAAAGGAACGTTCTGTGATCAAGTGCAAATGATTCCTATTATATATATTTTTTTTTTATTCTTAAATTATAGTATTTTAGTATGGTTTACTCAAATGCAGAGATTACAGACAATAAAGCTAAAATACCGTTATGGATTACAAACCCTTTCAATTGACTATCGTTATCCCTAAAATACCGTTACCGAAGTAATTGAAATACCGTTATATCTAAAATAACGCTACCGAAATAAACGAAAATAGCGTTACCGCTAAAATACTGATACCGAAATAAGTAAAATTCCGTTAACGCTAAAAAACCGTTACCTCAATAACTGCGGTAGCGGTTATATATGCTCATTGGTCAAATCAAAAATAAATAAATAATAATTTATTTTTACAAACAAAAATATGCATGGGGGAATGGGAAATTACAACCACTGCATTTTTGAAAAAGAATTAACATTAATTTTTGGACGAAAAAATAAAAGTCAAATAATGACTTTTATTGTTGCTCGAAAAAATAATAATCAAGTATTTAAAAAGCAGATCATTTTATGAAAGACTTCTTCACGATGATCAATATGGTACACACAGAGAAAAGTTTAGCTATTTGCCAACTGAAATTTAGTTACTAGGACTCAAATTCGGTTATTACGAATTTCAGTCGTTTGGTACAACTGACCATTAGCTTTTACAACAAAGTTCGGTTAATTCAACTGAATTTTAGTTGCAACACCAAAAATATTTTGAAATCGAATGTAAATATCGTTGCACTAACTGAATTTATAAGTTGTTATCATTAAAATACACTTTTCGATTCGGTTGGCACTTTATTTCTCTGTGTGTATACTTGAATCAGTTCTCCGACATTTGCCTCTATATGTTTTTTTTTTGGATTTACAACAGGGACATAATTTTTTGAAGTAATTATTGAAATTCAACTTAAACGAAGGACATAAAAATGTTTTGTTTTTTTACCAAACCAACATTTGTTATTAATTTTTATAGTGATTAAATAAATTTTTTTTTTTTTTATTAATTAATACAAATTATAACAAATTATATCCTATTATCCTATCCGAGCACTAGCTACTATGGCCTTCGGTGCGTTGGAGCGAAAACAGACCAATGCCTCTGGTGGGAATCGAACCCAAGACCCCCGCACTGATAAGCCAGCACGCTACCAACTAGCCTACCGGATATTTATTAAATTTCTTTTGCTTGTTTGAAATGTTTTTAATTTGGGTAAGCGTGGTAAGATGAGTTTCGATTACAAATTAATAGAAATTGAACTTTATGAGGGTTTACTTAAGCTAAATATGGGTCATTCAATGTATTTTCATACATTCGCTCAGTTCCTTAATTCAACTTCGCTAAATATAGTTGGGCCTATACAAAATGAGTTTTTAAAACATATTTTTAATTTTAAGACCATATTTTACGCTTTTAGGGTGGTTTTATGTGCACAAAATCGATTATTTAGGTTGCCCTGATTATCACCATCTTTTTCTTCCTGGCATATCAGGATAATTGGAGCCCTAATAAGAAAAGGAATACCTACATTCAAATTACATGCATACGTAACTAGTATATGTATGAAATACATTTGCATGATGGTATACAAAAGTGTGGCTACAAGCAAATTATCTTTTCCTGACCATTTCCATTCATCTGTAGAATAGGAAAAATAAAACAAAAAATTGTATTTTTATGAGGTACAACGATAAAAAATATTCTATTTTGACCATAGCATACGATAGATGATAGTATATTACAGTCCATTTACATTCATGATTGTGTGAGAGAGGATTATGCGTCCATCCATCTGTACTAAATTAGTTAGTTTAAGCTTATTGATGCTAAACGAACTTTTTATATTTGTTTGTCTATTTGTTTAGGAACTTCCAACTTACACGACTAAAACTTTATCGAAAATGTTTATAGATATTTAATGCCCAGCCAATATGTTGTAAACTATTATAACTAGGGCAACCAAAACTAAGCTAGAGCTTGTTTTTTATTTGAAAGGATAGAACTATTTAAACTAAAGACAAGTTTTGATAATGAAATTAAAAAAGTTTTAAGCTATATTTGTTAGAGCTATTAGCTACATTTTGACATTTTTCTTTAAAAATTAAACTTGCTTAAACTTTTTTCTTTAAAAAAAAAAAACACTTTTTTTGCTAGCTTTTCGCAAAAGGTATTTTAAATAATATAGTTTTTTTTTTAATTTAAAGTTGAAATCTTAATATTACATGTTGTTGGTTTATCAAAAAATATTTTGATAAACAAATTTGAAATTTGAAGCTTACACTTAGAATAATATGTATGTAAAGACTACTCCAAATGTAGTTGAAAAAAATTAAATTTCACTTGAAGGTAGGACAACTTACATTTCAGTAAATTCAACTAACAATGTCATTTGTTTTTTACTGTTAAAAAAATGAACCGCAATTATAATAAAAATGAACCACATATGCAATTAAAAATAAACAAACATTTATTTATTAAAATAAAAAAAACTACTGCATTAAATGAATGTAAAGTCATAATACAGTAATTATATGTGGTTTGTTTTTTTAAATGAACTACAATTGTAGTCAAAAATGAAATTTCTTCTACAAATGACTGTTTCTTCATTTAAAAATAAAGATACTGTCTTACAACTCAAACAACTACAAATATTTACTGCAGAAGTTCACTGAGTGTAGGAAAATAATTTGTCTATTCACCTTTGTTTGACTGCCGAAATTTTAAGGAACAAATGTTACACAAATTATATTTGTATTAACGATTTTAATATAAATTTATGTAATTTACCGGTTTATTTTTTATATTTAACGGCTTAATTTTATATTTGAACGGCGCATACTGGGGATTTCGCGGAAAAAAGTCAAATTGTCAACATACTCTTCATGCAATATGCAGTGATATTTTGAAATTTTAGACTAAATGGTACAATCAGATCAAAACGAATTACTCCGATCTGACTGCCAGTTTGTTTTATATCCGTCTCAAACTCAGTACTTGTATGTTTTACCGAACAACTTAATTTAAACCTAAGAATTTAAAAACGAATATTATTTTATTATGTAAGCTAACGTTTTTCTTTTTATTTTTTATTTAAAGTAGGATATTTCAGTAAAAAAAAATAAACTCTGAAAATGAGCAATGAGTTTGTAGATTCACTCGCAGGCCTTGGAGTTTTCCAAATAAATAACGTGCGCAACAAATTTGGCAAATTATTGGATCTAGTATTTACAGATCATCCATCAGACTTAAGTATTAAACGCATTAATCCTTTGTTAAATTAACATGTTTATTCAAAAACAAGCTTCCATAAAAACTTCTCAAGGTGTTCAGAAAATTTTTGATTTTAGAAAAGCAGACTTCAACAAGCTGAATACTCTTCTTTCACGTATTAATTGGTCTCACTACATTCCGCAAGGAGTTTGTAGTTCGGATACCATTGAAGTAGTTACAGAAATGTTCTATAAGCTTCTGTTTAAATGTTTTGTAGAATCAATTCCAAAGATTATGAGAACATCATCACATGGCCCACCTTGGAATACTAAAGAGTTGTCCCGACTCAAAAATTTGAAAAATAAGCATTACAAAAATTATAAAAAATCAGCTGCACTAACTGATTATGCCAAGTACTCCTTTGCACGATGTGATTACAACTTATTAAATAATCGATGCTACAACAATTACTTAAGCAAAGTTAAACTTAAATTTAGACGTGATCCAAAAACATTTTATAAATTCGTTAATTCCAAACGTCCATCCATGATGAAATTTCATCAAAAAGAATCGTCAAATGATGTCGAAATTTGCGATATGTTCGCAGATTTTTTCTCCACCACTTATTCCAATACTACTTTAAATATAAATGCAGCCACGGATTATCAATTTCCTATTCCTGAAGCAGTTCAAGTGAATATTCCAGCATTACATACTACCACTATTGCTAATGCAATAAAACATTTAAAATTTTCCGACTCGTATGGACCTGATGGGGTCCCAAGCTGTGTATTAAAGAACTGTGTAGATACCCTAAGCACGCCGTTAACACATTTATTTAACTTATCCCTCTCCAATGGATATTTCCCCTCAATCTGGAAACAATCGATTATTATTCCGTTGTTCAAATCAAGTAGCAAGTCAAATATTACTAACTACAGAGGAAACGCTAAACTAAGTATTATACCAAAACTTTTTGAAAAGATCGTAACTAAATTTGTATCTCACAATGTATCCTCAATTTTATCCTCGTCACAGCATGGATTAGAAAAGGCCGTTCCGCAATTAAAAATCTACTAGAATTCACTTCAATAGTTAATAGTTCATTCACTTCTGGAATGCAAACTGACGTCATCTACACAGATTTCAGCAAAGTATTTGATAAAGTTAATCACGATCTCCTGCTATTTAAGCTGCATAAAATTGGATTCTCTCCTGTTCTTTTAAAATGGATTTGTACATACATAAAAAACAGAAATCAGCGTGTTATTTTTAATCAATCAACCTCTAAAAGTATTTTTGTTCCTTCTGGAGTTCCTCAAGGTAGTCAAATATTAATGTATGCTGATGATGTAAAGTTGTTTCTCAGTTACAAGAAATCTTACTTGAACTCCATATCACAATCGATTTGTCGTCCTTATTACAATCAGATTTAACCTCGTTCCACGATTGGTGTAAAGTTAACCTCATGGAATTAAATTATAAAAAATGCAAATATATGCTGTTTTATAGAACGAATCTAGTTTTCCATACTTATATTATAGATGGACATGAACTTGAAATAGTATATTCAATTCTTGACGCACATATCACACAAACTGTAAACAAGGCTAAAGGAGTTCCTGGTTTTATAAAAAGATGGGGAAAAGAATTTGAAGAACCTGATGTTACAAAACAGCTATTTACAACTCTTGTTAGACCAATATTTGAATATGCCTCCGTAGTTTGGGATCCGCATTATGACATCCATATAGAACGAATTGAATCCGTCCAACGCCAATTCCTTCTGTTTTGCCTTCGATCTAATTCATGGGTGATGGGCAGAAATCTTCCTTCATATGAAAAGCGTTTAGCATTAATAAAACTTCCTACGCTCAAAAGTAGAAGAATTGTGTTAAATGTATCTTTCCTGATCAATCTATTAAAAGGTATTACGAATTCCGATTATCTTTTTAGCAAACTTGAGTTCGTTGTCAAGTCCTGTTACTTTCACGTAAAGTCGCATAACCTATGAACAAAATGAGACATAAATCATGAAAATCGATGGACGCGTTTTGCTTTTATTCACAATTAAGTGAAGGTATGAATTTGAAAAATTTGCTCGAGATATCCACAAAATTCTTTGGAAAAAACATTTATGACTTTTTTATGATTCTCAGAATTAGAAAAAAAACTAATAAACAAAAAGTTATTTGATTTTTATGATTCCGGTAGCAAACTACCAAACGAATGATGCAGAAGTTCTTACTTTTGGGGCTTCTTTCACAAAAAATTATCAGAATAGAGTCGCGAATCAATCAGCTGAAAAATGTCGTACTGTCTAATTTAATGCGCAACATATGTTTGAAATTTTGTTTTTTATCGTTACGCAAAGGCCCAAGAGTTTTACGAAAATAAAAATAGGTTTAAAATAAATAATAAATTAAAAATTAAAAAAATCATTTAAATTTTTTTGTAAGTTAGGGCTTTTTACATTGTAGGTAACGATACACATTTCTCTAACTTTATTTTGATTAGTTTTGTGTATTACTATATAAATTAAACTAAATTTGTGATGGAATTAAAAATAGATTTAAAATAAATAATAAATTAGAAATTAAAAAAAACATTTAAATTTTTTGTTAGTTAGGGCTTTTTACATTGTAGGTAACGATATACATTTCTCTAACTTTCTTTATTTTGATTACTTTTGTGTGTTACAATATAAATAAAACTAAATTTGTGATGAAATCACTTCATTTTTTGAAAAATATATTTTTTTCCTCACCTCCATACAAAAATCCCCAGTGTGCGGCGTATTTTTTGTTTTCAAGCTAATTTTAAGCACTTAAAATTTGTGTTTGGAGCTGATTTTTGGTTGCCCTAATTATAACTAATAAAATATTTTATGGATATTATGCATACAAAATGAATAAATGGTTAAATGAACGAATGTCGTCTTTGAACATGTATTACTTAAGAATATTACATGTTATATTGTAGTCAAAACAGTTTTTGTTAAATGTTTACAAACATTATATACATTAGAGTACCTCAAAAAAAAAAATGGAAAAAATGGAAGCATTCAAGTCCAATGTGCCGAATTTGTTGTAAAAAGGATTAAATTATGTTTGTTGAGCAATACGAAGAACTTGCGGTTTTGTAAATACTTTGTTTGTAATTTATGTTTTTGTTTTTGTTTTATATTTAAATTTCATGTTTGGAAACTTCAATCGAAGAAAAGTTTCTATTGTTTCTATTGTTAATAAAATTCCTTGCTAATGTTTTTGCAATTTCGTGGTTTTTCACTTATTTAATTGTGACAAAATAAGAGGTTATGGGCCTTAATGAAAAAATCAACTGGTATTGTGTAGTTCGCTGGATAAAATTTTGATAATTGGAAGTTCAGAAATTCCAGACTTTATGAAATTGGATGCTAAAGCACAGTATGTTATAGCCCGTTTATACATGATGGCTACATTGAATATGTTCGAGACAGGGATACTGCAAAAGGAATGTGGGACTCTCTTTGTGCAACGACTGCAAAGTCTGCCCAGAATCAATCCATGGTAAGGAAGGAACTCGCAAAATTAAGATAGCGTGAAGCTGAACAACCACATATTTAAATTGTATTCGTTAATCCGACAATTAAAATCTGCTGGAGCAAACCTGAAGAAGCAGATTTAGTGTCGCAACTGTTTTTTTATCCTACCCGAGTGATACGATGCTGTGGTGACTGCCCTAGAAAAATAACCAAACGAGAGCGGACGATTTCAACTGAAGTTAATATTTCTATTTCGACCCTCAAATGAATAATGTACCATATATGGTACATGCATTTAATCCTACGAGAATTCCGCTAATTAAAATAAATAGTGATACCGTTACTTTTAAATTGTACAAAACAATATTACTCTTCATAAAAATGCCGCTTTAGCTCACTTACAACCGGTTTTAATTGTCAATAAGCTGCCAAAGTGGGAGTATGCACTTTTTGCACAAAATTTCAAAAGTGAAAAAAAAGTTTATAAAAAAAATTATTCAAGTATTGGTAAGTAAATTGGACTTAGTTTTAGCTAATTATAATGAATTTGGATCAAAGTTCATATATTGTATTAGTTATATGTATAGAATGCATAGTGTACCATACACATTAAAAATCGTTGTTTTCCTCTTTTCCGGGAAAACGGTTAATTTCTCAGGAAAATGTTTGCCCAATTCGGGTTCAGCGAGAGACTTTACATAAGGGTAGCTTGGTCTCCATACCGGGTGCTGACCTCATGCATTTAAGGGTTAACTAATGACTAGGATCATGAATACAAGTCAAATAAAATGATAAAGAACTGTAAAGACAAAGGCATTCTAATTGCTGAAATAATTGTGTATTCAGCGGTATAACGCAACTGTAGTCGAAAAGGTTCGTGCGCTTATGATTGAGGCTGGTACTCCCAAATCGTTGTGAGGTGCAGTCTGCACAAGTAGATATTTAATAAGCAGAATAACTACAAAAAGGTTGACGTGTAATAAAACTCCTGCCGAAAAACCTAATGTAACAAAACTTAAGAGTTTTTTGATGCTCTATGTATGTTGGGATTCCTAATCAGAAACGGAAGAAACTGGATCCAAAAAGTAATAATTACTTTATGATGGCTTTTTGTACCAATGGCTCCAGATTGTGGTACAAGAAGAATAAAGTTGCAATCCTAGCTCGTGCTTTCGATGAGTCTAATGACCCATATAAGAATATTGAAAAGAATGCTCCAAATATACACACAATACATGGTTATCATGAAGACAATGCTAATATCATAGATGCTTATGTTAATGAACCAAACTAGCAATAGGGGAAAGTGATAGTGGCATCGTTTCGGTTGACTTAGAAGAAGAGCCAAATATAAACCCCAGTTCTGATGAAATAGTACCATCTGCAATTGAGGATGAACTCAGAACAGGTACACGAAAACGTAAACCTCCAAGCAGATTTATTGAACTTCATGAGTCTATTTTTAAGTCTGTCTGTCATGGAGATATTCCTAATTCATTTTCTGAAATCGAAAATTCCAAAAGTCGGGCTAAGGGACTTGAAGCTGTGAAATGCGAATTAGATTCTATTGAGAAAACTAGAGTCTGGAATATAACTTCTCAAATCCAGATGGGTATTGGTTATCAAGACAGACACTAATAGACCACCTCTTCGTTAGTGGTTGGGTTCCTACAAAAATTTGGTGTTGACTATGAAGAAACTTATTCGCCAATTGCTAAGTTAAGCACTTGTTGGCTGTTGGTGTAAGAAGAGGTTATTATTTCTACCAGTTATTTGTTAAAACAGCATTTATACATGGTGAGCTTAAAGAAGATATCTTCATGGAAGTTCTTGAAGGTATGAAACGGAATCTGCCCTGTGGCGATGTCTCAACTTAAAACGCAATACTTGTCAACACTGAACGTAAAAACCATAAGTCAATCTGGTAAAATTGTGAAATAGAGACGGAGAACTTTGAAAAATAAACAAAAATCTACGAATAGAATATTTGTGTTTGTTAGCGTTGATAACTTCTGAGTAAGTTAAGGCACATTGCCCTCAACGTGACAACATAACTAAATTTACACCAATATTTCTGTATTCGTTCCCAAGCAACTCAATTTTTCTGCATTAATTGCAAAATAGTTTTTGTCAAATAAATTTTGTAGCATTTTCATAAATGCTAAAATCCTATGGTCTAAGCAGCGGTGTCAGGTAGCTTTGCAATTTTAGTGATTTTTAGTATGTCAGTCAGCACGTTCCATAAAGTCAGCAAATTCAAATTGTTGGTTGCCTTAATAAATAACTATTATGTAGAAATAAGTCAGTTATCATTTGTCTTCAGATTGAAAAACTAATAAAGCACATAGTGATGATTTCATTTATTTTTAGTATTAAGGAATAAAAATAAGCACATAGTGCTGCTAATAAAATCGTTTAAATAGAAAACAGCACATAGTGCTGCTAATAAAAAACGTTTAAATAAAAACCAAATAAAAAGTGTTTTAATTAGTATAATATACAATAACAGAAAAAGTTAATAGGAAAGAAAACTGCAATTTAGCTGCATTACATACGAGGAAATACTTGGGTATGATCGCTAAACGGTCATGACTTGGTAATGTTACGTTTGTAATGTAAGAACAACGCAGCTTTGATTCTTGCAGCCGCAGGTTGTTGAAAAATGTATCATATAGAGACAATCTGACAATTATAAGGCACAAATAATAATACAATTTAAATGGAAAATGATTGATGACTCCTGTCCATAAAAAGGCAGAAACTAATCTCGTCTGATTTAAAAATTAATAGTGTTTATAATTTTTCGAAATCGTTAATAGTTTTAAAGTTGGTAAAATCATTGTACGGCTTAAAACAAAGTCCGAGGTGCTGGAACCAAAAAGTTAATATTGTGCTTGAAGGTCTTTGTTTTAAAAGATCGCAACATGACTACTGCCTCTATACTAAAAATAACAGTGGTAACGTAATGCTACTACAGCTCTATGTGGATGTCGTTCTGATTGCTCTGGTAATGTTAATTTAAATGATATTGATCATGTAAAGAAAAAACTATCATCAGCGTTTGATATGTCCGACTGTGGTTAACTCCAATACTACAACAAGAATATGGGATATATGTCTCTAAATCAAGAGCTAGCACTGTGACAACACTAGAAAAACTCGGCATGTGTGATTGTAGTACTATTGATACTCCAATGAAACAAGGTCTCCATTTACAATGTAATGATGTAGAGTCTAACAAACATCCCTATCGAGAACTCCTAGGAAGTCTGATGTGCCTTATGTTATGTTTACGACCTGATATTTGTTATGCTGTTGCATATATGGGGTCGTTACCAGAAGAATTTTACTGAAACTCATTGGTCTGCTCTTAAGCGGATACTAAGATACCTTATAGGATCGACATCACTTAAGTTAAAGTTTGATATTATTTGAAAATATAAAAATGTTCTCGTTGAATTCTGGGATGCTGATTTTGCTTCTAATACAGATCATAAATCAATAAGTAGCTACATTTATGATGTTTTGGTCAAGTAAAAATCAGACCACAGTAGCTACATCATTAAGTGCGGCTGAATATGTTGCCTTAAGTTAAAGTGTATATGTAAGAGTAGAGATAAAACCTTGCGGTTGCGTCGGCGGTTTTTTTTATATAGAGATTTGACAACAAAAAAACGCTAAATAAAAAGCCCGAACTACATTAGAGTAGAGCTACAACCTTGCGGCTGCGGCAGCGCTTCTTCTTTTATATGGAGATTTGACAACAATAAACGCAGAAAAACCCGCACTACATTAAAATTTAACTGAATTTCTTTAGTGTTGGCATTTTTTCATTAAACAATCCCACTTTGTGGTGGTGGGATGGGATCAGGGATGGAAACTGAGATTTTTACGACGGATTAAAAAAGGGTTTTAAAGTGACTTTTAACCCAAAGTGTACTAGAAATTTTTTTTAATTTTTTAAACTTAATAATACAAAATAATTAAATATCAAAATTCATAAATTTTTAAATTTTTTTTTTTAATTACGATTGAAGTAAACTGAGCCCAAATTTATTATAATATTTAACACTTTTTTTTTAAACTGTCAATGGCTTTTTTGTGAGTGCTACGGTATGTTTTTATATTAAAAAGTATAAAAAAACGATCGAATCAACTTTTCCATTCCTAACACACACAGTTGTTCACACATACATATATGTACAAAAACAGCCGTCACCGCAGCCGTTTAATTTGCATTTCCTCAACGCAGCGGAATCAGCCGCCGCAGCCGCAATGTTGTATCCTCACTCTTAAGTAAATTTGGGCTTATTTAATTAACAAAAAATTGAACTCTTAGTAGTGTTGACCAGTTAGGGGTTTGTTTAGTCGTTATGGGGGGAATTAGGTGGTAACAATTTGGGGGTCAAAATCTGATTAAAAGGGATACTTTTGCCTTTATACGATAAAATTTTCGGTTCAATTATTTTGTTTGTCAAATGTTTGGCATCATTTTAACATTTTTTTAGATTGTTGTTAAATTTTAAGTCACTTTACTGCACTGTTAAAATAAAATTTCTAACGAATTTAGTGTATCGTCACCTAAAATCCAAAAGGCCTTAACTAACAAAAATTTGAAATTGATTTTTTGATAGATTACGATGTAGTTAACCAAAATAGACCTTCCCACAAGATTTTACACGTTTACGTCAAAAACACCAATTTGATTAACGAAAATCAAAAGGCCGTAACAGCAATTTTACTATATTCACTAACCAAAAAGTTGTGTTTGCCTTTTATGTAATAATTTAAACTGTTTATTGTTTAACCAATTTTATTTTATTTTCTCAGAATAAATAAATTAATTTGTAACATTTTTTCAAAAATTTTTAAATAGTGTTTAAATACTAAGAAGACCAGATTGGGGCAAAAATTGACAAATTAATAAATTTTTTGTTAGCTCTGCCTATTCTGGGGCCCTAGCTTTTCTAAAACTTCGGATTCTGATGAGATCTTTAGCCAGATCGAAATAAATACTAGTATCAACTTGTTTGATTTTCTTTATTTTGTGAATTAATGGAGATTGAAAGCTCGTTATAAATTTAAAATAACATATTATCGATGTATATAAAAACAAATAACTAATAACACTGTAAAGAATTGTGGATGTGTCATAATTAAAAATTAAGAGATCCATGTTTTTCTTTAGCTGCCCTATCTCACACTTAGGGGTTAAAAAGGGGGTAACATATTAATCCATTTTCTATTTTTTACGTTTTGGGCGTGTTTGGAAATGGATATGGTCTTCTCATATTTTCAGTCATAACTTTTAAACGCCTTGATCGATTTTATTAATTTTCAATACCAAAATGCTTAAGACAACGGCAAACATTTCGAGAATCAACTTCCCCGACAGTCTATTGGGGGAGTGTAAAACATATCAAAATACAGATGGGCAAGGCTAAATCGACTCCGATATTGATGCTGATCAGGAATATATGTATATAGTTTATAGGATTCCATATTATTTTTTTTTGATGCGTTACCAACGGAATGGCAAAGTGATATATACCACCCTGCATAATGGGATGGAGGGTCTAAAAAATTTTATGATGCACCCTCTGAAAATAATGGTTAAAAGATTCCTCAAGTATTTAGGCTCTACCCGTGAGCTAAACCGTTTTTTAAAAACCTCCAAAAAACTTTTTTATTAATTAAAAATTTTGTCGAAAATGTGGTCAATTATAAGAAAATTTCAAAATTCTACAGTTCTACGTTAAAAATTTTTCGAGACAATGCGATTATTGTATTGTAGTCTTAATTCAATCAAAACAATTTAAATAAAGATATAAAGTTCATAACAATGACTATAAGTCGTCTGTTAATAATACGATAATGCGATTATTATTCTATTTATTTTATGTTTGTCAATGCGATTTTTACAAAAAATTAAAAACTTTGCCGTTTTTAATTTTTAATACATCGACGAAAAGCTTCCAAATCCACTAATAATTTTGGTAAGTCATTAACTCCCACTTGCACTGTGACACTTATTTATCAGATACACGTTGTATGCAAAAAATATATTTTTTAATAAAAACATCACTCTAATTTTTGCTTAGTAAAATCTATATTAAAAAAAAATTTTAGTTTTTTAAAAAATTTGATTGCATTGCAAATATTTCAGGAAATATTCAACGGTTTTGCAAGCTTAATACAAGATATTATTCGTCGAAGTTTACGAGCTTACTCGTAAAAAGGTAAGTCTACACTGCGTTGCAAAGATATAATTACACATTAATTCCATCCAATTTCGTAAGTTACAAAAAGTTGAAGAATTTAACCGGCATGAAATCGCTTCTGATAGATTTTAGGACCTATATCACTACTGGGAACACCAAATTTAAATATTAGCTTTCATTTTTGAAATATTTGCGAATTTAACTTTTACCAAAAATCAAGGTTTTTCTTTAACATTTCTTATTAATTTATATACCTGAATAAACTTCGAATTACTTTTTAGTGGGGACTTTGAGCATTTTAAACCATATTAATTAATTGCGATTGAGTGAAGGATGTAGGATACGAGGGCGGATCAATAAGTTCGTGACTTTTCGAACTTTCCTCGTAGTTATATGAAATGCAATACTGCTCCCATCAAGTACCACCTGTTAATAGACCACTGTCAAATTTTGAGCAATTTCCGTCATTTACTTTGCGTTTAACAGCTGTTCAAAAAATACAACCTCGTGGAATTGAAGTGCTCAGTGAATTTCGAGTGCTCATTAAACATTATTTTTAGCGAAAAAAAACCGTCAATCAAACCAAGGAAAAGCTTGATATATACTATGGGGAATCTGCACCATCGCTTTCAATGGAAAATAGTGGTTTACTGACTTTCGTTGCGGTCGCACAAGTACAAATGACGCTGAACGTTCTGGACGGCCAATTGAGGTCAATACACCAGTGATGACAATAGTTTTTTGGGATGCACGCTAGATAATCCACATCGGTTACCTTCAAAAGGGAAAAACAATAAATGGCGAATACTTTGCCAATTTATGGGCCGATTTAACGAGGATTTAAAAAAACGACCCCATATGGCCAAGAAAAAAGTTCTTTTTTATTAAGATAATGCACGGGTGCACACGAGTGCAGTCTCAATGGAAAAATTCCATGAATTGGGCTACGAATTGGTACCTCATCCGCCATATTCTCCGGATTTAGCCCTTAGTAACTATTTCCTATTTCCAAATAGATACAAAAATTGGAGAAACGTTGGACTAAGTGTTTTGAGCTAAAAGGAGATTATGTTGAAAAATAATTATTTTTTTTTCAAAAAAAAAAAAGACTGTGTTACATCCAGAAAGTCACGGACTTATTGACCCGCCCTCGTGTTCTTGCAATTAAAGTAAAAACTTCACCTTTTTTATTTTTTGTGAATATTATAAAATCTCTTAATCGAAATTGCAAAATTTCACCACATGGTGGTAAAACCATTAACAAAAAACCTCTAATAAGTTTACCAAAATTATTCGAAAATTCAATCTGAAAATTAATGTTTATAACTTTTTATTAAAATAAATTTTTTATGAATTTACTATAGAGAAAACATAAAAAGTATGTATTTAATATGCATAATTTAAAATCGTTTTTTTAAGAAAAGCGCACTTCTATTTGCTAGAACTTTGTTGGTATTGATAAAAAATATGTTTTTAGCATACTTGAATGTTTTTGCCTGAATTTTATTAGTTAGGACTTGTCATAGACTCCATATTTTTATGCACACAAATATATCAAGTTTTTTTTTACCATGAACTATTTATTTCTTAAACTAAAATAGAAAGTAAGCGATTTGTTTCATAAATTAAATAACCCGTGATGTTTTTTAAAGGCGCATATTAAAATTTAGCATATTCTCTTTGTTGTAGATTTTTTATTCGCGAAATCATGAAAAATTGGAAATTTCAACTTTAAATACATATTTAGGCAATATTATCTCATCTTACGAAACATGTAATATATTAAAATTTAAAGCCATACCCTATGGGGAATGGGACCGGTCCTGCGTGTGCCACACGATCGGTCCCTTCGTGCCACAGACTGTTCATCTGCTAAACTCATAAAGATGGGCATAACAATAAACGAAAACTAAACAGCTTTCAATGGGTAAAATTCTGGCCAACTGGCTTTTTCTTGTTAATAAGCATTCTGGTTAAGTTGTATGTCCTCCCTTTACCAGTCACAGGATTGGTAATTTTAGGACAGTTGACACTGCTTAACCCACTTCAGTACCAGTCCTGTTATAAGTTCTTCTTTAACCAGTCACTTTTAGGTCAATTGACTCCCCATTGCCCATAGGGTAGTTCATACTTAATAAACATTATTATATTGACATTATTAACGCATGTCAACTCTTTTGAAAATTACAGATTTTTGTAAATTGCTATGAAAATTGTAATAAAAACCATCAAAAAATTACATAAAAATCTTATCACCTTAAGCCGAGTAGCTGGTTTTAATAATTTTTCAGTTGTAGAACTTTTAAATATTTCTTATATTTGACCAAATTTTATTAAAAAAGGGTGCAGGAGCTAATTTGTGATTCCCAAAAAATTATGTTTCGGAAGCTTTTTCAAAACGGTTTAGCTCACGGGATGCTATAGCTAGTGCCGAAATATTTTAGGAGTCATCATAAAAATGTTAATGCATATTTTCTTGCATTATTTTAAAAAGCCACAACATGAGGCACTCTAATGTGAATACATATGTAAATATTTTCAGAATTTAAAACAATTTGAATATTATCTCGTAACTTTAAATATCACATGCATATAAAAATCTCCATACATGAATAATTTAAAGTTAATTAAAGTTAATCATACACATTGACAGGGTTGCCATTTCCGCATAACGGACACTGATATAGCACTTTTTTGTGAGTTAGCATCCAAAATTTATAAAAAAAGAGCTGGATGCTGTTTAGCAGTTTTTTTAAATAATTACATTTTAGTACTTTTTTATTTATTCATTCATAATTAATTTTTTTTTTATTTTTTCAGACAAAAACCTGCATTTCTTTCTTCATTTTTATTTTTTATACAGCTTTGTGTACATTGCTTTTTATACACTCATAGAAAGAAAGCTGCAGAAATAGGTACTAAAAATTACCCGACGAAAAAGCTTACATATCGTCATATATAGCTTAATAACATTATATATAATTATATATGTGGCCATATGTAACGATATATATTTACATTTCACACTTCTATTTATGACAATTTCTAATATAGCGCTATATATCATCATATACCATTATATCTTATGTTACATAAGTTGATATTTGTTATCTCTTCATATTTTTTTACTTGACTTACTTTTTACTATATTACTTGATATAGCTTAATATGAGATCGTACATACTTTAATGTATAATAATATATATGTAGGTATATATGCTACAATAAAATAAAACAAATTCTATCACTTTTATATGTAATTACACATAAACATATATGGTAGCATTACAAAAAAAAACGATCACTTTCATAATTATTAGAAAAGAAAATTCTAGGTAAAGGGTGTTTTTTATACATGTATAAAACTTTAAGTTGGCAAAACTTTTTAAACTGGCGGTCATTTTTTCAGCTGTCAGGTGATTTATGTTTAGTTTGGTTTGGCATTTCAACATGAATAGACTGACGCCTGAACAACGCTTCTAAATTGTGCAAATTTATTTTGAAAATCATGGTTCTGTCCATTAGAGCAATTTATTCGATTAACTAAGGAACGTTGTCGCACCACGTTTACACTAAATGATAATATGCATCCACAGATGAGTAGTACAGTGCGTACAGAAGATGTCATTGCTGCTGTAGAGGAATACCCTAATTAGTCTATCCGCAACCTTGACCGCTATAGAGCCATTATTACTGACTTTTTCGTTCATCAATTGAACAACAATGATGTGTAGGAGCTGTGGTTTCAACAAGACGGTGCAACATGTCACACAGCTCGTGCCACAATTTATTTATTGAAAGAAACGTTGCTAACCGCATAGTTTCACGTTTCGGACCCGTGAATTGGCCTTCAAGATCGTGCGATTTAATGCCGCTGGACTATTTTCAGTGGGGATACGTGAAGTCGATAGTCTATGCCGATAAGCCAGAAACGATTGACCACTTGGCCAATATTTAGCCAATATACGGCCACAAATGTTGGAAAAAGTCATCGAAAATTGGAGGTCCAGATTAGAATACGTCCGAGCCAGCCATGGCGGTCATATGCCAGAAGTCATATTTAAATTATAATGCCAGAAGATTATCTTTCGAATAAAGTAAATTTCATGTCAATTTTAAAAATTCATCTTTGGTTTATTCCATTTCATTATTATTTGAAATGTGAAACAAAATATTAGTGCAGAATTTTCAAACAATTTTAAAGTATTTTATGATTTTATATAAAATTTTATCAAATTATATATAACGCGAACAAATTAGATGGACCCATTTTTCGGATCAAATTATTACAGATGAGATCCCATGGGATAAGGTTATGTATGCCATTTTTCGGAGCAACTAAGATATAATGTGATATGCAATTATATATATATGCTTATATATAGCCATATCGGAACTTTTTTTTATCGGATAGTTAAAAATTATGTTGCAGAAAATACTGCTGAAATAAATAATTTTTTTTTCCAAATATTAAGAAAATGAGAACAGCGAAAATAAACCTCTAAGCTGTAGCGGTCAGTATGAATATTCTTACTTTACACAATTGAATATTTACGTGTACGCAAACCACTGTACGATTTAGGATGGGGAGAATTTATATCATGCGATAATTTTATTTTGTTGGGTAAATTTGCAGTATTGTATACCCCTTCATATAGTTTTTGTAAGTATTTCAATTGAGAGTAATCTATAGAGCATAGCCAAAATTACACATTCTCTACCTCATTAATCCATGGATATGCTTAAGTATTATTTTTTTTTGTCTGGCTGTATATTTCTGATAATCTCTTATAAAGTAAACAACGGATCTATACATTTATTTACTCCCCGAAAATTCAATGTATCATTCCACTTGTTTGCTTGTTTAAAATTTCTGTACCTTTCAATTCCTCGTGTCATTTAAATTGGTAAAGAACAAATTGCGTGTAAAACAAGATCAGATCAATTTTTTTTATTAAAGTGGTACAGTTAAATTTTTTTGTACAAAATATCAAAACGTGTAATTAAATAACTAGGTCTGAATATTGACCTCAGCCATTCTGAAATAGTTTGGGAATCTTAATTGTAAGTTGTTCCTTGCTTAATTTCAGAATTTTTTTTTTATAATGGTGTCTCAATTTTAGGATTCCTAACGGACCTTACACTGCCTCTTGTCTAATAGGAGTTAATCTGAAATTTGTTCTTTGTTGGAAAGGGGTTCTAGTAGGATCAGTACTAGTGAATATTAACTCTTGAAATTTGGAGTGTTAACCAACCCACCAAGGAATGCTAATGGACGTACATTTTGGCTGTATAGCCATTGAATCACCATACGAGTTTTTGTGACGCAAATCCATATGATTTTTTTTATTTGAGAGGAAACCCATTGCCAATTACCATTCATCGAATTTTTAAATTATTGCTGGGTCTAAACTATTTTTTGGTTATATTGGAAGTTGGCCTAGTTAAATACATAACGTGTAAAAGGACAAGTAAAAGAAAGAAAAGGAGACCAGGGTATTGTATTTTGTAATTAAATATTTTGAAAACATTGTTCTTTGGACATTTGTAGAGGTAAAGATCTTGTGGTGTCCTAATTTTTTTAGCCAAATTTTTTAAACTCATCGACATGCGGAGGACTAGCCAGCTGATGGACATTATTAAGTGAGTACTGTAAGTTAAATTCTTTTGGGTCTTGTGATCAAAGTTTAAGTATTCGAATAGATTCTGGGTCGAAATCATAAAAGGATTTTGAATCTTGGATCTATTTTGTACTAGGCTAAGATTACAAGACACATTTTTTTTTATTATGTTACCATAATATTTCTTTTGCTAATATAAAAATTCCAAAGTAATACCTTAGGTTTCGTAAAATACAATTTTAAAATTTTTGATATCAACTAAAAGCCCTATATTTTTTCCTTTCTCTTACTCATCCTTTAATTTGACGTCGAATATACATTTTATACATTATGCTATAAACACATAGACGACTGCAGCTACACGACTACAGCCTGTCAAAAAGAAAATACACACGTTTATATGAAAACGATTATTTTGGCACCAACACAACTACACGGCTACCCGACTACTTTTGCCGCTGTAGTCAACTTAGGATAATTTCTATTTTTGTTGGCTGCAAAACAAAAATAGTGTTGACAATAAAACAATATATGTAACAAATTAGTGCTTAAAAATATTTTATTTTGTTAAACACAAAAAACGTCGCAACATTAAATGGTATAATTGCATTAATATTCAAGAGCGGTTAGATAAATTTATTTACACGTTATAATAATGTATTATAAATAAGTAATTGTATTTTAAGTGAACTTTATATACGTGTCTACAGCCATGCATGCTGTTCTATTTAAATAAAGCAAAAAAAAAATGTAATTGGCACTACTGAAATAAAAATTCATTTGTATAAAAACAGCTCTTTATTATGTTGCTGTCGTTTCCAAAATAATAAGTAGCTGGCCACACGGCGACGATTGCAGTGAACGGCATTTGTAGTCGTGTAGCTCTGCAGTCTGCTGTGGTCTATGTGTTTATAGCATTACCGTAAAATTAATTAGATTCAAAATTATTGCATTAAGTTCTTAAATTTTCTATCTCCAGTTCCTAAACACACAAGTAATTTTTTCCCTTTTACTCTCTATTGAGAATTAGTTTAAACAAGATAAGTTCCTGTTGAACGTTTTTTTTTGTCATATTAGTGATGTCATAAAATTTTTTTTTGTTATGGATATTTCGTTTGCTTTCTTCAAAGCAATTACATTTAATATTCAAATAAAGTAAAAGTTTTTTTTGTAATCATGCCTAAGTTTTTTTTCTCTCGATCTAAACCGTCGATCTCTCGATCTAAACCGTCGAGCAATTGGATTTCAGATGTCATGTTTCAGCTACTATAAATAAAGCCATGGGCGTGCTTGGATTTATTAAACGTTGGTCAAAAGAATTTTCCGATCCTTACACTACTAAGCAGCTTTTTACAACATTAGTCAGACCCATTCTAGAATATGGATTAATTATTTGGGATCCTTCTTGTAAAACTCGTACTCAATCTCTTGAATCTGTGCAAAAACAATTTTTGTTATTTTGTCTACGTGGTCTCGGATGGGATTATAATAATTTGCCTTCCTATACTAGTCGGCTTGCACTTATAAAACTACCTACTCTTAAAAGCAGACGACAAATGCTCAATGTAACATTTCTCCTAAAATTGATAAACGGTGCTATGGATTCCGAATATCTTTTGAGCAAAGTTAATTTAGATATTCCAGTTTATTCAACAAGGAACTACGTGCCTTTACGTCTATCTGCTTTTCGAACAAATTACGCCAACGCTGAACCTTTTCGAAGAATTTGCGATGAGTTTAATCAACTATATTTTGTAGTAGACTTCAATAAAAGTATGGATGCTGTTAAACGTGATATAATTCGCCATCTTAATGAACTGTAGAATAATATGAAATAGTTTTTTCTTTTAAATAGTCTGTAAGGTTTAAATCTGTAGACTGAAATAAATAAATAAATCATTGTTATTGTGGGGTAACCGTTACAAAGCTTTACAAAATTTCAGTTATGGTCGAATTGGATTTTAGATAATTAAAAGTAGCATTTTAGTATGCTAAAACTAGCAAACAATTTAATTAAATATTTGTAGACTAAAAAACAGTAAACAACAACTGTAATCAACTAAATTTTTTCTATATTTATCTGACATTTTGTACAATGCAAATAACAGTATATTTTGCTAAAATCTACAGAAATTTTTGCTAAAAGAATTGTAAAAATAAACTATTTTCGTAGTGCAAAAAAAAAAAATTGTGGTGAAAAAATTTTTTAATTTAATATTTTAAATTTGGTTTTAATTTTTTTTAATTGGAAATAAAAACAATTTGAGGTAAATTTAGAATAGGATTCACATTTAACCGTCAGGTGAAAAAATATGATACACTTTTTATACACTAGACGCTACTATGACATTGTACCACTATATATACAAATTTGTATGGACAACTCAGAGGTACCTTCACATTTTTACTCATAACTTTTGATTCGCAGGACCGATTTTGCTCATTTTCAGTACCAAATCATTGCAGTATTTTTTATTCTCATTAAAATGATTAATTTAATTCTCAAATTAAATATATTTAAAATTTATAGGTCACAGGGTGAATAAAAAATAGTTTTTGTAATTTATATACCCAATTAAAGGTATCAATTAATTTCCACCAAACAATGTCGAATATTAAAGACTTATATTGTAGACGATTATATAGTTTGTGGGTCTCCTTGAAATAAAGGAAGTACTATGGTTAATTTGCAAAAAATGTTTGCTGTCCTTTTCAATAACATAAATACATATTTGGTAAAATAATGTAGAAAGCTAACGAGTTTCGGATATCGATGCCTTACTTCCTCAACCTCGTAACTTAAAAAAATATGGTTTGACTTTTTTATATCAAACGATTGCTATTTTTGTGTTTTATTACTGCAACAACTTCCCAGGAAAAAATTACACATTCCAAAAAGAAGGTGATGCCCACACTTGCTTACATATCCCATTGCCAAATTTAGTAACTGCAATACCAAACTCATTCCAACGATAGAATCAAAAAAGCAAGTAGTATTGTAATCAATTCTTTAAATTTAAACCTGAAAGCATGAACTTAATAACAAAGTAATTATTTACTTAAAAGAAAATAACAATGTTATTAACTTATATGTATAACTTTTTGTACTCAAGAAGTAATCATATACTTTTTCTTAATAAAAGGACGCTATTGGAAGTAGTTCCTAATTTTGAAAAAATAAGTTATACAATTTTAAAGAATTTATCTTATATATTTTTGTTGAAACAAATTTTTATTTGCAGGAAAATAATACTAAAAACAGAAATTGCATGTTGCCTCAATTTTGTTAAACTGTGGTTAGGTATAAATTAGGGAAGCGCACGTGAGCAGAAAATTGTGAGTGGAAGTTGAAATTACTGACGGTATCGTGAGTGCGTGTAAAAACAATTTTCGAGGGTGATTGTGCGTGAGTCATATTTTTGTTTTTGAATTGTTCTTTTTTTTGAAAAATTTATATTTTCGTGGTTTATAGCTCCAAAATTATTACAAACCCATGTTATCATAACAATTCGATGTTTCACTTTTTAGGATTTTATTTCCGTATGAGTTTTGATGGTTATATTTGAGTGACTTAGGAGAATCACGTGTGAGTAAAAGTTGAATTTACTTTTGGAACTACTTCTTTTTTTTTAAATGTAAGTACTTCGTAGTTTTACAATGGAACTATTTCTTTATTAAATAATGTATGTAGTTCTTAAAAATATAAAGTAAATGGTTCTTCGGTAAAAAAAAATAATCAATTCTAAAGAATCAATTATTTTAGTCTCACGCCCTGTTAAAAGAATCGAGTAGGTAATCTAGTACGGAATGCGTTCTGCCCAAAATGCTTGATTACAAACCCGCTTACCTTTTTGGAAATTTTTTGCTGGGTTATTATCTCAATACGTTGTCTCAACTCTGTAAATATTAATAAAATATATTTTCGCATCTCATTCACTACTATTTTCATAACTGCGTCAAACTCTTATTTTAATATGTGCAGTTGTTAAACAGTTAAGAACAGGGTTGACGGATTTTTTGAGCTCCATCGCCAAAACGGATGTCAAAAATCGCCAAAAGTCGCTAAAAATCGCCAAAAGTCAAATTTGTTCAGTTTTTGTTAATTTTTTTATTTAAAAAAAAATAAAATTTTGTTTATACAAAAAAAAACTTGTATAATATTTAAGTCAAAAATCGCCAAAAAATGATAAAAAAAAAAACTAAAAAATCGCCAAAAGTAAATTTAGTTTAGTTTGTGTTAATTTTTTTTATGTAATTAATAAATATTGGAAACTTTGCATACTTATTCTAATTTACCTAAATATAAACGCATTTACATATATATGTATATATACAGTGGCGGACAAAAGTATTCACACAGCAGCAAACTTCATTTTTAATCTTTTATATTTTTAAAATGAAACCCCCTAGCCGGATATGGTATTCAACAAAATTGTTTATTATCTTATAAATTATTAAAATATAACAAAAAACTTATTCTTAGTATGTTATATTATAAGAAAAAACTAAATATGTAATTCAAAGTATTATTTTAGGCGGACAAAAGTAATCACACAGCTTTAAATGTTTGCACAAAAAATAAAATTTCACGTGATTTAATACTTTGTGGAGTAGACTTTCTTTGCTATGACTTCTTTTAATCTTCTTGGCATAGAATGGACCAATTTCATCGGAACATCTTTTTTTTAATTTTTAATATTTTTTTAAATACAACGTGCTTAGTGTTAGTTTTTTGTTGTATTTAAATTACTAATAAGTTAAAAAACAATTCTGTTGAATACATTATACAGCTAATAGCTTTCATTTTAAAAATATAAAAGATTTAAAATAAAGTTTGCTGCTGTGTGAATACTTTTGTCCGGCACTGTATATACATTTTGTTGAGTTAGTGTTATATATTTTTATATTACATAAAAATGGAGATCATATGATTTGTTAAAAAAAAGTAAAATTAAGTACATAAGTAAATAAGTAAATAAGATCGTAAACTTCAGCCTCATCGATTTCATTACTTGTGTCTTGACTTTTATACATATTATTTGAATTGAAGTTTTTTTTATCATTTCATTAGTCGGTGTAAATAAATTGCAGCACAATTTGTTAACGTTCATGTGATTTATTATGCTCAATAGAGCATCTAAAAGCTCATATTGAATGTTATTTCTTAATCGAGTTTTGGTATAATTCATTATGGAAAATACCCTTTCAACGCAGGCATTACTGGTTGAAACAACCAACATATTAAGAACGGCCAAAGATAATTCTTTAAAATGGTGCGTACCTGCTGCATCATGATAATCAAACACTTTTGGCCAAAAACCAAGTCAATTTGTTGGAATTTCGTTATAAAAATAACTATTCCAATTTATGAACGGAAGTTCATATGTCATCCGACATGACATGAAATTCACTTAAAATGATAACAAAACAAAAATCATGCAGACTATTATTTTTTTAAATTAGTAATGATAACAAAAAAAGACAAACTATTTAAAAAAAATTCTGAAATAATATAAATGGTGAAAATAGCCAAGAAAATCGCCAGTTGCATCATAAATCGCCAAAGCAAAGCACGTAAAGGCCAGGAAAATAAGCAAAACTGGAGTAGAAACCGCAAAAAACTCAAGCGAATTCGTGGACAGGAGTATTCATCGATAAAGCGGAGCAAAGAAGGGAATGGATTAATGGAAATTAGAAGAGAAAGATCTTTGAAGGCTCGTTGGCGTTCGGAAATGTGTGCAAAAAAAGTCGGTAAGCAGTGCAACAAAACTACAGAAGAAGATAGGAACTAGGAAGAGAAAAAAGCGTATGTCGTTGCAATGGTGCCTCATAAACCGGTCACTTTGAGAACAGTTGGTACTTTTTATTGGCGAGTAAATACATTAGTCTACACTTTGAAAATTTCTGGGGGGCACAAGATTGTTTGTAAAAAAATGTTTTTGTGTACACTCTCTCTGGGTGAAGGGAGAGTGTCCAAATGGGTTACTGGCAATCTACAAACAAGCGACATTGGTATGGTAAAACAAACATCGCCAAAGTAAATCACGTAAACTTTTTTCTACAAAATTTGCCTAAGATGCCATCACATTATTGCCGAGTAGTACCGAGGGTACAACTAAAGAATATATAGACGTTCAATACAAGACTTGGGCAGAAGTGTGCACAGATTTTGAAAAATATTTGATGGATCGCAACATTGATAAGGTTGAAAAGGCAACGTACAAATGCTTCTTAGACGCATTTGTACGTTGCCTTAACTTTTGAAATCGATGTCTTCCGATCGGGATGAAATTTGCAACAATGTTGCTCCTATTGCGTAGTAGCTTAGACACAAGATCGGTTAAGAACTCTCTGAGTTAGAGGGGTTCGAAATTTGACATTTTGGCCAAACAGGTGTTTTTTTCTCATCCATGTAACATATTACCTATTATTCTTAGCAAAATTTGTCCTAAATAGTTTAGATAGCTATTTCTTCAATTTTTCGAAAAAAATATTAAAAAAAAAAAATTTTTTTAACTATTTTTTTCAAAATCAAAAACTTTTTTGACTTTTTTCAAAATATGCTCATATTTTTTTTTGCTCAAAAGAAAGCCTATGTCTCTTCCTTTAATAGCTTTTTGGTCGCTTAGTGGGATGCGAGTGGGATATATATCAAAATAAATGTTTTGTAACTCAAGGCAAAGGTTTTTTTATACTTTTTAGCATATGCACTATTTTCAATTATTTCCTATTTGTGTGTAAGTGTTTCTAAAACCTTAAAAATAAAAATTCTACTGTGAAACTAGACAAATTAACCTTTCCGACATAAAGTAAATAAATCATATATCTGACTTTTGACCTTTCCGACATAAAGTAAATAAATCATATATCTGACTTTTGACCTCGATGCGCGTCCCGAAAGCATTGTCTGATTTTTTTGAAATTTTCAGCACTGAATTTCTAGACATAGAGTGACAATATTCCGACCGGTACACCTTGAAATTTGAAAAAAAAAATCGGCTGTAAACCTAATATTAATGCCTATTCAATTTACTCTAGGTGGTGTCTGAAATTTGAAAAAAAATCGGCTGTAAACCTAATATTAATGCCTATTCAATTTACTCTAGGTGGTGTCTGAGCTTTTTCCGACATTCGTAATTTTTCGGCTTTTATGCGACTTTTTCCTAAGAGCTTTTAACATAAATTTTAAATACCCAGGTGAAAAAGTTCATATATTGTCATATATGTCCATATATATGAGGGTATATGGACATATATGCTCATATATGGACATATATGCTCATATATGGACATATATGAATGTTCATATATTTTCATATATTGTCATATATTATTACTTTTCCTATATTCTCGTATATAAAAAAGTTTTTTTTTTAGTTTTTTTCCCAAATTTTTCAAAATTTGAAGTTTTGTTTACGATTTTATACAAAAGTTGTGAATAGATCTGCATCATTTAGGCATCATCGGAAAGGCGTTTTAAATATCTTTCGAAAGAATAATATATCCCCATTCATTAACGCACTACGAGTCAGTTTAAAATTTGGTATTTTTTTTAATTTTCCTGTCTTTTTTTATTTATTTTAAAAATTATCTGTATTATAGGTATGTTTTGAGGTATTTGAGATATTGAGCTTTCATTTAAGGTATAATACGACCATGTGAATCTATAAACTTGGTTAAACTTAAACTTGGAGGTTTTTGCGAATTTTTAATAAAAAAAGATGAAAAAATACAAAATTTTAAGATAGCTTGTAATGGGTTAATGAATGGGGACATATTATACCTTTCCGATGGTGCATAAAGCGTTCCGACCCATTCACAACTTTTGGATAAAATCGCAGAACAAAATTCCAACTTTGAACCCCTTCCTCGGAAAAGGGGTGCGTTCGCCAACAAATTTTACCAATGGTATATTTAGCGTGATAATATCAGTTGATGAATAAATTTTGATCAATTTAAAACTCAAATTTCAATTCAAAACCCATTCTCTGCAATAGTCTTTATAAATCAATAAAACATTAATTTATATATTTTTGTAGAATAAGGGTTAGAAATAAAAAATTTCATCCTCATATGTGGTCATATCTGATCAAAAACTAAAACATATTAACCATGTATGGAATAATATATGAATTCATATATGGAGATAAATGGCATATATGAACCAATATATGAACCAATATATGCAATATATTATCATATATTATCATATATGGTGTCATTCATATCCATATATGAACTTTTCATTTCAATGTATTTACCCATATATGCTCCCATACATTACATATATGTTCATATATGCCCATATATGAAACCATATATGCTCATACATGAAACCATATATGGCAATATATCATCATATATGAACATTTTCACCTGGGTATTGTAAATAAATGACACACTAAATGGGAATATTGGTATCAAAATTTTTGTTTACTCAAGGAAATCAAAGCTGCGTTCCCAAATAATTTAAATATCATTAGTTTCAGAAAAGTTTCCATACAAAAATATTTGGCACCACCTTTTAACCCTTAACCGTGACGTTAATTTGATTAAGATCGGAGAGATCCCATCGAGAGACTCACCTTGTTAGTCATATTGTATACCATGTGAGAAACATTTTGTTTCAAGATTTAATCCACAGACTCGCAACGATTAACCTTAAGATTTATTAATTCTCATAGCAAATGCTAGATGTACTGGAAATTCAATGCGTTTAAAGTCAAAAGGCATATCTGATGAAATGAATGGTATATGTGAAATTAATACATTTTCACCTTTGTATATTCCAGTTAATATAGTTGCTTCAATGATATTATTCAATAATTTGTTAACAGCCAATCTAGTTCCATTAAAAAGTCGAGGTTGATTTAAATTGCGTAAAATAATATTGGCACACCAACTTTTAATTGTAGAATGTGAGGTCGAGTTCCTGGCAAATCAAGTGAATTTAAAAATTCTGTTGGGTAATTCACAATTTCATCTGGTTCCATAATGCAATCAATCGATTTGTATGTTTTTGTTTGGCCATTAATTTTATTTTGAATTTTTCCATTTCCAACGTCCAATAATTGGTTAGAAAACAAATTTGCTGATTCGTCATTTTGTAAATGTACGCTCATGTTTATAGTAAGTGATAGTTTTTAACAAAATGCCACAAGTTGGATGATTTTAAACATTCGTTTAATTCATCTGCTGGTGCTGATCGTGTAATAATTAGTATAGTTTGTCTAAAATCACCTGCCAATAATATAAGAGCACCTCCAAATGGTTGGTGGTTGTTACGTAAATCTTGCAATGTTCGATGCAATGCCTCTAATGACTTTTTGTGTGCCATTGTGCTTTCATGCTATATAATAATCTTGCACAGTTGGAGTACCTTTGCCGTTGCAGATGTTTTCGAAACATTGCCTGTTAGTTGCATATTTCATGGTAATTTTAATGCCGGATTTGCCGTTGTGCCACCATCTAATAAAGTAGCTGCAATTCCAGAAGAGGCCATTGCCAACGCTATATTACCATTTCATCGTATTGTTGCTGAAATAACTGAAGTTAAATATGTTTTTCCAGTACCTTTAGGAGCATCTAAGAAATAAATTCCACCAGTTCCTGCATTAACAGATTGCATGATATTATGATATGTATCCATGTTTGGTATATTCTGTTGAACAAAAGATTTTGATGCATTGATATCGTAATTTTTGTCACGTTGTATTTCACTATTAGATAATTTTGTAATGGCTCTATTAGGTGATTGCATTCCCAATGAATTTAAACCTTTATTTACTATCATTAAACAAATTTCCTCAATCTAAATTAATACTTGGTTACACATATCGGGAGAATATTGTAATTTAATGTCTTCATTTGCATTACGTTCTTGATGTAAAATATCCTCTGTCATGGCGTCTTTATATTTTGCCCACAATTCCATTGGATGTAATGGAAAACATGTTGATATTATAATTGCGAATAATGTACGGATTTGATGTGGAGAAGCAGCAGGTGTTGCATCGCCCAGTGAAATATCCCAATGTTCATCGTTCTCAAGTAAATTCAATTGTAGGCAGGCATCACGATATGATTCTCATAATACATTATTTATTGCTCTTAAATTTTTAAATGATGTAGGGCCACGTAAGTTAATCAATAATAAACGCAAATAATAGCACTCAGCATTATTTGGATTTACTGTGTAAAATCGACCTAAAGCATCACGTGAAAATACGTTGGGGTAGCCAGTTACCGGTTGTCCCTGTTTCCGACGTTGAAGTGGTTTTCTGGATGTATTCCATGTGAACTAGTTTGGAACTTCTGAATATAATAAGTCATCGATTTGGTACAATGAAAAAAAAGCAGTTAATGTTGTTGCTGGAGGTTGCGCTACTCGTTCTGTAACATATTGTGTTGTGAAATATACTCGTTGTCCATTTTCTAAATGAACAGCCAAATGTACTACAGTAGGATATCTTTCATGAATATGAAATGAAAATATGCCCCATACTGCTTCATTACTACTGACGTATCTTCCCATTTGATATTTCCTGATTTCAACTAAATTATTTGCAGGTGCTACTCCAAAAATGGTCATGTCACTGCCTTTGTTAACATATTTACAAATGTATTTGATAGATTTGACCGAATTACAATACTCTACATTAATATGTGCTTTAGAAATTTTTGATAATAATGGTGAATATGGTACTATCCAACGATTGTCAATCTCAACATTGTTATTTAGTACTTTTAATGTTATTGATCTACCATTGTCATTTGTTGAACGTCTGCGATACAGTGGATATAAATCGTTGCCTGCAATAGTTTCTGTAGTCAATTGTCTTGTATATCGCTTAGAGCACTTGCCATCAATCATACATGGTGAATGTATATTAAGTGCACCACATGGCCCATGTATCATATTCTGTATAACCGGATTCAATTGTAGAATCCGGTATTTCTACAAAAAATAATACTATAAATTTAATTTGGCTGAATTTTATACATACACCAAAATAAAACCCTCTCTTCTGCCATTCAATTGAATACATCCAGCAACGAACTGATCCATAAACTTTGTGCTTGACAATTAAATCTATCAAAGATTTTAATTTCTGCTTAAACACTCTCACTATCATGACTATCAGCTGGCAACTGTCCAGGCAATAAACAATTCTTAATTTTAATCCAATTCGGATTGCAAGTAAAAGTTGTAAATAAATCAGGACGGCCATAATTTCGAACGTATGTCATAGCGTCTTGTGGCATATTCATGTATGTGTAGTGTACTGCAGGTATAAGTAGATGGTAGAATTGTTTATAATGCCATCATTATTAATTGCATCACGTAGCTGAATATATTCCTCCGATCGTAATTGCCGTTGGTTAAGTCGGAATGAATAAAAGCCTTTCTGTTTGTATTTTTGCGTACATGTCCACTATGTATTGGTGATACAATTGCCGACATTTCGAAAAATGATTTTCTATATTCTCTCGAATCATCACTCTATACGCATAATAATTCATGCGATTGCTCCTTTTGTTTGTTTCTGAACCTGTAATACAAAACTATATTATTGTTGTAATAGGTCCCTTATGTTTTGTAATAAAATAAATAAAAAAAAAAAAATTTACAAGTTCTTGGATTAATCATTTACAATTGACAGTGATAGCCATTGTCTCCTTCCCGAAACAGTATTGGGTATTAAAGAGCGCCATAAGATCGATGTGTTTCTGAAACACGTTTCAAATGATTATTACGCCGATGTAAAATAATAACTCTGTCTTCGAACTGATCACCAACAATTACAATGGCTACTTTATGGTTGGTGCATTGAATCGTCTCGAGTGCTTTCCTACTGGTGTTATGTCAGCTTTTATAACAATTCTGTGATTGTCGGATGGCATTTCTTCTATTGTAGTCTTAAATAATTTTACTTACTCATTATATTGATGGAATAAATTTTGTAATGACTGTACTATGTCATGACGTACTCCCGTTGTAATTGCACATCTGGTGTTTACTTCATCTTCAGAATTGCCAAGAAAATACATTTGAAGAAATTTATGTTGCACAGCAGGAATTGGTAATAATGAGTCTGCATTGTGGTATATTTGACCCTGGATTTTAAATGTTGGCATGAAATTATCAGTAACTATTCTGTCAGTACCGAATGACGTCATTTGAAAACAACTGTAGTATTTTTTACTATTCCCTGCGGGAAATGGACCAGACACTGGTATGGTCAAGTGACTAGAACTTTGTGTGTATGAACCAGTCCTAGTTTCGGTACTGTTATATGAAAGTCACCGGTACTTTTAACATGGGGTTGTCATAGGAGGTGACAATTGCTACCTGTGGAGCACACCATACCGACTGAAATGAATACGCTATGGGACAAGTTAGAAGTAGGTAGTGTCAAAGTAGGACCATTTTAGGATTTATGTGATATGCAACAGAACCAGTGGGACAAAAATTATCACGTGAGTGGTGTAGGTTTATCGTAGAAAAATTGTTGGAGGAAAACTGGTCACATATTAAGCGCAATGTGTTCTGTTATAGAGGTAATTTGAATGGAATAGTTTTGTAAAGTACCACTGCATGTCGCCGGGCATGCGAAAAGTAATTAGCAAGTAACCTGTCACTTTTTCTTCAACGTGTGTCATATTATGTACGGGTTGCTAAATAGCGCGTCCGGAACCAGTTACTGCACTTATTCAAAACAGTGTGTCATATCACCTGTTCAAAAAACCTTCAAAAAGGCACAACAAAAATCAATTTTAAAATTGGTTTATTTTGTCTATACCCAACACAAAAATATAACATTAAATAATGAATTAACAATTTAAATTTGGAAAAGTACATATATAAGACAAGAAGTCCGGATGTTCAAAATATAGATTTTTTGCAAGTGTCTTCTTTATTTGCTAACATTGGTATTATCAAACAATTTCTACGAACTTTTATGTTTCTACACTTCTAAAAAGCACTTCATGAACATTTTAATTTTGTATGCTGCATTATAATTCTAGTTCACAATAATATCTTTAAAAAAAAATGAAGGAGCTGCAACAATTCAGCACAAATTTAATGTATAACTTATAAAGAAGAATACCAAAATATATACTCAGTTTCAATTTTGTAACCAAAGAAATTCTTACAAATCGCCAATTACTTATACATAACAAACCGTTGCCAAAAATCTTGTAAAATAACTTAACAAAATATTTCGAAACGAATATGCAGTAATTTTGCAATTTTAATTTATATTCTTGCAGAGTGTTTCAACTTTTTACAAAAGTTGTGCAAAAAATCATATTCTGGTGATATATTTCTGGTTTTTTGGTTGCGATATTTTATGTGTAAAATCTCCATTCGCTTGAAAAATTTGCCATAAAAATCGCCAGTCGGCATTTCAAAAATTAACTTGCCAAACGAGTATTAAAATCGCGACGTTTGGCGAGAAATCCACATCTGACAAACTTGGTCACTGTCTAAATAGTTCCGTATTCAGTTATTTTAAGCCAGTGAAGTGTTACGTCTTCATTCCTACTGTCACAAAGTCGGTACATAACAAATGCCTTCAGTGTTGTTTCCACTTGGTTGCAGTCAATGAACTGCATCCGTTGGTACTAATTGCCATGTTTTCATCCACTGCTAGCGGTTTTGAACCAGTTCAATGACCAGTAGCAACTTCATCTGCAACGACCCTAGTTGCTTCAGTACACTTTGATGTTACATTACTTTTTCTCCAGTAACGTGATATATCTGGTACCAACCAGTGAACGAACTATAGTCACGTGATTGGACATTTCACCCAAATTAACACTTTTTGGTACACCATAGTTTTGGTTTCACCAGTTGCGTAACGTACTCCCCAATCATACATCACAGATTTACCACTTTGGATCAATCGAACCTTCGTTTCCCGCGATGTCTTTCCAGATACAATTGTTTGTAATGGTTCGGGTGGTTTATTTAGTTCTGGTTATTTCAATTTACCATTAATGCAACACAACCCTGGGGCTTCTTTTTTGTATTTCAGCGCTTTACAATGAGGAAATACTTGATCCATGCTAGCAATATCAATATTGTTATGTGAATTGTAATCAACTGTTGGGTCGTAGTTAAATGCCAGACGCATAAATGTTATTCGATTTGTTATGAATAGCTGTTCTTGCTTGCCTGGTTCTTAGACGTTGTTTTTCATTGCGTATCTCGCGTTGTTGCTCTTTGTAATTTTCTCGTAAACGTGATACTCGTTATCTTGTTTCTTCAATTTCTGCTGTGCGTTCTTCTTGACTTTGTTGTGAACGTAATGTACGTACACGATTTGTTTGTCGTGTATTGCGACCAATATTTATTAACACGTGTTCGTGGCATTTTGATTGAATATGTATCAATTATTATTTGCCAAGAGCAATTAAAATGCGTACAATATGTTACGACAATAATTATTTTTCAATTTGCTTTACTAACTTGTTTATTGACTTTTGTACGAAAAACTTTATTTTTTCCTTTAGTAATGTCGATAAAAAAAAAATCGAACATCTCATCTCTAATACTACCCGCTTGCACTAATCAATTAAGAAATTGTATATACCCGAACGATCGTTAGTGGGTTTTGCTTTGACATACTATTTTTTTTTATACCCTCCATCCCATAGTGCAGGAGGGTATATATCACTTTGTCAAATGTTTGTAATTCTCTTAAAAAAAATCTGGGACCCCATAAACTATATATATTCCTGATCAGCATGAATAGAGAAGTCGATATAGCCATGTCCGTCTATCTGTGTTAACTCAAAATACTCCGCCAATACAGAAGAAGTGTTGCTAATTTTCAGTCAAATTGTTTGTTGATATTATGAGCAGTTTTCTAGTGAAAATGATCAAAATCGGTTAACGCGTTTAAAAGTTATGAGTGAAAATGTGGGAAGACCTCTAAAAATTTGGAAGCAAATTTTAAACTATTCTATTTATTTCATCATACATACGTACATTCAATGCTTATACACAAGAATGTACGCAATCAGGGATGGCTGTCAATATCGCTAAAATACCGTTCCCGATTCAACTGACTATCGTTATAACTAAAATATTATTACTGATATAATTGAAATACCGTTATCCGCAAAATACCATTACCGATATAAATAAAATATCGATACCTTAAAATACCGTTACCGAAATAATCTAACAAGATCTGAATAAAAATCCCATGCCAAACATCAAACATTCATATGAACTAGTTTACTCACTACATGAGAACTAATATACATATGAGTTTGAAGTTAAAGATTATAACCATTGATCAAAAAATAAATTGAAAACTTGTTTGATGTGCAAGATCCACCTCTGGTGGATATTCAATACACGTTTTTTGTTTTTCTCTCCTTTTTATATTTTGTTTAGTTTGTAAACAAAACAGGGGAAGTAAACTAGGCGGTACTTTGCCTTTTTTACAAGTTTGTTATAATTTTTATTAAAAATAAAAATTATGTTTTTTTTCGACCTTTAATTGTGCAATGAAAATGAAAATTATTCAAGTTCGAGGCCATACTCTATATTTCTTCATTAGGATATTGTCCTAACAAATAATCTATAGAGTTTTTTGTTTTCAAATTTATTATTTGACCCTTTCAGGAATGTGTTGATAGATCTATTTCGGGATCTTTTTTGATCAATGGTTATAATCTTTAACTTCAAACTCATATGTAGTTCATATGAATGTTTGATGTTTGGCATGGGATTGTTACCGCTTTCAAAACGTGTTCTGATGATGGGAACCTAGAAAATTCCCGAAATAGATCTATCAACACATTCCTGAAAGGGTAAAATAATAAATTTGAAAACAAAAAACTCTATAGATTATTTGTTAGGACAATATCCTAATGAAGAAATATAGAGTATGGCCTCGAACTTGAATAATTTTTAAAAATATTTTTCCCTAAAATAACAATACCGAAGTATCTAAAATAACGTTAACGCTAAAATACGGTTAGCGAAATAAATAAAATACCGTTAACGCTAAAAACCCGTTACCGATATAAATGAAGTATCATTACCCCTAAAATACCGTTACCGAAATAAAAGAAAATAGCGTTACCCTGGCCAATAACCACATAGATTCGGTTACCATCCGTGGTAAAAAACAAACAAAAAAACCCACAAAAGATTGTTGTTGTTTTTTCAAAATCCCCGAATTCAACAATGTAAATTCATAACTTTTTTTAGTACACTATTTTTACTTATTCTCATTCTCAACCTTTTTTTCAAGGAACCTCTTACACTCTAATTACATTTATTAAGAACCCCATTAAATTTAAAGGACATTCACTTTCAGAAAACATATAAGGTGCATACTTAATCTTAAAAACCCTAATTTTTATTTGATACATACAAAAATAATCTAAATTAAAGTATTGATGTGTAAAAACCAATCGAATTTTGGGAAAATTTCTAGGGTTCTTATTCTAGGAGTCGTAAACGAGAATTGCACAAGCAACTAAGCTGAAAAACAATAAATTGAAATACCAGTTTCTTTAATTTTTTGTTTTTTTCTGTTATAATTTTTGACAAACTTAATTTCATCACACTTTCCGTTTTACTTATGTGATGTATAGTATAAACACATGTGTTGTAATGTAAACTGGTATTTCATAATTATTTCATTATGTATGTCTCCGCAAGCGTATTTTTGTTCCCTTAAATTTATCTAAAATTCTGATTATTCTAAACTGTTTTGATGCGTTTGTATTCATTGCATCTCTTGTAACGATCCCAAAATATATTTTAATAATCCTTATTACTTTCATTATTATATAGGCAAAGAGACGATTCTTTTATACAAAACAACAGGCGAATTTTACAACAGTTTTTTTTTAAATCATAAGGGAACTTTAATAATATATCTATTTTTCACGACACGTTCTTCTTTAAGTAATCAGAATAACCATTTCACCTTTGAAGACCCACTGTTATAAGCATGCACAATTTCAGCTTCATTTTAGTAAACTTTAATTAAACATTTTTTTCTTCTGAAACATGCCAAATACATGAATCAATCAGTCATATTTTGTTTTACTTATAAAAACAACATTATTTTTGTTATTTTTACAAAGAATATAGATATTTATATTGTTTGCACTTTCCCTGGTTAATGAAAACACCGAGATGGAGGGTATCCAAAAATTCGTCACAGCCGAATTTAATCTTTTTTATACCAAATTCGGCACATCGGACTTTAATGCTTCCACTTGTTTTTATTGAAATTGAAAATTATTCAAGTTCGAGACCATAATTCTTTATTAGGATATTGTCCTAATAAATAATCTATAGAGTTTTTGTTTTCAAATTTATTAATTGACCACTTTCAGGAATGAGGTGATAGATCTATTTCGAGAATTTTCCAGGTCCCCATCTTCAGAACACGTTTTGAAAGAATATAACCTAGTTATCCCACTAAATGAGAACTAATACATGAGCTCGAAGTTAAAGATTATCACCATTAATCAAAAATAAATTAAAAACTTCTTCGTTTTGTGCAAGCTCTACCTTTAGTAGATATACAATACAAGCTTTTTGTTTTTAATCTACTTTTAGTTTTTACATTTGTCTTGTTTTATTTAAAAACAAGATGTAATTTATTAAAATTCCGAAAAAATAATTTTAAGTTAGAAATTTTCATTTGGAATTTAAAAACTTTAATTAAGATTAAGAATTCATTTCGACTGAAATTTAGAAAAATTAAATTTATTTTCACAAAACTCCAAGCAAAATTTTGAATACATTAACTGATTACAATTTCTTACTTTAAATTTATGTTATGATAGTTTTCGAATTTTAAATAAAAAATTTTAATTTCTATGATGATTTAAAAATTTCAATTTAGAATTCTAAATTTCAATTTATATGAAATCGAAAAAAAGTATGTATGTATCCACGGTTTAGGAAACGATGGAGATTTATAAAACATTTTTCATAAATTTTTATAAAACTGTTCATCATATCTATGAAAACTTCATATATATGATGAATTATTGATGACAAACGATTTGTGTAACAGTTTCATCAATATGATAAAACTTTTTTTTCTGAGAGTAGCTAATGCCTGAATATGCTACCGAATATTTTTTTTCACGGGAGTACTATTATTATTGAGCGGTTGATAATTTCTGCCTGGCAACGTTTTCAATTGGTGTTTAAAAAAAATATATCTTCAATGTTTGGTAAGATTCATTGATATCATGCAGATAATTCTCTTAGTGTAACCTATGGTTAATTTGAATTTTAAGCATTGATATGAAAGCTAAGATGTGTAAATCTTAAGACACAAAAAAAAATAAAAATAATTCCTAAATATTTATTGGTTTGGCATCGACAGCACTTACATTTTGCTTACAAATCTTAAAACCGTTGCAAAAAAAAATATATTCCCTTTTTAAAAGGTCCCTCTTTAACAGATAAAGCTTTTTATATTTTTTTTTTTTTAAACATTATGTATATTTTTCAACAATATTATTATCACACTTAAAGTAAATTAATCAACAAAATCCATGGAATGGGTACAAAAACACTTCAAAATAATTTGGCATAATTGAAGATTACAAAACACTTTAGGCCTTTGAGCGTTTTAATAAAATGTTATTTATTATAATGTAATTATTATTTATAGTTCTAGTTAATGTCCCAATATATGTGCAGTAGGGTTATAACTTTTGGTCATATTGACCATGAACAAATATTAAGAAATGTCATAGTACTTTTTCGATATCGTTCAAAAAGTTCAGGCACCAAACGCAATGAAGTTTTGAATTTAAGTTTTTCTTTAAAGTGTAAAGAACTACATTTAATTACAAAGTATTTAATATAATCTTATAATTTTATTAACCCTTTCACTACCGTTGTACTTAAAAAAATTTCGACACTTTTTGAAACCGACATTAAATGCGTCCTTATTTCAAAAGGTTTTATGAATTGAGTAGAATAGCGGACAGGGCTAGGTTAACTATACTCAAAAGCTATGACGTGCAAAGTTTCACGTTCAAACGTCTTCACCAAAAGAATTGATAGGCATTTAAATGCCGAAAAATTAAAAAAAATTATTGAGTTTTTTGATTCGTTTAATTTTTTTTTGCTCATAGTTTTTAACGTAGATCAAAACCGTTACAAAATGGACTCACTAGACTTCGGAGATATATAGTCACAGAAAAAGGAATTTTCATATCGCTGCTTGGTGAAGAGTTGTATGGTGGTTTTTCGATTTTTAAACTCTCGCAGTTTTTTCCATAGAGTTTTTGCGCCTGTTCATGGAATTGAGTTTTGAGAACATTATTTGAAAAATGGCGTAAGGTATACCAAGTTGATGTCAGCGCAAGTGCATGTCTGACATTAAAATTATATTTGAAACAAAAAAAAAACGTGTATTGAATATCCACCAGAGGTGGATCTTGCACATCAAACAAGTTTTCAATTTATTTTTTGATCAATGGTTATAATCTTTAACTTCAAACTCATATGTATATTAGTTCTCATGTAGTGAGTAAACTAGTTCATATGTATGTTTGATGTTTGGCATGGGATTGTTACCGCTTTCAAAACGTGTTCTGATGATGGGAACCTAGAAAATTCTCGAAATAGATCTATCAACACATTCCTGAAAGGGTCAAATAATAAATTTGAAAACAAAAAACTCTATAGATTATTTGTTAGGACAATATCCTAATGAAGAAATATAGAGTATGGCCTCGAACTTGAATAATTTTCATTTTCATTGCACAATTAAAGGTCGAAAAAAACATAATTTTTATTTTTAATAAAAATTATAACAAACTTGTTTTTATTTTACATTGGATTGTATTTAAACTTTTTGCATTTTTTAACGGATTTCGCTTGAATTTACTTTACATGATACTCGTATTCCATGCAATGCTGTCATCGACAACGCCCATTTTTACGCCCACTTTTTTTGTTATATTTTTTATATGTTATACATATTTTAATTTTTCAACGGATTTCACTAGAACTTTATATACAAGGTCCTTTGCCACGGGCAAGGTTGCTATACATTTTTTATCGATCATGCAGAAGAAATTTTTATTTTCTCACGGATTTCGTTAAAATGTTGTACTCATACTTTTTACACATAGGCAGAGCTCACCTAATTCAGATTTCAAATACATATTAGTTAAAACATATTTAAACACCATAAAACTGTATTCATAAAGGAATATTAGCTCAAAATACCTATTTTAAACGTTGTGTAAAAGTTAATATTCGTTTATGAATGCAGTTTTAAGGTTAAAATTTGTGTTTTAACTAAAACGTATTTGAAATGCCGTTTAATATTTTTATAAATACGGGGGCAACTATTTTTAAATTTATAAATGCATCCCCTACTATGGTTTTTTTTTTCAATATAAGTTGTCACTTTTCAGCAGATGTACACAGAGAAAACTAAAAACTAGGTTCAATTAAAGAAATTATTGAATCAATTGATATTTTAATTGATTTTGCACCTATCACGGCAATGATAATATCAATTAAAACTTATATTAAAAATGAAAAAAAAGTTATAAGTTCTACAAAAAAATATGATACTCATAAAAAAAGCGTGTGTTTTTGTTAATGCTGCGTCTGTTTGAATGTTTGCCTGTGTGCTTGTTTTGTTTGTAAACTTCAAACGGATTTGGTATTTCATACCGAAAATTTTCGATTTAAGCATACAGTGTATGAAAAAATAATTTAAGAATTACGTCTTAGATAAAATAGGTACTGTGAAATAACTCCCAAATGAAATAAGTCCCAATGAAATAACTCCCAATGAAATAAGTCCCAAAAAAAATGAAATGAGTCCCAATTTTAATAAATGAAATAACTTCCAAAGAAAAAATGATATAAGCCCCAACATTTGGGAGTTATTTCATATTAATAAAATAACTCCCTACAAAGAATGAAACAACTCCCAATGAAAAAAGTCCCAAAAAAAATGAAATAATTCCCAATTCAAAAATATCGAGTCTTCGATTCGCGGCAGTGGCCGCGCCTATAGGACTCGAACTACGGTGGCGCCGCATTACGCGAAACGCGGCAGGGTAGCAGGACGCGAATCGTACGCACCGCTTTCCAGAGGTGGCATGTCATAACGTCCAATGACATAATGTCCATGGACGTTATGTCACTCGAAAAGTGTCATAATGTCCATTGACTTTATAACAATTTTTAATTTGACAATTTTGGACATTATGTCACTTTCAAATGTGGCATAGATTTCAGACTTTTTAAAATAAAAAAATTAATAATATTTAGTATATCAATACAATTTTTTTAAATATATGTATATTACAAAATAAAACTAAACTTAGGTTAGGTCGAAGTGGTAGCCGGCTCCGTGATCACCAGAACACTTAGACTCTGAGGGCCGTTGTGATGCCACGAGACTGGCGGATTACCGATCAGACTCCACCGTTGAACCAGTTAGAGCTCCTTACGAAGCTAAGGAGGTGCGGAGTACCAGCACCTGAAAGATCCCCAAGATCGTGAAAGAACGCCGATCCAAGTATGGCCCTCCTACATAGCGCCAGCGCAGGACAGGAACAGAGAACGTGCTCAATACTCTCCTCCTCCTCCCCTCAGCTCCTACAAAAGTCAGGCGATAACACCCCAACCTACGAGCGTGCCTGCCAATAAGACTGTGGCCGGTTATCACCGCCACCATGTTAGAGATTTCCCCCGGGAAAGCGACAGGAGCGCCCTCGTTCGCCCCAGATCTAGAGCCGGCCAGATTTTCCTTGTCACCACACAAGTCACGCCATTAGCCCACCTAAGGTCAGTCGCCCTCTCGGAGTAGAGCCGATTGTTCAGCTTACAGGTTGCTAGGGGAACACCAACTCTAGCAAATTCCGCAGGAACTTGCAGGGTGGTTCTTAGCCTTGCAAGCTCATCAGCTCTACAGTTCCCTGGTTTGTCCCTGTGCCCCGGGACCCAAACGAATCGAATGTCAAACTGCTTGGCCATCTCATCCAAGGATGCGCGGCAGTTAAGGGCATTTTCCGTAGTCAGAGACATTGACCCCAGGGACCTTACCGCGGCCTGACTGTCAGAAAAGATGTTGACGATCGTCGTGGACAGGACGTTCCGTCCGAGCCAAGCGGCAACCTCTCCTAACGCTTTCACCTCAGACTGAAAAACGCTGCAGTGGCCCGATCACTGCAGCTTCACAACCAGTTCCAGGCCAAGCTCCTCGGAGTAGACGCCGAGACCGACTCTTCCGCCGAGCCCCGATCCGTCCGTGTAGAAATTGACGCCACGTCTCCTTGCCGGCATCCCACCCTCCCAGGAATCCCTGGTCGGTATATGGACCGCAAAGAGACGTTCATACGCCGTCACTGGAGTCACATGATCCACATTCTGTAGAGAATTTTCCCCCAGAATTGCACCGTGACCAAATCTATTGCCTACAAATTGCAAAATCGACCGTAGTCTTATGGCCGCGTCAGCCGCTACCTGCATCCCCAGTATGTCCAAGGGGTTAAGATGCAATATGATCTCTAATGCATCCGTTGGTGTATTACGGAGTGCCCCGTGATACTCACAGAAGCCATCCTCTGTACCCTTTTCAGATATCCCAAGTAGGTCGTCTTATCCAATGCGGGCCACCAAACAATGACCCCGTATAAAAGAATAGGGCGAACTAACGCAGTGTACAGTCAATGAACCAACTTGGGGATGAGTCACCATCGCGCTCCAATGGCCCTCCTACAGGAGTACAAAGCAATTGCCGCCTTCCTCGCCCTTTCCTGAACGTTGCTTGAAAAGCACCTTCCTGTCAAGAATCACGCCAAGATACTTGGCTCTGTCAGATACTTGGCTCTGTCTAGGATTACAGGCCCAAGATCGGGATCGTTGTTCCCCCTGTGAAAAAGAACAAGCTCCGTTTTATTGGGATTAATCCCAAGTCCACAGGACCTTGCCCAAACCGCCAGCTCCCTTAGAGCCGCCCGCATAATATCCCTAAGCGTAGACGGAAACTTCCCTCTTACCATTATCGCCAAATCATCGGCGTAGGCGACCACGCCCCTGCCGCCTCTTTCCAGGGAAAGAAGTGCAGGGTTCAAGGCCAAGTTCCACAGTAGTGGAGAAAGAACCCCCCCTGGGGCGTTCCCCTGTTCATGAATCGGGATATACTAGTGCCACCCAACTCCGCCGTAACGCGCCTGCCGGTCAGCAATCCACTGATCAAGGTAATGATCGTCGGATCCACAACCAGACTCGATAACGAAGCAACTATAGAGTCCGGTTGGATGTTATTAAAGGCCCCCTCGATGTCCAAGAAGGCCACCAATACGTACTCCTTAATCGAGAACGACTTGCAGGGCTTAAATCCCTTAATCGCCCAGGTGAGCCTAGGCACACTGGGGCCGCTCTCTCCGACCGAGACACAGCGCAATCCGCCCTCTGTCCCATTGTCGCGGAACTGCCCGGGAAGTGTGCATCAAGAAGCAGGCCAAAAGAATCCAGACTAGACGTTCTCCACGTCCCGTCAGGACCCATGAGATAGCACAAAGAATTCGGAGAGGTCGCGAGGACCCTGCGCAGCCTCGACGCCTCAGAGACCTTCTCTATGTCCCCACAGATCCGTCTCTATGACGCACACTTAGCTGCCCTAGTGAAGCGAAAATTTCAAGTACCTGTTGTCCGAGAATGAGTGTTCGTCACCCACTCTCCAGTCCCTTATCCTCCCCGGAAGAGTGTCGGTCGCAAAGGTGACGTCCAAGACCTCTTGTCTGTTCGAGGGTTCATGACCCCTGTTACAGATATGAAGGTTAGTACTAAGTATAAATTCCAAAAGTGACTCACCTCTTTCGTTCGTACTTGTGCTACCCCAGATCGGATGGTGTGCGTTGGCGTCACATCACATTAGCAGGTGATGCCCAGCGAGTTCAGCCTCCTTTACCAGATCCGTTACCTTCCCTGGTGCAAGTGGGCCCGGGTCGTCATGGGCAAAATAGGCGGACACGAGCCAGTATGTAGCGCCACTAAGCTCTAAGCTGGCCGCAGTTAGATCCTTACTACTGAAATTGGATAGTATGAAGATATTAAGGCTATTCTTTGCTAAAATGCATGATCTCGGGTTACCTTCACTTTTACCAACGATTAGCTTAAAACCAGGAGTCTTCAGCCCGCAAACCTTGCCACCATTCACCCACGGCTCTTGGACGAAGACTATGTCAGCCGCACCTTCTGTCAGGCACAGCAGCAATGCAGCCGATGCAGCTTTAGAGTGGTGGAGGTTTATCTGCAGGATCCGCATCATTGTTGGTTTCCTCCACCACTGTGTTGTCAGCCTCTTCCTCCGTGCTATCCAGGAGGTCATCTTCGTCTCTGTTTTCAGAGCCGAACAGCCCACTGACATCTCCCAACAGTTCGGTGTCCGAAGAGAGGTATCCCCCTCGTCCTTCGGGACTGTTGGTAGACAGGTCACTTGTGAGTTCTCCCCTGCCACCTCAGACACCGCCGCCGATATTTCCGCTACAGTGGAACCCCCTGTTGTGTCGGAGTTAGTAGGGACGATCCTTCTTGTAGACCTTCAGCAGTACCTTACCAAAGCCGTACCTGCCCTTGCCTTGGGTCCTGGATAAGTGCGGAAGTGACTCGGCGTTAAGCAGTATAATTGCTTCCCGTCGAGCACCATCCAACTCACCCAATCTACCGATCTTCTAACTTGCAGTTGGGAGATCAGGATTACAGGACCTCAACATGTCGAGTACACCATCAGCGTCGACTGGGGATGCCTGAATCCAGGCATGAGCTCTAGACCGGGACGGGATTTCGTGCTTGGACACTAAATCCAGTTTAGCCCGGGGAAAGATCTCACCCACCCTGCTGATGGCTGCTTTATAGAGGGCTACTGACCAATTGTCCTCAAACGAGATCAGCTTAACGCGACCTTGATACCATCCAACGTCGTCACACAAAGGAGGCGAGCCTGGCATCTCCTCTAGGACCTGTTTGTAGACCTCCGCTAATTTAGCCTCGATCCACGCCCACTGGCCACTCGGGATAGTGCCATCCTCGTCTCCCCTGTTTATGATAGAATTCAAACGGTTGCCTTTCACAACTTCGCTAAACGACCTAGACTCTGGGTTTGCCTAGAGCCGGATTATCCAAGCTCTTATCGGCTATCCCCAACCTAGGTCTAGCGTCAGAATGTGCCGACTGGCCCACTCCCTTAGCGGATATTTTGGGGTGGCCAGAAGCTTCTAGCTGCACTCCAGTTAATCTACCTGGGACGAGGTTACCAGTTGGCACATTGACCGTGCCTCCCCCGCCCAGACTACGACCTACTGTCGCAGTCGGCTTTTTAAGGCCCGACTCTTTAGTCGAAGCCTCCGGATACTGACTGGTAGAACTAGTTGGTCTAGTCAAACCAGCAGCGAATGAAGTTTGTTTTTTATTATTAGGGTTAAGATTCATTTTTGGTCCCACGAGTGTGGGGGAAGAAATGTCCACCGCGTCATAGCCCCCGATGACGCAGTAAGGGCGACCTCTGCCTCTACCTACTTGCTGAGATGCCCAGGAATCAGCAAGACTCCGTTAAAATACAGTTGGTTACCCCTAAGTGCAAACCTACCGATGAGCACGGGTCGTCTAACACTCCGGTTTAGGGGGAGTGACCTTTGGTGGCGCACCTTTAAAGTCTAATGCCACATGACAAACCCTGGAGGCCAGATTTTGTCCTGCGACTGGAAACCACAGTGCACTTAAGCCTTCACATCGCGTCAAGATTGTCACTCTTTGGGGAAGGAACTAAACTTATAAATCGTATAATTGCACGCAGAAAAAACTTTATTTCGCGAAGCCGCCTGCCGCGTTCTACGGAGGAAAAAACAGCTAAGAGGGGCCGAAGGTCGCCACACATAAACGCTTGTTTTTACAAATTACTTGATGTCTTAAAAATAAAATATATTTTTTTTTATCATATGTATTTATATTGTTAAAAATCAATTAAAATATTAAGGGCCATTATTACAACTTGCCAATAGCTAAAGTTCGGATGTTATCTGACAGATTATTAGTTTTTCGTTATTATAAGTATACTTTAAGCTAAAAGTGACCGATAAGCTAAAGGGAAGATATTGTTGCCTTTAACTTTTAACGTAAGGTTTATGTGTTTAAAGTTGCCACATTTTCTGCTCTATAAAGAAGAAGAAGAAAATGACCGAATTTCACACCCGAATTTCACAAATTATTGTTTGTAAACAAATAAATAAAAGTACGTTGCGACTACGTATTTTTATAAACCAATTCATAAACCAATAATCGGTTTTTAGTTTGGTGCTGCCACATTATCAAAAACATTAATTTTATTTTATTGGGAAGTTGTAATAACGAAAAACATTATAGCTCACTTTATTCCTCATTTTAGCTAAAGTTACCTTTTACTAACATTTACTTTAATGGCAAGTTGTAATAATGGCCCTAATTGATTCAATTAAATATTTGTTTAGAAACTAATTTAATATAATTCAAATCAAATCTTTAATTAGATATTTAAGGTTGGTAACTTTTTCTGTGTATCTTAAATTTGACTATTTACATAATAAAAGAGTCCAGTTTTTCTAAACAAAAAAAATTATTTTTAATCAGATTCCACTCAAATTTTAAAGAAATCGCTCTCCAAAAGTTCGCCTAATATTTTTTTAAGTAATTGAAATAATATTAGATTAACTGTATATAAAGCCATTAAATATTAAATTTTTTTTCCTAAAAGTACAGATTTTTGTTAAATTCACCATTTTTTAGTTTAAATCGCTCAAATATTACTTTGAATATTATGTAATATATGTATGAGCATGCATGATTCCATGTACGAGCATATACTATTTCTTATATTAGCAAGTAAGAAGATGAAGTTCATATATGGTAATGTATGATATCATGTATTGAAATATATGCTAAATATTGTTCCATATATGTATGATATTCATTTTTTTATGTGAATTCTTATGTGATTATATTTGTAAATTAAATATGGTTGACTTAGAAAAATACAGTTATTGTTGTAATATATGTTCAATAAGCCTTCAATCTTTCACCACCTTCATCTCTCCACTATCCCCTTTCCAAAGAAAGCAACACATTAATTATTAGGAAGAATTTCCTGAGTGTTGCTTCTCTTTAAAAAAAAAAATAAATAAAAAATAAACATATTTTTCTTACAACAATAATTGAACATTGCCTCTTAGAAATAAACGGATATTGTTTCTTAAAGTTGTCGAAAGTTAGATTTTTAAGTCGCAGAATCTAAAATTGATTTCATTTCTAAAAAGTCTTATAAGCGTTGTGACTTTAAATAGATTCGTTAATAAAAACATTTAAGTTTTGTTTCAAATTAGGCTTAAAGTAGTTCTGTAATGTTCTATTATTTTACAGAGATAATTGTCAACTTTCATTACATTTAGTATAAAATATAATTAAATATTTGGTTTGTTTTTCAGTTTTAGTTCATGGTTTAAAATCGAGAATGCGTTGAAACTAAAATTTTAAAAAATAAATAATTTAAAATGAACACAACTTTCGAAAATCTTATAAACTTTAGAGTACCTCAGAAATGTTAGTGGATGATGCACACTGCTGAAAATAAGTATTTTACTGATTACTGAAATTTATCGGCTCTGCCCTCAAGTTAGTTAGTAGAAAAGTTAGTAAAACGTCTTGTAATTCAGGCTTACCCTTTTTCAGCAAATTTGTTGCTAAAATTACGTTGTCAGCTAAAAGTTTAGTTATAATTATTCAGCACTTAACTGTTTTGAACTAATGTTTTACTAATATTTTACTAATTTATTTTTCTAAATTGTGCTGATAAGCACATTAATAGAGTGGACGACAACCAGATTGAAAGATAAACGCAGAATGAAGTAGATGTAGTAGAGAAGAGAAAAATGATACTAAAAAGTACTACTCTTGTAAGACATATAAAAAATCAACCATGGAAGATTTTTGTATCTGTTTTTCATACGAAGCAAAATTGTGGATTAAAACAACTTAAATTTTGTGTTGTTAAGTAATTGTCTATTAATTCAATAAAAGACAGAACAAAATACAATATTTAAATTTAATAAAGATTAAATGTGTATTTGTAAACTTAGTGTTTATAGAGATTATCAATGCAGTGTGGTCATATTGCAAACAAATTTACTATCAGGTAGACAGCATAAAGCGAAAGACAAGGAGTAGTTTTTATGTTTTCTTTTTCTTATTGCAAACATAGTGTTCTTTTTTTTTGCTTTCGTTTATATAATTATCTACGGAATTTGCCTTCCTTTATATGTAATTATTTCTATTTTTTTATATATTACATTAATTCATGTAGCCAATGTATGAGTATGAACAGTTTTATATTAGGTCCATTCGTTTACACCAAAATTTGCACAAATTTGTACAAATTTGTACTGGATTTTACTGAAATGCGTACGCGTACACATAAATTTGCAAAAGAGAGCATCTACTAAGAGAGTAAAGTGACAGTTGTCAGCAAAAAACCTGCAAATTTTTCCTGGACAAATTTTTGCCAGTAAAATCCAGTAGAAAACAAAAACATATGATTAAATTAAGTAAACAAACAAAAATAAGCATACATTTAGTAATATTAACATTTAAAAGATTAAAAGCTGAATTAAAAGGGCGGCAAAAACTAAAAATAATTATTTTCAATTTGAAACTAATTAAAGTAGTCAGTTACAATTAATATAGTAACAATTTATCAGTTTTCTAATATCTCTGTTAATTGCTTTTATTTACATTAATATATTAGAGATGTAAAGCTAATGAATATATGAATACTTCTTACTGCATATTATTCAGGGTACCGAATATCAAAAATCAAGTATTCATGTATTTTCGTATGTTATTTAACTAGAAACAATATTAAAAGTCATGTACAAACTAAACGAGTCTAAAAGCTTCCACAAAAGTTTATTTAATAAATACACTTGCCACGAATTTATAATTATTAAAATGCAATGCATCAAGTACCAAAAACCATATATACTGGGTGGTAGTCTAAATAACACTTATTTTACAACACTAAGCTTTTTAGCGCTCATATGTTTGAATTAACATGCAAGTTTTTGCAATTTTTCCGTTCGTTTACTTTTTTGTGCAAGAGAGTAAAATTTTCATTTTGCCAAAATTTACTCATCTACTGGATTTTACTGGAAAAGTAAACGAATGGACCTATTTTGTTACGTATTGTTAATTATTTTTAAAAGATTCGCAAAAAAGAAAATAAATTAACTATAATTTTTCTAAAAATTGTTTGTGTTGCAGTCTACTAACATTCAGTAAATTTTAGCAAGGGTTTTTTAATTTTGAATTTACTAAGTGTTAGTAAAAATTTTTGCTGAATCTACTAATTTTGATTTTGTTCACATTAAAAATTTTTTTGCAAGCACCCTCCTGACTAAAATGTTGCTGACTCAGCAAAAGTTTTTGTTAATTTTACCAACTTTTTTTTTGAGTTTATTTATAACATTCCGTATGCTGAACCATTTTTAAAAAACCTCCAAAGACACAATGTTTTATTAATAAAAAAAGTAGTCACTACAACTTTTGTAAAAAATTTTGTTAAATATAAAAAAGATTATCAACTTCTATCGTTCTGCATATAAAAATTATAAAACCGAGTCTCTTGGCTCGAGATAATGAGATTTTATAAAAAAATAGACAGCTCTTCCATTTTTGATCCGCTTTTCATTTAAAATACATCGTCGTATGATTTCGAAATCCTCTTAAGAATTTTGGTAACTGACTTACCTTTATTTGTACTGTGATCCTTTTTTTTGCATTAATTTTTTATTGTTTGTTTTATTATTGAAAAATTTACCCCTAAAATCGTAAACAAAAGTACCGACCATTGATCCTCAATATTTAGGTCACGCTGATTTTAATGGCGTACCCATTTTTTTTTTCTTATGTGCCAGTTTTTCCCCGCAAATTTGCACTAAAGTTTTGCTTTAATGCATTTTTTTTAAAATAAAATTTTAAAAATCAAATATTTTAATACAAAATATTATTTGTCGAAACCCCTAGTTTACGCGCTATCTAGAATAAAGCAAATCTATTAGATGCGCTCAAAGCTAGATGTATTAATCTAAAAAATAATAATTTTCTTGTTCTTTAGAGGATCTTGAAAACATTCTTAAACATGAAGAAACATTGTTATAATGAAATCACTAGCGAATGTCAACACTTTCGAAATATGTAGTTAAAATGAAAAACGGATAAAAAATTAGAAATTTTTTTAATAAGAATATTTATGTTGAATATAAACCGTTGATAGTGAACACAGAGTAAGATTGAAGCTTATACTCTTATTTTGTGCCAGGACATTAAGAATTCCAATAGGATAACACTTAAGGACATCGCACAGTGAGAAAAACTACGAATATAGAACAAAAAATTAATTACGTCTAAGCTACTGGTTCGATCGATAAAATTTATTTTAGATTACACAGAAGGATCATGCCCTTCAAATAATGTGCTTTTCGATGACGGATTTCTATTTTACTATTTTTTTCTTCAATAACGTCTAAAGACATAGCATATGAACATGGGCCTGTATCTTTTACCGTTGTAATATTAATGAAAATGAAAATTATTCATGTTCGAGGCCATACTCTATATTTCTTCATTAGGATATTGTCCTAACAAATAATCTATAGAGTTTTTTGTTTTCAAATTTATTATTTGACCCTTTCAGGAATGTGTTGATAGATCTATTTCGGGAATTTTCTAGGTTCCCATCATCAGAACACGTTTTGAAAGCGGTAACAATCCCATGCCAAACATCAAACATACATATGAACTAGTTTACAACAAAATATAAAAAGGAGAGAGAAACAAAAAAAAAACGTGTATTGAATATCCACCAGAGGTGGATCTTGCACATCAAACAAGTTTTCAATTTATTTTTTGATCAATGGTTATAATCTTTAACTTCAAACTCATATGTATATTAGTTCTCATGTAGTGAGTAAACTAGTTCATATGTATGTTTGATGTTTGGCATGGGATTGTTACCGCTTTCAAAACGTGTTCTGATGATGGGAACCTAGAAAATTCCCGAAATAGATCTATCAACACATTCCTGAAAGGGTCAAATAATAAATTTGAAAACGAAAAACTCTATAGATTATTTGTTGGGACAATATCCTAATGAAGAAATATAGAGTATGGCCTCGAACTTGAATAATTTTCATTTTCATTGCACAATTAAAGGTCGAAAAAACATAATTTTTATTTTTAATAAAAATTATAACAAACTTTTTGTAATATTATATAACCTTATTTGTCAGAAGTTATTGCTAACGACTTCTGACAAATCAAGTGATTGGTTTTTTATATATCTAATATAAGGTGCCATTAATGATTGAAAACGCACTTCTGACCAGCACTTCTTACCCGCTCTAATCACTACTTCAATACCGAACAGGCACCTCCACATGGCATCCAAAACCGAATACACAAATTTATTAAAAAATTTAAGTGAAAATGTGTGCCTTCATGTTATATGCATCTGAAGCTACATTTATTTTATTAACAGGCAAAAAAATTATCGAAATTAGGCGTGACGAGAAATTGCGGTACGTGATTTTATTGTATTTTTAGTGCAAACGTTTTTTTCATATTAGTTTTAGTATTTCAAAATAAAAATATGTATTTTCTTATTTTTGATATTTTAAATATGACCAATAAATCCGCATTTTCAGTAAAAATCAGGGTTGGCATTAAATAAATTTTCATAATAACTGTTGTATGCTATCACAGTTACATCAATACAGAAATGGCAATTTTAGAAAAGCGATTCCATTAAATAAATGTTTGTTCTTATATAACCGGTCGTATTCCGGTTTGATTTTAAAATATCTTCAACTAATGTTAAAATAACGCTAAAATACCGATTCGCCCATTTATAACGGTATTTTGTAGATATTACAAAATTTAATGGATAAAATTTTGATATCGGTTCATATCGGTATTGAGGTGAGCGTGGTAGGCAACTACCGTTATACTGAAACGGCAGTGATTTTATAGATACGGAAGGCTGATTTTTGAAGAAATATGTTGGCTATTACTAGAATTAATGTAGTTTCATAAACTTACAAAATTAAGTCACAGACATTCGCATAATTTTAAAAATGTTCGTTTGCATTTTCAAAATTGCATCAAAATGCAATAAAATCTCGTGCGGCAGTCAAATTTCGATAGTTTTGTTTCCTGTTACTAGAATAAATGTGGTTTCAGATGCAAGCGCAATATGAAGCCACACATTTTTTGATATATTTGTGCAGGTCGAAAAGTTATAAAATGTACCGTCTTATATAAGATATATCAAAAAACCGAACACTTTCATTGCCAACGACTTCTGAGAAATCAGTATTGGAGTAAACGTAATTTTTCACAAAATGGGGTACCTTTGAGGTTATACAATATTGCAACGGTAAAAGTCCCATGTTGATACATTATTCTACCATTTTCTCTACCATTACCTCGAAGACATTTTTATAGAATCCGAGATCCTTCTGAGTCATCTCCAACAAATTTTACTACCAATATGTTGTATCTTAACACATTTTTGAATGGTAACATGTGTCAAACTAATGAAATTCAGATTTTTTTGAACGCAGTTTTGGTGCACTCGAAAAAACAAAAATTTTGCCTACCCAAGTAACAAAAATATTTTATGAATTTTCGTATTATATTTAATTACATCCGAAAAATGAGAACCTCTAGTTGTGTCATATTAGATCTAATCTGATACAATTACATATTATATGATACAATTAGATCTAATTTGATGAAATATAATTGTATTCGAATTTTGTCCTTATCCAAATGTACCAAAATATATATAATATGATACATTTACATCCAATTAGATATAATTGTATACAAATATATGAAATTACATGTAATCATATATAGATCGATATGTTGTTATATATTTTTACATATTGCACTGTATAAAGTGTAATATAGAGAAAGATATAATTATATATTTGAGATATTATTTTATATGATTTTATATGAATATGCATTTTGTAACATGTAATGACTCATCTTGAAAGTACGTGAGGAAACCAGACTTCGTCGACTTCAATTACATTTCACAATCATACACTTGTGGAATTTTAATATATCATTAATAATTTTAGAACTATGCTCCTTGGAGAATTTGTAAAATATTTAATACAAAACATAGGGATTAGTACCAGCGTTTGAGTATTTAATTACAGGGCAATTAATTACACAATTATACACAATTACACGTAGTTAAAGATAATTGGCCTGTAATTAAATACACAAATATTGGTGTTATGTCACATGTCTGGTATTAAAAAAATTTAAAATTTTCAAAGAAAGCGTTTAAATTACAAATGATATAGAAAATTTTCAGAAGTGAATGTTTAAAAATTAGTTGAAACACAGATGGAATTTGGTCGTGTGGTAAAATAAGATAATTAATAACTTTAGCTAAATAACTGATTTAAACAGCAGACAAAATTAGTTCAACTGAATTGGAACTCGTTTAACAGACTTTTGTACTAACGTCTTATTATGCGTGTATAAATTTTTTAAAAATCTAGCCTATCCTCACAAGATGAAATTTATTTTCTAATATTTTTCAACGTAAAGATTTAAGATTACTTTTGCCAACTCAGCACATTTAAAAATAACCACTAACTCCGGCATACACATACACGCAGTTCTACACACATTCACACACATATATCACCTCAACTATATCACCTCAACTATATCAACACTGCGTTGTAAAACTATAATTACACATTAAATTTCGTGAGTTAAAAAAGTAGAATAGTTTAACCGGCATAACTGTAAGACTAATGGAAAATTAAAGTTTTAGTTATACTTGTCAGCTCTTAACTGTTTTCAACTAATACTTTACTAATATTTTACTAATGCCTTACTAATTTATTTTCCATTTCCTATGCAACGAGATTTAACCTTATTTTTAAAGTACTAGAATGCATATACAAAAATTACATTAAGGCAAACATGTAGTAAAACAATTATTATAAAGATCACATTAATTAAATTTTAGCTTAATCAAAAAAATTAAATAAAACTGCTTAAAGCTATTTGCGTTGCTATTAAGCTGTTGTATATGTGGAAGAATATTTCAGAGACGCGAAGCATACAAGTAACCTGCCATTCAGATTCACGGCAATGGTGAAATGGAATAATGATCTTATTCCCTCTTTTTTCGAAAAGCTATAGTGGGGTTTGTGTATCGATAATTTGATGTAGATAAAGAAGTACACGGATCTTTATAAGGCTAACAAAATTGGGTAGCTTCTGAAAACTACTCGTTTTTGTCGCTAGTATAAATAAGGCATAAATTATTTTAACAAGAACAGCAAAAAAAAATTAAGATTTTCAGCAAATAAATTAACAGAGTTATAAACTTAAAAACTCCCAGAGCTATAAGAAACCTAAAATATTGAGTTAAAATAAATGGAATCCATGAAAATGTGTTAAAGGTTACGAAATATAACAAAAGAACTATTAGTTTTCAGATTTATTTTTTTATTTTTAGAGAAGCAACACTCAGGAAATTCTTCCTATTAATTAATGTGTTGCCCTCTTTGGAAAGGGGTTAGTGGAGAGATGAAAGGTGGTGAAAGATGAAGGGCTACAAACATGGCAACACAGTAATTGCGCGAGTAGATAAGTCTTAGAACAGGTGTTGCTCGCCGCCTGATGTAGAGTTTTCGAATTTATTGAAGCTTTTTGTTTCATATCCCCTGATACAAATTATTTTTCTAAATTGATGTTGTCGTCACCGGGAATCCAACGCGCTAACCATTAAAAAAGTAAATGTACGCTACGTCTCTCAGCTAATTGCAATTATTTTCTATATTTTTTAAAATCTTTACTTCTTTGTGTTTAATTTGATGTAAAAATCTTTTTTTTTCGCTTTTTATTTCATAAAGTTATGATAATATGATATGATACAAAATGTAAACACATTTTCACAAGCAGTCTTTATAAAGCAAAGAATACTGGCAAACAAAAGTTCGTAGTGGTAAAATACAGTTGAAATTTGAAATCCAAAATAATTTTGAAATAAATATGACATTGAAAATGACTAAAGCAGATTCTGATCACAATATTTTTTGTTCTTAATGCATAATAAAATTAAGTCTTTAAAATAATTGTTTTAATTATTTATTGAAAAACAAAATTAAAAAATATATAATACAAAAACTCGAACTAAGAAGAACATGTCTTTATATAAAAATTTTAATTTGAAATAATATCACATTCGTAGCCTACGCCGCGTATGAGCAACATATAATATCAATTATAACTCATACGTCTGATCATAAGTTAGTAAAACTGGAGTACGTATATGGTGTACTTTTTAATTTTATCTTAACGAACAAAATTAACTGAGTTCTCTTCGATTTTGTATGTCGTACACAATATCTCTAGTGTCCGACCGAACTCCGACAAAAGCGGAACTTCGGCCATAATATCAATGTTCGGCCGAGGCCGAAGCCGAACTTTTTGTTTTAATAAAAAAAAAATATAAATTGTTTTTTTAGATCAATAAATTTAAACCAAAAAGTTATTAAACATAAACAAAATACAAATTTATAGGTTTATTTTTTTAAAAAATCATATTTGGAAAATAGTTGTACTATTTTATGTACAAAAAAAGAATAAAATATTTGTACTATATTTTATAGTCAAAGAAAAATGGTTTATCGATTTTTAAGTCGATATAGAAAAAAAAACGTAAACTTTAATATTTAATATTTAAAATTAAAAAGTTTGATATTGTAATGACAGAAAAGCAATTTTTCCGCATTCACACCATGTGAATTGCTTCGTCTATCAGAATACAGCTGTCCGGCAGCGCTAAAAAGCTGCTAGCTACACTAGTTGGTGGGGCTGATAAATATTTTATTGCTACAGCTTTGAAATTTGTAAATGGACTTGAATTGCAATACTCAAATATATTTATATATCTGGGGCTGAAAGGCTCCGTAATAAACATTTTAATTTCTTTTTCAATAAAATTTTCGTTTGGTTCTGCTACTATGTCTATCCCAAATTGATGAACCTATTATTCTCTTTTTAGGATTACTAACCACTCGAATTTTTTTGTTTTTTTTTTATTTAATTATATCGCATTAAATTTTATTATTTGCTTATAAGTCTTGTAGGTATATTTCTGGAAATTTTTTTTTTAAACTCTTGGATTTTTGAAATTTTTTCACACACATTGATATTTAAATATCGTTGTTTTTTTTTTTGGATATTCTATCATATTCAACGTTGTATTTTTTATGTAGTTTTTTTGTAAATTCTGAAAAGTAAATATAACCACAGTTGTTATTTATTTGTGATTTTTATAGGTAATCATAAAAAGTTCGGTAGTTCGGCCAAATCCGGCCAAAATTTGGCCGAACACCGAACTTGGCCGAACTTCACTTTTTGGCCGAACTCCGAAGCCGAAGCCGAGTACTCGGTCGGACACTAAATATCTCTTTTCCATTTGTTTTAATTAAAAACTAAAGTTTAGTTTAGTTTTAGTTTAGTGGTTTAGTTACTAAGCCATACATCTCATTTTCATGGTGGTGTTATGAGTGTGTGAATCTACTTGCTCTCGTTTTGAACATGAACGAACAAAAATATTTTTTTCATGATAAGAATCACTGTTGCCAATTTAGATATTTTCTCGTCAAGTACAACGATTTTGAATCGCATTTGGTGGAATAAAATATGAATCTAGCTATTTTTTCAAGTTTTTCTTATAGGTTTTTATATATTTGTTTCCTTGTCAGTATTGTTGAGTGATTATCAGTGATAAGAACTGCGTACACTAAAAAGGATGTTTTAGACGCCAACAATATGCATGAAATAATAATAATAAAAAAAAATATGCTTTTATAGTAAATTATGCAAAAATATTCACTAACAAATCGGTGCAAGTTTAACGCAATCTCTTTGATTCGCAAATATATTTAGTTTGCGCTGTTCTCAGAATAATGAAAAAAACATGCACTTAAATGGACTTCCGGTAGCTGGAGATTAGCTACTTATCGGTAAATTTTTAATCAAAACTGGAAAAGTCTTAAAAAATTTAGCTATTTGTAGCTAAATTTTCGAGTCATTTTATAATTTAGCTATTTTGTATTCATTTTTCAGTTTGATTTAGCGATATTTTTAGGACGCAAGTTGGCAATAATAATAGATAAGAAGGATGGGTGAATAAATAAAATTAATGCATTTTACAATGTACGTATCATAATAATGTTCGTGATACGTATCATGATTTTTCTCATGATAGTTATTTATTAGTTTTCACAAGTCAGTTACAAATTTATCGTTAGCCCACTTTTACCAACGTGTCTTTAAAGATACATCAACTTCTTGATAGGAAGGTGATATAACAACGAAGTAAAAAACATATTGAAATTTGAAGTCTTGCCTACAAACGTGGCTTAAAAAAATTATAAATTTGTAATAAAAGGGTTGCTATATAATGATTTGAAAAAAGCTATTCTCCGCTTTTTTGAAAAGCACTTTTTTCAAAAAATATTTAAAAATATATATGGAAGATCGGGGTAATAGACTCGATTTATTGATATCGATAAAGACATTTAAGAAAAGGCTTAAAAACAGAAACATTTTTCATTCAACACGTACTTTTTTAAACATAATTTACTACCCGATTAAAAACAATGATATGATGGCAAATCTAATTAAATAGGGTCCAATAACTAATCAGATACAATTTAATCTAACAAATGGTGAATACAATTGAGGCTGTCAGCGCAAAAGTGGCCTAGGCTTTATGAGTAGAGGAAAATAAAGAAATGCAAAAAGAACATTTGCAACATCATCTCTTGACTATTGGTGAAACAACAGATAGGCCGTGGTACGTTTAAAATATTTTGTGGTACGTTTTAAATATTTTGTATTAGGTAAGTCAGATTATGAAAAATAAAGGGTTAGGCTTCAGTTGTATCTACTTGGATCATATTGAATTAAATTTTTTCAAATTATATACAATTGATTCCGGTTTTTGACCATATATTATTGTACTAAATGCTATCATACTACATAAAATTGAATACAAAAATTTATGAATGAATTTTAATTTTGCATTTAGGTGAGATTTGCATTATAAAAGTGTGAAATGCTGAAATAAAATTGAATTTTTAAACTATTTCATTTAAATGAAATTAAGATAACACATTTGATTTTAAATTAATAAAAAAGAATGCTAAAAAAAGTATTAAATCCTACCGAACAAATGTTTTTTTTTTTTAGAAAAATTTCAACTGACACTCTGTGATTCATATTAATTGAGTATATTAACTTTAATTTTATATAGAAGTCTTTATTATTTAGTAGCTTAGCCATATAAGGTCCTAAGGGCTCAGTTATGTAAATGAACAATTAACAAAGCAAAATACTTTTATAATTTTTTATAGTTTCCATATAAAATCGTTAAAATTTAAAACTGTTTAAAAAAAATATGAAATACTTTCATTTGATTTCTTCAAAAAATTATTTGCGAAACATTTAATCAAAGATTTATATGTTTTCGATTTAAAATCGGTCGAACTTCTAAAAATGCAACATTTTGGAAAGTTCGTATTAAAAATGTAAAATTATATGCAATTTTGTTCGTGGGACTGTCTTAGCCGGACTTTTTTTTATTTAAAATAAAAAATAAATTTCCAATTTGAATAAGGGACGTTACAGACTCCAAAAATTTTGTTCCAAAAATATAACTTAATCAATTTGTTTCAAAACACTCATAGAAATAAACCTGTAATAGCAGAAAAAGCTACTAAATATTAGTTAAAAAAGACCTAGCACAAAAATCTGATAAATTTAGCATATTTTTTTTTTGCTAAATAATAATAAAATAAGAACAGTAAAAATAAATATGTTAACTTTACAAAATTTTAGTTATATTCGATGTGAATTTTAGTTAATAGAAAATAGCATTTTACTCTGCAAAATTAGCAAAAACTTTTACTAAACATATGTAGACTCAGAATTGCAAACTTTAATATTAACAAAATTTTTGCTGTATTTACCTAAAATTAAGTAGAATGCAAATAACAGTTCATTTTGCTAAAATGAACAAAAAATTTTACTAAAAAATTGTGGTTTGCTGATTTCAAAAGGGCAGACTTTTACTCGCATTAAAATAAAGAACTAAATTAAATTAAAAAATTTTACTTTTTTTAATGATTTTTTTGTCTACTTATATTTAGTAAATGTTTTTGCTGATTTTAGTAGATTATTTTGCTATTTTCAATTATTTGAAATTAAATTACCTCTAAGATATTTTCTAACAACATATTCCAATTAAAAATTGAATGTAATTGAATACGAATTAAAATATAATTTAAAATTGTATATAGTACTGGATTAAGTTTGATCTTACAATTCAAATTCGTTGTGGCAGATGTGTTCTGAATATGGTAACACAATATGGGGCAATACAAAATTTATTACAAAAACAAAAAATATATCTTTTTATATATTGTATCATACAAAGCTATATATAAGGAAATATATTTGCATTAAGTAACAAAAAATTTTTCCGTCTCGGTATAAATAAAAGTATACGAAAATTAATCCCTTTTGCTTTTAATAAAAATGTGATATTTTCTCTCAACCATCATCACAGTGGGGTATTTGAAAAAAAAAATATTGGTAGTAAATATCGGTACGAATCAAATTGGAAATTGTAAAAGCGGTTGTGACGTCTGTTGTTGTTGTTGCTACAGTTGTTGTTGTAATGTTGTAGGGACGATAGTGCTGACGAAATCAATGAGACTTATGATGTCGTGAGTCCTTAGCCCACTGCAATTGCTAATGCCGTCCTTCCTTAGGTGAGCCCACTGATTGCAGCTGTTACTCCTGACTGATGTTCCGCCAGGTTGCAACTGAGACTGGGAAACGGAGCAGAATCATGGTCCTGAATTTAATTCAATGCCGGTACGGAACAATAGAATTTAAAGTAAGTTTGCCGGATAAAGTTCCTCCATAAAATAAAAAAGACTTCCATACAGTGTAGCCATTTTTATTGCGCTAAAAATTGTCAAAAAATTTACAAGATTACCTTTTTTGTTATTAAAGACATAAAAGCGATAAACAATTCTGGTTTTTTATAATTTTTTGCTTCTTTGTTCCAACATATTTTTCCGAATTTGTTTCAAAAAAAATTTTAGCAATTTTGTGAATATTACGAACATAAAAGTAAAATATTTTTTTGGTTTAGAGAATAGAAAACGCTATGTTTTTGTTAATTTCTTGCTGTATTTTATATTTAAAAAATGGTAATTTTTAAGGGAAAAGTCGTCATAAGATTATTCTTGATTGTAATATAGTCAAAATGATGATAAATCGTCAAACCTGGAAATGACGATAAATCATCAAACCTACATTATCATCTATGGATATATATTGCTATGAAACTGGGCTTGAATTTACCTGTGGGGGATAAGATGGTTTATTTTGGCCTACCTGCAGGCGTGTGCACCTGGCTTCCGGCTGCTTCAATCATGTAGGTTCGATCTTGCTTACAGAATTGGCCTATCCGTTACCCAGCCAAACAAAAATATAAGTGCACACATAAATTTAGCTTAAAATTTATCAGACATCCTGTTTACTATCGCACGAACGTATAAAACTATATTTGGGAATGTAAGACAGCAGCGCGATAGTTTTGCCTGCTCTGAACCCGACCCTTACCATGTCTTCTTTAGATAGAATTTGAAGACCCAATTGAATATCAGAACAACTTTCTTTTAAATGATTTCGGACCAAATTTTGTTAATTTAGCAATTCATATTAATGTTTATTAACAAAACTAATATTATGGTTGAACAAATTCATATTTCTTAAAATTAATTTGTAATTCTAACTTATGCTGAATAAACCTACCCAAATTATCATAGCAGTATGACCCGATTATAAATTTTCTTTCAAAATTTTTAAATTTTATAAAACAACGTACAAATTTGTACTAAAAATATTAATTAAATTACTTAATTCTTTGATTTGTTTTAATTTGAGCATTTAGAGGCATTTATATTCGAACATTTCAATATAATAACAAAACTGTTAAATTCAATTTAGACCATATAATCGGTATCTTACTGTATGTAATTGTAACGTAAACCGAAAAAAAACGTAACGCAAACCAAAAGAAACACTAATCAAAACAAATAAAAATTATAGAAAAAAAATTACAATTTTGTAATGCAAATTGTTTCTTTTTTTTTTCTTTCTAAACTCAACAAAAAAAAATTGCGAATATGAAAAATATAAAGAATATATAAAAATTACAAACTTACATACTTTTTGTTGTTTTTGTTGCTTTGGATTTCGAAGGCCTTCTCCACCACAGTTATTACTTAAAATTTTTGATCGCTATTGAGTTTAGAGCACAAAATTAAATTTTAGATATTTAATTGTTAAAATTAATGTTAGTTTGTTAATATTTTTTCTTTTTTCCAATTTATACATTATTTAGAATAATAAATTTTAAATTTCTTATTAGATTCTTTTTTTTTTTCTTTAATTTAATTAGTAAATTAATATTCATAAATTTAATATTTAACACGTCACTAAAAAATTTTTTTTTTATATATTTTCTTTTTTTTTGTATTTTGCAAATTTTAATCACTTTCTCACTCTTTCCTTGTTCCCTTTATAAAAGAAACTAACGAGATCAAAGCGATCAGAAAAAAAAATGCAAAAAAAAAGGGGACAATGGAAAGGATGGAAAGTAATTATGGGAGATATTTGGGTAAAGTGTCAAAGACACAAAAAAATATAAAATACACGTACTCCACAAAATAATGTAGAGTTCGGTTTTATGAATGAAATTTTTTTTTTCTTGAATTAAATCGTATTTTAGCGTAAAATTGCAGTAAACAAATAGCGAGGGTTAGGGAGTGTTAATTTATAATTAATTTGGGTACGGCTTATAAGTTGTATAAGTTTAGTATAAAAATTAGGTTAATTAGTATTATAATTAATAAAAGTAAAAATTAATGATATAGTAATTTTAATTATGTGGTTATTCAATAATTTTTCTTAGTTTCTTTTTTTTTTTTTTTTTTTTTTTAAACAATAAATTATATCTATAAAACCTGTTGTTCAGTGAATTGGAGTATAGCAAATTAGGTGAGGCAAAGATGACCAAAATTATGCCTTTAACAGTCTGGAAAGTGGTTTCGGCTTCTTGCAGAAGAAAAGATATTTCGGCTGGGGTTTAGGATTTAATTTATGCCAGCAAGACTACGATTTTGTTGAAAACTCTGGTTTTTATCACTCGGTACTGTTCCGAGTGAGATTTTTCCACGAGAAACAATATATATTTGCAACATATGTCAACCTCGACATGTGAATAAACCAATTTTCGATATTTGAACACATATTATTATCAAATCTACACAAAATATTGGTTGATTAGTATTGAAAATGTTTTATATAATTATGCTCTTTGCTCACCTTTTATAAAAACGTGTGGATGCTTGAAGCCACAATGGATGTGCCTCAAAAAAAAATAAGCCACAAAACGTTAAATCGGGGAAATTGACAAAAAATATTTATTTCAATAAATATTTATTTTAAGCGCCTCTGCCTTAATTCGTACTTAAATATCGCAGTTGAAAATTCGAATTAATTGAAATGTTTTACTTTACGAATTAAGTTAATCCACGTTTCAAAAATGTTGTAATCTCTTTTTTTTTTTTTTTAATTTTCAACTTTTGTTAAGAATCACTTCGTTACTTACTCAAGTTTGACACCAAAATGCCGGAAATAATCAATGAGACGAAGTTTACACATGGGTCACTCTAACGAGTAAAGATCAATGAAACTAGTAAATCATGAATGAATTTTAAAGCCGTTTTTACATAAAAACTCAGGGTTCGTGATGGTTAAAAACTTTTAAAACATTTTGATGTTCGCAAAGATTTAACTTTTTAAAAAAAAAATTTTAAAATTAATAGAAAATGATTTATTTTAGATCAAAAATAATTCAAAGGTATTTCAATTAATTGATATAATTCTTTAATAGAATTAAAACATATTCATTTTATAAACTGGACAATTTTTAACGATCTTACAGCTAAGAGCAAAACTGAAACATATCGACAGCAAAAATTTAATAAAAAAAATATATATAAATATTTTTCCACACAACCCAGTACAAAACATGATTTGCGGCTCTGACGTCAAAACATGAAAAAGGGTTGGATTAATCAATTTTGTGCCTAATATCTTTGGCGTGGTAAAACTCCCTTTTTCTCGTCTCAATATCCTCCAGTTCATAAATATTGTTGCCTTTTATACCGACTATTACCGATTTGATAAACTTAGGAGCAAATTTAGAACAGAACTTTTTATCAGCATTGCTGGCAGTAAAATTTCTACGAAATACACAATTTCCAATGTTAAACGACCTATTATGACTTCTCAGATTATATCTCTTAGAACAGTTTTTAAAAGCAATGTCTATGTTGTGTAGAATATTTTGTCTAACCAATTTAAGCCTATCATTCTTGTCTAAAATTTCGCAATCGAATGATCCTAAGTTCTTTAATATTCCATAATCTTTAGCATGTGAAACCATATGTTGCCCGAACAGAGCGTAATAAGGACTGTAACCAGTAGTCTGGTGATAAGAACTACGTATAGATTCAGCAATTTCCTGTAAATGAGCATCCCAAGTAGTGTTTTGTCCGTCGTGCTGTCAACACGTTTTTAAATTTGTCTTGTCGTGTTTGCGTTAGTCCCTATAAATTCCGTTTGCTTTTAAAATTTAAATGAAAAAAAAAAACCCTTATTAGTGTCGTTCTGTTAAAAAAAAAAATAATAAACAAAAAATATTCATATTCATAAACAAATAACAAACACAAAACATAATATAAAATTAACTACACATCATGCATAAATCTATATAAAAAAAAAAGCGTTAAATAACAACTAAATTTAAAACAATAACAACAAACATCAACATCATCAAATAGCAATACATTTAAATACAACTGCATTAACAACAATAACAACAAGCATCAACATCATCAAACATCAATACATTTAAACACATCTGACCTTCGCTATACGGCTCCGTTTTTTATAATGACCAAACAAGGGGCTTTTATGCCTCCTTAATAAGTGTCATTGTCATTGTCCTTTCCTTTTCCATTGTCTACGGTGTATAGGGGGCGGGGAGTCAAATTGTTGTTTGGTTGTTTACTGTCAAAGGTATAACACTGGCCATTAAATAACCAATTACAGCAACAATTTCGACTACTGTGCCCCATATACACTCGTAAGGAACATTGATTTTATTTTTTTCTTATTTTGTTATGACAGGCAGATTTCGTATAGACTTCTGCAACATACGCGGACTGAGAGCGAATTACTTTTCTGTATATGCTCACATTCGTTTTCATAGGCCGGATGTTTTCGCCTTATGTGAAACTCAGGTTTGTGAGGATGCTGATCCACAGGATTTTCACATACCTGGGTATCACCTTCTATCCCTTTTTTCTCTACATAGGGGCCTTGCAATGTACATTCGCAATGATGTTGTGTACCAGTATCAGCAACAGTTGCACTGTAATGATAAGGAATTTAGCTCTCTTTGGGTTAAATTCCAGATCAAGTCGCACATATTGCACTTCGGGTTTCTATATAGAAGTCCAAACACGGAATTGGCTAAATCCCTTGATGGCTTCGATGCCCTTTCCGATTCAATTTCGAAAATCTTGGAGAGTTGTCCGAATAGTGAAATCGTTGTTGCTGGTGATTTTAATATCCACAACTCATCCTGGATTCGCCATTCGAGCCATACAACTCCCGAGGGCCAATACGTTGAGCTTTTCGCCGCGCATAATGATCTTGCGCAACTTGTGAATGAGCCAACACACAATGTATGTGTTGAAGGGCAATCGCGGAACACTCTCGACCTCTTCCTCACTTCTCACCCTGAAAAGTATGAAGTGAAAATACTTGCACCTCTCGGCAATTCGGATCACAGTACTATTTCTGCATCTTTTTCATATTCCACTCTTCGTAGCGTTTCCAACTTAGCGCCAAAACGCTCTATTTTCCTATATGAAAAAGCTCGTTGGGCCGAGCTCAACGATTTCTTTCGGCATTTTAACTGGAAAATCTGTTTTCTCGACGACAACGTCGATGCCGCTGCAGAAATGGTAGTCAATATTATTATGCTAGGAATGAAACTTTTTATTCCAACGAAGCATATTTCGGCTAAATCAAAACACAAGTGTTGGTTTAACCAGACGTGCAAAAATGCAGTCACATCCAGAGAGGCAGCGTTCAGTAATTGGCGTTCGAATAAGAACGCCGTTACTGATCTGCACCGCAAAAAGGCGAGAACCGAGTGTGCCAAGGTACTTAGACGCGAAAAGGTTTTATACGAACAGCGTCTACGTGCCAAAGTTCTTTCTGCTCCTCGGGGCAGTAAGACCTTTTGGTCGTTTGTTAAAAGAGTAAGGGATAATGCTAGTTCTTCTATTCCAACTCTTTTAAAGGACGATCAATCATTCACTGACCCGGTTGATAAGGCCAACCTTTTCGCTGAACTTTTTGCAAGAAATTCTTTCTTGCCGGAAAGCGATCAACCACTGCCCGTTCTCGAAAGGGTATCCTATACTATGCCTTTGATTTTCTTTCGGGCCCGGGCAGTCAAAAGGGTTCTTGCGGATCTCAACGTAAATAAGTCACCGGGGCCGGATGGCATATCAGCACTGCTGCTGAAACAGTGCTCTTTAACGTTGGCACGTCCATTGGCAAAACTTTTCAGCTCTTCGTACCGTGCGGGAATTTTCCCCTCTTGCTGGAAGGTGGCCAATGTCCAGCCTATCCCTAAAAAGGGTGCGGCTAACAACCCTGAAAATTACCGCCCAATCGCAATTTGCTCTGCGCTCTCCAAAGTGATGGAGACCATGGTTAACCACCATCTTGTGAAATATTTAGAGACCAATTCACTTTTAAATGATCGACAGTATGGCTTCCGTAGTGGTCGATCTACGGGAGACCTGTTGGCGTTTCTATCGGAACGTTGGAGCCGGTCAATCCACCGCTTTGGTGAGAGTAAAGTGGTTGCTCTAGATATTTCTAAGGCGTTCGATCGTGTGTGGCACGGGGCACTCGTGACTAAGCTAGTTGCTTTTGGTGTCGGTAATGTCTTCTCTCGATTTATAACGAGTTTTCTCAGAGACCGCACTATACGTGTTGTTTTAGATGGGGTCTCATCAAACGAGTTTCAGCTAAATTCAGGGGTACCGCAAGGTTCTGTTTCTTTCTCCTACCCTTTTTCTTATTTTTATTAATGACCTTCTTGGTCAGACCATCAACCCTATCTACTCTTTTGCAGATGACAGCAACATTTGTCATTCATTTTCATTCGATCATAGGCCAAGCTCTTTGGAGATAGAGGGCATGCGGCAGAACATGAATGACACACTCAATCAAGACCTTTCTACAATCTCCGAGTGGGGTCGCGCGAATAAGGTCGATTTTAATGCACGCAAGACCCAATGTTGTATGTTAACCCACAGACGGGCTGTGGAATTGACATTGTCATCTGTAACTATGGATGGTATAGGTATTGAGGAATCGGATACTCTTGATGTTCTGGGCATGAGAATACAGTGTGATGTCCGTTGGAATAAGCACGTATTTCAAGTGTCGAAAGAGGCATTCAAGTGTCTCGGTTTTCTAAAACGGTGCAAGACTTACTTCACTCCATCCGATCTCCTTACTATTTATACCAGCTATATCCGGCCAAAAATGGAATACAACTCTCATATATGGGCAGGGGCTCCACTGTCTATTCTGAAGCTTCTGGACCGTGTTCAGGGGAGGGCGGTGAAGCTTATCAATGACAGTAGTGTATCCAACTCTATTGATTCATTGGAGCATCGTCGGAATGTGGGTTGTGTGTCACTTTTCTATCGATATTACCATGGGAGATGCTCATCTGAGACAAGTGAACTTATTCCACGAGCCCGAGTTTTTATTCGTAATACTCGCTTATCTAGTAGAGCACATCCGTTTGTAGTTGATTGTCCTGTGTTTCGCACAACGCATTACAGAGAAAATTCGTTTTTTAGTCGAACGATTCGTATGTGGAACAAACTTCCCGCAGAAGTCTTCCCTGTTACTTACAATTTAGAAAAATTTAAATCAAATATCCACAAACACTACTCCCTCTTTCCTCCTTCCCATACCTTATTTTCCTGATCAATACAATGCACTGCATGAGTAGGGGGCATCCCCTGAGTATTGGTTAAATTATAAAAAAAAAAAAAAAAAAAAAAAGAACTATAGCACCTATATTTCCCTTTCTGGACCTGGGATACGGGCCAATAAAGTCTATATATAGACATTGAAAAGGGCGCATGGAGGAAAAATTACCGGTCATAGGAGGTCTTAAGGGATGATTTGGCTGTTTTGTTTGATAGCACACATCACAACTTGCAATGAATTCCTTTACATCCCGAGCCATATGAGGCCAATAAAAATTTCTACGCAACCTCTCCATAGTTTTACTAATACCCCCATGGCATTTATTAGGAGGTGAATGGGAACTTGTTATGACAGCTGTTACCAATGATTTTGGCACCCATAATTTCCATAAAAATATTTCATCCTCAGTATTTCCATTTGAAAATTCGCATCGCTTATATACCTTGTTATCAACAATTCTCAAATCTGGTAATTTGGTGACATTATCCTGGACATTCTTGCGGAGTTCTACATAATCAGCGGACTCGAATTCTGCAGAATCTAAATCAATAAGAGGGTGAACTTCTAATTCAGAGACCTCATCAAAATTTTGCCTAGACAAACAGTCAGGAACGACATTCTGCGACCCACGGCGATGTTCGACTGTAAACTTATAACCTTGGAGTTTCAATGACCAACGCGCAAGCCGGCCGGAAAGGTCGGTTTGACGCATTAGCCATTGAAGACTCGCGTGGTCAGTAACGATGGTAAATTCCTGGCCCTCTATATAAGGTCTAAATTTCTTCAGAGCCAGAATTACAGCCAAGCACTCAAGCTCAGTAACGCTGTAATTGGATTGGGCCTTGTTCAATTTTTTTGAAAAATATGCCACAGGCATTTCTTGATTATTATCACCGACTTGAGCAAGGACCGCTCCAACTCCAAGCTTACTGGCGTCGCATTGTAAAAGAAAGGGTTTTGAATAATTAGGGCTGATCAATATTGGGGCCGAAGACAATTTTTGCTTTAACTGACTAAGTGCAGATTCTGCTTCTTCTGTCCAATTGAAACCTTTTCCTCTTTTCAACCGTCAATGCGGCAAAATTATCCACAAATCGGCGGTACCATCCGGCCATACCGAGGAATCTCCTCAATTGTTTGACAGAGGATGGCGACGGATAGTCGGTTACCGCCGAAATTTTTTCGGGATCCGTTCGGAGTGTACCGTTACCTACAATGTAACCCAAGTACTTTACGTCCTTTATGCAAAATTTGCTCTTTTCGACATTTATTGTTAGACCCGCATTTCTGAGCTCGGACGCGACTTTAGACAGAACGGACATGTGTTTTTCAAAAGTTTCGGAGATGATTAATAAATCATCGAGATAAACGAAGACTTCATCTTTTAAGTTGGGTGGTATTACGCGATCCATCAGGCGACAAAGGGCCTGAGGGGAGTTGCATAAGCCGAATGGCATTACGCAATATCTGTAAAGCGGACGATTGGGGACAGTAAAGCATGTTAAATCTCTTGACTTTTCGGACAATGGAATTTGCCAAAATGCTCGGCGAAGATCCAATGAAGTAATATATTCTGCCTTTGGCAGACGACTTAGGATTCCATCTATGTGGGGCAAGGGGTAGGCATCTTTGACTGTTACGCTGTTAACTTTTCTCGAATCTAAACACAGACGGACTTTATTCGGTTTTCGGACTAAAACGACTGGACTGGACCACGGACTATTGGGGGCTTCTTCAATTACGCCTAACTGAAGCATTTCATCTACTTCCTTGTGAACTAGTTTTTCTATGGCTGGTGAAATTGGAAAGTATCTTTCTTTAATCGGACGGACATTGGGTTCTAACTGAATCTCGTGCTCCATAAGAGCAGTTTTTCCCAAACCTTCTTTTCAAAAGAGGGAAAGAAGTTTTTAATTGAATCTAATTTCGCTTTTTGGGAATTGGACAGGCAGTGAATTTCATAATCAGGTCTAGTAGTATCAATTTTAATTTCGGATATTATATCAGGGGCAATTTTATAAATCCTCCAAAAATCGACCCCTAATATGACTTCCTGGGTTAAAGAAGGAACAACAAAAAAATTTATTTCCTCAGGTATATCTTTAAAAATAACAATTGTCTTAAATTTGCCAAAAACGATCTGCTGACGAGAGTCAGCTGTTGAAATGAAAGTTCTACGATGCTTAAACCCTTCGCGCTCGGAAATTTCCTTAGCAAAAGAACCTCCTATGCAAGAAACTTGGGCACCGCTATCTAACAAACCGAGAAACTGTCTATCTAAAATTTGAATTTGCGCATAAGGTCTTAAATCGTTCTCTCTATTAGATATTGAGCAAATAACTGAAGTTAGGGCATTTATATTAAATTTAACTTCATCCCAATAATTCTTCTGTCTAGTTGATGAACGATTTTCTTTATTAGGTGAGCCGAATATTTTTCTTCTTCTCTCATTATATATTTTCAGACGGACTTCATAAGGTATAATGGGAGTAAGCTTGGGTTTTATATATAATTCTCTATCAGGATTGTTTAAATTTTCAAAAATTACTGGTCGTTTATCATCGGGTCTTTGCGAAGGTTCAGGTTTGTACCCTCGCTCCTTCTCAAGTTTCCCGAATTGCAATTTTTGCAGTTGGGCTTATAAATGCCAACTGCGCCGCAACCATAGCAAAAAGTTGTCCTAGGTTCTACACAATACTCCCAAATGTGACCGTCCTTGCGACAATTCCAACAACTGAGCCTATTATTAAAACGTTTTGTCAATTCTTCAACCCCTAATTCCACTTCTGGGGCATTATTCTCTTCTATAAAATCTAATTCCAATTCGTTAACGGCTCGACGTGAAACTGCACCTCTATTAAAGTTAGAAATCGAACCACTAGCTTTAGAAACCTCATCTAATAAACTTTCGCCTTTTAGGCATAATTTACGAAGTTGTGCAACCGAATTTATAGGGACATATAATAACTGTTGTCGGATTCGCGGTCTCAACCCACGCTGAAGAATTTCGACTAATTCTATTTCTCTTAGCGGAGTATGCAGACTTTCGGCCATTTTTACAATAAAGTTCTTGTAATCTGCGAACGATTCGCTGGGGCCTTGTTTGCGGTTACGCATATCCTCCTTAATTTCTATGTCTGTTCGGTGTTCCTCAAAATTAGTTCGAAGAGCCTCACAAAGTGAGGTCCAAGTTATTCTCTCCACGGACCGACGAAAACCCCAATACCAATCCCTAGCTTCCTTTACAAAAAGGCATTGAACATTCTCACATAATAGATTAAATTACCACCTAAAGTATCTAAGACTAACGATTCGATTCTGTATATAAAATTCTCAACAGATAATTTCGGAGTGCCATCGAATTTCACATCCCAATTATTTATTAGGTTGGCAATTTTTCCGGCGTTAGTAACCATAGATGAATCATTAATTCGAATTTCAGGACGGTTCTGAGAAAAACTACTTTGATGTGTATTTGACAATGTTGGCATATCCTGAGGCCATTCATAATTAGGATGCTGATCTGTTGCAACACGAGCATTACCCGAAGCCGGGTTCTGAATGTTCGCATTAACATTCAGTCTTCCAAGAGCATTTGACAAGGCAGAATCTATACGTTCTTCAATTGTTCGAGATACACGATTTTCAATGTCGTCGAAAATGGTAGCTTGACGAGCCGAAATAACTGCTGAAATAATGTGTCGAATTCGATTATCATCAAACCCAACTGCTCCTTCTGCATCATTGGACTCAGGTAAAATTGCATCAGTTGGGGCATTCGCAGCAGAACTTTGAGAAGTAGTAGGATTTTGACTATCATTTACGGATTGATCCCTAGTAGGATTTGGCTGAATAACAATGTTATTTGCCGAAACATTTGCACGAGATCGTGTTCGAGCACCTCTAGACGGTGTTTGGCTTATGCCAAACTCCCTACTATTGCAGTGAGCTCTGCATTGTGGGCAAGAAGAATTTCGTTTGAGCCATGTTAACAGACAATTTCTGTGGAATTTGTGATTGCATGCTGTTCGCAAGGATTCACTGTCATTATTGACGTTTTCCCTACATATGGAACAGACACTTAAGTCCTCTGTGCTATGACGAAGAGACATTTTCTTTTTTTTTTCAAAATTCAATCAAAAGTTTAAAAAATCAGAAAAAATTGTATTTTAAACCAATAATATAGTTGTTACGGAAAAATAATCTCATATGATATACTGGTCCTACTTTCACTTAAAAGTTTAAAGTTGTTCAAAAAAAAATCTAACACAAATATCCCAAACTAAATTTCATACTTAAAGAAACCAAATATCTTTCTCTTTAAAAATATTTTTCACATGGTAAGAATAAAAAAAATTAATCCAAAGTTCTTAGTTCCTAGAAAAATATCAGAGAAAGCATTTGTTTAACATAAAAGGCAAACTATTAAGAATCAAAATTGGTGGAATTTAGACTTAAAAAAAAAATCTAAAAACATTCACACAACTTTAATTTTTGCAGAAGGACAGTTTTAACACAAACTCTTGAAAACTATTTAGAAATTGGGTAAGAAAGTAAGCATATAGCAAACCTAATACATTCCAAGTCAATTCTTGAAAAAAATGAAGTTTAAAAAAAACATAGTAAAAGATTAAACATCAAAATTGTTAGCACTATTTTCATATGCCTAAAAATTAGGACACACGACTCCGATGGGCCCCACGTTGGGCGCCATTTGTTATGAAACTGGGCTTGAATTTACCTGTGGGGGATAAGATGGTTTATTTTGGCCTACCTGCAGGCGTGTGCACCTGGCTTCCGGCTGCTTCAATCATGTAGGTTCGATCTTGCTTACAGAATTGGCCTATCCGTTACCCAGCCAAACAAAAATATAAGTGCACACATAAATTTAGCTTAAAATTTATCAGACATCCTGTTTACTATCGCACGAACGTATAAAACTATATTTGGGAATGTAAGACAGCAGCGCGATAGTTTTGCCTGCTCTGAACCCGACCCTTACCATGTCTTCTTTAGATAGAATTTGAAGACCCAATTGAATATCAGAACAACTTTCTTTTAAATGATTTCGGACCAAATTTTGTTAATTTAGCAATTCATATTAATGTTTATTAACAAAACTAATATTATGGTTGAACAAATTCATATTTCTTAAAATTAATTTGTAATTCTAACTTATGCTGAATAAACCTACCCAAATTATCATAGCAGTATGACCCGATTATAAATTTTCTTTCAAAATTTTTAAATTTTATAAAACAACGTACAAATTTGTACTAAAAATATTAATTAAATTACTTAATTCTTTGATTTGTTTTAATTTGAGCATTTAGAGGCATTTATATTCGAACATTTCAATATAATAACAAAACTGTTAAATTCAATTTAGACCATATAATCGGTATCTTACTGTATGTAATTGTAACGTAAACCGAAAAAAAACGTAACGCAAACCAAAAGAAACACTAATCAAAACAAATAAAAATTATAGAAAAAAAATTACAATTTTGTAATGCAAATTGTTTCTTTTTTTTTTCTTTCTAAACTCAACAAAAAAAAATTGCGAATATGAAAAATATAAAGAATATATAAAAATTACAAACTTACATACTTTCCCATCAAACCAAGTTTCTTGTATAGCAATAATATCCGGTAATTTGGAAAAGCTTGCAACCAACGACTTGAATTTATTAAATTTTGTAACCGATGAAACGCTTCTTATGTTTACACATAAAATATTTAAAAAAGAACAATTTAATTTGTGTATGTAATTATTATATTCAGAAAAAGTATCAAAATATTGATTATTAATCATTAAAGATGAAAAAAAATAAAATAATACAAAATAAATTAACAAAATGTGAAAATAATAAAATAAAATATTAAGATGGAGAAACATACGCTACATTGTCAGCATCATCATCACTGGTAGCACAGTCATTATCATTTACAATAGCACCTCCGTTACCCATTGATCTACGCTGCCAAGGTTTCTTGTTTGTTGCATCTAAAAGCAATTGGTCAACATCTTCTTCACATCTTAACACTTGAGGCTTAGAAATGTCACTCCTCTTATAAAACACTCTTCCACCTCTTGCATACACATGCTGGTAACCAACCTCTTTCAAACTTTTTGCGTACTTAAGCAAATTCAACGTTTCTTTTCCAAGAAAGTCATTCACAAAAACATTACTCGTCTTTTTGTTCTCTTTTAACTTGGGCTTAACAGACATTAGCTTTTGTTTAGCTGATTTCGATGAAAACTTCACAATCACACTTTTTTTTCATTGCCATCCTTCTTTTGTTTAGAATTCTTTTTATTGCGAATAAAGTAAGCTTCATCAATACTTTCAGGTTCCAAATTGACTCCAACACTTTTGACAAGTCCAAAACAGAATCAACAGCCGTAACACCATCAACAACTTCAAGTCCACTTACAATGCAATCATTCTTAACATGAACATCGTTTAATAGCTTAACTGACGATTTTAAATCTTTGATTTCTTTTTTTAATAAATGATTTTCTTTTTCCACATTATTTAATCTTCTTTTATTTTCTGCTACCCCTTTCAAAATATCATCATACTGCTTCGACATAAAATTAATTGTCTCTTGAATACTGGTCAGCTGATCTAACTTGTTCAGTTTTGTTTTTATTACATGTAGCTCGTTTTTTATTTCATCTCCTTCTCCTCCTTCGCAAATTTGACAAGTAAAAACCTCACTCTCGTTATTCAGCAAATACTCAAACTGTCTTTTATCCAAACGAGTGCATTGAGAGTGGTATTTTTTGGCGCATTTGTCACATTCTATAAAATCTTCCTCTTCTTTTATTTGCAATTTGCATTGGTCACAAAGAATTTTCTTATTTTGTACACTTTTTCGACCTTTTCCAGCCATTCTTCACAATTTCCACGAAATAAGCAATTTGCTTTTTATAAAGAAAATAGTTTTTATGCAATTTAAACGATTAAATCAGTAAGAATATATTATTTAAAATTTGTAAGTTTTGACACCGAAAAATTATACGTTTGTTCAACTAGGGTTGCCAACTCTTATCCTTTGCTTTGGATTTCGAAGGCCTTCTCCACCACAGTTATTACTTAAAATTTTTGATCGCTATTGAGTTTAGAGCACAAAATTAAATTTTAGATATTTAATTGTTAAAATTAATAGTTAGTTTGTTAATATTTTTTCTTTTTTCCAATTTATACATTATTTAGAATAATAAATTTTAAATTTCTTATTAGATTCTTTTTTTTTTTTCTTTAATTTAATTAGTAAATTAATATTCATAAATTTAATATTTAACACGTCACTAAAAAATTTTTTTTTTATATATTTTCTTTTTTTTTTGTATTTTGCAAATTTTAATCACTTTCTCACTCTTTCCTTGTTCCCTTTATAAAAGAAACTAACGAGATCAAAGCGATCAGAAAAAAAAAATGCAAAAAAAAGAGGACAATGGAAAGGATGGAAAGTAATTATGGGAGATATTTGGGTAAAGTGTCAAAGACACAAAAAAATATAAAATACACGTACTCCACAAAATAATGTAGAGTTCGGTTTTATGAATGAAATTTTTTTTCTTGAATTAAATCGTATTTTAGCGTAAAATTGTAGTAAACAAATAGCGAGGGTTAGGGAGTGTTAATTTATAATTAATTTGGGTACGGCTTATAAGTTGTATAAGTTTAGTATACAAATTAGGTTAATTAGTATTATAATTAATAAAAGTAAAAATTAATGATATAGTAATTTTAATTATGTGGTTATTCAATAATTTTTCTTAGTTTCTTTTTTTTTTTTTTTTTTTTTTTTTTAAATAATAAATTATATCTATAAAACCTGTTGTTCAGTGAATTGGAGTATAGCAAATTAGGTGAGGCAAAGATGACCAAAATTATGCCTTTAACAGTCTGGAAAGTGGTTTCGGCTTCTTGCAGAAGAAAAGATATTTCGGCTGGGGTTTAGGATTTAATTTATGCCAGCAAGAATACGATTTTGTTGAAAACTCTGGTTTTTATCACTCGGTACTGTTCCGAGTGAGATTTTTCCACGAGAAACAATATATATTTGCAACATATGTCAACCTCGACATGTGAATAAACCAATTTTCGATATTTGAACACATATTATTATCAAATCTACACAAAATATTGGTTGATTAGTATTGAAAATGTTTTATATAATTATGCTCTTTGCTCACCTTTTATAAAAACGTGTGGATGCTTGAAGCCACAATGGATGTGCCTCAAAAAAAAATAAGCCACAAAACGTTAAATCGGGGAAATTGACAAAAATTATTTATTTCAATAAATATTTATTTTAAGCGCCTCTGCCTTAATTCGTACTTAAATATCGCAGTTGAAAATTCGAATTAATTGAAATGTTTTACTTTACGAATTAAGTTAATCCACGTTTCAAAAATGTTGTAATCTCTTTTTTTTTTTTTTAATTTTCAACTTTTGTTAAGAATCACTTCGTTACTTACTCAAGTTTGACACCAAAATGCCGGAAATAATCAATGAGACGAAGTTTACACATGGGTCACTCTAACGAGTAAAGATCAATGAAACTAGTAAATCATGAATGAATTTTAAAAGCCGTTTTTACATAAACATTTTGTAAAACATTTTGATGTTCGCAAAGATTTAACTTTTTAAAAAAAAAAATTTAAAATTAATAGAAAATGATTTATTTTAGATCAAAAATAATTCAAAGGTATTTCAATTAATTGATATAATTCTTTAATAGAATTAAAACATATTCATTTTATAAACTGGACAATTTTTAACGATCTTACAGCTAAGAGCAAAACTGAAACATATCGACAGCAAAAATTTAATAAAAAAAATATATATAAATATTTTTCCACACAACCCAGTACAATATTTGTTTCAGTCTTTGATTGACCGTGATCATAAACAGACGTATTGTGTGCAAACATTTTTTTTTTAAATAACAAAAACAAAGCATTATTAGTGTTGTGTTAAAAACAAAGGGATTAGTAAACTTGTAACGACGAGTTTCCTCCGTTTGCTGGGTATAGCTAGCGGAGGTCCAGGTCCGTCACAAAAATTTATATAATAGCGACTTTGAGTGGAAATAAATGAGTAGATTTAAATTTTCTTTATTTTAATAATTTTTTTTTTATTTCAGTATTGTTTTCTCTTTATTCATCCATTTATAAAAAAAAATTCCATTTGTAATTCAAACTTAAAATTAGTTATAGGCTTATAAAATACTTATCTAAAAAAACTTGTCTCCGTAGCATCTAGAGAGGATGTTGCTGGGCAGGATGTTTCCCAAGTCGGTATGTTAGACTGAGCCGAGTCAGTGGGCGTGCAACAGGAGAAACTTTTAGAATTCTGAGTAACCTCTAGAGCGAAAAGAGGCGTAAACGAGTTTATACGAATAATGAAACCTCTCGAAACGACATCTATGAATAAATAAAAATATAAGGGAACCTAAACGGAACTCCCAAACTACACGAAGAGAAAAATAAGGGAACCTAAACGGAACTCCCAAAAATACTCGAAATACCCGAAGAGAAAAAATATGGGAACCTAAACGGAACTCCCAAAAACACTCGAAATACCCGAAGAGAAAAATATGGGAACCTAAACGGAACTCCCAAAATACCCGAATAGAAAAATATGGGAACCTAAACGGAACTCCCAAAAATACTCGAAATACCCGAAGAGAAAAAATATGGGAAACTAAACGGAACTCCCAAAATACCCGAAATACCCGAAGAGAAAAATAAGGGAACCTATACGGAACTCCCAAAATACCCGAATAGAAAAATATGGGAACCTAAACGGAACTCCCAAAAATACTCGAAATATCCGAAGAGAAAAAATATGGGAACCTAAACGGAACTCCCAAAAACACTCGAAATACCCGAAGAGAAAAATATGGGAACCTAAACGGAACTCCCAAAATACTCGAGATACCCGAAGAGAATAAAATAAGGGAACCTAAACGGAACTCCCAAAAATACTCGAAATACCCGAAGAGAAAAAATATGGGAACCTAAACGGAACTCCCAAAAACACTCGAAATACCCGAAGAGAAAAATATGGGAACCTAAACGGAACTCCCAAAATACTCGAGATACCCGAAGAGAATAAAATAAGGAAACCTAAAGGAACTCCCAAAATACTCGAAATACCCGAAGAGAAAGTATGGGAACCTAAACGGAACTCCCAAAATACTCGAAATACCCGAAGAGAAAAATATGGGAACCTAAACGGAACTCCCAAAATACTCGAAATACCCGAAGAGAAAAATATGGGAACCTAAACGGAACTCCCAAAATACTCGAGATACCCGAAGAGAATAAAATAACTGAACCTAAACGGAACTCCCAAAAATACTCGAAATACCCGAAGAGAAGAAATATGGGAACCTAAACGGAACTCCCAAAATACACGAAATACCCGAAGAGAATAAAATAACTGAACCTAAACGGAACTCCCAAAATACTCGAAATACCCGAAGAGAAAAAATAAGGGAACCTAAACGGAACTCCCAAAAACACTCGAAATACCCGAAGAAAAAAATATGGGAACCTAAACGGAACTCCCAAAATACTCGAAATACCCGAAGAGAAAAAATAAGGGAACCTAAACGGAACTCCCAAAATACTCGAAATACCCGAAGAGAAAAAATAAGGGAACCTAAACGGAACTCCCAAAATACTCGGAATACTCGAAGAGAAAAAATATGGGAACCTAAACGGAACTCCCAAAAAACACTCGAAATACCCGAAGAGAAAAATATGGGAACCTAAACGGAACTCCCAAAAATACTCGAAATACCCGAAGTGAAAAAAATGGGAACCTAGACGGAACTCCCAAAAACACTCGAAATACCCGAAGAGAAAAATATGGGAACCTAAACGGAACTCCCATAAAACCCAAATAATTCATGAAACAATAAACTTTCTTTACTAGAAAGTGGATCTTCTACATTCTGGAATATTTCAAAAATTTTAAAGAAAAATTCCAATAACATTCCGGTCTTAAAACATAACAACATCATTTACCACACTCAGCGAGATAAATGTGAGATTCTGGGACAAATTTTTATCGAAAACCACTCAATATCATCAAACCTCAGTGATTCAACAACTACTTCGCTAGTTAATATTGCAGTTGACAATCTGTCACTTATTGACTCTTCCCCTCATTACAATATTTCCGTGTCTATGGATAAAGTCAAAATTATCATAAAACAATTAAAAAATAAAAAATCTCCTGGGTTAGACGGAATAAATTATAAATGTCTAAAGGCATTGCCTAATAATGGTCTAAAATATATTACTGATATTTTTAACTTATGTCTTCGCCTAAGCTATTTCCCCAAAATATGGAAACACTCCAAAGTTACACCAGTAAGGAAATCTAACAACCTGCCGATTGCCCTCCATCCTACGGGCCAATTAGTCTTTTATCGCCCTTAAGTAAAATACTAGAGAAAATAATTAAAGAACAACTTACGATTTTTATAGACTCACACAATATCCTACCATGTGAACAATTTGAATTTCGTAAAGAACACAACACAGTACAGCCACTCGTTCGAATTAGGAACTTAGTAACCTCAAATTTTAATAGTGGGATATCTACTGCTATGGTACTGATGGATATAAAAGCTGCATTCGACTCAGTCTGGCACAACGGTTTAATTTTTAAAATGATCAATTATAATTTTCCAATACAGTTGATTAAATTGATTCATAGTTTTCTTTCAAATCGTATTTTTGAAGTTCACATTGGACATGAACATTCTACTCAGTCAAAAATTCATGCAGGATGTCCACAGGGTTCGTGTATTTCTCCAATATTATATAATATCTTTACCGCAGATTTCCCGATATTAAATGGGTGTACAATATCCATATTTGATGACGATACGGCGATTCTCAGTTCAGATATTCGTACCAACGTCCAAAATGCATTTGCAGAAGTCTATGATTACTTTACAAAATGGAATATCGTAGTCAATACGCAGAAGACCCAAGCAATCTATTTTTGCAGACGTCGTAAACCATGTTATCGGCCTCAATAATCTATTTTGTGTAACAACAACTTAATTGCCTGGTCCAACAAAGTAAAATACTTAGGCGTGATTTTGGATCCCAAATTCAAATTTAAAGATCATTTTCCCTACGTTATAGATAAAATTAATAAAATAATTAGACTACTGTATCCTTTAATAAACAGAAACTCTCAGCATAACAAATAAAACTCTCATATTTAAATCAGTATTTCACGCAATAATGTTTTATGCTGCTCCATTGTGGTCTACTGCTGCACAGTGTCATATTTAAAAATTACAGATAGCCCAAAATAAACTGTTAAAAATGATACATAACTTGCCTTGGCATTATTCTACTCAACGGCTACACTACCTTGCTAACGTCGAACTCTTCAACACTCGTATACACAGGCTTACAACGAATTTCAATAACAGATGTCGTGACTCTGAGTTTAACCATATCAATGAGCTGAGCTCAACGTAATTTCATACTCCAACCTTAAGTCTTCTTTTATAAAAATCAAAAAATAATTCAGAAAGGTTTTTGTAAATTTTTCCCTCCTTTAAATAATGTTAAACTTAAATGCAAATAAATTATACAATATTGTTATTAAATTATTAAGTAGAAAAGGAAAATAGTTCTAAACTCATAAAATATTGTTAAATTAGTTATACTTAAATGCTAAATAAAGAATACCATTGAAATTGAATTGACATTTGTTTAATTTTTCAAACTAAATAAAATTTGTATGACTTTTTACATTTTAGGTTACCATACGCATACTTTCAAACACAGACCTATGGAAGCAAAGACGACATCCTAATCACATGCAGTTCTAGATCATTTATCAAACCAGCTTTATTTGTAATACTCCTAACGCCTTTTACCACATGAACACAAAGAAATTTCATATAGCATAGGAAGCTATTTGTACTGTCTACATACGTATACTACATATGTTCACAAATACATACTTACATATCGAGCGCTAACAGCCAAAATGATGTAAGCGCCAAAATCATAATTTAACAGGAGAAGCTTCTTTAATTTATTTTTTTATTTTTCTTTGCGATTGCAATGAAATTTAAACGCGGTATACAAGGGGTCTAATCTGACCCGATTTTTGTTTTTTTGCGATATTTCTTACTTGGTCCACTTACTTGGATCCACTTTCTTACTTGCATTGTGAATCCAATACTGGACATGATCATGCGTGTCCAAGATTATGAGTTATTCGTAAAAGCAGAAAAGACGCAAGCGACACTTTGCTGTCAAACTGTAGGGCGTCCTACAGGAATTGTTGCTAACGCAGTTTTTGTTTTTTATGAAATTCGTAGCGATAAAGAATGACCCACTTAAAATCTGGACAAAAGTAAATAGACATAACATCTCCTCAGATGTAATAACTAAATTTATTTTTATATATGTTTTTAGAAATATTTCAGACTTTACTTGCTCCAATTCTGAAGACATAAGAATAATAACTGCAGAAAATGTAAGGAATAAGCTAAGTATTAAATGTTTTTTCGAATTTCGGATTTGTTTACTTGAATCTGTTGCAAATCGACATATATGGATCCGTACATGAACACATAAATCCATACATAATTCATATGTGTTCATAAACCATTCTATGCTCATATGAGGCCTCATAAATGTTCATCTGTGTGCATTAACGAAAATTAAGGTAATATTTACATATATAATCATACATGTCTATACATTTCCATACAAGGTCGTATGTGTACTTCAAAAAAAATTGAGGTAATATTTATATATATGATCGCAAATGAACACTTATGAAGGTATATGAATCCTATCTGGTAGTAAATGGACATGTATGACCTCGAATCACTTCATATATGAGCATTAGGGTGGTCCTTATTTTCAACTTGCGATTTTTGGGGCTGCCCCCATCTTAAAATATTTGTTTGGGTACAAAAATTCACCATGCAAAAAATTAGAGTTCTAGCATAACGGGAAGATGTCCCGCATCGCCCTTGAAAATCGGGCCCCTTGGAAAAATGGTCATTATTTTTTTTTCTTCAAAATTAAAAAAAATTTAAAATAATTTTTGTGTTGGGTTTAATCATAACTACTCAGATAAAAAATATTACTTTCCCAGAAAATCGCTAACTTACCCTTACTTTGTGTCAAAAAAATGAATAAATATTTTGGGGGTACCTCAAAGTGACTTTTTTGCATTTTTGAAAATTTTATTCAACAAAAATCAAAAACCTGGTGTTTGCTGTCAAGTATTTTATTAAACATATCTCAAGTATTAAATAAGCCAAATATTACGGATATCCGTTTGCAAAAATTTTTGTTAGAGCATTTTGATTCTAGCGGATTTCAACGTTTTTTTAAATTTGTATAGACTTTTTTTTTTAATAAGATTTTTGTAATATTTCATCAATGCTATTGTGTATGCTATTTTTTATAATTGTAATAACTTTATTATAAAGTATAATTTTTCGTGTTCATAGTTAACCTGTGTTTTCATGGGGTCACAATTGACCCCCGTATTTTAAAGAGTCAAAAATCACAACGATGACAAAATAAATTTTTGTTTATGTTTCCAATTGTAATTCATTTACATTTTAAAATTAATTAAAATTAATTATTAAGTATTAATTCAGATACTTGTATTCATATTTAAATTGATTTTTTTTGTACATATTCTGGAGTATTTTCGAAAAACGTATTTTTAATTTAATAGTGTAAATTTTTTTCCCTCAAAATTATTATTATGGAAAAGTTTTAAGTTATAATTTTTACTTAATTGACCTACTCGAAGACTAGAAACGGTTAACGAAATTTTTTTGAATAAATATAAATTGAATTATTCCTTTCTTTATTTTATTTATAAATTTTGCCACAAAGCTGCATTTTTCTTACGTGGGTCATATTTGACCCCAGGTTAACGTGGGTTAACTATCAACAGAAAATATAGTATTTTAAAATGAAGTTATTACAATCATATAAAAAGGCATATACAAAAATGTTGATGAAATATTATTAAAACCTTGTTTTAAAGTAAAAATGTATAAAAATAAAAAAAACCTTGAAATCCCCGAGAATCAAATTGCCCTAAAAAAAAATTTGCCAACGGGTATCCGTAATACCTGGCTTGTTTAATACTTGAAATGTGCTTAATGAAATACTTGACAGCAAATACTAGGTTTTTGATTTTTGTTGAACAAAATTTTCAAAAATGCAAAAAAGTCACTTTGAGGTACCCCAAAATATTTATTAATTTTTGACACAAAGTTATTGTAAGTTAGCGATTTTCTGGGAAAGTAATATTTTTTATCTGAGTAGTTACGATTAAAGCCAACACAAAAATTATTTTATATTTTTTAAATTTTGAAGAAAAAAAATTTGTAATTTTTTTTTAAATTATGCCCATTTTTCCAAGGGGCCCGATTTTCAAGGGCGATGCGGGACATCTTCCCGTTATGCTAGAATTCTAATTTTTTGCATGGTGAATTTTTGTACCCAAACAAATATTTTAAGAGGGGGGTACAGTCAAAATCTCGTTTTTATTTTTCGCCCATACAACGAAAGACCATCCCTAATGAGCATGAACGAGCTTCATACATGTTCATAAATGGATGCATATATGTTGATTTTTATCCGGGACGGCAACAAAAAATCCATACTGGTCAAAAAACTTTTATATTGTTAGTTTTCGGATGATTTTGTTAGTTTTCGGAGGATTTTGTCAACACCATTTTACTTTTTTTTTACAAAATGGACGATCAATAAAAAATTTTACACTGGCCAAAGACTTTTTCTAGCTCAAATCAAGACGTTGTATGGCATCGTACTTTTATTGGTAAAACTATAACCAAACAAAAAATACACAAATCAATTTGTTGCAGTGTACGCAAAAAAAAAGCTAAATAGAATTTTTAATAAATATAGATAGATTTTTAACAAAATCCACAACGTTTTAGACCAGTATAATAATATTATGAGTTATTTTTCGCCAAGATATAGGTGTACACTTTTTTTTATATTTTTTCTTAAATGACTTTAAATTTGATACCTATGTGATACTACTACGTGCCACTTTTTCTTAAAAAGTTATTAAAACATTTGTGCGTCCAGATTATAAGTGGGTCATTCATTTGAGGAATACTGCAAATGATCGAAAAGCAAGGATTTTCATTAAAAATCGAAAATCGTGGCGATTAGGTCTTTTTGGCGGGTAGGGCTCGATATGTATGTAGGTGCAGACATACAAACATAAATACATTCTATACACGCACTTACACTCTGACATTTGTGTAGCACAAATTTGTGGCCTCATGAAATTTTAATGTGTTCGATGGTGATAACATGTTTTTGACAATTGTTCCGTAAGACCCACAAGGATTTCAAACAGTCTATAATATATTATAAATTTGTTGTATTGTGGTGGTCTTCCTTCAGTTCTTGCCTGTCCCTGAGGTTTAATTTGATTTAATCGTTTTGTTGAAATTTATTAACAAACAATACACTACAAACATATTAGCATATTACCAAGATGACATTTCTAATATGCCAACAAATATTTGCATTTCTTTGAAATAACAAGTAAAATAAATATTCACTTGAAAAAAAAACATAGTGTTGAAATCAATTATCCACACATTTTAGATATTTTTTTTCAAATTTCCTTGAAAAGAAAAAAAAATTAAATATAGTGTATAGTTTATGTATGCACGTTGTGCACAAGGAGAGCAATAAAAATTCATTTATTCATTTATTGTTGATTATAAAAACTCGTAAAACTTTTCTCAATGCACGTACAAGTTATAGTTTGATAGTTTCCTTTAAGCCAATCGTACTAAACTTTTCAATATATATTTTTTTTCTGTTAGTGTTTGTATCTTTAGTATTATAGAGATCTATGCGATGCTTGCTTTATGTTCTACGAGATTAAAAACTTTTTTATTGGCAAATAACTTTTAGTGTTGCCAATACCAACGAAACCATCAATGCAACAACCACTATCACTACTACTACAACTTACTGGCAGCAGGAACCTACATATCTATAGTCAACCATCCTACAACTAGTATTCAAAGAGCCAATAATAATAGTATTTGTAAAAAAGGAAGTTTAAAAAAATTCTGTATGGAGCAATATCGTTTTTTTTACCCTTCTCCATTATTCTCTTTAAATATTTTTGCGAAAGAAGGTCTGGAGCTTTGAGTAGTTACAAAATTTTGTAAGAATTAAATATTCCAAATTTCCGCCACTAGTTACAACGGATTGAACTTTAATAATATTATTAGACATATAAACGAATCTTCGGATGGGATGAAATTTCCGCAGTCTAGTGTTGATTGCATTGTGTGTATATTTTTTTCCAGCAAAGCCCTTATTTAGAATGCTCTGCCAACGCACAGATAGTAATTGGTTTAACGTATGTTCTTACCCGAAGACTTTTCACACGGTGTTCTTTACACAGGATCGACATTATGCGTCGACCAGCGCCCTCTTTGGCGGCATATTGAGAATCCACGTTTGGGTTCCAGTTTGAGAGATTGTGATTGAACACTTACTCACCCCACTGGCAAAGATGAGGTCTACCTAAAACCTTTGCTCACATCACCCGGTTGAGGAGTACAAATCCTAACCGCACAACTAGCGCTGCTTAGGCTAACCTGCTTAGGCTAACCCGAAGGGCCTTACCCAATAGCCATTACTGTAACGGGCAATGGCGGAATGGCAGTGGAGATGACGCTGTATAGCTACTTATCAGTTATTATGATATACAGACCCAGAACACGTTCAACCAACACATGGGTCCCGAAAACACCCAGGTTTCACCAATCCACCATTCACTCCATCCGCTCACTCATCCGCACTGACTGGATCCACTTCGGCAACGGCCATCCTGTCTACATTAACTGGTATCACAAGTATACCGGTTTCCTGTCCGATCCGAGTTGAATTTCAGCAGAGGATTCCTCTAGAGACACGTCTACGGTGGGCCAATGGCTCCAGTGCTACCAATTTCAACCCATTAGTAAGACCTTGTAGCAAATGCTACTTCCACTGAAGTTTCAAACAACTCGATAGTGGTCACCCCAGAGCTAATGAGGGACCACAAGTCTCTATCTAACCGAAGTAGATGTATCTGCCACCGCATAGTGTGGTGTATCTGAAATATTTTGGAAATAATTCAGTAATTTTTTACTGGATGATCAAATTGATCGGATATAAAACTGCACACATCCATATGCAACATAATTTTAAGCCTTAGTTTCAAAAACGTCTCTCTACACCCACCAAGCGCTGATCAATTAAACTCCAAAGTAAGACACCTCGGATATTAAAAAATTTTAAAATTTGTCTAATTTATAAAGGGTGTTTTTTATAAAGGTATATAACGATGAAATGGAATAAAACAAAAATGAATTTTTTAAATTTAAATGAAATTTACTTTATTTGATAGATAATCTTCTGGTATTATTTAAATATTTAAATATGACTTCTGGCATATGACCGCCCCGGCTCCAAGTGGTCAATCGTTTCGGGCTTGTCGGCGTAGACTACCGACTTCACATATCCCCACAAAAAATAGTCCAGTTGCGTTAAATCGCACGATCTTGGAGGCCAATTCACGGGTCCGAAACGTGAAAATATGCGGTTACCAAACTTTTCCTTCAATAAATCAATAACAATAACCAACTGGGAAATATTATTTCCATGAAATGCAACTACATTCAGTAGTCTTTCAGAAAAATATAAACACTGTATGTGTTCCTGAAGAAACTTTTAAACTGGAGGCAAAAGAGTCTTGCTACCTTTTTGACCATAAACTTGCTAAAATCTAAATTCTTATAGTTTCGAAATTTGGAGGTATTTTATCTTAGGCGTGAACTTAATATCTATCATCTTGTTAATACGAACAACATTTTTCAAAGCAATCGGACTTGATTGGCTTTTCCATTACCAAAAAAACGCACCAGGTTATTGCAAAAATGCAAAATGTTGATTTTCAAATGCGGATAACTTCTGCACATATAGCATTACAAGCAAATTATAAAAATGTTTCATTTTTAAAAATCGGTTGATTAATATAAATTTGGCAAGCAATAAACCTTTTAGAATACCCGAGGTGTCCTAATTTGGAGTCTAATTGATCAGCGCCTAATGAATATAGTGGGACCTTCTTTGAAACCTAAGCTTAAAATTACGTTCTTTATTTCCGTGTGAAGTTTTTTGACAATCCGATCAGCCAGTAAGAAACGGCTGAATTATTTCCCAAATATTTGTGATACACCCTCACCCGAAATGAAACATGTCAGTATATGAAACCTGCCTTGAATTAGCGGATGAAGACATTTTTAATTGACTAATAACATTGGACGGTTGATTAATAAAAAACAAGTGATCTTGAACTTTAATATCCTTGGTCACGTCACAAAGAGTGTTGAAATTTTTTTCAGAGTAAAACGCGTAATAAATATCTTACAACGCGTAAAAATGCAATAAAAAAAGGCGTAAAGAGGGAATTGCTCTTTTTTATCGTCAGAAGACAATTTTCTGAATTTTTTTTTGAAAAGTTGTATAATTTAATCAATTCACATATGATTAATTTAATAAATATGAAAAAAAGTTTGGAGTAAACCTTTAATAACGACAAAAATTAAGGAATTGATAAAAGTTTAGGAAAGTGTCACAATTTAAACACAAACAAAATATCTGATTTTTAAGGCTGTAATACGAAATAATCATAATATATTTGCTATAATTATAATATTGTAACAAACGATGACGAAATTATTTTCCATAATCATAATATGATAACTAAGACTGTAATATGGCTTAATGTGAATATTATGATTTCTACAAACATGTTATGATCATTGTAAATGTATTGTGAAATTGTATTCTTAACAATTTTTTTTCTGCTGATCTCACATGTTTTCATTATTTTATTTATCCTGACAAAATAAGATGTTCGCTGAAGAAAAGAAAATTTAATTAAGCTTTTTTCGATACTAAAATAACAAAATTTTGAATTAGTTTAAACTAATTTTAACTAAATGTGTAAATTATTAAATAAATATTTATATATAAATTTGCGCTGTTTAAGAAAGAATGAATAACTTTTTAATCCAGCTTCAACAGAATGCTGGGAATGCAGCCATAGTAACATTGATGTCGCAATCATAAATTCAAAATTTATATGGCTCTTCAAATATGGTTGGCCCAACCATGTTTCTTCTTTGCGTGAAAAGTACAACAATTTTACTATATAATATTTCGGTTTTTAGGAGATATTTGTAGGTAAATTTACAAGGTTTCCTTCAATCCTTATTGACATAGTTGTGCTGAAATGATAAGTAGTTTTATCTACTTTTCTAGAGCAAAAACGAAAAAAATTCTAGAATTTAGGGGAAAAAAGTAAATTTTTAGTAAAAATCAATCGCAATATCTCGAAAATATTCAAAAAATTTTAAATATTCATGCCAAGCATGGCAAAATTAATTTAGAATTATGTGTCGCAAGGCATATTTTTATTAAAGCTGTTTAAGAAAGAAATTAAATATCGAAAGCATTGTTGGAGGGGTGCCACGGGTTTCGCACCAGCTAACTTTTAGACTCACGATAGTTCTTAAATAATCGAAACAATTATTGATAAAAATAGAAAGTTGGAAAAAAAATTCCGCTCTAATGTACAGAAGTTTCCGCTTAAATGCGATCCGCTTTAGCATGTTCCCCGTTTCAAATGCGCAAAAAGTGCTTCAAAATTATATTTAATACAAAATGCATGCAAATTATTTAATTTAAATGCGTCCAGATTTAATGCGTTTTTTTAATGAGTAAAATTAGTAAAGTCAGAAGGAAATTTATCACTTAAATACGCTTTTAAAAATATGTTTTGATAAAATACATACATTTTTTTTTTTAAATTTTTCTGTTAAAACACAAAATTTTGTTAAAAACTTAACTTCATTTTAAATTAAACTCAAAAAACGAGGCAAAAATTTTCTTTAAGGAGAAGAATTTTTTTTTTAAAGCGAGAATCGTAAAATTTTTCTCAAAAAAAGCAATAAATTGGTGCTTTTGTAATTTACCGTAAGTGCTTATTAAAGGGTAGCACGAATGTCTTGCAAGACATTCGCAAGGCATTTTTTTTATACAACAACATATTTTATTTTCCTCTAATAATATTAAATCTTGAAAATTCTCAAAACATGGACAAAATTAATGTATCCCATTGAAAAAATAAAAACTTTTTTAAGTGAGTTAGTGTGTTTTTTGCTATTTTAAGTATAAAAATCGTCAAAACTAGCATCACAGCAAGCAAGAGAATATTCTTCATGCTTACCTTTTAGTGCTTATTAACCAATTTCGTTTTAAAGATCATTGTTCAAGAAGCTCTGAACTTGCAATAAAAACTATCGAAAGCTTTTTTATAGAGTCTTAAGCGGCATTTACATTACGAAATATATTATCAAATGTAGTTTAAACTAGATTTCGAAATCTAGGCAGTGTATTATTTTAACCACCGTGATATGTTCGAAGTCTAGTTAACAGTATTTCGAGAGTAATGTAAATCAAGATTTAACTCTATAACCGGCAATCCCGCCTCCAGGAGGCGTATTTGAAATTGGCCATAAATGAGTGAAATAAGAAAACCAAATTTACAAAATATTTTTTAAATTGCACGGCTCAGAAGCTTAAAATCATATTTATGTTGACTAGAAACTGATGATAACAAACAATAAGTAAGACTAAAGCTTAAGCTTTTAAAAAACTCTTATTTTTGTCCAAGGATGTGGAAGATTTGAATAGGATACCTCTAAAGGACATCTTCTTAACTTGAAAACGAATAGACGGATCTTTATAAAATTTAGCAGAAAGATTGTATTTAGTAGGGGTAGCAAAGCCTTTAAGTTTCATCAATATATATTAAAGTTAAGGGGCGTTTTCGCTTAATATGACGTTTTTCGACTAACGAAAATAACCTTATCTTCTTAAGTAAAAGTACAAAAAGTGTAATTTGTGAACTGTAGTTATATCTTGGTAAGAGAAATAATTTATGAGAAACTAATTTTAAAAGAACATATTACTTATTTTTTGTGACGAACTCGTTTGAGGGTCAAGGAAATTGCTATAAAATGTAAATTTTTCGCTACATTTTTAATGGTCTTTCTAGAAACAAAAAATAATAATTTAATATAAAACAAACATTAAAAAGTATAAAAAAATCATAAAAAATGTATGACTTAAACCGGGAATATTATTGATCTACCAGTTGTTAGACATTTCAGCCGTTGGCAATATCTGACTGGATGCACTTTGAAAACACTCTCAGACAATTATTTACTATTGTTTTTTTTTTTTTTTTTTTTATTGGCCACTGAAATTATTATAAAATAAATACTGGGAAAACGCTTTTTACAAAAGCTTAATACGCAAGTGTTCTGTTAGTAATTTGATTACAATTCCTCGGTAAGCCAGTGGTATGCCAGAGCTTGATTTTTGGTGCCACTAGCAGTATCTGACTGGGTAGTCTCCTAAAACAGTTTCATTTGATACACCATTTGTCTATAATTGCTTTTAAGTAATACAAAATAAATCAAACCAATTGGGTAATATTTTTACCCTGAGATTGGGCCGCTAAAATATACTTGTACGTTGTTTTTTTCTTCTCTATCATAAATGCTTCATCATATTTATGAAATGTTTGATCAATTTTCATCAAAAGTAACGTTTCATAGTATTTATGAAACATTTCATAAAAACAAAATGAATTTCATCATATTCATTTAATGTTTCACTATATATGTGAATGATGTTTTTTATTAGTAAGGGTTTCTTTATTTTTGGGTAGAAAAAAGTAATAGAGACCATGACGTATATGGTCATTATAATGCTTGTTGTTTATGAAATGTTTCATAAATATTGATGAAATTGTTACGTTGGACGGAAATCGATGAAACTTATTTCTGTTTTTCTCTGGGTGTACTAAGCAACATACGCACCAAGTAAATTGAGAAAATTTGGTGATAGAATCGCCCAGGCAGAAAAATATAATCGGCACAGTACTGGTAAAGCGGTGGCGACGGTCGGTTATGTGTTGACACAACTTGGGACTAACAATCTTGAGAGTATTGTCCTGTTACCCGATAGATAAAATCCAAAAATGTGTGCTTTCTTAATACCTAAATTCAATTAACTTTGTGAGATGTTTATAAACCACGCACATTTTAAAACCAGCAGCCTACTTCGGTCTTACAAGTAAACTACACAGTGGTGAATCCGCATTTTGAATGAAACTTTAACACGTATTTTTTTTATAGGTGCGCAATCTCAAGTTTAGGAGTTAAAGCGTGGGGTAAAAAATTATCCAATTTAAAGTTTTTTAAATATATTTCTTATATAAGTTATCAACCCAGTAAAAAATTTAAATAAGTTTTGGGACTTTAGCACATTTAATTACTATAAATGCAATTAATGTTTATCCCGATGAAAATAAATTTAAAAATTTTCGTGTTTTTAGAAGCAGGATAAAACAAATGCGCTGATGTAAGTGCTTACCATTACATAATACTGAGAAGCGGCAAAAGAAACGAATAATTTTCGTATAAAAATAACCAAAAAAAAATGTTGAGCTTTCTGATTTCCATTACAAGAATGCAGGTTGTAAGCAGCTTACCTTAATCCTTTACAAGAATGCAGGTTGTAATGCAGAAAGTTTAAAATCGTGGATTATTAACGATGTGTATCTGTTTTACCGAGTGATTTCCGATCGTGTTTGGTGTTTTTGAGTATGTTGTACAAAATAAATAGACATTAAATTGTTTCTGAAGAGGGCTTAAGTCTAGTTTAGGGGCCCTCGCTCGGATTTATTTCAAATTTTCACCATTAGTAGAACTTTTTTTGTCGGCGACTCTCGGTTCCCGAGCTATGGACTTCCAAAGTTTGAATTTTGAATCTTTGCATCTTCACCATTTCTGATCGGATCAAAAACAATATACATATCATTTGAAAGCTTATTAAAGCACCTTTCATTTGATATATAATACTTCTAATTCCATTAACCCGTTAAGCGTCAAATTAAAAAAGTCTGTTTTTTAACCGAATTTTTTAGACAAACCTCGTATTTTCTCAAAATTTGACTATTATAAAGGTACGATACAAATAATATTTATTTGTAGCTAAGATTTCAAGCTTTAATTTGATATATAATATTTCACTTTAACCCTTTTAACACCGTAGATATTAACATTTATATCGTTATTTAATTTTCTTCATTTTTGTACTTTTGTTCTTATATGTATATGTAAATTAATAACTTTGTTAAATTGCTAATTTTAGAAACAAATACACTTTTGTAAACACGCCGAAATTTCTGCAGCCCGGGGCGAAGCCTCAGCGAAGCCGAGAATTGGACTGATGGGAGTAAAAAAACCCCTAAGCCCGGCCGAAGGCCGGTTACACAGAAAAACTTTGCTCGGCATATGTATATATAAATTAATAACTTTGTTAAATTGCAATTTTTAGAAACAAATAGACTTTTGTAAATACGCCGAAATTTCTGCAGCCCGGGGCGAAGCCTCAGCGAAGCCGAGAATTCGACTGATGGGAGTAAAAAAACCCCTAAGCCCGGCCGAAGGCCGGTTACACAGAAAAACTTTGCTCGGCATATGTATATATATACATATATATATATATATACCCAAACTTACCTATTTTAACTTTAATTTCGGTTTTTTTCTGAGCGAGGCCCGTAAACTACATTTGTTCCCCAACTTTAACCATTAATAACTTTTTTATTATAAGAGATATAGTAACACATTATACCTTAAATGAAAGCTTGTAAAATGGGCTATAATTTTCTATAAATTTTTTATTTACATATATAGACGTTTTTTTGAATAAACAGATATGTTATACAAAAAAACTAGAATAAAAAATGAAAAACTTAAAACTGGGCTGTAATGGGTTAATTTATGAGGACATATTGTACCTCATTAGAAAGATATTTTAAAGAGCTTTCATATGACACCCATATTGTCGTGATCGAACTTGTACTTTTTGAGATAATCGTTAAAAACAATTCCAACTTTAATGCCCATTTCTGACGCAAGGGGGCGTCGCCGACAAAAAATTTTTTTTTTGTTGAAATCAGCTCAAAAAGTACTATTCAGGGTAAAAAAAAAAAAAAAATCTGAGCGAGGCCCCTAAACTAGACTTGTTCCTTAATAACTGCAGAATTTTATGTAAAATAAATTATATAATATTCATATTATTACTTTTAATCGTAATAATCTAGAAATGATTTTATTGAAAGCTATGAAATCACAGCTTTTTATAAGCGCTAAAATCAGCGCTTATTTTGCCAAAAAGTAATGCTTCCAAGTGGGAATTCGCCATATAAAAATCATGGCATATGTAAGCAGGTTTGTAAGGGATTCTTTTGGGCTTACTCCCTTACAAACCTGCTTGCAGGTAAGCAGCGTTTTTTACTGGGCAAACTAAAGGCAAATTTGGTATCAAATGAAAAGTATTTTAAAGACGCATATAAAAAATGTCCTTGCATGTCCTGACATTTTTGCTATACAAAACAGAATTTTATCGAATGCCACATTTGTACGGAAAGTGGTTGTTGTTTTGAGTTCAAAATAACTTAAAATACTATTAATTTAATTTTATCGAGGGGTTGTCTGGGCTTTTTCTCAATTTTCGTAATCGTGCGGCTTTAACACGACTTTTCCCGAAGAGGTTTAGTAGCTCATCCCTGCGGGAAATGGACTAGTCACTGGTATGGTCACGTAACTAGAACTTTGTGTGTATGAACCTGTCATAGTTTCGGTTCTGTTATATGAAAGTGACCGGTACTTTTAACATGGACTTGTCATAGGAGGTGACAATTGCCACCTGTGGAGCACTGTGTGACATGGCGAATACCTTGACCAAGGTAACCTATCACCGTACCGACTGAAATGAATATGCTACGGGACAAGTTAGAAGTAGGTAGTGTCAAAGTATGACCATTTTAGGATTTATGTGATATGCAGCGGAACCAGTGGAAAAAAATTATCACATGGCTGGTGTACGTGTACGTATCATAGAACTGGAGAAAATTTTTTGAGGGAAAACTAGTCACATATTAAGCACAATGTGTTCTGTGATAGGGATAGTAGGGTACATGTCGCCGGGCTTTCGAAAAACAATTAGCAATTAACCTGACACTTTCGCGTGTCATATTATGTACGGGTTGCGAAATAGCCCATCCTGTTAAAAAAACCTTCAAAAACGCACAACAAAAATCAATTTTAAAATAAGTTTATTTCAGTGTTATATCCGATTTGTAGCAGTCAAGGGACTGAATCCTTTGGCACTAATTGCCGTGTTTTCATCAACTGCTAACGGGATTGAACTTCAACTGCATCGGCCCTGGATTCTTGAGTACACTATAATGTTATGATACTTTTTCTCCAGTTACATGATATCCTGATACCAACTTGTCAATGTTTTGTCACCATTACTATAGTCACGTGATTGGTCATTTCACACAAATTAACACTTTTTGGTACACAACAATTTCGGTTTCGCCAGGGATATTTTAAATATTTCAAACAAGTGGCCACCCTGGTCCAACACCATAGGCAATATGTATATCAAAATCTTTGTTTTCTCGAGTACTTTAATTCTTAAAATTTTATATAAATTTTAGATATATTTTCATACAAAAATATTGTAATTTTTGATACCCTTAAACCTTAACCCCTAAACGTGCGATTGCGCACTTAACAACTACATGTCTTATATATTGTTGTCCTTAACCAATATATGTATTTAAGTTTCATTCAAATCTGCGGATTTACTTGTTGGTCTTTTAAATAAATAATTGCTGATTGAACGTGTAAAATAAAATAAGAACAGATAATGATACTGAAGCAAAGAATTTTTCGGATGCTACTGGCAAAACACTTGGTTTGTAAACAAAATTGTGTTTTTCTAGTATAATATTAGTTGTAATTTTGTTAATTTCTAACAGGGTGGTTTTACAAAAATAACAGTGGTATCAGCCAGTATTACTTTCTTTGTACGGTTTGCAATTTCTACCGGGCGGTTTGTTGATTATATGTTTTTAGCCGGTTTGTCTACCAATAAAATTTTAAACTGTTACAAACCAAAGGAAGAACCTTTCACACCCGTCTTATAGCAGACATTATAACAGACTAGAAAAAAACTCACCAAAATACGCAGTTAAAAGGTTCTTCCTGTTGCACACAATTTTATAAAAGTTAAAATCTCCTCTGTTGTCTGTTGTGCGATTTTTTCTTTAACGTTTTACTTATTCCTCAACATAGCAAATCAATTAAAATCCTTGTGCCTTAACGAGTTTTGTAAACTTGTACAATAAAATTGAAAAGTTTATTTGTGTTACAAGTTTTTGCTGTTGTTGTTTATTTTTAAATACATAAGTATACTTTGGCTGTAGCTTTAAATTTGTTATTATTTCGTTTAATATAATTAAATTTGCTAAAATGTTTTTAAATCGAATTTATTTTAATAATTTTGTAATCTCTTTAATGATGCTAAACAATTTAAGTTTTCGATTAAGCAATTAATTAAACATTATAAATACAGGTCAATAAGGTTCTTCGGGTTCTGATGAGATCTTTAGCCAGATCGAAATACTAGTATCAACCTAGCTAATATGTTGATTTGCTTTATTTTTGTAAATATACGGAGGTTGAAAGCTCGTTATAAATTTAAAAAAGAGAAGGTTTTTGTTCACTTTTTTATTTTTTGTTCGCATTGAAATTTTACAAAACAAAATTTTTTGTTCGATTTAATTTTTTATGGATTTTTATCTCTTGATTGTAAAATCTGGTCTGCAAATTTTAAAATTTTGAAAAACCTTGTGGACTACTTCACAAATTTTTGACACCTGCTGAAACAGACCTTAGATGCCTCTTATTTCTCATGGTTTTATGAATTAAAAGAAAAGATGGACAGGGATAAAAAATTTATAAAAATATAAAATTTTTTTCTAAAAATATTTACAACTACGAGTACAAGCAAAGAAAAAACATGGTTGGGATGAAAATTTTCTAGTTAAATGTTTTCGGCAACCATATTACTAAATTATTGTGACAACCATACTTTCTTTTTCTTTATCATAATATGATCTTTAGATTACCATATTATGGTTTCAAATTGATCCAATATTATCATACTATATTTTTTTCTAAAAATATTTACAACTACGAGTACAAGCAAAAAAAAAACATGGTTGGGATGAAAGTTTTCTAGTTGAATGTTTTTGGCAACCATATTACTAAATGATTGTGACAACCATACTTTCTTTTTCTTTATCATAATATGATCTTTAGATTACCATATTATGGTTTCAAATTGATCCAATATTATCATACTATTGTCCTGGCAAATGTTTATGAATTATCCTTATATAGACCGTATAATATCCTTCTAGCATTCTTAATAAGAGGTGAGATCGAAACAAATCCGACACACATTTTCACTTACAACTGCTTTTTTTTCTTATCAAGTTATCCTTAAGAAGGTTGTTAGATTGCTCGCATTGATATTTTAAAAAATTTTGTTCTATTTAATTTTTATTTTCAAATTTTTAAAACCGCATGAACTATTTCATAAATTTTCGACACCTGTTGAAAGTGACTATAGATGCCTCTTATTTCTCATGGTTTTGTGAATTCAGAGAAACGATGGACAGGTCAAAAAATTAATAAAAATGTTATAAAATTCCCTTTTAAAAATATTTACAAATACGAGTACAAGCAAAGAAAAAAAATGGTTTGGATGACCATATTCTAAGATCATTATATATTTTTCGAGTTTCTTATCAAGTTAACCTTTAGAAGATTGTCAGATTATTTTTTTTTTTTTTTTAATATCGTTAATGAAGAACATTATAAAACACACAGAAATATATGAATAAGATGTAACTTTACTGTTAAGGAGTTATAAAATTACCAGTAGACATTTTTAAAAAAGTCCCATTTATCAATCTTGGTAGAAAAAAAAAACTTGGGTAATCTTAATAGTAAAGTAAAAATTTCAGTTTTTGTTAAAATGTAAATTTTTACTAGATTTTAAGTCAACAATGTGAAATTTATGTCCGAATTTATGATTTCCTTTAAGCTATCCCGCAATTCCCAAAAAAAAATTCCAAAAATGGGACATGCCATCATTTAAAGCGGGCTTGGGAGCGAAGTCTCTACAGCCGTTTTTTAATACAACTCGCTTTTGTATAAAAAGACCTTTTAGAAAAAGTATACACACTTTATATGTTTAGAAAAAATATATTTATCTAGAGGTAAAAGACTGTTACTGCTTTTTGGGGAAAATATCACAAACATTTTTTTTTTATTTCTACTTTAACCCTCAAACCTACATAAACTTTTTAGCAATGAAATTTATACCACTTGTTCGGCATGAAAAATAAAATATATGTTCTGCTAACAAAATTCTTTTTCGTTTCCTATTCCATAAAAACTAATAACTTTAGGTATAAATTATTTCTCCTACCAAGACCTAACTATAGTCCAAAAATTACACTTTGTGTGCTTTTACTTAAGAAGATATGGCGATTATCGTTTTTCGAAACACGCGAAATTGAGCGAAAACGAAACTAAAATTCAACATATATTGATTAAACTTAAAGGTTTTGATAATACTACTTAATAAAATCTTTCGGACAAATTTTAAAAAAATCCGCCCAAAAATACGTTTCAACTTAAGGTGATGTCCTTTACAGGTATCCTTTTTGTAGTAATATATGTCCTAGCAACAAGGTTAGAGCCTTTTATAACTTCAAGCTTCAATCTTACTTTGAGTTTAGTATCAACGGTTCCTAGTCAACATAATTATGTTTTCAAAATTTTTAAAAATTGTGTTAATTTTAAAGTATTTATTATTTTAAACTTTTCGAAATTATAAATTTATACTTTCAAGCTTCCAAACCGTACCACATATACAAATGTAAATTTAGTTTTTTATAGGAGGTTCAACATCAACTTATACTCGATATTCCGTCACTTATGCCTGTTCCAAATTTCATTGCAATCGGAACACTTACAACGGATGTATCCCTGCCAAAAAAGCTCTTCGGGAAAAGTCGCATAAAAACGGGTTCGATTATCGGCCAAAGCTCAGACACCACATCGATTTAATTAAATATGCATTTCTATGCATTATTTTTAACTTAATGCAGCTATGGAATAGGCACCAGATTTAGTGTAACTCAAACCATGTTTTTTTGAATACCAAAAATATTTGAATATACTTTGAAATAATTTGAACACAAGTGAATGTGGGTTAATTTAACCTTTCATTTAATTCCAAATTTGACAATAGTTACTTTTAATAGAACGAAATAAACCGAAAAACGTAAAAAGGGATGATTTTTGACCCAACTTAGTAACGCTTAAACTTGAGATTGGACAGCTAAAAAAAACACGAGTCCCTAAATTTATATTCTCTTAAAGATCTGCGGGCCAGGGTCGGCCGAATTTTTTTAATTATGTGGTTTAAAAATCTTAAAATAATTCAATATCTTGACTACAATCTTAAGTAAATAGCTTGTACAAAATTTATATTCAGACTTGCCAAATAATTATTTGAAAAAATCAATTTTGATTTTTTTTGATGGAACTTTTTTTTTAATTATTTAGAAATATAAAACGGTCTTATCTATCTTCTATCTATATATATAAAATGGAATGTGTGTTTGTTTATTTGTTTGTGTGTACCTTATAGGAGACCAGACCTCTAGACCTATCTTCCTGAAATTTTCACAGAATTTAACTGGCACTCTGGCATGATTAATAGGCTACTTTTTTTCGACCACGTCCGCTTTTACGCCCACTTTTTTGAATTATGTAATTGCTTCCATAAAGTTTTTAACACATTTACTTCAAATTTGTAAACTTTATATACTCCAGCCCCTTTTGACTCCCCATTTTGTTTAAAAATTTTAATCTTTTTGTCCTTTGTACAAATTTATTCCTTTCAACGGATTTTTTCAAATAATGTATATGGCAATTCATTTCACTAATTACGAACGGTTCTGATTTGCTGTCTTAAGAATAAATACTATTTTACCAAACGTGAGCTATGTTTGCAGCCATTAAAGTTTGAACTTTGATCGCGTCTATTTGACTAATTACAATGTGTCAGCTAATTAATACAAATAAAATTTGAAAGCAAAACAACGTCTGCCGGGTCAGCTATCATCTATATTTTTGATTGTCATTTTGATGAAAAAATATGAAAATTTATTTCCCTGCAAGTATCTTGTTTATCAACTCGGACGATGAATTTTTCAAAAACAGGAAGTCTAATTTTTTAAAAATTATTCCGTTTTTACTCCAAACATAATTTATGAATGGTTTTTAGTAAAATACTACTAAGCTTATAAAAATTATAACTTCAGGGTAGCCATATGTCAATTTTAAAAACCACGATATTTAAAAAAAAATTTTAAATCGGATTAATTACAAAATTTAATTTTTCAAAAATTCTTAAATAAATATTTTTTCACAAAATTATACAAAATTTAAACTTGTAAAATGTCTTAAACAGTCTTGGACTTAAATTTTGCCAAAGTTTCAACTTTGGTCGCTAATATTATCAATTGACGGCATTTAAAGCAAAATTATAAATGAAGAATGGTTCCATATATGTATCTGCTAAGTTTGGTTAAAAAATGCTCAGTGGATCTATGGCGTGCCATTAATGAGTTTATAGTTAGTTGATTTTCAACTGTTAAAAATAACTCAATTTTTAGTTGTTTTAACGGTAATTTCTTTTCTCTCATTTTGAACATTAATGTTTGTTTTAATAATATTTGTTTTCATTAGATTCTACTGACAAACTTTTATAAGTGCGCCATACATATTGATAGAAGCAGCAATTTTGCATCATTGTTTTAATTTTTATTGAGAGATTTCGAACATTCTGAGAGTTTTCGAAATTAACAAATTCGATTCAAAATCTTCATACGAAAAGAAGAGAGTGATTAAACAGACTTTGCTCAATTTGGGGCCTCGTTAGTATATATGCTCTTTGGATGTATCCGACAGGATAACTAAAGCACACTCTAAGAAAAGTTAGTAGCAAAATTAGTGAAGTCTTCGGTAATCCAACTTTGCATATTTTAAACAAATTTTTAGGTCAAATTGAGATTTTAGTTAAAAATTTTACTATTTTTACTTGATGAAATACAAGATTTTCCAAAAATTTTTTTTTGCTGAATTTACTAAAGTCTAAAAATTGTATTTTGATAATCAAGGTCAGCAGAGGTCGTTATAATGCGATGTTTACGTTTCAGTATTTGTGTATAAAATATACAAGTGAAGTGAATACGTCGTATTAGAAACATATTTAGAAGCATTTATCCAAATGGTTTTATTAGAAATTAATAAAAATTAAACTATAAAAAATATTCAAGAGATTTAAAAAAATAATAAAAAAGTTATGACTATTCTGGAGGCTCTAGCCTTTCTAAAACTTCGGGTTCTGATGAGACCGTTAGCCAGATCGAAATACTAGTATCAACCTAGCTAATATGTTTGATATGCTTTATTTTTGTAAATATATGGATCTCGTTATAAATAACATACAAATAAAAAACTAATAAAATTGTAAAATATGTTATTTGGATGAACAACATCCACACAAAATTTTTTTGATTAATTTAAATTTAAAGTTATTCGCTCAAATGTCATTTTCTCACGCGTTTTCTATAAAATGTTTATATAAAATCCCTGATAAAGTTGTTTGGAAAAAGCAGGTGTCGTTTAGACTTTAACTTGACAGATTTTATGGTAATTTTGTATTCAATTATAATATATTCAAAAACTTGTAATATCCCCAAAAAATCTCCTAAATATTTTTTAAATCCACCAAAAAATCACCTGAATTATGTAGCCAAGACCAACAAAAAATACCCAAATTTGGAGCCTATTCAGAATTTCTTAAAATTTAATTCAAATTACTTTATATTTTTTGAGCGTAAGTCTTAATGAATTTTATAAAATAATTTTGACTGCACTTATTTATACTATCATGATTTAACACTTTATTTACTTTAAATTTCCCACACGCTTCTGATGATAACTTAAACTATAAGCCAACAACAAAAAAAAAAAACTTGCACTCACTCTCGCACATGCACTTTTATGGTAGTACAATATATTGCACGATGTTGCAAAAAATCATTCATGCGGTTAGTTATAAAAAGAGGTCATAGAGTCATACGAACGTTCTACACTTTGAATAGATGAGGTGAATTCAGTTAATAGAAGATCAAAATTGTTAAAACACAGTTCGACTGAAATTCTATATTTTCACTTTTGCTGGTGCAGGTAAACTTTCATATGTGTTAGTGTGATTGTTTATCCATTGATTGTGTTTGAAAGGAAGGATATAGAAAACCACAGATAAACTCATACATAGAATGTAAAGCATACAAGCTAACATGTAAGGATATACTCTCATAAACACATAAACTATGCTTCAAATGTATCCTGTACCTAGCTACTACATAGGGTGAGTCAGATACAATTAAATATATCGCCAATCAAAATAGCTAATCAAAGGCTGAATTTACTTTATTTCTCTTTCCAGTTACGCATTTTCCAAAAAATATATTTGTCCACAGTTTTCAAATTTACAAGATCAAAAAGATTTAGCACTAAAAATGAAGTCGCCTTTATCATCTCGTAACTCATCCTGTCGAAAGCAGAGTGACCACGAATTTCTCGATGTCAAAACTTATCGCATTAGACACAGAAACGACGTGCCAAAATCTCAAATTTATTTATCCTTTGTACACTCAAAAAAAAAAAGCTAGCTGAAAATTTAGTCAAACGTCGAAGTAAAGAAAAAAGGAAAATATACAAACAAACACAACCATTATAAGACTTACACAAAATACAACCACACTTTATTTCGTTCATTTTAGTTTTTTCTTTTGCATACTGCACATCAAACAAAAGAACGCATGTGCGTGATAAGAAATATTCTGCATATTAAAAAAGTATAAATAAAATATTAAATAAATTAAATAAGCTAATTTAAAGAATTTATTTGTGATATTTTGATAAATTTGAAGATTGTAGATGCAAGCAAAAATAAAATAGACTTCGGTGCTCCTGTATAAAGCAATATTTTGATAAATTGAGGATGCAGGCAAAAATAAAATATAAAATACACTTCCTACAAAACTATACGACGCTACAAAACTATTAATGACAGGTAGTTGTTTCTAAAGATTAAGGGTTTTGTGATATTTAACCGGTACCGTGAAATAACTCCCAAATGAAATAACTCCAAAAAAAAAAAAAAAATGAAATAACTCTCAAAAATTTTCCATATAAATTGGGATTTATTTCATTATGAAATAACTACCAATGCGTTAGGACTTATTTCACAATCTTCTGTTAGAAATTATTTCATTATGAAATAACTCCCAAGTGAAATAATTCCCAACCAGGTTTTGTTGGGAGTTATTTCACTCCTTTTTTGGCATTGGCAGTTATTTCACTTTTGTTGGAACTTATTTCTTTTTTAAATGTTGGGAGTTATTTCAGTTTTGTTGGGAGTTATTTCATTTCTATTATTATTTCACTTTTGTTGGAACTTATTTCTTTTTTAAATGTTGGGAGTTATTTCAGTTTTGTTGGGAGTTATTTCATTTCTATTAAAATTGCATTTTGGTAAATTTTATGCATTTGTAACGGTTCTTAAAATACTCGTAAAGTAATAATAGCAATACAATGACTTATTTTACCAAAAGGAACGCAGTTCTTGCTAGAATTTTGGTAAGTAAAGATCGGTATTAAAGTGACTAAAAATAATGGTAAATCTTGAATGTGAAATAATGAGTGGCAAACGAAATTTATTTAAAAAATTCGGAAGCTAGAGAAAGAAAATATTATACTTGTTACGAAGAAAACGTGTTGCGACATAAGGTCCATGGACATTATACTCCAGTGTGGAAACAGATCAGTAATTTTGAAGTTTCTTTTGTGTCGCACGCAGAAAAAACTTTATTTCGCGAAGCCGCCTGCCGCGTTCTACTTAGGAAAAAAAAACCCTAAGAGCGGCCGAAGGCCTCCACCCAGAAGAACTTGTTTTTAAATCAGATGTCGAATCCGTTGAAATCATATATTTTTAAGACATCAAGTAATTTGTGAAAACAAGTTTTTCTGTGGGGCGGCCTTCAGCCGCTCTTAGGATTTTTTCCCCCGTAGAACGCGGCAGACGGCTTGGCGAAATAAAGTTTTTTCTGCGTGCGATTATACGATTTATAAATTTAGTTTTATTATGTGATATACTACTAAAAATATTTTAAAAAATTGTATTGATATACTAAATACACAGGCCAACACTCAATTTGCTTCTTTGAATTTATCAACTGATTCTAGTTAATTTGGGTGCGCTGAATTCTGAAATCTGTAATCAGTTTGTCTCTATCAGCTCTATTTTTCATGATATAGCTTTTTTTAAGTATTTAAAAAGTAAAACTTTTCCATAGGAATTGCCGTATTTTGTAAAAGTAACAATGTGTGGGTTGGACATATCTCAGGAAGTAGGAGGAGCTTATCCAAGATTGTGGTATTAATCTTTTCTTTGGAAGATTCTATAGCAGATTAATGCATTAATCGTATTTGTGGGTGGGGTTTAAGGGGTTAATTTTTAATTTCAAAATAGTGCTATTTTTGCCGTATTTTGTAAAAGTAACAATGTGTGGGATGGACATATCTCAGGAAGTAGGAGGAGCTTATCCAAGATTATTGTATTAGTCCCTTCTTTGGAAGATTCTATAGCAGTTTAATGCATCAATCATATTTGTGGGTGGGGTTTAAGGGGTTAATTTTTAATTTAAAAATAGTGCTATTTTTTTATAAAAATTAACCCCTTAAACCCCACCCACAAATATGACTGATTTTTTTTTTAATTTTGTCGGGCTGTGATATTATTAATCTTTTTATTTTAAAAAGTCTGGACGCTATGCCACATTTGAAAGTGACATAATATCCAAAAACATTATCCATGGACATTACGACATTTTCCAAATTGTCATAAAGTCCATGTACATTATGACACTTTTCGAGTTACATAACGTCCATGGACATTATGTCATTGGACGTTATGACATTCCACCTTTGGAAAGTGGTGTGTACAATTCGCGTCCTGCTGCTCGGCCGCGTTTCGCGTAATGCGGCGCCACCGTGTTTTCGCGTCCTATAGGCGCGGCCACGGCCGCGAATCGCACGATCCGCGCCGCCTCCCCACCTCTATGCACTGTTTCACTACTCCATGCTATGTAAACTAATTTATTTTAACTTTTAAAACAAAGATTATTCCAGGTTTTTCTATAAATATATTTTTAATATGTATTTTTCTATTAATTTTGTTGATTATTTTTGTATATTTATGTATACATTAAATTCTATCTTTATAATATGTTTAATATTATGTACATTTTTACATTTATTTATGAAATAAATAGAATTCGATGTTTTTGAATTGGGAATTATTTCATTTTTTTGGGACTTTTTTCATTGGGAGTTGTTTCATTCTTTGTTGGGAGTTATTTTATTACTATGAAATAACTCCCAAATGTTGGATCTTATTTAATTTTTTCTTTGGAGGTTATTTCATTTATTAAAATTGGGACTCATTATTTCATTGGGACTTATTTCATTGGGACTTTTCTTGTAGTAAACAAAAATGAAGGTAAAAAAAAATTTCGAGGTGAAAAAGTTTGAGGTGAAAAAAATTTTCGAGGTGAAAAAAGTTTGAGGTGAAAAAAAAATTTGGTTAAAAAAGTACTTGAGGTGAATATTCAACACTATTCACCTCTTTATGTCTGGTTACAAAATGGACAAGTCACGTAATTTAGTAAAATTCGCACATTTGTATGAAAAATTTTGAGGCAGCCTTACATTTTCACTCATAACTTTTGAAACGCTTAACCGATTTAGCTCATTTTGAACACCACACTTCTAAAGAAGCTACCAAACAGTCTTTGTGAAAATGAGCATCCTCGCTTTCGTAGTTATTGCATTTTAGTTTTACCTATTTCAACATTTTGTTTTCATCCCTATTAAAAAAAGAGCAAAAATATGCTAAAAAAGAGTCAACTTCAAGGGCCTATAAAAACAAAACCAGAGCACAGATTTCAAAACCATTTGGGGGTTTTAGTCTACTAATGGTCTACTTTCATTTTCCGTTGGAATGGTACGGGATGTTTTTTCTTGTTGCACAGTGTTATCGCATCATAAATTTAATGAAAATTTTCTTTAGAGCTAAGAAATTATTTCAAAGATTTAATTTTTTTATTTTTTCATTAAATTTCACAATTTCATTAATTTTCATAAATTTCAAACTTTAGTTTTAAGATATTTTATAAAGTGCTTTATTATTTCAATGTAGCCTTTTGTTAGTTTTGGACGAATGCATTTTTCACGACATTTTGGATATTAAAAAAATGTATGAAATTGTTTCATAAATTCTATAAAAGCTTCATTGTCGAAATGATTCATTTGTTTTAAGAAGACTTTCATTTAAGTTTGAATGAATCGTGTTTCATAGATTCTTTGAAAAGTTTTAATGGGAGAGTTTCAGTGACAATTTTCATTAAAGATATGAAGAAATTCATTACTGTAGAGAAGATAATTCTCTCAGTGAATGGACAAAAAGTTTAGAGTACTGTCCTTAATTTGTAGTATCAATTTTGTTTCTATTGTTTTTTGTGTTAATAGTCAAAATGGTAAATTTTTTTTGTTTCACCTTTTAATTGATCGAATTTTACTTAGAAAAAGTAAAAATTAAAAAGTCGACCTTTAAAATTTTTTGTTTTCAACTATATAACCCTAGACTGCTAGAGAGACAATATGGCAATGTCATACATATGGCAATATCATACATTTTTTGGAAATTAATCGGCGTTTTCTTACTTAGTGGTCCGATTGTAATGCAATTTCAAACAGTTATAAGCGACGTTATATCGAGCTTATGTTAAAAAATGTTGAGTGCTCTCCATTTTTGTTTTTTATTTTAGGCTTAAAAAAAAATGCTTACATATGTGGGTTATATCCTATATTTCCCGAGATATCTCCACTTGAAAAAGTAAAATTTCAAATTTGGTTCGACTCAGGTCCAGTGTTTTGCTTAGTTTCTTTCTAAACATATAAAGTATGCTCACTATTCTAAAAGATTTCTTCATCTAAACGCGAGCTGTGTCAAAAAAAAAAAAAACTTGATTTGTACAAGTATCAATTTTAGCATACTGTACCACAATTTTGCACTTCTCCAATTAAGGAATGAGATCAGGCAAACTATTGAGCGAATAAACATATATAGCATTTGATGTAGTCGATCAATTTCAATAAATATACAATACACATTTATATTTTCTAAACAGGCAGTTTATGCACTAAGGCAGACAAAAAAAATCTCATAGAGTTTATTTTACACGTTGTATTTAAGATATCGGTGTCAGTTAAGCCAATTATATTCTTCTATTGCAGACAACTGAAGATTTGGGTGATGACAGTGAAACAACTGTATTGTCTATCATGAAAATTATCAAACTTTTTGAAAAGCAACAAATAAAATCTAATATGACAATATTTTTGGATTTGATGTAGAAGAATATTCTAACTAAATATATGAAAATACTCGCATAGAAAGTCCAGAAAAATAATTTTAGTTTTTTTAATACAAAAATTAAAACATTTTTGATGTAAAATGACGTTTTTCATAATTTTTTATAAAATTTGCTTTGGTTTAATGAAATGTGAACTAAAACTGCATTGGTACTATGCAAAAATTCATTACTAACATAACAAGAATTATCTCAGTGTACTATTAAATATGCCGAATATCCAATAAAATAAATTATTTGTTTATTACAGAATACTGGTGTAAAAATCTGTATTTTTGTCGAACAAATCGGGAAAATTTTTACGTTGAAATATTTTCCTGAATAATTTTAGCGGTTTATGATTAACAGATTAACCTAAAAAGTATGATTGTTGACGAAATTCTACACAGAGAAAATTTTAGTGGACGAAAAATACTTAGAATGAAAATCTCCTTATAAAGTGAACGAAAAATTTTTAAAATTAATGAAAAGCTTATTGCTTTTTATAAAAAACAGTTCTTTAATGCAACTTCTTCATTGAATGTTTCATTCATTAAATTTATTTATTAATTTATGAATTAATATTTTTCATAAAATTTTATGAAAACTTGCTTTTGTTTAATTAAAAGTTACAATGGACTAGTTCCAGTTGCTTCTATGCAAACATAACATAAACATAATTCTCATGCAGAGAATTCTCTCAATGTAGTATCCGATTAAACAGTTTGGCCAAAGGATATATTTTATGCTTTTTTTTGTCATTTAGAGGCATTACAGACAAGTTTCGATATTTCATTGAGAGAATTATCTGCATGGAAATTCGCATTGGAATCCATCTTTGGAAAAATTTTAATAAGTTAATACATATTTTCATAAAATAGTATATTGTATTTATGTAAATTTTCTTACACACAATGAAGAAGTTTTATTAAAAAAACTGGTTTCATAAAAAATATGAACTTTCCATTAATTTAAGAAAATTTTAGTTCATGATGTGAAGTTCTTCTCTGTGTGGATAAATAATTGTTGTTCTATACTTAAAATTTAAATAGTGTTTTTTTCTTTTCAAAAAAAAAAAAATCTGAAGCTATAATTTGTATTATGGTAAATTTATTTGCGTACGTTTGAAGGCATTTCCCAATAGAAAGCCCCAGCGCTTGCCCAATAAAAATAACAACTTTGCAAGTTTGATATAATTTTTATTAAAAATAAAAATTATGTTTTTCGACCTTTAATTGTGTAATGAAAATGAAAATTATTCAAGTTCGAGGTTATACTCTATATTTCTTTATTAGGATATTGTGCTAACAAATAACCTAAGGAGTTTTTGTTTTCAAATTTATTGATTAACCACTTCCAGGAATTTTCTTGGTTTCCATCATCAGAACACGTTTTGAAAGAAGTGACAATGCCATGCAAAACATCAAACATACATTTCATTTTTCCTACTAAATGAGAACTAATATATGAGCTCGAAGTGAGAGATTATCACCATTGATCAAAAATAAATTGAAAACTTGTTAGTTATGTTCAAGCTCTTCCTTTCGTATATATACTATACACGCTTTTTGTTTTTATTCTCCTTTTTATTTTCACACTTGTTTTGTTTTGTTTTGTTTTGTTTAAAAACAAGATGCAAAGAGGAGTAAATCTTGTAAAAAAGACAAAGTACGGTTTTATTTACTCCCCCTTTACATCTTGTTTTTAAATAAAACATAGCAAGTGTGAAAAAAGAAAGCCAAAAAAATCACCGAAACACTTTACATTCTTTAACTACCTAAGTAGAAATTGCCAACCGTTCAATCAAAAAAAAAAAAAAAAAATACTACTGGCAAACCAATGTTATTTTTGTAAAGCACTTCCTGTAGGAAATTGCCAAAGGTACAACTAATATTGCACTATGAAAACATTGTTTTGTTTGAAAAGCGTTTTGTAGGCATTCAGTAGTATTACCTTTTTTAATAGCATATTATATTTCAAACGTCAAATCAGAAATTAAATATGTTGAAGACTATGCGCGAACTGGATTGACGCTTTTTAAATATGTGATTAAAATTTAGATAGTGGGTATCAACGAAATTTTGTAATTATCGAAGTTGTGCCAAACGGCAACAAAAGATTTCCCGCTGTTATCAATCGGGACAATACTGTTACAGTTACTCCCACGTTCTGCCAACGGATAACCAACCGTCTCTGACGCTTTTCCAGAACAATGCCGATTGCATTTTTCTACCTGGGTAATTATGTCAAATTTTGCTCAAATGCAGTAATCAATACTGGAATTCAAATTTAAAATCTTATTTCAAAAAATTAACAATCAATGAAAAAAAATTCTCGGAAAATTCATATTTCTCTTATAGGAGAAATAATTAGAAATTCTTATCTAATCAATATCTCTCAGAATGTCCTACCAACTACACCTAACAAAAAAGTCAGTAAAGCCAGCAAGTATCCCAGCAAAAATATTGCTGACTTCACTGACATTTCGTTTAAGTGTTGTTATTAAGAAAGAAGTTTAATATATAAAGGACCTAGTGATCAAAATATTTTATTCCTTTATATCAAAATAAATTTTTAAAAAGTTTTGAAAAAGATAATGTTTATTATGGATTTTCCTGATCCTCGGGGTTAAAAAAAAATTGGGAAATTAAAATACCTTACACTGAAAGAATTATCCTTCATAATATTAATGAAACCATTTCATAGAAATTTTTTCGTAAGTAGATTCAATGAAGAGTTTCATTTGATCCAAGAAAATTTTTTTTGATGAACTTTTTTTCATAAAGTTTCATAATTTCTGTAAAAAAAATTCATTCGCTTTCATAAACTACCACTTTATAAATTTAATGAAAATTTTCTTTAAAGATATGCAATTATTTCAAAGACTTAATTTTTAACTTGTCATAAAATTTAATAATTTCATTATTTTTTATTCATTTCCACTTTTAGTTTAAAGATTAAATTCTGCAGTGTTCATTATATTTTATAAATTATTTCAATGTACCAGTTTTTTATTAATTTTGGACTTCAATCAAATTGTTTAAAAAAGCATATGAATCGGTTCGTTGTCTTATTTCCAATGCATTTTAAAGACATTCATGAAGACTCTTATTAATTTATTGTGGCGCGTTGTGGTGAAATGTTTAGCGCATTGGACTGTTACACAAATGGTCACGGGTTCGATTCCCGATGACTACAACATCAATTTAGAAAAAATAATATATATATATGAGTTTTCTATCCCTCATATGTATCGCAACGTCCACCTTCGTTTTCCCATAGCACTTAATTCCACCGAAGTAAAATAATGAATCAGGGCTATGAACCAAAAAGCTTCAATAAGTTCGCCAACTCTCCATCAGGTGGAGAGCAACACAAGTTCTAATACTTATCATTTCACGCAATTACAGTGTGGCCATGTTGGAAGCCCTTTATTTTTCCTCACATTTCATCTCTCCTCTCTCCTCTTTCCAAAGAAAGCAACACATTAATAAATAGGAAGAATTTTCTGAGTGGTGCTTCCCTTAAAAAAAAACAATGAAGGAAACTACTTTATATTAAAAAATTTTATGAAACTGCCTCATAAATCTATAAACACTTAATTGTTGGAAAATAATTCTACAAACATTTCATAAGCATTGACTTTAATGAAACCTTTTTCATAGATTATATGAAAGGTTTCAATGTACGAGTTCCTATGCCAATTTTCATTAAAGCTATAAATAAATTCATTACTAAAGCGAAGATAATTCTCTCAGTGTAGCCTTTTATAAGATTTGGACATCAATGAAATTGTTTAAAAAATCATATGAACTGGATAGTTCCAAACGATTTTTCATGACATTCATGAAGAATTTATTAATTCATGGAAACTTTTTAATATTACATAATTTTATGAAACTGTTTCATAAATTCTATAAACGCTTCATTGTCGAAATGATTCATTCATTAGTTTTATGAGGATTTTCATGAATTCTACAAACATTTCATAAACATTGACTTTAATGAAACCTATTTCATAGGTTCTATGAAAAGTTTCAATGGAAGACTTAAAATGTCAATTTTCATTAAAGCTATAAAGAAATTTATTACTGAAGTGAAGTTAGTTCTCTCAGTGTAGTTAGAAGAATACCAAATTGGAAAATATAATTTTTAAAAATTAAAAATATTCCATTCTTTAGATTTTATTTAAAAACTCTGAATAGTTTTTGAATACAGTGTCATAATCATTTGTAAAGTAATATAACACCAGTTAAGTTGAATACAACATAACGACGAACATACATACAACAACAAACGTACATACTACATGTATACAAACATATGTTCTAACATGGTTTTAAAAGAAAATTAAAACAAAGGTACCAAACAAGCAAACAGCAAGAGACACAGACAGACAAATACTGGTTACACGTAACTTAGAACATAGTTAGTGAAGTTATTCTAATGGAATATGATAAAGGTATTTAAAGAGTTTATTCAAGTTTAAACCATAAAATATGTTTTCAAAATAATTAATTGAACTTTTAATCAGAAACCATAATTGTTTAAATATTTTATCTAAATTTTGTTTTGTGTTTTTGTAAATTTTATGTTGTAAATTGATTTGTAGTGTCCGATCGAATTTTTCTCTTCGGAGTTCGGCAATAGTATTTAAACCAGTGGTCGGCAGAAAGAGAAAATATGAATGTATTGGTGTTGTACACTTTAAGAAATAAGTTTTTTTTTCTTTACTAATCTATACTAATATTAGAAAGAGGTAATACTATTATTGTTTGTAGGAGGTAATCTCCGAAACTTCTCATCCGATTTAAAAAAATTGTTTATTAATATTTAGACTGATTGAATGAATGAATGAATGAATGAATGAATGAATGAATGAATGAATGAATGAATGAATGAATGAATGAATGAATGAATGAATGAATGAATGAATTGAATGAATGAATGAATGAATGAAATGAATTAAATGAATGAATGAATGAATGAATGAATGAATGAATGAATGAAGACTGAATGAATGAATGAATGCTGAATGAATGAATTAATGAATGAATGACTGAATGATGAATGAATGAAAATGCTGCCTGAATGCCTGCCTGCCTGCCTGCCTGCCTGAATGCCTGCCTGCCTTCCTGCCCTGCCTGCCTGCCTGAATGCCTGCCTGCCGCCTGCCTGCTGCCTGCCTGCCTGCCTGCCTGCCTGCCTGCCTGCACTGCCTGCCTGCCTCCTGCTTCCTGCCTGCTGCCTGCCTCCTGCCGCTTGCCTGCCCTGCCTGCCTGCCTGCCTGCCTGCCTGCCTGCCTGCCTGCCTGCCTGCCTGCCTGCCTGCCTGCCCTGCCTGCCTGCCTGCCTGCCTGCCTCCTGCCTCCTGCCTGCCTGCCTGCCTCCTGCCTGCCTGCCTGCCTGCCTGCCTGCCTGCCTGCCTGCTGCCTGCCTGCCTTCCTGCCTGCCTGCTGCTGCCTGCCTGCCTGCTGCCTGCCTGCCTGCCTGCCTGAATCCTGCCTGCCTGCCTGCCTGCCTGCCTGCCTGCCTGCCTGCCTGCCTGCATGCCTGCCTGCCGCCTGCCTGCTGCCTGCCTGCCGCCTGCCTGCCTGCCTGCCTGCCTGCCTGAATGCCTGCCTGCCTTCTGCCTGCCTGCCTGCCTGCTGCCTGCCTGCCTGCCTGCCTTCCTGCCTGCCTGCCCTGCCTGCCTGCCTGAATGCATGCCTGCCTGCATGAATGAATGCATGCATGCCTGAAATGCATGCCTGACTGAATGAATGCCTGATGAATGCTGAATGCCTATCGTATTCACATACAAATATTTTTTAATCGAAAGTCCTTTTTCATTTTGAAATTAATTGCTTTCTTTCAATACCATTTATTAAATGATGGTCAGAGTGACAATTATCATAATGGCGCTTAAGACAGAATGCACTCATTCTTTTGATTTTTTGATAGCATACAAGGCACTCTGCCTCATTTAATATATTTAAAGAAAATAAAAATGAGTGTTCCCACTCAACGTTCCACATTTTTAATTAAAAATGTACGAAAAATAAATACCTAAAATAAAAAATACAATTGTGTTTGCTTTCTATTCTCTAACATTTTAAGAGTGTACTTTATTTCTTCAACAAAGCGACGTAGACCTACTTGGTTGATAGCGAACATACGACTAAGAGAAATAATAGTATTTCTTGTGCTCTTAGCTGTGAGTTTTGTTGATATTCGTGTTGTGTACGTGTAAATAGCCGATTGTGTTCGGTTCCTGAGTGCTATGAGTGCCGATCACTGATTTAAACAAAATAAGTATATTTTTAGATTAATGTTTTTAAATCTCGAGTACAAACACAAGAGTTTGTGTATAATTTGTTATATTTTTTAGAATAAATACAAAACAGAATTTTTTTTCAAAAACTTCCTTAAAATAATTGAACTCATAATTTCACATTTGCATTTTTTATTCATGTCTAAATATTTCAATATTTCAAAATTTTTCGACACCAGTTGAAACTTGAATCTAGAGGTCACTTATTTCTCAAGGTTTAATAAATTGACAGTAACGATTGCCAGGGTTAGGTGGGCTATAATTGTAAGCTATAACATGCTAAGTTTTACTTTGAAAATTCTTAACTAAAATAATTGATGCTCATTTAAAAGTCGAAATAGAAAAATTAAAAAAAAAAATACTTGAAACTTACAAGAGTTTTTTATTGTTTTTTTTTTTTTTTTGTTCGTAGTTTTTAACTTTTAGATAAAATTTTAAATTTGGCAGAAGTTCGGCTACGGCTTCTGGCAAAGGGGAGTTTTGTTGGTTTTTACAAATTAGTTTGACATTTTTATAAAACTTGTTCTTAGTTTTTAACTTTTAGATCCAAACCAATGCAAAATGAAGTCACTAGACTTGGGAGATGTATTCATTAAAAAAAATCCATATCGCTACATTCAGGGAAATAAGTTTCTTCATATTGATGAAATTGTTTCATTAACCATTTCATAAATATGATGAAGAGTTTCATACAAATGTATGAAAAATGTTTCATAGACCTTCATCAATTTATAAAAAACAATAGTGAAATCTAGAAATAAAAAAATTTTAATTTTTATTTTCATTTGAAATATAGAAAATACACTCATAATAATCTATAGGTAAAATACACGAAAACCGTTGTTCATTTACGAAAGTTTTGGTTATTTTGACATTACGAAAAAATTTGTAGAATATACAAATCACATTTCGTAATGTTTTGTAAAAACTTTTTTTAAATAAAAATGTGGTGCATACCTTACGGGTTTATTTTAAAATTAAAAAAAAAAAATGTAATGGTGCCACACCAGAATCGAACTCACGATTTCAGTGACGTCCTGCTGTGTTGAAGTAGACCCCTCTACCATTTGCACCAAAGTAGCTGATGCAGTACAACAAACTAAAAAGGAACTTAAGTCGAAAATATTATGAAATTTTTACGAAAACTAGAAAAATATGCTACAAATATTTAATAAAAAAGGTAAAATGGCAATTAAATATTTTTATTATGTTTACTGAACTAAATAAAATAATATAATTTTTTTATAAATATATCAAATAATATATTAAAAACAAAATAAAAAAATAATAAAATAATAATAATAAAAAACTTAAATAACAATTTCAAACTAATTGCATTTTATTATTCAATATTTTATCTTTTTAAATATTTGTTTTATTGAATTTCATACTAAACCCGGCAAATAAAGTGGAAGTTTTTTACCTAAGTTTTGCTGGGTACTCTCACTGTCAGTAAAATAAATTGATTTTTTTTTATTACTTTTGTCTTCATTACGACAATATTAAGTTCAGAAGTAGTTCCTACGACTTTTTTGATATTGTTATTTTTGACAAATAAGTCCATACAAAAGTAAAAAATGTGTTGTAGTAATTATTGTTAACCGTAAGAAGCTGAAATAGAAGTATAACAGTTACGTAAATTAAAACGTTGTGAACAAATTTAAGATTATAAGTTCTCTTAACAGGACCTCACAGATAAAAATACAAAATTCTCAAAACTTTCAATTAGTATGAATTATCAAACTGTAAGGTAACAGTTTCGTTTAAAATTTTAAAGGTACAATATCATAAGTAAATCGCACATTAAAAAAAAAGTTTGTAATAACTGAAAATTTTGCAGTTATTACAGAAAATTTGTCTATTTTGAGCCCTGAGGGAAAATTTGCTAATTTTAGCAAAACATGTCTGCTAAACGTTAGTAAAATGAAATTAGTTGAAAAATTTGTAAAGGTTACTAAATTTTGGTAAAGTTTTTTTTTGAGTGTAGGTTAATAAATACCGTATAATGAATTATTATTTTAAATATATTTTGTTGAAACAATTATTGTCGATTTTATTTACGTGTATCACATTTTTCCGATCTCTGATGGATAATGTCTATCGTTCATGTATTTTTTTTTAGCTGTACAACTACAAGTTCACGAACTTAAAGTATAGCTACACTCTAACATGTGTGGTTGAAGTATGTTCCGATCAAACGATACGTGAACTATACATATTCGTGTACTCAAGCAAATATTAAAACAATAAACACTCGTGTCTGTGTAATAAAATGCGAAAAGTTAGATACACACATAATTGATATGAAAATAAAAATATGTGTTGGTTGCTTTTAAACAGAATATTCCCAGTGTGCCAAATGGATCCGTTTCGGATCCGTAACGGATCCGCATCTTCGTATTTTCTATCCGTAACGGAATCCGTTACTGATCCGTTACGGATCCGCAAGCGGGAGAAATTCCTCTCGAAAAAACGGATTCAAAAACGGATTTTATGTCCGTTTTTTGGATCCGTTACGGACTCGTTACGGACATCATATTAGGATCCGTTACGGACCCGTTTGTTTTCATAAAACGGATCCGTAGCGGAATCTGTTACGGATCAGTTTTGGATCCGCAAGCGGGAGAAATTCTTTAAAAAAACGGATCCAAAAACGGATTTTATGTCCGTTTTTTTTGGATCCTTTACGGACTCGTTACGGACATCATATTAGGATCCGTTGCGGACCCGTGTATTTTAATAAAACGGAATCCACTGCGTGGTTTTAATAAAAAAGATTTAATATTCTGATGAATTTTTTGTTTTAATTTTTTTTATTATTATTATTAAATTCACAGTCATTTGATAGTAAAGTAAAAACAATTCAGTCCGTTACAAATTACAAATTCATTTTGCTGGGTCCACACAAGAGGACCTTTTCATAAAAAAAAACTCAATTATTAAAAACTGATTTTGCTGGGTCCACACAATGACCTTTTCTTAAAAAAAAACTCAATTAGCGATTACACTGTCAAATCGCGATTACACTGATTCCGTTTTTAACCCTATTACGGATCCGGAACGGGTCCGTAACGGATCCGCATCCGTTTTTGTGTGCATTGGGTTGTGTGTATCATGTGTGTATTTGCTGACCCAGCAACACTTTGGTAATGGGTGTGATAAAGTAATGCATTACTTTGTAATTGATCACTCATGGATTACCTTGTAATGAGACCTCATTACATTTTACATTACTTCAAAACATAAAATAATGACTTACCGATCATCTATTACATAATGCATGAATTATAAACGTGAAGTAATTATTAATATATATTTTTGAAAATCTATTTATAGACACATTACTTTGTGATTTTTTGTAAGCATAATGGTAAGGTGTATATATTTGATATCACGAACGAAAACACGAAGCACAACAACTCATCTACATTTTAAGCAACAAAATATTGTATGTATCGATAGCTCAGTTGGTAAAGTTCTCGCCTAACTAATTGTTAAATACCAGAGACCCCAGGTTCGAATCCCAGCATGACCAAGTTATTTATGTAGTAAAAAAAAGTTCTTTATTTAATTAAAAAAATATATCTGTAAAAAAAAAATTTTATGCATTTTTTTTATGAAAATCTATTTATAGACACATTACTTTTCCCACCATGCAACCATATAAGTAACCAGTTACTTTACCCCCCACAAGGTAATGAGTTACTTTGAGGCTCATCGCCTGTAAAATTCATCAGTGAAGTAACGTGTAAAGTAATGCATGAAGCCCTATGGCTATACATTACTTTACCCATGATATGGTAATGTGTGGTTTTGCTGGGGAACTCTGTAAAAAACAGAAGTTTTTCAAAACTAGCAGTTTTTGGTTGTAGTATAAATGAGGTATAAGATAATAAATAAAAATTTTTGAGTAATTTCTATTTTTATTTGTAAGGTTCTGTTCAAGGTCCTGTTCAAATATTGTTCATAATGTTTTATATTTTATTTTAAAATTGTTTAAAGTGTCCTATTATCTGTAAATCTTTCGTTATGGTACGCTAATAAACAGAATGTTTGCACTGACATACATAAATACATAACATATATGTTTTGTCATTTGAAGTAACATTTTTTTTTATCGCAATTAGGCCTTTGGCGGATTCATAATAAGATTCATATTTAGTGTATAAGTATACAAATCGTATTTGCTGGTACGGAAGTTACCAATCGTTGCCTTTTTTTCGTTCATTTCCTCTCAAATTCTTCGTTAATTTCTTTCGGAAAATATTCCTATATTTATAAAATAGAATATTTTATTATAAATAATTAATTTTTAAATGTTTTTTTACTGTTTGAAACATAAAAATAAAAGTACAAACAAAATTGTGTAATAAACTTTTCAGGGTTGGTAAAACATTTTTGACACTATTTTTATAACAATACGAGGTTTACACTATATACGTCATTACACGAAGCCGGCTATTGTTTTTTTTATAATACAGTTTTCTGAAATACAAAATTTTGTGAAAAATTACAAAAATGTATAATTTAAGAACAGAAATGGATGACCATATTAAATAATATAATATTTTAATATGCGCCCCGGTAGGCTAGCTGGTAGCGTGCTGGCTTATCAGTGCGGGACGTGGGTTCGATTTCCACCAGTTTTCGCTACAACTTTTTTAATCGGGAACTCTAATTGTTATCTGGTGCATGTTAAAAGCGTTTGAAAACAAAATTTTGTTATTTTCTATTTAAAAATTTAATGGTTAAGTAAGACTTCAATTATATTCAGCTGATTCTATTCTACATAAAAAAGCACTAAAAATCAGCGTTTTATACGCCAGAAGGCACGGAAAGGAGTAGGAATATTTATAGAAAAAATTTCAACATTATTTTTCCTAAAAATGTTTCACAGCTGAAACTAGTCATTTCTAGGTACAAAATTCGTTAAACTCTGTATGACTCTCTGTGGGACAATATTATAAACAGCCAATATTTTAACACTCAGGGAACTTCTGCTTTAAAAATATGTAGTTGTTTGGGTTGTAATACAGTTTCTTTATTTTTAATGTAAATGTAAGTCATTTGTAGAACAAATAAAATTTTTAACTAACCTTGTAGTTCATTAAAAAAAAACAACTCACAACAAATGACTGTTTTATGATTTTACATTCATTTTTTACAGTTGTTTTTTGTTATTTAAAAAAATAAAAATAAATAAATGTTTGTTTATTTTTAGTACCATGTGGTTCATTTTGACTACAATTGTTAGTCATTTTTTGAACATTAAAAAACAAATGACAATGTTAGTTGAATTTAATGAAATGTAAGTCGTCCTTTTTTTAGCTACAATTGCTGTTTTTAGCTACAATTGCTGTCGTCTTTACCAACATAATTTCCTAAGTGAAGAAATAAAATGTCCTTTAAATATAATTTTTAATTACCCGATTAAAAAAAATGTATATGGAATCATATCAATTTCTATGTGACGCTATATATGATCTTATTAAATTTCACCCGAAATATGGAACCATATAATTGTATCTATTTGTATGCATCAGATCTAACTTCATATAAATGTCAAGTACACTTTTTTCCGAATTGTGCCCTAATAGAATTTTATTAGATTGTATCAGTTTTGTATCCAATTGTATCAGTTAATATCTAAACTAATACAAATAGATATATTATATAAAAACCAGATATTATTGTATCCGGATTTTGACCTGATCCGATTATATTTGTTTGGCCCATACGTTGTACATACCAAATTTAATATAGTTGCAGTCTCTACAATTACAACTATTTCAACAATTTTCAGTTTTAATTGTTTTTTTTTTTTTTTGCTATTGTATCCTGCACTTTATTGGTTGCATTAAGTTGATTTTAGAAACATTTTTAAAACAACATATTAATTGCTTTTAATTATTTCATTTAATCTGTGGCATTTTGGTTGCTTTTGTGTTTCAAAACACACATCTAATGGCGTGAAAGAAGGAAACCTTTGGAATTATGGCAAAAATTAACTTCAATTAAGTTGGCTTTGTTGGAAATGTTGTGTTTATAAACATGTTTTCTTGTTTTCGCAACAGCTATTATTAAGTAAATAATGAATTAATAATTTATAAATAAAAAAATAGTACAAATAAAATCATAACAAGGCGATTGTAAAAGGTATTACATTGAATTATTGCTTCATATATGAGATTTTCTTCAAAAACTTAAAAATTTAAATTATCGCACATAGAAATTGATATGACTACATAAAGCTCCATATCAATCGTTTTTATTCGGATAAGTAAAAGATAAGAACATATATCGTACTATATTGCCACACATATAATCAAATGAATGACCCGAGTAAAAAGGTTTATATAAAATTATATATGAGAAGATATTTTCCTCACATATAATATGATATAATTTTATCCAAAAAATGTTTGTATTAAATTGTATCACTTTCGATATAATTAGATTTAATTACATACGATTTAATAAAAATGTATTCCATTTTATCCGAGTTTTGTCCCGATCTGATTACATCAAATTATATTGCAATTAATATAATTAGATACAAATAGATATATAATAAATTAAATATCATCCATTCCCATCATATCTAACATTTATTAACATTAAGTGTTTTCTATTTGTAATATTTACATTAAATTATGATCTCAAACCTGACAATATAAAATAAAATGCATTTTTAAAATTTTTTTTTTCAGATAAACATATGTTATAATCCATTTAGACAATTTTTCATTCAACAAATGAAGTTTTTTCACAAAGTAAAAAAGCTTTTTAATTTTAATGAAACTATTTTAAATAAAAAAAAAAAAAAATCTGCATTAATCTGATGGAAATCCAGCGAAACGTCGTTAATTTAAGACAAAAATCCAATTACATCATTTGAATAATTCTCTCAGTGTATAATATAATTTAAAAAAACTAACTGACAAGGGGAGTCTCCCGATGGGTTCTCTCCGATCTTAATGAAATTTGGATATTTGATATAGAAAAAAAATAAGGGACACGTATTTTCTTTAGCGTCCCAATCTCACGTTTAAGAGTTAAAAGGTGGGACCAAAGTTTATATTTTTTATGGAAACATGTCTGAAACTAATGAAATTCGAATTTGATGTACTCGAGAAATTAAAAATGAAACCAATATTGCCTATGTAGTGTGTTAGGGTCGTCATTAATTTAAAATATAGGTTAAAAAGTTTTTCGGAAAAAATAGCATTAAAGCTGAACAATTGCGAATGTTAGAATAAGCTCAGACACCCCCTCGATTAAATTTAATAAATATTTATATACATATTTTTTTACCCTAATAAAAATATGATCCTTTTACAAAACACCAGTTTTAATTTCACTCAAAACACAGTTTTTTTAATAACAAAAATACTTGAAAGTCATCGAGTATGTTTCGTGTACCAGTTTTTGCAACTCCTTCTGTATTTGCATATCCACTTCTGGTTTACACTTTAGCGATTACATACATTTAGTTTTTTTTTTTTTTTTTTACATGTTACATATTTTTACGAGCATTACTTAAATATTCTAAAATATTACTTAAGTATACTAAATACATTTTTATAATGTACATTAATTGATATTTTTAATTTCAAATGCTTCGAGTTTGTTCATGGTACCAACTTTAAGTGACCATGTTTCTACACGATACAGCAAGACTGACCAAACGTAACATTTTGCAAACCTTAATCTTAGGTTGATGTTGATATCGCGGCTACTTAAAATCTTTCTGAACCTGCAGAAAGCACTTCTGGCCATTTCTATGCGACATTTCACTTCCTTATCACAGTCCCATCTGTCATTGAGCCAACATCCAAGGTATTTAAAACTGTATACCCTTTCTATTTGCTTGTTATCTATATTCATAGATACAGTTGCGTAAAGTGTATTATTTCCTCTACTAACGATCATAAATTTGGTCTTTGAAATGTTTATATCGAGACCATATTGTTTACTGTAATGACATACTTCATTGAGAAGATGTTGTAGATCTTGTAAATTATCAGCAATTAAAGTCGTGTCATCAGTATATCTAATATTGTTTATATATTGGCCATTTACTTTGATGTCCAGTTCTATGTCATCAATAGCTTCGGCAAATATTTGCCCTGAATAAACATTAAATAATAAAGGTGATAAGATACAACCCTGTCTAACGCCTTTATTTATTGGGATATTGCTAGTAACAATATCTCCTACACGGACTTCTGCCGTTTGATTCCAATAAAGGTTTTGGATGCATCTAATTATTTTGTAATCGATGCCCAATGTTTTCAAAATATCAATTAGCTTATTGTGTTGTACTCAATCAAAAGCTTTTTCATAATCTTTAAAGCACATAAAATCATCCTTCCTGACATCCTTACAGTTTTGAACAAGAACATGGATACTGAATAAGGCTTCACGAGTACCCATGTCTTGTTTAAATCCGAATTGTGTACGACCCATTGCGTTTTCGCATTGATTATATATTCTTTGGTGTATCACCTTTAAAAATATTTTAAGCGTGTGTCTCATTAAGCTTATTATTCTAAAATCTTTGCATATTCAAGCATTGGCTTTCTTTGGGAGTGCCACAAATGTATATTTTAACCAACTATCTGGATATTCGCCACTATTGTAGATGTGGTTAAAAACGTTTACTAAGACATTAATGCCGTTATCGTCAATTAGCTTTACAATTTCAGATGGAAGTTCATCGCAATTAACAGCTTTGTTATTTTTTGACGATTTTTTGGCAGTTATGATTTCTGATTTTGTAATTTGAAGCTCACTGTCTTCAGAAAATTTTGTAGAGTTAGATCTTTAGGAGTAATAGACCTTGTGGAATCATTAAAAAGCTCATTAATGCATTGTTCCCCTATTTTTATTTTCTCATTACTTTCGGTTACTATTTGATTTTCTTTATTTAAAATAATGGTTGAATTAACGTTTTAATGATTGTTGCATTGTTCTTTTAGTTTTTTGTGTAAATTTAGATCATCATGTACTCTCTGCAATTGTTCTATATATTCGCATTGGGTTCTAATCCATGTATGTTTTGCATTGCGTACTTTTGAACGTATTATATTATTAAGACGATTAAATTCTTCTTCATTTATATTTATATGTCTTCTTCTTTCTTCCATCAAGTCAAGAATTTCTTCCGTTATCCACATTTCTTTTGTACGGGGCCTTTTAACACCCAGGCTTTGCTTTGCCGCATCGTTCATAACCTTTGCTGCCTGGTCCCAAAGACTAATAGGATTATCATTAGTAGTTATCAGATTAGAAAGTTCTTGATTTATATTTATAGAAAGATTTTGTTTGATTCTATCGTTTTTAAGTTTATCTACATTTAGACCTTTTGGTTTAGATTGCCGTTTTACTGAAGATAGTTTTAATTTAATATTAGCCACAAGTAAATTGTGGTCTGATGGAACATCGGCCCCAGGATAAGTCGATGCCTTTTTAATAGAAGATCCAAAACATTGATTTATTAAAATATAATCAATTTGATTTCTTACTATGGTGTCAGCTGAGTCTTGGGGAGATTTCCACATATATAAACGCCTTGGGGGAATGCACAAATAGGTGTTAGTAACTTTAAATTTTTCTTCTTGACAAAACTGTATTAGGCGGCTGCCGCTATCATTTCTGTCCCCTAGTCCAAACCTTCCAGTTATATCTGGAGTAGCAACATTTCCGACTTTTGCATCTCCAAAAGATCTTTTATTTGGTATCTCTTTGTCTAAAATTTCTCTGAAACAATTCAAAATAAGCCAAAAAAAAACGAAAAATTGTATAATATTTGACCCCACTTTTCACCCCTCAACATGAGATTAGGCCACTAAAAATTATACTTACCAATAATTCTTTTTTTTTGTTCTTTATCACATGTTCAAATTTAATTAAGATCGGAGAGAACCTATCGGGAGATTTCCCTTGTAAGCCTTAAACTGTTTTAATAAATTTTAGTAAATTTCATAATTTTGTGGGCAAATTTCCACATAATCTGAAAGTGTAAAGTAATTATGATGCGATTTGTATTTTTGAAATTTTTTTTACTGATTTCATACTAGAAATAAATGGTCACCCTAATTAATGGTCATGGTGACCTTAATAAATTTTCAAAACCTAAGATTTTGTTCTCCTGTGTAATTTCAATTTAATTATAATTATATAAAAATAAATCACGGAGTGTAAAAATCAGTGAAAACAGACTACATTATTTGCCGAAAATAAAAAGCATTGTAAATAAATACTTTTTGAAAAATGTTTGCCATATGGTAGCAATATAAGCCGACTTTTTGCTTGCAAACAACAATAAAAACATCTGTCATTATATAAACCTTCATATATATTAATACGACTATGAAATTGAATAAACCAGTAATAAATTAAAATTGTGCCAATTAATCCCAATTGAATTTCACCACTTTTTTTAGCGATAATATATAATTTGGGAATATCAAATGAGCATGAATCAATGGCATCAATGGAATAAATAAATAAATAAAGCAAAAAAGTAACTGGAAATATGAATAGCAATTAATAAACGGTAGTGACAGTTGGAATCATAGCGAAAATATTGTATTGAAAAGTGAGTGTATTGTGCAAATAAAAATAAAATTACTTACGAGGAAGTAGAGAATATATATAACACAGGAAAAAAAAAGAACAACATTATGCCACTGACAATGTTCAATATTTTTAATGGCTTTTGCAATTAACAGAAATATAATGGTATTAAATGAAAAAAAAACAACATCAGACAACAAACTTAAAAATACAAAATAACATAAATAACGGGTTTTTTCAATAAGGACTTGACAACTTTTTTTTAATAAAACGCAAACCATTTGAGATATTTCCAAAACTTTATTATCGACTTGAAATACAATCAACACATTCGGGCCAAAAATAATAGGTAACCATGGCACGGCAACAATCGCCATTCACAGTAACGTGACAAACGTTATTGTCGACGAAAAAATATGTCCCAATGACGCTGCCGGCATGCAAACCGCAGTTATTTTTTCTGGATGAAGTGGTGATTCTTGAAGCACTTGTGGATTTTCACCAAACCAATAACGCATATTTTGCTTATTGACGAACCCAATGAGCCAAAAATGAGCTTCGTCACTGAATATGATTTTGTGCTCTTAAAGTTGCGGTCCCGACTCCGAATTTCGATAGTACATTTTTATAATTTGCATACGTCGTTCGTTCGTGTACTTTACCATGATGAAAATGTTGAGTTTACTGCAAAAAAGGAAAGTAACAGTCAGATGCAGGGCTGTCAGATATGGCGATTTCTCGCCAAACATGGCGATTTTGCAACGTGTTTGGCGTCGAGATTTTCCATATGGCGACATGGCGATTTTTTTTGGCGATTTATGATGTAACTGGCGATTTTCTTGGCTATTTTCACCATTTATATTATTTTAGTGATTTTTTTTTTAATAGTTTGTCTTTTTTTTGTTATCATTACTAATAATTATCATTGCATGATTTTTGTTTTGTTATCATTTTAAGTGAATTTCATATTTAGTGTCAAAACGACATCAAAAGTCATGTCATGTCGTATGACATATGAGCTTCCGTTCATAAATTGGAATAGTTATTTTAATAACGAAATTTCAACAAATTTACTTGGTACGTACAATTTTAAAGAATTATCTTTGGACGTTCTTAATATGTTGGTTGTTCCAACCAGTAATGCCTGCGTTGAAAGGGTATTTTCCATAATGAATTATACCAAAACACGATTTAGAAATAAAATTCAATATGAGCTTTTAGACGCTCTATTGAGAATAATAAATCACATGAACGTTAACAAATTGTGCTGCAATTTTTTAACACCGACTAATGAAATGATAAAAAAATTCAATTCAAATAATATGTGTAAAAGTCAAGACACAAGTAATGAAATCGATGAGGCTGAAGTTTACGATCTTATTTACTTATGTACTTAATTTTACTTTTTTTTAACAGATCATATGATCTCCATTTTTATGCAATTTAAAAATATAAAGGGTCCGCCATCTAACGTTTTTTTTTTTTTTGCAACTAGTGCTTATTTTGTGAATGGTAACACTTAGCTCATGTCTGATTTGACAGATAATTAGTTTTATCCTTCCGCTGAACGAATATGGTCCGTATGTTCGTTATCTTGTGAAAAAAGTGAAAGAAACTGGCATCCTCATCGATAAACCAAAGCGTGAAAAGCCAACAACAGTGCGTACACCCGAGAATATTGCTGCTGTAGCAGAAAGTGTGCGTGAAGCGCCATCAACATCAATTCACCGTCGTTCTCAACAACTGAACATTTTGGAGACATCATTGAGACGAATTTTGCATAAAGACCTTGGTATGACGCCATACAAAGTCCAATTGGTTCAGCAGTTCAAAAAAAAAGTTATTTGGCGGACCCTTTATAACACTAACTCTCTTTTTACAAAGTTTTAAAATTCTTTTAACAGTAAAAAAGACAAAATGTTTTTTTTTTTTTTTTTTTAAATTTTATTTATTTACATTAATTTATTTATTCTATTTACAATGTTTTGAGGGTTTACTTAAATAGGATTACAACAATTAACATCTTAGACATTAAATTAAGGAAAAACTACGTATATCACAGTGTTAAGGAAAAGTTGTCTGAAAAAACCTTGTACATACTCAAAACGTTATAAGATATTTTAAAATAACCACTAATAATCACTCTTTTAGTACAAAAGAGTATTTCAGTGATTATTCGGCAAATCTCTTATTAATTCATAAGAAGACATTCTGCATTTTTCGTTAAATGACAGAGTCAGTTCCCTTGCAAAATTATTTATCATAATGTGGCTAAAGTTACTATGCAGTGCATCAGTGGAGTATCTTGGGTGAAGGTTATGAATTATTTTTAGATTTTTATTTTCTATTATTTGAAATTTTCTCTTGTAAGTTTTAGCCGCTTTTTGATACCATACTTGGCAACTATAAGTCATAATTGGCCGAATACACATTTTGTAAATAAGGATCTTGTTCATTAGATTAAGTTTAGATCTTCTGTTAAGTAAGGGGTAAAGAGCACGACCACATTTAATTGCTTTTTCACAAATATTGTTAATGTGTTGTTTAAATGATAGTTTTTTATCTAGCATAATTCCTAGATACTTAATACTATCCTGCAGGGGAATAGAAACTCCTCTAGAAAATATCTGTTTTGTAGGAATACGTTTCTGAGACCTATTATATGGAAATATAATGGCTTGTGTCTTACTTACATTGACTTTTATTTTCCATTTATCAAAATATTTGTTAGTAAATTTCAAAATATCTTCCATTTTCTTGACTATTGCGTTAGATACCTTGCCGTAGCATACGAAAGCGCTATCGTCTGCGTAAAATGCTACTTCTTGATTTCTGCGAACAGTAATATCAGATATGTATATTGAATAAAGTGTAGGTGATAAAACTGAACCTTGCGGTAGTCCTGCAGGTATTTTTCTAACATTTGATGTCATATTATCGATTGATACTACAAATGAGCGTTGCTCTAGAAAACTCTTTATAATCTTTAACAGGTAAGTTGGAAAATTAAAGGTATTAAGTTTAAAAACTAGGCCGTCATGCCAAATGGAATCGAAGGCTTTCTCGATATCAAGAAAAATAACGCCAGTACTCCTACGATTTTTTTTGTTTCTCTCAAGAAAATTGACCACTCTTTTTATTTGATGAACGGTAGAGTGCTCTTTGCGAAATCCAAATTGTTGAGCGCAAATAATATTATTTTGATTAGAGAAGTCCAAAATTCGTCTATTTATTATTTTTTCAAACACTTTATCCAATAGGCTTAGAATGCTGATTGGTCTGTAGCTAGAAGGTAATTTAGGATCTTTTCCCCGTTTAGTATTACTTTTGCCTTTTTAAAAATCGTTGGAAAATATCCTTTTAATAAACAAAAATTGAAGAGTTTACTTAAAAATTCAAAAAAGTAGTCAGGCATGTTTTTGAGAATGATACTATTAATGCCATCTAAACCAGGGGTTTTATTGTTCTTTAATAAACATACAAAAGATTTGATCTCTGCTAAATTGGTGAGTTCCACGATGTTTCTGTCAATATTTTTGTTGTTATGATCGAGAATGAATCTAGAGACAGATGAGTTTATAGGTGAGGGGTTATTTAGTGTAATAGTGTGTGAATTACCAAAAACGTCTGCAATTGAATTCGCTTTTTCAACGCCAGTTTTTAAAACTTCGCCATTAACATGAAGATCAGTACATGACATTTTCTTGTTTTTGAAGACTTTTGTTAGTTTCCCAAATTTTTTGGAGCCCTGAGGCAAATTTAAAATAAATTTTGACCAGGATTCATTTCGATCTTTTTAAGGCGGAAGTCAATGAGTTTATTTAGTTGCTTCAGAATACTTTGTAATTGATTTTTAGAATTTAAATCCCTACATCTTTGAAACTTACGTTTGTATTTGTTCCTTTGACTAATTAGCATTTTACTAATAGCAGAGATTTCTCGTTGCCATGCATTTTTGTGACCGACAGGTATTTTGGTGAAAGCTTCTTTTATTACAGATGTTAATTTATCAAAATAAAAATCTAGATTATCCGAGTAGGTAACTCGGTGGTCAATGTTCAGACCAATAAGTTCATTTTCGACCCAGCTTCAAATTAAAGGCCAGTCTGCACGATAATACAAGGGAACTGAGTAAGTCATATTTTCAGCGTATCCTGAAATAATACAAGATATTGGTATGTGGTCTGATTGTACAACATACGGGTGTGTCTCTAGGTTTGAAAAATGGAGACACGAGTTTGATAAAAGAATATCCACTGTAGAAGGGTGGACAGGATTGATATTTTGACCGAAGCGAGTATAACTATTTGGGTAGTATATGAAGTAGCTTGAATGGAGACAATGGTTGTATAGCGCCTTACCAGCTGAGTTACTTGACACACAGTTCCAATGTGTATGTTGAGCATTCAGATCACCGAAAATGAAGAAGTCGTTACCAAAGGAGGTTAATTTATCCAAATCATCGCTGAAATTGGAAGTGTGGGCTGGGTTATACACTGATGTAAATATAACTGGTCTACTATTTATCATAACTTGAATTGAAATGTTTTCAGCAGTATTTGTTTTGATTGACAAAATGTGTATATAAGGGTGGCACGTATTTTACAAAATGTGGAATTTCGAGAAGTGCACCCCCCCCCCCTATTTTTTTACAGTTGACCTTAAAAGCATGTGGTAAAAATTTGAGCCGAATTGGACAATTTTAAACCGCGGCACACAGAGGTCAAATTTCGGAAAATTTCACTTTTTATTCAAAAACTGCTTCTAAAAGCCATATTTGACCGAATAATTTAATGAAAATTTGTTAGTAAGTTTTTTTATGTTTGTTTTTTCTATAATGATAATTTTTGTTTCAAAACAATTAACCCTCTTATATCCCTGGGGTCAAAAACGATCCCATATATAAAATTTTCTTAATTAATCATACAAAGAGACCTAAATTATTGACATTTTTTTTAGAATTAGACAATGATTTAAATTAATTATAAACAACACATCTGCGGTCATAAATTGGTACCACAAAAGACTGATTTCAACTTTTCAGATAAGTAAGTAATGTGCAATTAAAAAGTTTCTTCTATTAAATAAACTGTAAAATTTCAAAGGAGCAAAATTAAAATAAAACAATTTTATTGTTCTTGATTTTTGAACAAAAGATGTTTAAAATCAACGAAATTTAAAAAACAAATCTGAGAGTACCTGATATATTGCAACACACCAATCCCTCGATTTACCCGATCCATTTTTAATACGATTTCGCTTTGTAACGACTTTTTTATGTCTACATACTTGTTTAGACTATTTTATTAAAAAAAAACTTTTAACACATATTAACGATAATAGCAGTATAATATATAAGTTAACTTATTTTTAACTTCATTATTTGAATTTTTAAAATAACGGAACTAAACACACAACTTTATTGATCTGGTAACATAAACAACAACATTAAAAGGGAATTCCCCGTTTGTAAGGGAATTCCCCGTTTGTACATTTATGTTTATTACTTTATATTCAGAGAAATTTTTATCGATTAACACGATTTTCCATACAAACTCAGTACAGCGTGTACCTTTTGATTTTAAGTGATTTATTTATGCGAAAATGCCGACATTAAGGGAGGAAATTTATCTGATTGGCTTTCCAAATCTCCTTGCTAAAATCGTGTTTTCAGCTAAAATTTTTGTTATACTTATTCAGCACTTAACTGTTTTATACTAATGTTTTACTAATTAATTTTGCTAAAAAAAATTGTGCTGATAAAGCTGTTATGACACTGTATAGTTTTTGTATAGTTTCAAGATGTATTGGGAGAAAGAAACAACATTAATGTGCGAATGAAACATATATACAATTTGTAAACAAACAGTTTTGTTTTTTTTTTTTAAACTGACAGTTCCAAAAAGAAACTGACAACAAACTTATTTGCCTGTGAGAAATCTCAAGATAAAGTTCAAAATTTTCGTTTGCACTTTTGACAGATATCCCAATTTTTCGCTGATTTATCGATAACAAAAGTATTTGTTTTGACATTTACTCCAATTTGGCACTATGTGTTCGTACTCTTTACACTAGTTAAAAAATTGAGTAACAATATATTTGTACTGCTTAAATTTAGATTGTCAATACAAAAACTATACAGTGTCATACGGGCTTAAGCAGATGTCGCGGCATGTCAAGATGTAGTAGAGAAGAGGAAAATGATACTAAAAAGTACAACTATAATAAGACATATAAAAAATCAACCATAGAAGACTTTTGTATCTGTTTTTCATACATAAAACAAAATTGAGGATTAAAACAACTTAAGTTTACGTTGTCACCGGCTTGTGAAAATAATTGTCTATTAATAAAATAAAAGACAAAAGAAAATATTTATTTATTTAAACTAAATGTTTATATGTGTGGTCAAATTCCAAACAAACATATACAGAAATGTAGACAGAGTAAAGCGAAAGACAAAGACATCTTAGTATGGTTCCTTTTTCTTATTGCAAAAAAAGGATTGTTTTTTCGTTTCGTTTCTATAATTATCTTCGGCAGTTGCGTCCTTAAAAGATAGCATCATTTAGACAACCATTGATGTAAGTAGTTGAAAGAAAATTTTTGTTATATATATTTATTTCTATATATTTTCAGATATTAAATTACTTCATGACATCAATGTGGGAAAATGAAAATTTTTATATTTCGTAATTATTGTAAATTATTTTTAAAAGAATCACAAAAATATGTTTTATGATTTTCAGCAAATATATTAACTAAATTACAATTTTTTGCGTTTTTTTCAGTCTACTAAAATTCAGCAAAAAATTTATTAATTTTTACCAACGCTTTTTTATTTCTAATCTACTAAGTGTTAGCAAAACTTTTGCTGAATCTCCTAATTTTGTTGCTAAAAATCAGCTCGCTGATTTTCAGCAAAAGATTTTGCTGACATTAGCAATTTTTTTGCTAGCATCCTACTAACTAAAATTTTGCTGACTCAGCAAAATTTTTTGCTGACTTTACAAACTTTTTTTTTTGAGTGTATAACATAAAAAGACTTGTTTGATATTTCTCATAACGATGCGTTAAACATTATTAAAATTGAAGAAGATAAAAAATTCTTCTTAAATCAAAAATTACAAGGGCGCCCGGGAAGCATGCTCGGAGTAGATGTTAAGCTAGTGAAAAAGAATGAAAGAATTCAGAAGCGAAAAGAGGCTGAGAATTCCAGAAAATTCAGAAATATGGAAGCTCCAACCACGTCAACAGGTAAAGTATTATATTTTTAATTGTTTTAAACTTCGATTGGTTTAAATCTCTTGAGTAAAGCACAATATTGAAATAAAAATCGAATTCCTCAAAGGTGTTAATAGTTTTGATGCTATCTCAGATTCTGAATCTGAATTGGAGGATAATTATGAAAGAGAGGAAATATGATCTCCAAAAGAAAAAAGAGCACGTAAAGATATTTTAACACCGAGACTCGCTGCAGTTTTGGATAAGCTTAAATTAAGTTATAGAGACGTAGTACACATATTTGTAGCAGTTTCGGAAGCACTAGGATTAAATCCATCTGAATATGTTATTAACCGCACGTCCGTGCGCCAACAAAGATATGTTTTAAGAAAAGATCTCAGCAATAGCGTAGTGCAAAAGTTTAAATCAATAGACCAGCCACTGACAATACATTGGAACACTAAACTGCTAACTAATGTTACTGGAAAACCCGAAGATCGCTTATCGATTATAGCTACATCTACAAACATTGAGCAAATCCTAAACATGCCTGATATTCCTTCAGGAACGGGCCTTGAAATATCTTCTGCTATTTACGATGCTTTGGAGGAGAGTAATATTTTATCCAAAACAGAGGCATTCGTTTTCGACACAACATCGTCAAATACAGGAAGACTTAAAGGAGCATGTACTTTACTAGAGAAAAGAATTGGTCGTGACATTTTATATATGGGTTGTCGTCACCATATATTTGAAAATGTGTTGGCAGCTGTGTTTAAAGAATCTGACATTGGAGCAAGTAGAGGCCCTGATATTGTACTATTTAAAAAATTTAAGAGCAACTGGCATCAAATACGGCAGAAAGAGTGTGAACCTGGAATAAATGATCCAAGAGTTAAAGTAATATTAAGTGATGAGTGCGATGATATAATTATTTTTGCTAAAAAAAAAACTAATGGAAGAGTTAGCGAGAACGATTATAAAGAGTTTCTGGAACTTATTACAATTTTTTTAGGTGGAACCCCACCTCGAGGAATATCATTTTACAAGCCTGCAGCATATCATTTAGCAAGATGGATGTCTAAAGCTATATATTGCTTAAAAATTTTATTATTTCGGAACCAGTTTCCTGAACTTGGGCAATCAGAAACTAATGGTTTAATTGAACTTGCAGGGTTCATTATAAAATTCTATGCAAGTTATTGGTTCGACGCAACAAAAGCTCCATTAGCTCCTTTAAACGATTTGAAATTTTTAAGTAAGTTGGAAGATTATATGTGCTTAAACAAAAATATGGCAGATAAGGCAATTTCAAAAATTGTTAATCATTTGTACTACTTAAGCGAAGAGTGTGTTGGATTTGCTTTATTTGATTCTAGAATCTCTGCAGAAACTAAGGCCAAATTAGTGGAAAAAATGGGCATAAGCATTCCTGAACAATCACCAGATGATGAAAATGATGACGTATTGAAAAAACTTCCTTTGAAAAATAATCAATGTTAAGGATTTCATAAATAGAGACGTTAATAAGATTTTAGAGGAATTATTTTCTACAAATACAAAAAAACTGTTTAAACGTTTTAATATATCCATGAAATTTTTAAATGAGGATTCTAGAACATAGGACGACTTAGAGGATTACAGGGACGGAAAACACATTGTTGAAAACATAAAGATTGTTAACGACTGTGCGGAAAGAGGTATACAGCTTATTCAAGAATACCATCAAAAAATAACAAAAGACGAGGAGCAACGACAATATTTATTTAGAGTAATATTTATTTAAGTTAAGTACTAAAAAAAAATGACAAAATTTATTTTCTTTTTTTAGGTTGTTCAACAATATAGGCAGCAATACTCCAAAAATGCAACTCTAAAAGATTTATTTACAGAATTCAATTCATAAATTATAATTTCACGTGCCTTATACTTAATATACATAATAAATATACTTAGGGCCATTATTACAACTTGCCAATAGCTAAAGTTCGGATGTTATCTGACAGATTATTGGTTTTCGTTATTGTAAGTATACTTTAAGCTAAAAGTGACCGATAAGCTAAAGGGAAGATATTGTTGCCTTTAACTTTAAACGTAAGGTTTATGTGTTTAAAGTTACCACATTTTCTGCTCTATAATGAAGAAGAAGAAAATACCGAATTTCACAAATTATTGTTTGTTTGTAAACAAATAAATAAAAGTACGTTGCCACTACGTATTTTTACAAACCAATTCATAAACGAATAATCAGTTTTTAATTTGGTGCTGCCACATTATCAATAATATTAATTTTATTTTATTGTGAAGTTGTAATAACGAAAAACATTATAGCTCACTTTATTCCTCATTTTAGCTAAAGTTACTTTTTACTAACATTTACTTTAAAGGCAAGTTGTAATAACGGCCCTTATGGTAAGAAACCTCATATACATTTTTAAAACAAACTTGTAAACAATTTAACAGAGATGGTCAGACTTGGGATTAATCTTTTATTTTAATTAAAGTTAATGTTTTAAATAACTAGAAAAGTGTCGAAAATCATAAATAGATACCATTTAATTTATATTTCCTTCAGTTACTACCAAGTACCCGAAGAAACTTATTAATTGCACATTACTTACTTATCTGAAAAGTTGAAATCAGTCTTTTGTGGTATCAATTTATGACCGCAGATGTGTTGTTTATAATTAAATTAAATCATTGTCTAATTCTAAAAAAAAAAATGCCAATAATTTAGGTCTCTTTGTATGATTAATTAACAAAATTTTATATATGGGGTCGTTTTTGACCCCTGGAATATAAGAGGGTTAATTGTTTTGAAACAAAAATTATCATTATAGAAAAAACAAACATAAAAGAACTTAATAACAAATTTTCATTAAATTATTTTCCGAAATTGTCCAATTCGGCTCAAATTTTCACCACATGCTTTTGAGGTCAACTGTAAAAAAATAGGGGTGTACACTTCTCGAAATTCCACATTTTGTAAAATACCTGCCACCCTAGTGTATATATATATATGTAAATGCGTATATATTTTGCTAAATTAGAATAAGTATGTAAAGCTCCCAATATTTATTAATTAAATAAAAAAAATTAACAAAAACTAAACTAAATTTACTTTTGACAATTTTTTAGTTTTTTTTTATCAGTTTTTGGCGATTTTTGACCTAAATATTATACTAGCTTTTTTGTGTAAACAAAATTTCATTTTTTTAAATAAAAGCATTAACAAAAACTGAACAAATTTGACTTTTGGCGACTTTTGGCGATTTTTGACAAAATCTGACAACCCTGGTTTGATGATCAGTGAAATAGTGCGTTCACAAATAAAATTCAAAGTTGTCAAGTACCTATTGGAAAACCCTTTACAATTCCTGAAAATCTGAAACATTCATATAAACAAAAGATTTAAATATTATTTTCACAGTAAAATAGTAAAATCCAAATAACAGATTGCAGAACAACTTACACGGTATTATAATAGGTTCTAATGTATGTTCTACAATATGTACGCAATACGTTCTTTACCTGCAAACAAGAACAGGTTGCTTTAGAACCGGTTCTAGAACCAGCTATAGAACTGTCAGTAACTTCATCTAAAACAGGTTTCATGCAACCGGTGGTAAAATAAGCTGTTCTGAAATATATTCAGAGATAAGCAGCTCTGGGCTTGTCTGGGTTAATATATGATCAGCAGGATCGGTGAAGGGCTCTTCGAGGTTGAGGGTTTTGAGTTCTGACATTTTCATCAAACAGCTCTTTTTCGGATAGATGTACACTAATTTCCTATTGTAGTTAGAAAATGTTTTCCAAAGTGTTTTCGATAGCTTTTTTTCAATCTTAAAAAAAATATAATTTTTTTTTTAACGGAATATTTCTTTTTTTTTTTGTGGTCTCTTAGTGGGATGCGACTTGTTTATCTTTCTTCTCTTCTTCCAAAATAGAGTACTTTCTGCACAAAAAATTTTGAGTTCTTGCATTATAATGCAAAATTGGATAAAAAAATAAAATAATAATTATTATTTTGTTTTATATCCAATTTTTATAACATTAACACATTTTTAATCTGGTTGTAAAAACCTTACTAACGATTTTTGTAAATGAGGCGTTCAAAAATATGCCTTTTAACGTATTTTATCTTCATTCCTTAACTCAATTATCTTCTGCACCCCTGCTATCCTTTCTTCTTGGTCATCCGGGCATATACCTGTCTGAAGCACCATTTCACTAAATGCGAACCACGATGAACGTTTGATTGTTTTAAAAACAATATCAGCTACTGCCTTTTTCTGAGATCTTAGAAGCTTTAATTGAAGAAGAATGTTTCGAGGTCTTTCCACCCAAGATAATTTCGATTTAATTGTAAACCAGCAGGGATAATAAACGCCGACAATGTATTCCACCAGAAGTTGTAACATCTTCAAGTTATTGACTTTAAGGCCATGTTTTGAAACCCATATGCGACGAATTCTATTTACAGTTGTTAACCGCCGAGAGTGGCTTACTGGACCAATTTGTAATAGTGCCAGATCAGTTGGAAACAACAACCCTTATGGCCTGATTTATCCTGTAACCATAAGCCTGATTTGTAGAGAGATCTATGAAAATATCGTCACTCAATACAGCCAAAGGCTCTGGAAAGAATAATTTGACAACTGAGGAATTGATTTCAAGTTCAGTTACAGTATCAAGCATGTTACCAATCGTTCCACTCCACTTGTTGTTGAAAAAAGTTTTTGCATCCAACTCTGTGATTAAGTGCCGCAGAGGTAGCTCATTAGTATGAAGAGCTCAAACCAACCAGATGAGTTTACGGTTCAGTTATGCCTCAACCCAATGCATGACACCTCCTTACCAACCAGAAATCGACAAGATGGTTAGCAATAACTTCAGCAGGTTTTCTTTTCGGTAAGTCTTTCTCTGGAGTAGAATGGCAAAGATACCTTCCACCTGGCTCACTACAAACAGTGTAATGCTCTTCTTTCACAATACTTGGAAACTGATGACTTGAGTTATCTGCTTTTAATAGAACTTTGGTTGAATCTTTACGTCCATCAAAGAAAATACATTCAATACTGCCTGTTTGGCATCGATCATAAAATTATTCAACAAATAATTTTATAACTTTTTCTTGTGCCGCCTTTTCTTTATTGTGATCAACTACAAGTCTCCTATCTCCTTCTGTAATTAATCCAGCATCCAAAAAGGAGCAGGTGTAATGGCTGGTGTATCACGTAGACCGACACCGTACCTGATACTTTGCAATGCAACATTGCGCAATTGTAATGTATTGTAATGACTTGTTTTTGAAGTAGAAGTTACATCCAAATCTGAAAAGGTACTTCAGATTCTTCAAGCCAAGCACCAGTTGGCTCTTCGTCTTCGTCGGAGGAAACAAATGCACTTGTTTGTAATGTTAACTCTTCCTTCTTTTTCTACTGATACTCTGAAATTTATCTTAAATCATCATCTTGCCTCTTATGCTTTTTAATTTGTCTTCTGTGGTCAGGTAGATCTGGTAAACAAATTTGATGCTGTCCAGAGATCCAACCATCTCCTATTGACTCTAAATAAACACTTGTTCTGTGACAGGGATCTTCATACCATTAGAACAAGAGCAGGAGATGTGGACTTTATATTTACAGCCAGCTCTACCTGGACATGTACCCTTAAACTCTGAACATAGCTTAATCTCACACTTGCAATTAAGTATATCAAAGATCTTGTATAACGTTGTTACACTCAAAATAGTTTATAGTTTAAATTAACTGAATATGTAATTTAATATAAATGATAAATCACTTTAAAGCCGGTCTACTTACTTTTTATTTAAATCAAATGTTTCTTGTTATTTATTTTTAAATATTGTTTAAAAAACTAACAGATCAGTAAGAACAAAAGAATAGCAAATGTTCAAATTCTAACTACAGATAAGTAAAAAAAAAATTTATTTGAAATTATTTCAGTTTTTTGGTTTTGTTTGTTTTTCTTTTCTTCAAAATGTATACACACACGCGTTTGTGTAAACTTTTTCAATTTCTTGTAATTTGAATTGAAATAATTTTCAATAAAAAAACAAACGCGAAGTTTTTGAATGTCTTTTTGAAAAAAAATAATTTAAATGTATAATAACTGTAACGGAAACGGAAACAAATAAACCACAATATTTCGTTTTTGTGGTTCAATTTTTATGAAACTTTAAATAAATGAAAATAATAAATGAAACTAAAAAATCGGTAAATGGTAGTGAATTACAAGTTTTTTGTTGTTGTGACCAATGTTAATATTTAAATTAGATTTTAAAAAGTGGTTTCCTTGCGGGCTATTTTGGTCAATAATCTGATTTATTTGTAAATAAAAATCAATTTATCATGTTTTTGCTCAACGTTTCGTTTGCTTTATTCAAACATCTTCAGGAGCGTAAAGTTATAAAATCTGGCGACAAAGTAGTAGTAAATTATTTTGAACAAATGTATAAAAAAGTTGAAAAAAATATTTATTTTAAAAATAAAGGGTCCGCCATCTAACGTTTTTTTTTTCAACTACTGCTTATTTCGTGAATGGTAACACTTAGCTCATGTCTGATTTGACAGATAATTAGTTTTATCCTTCCGCTGAACGAATATGGTCCGTATGTTCGTTATCTTGTGAAAAAAGTGATAGAAACTGGCATCCTTATCGATAAACCAAAGCGTGAAAAGCCAAAAACAGTGCGTACACCGGAGAATATTGCTGCTGTGGCAGAAAGTGTGCGTGAAGCGCCATCAACATCAATTCACCGCTCAATTAAACATTTCGGAGACATCATTGAGACGAATTTTGCATAAAGACCTTGGTATGACGCCATACAAAGTCCAATTGGTTCAGGAGTTCAAAAAAAAAAAATTATTTGGCGGACCCTTTAAATGCATGGTCTTTATTTACAACTCAACTGAAAACTTTTTTATTAAATTACAAACAGTAAGCTACATAATATTCTCAGTGTATATTCTTAACATTAGAGCAGAAAAACAAATAGAAATAATGATAGAAACCAACTTCTCATGAGAAGATAGTTTGCTGCAATTTTTATATGAAACGTGAAAATATCTCGAATTTGATGTAGATGTACACAGCTATTTACCAAGCAAACCAATATAATTGCCAATTCTTGTTAATTTAGTTTTGAATAGCTAACCAAAACACAAGTTTTTGGCACCCATCATTTTTGAAAAAAGAAAGTCACAAAAACGACACTCTCTGAAGCTAAAGCTCCGAAAGTTCGTGAGATACTCCCATTTAAATATACGCAATTCCAATTTTTGCCCAAATCAGGTCAAGTTTTTGCGAATAATGGGACCAACTTCAGGCATATTTTGTTTTTAATTTTTTGTTACTTAGCCAAGTAATTTGCTTTAAATAAAAAAATTAATGCAATATGGTGTTCCACTGAAGAACTACATTACCTTAAATTATACATTAAAAAAATCCAACTTTTGCGATTTTTACCCAAAAAGCACCAAAAGTCTTTTACCTCCAGATAAATACATTCTATTCTTTGTACACGCTGAAAAAAAACGCACTGCTGGAAATATAAATGCCCGATTAAAAAACATGATTTGGAGCTTTATGTAGTCATATTAATTTCTATGTGACCTAATATGCCATCTTATCAAATATCATCCGAAATATGGGCCCATAAATTTGTATCTATGTGTATGGGTTTAGATCCAATCTGATACAATTAGATAAATGTCCGGTAAAATATTATCAGAATAATAGCCCGATGGAATTGTATTAGATTGTATCAGTTTATATCTTAACTGATACAAACATATATAATTATATAAAAAACCAGATTTCGACCTGATATAATTGTACATGATTGTATGTAAAGTTATACATCTAAATATAATTAGATCCGAGTTTTAGTCCGGTAAAATTGTACTAAATATTAAACATTTACATTTTAACAAAAACCACAATTTTTAAATTCCTAACTTTCATAAATATTTATTAGAAATATATGAATAAGGGGTAATTTCTAAAGGTTTCCTGTTATGGAGTTATTAACACGCCATTTAAGTATTTGCTATCTTTGGAAACGGTATTAATTATAACAGTATGAAAAAGAAGGCCATTTAGTACTATTGGTACCACAAAAACTTGGGAATTCCTAATAGGAAGTTAACATTTGCGGATTTTGTTAATATATAAATTTTTATTATTCAATAAAATATTTATTAATAGACCTACCCCAATGATCTGTTGGACTTAAATAGGATTTAAAGTGAGAATTTAAGATTTGCTTTAACAATCCACAATTTCCATAAATAAAATATTAATTTCCAAACTTTTGGGTGGAACAAGATATTGCATTATGTTTTTTTATTATTTTTTTATTTAATCAAAAATTTATTTAGTTCAATAGATTAAAAAAAAATTGGCCTTGATTTGGACCAGTTATTAGCAAAAACTGGACCTGATTCGGACTAAATTTGGAATTGCACATTTTCAAATGGGAATATATCAGGAACTTTCAAATAAGTTTTTGTATAGGTTTTACTGGCAGATTAGAAATTTGTTCATTTTATGAAAACCGCAAAAAATGGAGAGCACTTGAAATTTTTGGTGCAAAAAATTCCCTGCTTTGAAAGAAAGATATAGAAGTCGCATCCCAGTAAGCGACCACAAAGCTCTTAAAGGAAAATACCTAAGCTTTATACAAAATATACCCTATGTTGAGAAAAAGTTAAAATTTTTTTTAAACATTTAAATATTGTTTTAAACATTTTTATATTTTTTAAGATTGAAGAAAAAGCTGTCGAAAACATATTGGACAAAATTTTCCAACTACGAGAGGTAATTAATTGTATGTAATATGTCAAAATGCAACACCGTCAAACTCGGAGAGTGCTTGAACGATCCCGCTGTCATAATTACTACCCAATAGCACTCATCTTAGTGCAAGTTTCATTATGATCCCAAGACATCGGATTCAAAAGTTCGGTCACTTTAGATAAAATCCAAAATATATACATACATATTAAACAAATTTTAAACGAATGATTTCTACAAATCTGGATAAAACTTGGGTCAACAAACAAAAAACTCAAAATCACATTAACGCACCTTGAACATTTAAATTGTAGTGTGGCACTCATTCACTAAAAGTCATTTCTCATACATATGAATGTAAGTAATCACCAATTATATACACATGCATACATACATATGTGTGCGTATTTAATATTCATAGTTTGTAAGAATGGATGAACATTGAACATGTATCCTCCTACTAAATTATATTTATTTGCTTTTGCTAACAGCACGTACTTGTTTTATATAAAAAGATAATACATATTATGCCAAAAATATGTATGTATGTACGTATTTATGTATTTATTTACATTAAAGTGGCCCAAAATACAAAAGTGAAGAGTTTTAAACATTCCACAGGGCATCCCCCGTTTCAAATGTGATCGGTAGGTTATAACTTTTATGTGGAAAAATTGATTCATCGCACCACGCTATGGGCAACGTTGTGCTGATAATAAAAAATATTTTTTAGGTAATTTTGGTAAAAAAAAAGTTCACGCACGGAAAGGAATTTCTAAAATTTCCCCTATATTTTTTTTACCTTATATTGACACTGGTCCGCACAGTGCTTTGTCTCCATATAAGAAATGGACCAAAATAGAAGGAGTTGTCGAATTTGCATGAAAATTTGCTCGCTTTTTGCTTTTGTCAAAATTAGAAAAAAACATAATTTTTGAGGAAATCGGGATTTGGAATAAAAGCTACAATTCTCTTTAACATGTCATAAAAATTGGTTATTGTTTTAGGAATAAAGTAGGTACTGTTTGCTCCAATTTATATTTGGTTCACAACAAGGAATAGTATAGCTGTCATATATCCTTTTTCTTAAAAACGCTAAACTAAGGACATTATGTAGGTAAAGATGACAACAATTGTAGTCAAAAGCAAATGAAACTTTAACTGAAGAAAGGACGACTAACATTTCATTAAATTCAACCAACGTTTGTCATTTGTTTTTATTGTTCAAAAAATTACTAAAAATTGTAGTGAAAATGAACCACATATGTTAGCAGAAAGTAAACAAACATTTATTTTTTTTCTTTAGTTAGTCTCTTTACAGGAAGAAGAAGAAGAAAACATTTTTATTGAAAAATTTTACGGACACAAGGGATACACCAGACTGCCGCAGTTTCGTCCCCCTCCTGGGACTCGTCAGTGGTTAATTTATGTGTCAATTGAACAAAGTATTTTATATTGTTAATTTTGCTCTATATGAAAAACTTTTTATTTTTTGGTGTCGTACTGTGATTTGAACTCACAGTCTTAGCATCAAAGCTATGCATCGTAATCTCACCTCTTAACCAGTTGAGCCACGGTCGACACAGCGTTGACTGCGACTAAATTGGAGTTTGGTCACACTACGTACACACAAGTATTGTTTTGATCAGAAGAGACAGAATTAGCTAATACCAATGCACAATTCATTTCTCAACTAGAATGCTTTTTCTTCTTAATCCTATCTCTTTTTCACAAGTAATTATCACGTTTTATGATGCGCTTTATTCACATACAATAGTTGGATACCAAGTGTAGGTTAGAGATTGAGTCGCCGTTAAGCAAGTTTATTCAAATTTTATGTTAGAAAGTGTTTTGCAACCGTCAGATAATGACAATCGTAATTAATTTTTTTTTTTTTTTTTTTTTTTTTTATATTAATTACTGTAGAATATTTCTTTAGTTAGTCTCTTTACAGGAAGAAGAAGAAGAAAACATTTTTATTGAAAAATTTTACGGACACAAGGGATACACCAGACTGCCGCAGTTTCGTCCCCCTCCTGGGACTCGTCAGTGGTTAATTTATGTGTCAATTGAACAAAGTATTTTATATTGTTAATTTTGCTCTATATGAAAAACTTTTTATTTTTTGGTGTCGTACTGTGATTTGAACTCACAGTCTTAGCATCAAAGCTATGCATCGTAATCTCACCTCTTAACCAGTTGAGCCACGGTCGACACAGCGTTGACTGCGACTAAATTGGAGTTTGGTCACACTACGTACACACAAGTATTGTTTTGATCAGAAGAGACAGAATTAGCTAATACCAATGCACAATTCATTTCTCAACTAGAATGCTTTTTCTTCTTAATCCTATCTCTTTTTCACAAGTAATTATCACGTTTTATGATGCGCTTTATTCACATACAATAGTTGGATACCAAGTGTAGGTTAGAGATTGAGTCGCCGTTAAGCAAGTTTATTCAAATTTTATGTTAGAAAGTGTTTTGCAACCGTCAGATAATGACAATCGTAATTAATTTTTTTTTTTTTTTTTTTTTATATTAATTACTGTAGAATATTTCTTTAATTAGTCTCTTTACAGGAAGAAGAAGAAGAAAACATTTTTACTGAAAAATTTTACGGACACAAGGGATACACCAGACTGCCGCAGTTTCGTCCCCCTCCTGGGACTCGTCAGTGGTTAATTTATGTGTCAATTGAACAAAGTATTTTATATTGTTAATTTTGCTCTATATGAAAAACTTTTTATTTTTTGGTGTCGTACTGTGATTTGAACTCACAGTCTTAGCATCAAAGCTATGCATCGTAATCTCACCTCTTAACCAGTTGAGCCACGGTTGACACAGCGTTGACTGCGACTAAATTGGAGTTTGGTCACACTACGTACACACAAGTATTGTTTTGATCAGAAGAGACAGAATTAGCTAATACCAATGCACAATTTTTTTTTATTTTTTTAAATAACAAAAAACGACTGCAAAAAATGATTGTAAAATCATTAAACAGTCATTTGATGTAGTTTGTTTCTTTAAATGAACTACAAGGTTAGTAAAAAATGTATTTTGTTCTACAAATGACTGACATTTACATTAAAAATAATGGAACTGTATTACAACCCAAACAACTACTAATTTTTAAAGTAGAAATTCCCTGAGTGTATAAATTCTTTGAAAAACATGCGATTTGCTGCATATTTTTTTGTTTAATTTTGTCAAAAATATAAAAGAGTTGTTTTTTTTTTACTAAATAGTTGCAAGAATATGCCAAATATTCTGAATTTTGCTAATTTTGAAGCTATAATTATCCTTTCAATGTTTCAAAAGTTAGTTTTTGTTCTCAAAAAGGAATCAGTTATATTTGTGCCAATTTTAATTGCAAGCACTCGTATAGCTATTATATACACTTTTTTCTAAAAGAGTTATAAATGCTTTGAAAACAATCCGATTGTCACAATTTTATCAGTTATAAAATAATTTTGTTTTCATAGAATAGTTGAAAGGATATTCTAAAATTCTATCTATCCTGAATTTTGTTAATTTAGAGTAAAAGCTATAATTATTTTTACAATGTTTCAAAAATTGATTATTATTCTTGAAATGGAATCAGTAATATTTGTGCCAGTTTTAATTTCAATCGCGGCACTTACTCGTACAGCTGTCATATATCCTTTTTTCTAAAACGGATATAATTCTTTTAAACATTATTGGATTGACACAAAATTTTAAAAACGAGATGCTTTCAACTATTTAAAATTCGATATGGTAATAGAACATTCACCAGAATCTCCTTTATCCTTTTTTTATACAACGTTTAAAACCACAAAAATAAATTTATAATTAAATGCCTTAAAAATAAAAAAAATTATACGGCTACAACATTTCTCAAAACAAAAATTAAAGGATTTCATTAAAATTAATTTCATAATACCTTTTTTAATTATAAAAACTTAAAAAAGTGTTTCCTTATTTTGAGCTATCTAAATTAACAAAATCGTATTTTTTCAGAGAAAAAATATTTCAAAAATGGATAGATTTAAAACTGTATGTTTTTGTACCCACATAAAAGAATTCATTGCGGAGTTTTTCGCCAACTGCAAACTTCAGTTGCAACCACCGATATTTTTGTTTGTGACAACCGAAAATCGGTCAATGTAGCAGAACTTCGGATGGAATAGTATATTTCAATTAACCCTGGAATAAATTTTATTACGGCAACCAAATAATTCTGTTAGTGCAACCAAGCATTCGGTTGGCAAACAATTTGGTTGTCACAATAAATATGTTTTTCTGTAAAGGTTTTATAAGAATTTTACATTTTTTCTAAAGTTTTGCCATTTTATTAAAAAAATAACTTACAACCAATCTTGTCATCTACAAAATAAATGCAATGACATAAATGGGACATTGCAAAAAAAAAAAACTACCCGAAAGAAATATGTATATAAAAACGTCTAATAAAAAATCGGTGCTTACCTTTTCTTATATTATAGATAAGAGTATATTCTTTACAAAAACAATAACAGTATGAAAGTCGGTTAACATATTTTTTATATTTTTTCAAACTTTGGTAATTTTTTAAGTTTTATCCAAAAATAATCAAGACTTATTAATAAAAACAGAATACTTTTCCGTCCAAGTTTCTTTGTACTGAAAACATATGGACAATTCCAGAACAAGGGCAGCCACGAGTAAAAAATGCAAAGTGCTGAGAAATTTTTATTTGTTTTCAACAATAAAGCTTAATGGTATATTCGTTATAAATATAAAAGCGTTTTATATAAAAGCGTTTTTAATTTTTCTTATTTCTTGGCCGAAAGGGAGTCGGAGTTTGGGGCCTATTGGGCCAGATCGACTGGGTAGCGACAGGCGAGGCTGTTTATATCTCCCTCTGGGGAGAGGTCGCGGAAACTCTTGTCTATGACGAGGGGCGAACTAAGGACCGTGACGGGTTACCTCAAGGGACACTGTGGCCTTAGGTATCAATTGTACAAGATGGGACGATCCTCTACGGATACGTGCAGGTTTTGTGAATTGGAACCCGAGACCTCAGAGTATGTTCTCTGCAAATGTCCGAGGCTCTCCGACAGGAGGGTGCTTTATTTTGGTGGTCGAATAGTGACGCCATCGGACGTTTGGAATTGTTTACCTGGTAGGATAGTTGGCATCGTAGGGAGCCTGAACCTATAGGGTGTATTCGTTGGCAGCACAAAATACCAACTTCTGGTCGCGGTGCATAGTGCCACTCTAGTCTAATCTAATCTAAATGTGCATGGAACAACATTAATAGAGTTAAGTTTTTTTTTTATATCGACAGAACAAATTGAGGGTTCTTCACCTGAACTGGCTGAAATGTGGCAGAATGTTAAAATATTGAAGGGATTAAAAGCCTGCACTGATTTTCGTACTTCGACAACGAAACCATTGAGGTTGCTCAGACATCTTATTCATTAAAAATCTATAATTAAAATTAACTGAGAAAATCCAACTTTATTAACGATGATATATCCTAAAGTACCCAATTGAGAATATGGAACTTTATTTCGATTTAATTATTGTTATTATTATTACCTTTACTTGAAGTTAACTTTATGTTATAGTTTTCGCTGACTTTTTTGTATTTCTATAATTGCGTAAAAATAACTTCTATATTTGTCGCGTCCCTTTCTCGCTGATATTTGCTTATATCTTTTTACTACATTATTAATTCTGCCCAATGTTTTTCCTTAAATTTAGTACTCTTCCTAACTTCAATATACTGACGATATATACCGCATCTTTGCAATCCTTTATTTTTTTGGCTTAACTAAATGTGTGCGAATGTCGCGTCCATCACCCAGGAATTGTCTATATGTAGATAATTTTAAACACTTTGATGAAAGTCAGAACATTTTAATAAAAACTAAAGTTGCAGATATTTTCATTAGACCCAAAAGTAGAGAATACAAAAATATGACAGAAATGATACAGTGAAAAAGAGGTTTCTTGAAAAAAAAAAATTTTAAAATTTCCAGTTAAAATATTTAAAAATTTCTAATGAAACTTTTAAAATCGGTTTACATAATTCTTTTTAATATACTATTTTATCCAACTTTAGTCTTTTTTTTTAATTTTATCCGAAAATAAGGTAGTTTTCAGGACTTATTAATTAAAAACATATTACCTTTCTGCCCAAGTTTCGTTCTTTTTGAAAAATTGTTAATTATAAACACTTTAATGATAAAAACTAAGAAAGTTACAGATATTTTTGTTAGTCACACAAGTAAAGACGACAAATATATGTCTTAAATAAGGCATTCAATATAAAATCCTTTCGAAAAGAAAATATTTAAAAATTTCTAAAGAAAAATCAGAACTGAACTTTTTTTTTTGGTGTTATAAATAAGTGTTCATTCTTTACAAAAAAAAAGATCTGAAAATCGGTTATCATACTTTTTTTTAAGATTTCATCAAAAATTTTTACTTTTTGTAATTGTATCCGACAATAAGGTATAATTCAAGATTTATTAATAAAAAAAAGTTAACATTTATCTGCAAAAGTTTCTCTTTTATCTGAAAACATAGATAGTTTTAAACACTTTAATGAAAAAATCAGGACATTCTGATAAAAACCAAGAAAGTTACAGAAATTTTAGTTAGTCACAAAAGTAGAGATTACAAAAATATTACTTTCCACATTTTAAAGAAAAAAATGCTTTTTAAGTTTTAGTAAAAAAGCGGTTATTTTATTTCGTTCTCCTAATAAGCAAAAAAAAATAACATTTTTTTTTAATATTCTTCTGATATATTAAGGCAGCCAACAAAAAGAGGTAGTATTTCAAATAAAGTTATAAAGCTATAAAGTTTTTTCAAAATCAATATTTTTTTATTTTTCATATATTAGAGAGTGAAAAATCTGACAATTTACTTTAAAAATAAATTTTTGGTAACTATTTTAGTAAAACTTATAAAATTATCATATTACAAAATACATTAAAAATTTAGCGACTTTAGCAACTCCTTGTGACAAAAGACAAACTATGTCACAAAGGATACTCTTTATATTATAAATTTATTATACTTGTAGTACAAATCCAAAAAAATCAATTTCGTTAAAAACGAAAACACAATTTTTTTTATTTTTATCAATGGGCCAAAGCACTGTGCTCCTGCCAGACTAGTTGTGTGTTTTTTTTTTTGCAAGTTTTCATGAGAGCATAAAAAAGTTTTTTGACATCTTAAAGTTTTATTTTCCATCTAAAACAATTTACTAACCCATAGTATAGAACTAAGATAAATATCTTAGCAATAAGTGAAATACTCGTACGTCGGCAGAAAAAAATATTGCTTATTAACGAGCCTATGTTAAGGGTATTGGAACAGGCATTTATGTTAACTCATAGTTAACGGCCTGTTTTTGTAAGACGTGTCACTCAAAAAATTCGTATAAATGAGTGAAGAAATTCATTTTGGGGTTCTGTATCGCAAATGTCACTTTGAATTGAGTGAAAACGTAAGAGTTACCGTTTTCGTCTCTTTTTTTGGTTTCCACATCGCGATTTGAAACGTCCCAAACGTCAAAAACAGACGTTCACAAAGAAGTATTCGTCAAAGAAAAAAGGCAACACAATTTAATATTGAAAAAAAAAAATACTTCTAAACAAAAATTTTAATAAAAAAAGAATAATCATTTTTATTTTTATTTTCATTTATATTTATTTTCATTTTTATTTGTAAATGTTTTTGTTTTTTTTTTTATACAAATTATATTTTTACCACCACTTTTATTGTTTTCTAACAAAATAAATAAATTTTTTTTTCAAGCAAAATCAGCTGTTTTTGTTTATATTTCATTTACATTGTTGGGTTGCCCACGGCGGGCAGGAAGAAACTTATTATTCCATAAAAATGGCGACAAAAACCAAAAGCGGGGATTTGTTTGTGATGAAAAATCTATTCAAAAGCCGTTTGAATTGAAATCCTAGCTGCTCCTTTTCTTGAGATATTCACTTTTTTCGATGTTTGCGCAGGAGAATTTTTTAAATATATAAAAGGCCAAAACCACAATTTCTTAATCATTTTTCGCATCTGTATTTTTCAGTAAATCATACAAGTATGTACATAGTTGTTTCTCTTTCGTTTTTTTTTTTTTTTGTGTATACATTCAAGCAAATTTACTGGTCAGAGCAATTGTAAATAGCACAAATTTAGGGGAATTCCCTTTTTGTGCGTACAAGCAAATTTATTTAAGTATGTATGTACATACTTGTTTCTCTTTCATTTTTTTTTGTGTATACATTCAAGCAAATGTACTTGTCAGAGCATTTGAAATGTGTTAATATGTTATGAACTATCAATGCAATCAGACGTGTTTGATGAAGAAATTTTTATATTATATTTTTCCTATTTTTGAATAAAATCAACCTCTATTATAGTAATTATCAATTGGAAGAAATAAAATATCTCTTCATACTCATTTGAATCGCAAATGTGACCACGAAGAGAATCGTCGAAGAGTGTGTGCCCCTTGCGGAAAAAAAATTTTCTTTCAAAATAAGCCACCAAAATACTTTATATGGAGTGTAGAACATATTTTATTAATCAAAAAATATATTAATAACCACTTTGACTCTTCGAATGAAAAATAACCCCTGGCTATTTGTCATACTTGCAATTTAACTTTGAATGAATTGCAAAATAAAGGTAAAAATTTTATGAAAAGACCTCTTCCGAGGACATTATATTCACAAAACAAACTAGACAGGAAACGGTTTGCGACTGTTACATTTGTTCCACTGCTCGCTGTACTATCCATTCCAAAGTAAAAAAAAGGTCGAGGTAAAATAAAACAATTTCCGACTATTGATGTTAATAAAGTTCCCGAAAGTACTGTAGATAAATCTTGTTCAAAGGTAAGTAAAGAGCGAACTTCTTTAGAAATTTGTAGAATTTGTTTTCAAGAAATCGGAAAAGGTATTTCACATTCTTGTAAAGGCGCAGATTCCTCAAATGCACGTGAAAATGTATTTAGCTTGGTAGAAAAATTACCCTCTAAACAACAAGATCAAGTCGTAACCAGTCTTTTAAGAACAAAAAAAAAGTGCAACCAGTACTGATGATGAGCTGCTTTTGAATAATTATAATGTAACAGGTAAAAAAAACTCGAATTACATTCATAAAAAAAAATCCCCAAAGGAATTAATCTTTTCTCCTGAAAGATTATATAATTTTCAAGCTGATACTGCATCATCTTCAAATTATATGAAAAAATTAGTCAACTTCATTCGTAGCAAAGTTGGAAGGAAATCTGTTCCTTCGAATTATAACCACCCTATGCAAGAAAAACAAAAGTTAATGGAAACTATTTACCAAACAACTTTTTCTAATTTCGAGACTAAAGAAGGAAATTCACAAAGACCGGTTGTTTATGCTAACGCTAGTGAACTTCTTCACTTTGTTTTTGAACAACGGAACGTGGAGCAAATACAGGAAACTAAAATAAAATTAATGGCAGATGGAGGTCAAAATTTTTTCAAAATTTCATTATCTATTTTATCTGAAGAAGAAGAAAATGATTCAAACGATTGTGAAAGTAAAAACGTATCCTTTTATTCTTCTGGGGGAAATATTGGAAATAAACGCAAATTAAATAGTGTCAATCGGTTAATTATACTATGCATAGTACCACAAATTAAAGAGACTTATGACACTCATAAAACTTTAGTTCATTTAACAAAATTAAATGAAATACCTTTTAAGTTTGTGTCTGATTTCAAACTTATTTTAATGTTTAATGGACAGCAGACAGCGAGTGCCACATACCCGTGCCCTTATTGCTTTATAACTTTGGGCGAATTAGTAGGCTTTAATCAAATATATGACGAAAAGGATTCAAAAACCGACTGTGAGCAATATTTTAATTTAAAAACGTACAAAAATTTGAAAGAAGATTATTTACACTTTCAACGTTTAGGTTGTGATAAAAAAAGAAGCAAAGAAAGTCACAGTACAGTTAATTTTCCATTATTCGCGGAAGAGAATAATGATGATTTCGACAATACATATGTAATAGAGAAAAGTGTTCCTCCAGAGCTCCATCTTCTTCTAGGATTTGTGAACCATCTTTTTTGGAACGGGATTGTTAAAGTAGTAGGTCGTGATAAAGCTTTATTGTGGCCCAAAAAGCTAAGTATAATTCATAAGAATTACCAAGGCGATGTCTTTGAAGGAAATCAATGTCGTAAACTTTTAAAAGAAGCGGATGCCCTACAAGATCCTATTATTTATGAGAATGTTGGACCATATCTATTGCTGCCTTATATCGCTTCATTAAAGGCAATGAATAAAATTGTAGAATCTTGCTTCTCTACAAAAAAAGTAGATTTAAGTGATTTTGATAATAATATCAGCGAGCTCCGTAATGCTTGAAAAAGTACAGATGTCACTCAAACCATTAAAATCCATGTGATTTTAGATCATTTAAAAGAAGCTATAATGCTCATAAATAACGATGGCTTAGGAGTATGGTCTGAGCAAGCTGGGGAATCGATTCATAGAGAATTTGTTAAGTTTTGGGATAAATTAAAAATAAATAGTATAGAAGATCCAACTTACCAGAACCGATTAAGAAAAGCAGTAGTTTTTTTTCATCCCTTCATACATAAAATTTAAATTAACAAAAAAATATAAAAAATAGTAAAAAAAAAACAGAAAAAAGTTAAAAAAAAAAATTAAAAAAAGAAGAAAAAAAATAAAAAACTTTAAAAAGAGGTGCAATGTAAGAAACCTCCACGCGGTGCACCTTGGAAACGTGTAACATCGCCTAAAATCTTACTTTATGTTCCTTTAGAAAATTCTTCCTGCGCAAAAATCGAAAAAAGTGAATATCTCAGGAAAAGGAGCAGCTAGGATTTCAATTCAAACGGCTTTTGAATACATTTTTCATCACAAACAAATCCCCGCTTTTGGTTTTTGTCGTCATTTTTATGGAATAATAAGTTGCTTCCTGCCCGCCGTGTGACATCTACCAACGAAAAATAAGTTATTTATATATAAAAAAACTAACAAAAACCGAAAAACAATATAATGGCAATCTCTATTGTTTGACATAACATAAAGCTTTACGTACTCAAACGTAAGTCAGACTAACGAATTATAAAAACTCATTTCCTTACGTATTCGTTCGCCTGCCACACGTTCGTCTGAAATTATACACGTATTGTAAAAACAATCCGTAAAAGTTATTTTGCGAAAAATACGATAAAAATACAGAAATAAGCTGTTAATTTATTTTATTTGTAAGATGTTCGTCACAAACTATTTTAGCTCTCACTTTAAAAGTTATGTTGGACTACCCTTTCTTAACTCATTAATGGCACGTCATAGATCCACTGTAAATTTTTTAACCAAACTCTTTAGGTTTATACACTGAGAGAATTATCTGCCTGATATTAATGACTTTTTGTATTACATATGTGAATTGTCACTGGAACTCGTCCATTAAAACTTTTCATTAAGTTGATGCAGTTTTTCATAAAATTTTATGAAAAATTTCATATTATTTATTAAAAATTTCATACTCCTTATAAAAAGTCTCATTAAAAATAGTTTCATTAAAACTGTGAAGCTTTTTCATGAAGTTTAAGAAATGTTCCATTCGCATTCTGAAGAAAACTTCATTAGTTTAGTAAAAAATGTCATTAAAACTCCAAGGAATTCTCTCTGTGTAGAGAATTCATTGGACGAGAAATTCAGAAATTTTTAGTAGCCGCCTTAAAGCGCTCTCTAATGAAAATATTGGCAACCAAAGTTCAAACTTTGGCTGCACATAAATCTTAGACGGTTGAAGATATTTTAAAAATTTAAATTTTGTAAGATTTTGTGAACAAATCTTTATTTAAATATTTGGAAACCTGTTTTTAACTTAACCGATTTTTTAAATTTGTTGGAAAAAACAGTCTGATATAATTTTTAATAAAAATCAAAATTATCTTTTTCAACCTTTAATTGTTCAATGAAAATAAAAATTATTCAAGTTCGAGGCCATTATTTGTTAGGACAATATCCTAATAAAGAAATATAGAGTATGGCCTCGAACTTGAATAATTTTCATTTTCTTTGTTGGAAAACTATAGTGGTCTTTTACCATTTTTCTTAAATTGCAGTGGGTTGCCATCCTGACGATATAATTTTATAAGGTTAGTAGTTTTTTAATAAAAATCATCAATTATTTATGTTTCGAGTGAAAACGGAGTAAATTTTGGAATACTTTAGACTCTGTGTAGTTGAAAATTTCGGCATTCGATCAGTCAGATTTTAAAAAATTATTTACAATCAATTAACTAATTTCTAGCAGAGAAATACATTTTCATATTTTTTCACCAACATAATAATCAAAACTATAAGAGATAAAGCTTTTTCATATTTTTAAATAATTTTTAAAAAAAGTTCCATCAGAAAAGATCAAAAATAAATTTTTTCAAATAATTATTTGGCAACTCTGATAACAATTTTCCACAATGTTTGATTGTAGCGAAAATGTTGAAAAGTTTTAAGGTTTTTAAATCCCTTAATTATCGTTTCCCAGCAAAAAAAAATATAGCCTAATAAAAGCAATTGGTCGAAAATTGAACACTGTATCAAAAATGGGTTAATATTTTATATCTTGAGCGAAATATAACAATAAAACACGTAAAATCTCTCAATTAAAAGCAAATCAGATGCACGACAGGCAAACTGCTTATAATATTATAAGTTTCATGGTCCATGCATGGGTACAAATCTTTAAAAGGCTATAACTCTGAGACAGTACATGCAGAAAAAACCGGAGGAAATTTTATCGAAGTGCTTAGTAATTATACAACTACATAAATTTTAAGTTAGTTTTCCAAAATTTCTTGTAAAATACATGCATTTTTTTTTAGAAATTTTTTACAAGCTTTGTATATATTTAACAAAAATTTTTAAATATTTTAACTTAAGACTTAGAGTAGTGGTGAAAACATTTGGAACTGAGATCGCATTTGTTGTTTTCATTGATTTATTGTCCCCAAATCACACTTAGTTACTAAAATTTATTTTTGACATATTCTTCATACATTGTTTTATGTTAAACAATTAAAAAAGATTAATTCCGTTAAATTAAAACAACAAAAAAATTAATAATAATAGATGTATTCAAAATGCAGGTGTTCAAAACATTTGCAACTCTCATTATTCTTACTGTTAACGAAACAATTTATAGTAACAAATGCTAGGACATAACGGTAATCGCATTCCTTTTTAATATAAGATTCAGGCCGTTACATTTTTTAAACAAATTTATTATAATTATTGTTCTTTAATAGTTGTAATAAGATGTTGGAAGCATCAACATCGTAAGAATAATTTTTGTAATAAATGGCAGAAAATAAATACAATTCTGATTTTAAATCAAAAGTTTTAAATGATTTTCAAAATAGACTTTCCCAAAAAGAAATTTCTATAAAGTAGTCCGTTCCAAAATCAACGATTGCAGCTTTTTTTTACAAAAAACCGTTTGTGTCGGAAAAACCGAAAAGCTCGGATTGACTTTGCACGCACCCATTTGAACTGGACTCAACAGCAATGGAAAAATGTATTGTGGTCAAATGAGTCTAAATTCAACCTCCGGGGATCAAATGGAAGAGCCAATGCTCGAAGACCACGAGGCGAAAAGATACACAACCGCAACATTGAAGCACGGAGGTGGAAACATTATGGTGTGGGGGTGTTTTTCAGGAAATGGGATTGGCCCAATTCACCGCATTACTAGCACAATGATGGCCACAATCTATAGAGATATTTTGAGTTCTGTTATGCTTCCGTATGCTCAATACGAAATGCAACTCTCATTTACCTTCCAGCACGAAAACGACCCAAAACACACGGGGGGGGGGGGGGGGGGGGGGGGGGGGTTTTGTAAAAGTTTGGCTGCAGGAAAATTAAATTAATATCATGTCGTGGCTGGCTCAATCTCCCGATCTCAACCCGATTGATAATATGTGGATGATTGTAAAACGGAATATCGGCAATAAAATATTCCGAAATTATGATGATCTTTTCGTCGAGTTGGAGAAGCAGGAGAATGAAATTTCTGACGATTATATTAAAAAGCTCATGCCTCAATGCCAAAGAGGTGTTCAGAAGTTATAAAAAATAATGGCTACGCTACAAACACTGAGCGTTTAAAACTATTGTTTGTATTTCCTGTTAATTACTTTAAGAGTTGCAAATGTTTTGAACACTGCACTATCGACTTATTTTGTTAAAATTACTTTTTTTTTTATTATTGAGAAGGTATGAATAATTTTTTTGTATTTGCAAATTAATATGCTCTAACTGAATTGAATAAAAAAAAAACTTATACCACAAATCTTTTTGATCAAAAAATTATAATTACCTAAACCATGATTTCAGTTGCAAATGTTTTGAACACCATTGTATGTAGTTCTATAATTACAAAGCACATCGTTAATATTCCCCCAGTTTATACCTTGCCACCCAATAATATATAGTCGTAAACGCAGGAGCAGACTCCCCAGAGTGGAATCTAGCCAGGCTTTAATATTAATTGGACGGAGGCCTTTCAAATGAAAGTATTGAATTACATGAATGTGACCAATTTTTTCCATGTTTACAAATTCACTGAGATCGTTTATTTTTGATGGCTTCAAAAAAAATACTAAGCAACGTGGCGTGGGGTTGACACTTTTCACCGAAGTAATTTTTTTCAAACTACTGCTGCCATCTATATGTCAGGTCGGCTAATTGTGGTACCGCCCTCTTAAATGTGTCTTTATTAGAGTTCTTCATAAAAGTATAAAGTTGCTTTGTTTTTGGGATATCATCACTTTTTAAAATGTTTTGGCATCAATAAAAATAATGACGTTATTATATGGCTATTAAAGACGTGCATCAGTGTAACTGTTTGTATTAGCAAAACAAATAAAACAGATACATACATGTTAAATATGTTATAAATAAGAGAATGAGTGTAACTGATATGGTATGGTTTTACACATGCACACTAACCCAACTCATAAACCCAATAACAGATATTTGTGGTTTTGCATGAAATATTTGTTTGTATTTGTTTTTTTGTTCTCAAATAACTGTAGTACTACAAGTATTTTTAAATAACTGTAGTACAACATATATTTTACAAACAACTTTAGTGAATTTTGTATTTACAAATGATCAATAGTGAAATAAAATAAAAAATTGTGGCTAAAAAAAAAGACACTACAATGGAAAAAAATAGCCAAAAATAAAAAAAAAACACGCTAAATTAAAAAAAAATCCCAAATTGCAAAAAATCACCAAAATTACAAAAAATCTAAAAATTTAAAAAAAATCGCCAGAAATTAAAAACAAATAAAAAAAATCGACCAAACTGAAAAAAATTGCTAAAATTTAAAACGTTAAAAAATTGCTAAAATTTAAAAAAAAAATTGTCAAAATTAAAAAAAATCTGCCAAACAGAAAAAATCGTTTTAAAATGAAAAAGATACTAAAATTGGAAAAATCACCAAAAATTAAAAAAAAAAAAACGCTAAAATCGCCCAAACTGAAAGAAATCGCAAAAAAAAAAAAAAATTGCCAAAAATTAAAAACTCGATACAATTGCAAAAAAAAATCGCTGAAATTGAAAAAACGCCAAAATTAAAAAAAAAATCGCCAAAACTGAAAAAAATTGCTAAAATTTAGAAAAATTGTCATAAATTAAAACAATTGCTAAAATTGAAAGCAATCGACAAAATGGAAAAAAACCGCTTAAAATTGAAAAAAATCTTTAAAAATTAAAAAAATCACTAAATTTGAAAAAAAAATCACGCAAACTGAAACAAAACACTTTGAGATAAAAAAGTGAAAATCGGACAACAAATGGCAAAGTTATTTAAATTTTCATTAAAATCAGTAATATGTATGTACTTATAAATATGCAAAAGCCTTCTAAAAAATTGATGATAACCAAAAATCAAATTTTCAAAGTGAACTCTAATAACTATAGTTATTAGAGTTCACTTATATGTTCACATATATGTATGCTTTTTGTTCTAAAACACATAAAACATTTTTTAAATTATTTTTTGAGCAATTTCATATGCTTTTAGATCATTTTTACCCACAGTAGTGAAATTTTTTATTTTACTACATAGTTGCACGCTTTTTAACTTTTTTAAGCATTTTCTTTGAATTGTTTACAAATACAATGTTTATCTATGGTATAACCATAAATAACAGTTTTATTTGTTTGATCGAAAAAAATACAACCAGTGTATTTCTCTCGTTCTCTTTTTAATCACTACACTATATCTACTTGAGAGCACACCACTACCTATTTGTAACAGAAGCAAAAAAATACCCACCAATATCTACTCAAACCCAAAATATAAAAGAACTGGTATGAACAGATATAACTGTGCACGTGTTTAATGGCTATATGCGGCCAAAAACATTGATTTATCGACTTTTTTACTGCAGAGCAAAAAAGCTGTATTTATATGAAATTTTAATACCCCTTTCAATTCTACATAAAAATAATTTAAAAAAAAAACTTTTTCCTCTTTTCTAAAGTGCGCCATTTAGGAAATAGAGAAATCGAAAGAAATCAAATTAAAAAAAAAAAATAAAACCGAGAAAAACTTTTTTTAAATAGCTTTTGGCGTAGAATCGAATGTCAGGTTCAAATTTCATACAAATTATCCACTTTTTGTCCTGTAGTAAAAGGGCCCGCTACGTTTTTGGCCACCGCGCGCCTGTGAAAGGAATTGAAATTTTAAAAAATATCAACGCCATTTTTTTAATGATGCAAAAACAGTAAAAAACTGATGATATCCTAAAATCAAATTTTTGTGATGAGCTCTAGTATTTATATGTGTAGTACTTACTCAGCTTGTACTTATTGTTAAGATGTTGTTGGCGTGTTCATTTTGCTTGACTATATTCCTTTTAAAATGTTTTATATGTAAAACACGCTTGCATTAGCGAGCACATAAATAAAATTTAATAAAGTGTATCATATAAAAAAAACAAAACACTTGCAAAATGTAAACATTCAGTTGGTATACGTATAAATATACATTTTTGTGTGTAAAAATGTATGTATGTCTGGCTGTATTTCTTTACTACAATTGAAACATATTTCATTACACGGTCCCACACAAATTTGCTCCCATTCGAAATTCCATTATATTGTGTAAAAAAGCTTTTAATGAAGCATCTTTGTCTTTTTTCTTCTACAAATTGATAATGAATTAGAATATATAGGGTTTTCTGATCTATCCAAAAAAAAAAAAAAAAAAGTTGAACTTTGTCGTGTGGTGTTGTATTATATTTTGTAGTATATGCGTGCATATAGAATAGCAACAAATATATTCAGGCATACAAACATATAATTTACACTTAAATTTATTTTAAATTGATGCAAATTTTACACATGCATATGTGTGTGTGTGTGTGTAAGTGAGATATAAACAATTGTTGCTTATTTAAATATAGAAATTTAAATGCATTACAATTTCACTTAAACATAAAACACTTAAATGTAGAACGTGATATTTGAACATTGCGAGAATATATGTGTGTATGTATTTACGTTAATACAAACACTGTACACCATTCGAATAATGCAGAATTCTACATATCGTTGAGTTATATTCAATTTGAGCTATCGAAAAGTTGGAAAAATACTCGCTGACGTAGATGTTATACCTAACATTAATTAAAAATTTGAAAAATAACTCTAGAATAATTCTAGGGGCTTGCGCAGACCGCCAACGGGGTGGACTTTGACCATTCTTGCCGATACCCGTAAAAATTTCCAAAAATCCGCTCTACACAGATGTCTACTCTTAATTAAGCACAAAGGTGAGAATTTCCGCTTTGTGTCCACCCTTGTTTCCATGGGGGAGATATTTTCTCCATATTAGCCGCTATTTTACCACGTTCCTGGGCAAACTTTCAAAAAGTACCATACCAAGGAGTTGGATCATATCCTAAAAAACATGCGACCAAGAAGGAGTCTCTTCCCCGCATGGCCCCACCCGTAGGAGAGAGATAGAGAATTTCAGCTTTTAATTTAAAAAATATTGAGCAAAAGACGCTCTATACAAAAGACGCTCTATAAGTTGGCCAGATAGCCAAGCTGATATTTTCACCCCTCCAATTGTCAGAAATCACACCAATACAGACATGCACGTAATCAGAACTATGTTTTACTTGCCGAACAACAAAAACTATTCATAAAAAAAACTTTTTCCCTTGTTGTTGTACTTGCTATTGTTGTGCCGGTAATACGTGCCTGAATAAAAATGTCTTCTCGTGATAATGTACCCACATACAGAACTTCAAGTTCCTCGCTTTAGTTGTATGACCAGGTCGCCAAGGGACAACTTTTCCCCTGTTAGCTCTCCCCGTAGAAATTTCCAAAATTCCACTCTATACAAAAGTCTACTAGGCCGTCAAGGGGGGATATTTCCCCTTTTTCCAACTGCCCGTTCGAATTTCCAAAAAGCCCGTCAATATAGATATATACTCGTGATAATGTACCCACATACAAATTTCAAGTCCCTCGCTTTAGTGATTTAGTGGCCAGGCCACCAAGGGAGAGACTTGTTCCTTTACTGCCCCTACCCGTATCAGTTTCCAAAAATCTAAGAAGTATACTACTGATTGGGAACCCACTCACCAAATTTCGTTCCTAGCTTCAGTGTTTTGGCCAGGCCGCCAAGGTGGAGATATTTTCCGCCTATTAGCCAATATCAATACCACGTTCCTGGACAATCTTTTTAAAAGTACCATACCAGGAAGTTGGGTCATATTCGAAAGAACAGGTGGCCAAGAAGAACACTTTTCCCCTTATTGCCCCACCTTAGCCGACCGTCTACGCTGGAGGATGGACCTCCATGCCAAATTTCAAGTTCCTATCTCCAGCGATATAGGCTGGGCGATGTTGAGTCTGTCACTGAGTGAGTAAGTGAGTGATAGACGCTATTCTTATATATACGAGTATATATAGATATATATTTTTTTAAATTCCAAAAAAAAATTCCAATACAGCGCTTTTAAACCGAGGATTTTGAAAAAAAAACGCATTTTATTCAATTCTTTCAGTGTACTTCCAAAAATTTGTTACCTACATTTTTCCTACAACATAAATATGTAAAATTTAACACAAAATACAATATATTTTTTTTTCTTTGCTTTATATAAAAGTTTTTAAAAAAATTTCCATAAACTATTTCTGATCCATAATTCCATATTTTCTGAAGAATATGCCATAAATCTTCTGTTGACCACATTTGTCAGGCTTGTCATATTTTTATTCCTAAATCTAAGACGAAGTAAATTATTTTAAATAGCAAACTATCGAACTTCGTAACTGACATTAAAGTTTCTACATTATCTAAGAATGCCAAACGCATTATTACCCATACTGAGTACCTCCATGCCAAATTTCAAGTTCCTATCTCCAGCGATATAGGCTGGGCGATGTTGAGTCTGTCACTGAGTGAGTAAGTGAGTGATAGACGCTATTCTTATATATACGAGTATATATAGATATATATTTTTTTAAATTCCAAAAAAAAATTCCAATACAGCGCTTTAAACCGAGGATTTTGAAAAAAAACGCATTTTATTCAATTCTTTCAGTGTACTTCCAAAAATTTGTTACCTACATTTTTCCTACAACATAAATATGTAAAATTTAACACAAAATACAATATATTTTTTTTTCTTTGCTTTATATAAAAGTTTTAAAAAAATTTCCATAAACTATTTCTGATCCATAATTCCATATTTTCTGAAGAATATGCCATAAATCTTCTGTTGACCACATTTGTCAGGCTTGTCATATTTTTATTCCTAAATCTAAGACGAAGTAAATTATTTTAAATAGCAAACTATCGAACTTCGTAACTGACATTAAAGTTTCTACATTATCTAAGAATGCCAAACGCATTATTACCCATACTGAGTAATTTGGCATCCTTATTTTAGGATGTAATTAAATCGTCTGCCACAAGTCGACTTATGAGAATCGATATAACGAACAGATGTCACGAATAATTGTCCACACTTTACCAAAAGCCGAATATAATATGGCGTTCACACCATAATGCTTAACACGAGTTTTGGGAAAGCGATTGTAAAATAAATAAAATAAATAACAGACTAAAGAGCTTCGACAAGTGCTTTGGCAAACTAGCGATTTGCATTTAGGTGTGAACGATATAAAAGTTATTCAATTTATAATATGTTGTCACTTTTGAATATAATATACAATAACAGAAAAAGCTAATAGGAAAGAAAACTGAAATTTAGCTGCTTTGGGCTTTGTAACGTAAGCAGAAGCTCAGGATTGATAGGACACTTTTTTAATAAAAAAAACACTTAACATTTTTACAAAATTATGTATTTACAAAATAGTAAGATCGGATAAAGCTATTATTTAACAGAAAAGAAACTAAAGCAAAATTAAATGAATTTAAGGTTTTTACAACATTTTTCGTTTTCACACAAAATAGTTTCTGCCATTTTATGGACAGGCTCATCAGTGATTTTCCATTTAAATTGTATTATTATTTGTGTCTTATAATTGTCAGATTGTCTCTATATGATAAATTTTTCAACAACCTGCGGCTGTAAGAATCAAACCTGCGCTCATCTTACATTACAAACGTAACAATACCAAATCATGACCGTTTAGCAATCACACCCAAGTATGGCCTCGAATCTAAAGCAGTTAAATTTTAGTTTTCTTTCCTATTAGCGTGGAGAGCCGTTTTCACTGACCGCCCCTTTAAGTAGGCATGTTGTTTAAACCTAAGCAATTCCCTAGAAATTTGACGCTTAACCATGTCATTTACCAACCTCTCCATGGTCTTGAGAAAAAAGGAAGTTAGACTTATAGGCAGATAAGCCTTTGGGTTCGCATAACTCTCCTTTCCCAGTTACGGTATGAAGACATCTTTTGGCTTCTGCACTAACCTTGAACTGTACGCGAATTTTAGGCACGCAGTGAAAATGTTTACCAGACTTCCGTCGATCCAATCCATGCTCTGCTGTAGTAGAGCTGGAAAGATACGTCCGGTCCCGCTGCCTTGTAATGGTAGAAACTGTTAACCGCCCTTCTCCTCAAAATTACTGGTTATTCCCTAACTAAGGTTCGATACACTACCCGCTCGTGGTCGGTCCGCAATAGGTTCAAATGTTCGCCCCAAGGTTGGCGCAAGTTGTTGGTCCTCTGAAGCACAACGCATGTCGCCCTGGGTTCAAGTTGGTCCCCGTTGGTTCCCGCCCTGTCCACAAGAAAGTGTGTCTCCATAAGTATTCTTAGCGACTGTTCCATAGTGTCCGCCCTCCTGCCACTGGCATCAACAATTGGGTCGGGCTGCGTATGAATTTTCGATGAGAACTTCTTTATCCTTGATACCTCGCTCAAGCTGCCCACTTGTTCAATGAAAAGTTTCCAAGAGTTGCGTTTCGCCGTGCGTATCATATTATTATACTCCCTGAGTCTACTGTGATAGTCCTTTGCGGGGCCCTATTAAAAAGTCTGCGGATATCCCTCCCGATATTGATCAAATCCCCGTCCGCCAAGGTTTTTTCCGAGGGCAACACCCCTTAAACGTTTCAATAAGGCCACCCGTTGTCCTAACGACTTCCCTGTCTATGTCCGCCCCACTCCCAAGGTGTTCGTGGCGCGTGCCAAGACGGTCCTCTAGTTTATCCCTAAATTTGGTTCAGTTCGTTTTAGCCTGTTCCGTGACGTTCCCCATTCCGGAGGAGGCTGTGCTAGCCTAAAGAGAATGTACCGATGATCTGAAAAGGAATGTTCGTTCGAGACGTGCCATTCCCGGAAATCATCCACTAAATTTTCGGTGCATACCGTTATATCCAATACTTCCTCCCTTTATCTGTTAACAACGTAGCCGTGTTACCAATACTCAGGGTAAAGAGGTTATTTGAGTTTAACAATTCGAGTAATGCGTCATCTTGCTTGTTGCAGTTTTTGCTACCCCAAGCTATGTGGTGAGAGTTCGCATCACAGCCTATTAGAGTTTCCATACCTGTTTGCCTTGCAGCCGTTACAATTCCCTGGAGTTCCGGCGTTGGTGGTGGAGTCGCCGTATCAGATGGTAGGTATGGCGATACCAGGAACATCTTCTGGGTCCCGTGCTGGAGGACGGTCGCGTCTACTGTGGATACATCTGGGTTCTCGGGCGTAAACCTAAGAGTACATAAAATATTTGGAAATTTGGATTGTTCAATCAATCAACCTTGTCCTTAGTGGTCCAAGGTTCCTGTATTAATACGATATGAATCTTATCTCTGCGTAGTTTTTCCATCAGAGCGAGAGTAGAAGTTTTAACCCGATGGAGGTTGACCTGCAGGATATGGGTCATGGATCGGCTTACAATTTTTAGTCTTATGACACAGTCACCACTGACTCTCCCGCGTTAGTTGTGTCATCTTTTACGCCACTAACCTCCTTATTAGCGGTCGCTTCATCACTACAGTCTGCATGCGCTTTGCCCTTTGACTTCTTTAGATGAGCCATGGAGTCCTGGTCGATTCCCACAGCTACTACCATTTTTCCACGACTACACCCTTGTTTTGTCTGCTGAGGTTCCTTAGGGTCTGCTCCGTGGAAAATTTGCCACCCCAACCTTTCATAAAAAAGACGTCTTGGTCGGGGATGGAATTTCCGCGATTCTAACGGGGCCAGCTTAGCGCCTTCCCCAGTGGCTGGAATGTCTTCCACCAACTTTTTCAATATACCTATGCATGTTTTCGAGGCCAGATGTAGCATAAGGAAAATTTAATTGGATTGCAGCTGCGTCGTCGTCCGCCTCTAAGACATACTGCATAATCCTTGTATTAATAGCCTCTTCGAGACATTGTCTCTGGGCTGTGGGGATTTTACCCGAAGGGTTGTTTTGGTCAATCATAGCGTAGCTTAGCTCGACCATGACTGACGTCTTAGCTATCTCCGCATAAGAGATGGGATGTTCCTTACCCGATTTCGCTTCTGACTTTCTCTTCATTGAAGACTGGTTGGGAACCCTGTCGTTCAGTGAAGAGATCGTCGCCGGCGCCGTTGATTCAGTAGCCGCCAACGGTTTGTTCATTCTGGTCAGTTGAGTATCCGTTATGGATCCGTACTACTGGTGGAAGGGGAACACTTTTTTCTTCTTTTTTCGATAACATTGTTCTGTTCCTGGGGGGATCGAATTATCTTGCCCACATGCGAGGATGTGGGTGTAGATTGTTCTTTCTCCAAAGTCACATCTTGTTAAGCTTTTGTATCGTTGGCAGCCTCCGGAGGTTTCTTCATCCGGTTTAATTTGTTGAGTTTACACCGTTGAGCCCCGGATAATCTCACCTTAATTGTGGTGAGTTTGGCTATACCAGCACATACTTCACCTACCATCTTGCTGACTTTGACTGTCTCATTCGACTATATGGCCACGATTGTATCGTTTGCCTCATTTGAGGAGTTCGATTCATCTGAACCGGCGTCCTTACAATCTTTGCATATAGCATTTTCAGTGAAGCTTGTCACATAACCGTCTATGGAGGCCAAGTTACAGTCTTGCAGTCTCTTGATGACGGCACCTGGTGGCTTAGGGTAAAGAGCAGCCGCCTGTGAATCTGACGACCCGGGATTGATTCCCGGCTCGACCATGTTTTTAAACAAAATTAATAATATAATTTTTGAATATAATTTTTAAAGTTTCCAAATCTGTTTTTAAGCCCATTATTTTTACCTTCTGGTAACCCATTATAATTTTTTTTTTTTCTATAGTTATTTGTTCATATAAGAAAATATTATAATTCATTAACATTTTTGCCCTTGCAAAGCCATTGTGGCTTGTCTGCTGACAAATGAAAATTAAAAGTATAAATTATGTGTTTATAAAATTGCTATTCGTTACAATTTTATTGCTGACTTAAAAAAAAGTTTTTAAACAGTGTTTTTCTATTGTTATAAGCAATGTAACATTACTAGCAGAGTACTTTTACCATAGTTGTTGGTGAACTTGTTGACTCGATATCTTCCTTCGGCTCTTCTTCTAGTGTTGTCGTTATGATCGATTTTTTTTAAAAACCTATCATCGTTGTAGAACTCGATTGCAATTGTTGTATAGTAAATGCTTTGGATGTCTAATACGTGTTTTTCTTTTGCGATGTTAGTTTCGGTGTTGTTGCTGTTGACATTGTTGGTGTTATTATTGGTATTAATATTATTATTGTTGTTATTATTATTGGTAATATTACTGGTAGCGTTGTTGTTGTCATTATGTTTGTGGCTGGATTGTCTTGGATGTTTTTTAATCGGTTTTTCTTTAAAATGAAGAGCAGTTGGTTTTGCGTTAGTTGAAGTGTATTACAATAATGTGCGTTTCCCCAAGCTGTAATCCCGTGTCTGATCTGCGATTCTAGTAATGCGAAATAAACTTGTCTCAGAACTTTATAGTTAGAGTTATAACTAAGATGATGAAGCATATATGCGTCACTTCTGAGTTTTTTACGTATTTGCGCTATATGAAACTTCCTTTAAAGTTTTGATCTACGTGTACCCCTAGATATTTATAGATGTCAACGATTTAAATAAGAGTAGTGCATTGATCATGGTCGTAGTTAAAGTCAGCCATTTTTTTGTAATCTAGACACTGTATGTCGCGATATTTTATTGGAATGTCCGTATATAGAAGGTGAGAAGGTTTAATGTGCATAAGCTTAGTTTTATTTGCATTAATCACCAAACCGTGATCATGACACCATCTTGTTGCGATGTCTAATTGATGTTGCATAATTTTTGTAGCGACTTCTACGTCCTTATGGGCAATGGCGGTGTCATCGGCGTAGGAAAACACTTTGGTCATCATGAGTACATTTATTAATTCATTGAGTATAATATATACAGTAAAAGACCTATTTTTGACCCTTGCGGTACACCATAGTCCGTATTTGTTGTATCACTGAGATTGTTTGATATTTTCACTACATACTTTCTGTAGCTTTTAAACCAGTCTAAGCAATTTTCACGTATCCCATTTGTTTCAAGCATTTTTATTAGATTTTTGTGAGATAACATATCGAATGCCTTGCTGAAATCTACAAACAATGTTAGACAGTGGTGTTGTTTACTCAATTGTTCATTAATGTAGTTTGTAAAGTTTCCTAAAAGTTTATTAATGTTTTTCCCTTTTTGAAACCCAAATTGATTAGGATTTACTATTTTGTATTTCATTAGGAAGTCCGTTAATCTTCTACAAACAATTTCTTCCATAATTTTCTCTATGACCGATAATATAGCGATTGGTCTATAGTTGTTGAAACTTTTGTATATTGGACGAATCACCGATATTTTACGAATCACCGATATTTTAAGAGTGTCCGGTACAGTTGAACTATTTATTAGGTTTGTCAGTTTTGTAATAATCGGAGTCATAACGATAGCATTATGTTTCAAATCTTTTCCCTTTATTTATGTTTATTGTGTTCAATATATTAAGGATTTCTTCTTCGTTTGTGTTTATTAAGTAAAAAGAGTTTCTTAATACGTTTGAAGAGTTATTTATGGTTTTAATATTGCATGTATGTAAAATATTTTTAACATTTTCATTGAATTTTCTTGCAAAGTTATCACAAATATCTGTTAAGTTCATATCTTTAAAGTTTCTTTGTATTGTGTTATCAATATTGTATGGTTTCTTACCAATAATTTCATTAACCGTTTGCCAAGTTACGCATAAATTATTTCTGTTTTCGTAAAATTTATTTTTGTAATATACATTTTTTGCATAGTTTAGTTTTTTATTTAATAAATTTCTGTATTTTTTGAATTCAATTTCAATTAATTAATTATTTCGGCTAGTTCGCCAATTTTTAAAAATTTATCTCTATTTTCACAACATTTAATTAAGTACTCGTTCATCCACCGATCGGGAATTCGCTTTTTTTTTGTTCGATTATTTACAGTAGCATTTTCATATATGTTATTAAATTTTTCATGTATAGCGTTAAACATTTCATTTGGGTCGTTTAGATTTTCTTTTTTGTGCCAGTTGGTTGTACATATCTGATGGTTCACTAATGATTGCAAATTTGTTTTTTTGAAGATTATGCTGTAAACTTTACAGCATAATCTTCAGTGTACCAGAAAAAAAGATGGTAGTGGTCTGAGATATTTGTTTTTAACAATTGATGCATTTGAATGTGTGCACACAGGGAAAATATTAGTTGGAATTCATTTAGTACCACTAAAAATCTTTTATTTTGATTTAAATTCGATAACTTGTACTTTCTTTATATAATTTCAACAAATTAAATATCATTTTTATAAAACGACAGTGATTGTAACAAAAAAGTAGTACATATGCCTAAAATAATTGTTATCCAAACTTTATTTAAAAAATAAATACTTTCTTATTTATTCGTAATGGTTACAGCTGTTTTAAAAATACCTTTTTATCACTTGATCATATTTTTAGTTATACGTATAAAAATATTGTCTTCAGAATTGGCTTTAATTTTAAAAAATAAAATAACCAATTATTAAGTAATTTTTACCATTAGGTGGTCATTTATATTACAAATTTGGTTACAAACACAAAAACAGATAGTACCGAAACTTAAAAAAATAATTCTTGCAACCAAAGAACTAGCTTTTTTTTAAATGTCATAAAATAAAAAATTATCATAAAATAAAAATAACAAAAAAAAATTAAAAAGTAAATATTTAAAATGTATATTCCAAAAAATAAAAAATAGCAACATCCAACATACATCAGAAATGAATGGTTCAGAAAGGTATTCTATTTATATTTTAAATTTCAAAATGAGAGGCAGCAAATAATAATACCCAAATATATTTATGTATTCGTTACAGGAATTTTCAACAATTGCTTGAAACTTTAAGAAACACAACATTCAAATTGATTACATTGCAAGGAATGGTATTGCAGAAATTATTATCCTGGAAAACATGGAGATACAAAATTGTAAAAAAGTACTTTTAAAATTTCAAATTCACTAAGGCTCTTGTATTAAAAAACCACTTATATTTCGGTATATATTCAATGCAGAAAACCCGCTTAGAATTGGGGAATCTTTCGTAAAGATAAAGTCTGAAATACCAACAGATAGTATATTTGTGGATATATATATTTGTGGATTTTCCTAGAAAAAGAACAATATTTTCCAAAGGCAAACATTTCGCTGACTTTTGTACACACGAAAAATTCTAATGATTTTCCGGGGAATATTCTTTGTAATCTTATAATATAGGTTTTTTTTTAAATAATTTTCATCGTACGGAATTTTTTATGTTATACAACAATTATGCTACACATAATATATATAATTTTGAGGGGATTACCTTTAAAAAGAATTTTAAGGCAAGATCTTAAGGCATCTATTGTTGGAAATAATTACCATAATTTTTCTTTTTTCGAACCATAAAAAACTTATACAGTACTTTTTTAAAGATTTCTGAAAAATGTTACCTTCAAATACTGCTTTTTATGGAAAAACTCATACAATATTGATTATTTTCTTAATCTGATAATGTCTTATAATCCAAAAGGGGTTTCTGCAGGAAAATTATAACGACCTAATAAGTGGTTTGTGAAAAAAAACACTTTGGAAAAATTCAACGATTTTCAAGATTAATTCTTAAGTATTAGAATAAGAAAATCAGCGTTTTTTGGTTGTCATAGGATATTGCACAAAATTCGAGTTTTTACAAAAATTTTATTAATGTTTGGCAAAACAGCTGTTTAGGCAAAACACATATCTTGCCCTCTTGTTTGAATGTGGCTTTATGTTTCGAAATGTATTATTTAACTTGTATTTTTATTTTGCTTAAATTAGCAAAAATAAAAAAAAATAAAAATTTTTTAAACTAATTGGAAACGGTTGTACTTATTAAAAAAAAATCTTTTGGATAAGCAATCTTACGTATTTAATTCAGTAGGGATAATTACAAATGTCAGTATGTGCAACAACATTATTTTATAGTTCTAGCATAAACTTGGTTACAACAATCAAATCGGAAATCGGTTTTGAGGATAGTACATGTGACTATCAAAATTCGGTTGACAAAAATTCAGTTGGAGCAACAAATCAGTTTTCTGTGTGTGTGTATGCTTGTATTTCTAAAAAAAAGATGTGGTCAATGCTTGTATGCACTGTTGCCAGGTTTGACGATTTATCGTCATTTTGACGATTTTTAGTACCTAAATTACTAAATGACGATTTGACGATTTTTGCTTCCAAAATGACGATTTTTTGACAAACGTTTAATACGTCAGCAAAACATGTTTATTTGCTATTATTAAAAAATCACCGGATCTATTTTTGGATTTTATAATATTAAATAAAAATTAATTAATAATAAAAATCCAAAAATAGATCCGGTGATTTTTTAATAATAGCAAATAAACATGTTTTGCTGACGTATTAAACGTTTGTCAAAAAATCGTCATTTTGGAAGCAAAAATCGTCAAATCGTCATTTAGTAATTTAGGTACTAAAAATCGTCAAAAAGACGATAAATCGTCAAACCTGGCAACAGTGCTTGTAACTAGCATACTAAACACGTGCACAGTTATATCTGTTTATACCAGTTCTTTTATATTTTGGGTTTGAGTAGATATTGGTGGGTATTTTTTTGTTTCTGTTACAAGTAGGTAGTGGTGTGCTCTCAAGTAGATATAGTGTAGTGAGTAAAAAGAGAACGAGAGAAATACACTGGTTGTATTTTTTTCGATCAAACAAATAAAACTGTTATTTATGGTTATACCATAGATAAACATTGTATTTGTAGACAATTCAAAGAAAATGCTAAAAAAAGTTAAAAAGCGTGCAACTATGTAGTAAAATAAAAAATTTCACTACTGTGGGTAAAAATGATCTAAAAGAAAAAGAAATTGCTCAAAAAATAATTAAAAATATGTTTTATGTGTTTTAGAAAAAAAAGCATACATATTTATTAGAGTTCACTTTGAAAATTTGATTTTTGGTTATCATAAATTTTTTAGAGTTTCACTTCTAATACATCTTTAGAAAGGTGTTGACCACCGCCTGGGATTTTAGTCAAAAATTAACCCTTAACTGCACGCTCTTACTTTGTTTTTATAACATTAACTTCGAAAAAAGTCAAAAAATGGAAATTTGGGCGCCATGAAAATTACTTTTTTGTTATGTCGTAGTGAATGTCGAAAAATCGATGGCACAATATGGATTGCTAAATCTACCCACCCTAATGTACATATTCAAATTGTACCGACAATTTTGTTTTAAAAATAATAGCAATAGTAACAATATGTTTAAAAAAAATAAAAAATAATAAAATAAAAATCGCCCGTTTTCGTATTTTTTTTTAAATTTTAGCCGATTTTTTTATTTTTGTCGTTTTTTTTTGCCAATTTTGTCGATTTTTTCAGTTTAGAAATTCATGTCTATTTTTTTAATATTAACGGTTTATTAAGCTTAGCGATTTTTCTTTAATTTTGGCAGTTTTATCTCAAAGTGTTTTGTTTTTAGTTTGCGCGATTTTTTTTTCAAATTTAGTGATTTTTTAATTTTTGAAGATTTTTTTAAATTTCAGCGTTTTTTTCTCAATTTTGTCGATTTTTTTCAATTTTAGCGATTGTTTTAATTTATGACAATTTTTTTTAAATTTTAGCAATTTTTTCAGTTTTGGCGATTTTTTTAATTTTGGCGTTTTTTTCAATTTCACCGATTTTTTTTTTGCAGTTTTATCGAGTTTTTTAATTTTTGGCAATTTTTTTTTATTTTAGCGATTTCTTTCAGTTTGGGCGATTTTAGCGTTTTTCTTTTAATTTTTTTGGCAATTTTTTCCAATTTTAGTATCTATTTCATTTTAAACGATTTTTTCAGTCTTAGCGATTTTTTCAGTTTGGCAGATTTTTTTTTTTTTTTTTAATTTTTAGCAATTTTTAACGTTTGTTTTAAATTTTAGCAATTTTTTTTTCAGTTTGGTCGATTTTTTTATTTGTTTTTAATTTCTGGCGATTTTTTTATATTATTAGATTTTTTTAATTTTGGTGATTTTTTGCAATTTGGGATTTTTTTAATTTTAGCGTTTTTTTTTTATTTTTGGCTATTTTTTTTCCATTGCAGTGTCTTTTGTGTACATTAGCCACAATTTTTTATTTTATTTCACTATTGATCATTTTTAAATACAAAATTCACTAAAGTTGTTTGTAAAATATATGTTGTACCTCAGTTATTTTTAAATAATTTGTAGTACTACAGTTATTTGAGAACAAAAAACAAATACAAACAAATATTTCATGCAAAACCACAAATATCTGTTATTGGTTTTATGAGTTGGGTTAGTGTGCATGTGTAAAACCATACCATATCAGTTACACTCATTCTCTTATTTATAACATATTTAACATGTATGTATCTGTTTTATTTGTTTTGCTAATACAAACAGTTCTACTGATGCACGTCTTTATAGCATACATTACGATCGACAGAGTCAATAGACAACAAATCTTTAAATTATTTTGGATCACTATTTTCATCAACGCTATCATTATTTCTTTGGGACGTGCTTGTTTGTTGTAGTTCTCTATATTTATGGCATTTCCATGCAGATTTATTTCCAAATTTCATAGAAGAGTATGTTGATTCTGATACTGTTGAGCAGGGGAAAAAAATGGTACTTTCATCCACATTTGAAACATTTCAATTGCTCTCCGGTTATTGGCAAAGATTTATTGCATTGATTACAAAGAGATGCTGTTGTAGGTAAATAATTGTTTAAGCTCATTTCAATTGATGTTTGTTTAAATATATTTGGTTTTTTTTTTTTTTTTTTTTTTTGACTTTTTACTTTTGATTTTATGCTGTTACTTTTTTTTTTTTGCTTTAATTTAAAGTTAAACTGTTTTTTTTTTTTTATTTTTTTGAAATATTTTGGCATTTAAATCTTGTTTTTTAAAATTTATTTTCACTAGTTTTAAGAAAATATTTGAGAGCGCAGTAAATAAACACTTCTAATTCAATCTTGGGCACAAAGAGAACTGAGAATGTATTAGTTATTTTACAAAAAAATGAGATTGTATTGGTACTATTGCACTGAGCAAAATCACTTGGTTTTTTTTTTTTTTTTTTTGTTTGTTTACATTGTTGTATTGTTTTACTATTTATGTCCTTACGTGATAAATTTCAGCTATGAGGCGAATAAAAAAGAAATATACATAAGAGGAAATTAATAGGTAATAAAAAAATGTTCTTTAAGAAAATAGGCACATGAGTTCTTTGCCAATAATGTACTGGGCAAACAAATATATATAATAATGTTATAAATATGGATTAATAAATTAAAAAAACAAAAAGCAAAAAAAATATTTTATATTAATTCTTATAAAATACAACAAAATTCAAAATACCTGCGTTGTAATTGTTTTTAATATAAACAATTATAGTTCAGAGATTTTTAAATTTTTTAACATATAGATTGTTTTAATATTTTAGGTTTTGTGTGTTAAAATTAAGTTATGAATGAATAAATAAATCAAGATATATTTATATATTCAAGCTAAATAAAAATGCGTTTTCCCAAAAAAATCCCACATAATAAAAAAATCCCACATAAAAAATTCCATTAAAAAAAAAAATTATAGTACGCTTGGCTTTATTGATTAAAATATCATTGGTTGTTTTCAAATATTACCTGTGTACTTATTTTATTAAACAAAGCGACATAAACCTACTCCATCCAATGCTGGCAAGCAACTAACCAATTTTTTTTGATTTTTTTCGGTTTTTTTTTTCTATTTTTATTTACGTTCGGGTTGTGTGTGTGTGAAAAACGATTAGTCTTCGTTGTTTCAACAAGTGTTTGCCCGACACTGTTCTAATTGCAACGAAAGTAAAATAAATATATACATAATTCAATAATTCATATTACGGCTGCCAGTAATGCATAACTCATTACTCTTGGGACATTTCCTGTAAAAAAAGTTAGAATTATAATATAAAAAGTAATATGTCCAAACCTTCGAGTTTAGATTACCACACTGAGAGAATTATATTCACTTCAGTAATGAATTTCTTCATAGCTTTAATGAAAATCCATTGAAACTTTTCATAAAATCTTTGAAACCGGTTTCATTAAAATCAATGTTTGTAAAACTAATGAAAGTCTTTATTAAAATAATTATTAATATTTCATCAATAAAAGGCTATATTGAAATAATAAAGCACTTTATAAAATATGCTGAAACTTGGGAATTAAATCTTAAAACTGAAGTATAAAAATTAATGAAATTATGAAATTTTATGAAAAAATGAATATAAATAAGTCGTTGTAATAATTTCACAGCTCTAGAAAATTTTCATTAAATTTATGAAGAGATAATTAATGAAATCGAATGAATTTTTTTTATGAACCTATGTAATTTTATGAAAAAAAAATTGATGACAAAAATGGATGTAATGAAATTCTTCATTCAATCTACGAAAACAATTCTATGAAATTGTTTCATTAATATTATGAAGCATAATTCTCTCAGTATAGACTTATGATTTGGTAAGGTGTTTTTTTGCTGGGATTTTGAGTACTTAAATGTTTTTGACTGATTCAACAATATCTTTTGTGTCAGTTGCTGGATTTATATATGTACCTTTTATAATATAAATATATATACCATCAAGTAACACCTGTTAATAGACTACTGTCAAATTTTGAGCACGTTCCGTCATTTACATTGCGTTTAACAGCTGTTCAACACAAAAAACCTCGTGGATTTTTTAAAATTGGAAAAAAGTGAATTTCGAGTGCTGATTAAACATTAGGTTCTGTGAAAAAACTTGATAAATGCTATGCTCTGCGCCATCGATTTCAATGGCATAAAATTGGTTTACTGACTTTGGTTGTGTTGGCCGATCGGAGAGTAAAAGTACGTGAGATTGTTGATGCCAAAGGCATTTTATATGGCAGTGTGGTTTTGATTTTAAATGATCAGTTGGCTTTAAGAAACCTGTCTGCAAGATGGGTGCCTCGTTTGCTCTCAATTGACCATAAACGTAATCGTATGACAACTTCAAACGATTGTTTGGAGTTGTTTTGCAACTGTTGATGAAACATGGATCCATTGCAACACTCCGGAGACCAAGCAGCAGTCTAATCAATGGGTTTCTCCGGGTGAAGCGGTTCCGAAGAAAGCCAAGGTACGTTTATCGCCCAATAAGGTGATAGCAACAGTTTTTTTGGGATGCACGTGGGATAATCCACATCGATTACCTTCAAAAGGGAAAAGCAATAAACGGTGAATATTATGCCAACTTATTGGACCGATTTCACGCGGATTAAAAAAAATACGACCTCATATGGCCAAGAAAAAAGTTCTTTTTCATCAATATTATGCACGGGTGCACATGTGTGCAGTCTCAATGGCAAATTCCATGAATTGGGCTACGAATTGGTACCTCATCCTCCATATTCTCCGGATTTAGCCCCCAGTGACTATTTCCTATTTCCAAACCTAAAGAAATGGCTCGGTTGAAAGTGATTTAGCTCCTACGATGAAATTATTGATCAAACAAATGCCTATTTTATGGACCTCGAAAAATCCAATATTTTGGAAGGGATACAAAAATTGGAGAAACGTTAGACTACTAAGTGTATTGAGCTAAAAGAAGATTATGTCGAAAAATACATTTTTTTTTTGCTAAAAAAAAAACTGTGTTACATTCAAAAAGTCACGGACCTATTGATCTGCCCTCGTATATATATATGTAGTACCTAATATTTGCTTAACAAAATTTAAACTAATTATCCTACATTAATATGTTTATTTTATATTATATTTCAGAAAAAGTCTTTACATAAACATTTTTTTATTTAAATTTTGTACAATTTAGCATGATTCAGACAAAAATTTATGTGTATACGTTCGTGTGTTTAATGAAGGTAATTTATTTAAAAAGCCGCAGACATAAGAGAAGATTTCAAAAAAATAAATCAACACTACAATAATTCAAATAAAATAAATTTATCGCATTTACTCTGACCTGACCACTGCAACAGTTTAACAGCAACAGCAGCATCATTATCAGCATCAGCAACTTAAAAAAATAACGAAGGGTCTCTCAGCCACCTACAATTTAACGTAAAATTTATTTAAATATATGAATTAGGGATCTTCAAAATTCGAGACACACGAATTTTCCACCGCTTCATGACCCAATCAATGTGATGTCATTATAAAAGTAAAAATAGCCAAAAATCGCTGAACAAAAGTATTCATCGTAAGGTCGCTAATTACACGCTGTAAAAAAATGCCCTGCTGGAAATACAAATGTTGGTAATATACTTTTGTTAGGAAAATAAATCCTTTTCCCAATTTTCTAATATAACGTGATTGCTTGCAAATAAATTTATGTTTTTCTTTAAACATATATATTCGTGGAACTAGTGAAAAACGTCAACGAGCTAATATATAAGTTTGGCTTTTTGATTATAAGTAAACATTCTTGTCTCCAAACATATCCTAAACATAATATCCAAAAATCACTATTAATAGTAAACCTTTTTGACCCGAAATAATCGATGTTTTGTTTTATTCCAAAAATTCTGAATTTTGTAATACTGTAAAATTTTCAAAAATCGAAGGAGGGAAAAAGTGCAATATGGGTTAAAAACTGCATATGCAATTTAAGTGCATTTTGTAAGAAGTGGTTGTTTGTTTAGAAAACAAGACAAACGCATTTTTCAGAAACTTTTAAATTAGGCCATTTCCTTAACGAACTGTGGATCTTCCAAGTTTAAGTTTTTCATAAATGAAAATCGTGAATAAAATCGTAAGTTTAAAAAACTTTAAATCTAAAAGCGGGATTGTCTGTTTGTCTAAATAGAGTCTTCTTGTTGAAAATATTTAAAAAAAATTGAAGACATGAGGACAAAAAATTACTATTTTTAAGTGCTCTTTTATGGAATCAATGATATTTATGTTTATTATAAGTATTTTTGCATATCCAAAACATAATATCTAAACCATTTTAAATTGCAAATATATCTTTGTTCAAATATATCTTTATATTGTAAACATATATATGATTACCGGCAACAATATTGAAAAGTGTTTTTTTTTGCGTGTAGCAATAAAGTTTCGACTTGAGGTGAATAAAAATTTTAAAAAATTTTAATACTAAATTTAATACCATAGAACTCAAAACATCAAATCTACAAAATATTTTGGCGATAATTACAATTAAGAAGTCAAATTTTTAAATAAAATATCGGTTTTCGCGATTATGCGGATTAAAGTTATTTGTTTTTTTTTTTTTTGCTTTTACTGCCAAAAAACGTTACTTATTTGAAGTTTTTGTTCAACAACGTATTTAAATTACTTAATTTCAGTAAATGTCAATTAAAATTCAGAAAACATCATTTGAAATTCAGAAAATATTAAATGAAATTGAAATGAAAGTTTTTCTGGATTTCAAGTAATGTGTTCTGAATTTCAAGTGATATTTTTAAAATTTCAATTGATATTTTCTAATTTACAATTGATGAGTTTCTGAATTTCAATTGATGTTTTCTGAATTTCAAATGATTTTTTCTGATTTTCAATTGATATTTTCTGAATTTTAAATGAAAATCAGCAGTATTTTCTGCAAGGGTATGTTTAACTAATTTTTAATAGCTTTTTCTGCTACTTTTACATGTTTATTTTATGAGACTTACAAGTTTAACGAGATCTTAGTCCTAACTGGAGAATATGATAATTGAAATAAAATTGATTAAATTAATTTAATCTCAAGAAAATAGAATTAAAAATAATTCAAAACAAAATATTGTTGAAACGTTTCGATTTCGTCCACTAATTTCGTTTCCGAATTTAATCAATGTCGGTAACAAAAATTATAAATTTTCAATCAATTTTTTCTAAATACAAACAAATTTAAAACAAATTGCTTTTAATTACAAGAAATTAGTTTTTAAAAAAAAAATAATTACATATAATTAAAAAAATAATAATAATCGCTAGATTGAATTTGTAGAAAAATTAGATAAAGTTATAAGCAAGATTATATAAAAATAGTAATTAATTATAGGTAATTTATTTGATTCAATTTTTTGTATTTTTTTCTCAACTAACGTTTTCGGGTTTTCATATAAATATTTTCATAAAACGTCAATTGGCCTCCAAGATCGTGCGATTAAACGCCGCTGGACTATTTTCTGTAGGGATATGTGAAGTTGCTGGTCTACGCCGATAAGCCAGAAACGATTGACCACTTGGAGGACAACATTCGCCGCGTTATTGCCAATATACGGCCACAAATGCTAGAAAAAGTCATCGAAAATTGGACCCGCAGATTAGACTACGTCCGAGCCAGCCATGGAGGTCATATGCCTGAATTCAAATTTAAATTATAATGCCAGAAGAGTATCTTTCGAATAAAGTAAATTTCAATTCAATTTAAAAAATTCGTCTTTGTTTTATTCCATTTCAAAGTTGTATACCTCTATAAAAAACACCCTTTATTTGAACTAACTACAATGAACTATTTGAACTAACTACAATCGCTTTTAAGACACATTTACTGGTGTAAAAATTAGGTCTACAGATTTTCAAGTATTTTTGTTATTAAAAATGTGTTACTTAAAACAAATTTTTTTGAATTAAATCTGCCGTTTTATTCAGGATATGTAGTTGTATTATGCTTTAAAAAAAAGCATACTCTGAACTAAAAACAGCTGTGAAATCAACTAAATCCCATATTAAACTGATGAATGTGTGATCACTATACATCCAACAAAACCTGTAAGTCATTTCAACAAATTGTTAAGTAAATGCATTTGTTGACGTTTAACTATTTGTTGATTGTTATTTTGACGAAATATCGTCAAATGTATAAACAGAAATTAGTTATTTTAAAAACTTTATTTGATCAAATTTAATAATTATTTTGTTTTTTTTTAACAATGCGCTTTATTCAATTTAACAATGCTCTTTATTTAATCTATTCGTATTATGTCGATTTATAATTAATTTATAGATTTATATTTGTTTATCTTTTATATTTTATAAATTTAAATTTTTAATAATATACGCTTTTAGTTCAAATATTCAAAAAATAAGAATTTTATAAAATATAACGAATAATAATATTAAAAATTATAACGTAGAACGTTCCCAAACTCCAATTTCTAAAACACATTAATTTATTTCATATTTAAATTATAACACTGTTCAAGTTGTAAAATGGTACTAACGTGAAAACCATATGGTTGTGTTTGGATGAGCCCCCTGACTACTACTACACCGATGAAAGTGCCAATTTGGCTCATTGGGAAAAATTTATGGGGTTTTTTTGAATTTCGGTCAATTCGTCAATTTTTGACCATTTTCAACCCATTTAAGTCGCTTTTCCTGTATTCAAAATTTCTTGTGTTATCTTTATACGGCTCACAATTACTATTTCCACCATTAGAACGCACATTTCAACTGAGAAAATCAAAATTTTTAGCCTATTTTCATGATTTTTGCCCATTTTTCATCGATTTTCCCCATTTTTTTGCTGTTTTTATGCGCTTTTTGTAGTTCTTGCGCAAACTTATCGACATAATTCTTACCGTTTTTCCTTTTCACAATATATTATGCAATATTATTGCCATTTCAAGCAACTCAACACACTTTTTAATACAAAAACCATCCTTTTTTACGCTTTTTCGGATGATTTTCGCGTTTTTTATTGATTTAAATAAATTTTTTGTGGTTGAATACATTTTTTCGGTATACAAATTAATGGAAATGCGTGTTTCTCCGTATTAATGTAATTCATTTTAAATTGGCAATTGAAATAGAGAAATAAGCAATGGAATATCATTCGTTATCCTCCAATTCCATTAACAAATTCCAGCAAAGATCTGCCAAAAGTGAATCTAATTTTTTTCCACTATACCAGTGTTCCAACTGTGCTGATACCTGGTGGAAACGTTCCCCATGCTCGTCTGATTCAGACGGCAACTGGCGCTTTAAGTGATCCTGGTGGTGATGCATGAAATGCACTTTCAACGACATTCGAACACCGATGTTTTCGAAAGATTGCAGCATATCATCAACAATGGCACGCCAATTGTCCACTCGATGAATGCCGAGAACTTTTTTGATCACTGCTTTCAGGCTATCCCAAGCGAAGAGTTCCGCCTCTTGAAGGACATTGTTGAAGTCTTCATCCTTCATCAGTTTGCGAATGTCTGGGCCATTCAACACACCTGAAATAAATATATGATTTTATATGAAAACTTTCAAGAATGCTTCATCTTTGTTTGGCGGAAAAAGAATTCCAAATATTTATTTACCTTCTTTAATTTTCGCTTCACTCAAGCGTGGAAAAATGTACTCCAATCGTCCAAATGCCTATCTATTTCCACGCACCAGTAACGCTTTGATGAAATTCTTCATTAACCCAAGTTTAATGTGCAATGGTGGCAGCAATACCTTATCCATCGGCACCAACTCATCGTGGATAAAGTTCTGCTACCCGATTAGATGATTTGTTCTCGGTAACCAATCTCGTTTTTGATACTGTGGTGTATATCGCGAATCCCACCTACACAAATAGCACATATTTTTAGTGTAACCCGTTTGAAGGCCACAGATAAGTGCAACCACTTTCAAATCAGCGCATATTTTCCAACAATGTTCATGGTATTTCACAGAATCCAAGATTAGTTTCATGGAATCATACGTTTCCTTTGGTTTTACGGCAAGCGCAATTGGCACAGAGTTTTTTGTATTGAGACTGCTCTTCGATCCATCCTTGAGACTGCTCTTCGATCCATCGATGAACAACCGCCATTGGTCCGCATTGTACGTGTAATTCATGGCCGACATCAAACCATTGATATCATTACAGTACGTAAATGAATTGTTTTCGTTGCGAGTACAAATTCATGCTGTCGACCACGCGAACCGAACACTTTAACTTCTGGTGACAGGATGTTCACAGCTTTAAGATTTTGAGCAAGAATTATGGTTTTATTTTGTGACAACTTCAGTTGTCTTGACATTATGTTCAAGCGCTGTTGTGTAACTTCAATGTGTTTGCATGGTGGCGTAATATTTGATGGCTGATACAAAGAAAAATTCGATTCTGGCTCCGAAAAAAAAGATGGTGGGATGTATTCTTCGGTTGGACTCGGTTTTCTCGGGATTGGCACTGGCGGAGAATGGGGAAGAGTGGTTTGAGCTGACGGAACACTTTGGTAAATATATACCATCGCCTTTCTTCTGTTCATACCCGCAACATTATTTTTACATACGTAGCACATGTTTTTTTCGTGGTCGACAAGCTCTGACAAAATCATTGGTATTCCATATGGCATGCTTTCCCGTCGACCTGTTCGCCAATCATACAAACGTGCTACACACGATGAACAAGCCATTTTAGGCACCCAGTCAACATTACGAATCACTGGAATATTAAAGTACTGCTCGTACAATGTTACAATTTCATCAGTAATTTTTTTCTTAGACGCAATAAAATGGTCCACTTTCCGCACATATAACAGTAATGATTGAATTTTTTCAGGCATTCATCCATTTTTTACCGTAAAAATTAATCACTTCAAACTGGAAACTTTATTTATACTTTTATTACTTTTTCGTCACTTTAAAAAAATCGTACTTTACGCGTTACTTGTTGAATAACAAAAATCTATCAATGAACACCTATAAAAAATAAAAAAGCATGGCTATAAACCTGATTCGTGTGCGTTTGTTTAAAAAAAATTGTGTAAAAAAATCATGCAGGTAGCCAACGGAAAAAACCCAAATAATTAAAAAAGTACACTTTCCTTTTTTCCTTTTAATTGTCCACGCACATTACCGAAAAAAGCGTAAAAAAGGATGGTTTTTGTATTAAAAAGAATTATGTTGATAAGTTTGCACAAGAACTACAAAAAGCGCATAAAAACAGCAAAAAAATGGGGAAAATCGATGAAAAATGGGCAAAAATCGTGAAAATACACTAAAAATTTTGATTTTCTCAGTTGAAATGTGCGTTCTAATGGTGGAAATAGTAATTGTGAGCCGTATATAGATAACACAAGAAATTTTGAATACAGGAAAAGCGACTTAAATGGGCTGAAAATGGTCAAAAATTGACGAATTGACCGAAATTAAAAAAAAACCCCATAATTTTTTCCCAATGAGCCAAATTGGCACTTTCATCGGTGGAGTAGTAGTCAGGGAGCTCATCCAAACACAACCATGTGGTTTTCACGTTGAACAGTGTAATTAATTACATTTTTTTATATTTATATAAATAGTTTTCTTCACTATTACAGATAATCTATTTATATAAAAAAATAAAGTAACGACAGTAATAAAAGTTTACAATTTACATAAAACAAACACTTAGCTATCCGCTATAATTCACTGATTTTAATTATTCACAATTCTTTTGTAATGAATTTAACATAATATTATTAATTTTTAAAACTTTTGGAAATGCCTTTCGCACGCTAACTCAAGTAATGGCGCCACAAAACTAAAAGTACGCCAAATTATCTTCTACAACCATAAAACTTCATCAAATTAACATATTTTGATCAAATTAACTTTACTGCCTTTTTTATAATTTTTTCTTGAATTGCTTCGTAAAGCGATAAAATTTGTTGGTTGTACAAAAATGCGCATCAATTTGAACAAAATAATTGTTGTTTTAACAATAATATTTGTCAAAATTTAACAAAAATGTTATGTTGATTTCACTTACGACTTTTGGTTCGTTCGGGTTTTATGCCATTTTTCACGAAGCGCATTTTTGCCTATATTTCAAATAATGCAAAAATGTGGCAACTCTGTGTCAACTATATGGGCAGTATGGTTGTCAACATTTTTGTTTTCTTGAGTAGTTCAACCATGTGAACACTCAAAAAAAAGTTAGTAAATTCAGCAAAAAATTTTCTTAGTCAGCAAAATTTTAGTCAGGAAGGTGCTATCAAAAAATTTGCTGATGTCAGCAAAATCTTTTTCTGAAAATCAGCGAGCTAATTTTTAGCAACAAAATTAGTAGCTTTAGCAAAAGTTTTACTATTACTTAGTGGAATAGAAATTAAAAACCCCTTGCTAAAAGTTAATAAAATTTTTGCTGTAGACTGAAAAAACTCAAAAAATTTGTAGACAAATTATACTTTAGTTAATTTATTTGCTGAAAATCAAAAAAAAAAATTGTGATTATTTTAAAAATAATTTACAATACGTTACACAATATTAAAATGTTTATACAATTAAATATATAACATAAACAATATCATCATTTAACTGACTACATCAATGGTAGTATAAATGAGAGCATCTTTTAAAGAAACGCAAATGCCGCAGAAACGAAACGAAAAAATAACAAAATATGACAATAAAACCCGTTTTTTGCAATGAGAGAAAGGAAACATAAAAATCTACCTAAGATGTGTGTCTTTGTCTTTCGCTTTAGCCTGTCTACCTGAACGTATATTTGTTTGTAATTTCACCACACTAGATTGTTAATCTCTATAAACATTTAGTTTACAAATACACATTTAATCTTTACTAAATTTAAATATTTTATTTTGTATTTTATTTCATTAATAGACAATTAATTTCACAGCCGGTGACAACTCAAAATTTAAGTTGTTTCAATCTACAATTTTGTTTTATGTATGAAAAACAAATACAAAAATCTTCAATGGTTTTTTTATATGTTTTACTAGAGTTGTTATTTTTAGTATCATTTTCCTCGTCACTAATACATCTTGACCTACCACTACATCTAATTCACTACTAATTCATTCTGCGTATATCTTTCAATCTGGTTGTCGTCCACACTATTAATGTGCTAATCAGCACCATTTTTTAGCAAAATAAATTAGTGAAACATTAGTAAAATATTAGTAAAACATTGGTTCAAAACAGTTAAGTGCTAACTAAGTAACTAAAATTTTAGCTGAAAACATAATTTTACAAGACGTTTAACTTACTTCTATATTAACTAATTTTTTGAGTCTACGTATAAATCTAGTTTTCTGAAATTAAAGACAAGTTTTCATACAAAAAAACATGAATGGGCAGCTAAAAAAATATGAATGGGCAGCTAAATAAATTTGTTGGTCCTCTTCATCATATCCAAAGTACATTCAAATCTGTTAGTTTGATTCGGTATACCTTCTTGTTAGGTGAATATTTAGATAGAATTGTGGCAATTATACCATAAATGTCGACTGGTAATGTGCTCAGTTGCAAGACAAGTATAACGTGGCCGCACTTATCACAAATTTCCTATCCACAAACTATTGTGAGTGTTTGTGTAGATATTATGTCAGGTGGTAGGCTTCGGTTCAAATTTCCATTGAGGTGGGCAAAAAAAAAAGCAAACTAACCTGTATCTGTCTGTCACAAGCGGTATATTAATCTCGGAAATCTATTTATAAATCTTAGTAAGAATAAGTTCTCGGTCGTTATGAAATCTTTATCTAAATTGCTTACCATTTTATATACGAGGGCGATCCCAAAATTAGCCGACATAACAAATAAAACACAACAAATTTGGGAAAAAGTTTCTGTATTTCTCAACATAATCTCCTTTTAGCTCAATACAATTTTCCCAGCGATATTCAACAGCTTCGACATCCATCGCAGACTCCACCTCTTCATTGTTGGCAAATCTTTTAACACCGAGACATTTTATCACGTTTGGAAATTGAAAATAATCCATGGGAGCTAAATCTGGCGAATAAGATGTGTGATGAATCAATTCAAACTTTTATTCACTGATTTTGACCATCGCACTAGTGAATGTGTGCAATAATTGTTCTATTGTGAGCAAACGCTGCACCCATCTTGCGCACAGCTTTCTCATCTCCAACTTTTCGGTCAACATGCGATGTATAGAACTTTTTGAAATGCCTATCATTTCAGGCAGATCAGCCAACTGCAGCCGACGATCATCCAATACCATCTTGTAGATTTTCTTAACCGCTTCTAGCGTGGTCAACTCAATTGGCCGACCACTACGGTGTTCGTCTTGGCAGCTCTTACGGCCTCGTTTAAACCCTGCCACCCAATATTATATAGTCGTAAACGAAGGAGCAGACTCCCCCAGAGTGGAATCTAGCCAGGCTTTAAAATTAATTGGACGGAGACCTTTCTAATGAAAGTATTGAATTACATGACTGTGACCAATTTTTTCCATGTTTACAAATTCTCTGAGATCGTTTATTTTGAATGGCTTCAAAAAAAATATACTAAACAACGCGGCACCTTGAAACTTACATATTTTTATAAGGCTGCCACTTTTTACCAAAATAAGTTTTTTACAATGATCCAGCACAAATCGGATTATGTCTAGTTTCTTCTAACGATTGTGAAGACCCTAATACGAATGTTTATATGTACGGCACACTAACAACAGATATCATAGGTACACAAATCGTGATGTGTCAGCATCACTATTGCACTGTTGCCTACATAATTCACCATTTATATTATTCAACAGCAACATGGTGTCACAGTGTTGTACTTCATATGCATGTGTAATATGGCTCTGGACGGAGCTAGGCTTGCCAGACTTGGTGTTTTAACATCAAATTTGGCAATTTTTTTTTGTTGGTCTTGGGGACAAACATTTTCAATTGGGGACAGGGAATTTAAAAAATATATTGGGGACACAAATTTTTAATAAATATAGATATAATATAGAATATAGATTTACAATAAAATCAATTAAGTTAAGGTCCATATGAAACCTACATTTTTCAAGCCTTATTACCAGAGTTTTTATATAAAAAGTTTTAATATTCTTTAAAGCGGCTCAAAGTTACGCAGCCAGCAAACGAGCTCAAAAATTAATCAATAAGCCCAACATATATATCTAAAAATTAAATTTTTTGTATAAAAGTGTTTCATCCAAAACACATTTTTCTTTAAAAAATTAATTCTAAAAACATATACGCTTAAAAATGTATATTTTTTAAACATGTTTTAAATTCTTTACAAAATTTTTAAATCCATTTACTTTTCTGAGTCATTTGAAAAACATTTTTTGGATTTAATAACTTTCCTCAATTTTCTTGCTTATTAGATGATAATTAACGAGATAAATGAAATATAAAAAAAAGTAACAGAAAGAAATAAAACTACAAAATAAAATTTATTATGATAAACATAAAGAAAAGTTCTTAATACTCGTTTGAATATTTTGAGTTGTAATGAATGCATTCTGAAATGTTGCTGTCCGTTATTTCAGCACATTTTAAGTGAACAGCCGCCTTCTTAGAATTTAATTTAAGGGAAATTTCATGAAGAAAATCATTTAAAAATTAATATAAGAAGATATTGGATAAAATGATGAGAGCCATAGTTTTTTAATATGTACTTTAGTAGCATAATGTTTCCTAGCGGAAGCCTCTGATGTGACATCCATTCTCTGAGTTTGATAGCCTGTAAGGCTTTTAATAAATTATACTCCATGTTAGGCTATGTTGAGGTACAAACAACTAAAAAGCGTTAAAACTGCTTAAAATATACGTCCCAATTTACCCAACCCAGACGTCCCGAATTACCCCATTATGACCAAAAAAACAAAAACTGACATAATTTTTGCAATATTTACGAAAACTAATACGTCATTCGTAATATACATAACGTAAAAAGAATTTTTATATTTACTTGTTTTAGCATGTAAAAGAAAATTATTTTTTTAACAAAAAACAAGAACTCCAATAAACCTCCAGTAAACCTTTTTTGGATGAGTTTTTTCTTTTGCTACAGATAATAAAAAAATACGCATCCAAAAATATGGATTGCTAAAAGTGATAATAATTTATTATAGAACAATAAACAATAGTTAGAAATTCTGAAAATTTATTAGTATGGGAAAAAATTCAAACTCACAAATTACCCCACGTCACAAATTACCACACCCTACTACTCCTACAATAACAACCCTAAGAAAACTTCCCAAAACTTGCCTGTAAAGTGAGTTTGGGCTTATTTAAAGAATTGGACCTAACTAAAATTGCACATTCTTGACTTTTGGAATAATTTTATGAAAAAAGTATCTGGCAAGCCTGTGTTAGAGAAACATCACACCCACCATTATCCACATCATCATTATCAGTTAAAAAGCATCACAATATGCACTGCGACTACTACATACTAACTACCCCACACTTACACTGACATACACATACATACGTGCAAATAGAGGGCAAATGAGATTGAAAATTTAGTGGTAACAAAATATGAAAATATACTTTTTGATCCTCCGACAGCAAAATTGGTATCTCTTATATCTGAGCTAATTTTTAAAGGGACCTAGAAGCAAGTAACGGTTTTTTATTTCCCCATGAACAAAGTTCTGGAGTCTGTAACAAATCGTAATTAATAAAATTCAGATAAAAATATTAAAATATGTTTTACACATGTTTTCTAATCAATACTACCAAGTTCCAGTAATTTGAAGTGTGTTTTCTTAAAAAAATAACGAGCTTAAATGATGAATGTTTAAAAATGTTTTTTTTTTTATTTTCCCTATAATAAATGCATATGGGGAAAATAAAAATGTTTGTATTTATTGCTACAAATGGTGTTCAGATTTAAACAATTGAAACCAAATTTTACCAGAATGTTGATTAGTTTTACTGCTTATTATTTCGCATTGTTCTGCGCTCCAAAAATCTCTATGGATTGTATAAATGTTTTTTGTTATGAAATTTTTAGCAAATAAATTTTTAGCATTTCTCATACTTTCGACGACAATTCCAATTGTTTTCAAAAATTTATATTCCAAAATATCGTAAAATTATTATTTGAAAGTATACAGTTGTTTCAAATATTTTCTGGAATACGTCTAAAAATGCTATTATACAAATATGTTTGTACCACATATTTTTTTTTAGACATTCATTGTAATAAAACTTTTTGTTAAACTAACTTTCGCAAATATAGACTTTTTGGCTGAATTTTTGTACACGCAAATAGCAAACCATTTATTAAATAAAAAAATCAAACTATTTATTTGCAAAAATTTTACATTCAAGTCAACAATATCGTTTGCTAAAATTTACTTTGAATTCATGTGAAAGGTGAAAAAAGGACCGGTTTCTAAAGCAACTACCACTTGAAAAGTCATTATCACGTGTTGGGTCTGAAAGTACACTCATAATAATCCATGCTTAAAAATACAAATATATTTTTCGTAAATTTTTTTTCGTAGAATGTACAAACATTTTGTTTATATTACAAAACTTTTGTATAAAACTAATTATATAAATTTACAAATTTCGTAAAAAATACAAACATGATTTCGTAATATTTTTTTAGTACATTGTACAAAAATTTATAATGTTACAAGTATTACATATGGATGTTGATGTGGTTAGAGGTCGGATTTGCAATCAGAAGGTTGCGAGTTCAACTCCTGGCCAGGACAATTTTTTTTTTAGTTTTTATATTTTTTTTGTTTATTTATGTTTTTTTAAATTTCTATGTTTTATTATTTTATTTCATTATTACTATTTTTGTGTTTTGATATAAATGGATATTTTGTATTTTGTCTAATAAAGATGATCCTAAAACAAGTTAAAGAGGACCCGAAAACACTACTTCCACTTTATTTGCCGGGTTTAGTATGAAATTCAATAAAACAAATATTTAAAAAGATAAAATATTTAATAATAAAATGCAATTAGTTTGAAATTGTTATTTAAGTTTTTTATTATTATTATTTTATTATTTTTTTATTTTGTTTTTAAATATATTATTTGATATATTTATAAAAAAATTATATTATTTTATTTAGTTCAATAAACATAATAAAAATATTTAATTGCCATTTACAAATTTCGTAAAAATTAAATATTTGTAGCATATGTTTCTAGTTTTCATAAACATTTCATAATATTTTCGACTTAAGTTCCTTTTTAGTTTGTTGTATTGTATCAGCTACTTTGGTGCAAATGGTAGAGGGGTCTACTTCGACACAGCAGGACGTCACTGAAATCGTGAGTTCGATTCTGGTATGGCACCATGACATTTTTTTTTTTAATTTTAAAATAAACCCGTAAGGTATGCACCACTTATTTATTTAAAAAAAAGTTTTTACAAAACTTTACGAAATGTGATTTGTATATACTACAAATTTTTTCGTAATGTCAAAATAACCAAAACTTTCGTAAAATGAACAACGGTTTTCGTGTATTTTACCTATAGATTATTATGAGTGTACCGGTCCTGTGTTAGCCCTGCGGTAAAAAAGGGGTCAGTTGGGAATTGGGACCTGTCCCGTTATATGAGAAAACAAGACCGGTTCCTTAAATACCTAGCATGTGATAGGTGAAAATACTACCGGTTTATTAATTACCTACCACGCACATTGGGGCAAAATGAATGAAAAGTGGCGATTAATTCAAAATATGAACTTTAAAATTCATGATCGTGTTTGGTACCGGGTGAAAGTGGATAAAATTCTGCATCACTAATTGCAAAAATTATACTTTTAAGTTGTTTGCTTTAGTTGAAGTGAGCACTTAAAGTTGAATAATTGTTATTTTTTTTTGTGCATATTGAAAAAAAGTGAAAATTTTGATATTTCAATTGATAATTTTTTCTATTAATACTTCTAAAAGTTAAATTTTTATAATGGAACCGTCAACTTCAGGTAGTTTACTATATAGTACATGTTTTTTTGTTTAAATAAATGTTTTAAAAATATTAAATGTTAATAAAATAAAATTAGCCCAAAAATGGGCTATTTTTGATTTATATATGGAGTTTCAACAACTTTGTTCGTGAGCTTGCGTAAAATCGTCTATATAGTGTTATAATATCAGATCTCAACTAATAAACCCCAAAATATTTTTTTGCGATTTTTGGCGACTTTTGAGTTATGGTTGTTTTTGTGAAATAACTCAAGATGCTAAAAATCCACAAGTTGTTTTTACTTTGTTTTGTCATTATTTTCGTTATAGTAGTTGTTATTGTAGCTAAAAAAAGTGTTGTTAATTAGAGATGGGGGCGTGAGTAACTTTAATTCACGCATGCTCACGTGATTGCGTATGTTGGGTTTATTTACTATGAATAAAACTAATTAAATTATTTTACATGTCTTTATGATATTTCAATGAATTTTACTTAAACATTTGTTAATTTTAAATTATTAGAAAATTGTATATGGCACAAGTGCACTATTTTGAAAAATTGAAGGAGGTCACGCTCCCATCCCTATTTATTATTGTCATTTATTTGAGTCCTACATAATAACTGTTGGTCATATACATGCATCATACGAGTAAAGTTTTAATTTTGTTTTAAGCTGGTGATATCAATCTACTAATATAATGATAATACATTTTTAAGAATTTCTATCCATCCGTAGGGTATTATTGATTCGGTACTGACACGTTTATTTATTGTTTTAGCTGTCAATGTTTTGTGATGTGATGTTACATATTTAAAGTGTTGTGAAAGTGTAAATTATTCGGTACAGGTATAAGAGATCAAATTTCTTTGCCTGTTTTGGCTTACGCCACACAAATGAGCTTGAGAGCTGCTGGAAAAATAGATGAGTCGAAAATTGTTAAGGAAATAATATCATCTCCAACAAAAGCCAAAAAATACCGAAAAAGTATGGAACAGGTACCACCACAGCAGTTAACTCCGGATGAAGCTCTGTCCGTTTTGGTAGAAGCGAAGCTAAGTCGCCACCAATATAATGTTATTAGAAAGGTTGCACCTGAGAAATTTCCATCATATAAATTGGTCCAAAGAGCTAAGAAAAAATGTTACCCAAAGGGAGAACAAATGAAAATTTCTGAATCATCAGCGCAAGTTAGCCTACAAGGAATATTGGATCATACCACTGAACGCCTTTTGTCGGTTAAAAATGCAGATTTAAATTCGTTAGACAACGAAGAAATCGAAAAAATTACTTTATACACTAAGTGGGGCTTTGACGGAAGTTCAGGGCATAGTTCTTACAAACAAGCCTTTCATGACAGTAATGCATCTGATTCTTCTGTATTTATTACGTCAATTGTACCATTAAAATTAGTTTGTAAAAACAAAATCATTTGGCATAATCCTCGACCGTCTTCAACTAGGTTTTGCAGGCCATTAAAAATTGAATTTATGAAAGAAACGGTCAACAGTATTAAAACAGAAAGAGAAAGAGTGGAGACAGAAAAAAAAGCTCTTATCGATACAGTGATATCAGTTGGAGAAAGAAATATAAAAGTGAACCACAAACTAATTCTCGTTATGATTGACGGTAAAGTGTGTAACGCGATTACAGACACAAAGTCCACACAAAAGTGCTACATATGTGGCGCTACCAGCAAGGAGTTCAACAATATTGAACAAATGATTTCTAGAGATTACAACGTAGACTTCATGCAGTTCGGTTTGTCTGTCCTACATGGCTGGATAAGATTTTTTGAATGTCTTATTCACTTGGCATATAAACTTCCAATTCAAAAATGGCAGGCAAGAAGTGACGAAGAAAAAAAAAATTATTGCTGAAAATAAAAGTCGTATTCAACGCGAATTTAAAAAGAGAACGGGATTGATCATTGATCAACCAAAACCTGGTTTTGGTAACTCTAATGACGGGAATACTGCAAGACGTTTTTTTAAGAATGCAGAAGTATCTGCTGAAATTACTAATATTGATTTAGAGTTGATCAAAAATATGCACACAATATTAATTGTAGTTTCTAGTGGTATTGAGGTCAACATTGAAAAATTTACAAACTTTGCTAATAACACTGCCAGGCTATTTGTGAAAAAATATCCATGGTACTATATGCCTCCTACTCTTCACAAATATTTTATTCATGGGCCTGAAATTATATCATTATCGCCATTGCCAATTGGTCAGCTAACCGAAGAGTCTCAGGAAGCCAGAAATAAAGATTTTAAAAGTTATAGGGAGAATTTTGCCCGTAAATGCAGTCGAGAAAAAACAATGGAAGATATCTTTAATAGATTTCTCATAAGTTCAGATCCGTTTATAACAAGCATGAACAATAGTTCTAAAAAGAAAAAAGAGCTAATGCCAAAATCTGCATTGGAGTTGCTTGTACTTCCCAGCAATCAAAATAGCAATGATGAAGATGGAGATGAAGATGAAGATGGAGATGAAGATGGAGATGAAGATGGAGATGAAGATGGAGATGAAGATGGAGATGAAGATTAAGATTATTGTAACGAATTAATTTATGATTATGAAATTGAATGTGAAGTAAATACTAACATTGAAGGTAATAATGATTATTATAAAAAATTGTTGTTTTCAAAAAAAAAAAAAAATAGAATAACCGAATTTAATTAAATTTTTTTTAAATAGTGTGTTTATGGTTATTTATCAATAAAAAACAATTAGATTTTCAAATGTTGCATTTTTGAGCAAAATTTTAAAATTTCGAGAAAAAAGGTATGATTTTAATTTAAAAATTTTCTAATAAAAATACATATAAAATATTTATTCCTTATTATTTTTAAAAATATTACTTATTTTTCTTAAAGTACATTTAGTATGCTTTAATTTGCAATTTAATTGAATAATTTATAGCGCACCGTTCCAAAAATACAGCAAAAAATGTGAAAAAAGAGGATTTTTTACAGAACACAAAATGGCCCATAAAGGGTTAAAAAATGTGTTTTTTCACTCTGTTTTTTTTTTTTAAATGTTGGTTTTTTATGTATTTATAAATATCCATTAATAAAAAATATTTTTTTTTTTAAATTACGACTTCTATGAATTAATCGCCACTTTTCATGCATTTGGCCCCACTGTGCCACGTGGCCGGTTTTAAAGTCTATATCACGTGATGTGTTTGAAAGTGCAGGTCCTGTATTAGGTGAAAATAGGATCAGTTCCTAAAGTACCAATCACGTGATAGGTAATAGAGAGCTATTGAACCCCTCCTAGGACAAGCCTATGTTAAAGTCCCTTCCATATAAAAAACCGGTCCCGTGACCGTTCCCTATTACACTTAACCGGCCACGTGACGTGTCTAGTAATATGTCTCTTTAACGCAGGGAGGTGAAAACAACATCTATTCCCAAAGTTCCTACCACGTGATCGGTTTAGAGGTCTCTATCAAGTGATGGATTTGAAAGTACCCTTCTTGTATTTATATTTATTACTATTAAGACATGTTTTTATTTGATTAATCAAATTATAAACTTAGTCTATTTACAAAGGATTTCCATTCATTTGTGTCATTAGCTATATATCTTAACTGGTTAATTGTTTGGTTGGTCTCATATTCTATTGTTCTGCGCCATGTTGTCCTTGGTCTGCCTCTGGATCGGCGACCTTGTGGGTTATATTGTAGAGCTGATTGCGCAATATCGTCTTCGTTCTTTCTTAAAGTGTGGCCGAGCCAGCTATATTTTCTATTGATTATATCTTTATGTAAGGGTTGTTGTCCAGTAATTAGCCATAACCTTTCGTTGGAAATAGTACGAGGCCACCAAATCTTTCGTAGACAGCGGTTTACGAAGGTTTGAAGCTTTGCTATTATATTATTAGTGATGAACCAAGTTTCAGATCCGTAAAGTAAAATTGATTTTACGCAAGCATTAAATATGTTAATTTTTGTTTTAAGTTCAATCGTTTCTGAGAACCATATATTTTTTAGTGATGCAAAGGCACCTTGAGCTTTTCTTATTCGGTTAACTACATCATCTTTCGCGCCGCCATCTGTTGTTAAAACACCGCCTAGATATTCGAACCGTTTAACATCGTCTATTTGTTGGTTATTTATTTTGAGGTACGTCTCATTATTTGTATTGATCCTCATAGTCTTAGTTTTTCCAGTGTTTATTTTTAGGCCAAGTCTTAGCGATTCATTTGATAATTTATCAATCTTTGCTTGCATGTCTGTGTACGTATTTGTTATTAGAACTGCATCGTCTGCGTATTCCAGATCTCCTAACTTATCAAACATTCTCCAATTTATGCCAGTAGGGTTAATATCCAGGGTTTAGAATACCATATATAGAACTTTGATAAAGAGTAGTGGAGATAAAGCGCAGCCCTGACGAACGCCGCTGGTGTTGATTATCTTTTCAGGTATTCCCCTCGATAGGAGAGCTTGCCATATATATTTCCGACTGAGCGCATCAAAGGCTTTTTCGTAATCTATAAATGCTAAGAATAGCGGTGCATTATATTCGGAGGACTGCTCTATTATAATTCTTGTAGTGCATATATGATCGATGCATGAGTTTCCTACCCGAAAGCCGGCTTGGTTTTTACGTATCATACTGTTCAAGTGCTCTGCTATTCTATTTAGTATAATTTTATTGAAGATTTGAGCAATAGTTGGAAGCAGTGAAATTCCTCTCCATATCGCATTTCTTTTATATGATCGGTTGTTAAAGAATATGCCAACCCCTCTTACATGTGGGTCATCTTGGTTAGGCATGCCTGAATATATAAGCACATCGCCTTTTCTGTTACGTACTTCACCACTCTCATTCCACCTTACTTCACTAAGACCACACACACTTATATTTAAACGCTCACATTCTCGTGTTAGTTCGGCAAATTTTCCAGCCTGATTTAACGTCCTGACATTCCATTGTGCAAATCGTATCCGTTTAGCATTGCTATTGTTCGTCATCAAAAGGTTCCGTTCGTTTTTGTTTTTTATTTTGCTGTTCCTTGTAAATACTCGAATCGTTTAATATTCGGATATCGATGAAAGATTGAACCAACGATACCTATTTCAGAGATAGGGCTGCTATCTTTTAAAAAAACTTTTTCTGCCGCATTCGTAGGCCTCCGAACTTGCCTCATGCTGGGTTGAGACCTCAGATATTTCCCTCTGAGGACAGTTGTTGTGGTTATACCGCCATTGGTCGGTCGCCAGAGCCTCGTCTGCTAAAAACAGGGCCTTCCACTAGACGGGGAGGATGACAGTAATGTAGGATATGCTGTAAGTTCCGCGTCACTACACCTTGGACCCCCCTATTTTCACTTACCCCCTTCTTATGGTAAGTGAAAATAATCCTGGTTCTTATTGTACTTACTACGCAACTGTTTTAATAGTGGTTTGCAACGCTGAAAAAATTAGCCTTCTTTTGCTATAGTTTTGGTTATGTTCTTTTTCATCAGTCCTGTGACATGTTCTTTGCGTTTAGTTAAGTGACATGTTCTTTTACACCGGTCCTGTGACATGTCACAGATGGCAATCAACCCCCTCCTAGGACAAGCCCATGTTAAAGTGACCATTTCATAGAAAAAATTTATATAAAATAATATAAACATGTATACAAAACAATGAACCGGTCACGTGACGAATCCAGTGATAGGACGCTTTCCCGCGGGGTATTTACAACTATTACCAAATTAGTTTTTATTCCCAAAGGTTTTATTCTCACCAAAGTATACCTGCAAATTAGAAACCGTTATTGGAAGAAATTGGTTTATGTTAATTTTTTAAAATTGCTCTTCTTTGGACTATATTGATATTGAAAACTTGAAATAAAAAACCCAGTAAAACTTGAAAAATTTGCCCAGCGTCAACTCTATCTCTAACATATACTTGGTATCCAACTAATGAATGTGAATAAAGCGCATCATAATGCGATAACCACTTGTGGAAAAGAGATATTTTATTTTTTTTTTATTTTTAAAAAGTTCAAAGAATCCAAAAATATATGACTTTTTCATTAATATTTTCACAATTCGTGTTTAACTTTATAAAAAAAATTGTTTATACTGCGTACTTAGGAATATTTATATGAATACCGAATATTCGGTAATGAACATTTGTTAATACCGAAACAATGATTCTATATTGAAAACCTGAAAAAAAAATTTGTCAGTATAATCTACTGCCAAATTTTTTCTACAAAAATTTTGAAACAACTGCAAAAATAATTTAAAAGTATATTTTAATTGCAATATTTTTTTGTTTATTTCTATTACAATAAAAAATAGTGTTTACCATATCCTTCTTAAAACTTATAGTCAAAATTCTTCCACAAATGCAGTATTTTTATTAGTTGTTTTTTTAAATAACTGTCACAATAGTTTGAATTATTTCACAGATAAAAAACTGAAATTGCAGTTTAAACCAACTACTAATTACTACACAAGCAACTGCAAAAACTATGGTTTTAGTTTGTTTTAAAAATAAAAAATATATTAAGAAAAATTTAAACTCCAGCATCATATATTATTTTGAGCCTAAAAAATAGTTGCTATTTCGCAGAATTTTAACGTTAAGCCTTGTGATGAGCAGCCGTTTTGTTGAATTTTGTGGACAAATTTCGATATTGAAAACATATTTGTTTGAGCAAGTGCAAAATATAAGGAATAGGCCGAAGTGTAGCTGTAAAATTTAATAATCAGCCACCAAAGTTTTTCCGTTTTGGTCGATTGTTCGGCGGCACTCAAAATCGCATCTAATAAGCTTAATAAATATTTCTCCATTTGTCAAAACTTTCTAAATATCGAATTCAGCACCCAGAAAACAGACTCGGTAGCAGCAAAAACAAAAAGTTAAATTATTTTGCCATTTTTAATATTTTGTACTCTGAAATTTATATTTTTAGTGAAAAAAAACATTTTTTGAAAACCGCTTTAATACCGGTTTTCAATACCAGTATTAAGTTAAACTGTTGCAATATAACGATATTTTTGAAATCAAGGGACTCGATATTGGTATCGGTTACCAATTTGAAAGGCTTTTGAATCGGATAACGGTATTAGAAAGGTATCGGTGAACAACTGTTATATTTATTACCGAATGGGAACTACTTTTCAGCAAAAATTTAGTCAGGAGGGTGCTTGCAAAAAAGTTGCTAATGTCAGCAAAACTGTTTTGCTGAAAATCAGCGAGCTGATTTTTACCAAAAAATTGTTATCTCAGCAAAAGTTTTGCTAACACTTAGTTAAATGAAAATGAAAGTTAGGTTGGTGAATTATACAAAACTTTTTGCTGAGTCTTAGTAACAATAAAAAAACACAAAAAACTAGTAGAAAATCTGAATATTAGTTGAAATTTAGTTAATTGCAAATGAAAATCGACATGGTAAAATTTACAACACTTTTTGCTACTTATTAGTTGAACTAAAGTAGCAAAAACAATTTACTAATCTACAATATTATTACAAAGTATTTGTAAAATGCAAATCAAAATTTGTGTAATAAAATTTACAACATTGTTTGTTGCATATAAGTAGAACTAATGAATAAAATAAAACAAATTTTAACTCTTATATAAATTTTATTGAAATTACGAGTACATAAAACCAGCAAGATACGAGTATATTAATAAGCAAATTTTATTGATGTAAATAAAAACTAAAATGCAAAACAAAAGCCTCATTTCACAGAATGAATATATTACATTGTTTAAGTAAAGAAATACACAATTTCTATCTAAATAAAGTACTGGCTTCAGTCAGGTGTTGGTATGATACGAAAGTTAATTCTTTTTAAATAAAAAAATAATTGTATTTCTAAAAATTTGTTATATAACAATACTTTATTTTCACCTGTATGAAACACAAAATAAAGACCTAAATTTAAGGCAGGCAACAAATATAACATGGAACTGAATTGCTTAGCTTTTTTTTTATAAACTATTTTTTTTTTTTTTGATTAAGTTTACATAAAAACAAATAATATTAAAAAAATTATAATGAGATTTAATACTAAGGCCGAGTTTTTGGGATGGCAGTTAGGCATGGTTTAGTTTAACGTAAATCGAAATTTGTCATCCATTTCCTAATTTATTAACATAAATTTGTGGAGACAACACTTTCTCATATAGAATTTTGGTCTTTATATTTCACACACTAATTTTAAAGATAATCAACATCCTGAAAGCTCGGCCTGACTATATTTGAGTTATTAGTTAATAAATTTGTTGTTTTGTTTCTAACTGTTAAATATATAGTTTACTTTAATAGTTATTACTAATAAAAGAAAATCGACACGTAACTTATTTTGTTAAAATTGTCAATACAAAAAAATATTGGATATATTATCAGCCATTTATTTATATCCAAGGCTAGAGATATATAGATTTGAAGTATATTGAAGTATTTCGAAATCTAGTTTATGCATCAGATTATGTACTATATGATCGAAATCTAGTTTAAACATTCGTAATGTAAATGCGCTCTAAGTAAATTAAAAAAATTTAAATTGTAAATATGTAAGTTTAATTTTTTATAATTAATTTGTTAATTTTATTCTTCCAAATTCTTTATTAGACTCAAAACCGTATTGCAGTGGTGGTATTTTGGAAAGTGCCAAATGAAATAATCCCAAAAAAAATTAAATAAGTCCCCAACAAAAAAAAATGAAATAATACCCAAAAGAAATGAAATATTCCCCAAAGGTGAAAATGAAATAACACCCAAAATTTGGGGGTTGTTTCGTAATGAAATAACTCCCAAAGGAAGAAATGAAATAACCCCCAATGAAATAAGCTCCAAAGAAATGAAATATGTCCCAAATTTTTTTTATTTTTTGTTTTCATATTTTTGATTCTTTTGTTACACTGTTCAGTTTTTCTTCGTGGCGGCCTGCGCCCGATCTTAGGGGTTTTCTCCTCCATAGGACACGGCAGGTGGCTTCGCTGAATACAGTTTTCCTGCGCGCGTCTCATTATCTTCCCTAGTGTGACGCGCGCAGGGAAACTTTATTCAGCGAAGCCACCTGCCGCGCCCCATGGAGGAGAAAACCCCTAAGAGCGGCCGCAGGCCGCCACGCAGAAAATACTAACAAATATTAAAAAAATTTCACTTTTAGCAAAATGAAATATCCCCCAAAAATATGAAATAACCCCCAAAATAATTGCATATGAAATAATCTCCAAAGAATTTAAATTTTGGGCTTTATTTCATTGGGGGTTGCTTCATAATAAAATAATCTCCAAACCGTAAGATGAAATAATCCCCAAAAAAAATGAAAAAACCCCCAAACAATTTTACACAATTTTTTTGGGGGTTATTTCATTTTTGGCCGTTGGGGGTTATTTCATTGGGGGTTATTTCGTAGCGCCAACAAATAAGACTACAAACCAGAGTTCGAATTTAAACACAATCAAACGTTTTTCTATCGTTCTGTTTTGCTTTTTGCTGAAACTCAACACAATCATTTTGTTGTGCACAGCAAACATAAACAGAACATTTCTTTATTTTCATTTTGATTTGTAAACAGAACACAAACACTTTCACAAACTAGTTTTCGATGAGAGACCGAACTAAACGATTTTGTTCAGTTTGGCCAATATTTCAAACAGTTTGATTTTGTTGTGTTTATGGAATGGAACAAAACTATTCGTAAACCGTTCTTAGTGTTTATGTCATACTACAAGTGAAAACAATTTTCATTGAATTTTATGAATAAGTGCATTAGTTTAAAAAAAAAGATTCAACGGAGGAGTTCCAGTGAAATTTCATAAAACTAATGCAAAAAAACATTGATAACATGCAGAAAAATCATTTCTTTATTTTGGCAACCACAACGTTAAAAACACGTTTTAATGTTTAAGTTGAATGAACACTAAAAAATAACCACTACGAAATAGTAATGTTTGACGAAAGAAACATTTTCGTTTTGTTCCGTTTGTTATAAAGGGTGTCGCAAGAAGAACGCAATTTTTAAATCTGGCAACATTCGAAGTGACAACATTCGAAGTGTCATTGTTTGACATTTGAACAATTGTTATTGTTTGCTAGTAGAAGGTACGAGGTTAGTAAAAGTGCAGCCAGCTGACCATGGACAGCGAAGGGAGTTCTTTAATTGGGTATTGGAGAGACAACATGAAATTGCTGATTTTGCCGATAAAATCATCTTCAGTGACAAGGCCCATTTTCATCTTGATGGCTTCGCCAATAGGCAGAATTGTCGCATTTGGGGTGAGGAAAATCCTCGAGTGATTCACGAGAAGCAAATGCATCCTCAACGTGTCACTGTGTGGTGTGGTTTTTGGGCTGGAGGAATCATTGGACCTTTTTTTTATGAAAATGAGGCAGGTCAAGCGCAAACAGTCAATGGTGTTCGGTATCGTGAAATGATAACCAGTTTTTTCTTGCCTAGAATTGAAGAAATGAATGTGGAGGGCATGTGGTTCCAACAAGACGGCGCCACATGTCATAGAGCCAGAGAAACAATTCAATTGCTGCATCAATCATTTCCCGGTCGTGTTATTTCGCGTTTTGGAGATCAGAATTGGCCGCCTAGATCATGCGATTTAACACCACCAGATTTTTTTCTTTGGGGTTTTTTGAAGTCGATGGTTTACGCGAATAAGCCGACGACGACTCAAGCCTTTTTATTTATTTATTTTATTTATTCGTCTATGGAGTTAATCCTTACAGACTAAAAGAGGAAATTGGACGCTGCATTAATGAAATACCGCAGCATTCATGCAAAACGGTCATTGAAAATTTCATTAAAAGATCGCGTGCATGCCAGCAAAGCCGCGGCGGCCATCTGCACGATATATTGTTCCATACATAACCTCATTCTGTCTACTTTACGATATAATAAAGTTTCACGATTTTTTTTTAAATATCTGTGTTTTATTTAAAATTTAAAAATTGCGCTCTTCTTGGGACACCCTTTATTACAAACAACGATTTGAGCACTTGTGTTGTGTTTATAAATACGAACGAAACAATAGAGATCGTTGTATTGGTTTTTTTGATAGCAACGTTATGTTAGTGGTACATAAATTTTCGAACTCTGCAGTGCAAACATTTCCAAACATTTGTACATGCGTTCGGGTATTTAAAATTAAATAATATATATATTTGGAAGCAGCACGTTATTGCTTCTAAAACGCTCTCTACTTTATAAATAATATTTTCAAAGTAGACATATATATACTTTACATTTAAAAAACTTTCGCCTTGGATAAAAATAAATTTCTGAACATTCATTTTATTATTAAGCTCTGCAGGACTATCTACAAGCTTCATGAAACTCCCCTGCGAGTCTCGTATGGAGTACCGTTTACACTTCCCATCAATTTTTGTGGACGATGGTTTAATAATTGAATGTAGAATGTATATTAAAGTTGCATCGCCAAAGGTACCACTGACAGGCAGTCACAAGTACATATTTCTATGCATTCCCGGAGAAATCTAAGGATTTTCTCTTTAATCCATTTAGAAAAAGATTCTGAAAAAACTAAAGAATTAAACAAAAATGTATTTGCAGTTGAAGCTAGCCAATAAAAAATGTGACTTGCAGTTTTAAGTACATTATGAAGACCAGTTATTTATTGTTTTTTGAGTAAAATCTATTGAATTGATTATTAGAAGTGTAACAAAAACAATTTTTAATGGTAATTTTCTACTTATTGGGTTCAATATTAAGGAAAAGTCATGCAAATACTTGTTTGTAGTCAGTATCGCAGAAGCAATTCGGAAAGGTGTTATGATACTTGCTATTTTTTCTATTGGATTGCTTTAGGATTGACTGAAAGAAACAACAAATGCGAGAAAGAACAAGAAATACTTTTTTGTTATTTCAAAATAAAATGTAAACAAAACAAACAATATTGCCCACGTTTTGTTTCCCACAAAAACCGTCAAAAAAAGCTAAAAATCGCAAAAAAGTTAAAACCCGCTACTTTCGATCAAAAACTAAAAAAGTTGGCAGCAGTGCTAACATTTAATCTGGAAATGTCAATTTTAAGCTAAAAATTTTTATATTTTTTTTGACAGCCTAAGATTATTTATCGATAACACACGTATATTTGTTTGACATATCAAGATTTTTTATGGTATAATCATACTCTTTACACTTAGTCAGTTTTCCTATGCAAATATATTTGCACTGTTCTCCAATATAGAAAAAATACAAAAAATAGCAAGTATCATAACACCTTAATTGATTGATCTTTTAATATTTTTAGAACCGTTAACTTTGCATAACCAATGTTCAGGGCTTAACCATTAAATTCTGAAAAAGAGAGCAAAGAGAGCTGTGGCGTACCCAGGAGTACCCAGAATACCCGGTTCCCTGAAACGATTTCGATTTTTTAGATTGTGAATTTATAACTTTATGTTAAAAATATTATTAACCATAAACAAAATTCTATAATATCACAGTCATAGAAATAAACCTTTAGAAATAGCAGAAAAAGCTACTAAAAATTAGATAAAATTCGGCTGCAGAAAAATTTATAAAATTAATCTGGAATAATATTAATGTGTCAAAAATCAAAAGAATACAGTTCGTTTCTAAAAAAACTAACAGTATCTTAAAAAACGCGGTTTCTATGCGTTTTTTATTAAAAAATTATTGTAAAAAGCCGATTAAACCGGTTGCTGATTTGGACACTTTAAATACAGTTAAATAAAATTAGAAAAGTTTCTTTGTTAAAAAAACAAAGGTAATAACCAGAGAACATCCGTGGTGTCTATGGCAAAAGTCAAAATTACAAGGTTAAAAAATTAGACACATAATTTTGAGAAAAAACCCATTTCAAGCAAAGATAATTAAAAATAGCAATTATAAAGCTCAAAAATACGCAAATATGAGTAAAAATGGCAACAAATGCTTCTTTCAAGGAAGCAATATACAAATTTCGAATCAAATGAAATACAAACTCATATCAACCGCTCCATTGGAGTACTTTGAAATCCATTTTTAGCCACTAAATATGCGATTGAGCCGTTATGTTTTTTATCAAATTTTTATTACTTTTATCCCTTTCCATCTTATATATAATTTTCTATGAAATCTAGAGTATTTTCCAAACAAGTTTCAAATACGTAGAAAATGTTACTTTTCGATATTTTAAACTAGTATTAGAAATTTTTCATAAAAAATTCACAATTTTTCAGAGTTTTGTTTTTTATATTTAAAATAAAAAGTTTTTTTTTCTAAAATTGATTATTTTGCAAAATTAGAAAATACATTGGGTAAATTTGTGAAGTACTTTTTACACTATTTTTTTGTAAATCTAGCAAAAAAATTTTTGAATGTTAGTAAAAAAAAGTTTATGATTTTCACCAAAAAAAAACTAGTAAAAAAATTGTTCAAAATTAGTTTTTTGCTGATGAAGTATTACAAAAACTTTTGCTGTAAACGCATTTTCAGCAAACAATTTGCTGAAAATTAGTGCACTTGATTTACAAGACGTTTTACTAACTTTTCTACTAATGTTTTTTTTTGAGTGTATCATCAATGCTTATATAAACATATTTAATATGCCTGTGAGTTTAAGCAGTGGGATTCCATACTACTCCGTGTCGCTCAATTTGGTCTCTTTTTAGTTGTTCGTTAACTTGCACCGAGCAAATGAAAACATGTTGCAGAAATTTAAAAGTTTAAAATCACTTTTATCATATTTTTAAATAATAATTTAATAAATTTTTTAATTATTTCAAATATTAATGATAAAATCAGCAAAAAAAAATTCAATTAAAATTAAAATATATTAATTTTTAATAGAAAATAACAAAATATTAGCAAAATAAAGCTGAGTGTTTTAAGTAGGAATTTTTTTATCAACATGTTGCAATCAGTTTTTATTTGTATATACTCTTTGGTTTACGTTGCAGTATATTAAAGCACTGATGACAGTTCTTGTGATAAATGACACGATATGTACTTCATTAAGTTGAAATGACATATAGCAGATCTGGCAACACTCAGTAATCTCTTGAATATTTTCAAAAATCGTATTTTTATTAAACAATACTGTTAAAAAATTACCAGAGATTAAAATATTTATTTTCGCTTTTAAAATACGTGCTTTAAATGCCCTTTAAATGCTATTAAACAAGTGTAGCATGTTTAGCATGACTTGTATGCGACTAGTACCTACAAGAATATTTTCAAGTTCTTTAAGTATAAAGGATCATATTACACAACGATCAACACTTATTACAGTGTACGACGACTGCTGTGGTTACAAACATTCTAAGCTGAGAATGCTCAGTCAGACTGTTGAACATCCACTGTACACATTGATTAACAGTCAACCCTTCTGGTATTCTACATTGATCGTTGTTTTGTACTAACAATCTAACTAAAAGTACCTAGTCTATTGCTACACTTTCCACTGTATTTAGAAATGTCGAGTAAGCAATTATGTACTATAAATTAAGCTCGATTTCAATCAATAAAATCAATTCTTTGCTTAACATTCAAGGGAGCGTTTTATCCGCTCCATGCAAAGATAATAAAAAGCAAAATCAAAAAGTCTTTTATTTACATGGCGATCCTGCCAGTCTAAAGGATTAAAAAAAAAAATATTAATAATAAAATAAAGAAGGAGTGCTTTAAACTAGCACCGACTGGGACTAGTGCTTCACTGCACAGTCAAAAATACATAAAAATTTGTCCTGGCGGATCAGCCACAAAGATCCGCCAGCAGCGTGATGGAAGTTCCTTGTCTGGGCAAGAGACAGGATGAAAGAAGGTCCTCAACCACTAATTCTGGAAGAGTATAAGAAACGTCACCAGAAGATAAATAAAACAGAGGAACCAACAACCCCAAAAATATCCCGAAAGAGAAGAGGAGGAACAACTTCAAAAATTAAAACGTGAAAAATCTATATTAAATCAGGCATAGAACAAAAAAAAAAAACCCTGATTAGCTTCAAACCAAAGTGCGTACTATCCGCACTTGCAGGGCCTGTAAGCGAGTCATCGCTCGAGGCAAAATTATTTTTTTGAAAAATATGATAAAAAAAAAAATCTTTTACAAAAAAAAAAAAAAACCAAACTAGATAATAAACAGAGTGCATACTAGATATGCACCTGTAGCGAACGGAGGCGACTTCGCCCGTGTTCAAATTTTATGATAGTAAAAAAAAATATATTTAAAAAAAAAATAAAAAATTTTTATGTTAAAATTTGAATTTCAAAAAAAATTATGAAAATTTAAAACTTTTTTTTAATTAAAAATTACAAAAATAAAATGAATACAATAAATAATTAAAAATTACAAAAAATTAAGATTTTGTTATGATTAAATTTTTTTAAATTCTGGTCCTTTATATTGAATAATAGAAGAAAAATTAAAATTAGAGACAAAAATCCGATAGATGCTAACATTAGGGAACTAGTAATAGAACCAGCTTCAACCCCGGAGCAACTGGCTCCATATTTGATAGAACTCAGAAAATTGCTCGCAAAATATAATAATAAATAGCAGAAGAAAGAGAAAATGGTTGCAAACTATACCACTACTCATTGCTGGGTACGAAGTGGGTAAATCTCAAGAAGAAAATGATAACAGAGAACTTGTTGAAATTTTGAATCACAATATTAAAGAAGATGATAAATTGAGCATTGATAAGGGCAACGGTCTCAGCTATATAGAAATCATATCTATAATAGGGATAGCGATATTAGCCATCATTTATATGATAAAGATAGTATGTAAAGCCGTAAGTAACAGGCGTCAGCAACAAATACAAGCAGAACAGCGAATTTAAATAGGATAAATGGGAATTAGTGGAGAAATTAATCTCTTCAGAAAGAGAGAACTTTAAGAAAGCATATAAATGCATTAATAAGAGTAGATTTGTTCGCCCAGAAACAGTGAGAAAACATTTAAACACGATTATTAATTCACTGGAAACAATTAGAGAAATAGCATACAGAAACAGAGAGAAATTTACAGAAGAACACAAAAACGTTGTTTTGGAAACTTATTGGAGTTTCAGAGATCAATGAGTTAAAATACTTGATAAATATAATATAACCCAAACGGTGCCACATTCAATTGAACAGCCACTGAAAATAGATACAAATATTATACTGGCTTCAGGCAGTAGCGAAAAATTTGACCCAATTTCCGAGGCGGAAACGGATTCAGACTCAGAAAATTACTCGAATAATAATAAAATGCCACAAACAGTTGTGGAATTCCTTAATACAGCCTCACGGCTGATTTCTGAGTTCGACGGCAAGCCCGAAAATTTACGAACGTTCTTGGACTCGCTACGATTGGTCGACTCACTCAAAGGCACACATGATCAAGTGGCAGTGTCCCTGATAAAGACAAAATTGAAAGGAACTGCTAGAAACCTGATTGATAATGAAAATTCGATTTCCGAAATCATTAATAACTGACTAGTTCAGTTAAAGGTGAATCAGTCGAAGTATTGTCGGCTAAGATAATGAATATTAAGCAGAACAACAAGTCTGCAAATGCTTATTGTAGTGAGATTGAATCCCTAGTGAAATCACTCGAGAACGCGTACATATCAGATGGTTTGACCTGCGAGTTGGCAAATAAATACTCTACCCAAGTAGCTGTAAAAGCACTCACTAAAAATTGCACCATAGACAAAGTAAAATTAATCATGGAAGCGGGCCAATTCGATAATATGAATGACGCAATAGCAAATTAGTAAATAGTTGCACTGAGGCAACAGGTCAGCATAATGCTATATTATACTATGGGCAAAGACCCAATAATAGCAATTATCGCAGAGGTAAAGGAAGATTCCGAGGAAGAGAAAACTTCTCTCGAAATAACAATTATAACAACCGCACCAGCAACAACAATAATAATTATTCAAATAATAACTACAGGGGCAGAAGAGGACGTGGTAACTATAACGGCAACAGAAACCACACTAGAGCTATAACTGCAAATGAAGACAGTTCGGAAAACTCGAACACTCCCCTAAGATAAAGTCAATGAACAAGAGGATATACAACCTTAACCTTAACTTTAGTTGTTTCATTCAAATTAAAATAGATATAGTAAATACAACTGTAACATTACTGGTAGACACTGGAGCAGATATATCCTTAATAAAACATCAATGCACTTTCAAGAAAATAAATACTGCAAATTTTACTACACTTACTGGTATAGGAAAAGGTAGAATTAAATCCATTGGTGCAACATTTTTCGATTTAAGAACCGATAAATTTTTGATACCCCACAATTTCCAAGTGGTAGAAGACAATTTCCCAATACCATGTGATGGAATAATTGGTACAGATTTTATGAAAAAATATAATTCCTATTATTGAATTTAACCAAGACCAGGATTATCTCATCCTGAGACCAAATAATTTAACACAGCAAATAGTTATACCAATCACAAATACTTGTAATGAAGATATTGCATTACCAGCAAGATCGGAAGTTATACGAAAAATAAAACTTTCTTCCTGCACTGAGGAAATACTGGATACCTAACCAAGAACCCCACTCGGGAGTTTTCATAGCCAGCACAATAGTGAAAGCTAAAAATGCATTTATAAGGATACTTAACACAAATAATTCAGTAACTACACTAAAAGAAAATAAAATTATAACGGAAGATGTCAATAATTATGAAATAATGAAATGTAACACTAACGAAGAAAATAGAAAGGGCAAAATTATGGATATATTGAAAAGAAATTTTCCAAAACGTTTTAACGAAACATTAACACAAATATGCACCGAATATAGTGATATTTTCGGTTTGGAATCAGAAACCGTTACAACTAACAATTTTTACAAACAAAAGTTAAGAACAAAGGATACGGAACCCGTATACATCAAGAACTACCGTATACCACATACCCATAAAGAAGAAATCGAAGAGCAGGTAAATAAATTGATAGATGATGGAATAATAGAATCATCATATTCCGAATATAATAGTCCAATTCTGTTAGTTCCAAAGAATCCTTGCCAAATTCTAAGGAAAAAAGATGGAGATTGGTGATAGACTACAGACAAGTAAACAAGAAAGTAATTGCAGATAAATTTCCATTACCAAGAATCGATGATATTTTAGATCAACTTGGCAGAGCCAAATATTTTTCTTGCCTAGATGTAATATCCGGATTTCATCAAATTGAATTAGAAAAAGATTCTAGGAACATAACTTCATTTTCAACTACCAAGGGTTCATATAGATTTACCAGACTACCATATGGTCTGAAAATAGCACCAAATTCGTTCCAGAGAATGATGACAATTGCTTTTAGCGGTCTAAGACCAGATCAAGCTTTCTTATACATGGATGACTTAGTTGTCCTAGGTTGTTCAGAAAAACACATGCTTTCAAATTTGACAGATGTTTTCGAATTATGTCGCAGACACAATCTCAAACTGCATCCTGTAAAATGTTCATTCTTCATGCACGAGGTTACATACCTTGGTCATAAATGCACCAACAAAGGCATACTCCCAGATGACAGTAAATATTCAGTAATAGAAAAATACCCAAAACCTACTGATGCCGATAGCGCAAGGAGATTTGTAGCTTTTTGCAACTACTACAGACGCTTTATCAAAAATTTTTCTCAATACTCAAGACATCTTACACGATTATCGAAAAAAGTAGTACCATTTGAATGGACAAAGGAATGCGATATTGCTTTTGAGCATCTTAAAAATGCATTAATGAAGCCAACATTGCTGCAATACCCAGATTTTGAAAAACAATTCCGTATAACAACAGATGCTAGCAAACATGCTTGTGGCGCCGTGCTCACACAAGAGTACGATGGAAAACATTTGCCAGTGGCATACCCCTCTAGAAGTTTCACAAAAGGAGGAGAGCAATAAATCCACTATTGAACAGGAATTAACGGCCATACATTGGGCAGTGAAACATGTTAGACCCTACATTTATGGAAAACACTTTCTTGTTCGATCAGATCATAGACCACTTTCTTATCTATTTTCAATGAAGAACCCCAGCTCAAATTAACTAGAATTAGACTTGATCTAGAGGAATACGATTTCACAGTTGAATATTTTAGGGGAAAAGATAACTACGTCGCGGACGCTCTATCGCGTATCACGATCAACGAATTAAAAGAATTAAATATACTAAATAAAAATATACTAAAAATGACAACAAGATCAATGACTAACAAGACACAGAACAAGGCTGAAAATAAAAATATGAATAAGCAGCATCAACTGAATGAAAATGAAAAGCCCAGTATATATGTACCAATCAAGAACACTGACGTCAGAATATATTATAAATTGAAGATTACCCCCGGAAGATGTTACATCAAAAGTGGAAAATCTGTAATTGCATATATACATATAGATGATTTGTTTATTAATGGGAAACTTGACTTAGGACAATTCTTCCCAAGGCTCGAAGAAGTGGCCGGTAAATATAACATTACGAAAATACAAATGGCACCTAGTGAGAAAATTTTCGAATTTATCTCCATTAATGAATTCAAACAAATGGGCAATAAAATGTTGAATTATATAAAAGTAGCGCTACTGAATGAGGTGACCAGAATTAATAATATTCAAGATGTAATGAAACGATACCATGAAGACCCTGCTGAAGGAGGTCACTGCGGTGTTTTAAGAACATTAAACAAAATTAAAAGATATTACTATTGGAAAAATATCACGAAAGACGTAACAAAATACGTTAAATCATGCCAAAAGTGTCAAACAGCCAAAATTACAAAGCACTTGAAGAGTCCTATGATATTAACGCCAACGCCGGCGAAACCATTTGATATTGTATTAGTGGATACTATATATATAAAATCCTACAATGACAATGAATATGCAGTCACTATAATATGTGACATGACAAAATATTTAGTAACAATACCTATACAAGACAAAAGCGCTAGAACAATTGCAAAAGCAATTTTTGAACATTTTATTCGTACTTATGGTCCAATGAAGACGTTCATTTCGGACATGGGTACGGAATACAAAAATTCTGTATTGACGGAATTATTCAAGCTTCTTAAAGTTGAGAAACTCATTTCCACGGCTCATCACCATCAAACAATGGGCACAATAGAGAGAAGTCATAGAACTTTCAACGAGTATTTAAGATCTTACACAGCAGTTGATAGAAACGATTGGGATGATTGGCTTAAGTACTTCACGTACTGCTTTAACATTACGCCATCATCCGTACACAACTATTGTCCATGTGAGTTAGTTTTTGGCAGACTTCCAAATGAGTTTCAACAATTTAATGAGGGTAGATAGAATTATTCCACTTTACAACATAGATGATTATTCTAAGGAAGTAAAATTTAGATTAGAAGTAGCACATAAGAGGGCCCGAGAGATGATAGATAGATCTAAGTTACTACAAAAATTTAATTACGATTAAAATACATTAGACTACAATTTTAAAATAGGAGATTTAGTTTTACTTAAAAATGAGAAAGGCCATAAGTTAGACCCTCAATATAAGGGACCATATAAAGTTAAAAAAATAGATTTAAAACATAATGTAACTATTTTTGATAACAAAACCGAAAAAGAACAAATAGTTCATAAGAATAGACTTAAGATTTATACACAATAATAATGAAATAAAATAATACAAAGTAATATATGGAATTCCAATATAATAAAGAAAATCAATAAAAACAAAAAGTAAATATAGACACAATATAGTAATAAAATTATTTTATGTCTTTAATGTAAAAGAATACTCATACAACTTTGTTATATGAGCATTCTTCCGTAAAAGGGAGGTGTAGCATGTTTAGCATGACTTGTATGCGACTAGTACCTACAAGAATATTTTCAAGTTCTTTAAGTATAAAGGATCATATTACACAACGATCAACACTTATTACAGTGTACGACGACTGCTGTGGTTACAAACATTCTAAGCTGAGAATGCTCAGTCAGACTGTTGAACATCCACTGTACACATTGATTAACAGTCAACCCTTCTGGTATTCTACATTGATCGTTGTTTTGTACTAACAATCTAACTAAAAGTACCAAGTCTATTGCTACACTTTCCACTGTATTTAGAAATGTCGAGTAAGCAATTATGTACTATAAATTAAGCTCGATTTCAATCAATAAAATCAATTCTTTGCTTAACATTCAAGGGAGCGTTTTATCCGCTCCATGCAAAGATAATAAAAAGCAAAATCAAAAGTCTTTTTATTTACATGGCGATCCTGCCAGTCTAAAGGATTAAAAAAAAAAAAATATTAATAATAAAATAAAAGGAGTGCTTTAAACTAGCACCGACTGGGACTAGTGCTTCACTGCACAGTCAAAAATACATATATAAATATATATAACATAACAAAAATTTTCTTTCAACTACTTACATCAATGGTAGTCTAAATGATGCTCTCTTTTAAAGGATGCAACAGCCGAAGATAATTATAGAAACGAAACGAAAAAATAAACAAAAACAAACGAAACGAAAAAAACAACCCTTTTTTTTGCAATAAGAAAAAGGAACCATACAAATCTACCTATGATGTGTGTCTTTGTCTTTTGCTTTACTCTGTCTACATGTCTGTATATGTTTGTTTGCAATTTGACCACACTAGATTATTAATCTATTTACATTTCTTATAGAAATACATATTAAATTTAAATATTTTCTTTTGTCTTTTATTTTATTAATAGACAATTATTTTCACAAGCCGGCGACAACGCAAAACTTAACTTGTTTTAATCCTCAATTTTGTTTTATGTATGAAAAACAGATACAAAAGTCTTCCATGGTTGATTTTTTTATATGTCTTATTAGAGTTGTACTTTTTAGTATCATTTTCCTCTTCTCTACTACATCTTGACATGCTGCGACATCTACTTTATTCTGCGTATATCTTTCAATCTGGTTGTCGTCCACACTATTAATGTGCTTATCAGCAGAATTTTTTTTTAGCAAAATTAATTAGTAAAACATTAGTATATTAGTAAAGCATTAGTATAAAACAGTTAAGTGCTGAATAAGTATAACAATAATTTTAGCTGAAAACACGATTTTAGGAAAAAATTTTGCTAAAAAATAGTATACCTGATTTACAAGACGTTTTACTAACTTTTCTACTAACTTATTTTTTTGAGTGTACATTAAAATTGGTATTCATATTATTTTTAAGAAATGACTAAGAAATATTCAATGTTTGAATTATCAAATATTGAATTATCATAACATAAAATTATAAGTTTTATGGCATTTTAAAAAACTTATTTTTTTGCGAAAAGGATAACGAAATTGAAAAATGTCCCTAATTATCGAATATCTCAAAATGTGCATAATTAATTTTTATTAAATTTATTTTGCAATTTACTCAAAGTATCACTTACAACATAAACAAATTTAATGTTGGGAATCAGAGGTGTTCAAAAATAAATAAATAATACAATTTTGTATACTCACAAATTTTGTAAAGGGTCCGCCAAATAACTTTTTTTTTTTGAACTCCTGAACCAATTGGACTTTGTATGGCGTCATACCAAGGTCTTTATGCAAAATTCGTCTCAATGATGTCTCCGAAATGTTCAATTGTTGAGAACGACGGTGAATTGATGTTGATGGCGCTTCACGCACACTTTCTGCCACAGCAGCAATATTCACGGGTATACGCACAGCGGAAGGATAAAACTAATTATCTGTCAAATCAGATATGAGCTAAGTGTTACCATTCACGAAATAAGCACTAGTTGAAAAAAAAAAACGTTAGATGGCGGACCATTTATATTCACAAATATAAAACAAATTTCAATATTTTTGCCACGCATGGGAAAATCGATATGCATATTAAGCAGGAGACCACTTTTAGTTAAACTGCGAACTCAGATTTTCCTTATCACATCCTATCTCCTTAGAAAATGCCATTTAACGTTAATTTTTTAAAAATTATTTCAATATTTGTACTCATTAATTGATGCCAATATGGATATCAAATGAAAGATAATAATCCCTGTTATTCCAAAAAAGTATTTGCCGTAATATTTCGGGGCCAACAGTTTTAAAAATGTCCATTTAAAATTGTATACTTCAATATCCCGGACTGTTTTAATTCAAATTACAAATTCATGTTAAAGGTTTGACTACACTGTAATACATATTAAAGTTTCAGCCTTCTGGCTTTATTAATTTAGCAATAACAAAGATTTTAAATATCCATGTATAAACTTAAATTTGAATATGTTTTATTGAATTTTTTACGTTTGATTTTTAGTTTTACAGGGCTAATTCAAATATTTGATATTGTTAAAGCAATAAAGCTATACTCAAAAAACTAAGTTTGTAGAAAAGTTAGTAAAACATCTTGTAAATCAGGTATACTATTTTTCAGCAAATTTTTTGCTAAAATTATGTTTTATACTAAAATTTTAGTTATTCTTATTCAGCACTTAACTGTTTTCAACTAATGTCTTACTAATATTTTACTTATGTTTTACTAATTTATTTCGCTAAAAAAATTGTGTGGATTAGCACATCAACCAGACTGAAAGATATACGCAGAATGAATTAGATGTCGCGGCATATCAAGATGTAGTAGTGACGAGGAAAATTACACTAAAAAGTACAGCTCTAGTAAGACATAATATAAAAAAATCAACCATGGAAAATTTTTGTATCTGGTTTTTATACATAAAACAAAATTGTGAATTAAAACAACTTAATCTATTAATTAAATAAAAGACAAAATAAAATATTTAAATTTAATAAAGATTAAATGTGTATTTGTAAACTAAATGTTTATATATATTAATAATATTGTGTGGTCAAATTGCAAACAAATATGCAATAAGCAGACAGACTAAAGCGAAAGACAAAGACATACATTTTAGGTAGATTTCCTGTTTCCTTTTTCTTATTGCAAAAAAGGGTTGTATATGTTATGTTTTGTTAGTTTTTCGTTTCGTTTCTATAATTTTTTGCGGCCTTTGCGTTCCTTTAAAGGATAGCATCATTTAGACAATAATTGATGTAAGTAGTTCAAAGATAATTTCGTTTATGATACATATATATAATTATTTCTATTGTTATTAGATATTATATTAATTCATATCGTCAATTTGGGAGTTTGAATATTTTTATATTTTGCAACGTATTGTAAATTATTTTAAAAATAATCACTAAAATACGTTTCATGATTTTCAGCAAATAAATTAACTAAAGTATAATTTTTCTACAAATTTTTTGAGTTTTTTCAGTCTACTAATATTCAGCAAAAATTTTTTTAATTTCTAATCTACTAAGTGTTAGCAAAACTTTTGCTGAATCTACTAATTTTGTTGCTACAAATCAGATCGCTGATTTTCAGCAAAAGATTTTCTGACATTAGCAATTTTTTTGAAAGCACCCTTCCTGACTAAAATTTTGCTGACTCAGCAAACGTTTTTGCTGACTTTACTAACTTTTTTATTTGAGTGTAAGAGTCTTTAACATGTATTTCAGTGTGGTCAAACCTTTAACATGCATTTGTTTTTTTAACGAACTTATTTAAAATAGTCAATACTATTGAAGGATATAATTTTTTAAAATAACAGTACTGGCAAAACGTCGGCGACGGTCGGTTAATGCGTTGGTAGAACGTGGCATTAACAATCTTAAGAGTATTGTCCTGTTATACGATTCGATAACAGCTGCCAACAGTTGGTTTGCCGCCATTTGCACAATGTTGGAAATTTAAAACATTTTATGGATTTCAAATACTTTAAATTCTATTAATTTTGTAAAATGTTTATAAAACACGCATCTTTTAAAAGCGCAACCCATTTTGGAGTAATCGTGACCCTTAATGAGCTTCGGATATGTTGTATACAAATTTAAGGCACCGGTGTTTTTTTCGCTGTCCAACATCATGTGTAGGCGTTACTAAGTGGCGTCAAGAATTCCGGTTTATTTCGTTTATATTTAAAGTAACTATAGGCAAATATGGTATCAAATTAAATAGTTTTTGAAAAAGAAAACACTCACTTGTGAAAAAATTATGTCTAAAGACTTTCAAGTATTTTTGTTATTAAAAAAATGTGTTTTAAGTAACATTAACTCTGCCGTTTTATTAAGGAATTATAGTAGTTTTAAGCTAAAAATAATGCATAGTAATGCCGAGGGGTTGTCTGAACTTTTTCCGATATTCGAAATCGTTCGGTATTTATGCGACTTTTCCCGAAGAGCCTTTTTCCACTAAATTTCAAATAATTCAAAACTGTGGCAACTCTGAGTCCAATAATTGCTGATTGAATGTGTAGCATATAAGAAAATATCAAAAAATGATAATGCTACTGAATATTTGAAATATTGGTTAAAAACAATAGGGACAAAGAGTTTTGCGGAACATACTGGCAAAACATTTGATTGACAAACAAATTGTGTGCTTGTAGTAAAATTTTGGATATAACTTTGGTCATTTCTAAAAGCAGGTTTTACAAAAACAACAGTGGCTTGCCAGTACTACTTTTTGTACGGTTGGCAATTTCTACTTGGGTAGCTGTTGTTGAAGTAAAACTTTTATATTTAAAATGTTAAGATTTATTAATATCGTTGCATTTGTATACCCTACACCACTAGAAATGGTGTACTGGGGTTGTGTTTATGTTTTTAACTATCAAAAACAATGGACTTAAACTCAGCTCTAAATATATCGAGCGAAACGATTTAAAGAAGTTCGTCCGTCCGTGTAAGCAAACTACAGGTAATTCTGAAGATAATAAACAAAATTAAATAATTGGTAAAAATGTTATATCTGAATTGGCTTAAAAGATATTAAAAAATGTCAATTACACAGTGTCACAGTGAAAATATACTTCAGAATTTTAAATACACCCTCAAAATCTGAAGTTATCGGAAAAAAACTTTTTTTCAAGGCTGCATGGACTAAAATATTTTTAAATAAGTCAGTTTTCAACCGAATTTTTGAACTTTTTTACAACGAATAGTTAGGCTTTCCAAATATATATATATATATATATATGTTTATACTTTTATCAAACCCATTTGAAAATATTACCAAAAATATTTAAAATTTCCAAAAATTTTGAATTTTTTTCAATTTTGGCGCCATTTATTTCTAAAGATTTATTTGAAAATACGTTTAATACTGAGTAAAAAGAGTCCTTGTTTGATTAAATCGGTTAAAAATGGTTAGAGTTACGTTTTTTGTAAAGTAACATTCTAATTTTTCCCACCACGTCCATGTTTTTTTTTATGCTTCTTAAATTGTGTGTATGTTTTGTGAATACTGGTACAAATTTAATTTGTATTCTAAAGAAAAAATTGTAACTTTAACAATTTTTAACCGATTTTATCAAACAAGCACTCCTTTCATTTAGTATTAAACATGCTTTCACAAAAAAATAGGTTTTCGAATAAAATATTAGAGAAAAAGGGCGTAAAAGTTGAAAAAATTTTTAATAAACATATACATAACCATTTTTGTAAAGCTTAACTATTAATTTTTCAAAAATCCATTCAAAGTTTACAATCAGTCCAAAACTGACTTAGTTAAAAATATTTTAGTCCTTAGAGGCTTAAAAAACGTTTCTTATCGATAGCTTCAACATTCTGAAAATTAAATGTGATTTACTCAACCAGACTTAAAACCTACACTAGGTCATTTTAAAAGTAAATTAAATTTTTTCTAATTTATAACACAGTGTAATTGGTATCTTGGTTTTGGGTTGTCAATGACATGCATCTCGATCGATCAGGCCTACATATTTCAATCGGACCACTTTTGGACATAGTCCTCATATCAACCATTTACCCGATATTACCTTGAATAATGATATGGTATCATATAATAAGTATCAGATACCATTCGGAATTCGGTTTTCCGAAATATGTCACAATTTGTTCTGTAGTGTAGGGTGTATCATATAAACTTTTTACTTTTTCTAGTAGCGTCATTTTGAAAATGCATACATTTTCGTATACAATGATATAAAGGAAAATGTGTTTTTGACAGTACATATTTAAAACCTTGTGCTAAATAAAGAATCGTTGCTTTTTATTGAAATGACAAGCACAATTGCTCTAACACAAAGCATTCTTAAAATTGTGGGACATTCATCAGCCATATATGGTATCTTTTTATTCGAAATTTTGTTAACGGATTAATCGAATTTTTGTATAATATAAATTATTGTAATTTATATTATACAAATATAATGTTTAAAAATTACAGAGATCTGCACAACAGTAATTTGATTTTGTCAAAATAAAATAACTTTAGCCGAAACGATTAAATTCTATTATTTAGTTCCAATATTTCTTCTCCACATTGGGGGACATCTTCAGAGAAATATCGGAAATAAATAATTATAATTTATAAATAAAAGAATCTTAAGCTCGTTTAAAAGAAAAAGAATTTCTTAAATCAATATATTCAATGAAACAAGAAAAGTCCATTATAGTTTGTTTTCAAAATCCAAACCAAAAGCAATGATATCACATTATTTAAATACACAACTTTAAAAATCGATTAACGAATACAGATTTAAATACCCTAATGTAATGTCATTTGGCATGTTATGTAAAAAATATTAATACACTCATAACTCGTATAACGCGGTTAATTCATAAAAACCCCCAAAAAATATATAATAAATATGAGGGAAAATTCGGCCTTATGAGTAGGGTGGCCTTTATTTGAAACACCGTCATATTAAACCGCGTTATATAAGTACTAGGTGTAAAGTAAATAAAACTGGCGTATTTAATGATACTAGATGAAATGTAAAATGACAGTTTATGAAAAGAACCCCGTACGACATTTGCCACAGGGAATTTCACAAAAAAAGTATATCAATATTCTTATGAAATACACAATACAAGAATACGTTCTAAATGCATGAATAAAAAAGACGAAGAATGAAAAAACGCACAAAATCTAGATCATCATAAAAACTCAAACAAACATCAAGACTCCACAGGGGTGTTGAAATTACCTTTCATTTTGTACGAAGGAATTTAGATTATCTACTCATAATCGTAAAATATAGTAACGAAATACATAAATATGTATATTAGGGATATAACTTATTAGGGATATAACTTAAGGATATAAATTTCTAGTTAATCCCCACGTCTTTTGCAATTAAATGTTGTATTAATAATAAAAATCGCTTTCTCGGGTAATTTTAAAACAAAAACCTCCCACAAAGGGCATTCCCATTAATTTTCAAGTTTTTTCCATTTAAGTTGGTCTTGAAGGACTGCATAGCATATTTTAAATAACTTGTAACGACACTCAAATCTTTTTCTATCAAAATCCTCGAAACGCGCAAAATTTTAAAATGTTTGTATCCATTATTATCGATAGTCATCGTTATACACTGCGTTGCATAACTATAATTAACTACAAATGATTTTTGCTATTTTTTCTAATACTACAAACAATTTTTAAAACTTATAACAGTTTTAAGAGTGTGATAACTGATCTCTGATTGTGTAAAATTTAAGACGTTACTTTATTGGTTTAAGACAAAAATTGAATAATAATATTTTGTTAGTGTTTAACAGCTATAATTACATAAACAACCCAGGAATGATAATGGGATACAAAATGCACGATACTACTGAGGGGAAAGGATCCATATTATTTATGTAGGAGGACACTCGGCATATCGTATGACTTGGCAAGATCTAGGGGCTGAATATAAACCCGGATAAGATTGAAATATGTTTGTTCAGCAGGTAAAGGAAGTAGGTCGCCATCACTCCTCCTACTTTCCGAGGCGTGTACATGAGCATCATATATAGCGTCATGTACCTAGGAGTTGTCCTCGCAAGGTGTGGGCGATGTACAAGAGGGCAGTGGGCTCTAAACTTTTAGTGTGCTTATCAGCACAATTTTTTAGCAAAATAAATTAGTAAAACATTCGTAAAATGTAAGTAAAACATTAGATCAAAACAGTTAACAGTTAAAACTGTAAAAATATTACTTGAGCTAGAGTAAAAACTAAATATTTTTTTATATAAATAGAACATTTTTGGTCTTCAATGTTTAGTAACGTCATGCTGCTTGTTAGGAAAAGACCCTAGCCACGTGTTGGATTACTAAGACAACAAGAATTTAGCAAACTGGTTGATTAATCGGTTTTTTGTTAAAGCTCTGTCTATTCTGGAAGCTCTAGCTTTCCTAGAACTTCTGGTTCTGATGAGATCTTTAGCCAGATCGAAATACTAGTATCAACCTAGCTAATATGTTTGATTTGCTTTATTTTTGTAGATATACGGACGTTGCGAGCTCGTTAGAAATAAAAAAATAACATAAAAATATTCTCGATGTACATAGAAACAAAAAAATTCAAAAATTGTTAATGGAATCAGTTATAAAAACAATCAGTTAGTCAGTGAAGTCCAAAAATTTTTGTTTAAATAATTTCAATTATTAATAAAATTTTAAAAATTATTATGAAATTTTTTGAAACAAACATTCTGTCGGAGTTCCTCGCAGGCCCTCTGGACTACTTATACGGACCCCCATTTTGGAACCGTTGGTTTAACTTATAGAGTGCGCTAAGAAAAAAAATATTAAAATCAAATAGAAACATACTTAAAATAAATGAAAACGTTGTTGATATACAACATGTTTGTACTTATTTTAAATATTTTGTAATTAATTTTAACATGTTAAAATGTTTAGGTTTTAATAGAAAAATACTCGATTTAAGTAGAAAAATAATTATTTTTAGTGTACACATTTGTGCTTTTCTGGTGTTACATTCAACTTGTACTTAATTGTTGAAAATTAAAGAATTTTTTTTTTTAATAACTTTTTTGTTAAAAATATAACATTAATTACTTAAATATACCAATAAAATAATAACTTAAGTATTTTTAAGCTACATATGTATGTACGATGTACATATAGTAAATTAACTTACGAAAAAGTCATCACTTCCGCGAAGTAAATGCCCATTACGCCCCAGATTGCTCCAAGATCCCCGCAGAATTTGTGGCCAAGAAAGATTGTTGGGGCATTAAATCGATGGATATAATTAAGTTAATTCTTCAGTTAATTCCTGAAACTAAAAAATAAATACAAAAATTATTGAACAATAACTTTAACAATTAAATTACTTAAAAATATTACAAAAAGTCAAAAACACTGACTATTTAAGACGTTAAAATTATGCACTTACCATTTATTTAAAAATTGAAATAATAACAGAGACGGAGGACATTAGAAAAATAAACAAAATCTAAAAATAGAATGTTGGGTGTTGTCACTTCTGAGTATAATATACAATAACAGAATAATAGGAGATTAAACTGCAATTTAGCTGCATTACATTCGAGGCCATACTTGGGTGTGATCGCTAAACGGCCGTGACTTGGTATTGTTACGGTTGTAATGTAAATTAGAATGCAATAGTTTATTCAGAAGTAATTTCATAGATGTTTATCTTAATCTGGTCAGAACTTGAATAAAATGAAGTTAATTTTTTTTACATGATTTATACTAAGCACTTTTTAAATATAATTACACTTACAATTTTGTTGATACCATTACCACTTTTTTTGTTGTTGGTATTTTTTCAGCTTTTAGGTTTTAGGTGGACTGTATTAAGATTTTCTTGTTGATCTTTACAGCCAATTAATTACGGATTTTGATGTTGAAAATTTTGTATCGTACCTAAAAATACATAAAAATATGTTAATTTTAATATTGATTTGAGAGTTTGATTTTTTTTTCTTTGATTTTGTAAAAAAAAACTTTTTACTTTAACCCTACACTTCATATTGTATCACTGGTGATACACAATTTTATTATTATAATAACGGCTAGTTCGCTCTTGTTTTCGAAAAATATTAACTCATATTACATTATATTGATCATTTTTGCACAATAAAAAAAAAGGAACCGTAATGTGATTCTCAATAGTTTTGTATTGTCAACTCATTTTTCAAAACGTCTTACAGTTTAAGTGAAAGTATCCGGAGTGCTTAGACAAAAAGCAGCTGCACGTTTTGAATTTTTTACGTAAAAAGCGTAAGTTGAATTAAATTTGCGTAATAATAAACTATATTTATTGTTACACAACATTTTATTATATGTATATGTAACTTATTCTTATTTCATTTATAAATCAATATTTACTTCATGTATCACTGCTGATACACCATGCAGTGGTACAAATTTTTGTACAATAAGTTCATAGTAGTAAATATAAAAATTATAACAAAATTATACGGGTCTATTATAATGTTTTAATTATAATTTTTAGTTTTACAGTTAAACCGAATAAAGGCTCGCTGAATGAAAATGAAATTCAGGCCATTATGGAAGCATGGGATGACAGTGAAGATGCATTTGATGACTTGGAATCTGAATGTGAATTTGATATCAATCACGAAATTTTGCCACCTATTGAATATGATAACGATTTATTTGACATTGAAATATACCGGTAATAATGAGTGATGAAACCGAACAAATTTGTAAAAATATATCAAATATTCCTAGTACGAGTAGTAGATTTGTTGATCCAAAAGTAGCGGCGAAAGAATAAAAAAATAAATATTCAAAAATTTTGTGGAAACAAAAAGATTTTCCAAATAAATCCGATCAACTCGCCTTCAAAGGAAATTCAACTCTGCCAACAAGTATCTTAAATCTGGAAACCCGTATGAATTTTTTAAATATCTTTGGACCGATGAACTATTGGAAAGTATTGTCGAACAAACTATATTATATTCATCACAAATTGATCCTGCACATCCATTCAAGATAAATAAAACGGAAATCAGTCAGTATATAGGAATTTGTATATAGGTAATAAGTTAATTCAAGAGACAATGTCTGTAAATCAATTCGAAAAAATAAGAAAATTTATTAATTTCAATGAAAACACTAAAATGCAATTGAAGCGAAAAGACAGAAAACGTCTGCAACCCATTATCCAACAGCAGACATGCGATTGGACAATTTTGCACATTGGCCAAAATGGACTGATGAGAGGCAACGATGTAAAAATCCAAAATGCAACTTTTTATCTTGTGTGATGTGGAAAATGCACATTGAATTTGTGCCTTCTAAAAACAGGAATTGTTTCACTAATTTTCATTTGAACAAATAATTCATTCCTAGTCATATTATATGAAATTATTATCAATTAATTTATATTTTTTTGATTTAATTTTTTTTTATTTGAACTTATAATGAATTGTTGTGATATATATGAAAATTGCATAATATCTACTAAAATAGTGATTTAAAATTTTTTTGAATATTTTTCCTGAACTCAGACGGTAATTTCCCCTTACAAAACATTTTTTTCGATCAATATAAAAAGTCATGCAGTGTAGGGTTAATTTAACTCTTCTTTGAAATAACTTTACACTATGAATTTTTTATCAACACTATTTTTCCGGTTTTTGAATTTTTTTGGATAGTTTTCTTCGCAATTTAATTTTGTTTAATCTCAATTTGATGACTGCAGACAAAATACAAGTGATGTGAGTATTTTAGTTAGTGATGATAATCATGATGCCCCAATGTTTGTTGGGCGACAAACCTTTTAATTCCGTTTTTGTTTGGTCCAAATAAAAATCGACTTTTTAGTTTTAATAAGTAGAATTTTACTTTTTATTTAATTTTAATTTGTTGTCAGTTATTTTAATTTCTTCATCTCACTATATGATTGTTGTGGTACCGTGAAATAACTCCCAAATGGAATAACTCCCAAAAATTTTCCATATAAATTTGGATTTATTTCACTATGAAATAACTCCCAATGCGATAGGACTTATTTCACAATCTTCTGTTAGAAATTATTTCGTTATGAAATAACTCCCAAACGAAATAATTCCCAACCAGGTTTTGTTGGGAGTTATTTCACTCCTTTTTGGCATTGGGAGTTTTTCACTATTGTTGGTTCTTATTTCACTTTCATTTTTAGATGTGATTTTATCGTTCGGAGTTACTTCATTTCTTTAAAATTACATTTTGTTAAATTTTGTGCATTTGTAACGGTTCTTAAAATTGTCGTAAATTAAGTAATAGCAATACAATGAGTTATTATACCAAAAGGAACGCAGTTCTTGCTAGAATTTTAGTAAGTAAAGATCGGTATTAAAGTGATTAAAAACAATGGCAAATCTTGAATTGGAAATAATGAGTGGCAAAAGAAGAAATAGTAAAGTGTTATACGTAAAAGTCGAAAATCAAATTTATTTAAAAAATTCGGAAGCTAGAGGAAGAAAATATTATACGTGTTACGAAGAAAACTGCAAGTCGCGAGTGGTTCTGGAAAACGGGCAGTGTCGTAAAGCCACTGATTTTATTGAGCATAATCACAGCGACAACGGAAGCTGTATGCAGAACTTAAGTCCCTCAACCAAATAAAATATCAGTGTTTGGATGTTGGAAGTACTTTGGGCGCTGCTAACGCTGTTAGCGGAATCCGGAAGAATTTCCGGAAAGTGTGCGTAAGGAAAGTTAGTAATCTATCAGGTTTTTCTTGCATTGCAATGTTCACAATGTTTTTCTTGTTTGTAATGAAGCAATCAAGAGTCAACTAAAAACATTGATTTCAACAAAGTCAAACGCGGTCTGCAATATTTGACAGCAAAAGTTTTTGCTGCATATCCAAAGACTCCGACCGATGTTGTCAATATGTTTAAAAAAGAAAATATTTTTATAAAGTTTGGATATACGTTGCATGAGGGTCGACTCTGAAGACTTTGCGTACTGCGTCTTTGGATCAGATAAGATGGTCAAGCTTATTAATGAAAATATTCCCAACAACAATAATAAATAGATTTTGATTGATGGTACATTTTCAATTGTTCCGCTGGATGTTTTAAGCAATTGATTTGGTGCATATTGAATATTATGAAAAGTTAAGACATCTCAGAAGGAGGAGGGGTCTGAAAAGGGTGGCATGACATAACGTCCAATGACATAATGTCCATGGACGTTATGTCACTCGAAAGTGTCATAATGTCCATGGACTTTATGACACTCTGCAATACATTGCAATTTGACATTATGTCCACAAATGGAATGACATAAAGTCCATGGACATTATGCCACTTTTTAGGTGACATAAAGTCCATGAACATTATACTCCAGTGTTTAAACAGATCAATAATTTTGAAGTTTCTTTTGTGTCGCAAGGAGAAAAAAATTCATTTCGCGAAGCCGCCTGCCGCGTTCTACGGAGGAAAAAACCCCTAAGAGCGGCCGATGGCCGCCACCCTGAAGAACTTGTTTTTCAAATCAGATGTCGAGTCCGTTGAAATCTTATATTTACATATATAATTGTAAAAACTTATATAATTTGTAAAAACTTATATGATTTGTAAAACAAGTGTTTCTGTTTGGCGGCCTTCGGCCGCTCTTAAGGGTTTTTTTTCCTCCGTAGAACGCGACAGGCGGCTTCACGAAATAAAGTTTTTTCTGCGTGCGACTATACGATTTATAAATTAAGTTTTATTTTGTGATATACTACTAAAGAATATTTAATCTTTTTATTTTAAAAAGTCTGCCACATTTGACATAATATCCAAAAAAAATAATGTCGTAATGTCCATGGACATTACGATATTTTCCAAATTGTCATAAAGTCCACACTTTTCGAGTGGACATTATGTCATTGGACATTATGACATGCCACCTCTGGAAAGCGTTGCGTACGATTCGCGTTCACGGTACCGATTGTTGTTCTTATCTAATTTATAATTTTGTACCTGTTCACTGTATGATCTTTTTGTTTGACGATCGAAACTAGAATCATTTTTGATTGTTAAATTATGTCTTGTTTAAGCTACGCAAAGGGGGTTGCTTAGCTAAAACAATAATAAGACTTTTACGTTAGGGTTAGTAAACAAAGTTATTAAGAATGAAGGAATACTAAAGATCATACAGTGACATGCATTAGTATAAGGGCATACTAAACAATGTTGTTCCAATTCTTTGCCAGTTCGTTAGGACCATGACTAAGTTTAGGCCTTTTAGGACTGTTACTTAGCATGTAATTAGGACACATATTTCCTCATCCGGTTCAAAGGACCATGAATAAACTCAGCGATTTATTTCATATGAAATTTTTAGAGATTAATTGCCATGCGAAATAAAAGACAATTAATTAATTAATTAATTAATAGTGCATAAAAATTCATAGGTTTTGTTTATATACTAAAACCGGCTGAGTGGTTTATAAATGTGTGCTAACCTTAAGGTGGCTGTATAACAAGAAATAATGGAGGTCGTCTCAAGAAACGACGATGGAAACACCGCATTTACATTAGAAAATAACGTAAGTATAATAAGGTAAGTATAATATATATAATAATAATACAAGTATAATACAAATGAATAAATTCAATAAATTCAATAAATACTTTGGAATTTTAATTTAATAAAATAATGGGAAATGTTGTTCAAACGTAGTTTGGACACCCATGGAATTTATCATTAATTAAATTTAATTTTGTTTTTCTTCATGTGTTCGCAATAATTTTGATGCGTGAAGATGTCAAACTAGTTTTTGGCAAGTACGAACATATTTATTTTAAGTACGTTTATATTTATTTTATTAATGTTTTAAAAAAAAAAAATAATATATGTATTTAAATCAAATATGAAAATTATTTGATTTAACTATTTTTTCTCTCTGTGTGTGTATATTATTTTAAAAACGTCGACAGAAATGAAAAACAATTTTCTACTTTTTTCTAAATTTTGGGAAAAAAATTTTGTGGTCGCCAACAGACTTTGAAAATTTTCCAGATTTCAAAAAGAGCATATTTTATAAAAATGGTATATTTTTAATAATTTAAAAAAATTAATATTAATTATTTTTTGTATTATATTTAAACCCGACAACACAGGAAAAAAATATTTAGTTGTTATAAGGTTGTTAACACTTGGAGCTTTGCCTTATTATCAAAGCTCCAATTATGAATAAAAAATTAAGGATTGCAAATATTAAAATATTCAATTAGTGTGTGGACTGATTTAGTTTTTGGCGGATTGGAAGGAAAGTTAGTATTTAAAAAAAATATATTTTGGAGATAGAAACTAATTTAACATTGCAAATTACTTTATTTGATCCCAATTACTCAGTTCCAAAGTTTAGCGCACCGTTAAGCCTTATTTTACGTAGGTCAAAAATGCTACATAAAATAAAGTTTAGAGTTAAAACCGGGGATGGTAACCGATTGATGCGGTTATCGGTAGGGGGTAACGCTATTTTCTTTTATTTCGATAACAGTGTTTTAGTGGTAACGATATTTCAGTTATTTCGCGCAACTTTTTTTTCAATGATAACGGGTTTTCAGTTATAGCGGTAACGGCATTTAAGGGTAACGTTAATTAGTTATTCTGATAATGTCAATGCACATCAATATTTGTAGCCCCATTGTGCCCGAATTCCAATGACTGGCTAGTTTATGATCAAACTTTGAGAAAATGTATCTATTTGCAGCGTTTTTTTTTTGATTTCTTGCCAGATTTTTTCTGTAACGGTATTTTAAGGATAATGCTATATAAATTTTTCGGTAACGGTATTTTGGTTATATCGGTAACGATATTTTACGGATAACGATAGTCAGTTGCAAGGGTTTGAGTCGATAACGGTATATTTCGGTATTGCCTGCCATCCCTGGTTAAAACGAAATTTTTTAAAATAAAAAAATTTTAAAAATTAACAAAATTTTGTACACATGATCAAAATCACCTCACGTACAAAATCGGTTTTTGATTTCTTTGTCGCAAATTTTCGCGCTTCTGTTAACAAGGGTTAATGATTTTAGTAATAATAATTTATTAAAAAAAATGTTAAGTTTTCTTTAATCTTTTTAAAAGAAGTTTTGCAAATTGTAATATTTGTTCCCTGAAGAAGTCACCCAATGTGGAGACGAAATATTGTAAATAAATAATTAATATATAAATCATCTAGTTTAATTTAAAAATTTTACTTAATTAAGCACTAAACCTTTTTTCATTTGGTTGAATTAAACAAATTCAGTTAAGCCATAAATTTTATTTTGTAAAACAATTTTGACATCCGGTTAACAATATGCGCCAAATAATAATTCGGAACTAATTAATTTTGATCTAATTAAACAAGTTACAATGCAAAATTTGTTTCTTTCCCCAAAAATATATTTTTATTTTTTTTTTTTATCAAAAATACTGACTTTTCTCCAAATCCGCCAACATTAAATCGGCCCACACGTTAAGTGGATTAAGGGTTCCTTTCAGAACTATTTATTTTTTAATTCTCATGATGTGTTTAAGGAAAAGCACCCAAAACTTTTTTAATGTTTGCAATCTTAAATTTTTTTATAATTTTTTATTCACAATTGCAGCTTTGAAAATAATGCAAAATGTTAAACATTTTCTTTGCCTAGTGCTGTTAACAGTCTTATTAAAACTGAATATTTTTTTTCGTGAGTATTTGGAGTTGAACATAATATAAAAAAATTTAATATATAAGTCTTTTTAAAAAAACTATTTTTATGAAAATATGTCCTAAAATTAGAAAATTTTTGTTATGAATCTTAATCTAACGCAGGGTTGTCTTGTCCGAAATTCATAAATTTGCTTTTTAAGAAGCAGCCTAATGTATATTTAGTATGTGTATCATCCAATATACGATTTGAATCTGTCTTTGGTAGTTAGTAATAAAACAAAACCGTTTGGTAGCGATAAAATTCAATTGTTTTTATGGCCTTAAGAGATGTTTTTACTTTTACTCTACACTGAGAGAATTATCTTCACTGCAGTAATGAATTTCTTCAAAACCTTAATGAAAATTGCCACTGGAACTAGTCCAATGAAACTTTTCATAGAATCTATGAAACAGGTTTCATTAATGTCAATGTTTATGAAATGTTTGTAGAATTAATGAAAATTTTCATAAAACTAATAAATCATTCCGACAATGAAGCGTTTATAAAATTTATGAAACAGTTTCATAAAATGTTTAATATTAAGAAGTCATATGAACAATTTCATTGAAGTCCAAAATTACTAAAAGGCTACATTGAAATAATAAAGCACTCTTTAATTTATGTTGAACACTTCAGAATTAAATCTTAATACTAAAGTTTAAAATGTATAAAAATTAAGGAAATTATGAAATTTTATAGAATGATAAAAAAATTAAGGCTTTGAAATAATTTCTTAGCTCTAAAGAAAATATGCATTAAATTTATCAAGAGATAATTTATAACATCGAATGCATTTTTATGAAACTATGAAATTTTATGAAAATTTTCTTAATATTGAAAAGTAGAATATATAAATAATAAAAATTTAAACATTCGTTCTTAATTTTATTAAATGACCTTAAGCCGAATTAATAAAAATTAATTAAATTCTTAATGTTAATAAAATCTCTTAGATATAATGAAATTCTTCATTGAACATACGAAAAAAAGTCTATGAAACTGTTTCATTAATATAATGAAGGATAATTCTTTTAGTGTGTAAACGACAACTGTTGTTGCTGTCTCTACTTATTTAGTATTCAATTGTTTTGCTTTGGGAGTCGTTTTTGCAGTAATGAAAACTGCATTTTATAAATGCAATTTTGGATATTTCGTTCGTTTTGTTCTTTCTTTGGGATAATGATACCCCAGGGCTGAACCATGAATGTGCAGTCGTAACAACAATTACCAACATCGAGTAACGAAAATAAACAAAGAGCAAAATGAAACAGACTGACAAAACACTATGTGCCGTGCTTGCAAAAAAGAGTACAATTTTAAGAAAACTTGTAGGAAATAACAACATGTAAGAAAAGTCCAGTTCTAATGTAAACTTCCAATTATGTTTGAAATTCTGTAAATTTCAGAACGAAATATAGACTTTCTGCTGCAATTGTTAAATCGGAAATCATTATAAAACTTTGTTTAACTCAATTACACAGAAAAACTATTGTGAATAAAATTTTAAATAAACTTTTGTTTGACTTCAAACTCACTTTCAATTTTTAAAGGTGAAATGTATGTGGAATGCATTTGTAAGTGATTTGTTGTTTATACAGGATATACTTAACATATTTTAAGTACACATTTTTGGCTTAAGCTGGCATTGAGCAGCGATGAGTGGATCACTATTTGTGGATTGTGTGTGGAATGTATGTGGAATTAATTAAGAGTTCATATATAATGTAGAGGGTGATTTTAAGAGCTTTCGGATTTGATTTAAAAAAACACATACAATTTAGAGAAATGTATGAAATCTTTATTTCAGTCGATAGAACGATCTATATAATTTTGACATACTCTCTCCAACATATCGCCCCGGTATCTCACGAATAAATTCTTCAATATGGCTTCCAGTTCATCCGCTGCGGGCTTGTCTCTATATATATGAGCCTTAACATAGCCCCACAAAAATTGTTAAAGACATTAAATCGCACGAACTAGGCGGTAAATTGACCGGCCCCAAACATGAAATAAACTGTACACCGAACTCGAATCTTAATTGGGACATTGCTTCGTGGGCTGTGCGGCATGTAACACCGTCTTGTTGAAACCACATGTCACCAAAGTCCAGCTCTTCCATTTTTGTGTAATGCTCTCACGGTAGCGGTCGCCATTCACATTAACGTTCCTGCCTTCGTCGTCTTTGAAAAAGTAAGGTCCAGTGATGCCAACGGCAGATAATCCACTCCAAACAGTGCATTTTTCGGGATACATTGGCAGTTTTTGCAATGCTTCTGGCTGCTCTTCACACCAAATACGGCAATTTTGCTTGTTCACGTATCCATTCAACCAGAAATGAGCTTCGTCGCTGAACACAATTTTCCGATAAAAATGTGGATCTTCAACTAACTTTTTAAAACGCCCATTCAACAAAAAGTTAGCCGTTATGGTAGGTTCGAGTGGCTTCAATGTAGCACCAGCTGAATTTTAAAGGTTTTATACCCAAATCCTTCGGCAAAATTACCACGTCGTAGAGTAACAGAGACCCAACTGCTGCGAACGGCGCCGAATCGATAATTCACGGTCATCAACAACAATGGCGGATACAGCTGCGATATTTTCCTCTGTCCGCACTCTACGTACGCATGTTGGTGGTTTAATGTCCAATAATTTAAATTTGGTACGAAATTTAGTCACAAGATTCCGAATAACCGCCTCAGAAGGTCGCCCCAAACTGACCCATAAATTGGGGTGAAGTGTACGATGCACTTTCTTAAACCGAGCATGAATTTTGATAATAAAAGTCAATCATTTGATGATATTGTTTGTTTGTGAGTCGATTCATGGTTAAATTATAGACCAAACTGAACATGTTTAACAGTAACATGTTACACGAAAACAGCTGAGGCTGTAAAAAACAGTGTTGACAAATCGAAAGCTGCTACAAAAATTACCCTTTATTATGCATATAAAAATTATATATATTTTCGTTCAAGCTAGGAATTATTACGAAGAATTGCGTTGAATTTGCTAGGAATTGGCAAATGTGAGAATCTGTATGTGTTTCTTATATGTATGTATTAAGCTTTTTTTAATTATATGTTTAATGCCTGTGGAATGCATTTTCAATTCATGTTTTATGTATGAGGAATTACCCAGCAAAAATTTTTCCAAAAAGGGTAAGCGGGTTTGTAATCAAGCATATTGGGCAGAACAGAACATTCCTTACTAGATTACCTACTCGATTCTTTTAACAGAGCGTGAGACTAAAATAATTGATTCTTTAGAATTGATTATTTTTTTATCGAAGAACCATTTACTTTATATTTTAAGAACTAAATACATTTTTAATAAGAAATAGTTCCCATTGTAAAACTACGAAGTACTTACACAAAAAATAAATAAATAGTTCCCTAGAAAAAATAAGAAGTACTTACATTTTAAAAAAA